>OX418217.1:66636001-69036001 GCA_948455865.1 Conomelus anceps | reverse complement strand
TTTTACAGCAGAGAACAGAGTCCTTTTTTGCTGGCCAATTCAATCGGTCACCGTTACAAAGATGGCCAAGGAGTTTCGTAGCTTATCTCTAATTGAACAGATACCTGCTACGGCACTCGGCTATCACTGAAGTTATTATAATATGATGTATGATATTACAATATGTATACAAGAATGATGCCATATCGCTTTAAAATATTGATATGAAGGTTTCATGAAATAATTTCATACTTCGAGAAGCTTCGCACGAATTTCATGGATTTATTAGTGAATTCTAAGAAAGGTAGTGAGTAGCCAAGTTGTGAGCTTAGAGAAAACAGACTGTAGCTTAGAGAACTTCCTTCAGTCAACTTTTCGCATTCAACTTAACAATAATATTGATTAAGGTTACCAGGACTTGTGCACATAGTCATATTAATGATTGTTTTCTCAGTATCAGAATATGTTACAGTTGATAATGTATAATTTGATACCTCTATAATGAATAAACTTCGGTTCAGAGTCTGGGTTTCTTATATTTCCAGTACAATCACGGATAAAACGTTGTATATTACCTGAATAAAAACGTTTCACACATAGAATATGAATGGAGTGGAATATCTTATTTGGCTCTCTATCATTTTTACAGATATAACATCTGAATAAATTTTCGGCTGTTACCCCTTGAAGGTATCTTATTTTAATTCAAATTTGAGGATAGATTAATTCCATGAATTCATGAGGAAAGATGGTTAAAAATGAGTATGCCACCCAACAAAAAAGATTTACACAAAGAATTTGAACAAAATGGAATATCCCTATTTTTATTGGTTTTAATTTCTCAAGATTGACGCCAATTGGGAACACTCACCAATCCTACAAAATATTAAAGCTAATAATTGTGCAGCCACTCATGCACCATAGCATATTCATTAAGCCTAGAGAACCCCTTGCTTCATCATACCTGATTAGATATGTTTAAAGTAAAAGATATCTTTCGCTTATTACTATTTGAAATTCCGTGACGTCTCATGTTTAGAAAATAATGTTAGTTTTTCCAAGGATTCTAAAAATGATGTTATTATCAAGTCGCTTTCAACAGCACAAGGAAGGTGACCCCTAGATTTGTCTGGGAAACAAGAATTAGCTTGTCTTGTTTCCCTACTAACCCGTTTTCGGGAAGCTGACAGGATCTGGTAGCGTCCGCATGACCTGGATTAAGACGTTTTGTGTGCGCAACCGGGGATTAGCAAAGGGCCATCCAATAAGGGCAACAGAACACGTCGGGTGTCGTACCAGGCAGTAAATAACTCTCAATGTGGATTCAATGGGTACAACGTGGACAGTTGGCTAGGGGGCTACTCCCCTGGCTCTATCCCACTGCCTCACTGCCCCACTGTCCTTACCATGTAAATCTCGTCAAACATGTTTTCCTCTGCTACAATGATAACTACTATGCTCATTCACGCATTCTGTTTTCTAACATTTTATACACATGCTTTATAGAGATTGGCGTGAAATTTTCAATTTCTTGCATAGATTGTTTCCTGAGAGGGTAGAAAGGAGATACGGTGATGAAGAAGTTGAAAGCATTATCTACTGATTGTATTCACAATGAATTAGTCGATCAATATAATCTGTTAATTCTTCATTCATATTCAATGACAATGGAACAAAAGACATTCCATGTCATCTTAGTGTTCTTATTTACAATGTAAAAACTTTATATCAAAATAATATAAATTTCATGTATATGAACTATTTATATAAATATTTTATAAAATAAGAAATAGAAAAGTATGGTAATAGAATAGAATATGAAAATATTTGAGATCCATTCTAAGATAGGTAATTGTAAGTAACTGTGCCTTATTGTGGCTTGAGCTGAACTGAGTTTTGTTTATCTCAAATAGAAAATCAATTGGGTGGCTTTCCAAACGGCTCTGTCGAATGATGGTTTGGAGGCAGGAGGTAGCTCAGAGGTGTGCTGGATAATGGACGCATTCTCCTATTAGCCCAGGCAATGAATGTTTTGTGTCGTAACAAATTAGGGGAAAGCTGAATTTTTGCAGGATGTTAGTATACATAGTACTTACTCAAAAAAACCAAAGTCCCGACCCCCACCCCGCTTGCTTCCCTCACCACCCCCCTATCAACATTGCAAGAGCAGTACTTCAGTTAAAGGCTTATAACTCGGAAACTAATTAAGGTATCGTTGTGATTTTTATCTCATTTAATACTTAAAACTATTCTCTAAAAAATATGTCATATACAATTTCTATGTAGATAGCCTAGTTTTTCAGTAAAAATATAGTTTATAGAAAAAATGCCACCACGAACCACAAAAATCAACTTCAACTGATCATATCTTTTTTAATATCGCGTTATTGGTTGTGCCGTACCTTACAAAACTTATAGATAATTGAATAACCTTTAAAATAATGTGTCTATTGGTTACTATAGTTTATGTTATGGCGTCATAGTGAGTGATGAAATAGTAGCGGACACCGCGTCGCCGAACCCTACAGCACTGTGTATTGCATGGCGCTTGGCTATCCAGCCCAATCCAATAAATAATTAATGTCAGACAAGCAAGACTATATATGCCAATCAATAGTGCACGTTTAAAAGTACATTTTCCGAAAATTCCCCAAAAATCCCCCCTCAAATTTTCCCCCAAGCCCCCTCAAAGTTGAAAATGTTTCTAATTATTGGAAATTCGATATCTCTGTAACTAACTATCGAACAGAGTTGATTCTTCTTCCATAATATCAGTCATATAATGTTCTGCAATAAATGTTCTGTTCACTTTGCCGGTAAACCTGATAGTTTCTTTTATAAAAATTGAAATATCTTCAAAAGAGAATTCTATCAACTAGATTTTTCATTATTTAGGGGGACATTTTTGTATGTCAATTTACAGAAAATAGCGTTAAATAGAAGTTATAGAACTTATTTTTATGAATCCAAAGATGTATATAACAGCATACTGACGATTAGAGATGATGATTTGTTCGATGAGAGATGTACTGAGGAGGGGGCCCCCTTCGCTAACATCTGTCGCACTCCACTTTTACGTTCTCAGCTCTTCGAGGCTATTTCAATTCATATGTAGAATGTCACATTTGACCGATAATTTGGATTTCTACTTGAAAGGGCAGTATAGGCTTCCCTTATACTACATTATTTTGTAAAATGATGATTTATCATTATAAATAGTTATAACTTGTAAACTACTGAAGAATAAATCGCAAAATTTGTCTCAAACTGTAGGTATCATCTTTTTCTTTCATACCCTCAGGAAGAGAACTACTGAAAACACGTTTTAAATCAAGCTAAACAATTTTATATGTAGTAAAAATTTTGGTAATTTTCCAGGTTTTCCGATATTACAGCCACACCATGTGTCCAACATGAACTAAACAGGATACCTTTCTTGTGGACAATACAATTACCCAAAACTGGGTACCAACGGCAGGCTTGTAGCATGAATAGAAAGTTATAATCATTCATAAAGTTGAAATTTCAATTTTTTCATAATCTTTCAACATTATGAATTACAATAAATCAAAATTCCCTCCTCTCAGGAACGGTTTGTCGCACTCTATACCTTTATTTTCTCAGCTCTTTGAGGCCACATTTGACAATTAATTTTGAATTCTACTTGAAAGGGCAGTATAGGCTCCCCCTTTATCAGACATGGGCACACTTTTGAAGGAGGGGGCTAGATGAAATGAGAAATTATGTGGGCGGGTCAAAAAATTGATTAGTAATCATTTTTTACATTTCAATCATCAAATAAAAATTCAAGTCTGAATGAATATTATCCTAAATAATTAAAGCTGTAGTAGAAAGACTCTTGTTTAACTAACGAAGGGATGCAGTAATCCAACTGAGATTAGCTTTAGAAGCAATCTGGTTTTTAACCCATCTTATCAAAGCAAAAGGTGTCAGGGGGTACTTCTCCACAATGGTTTTGGTAAATTAGCGTTTAAAAGCAGTAATTTAAGCAGCTCTAGACATCATTTCACTCATTTTGACGCACATTAGAGTATGAAGTACATTTAGTGCTCATATCATTTGAATGTCTCCCTAACAATCATGCTATTTATAGATGGCCTTTTACATTTAATTTCACTTTTATATTCAGTTTAAAAACAAATAAAGTTTTTTTTAATGTTTCGGTAGTTATACTTATGTCTGGTATTTTTCACTATTTACTCTAAAAGCTCAACTTCTTCTTTGTTCTGGATAAAAGTTATGTCACAATTTCATTGAGACTAAACATTCCAGTTTGACCTTTTTTAATGTGTGGACCTTTTGGCATTGATAATCAATAATGAAACTACAGTAGTTTCTTTATTTTGTAACTGATGACCAATTTCAAGCATGTATTCGTTTCAACATATGAAAACTTCATCCAATGACAACAGAGGCAGGAAACCTCTTGAAACAACGAACAAGAATTAGGCCTATATCGTCATAATACAGTAATTATTGCAACTTGAGTCTTTCTTCCTTCCCTGTCGATTTTACGTTGTAAGCGGTAGCTCAACTCTTTAGTAAGTTAACTCATATCTAAACACTGAGAGCAAACTGAGATGCGATAATATTGTACTGCGAAATCGAAAAGATAAATGAATAAATAACCGCTATCCTAATTTAGCAAAGAAAAATGTATTTTTTACATTATATTTCATATATTTCTTATAACTTAATTTGCATGTGTGATTTTATTCTTCACTCGAAATCATGCTCCAGGCTAGCTCACGAGCCGTAGTTTGCCCATTACCGCCCTAAAGTGTACTTGGAAAATGACGATTTTCATTATAAATAGTTTATAACTCGTAAACTACTGAAGAACGAATTGCAAAATTCGTCTCAAATTGTAGGTAACACCTTTTTCTGTCGTATCCCTAGTAAGAGAACCACTGAAAACACATTTTAAATCAAACTAAACAAAATTCTATATGTAGGTTTTCCTGATAGTACAGTCATACAATGTGTTGGACAAAAAATGTATAGGACACAGTTATTTTAGGCAATACAATTCCCTAAAACATACCAGTGGCATCTTTGTATCATGCATGAATTTTGATTTATTGTAATTCATAATGTTGAAAGATTATGAAAAAATTGAAATTTCAACTTTATGAATGATTATAACTTTCTATTCATGCTACAAGCCTGCCGTTGGTACCCAGTTTTGGGTAATTGTATTGTCCACAAGAAAGGTATCCTGTTTAGTTCATGTTGGACACATGGTGTGGCTGTAATATCGGAAAACCTGGAAAATTACCAAAATTTTTACTACATATAAAATTGTTTAGCTTGATTTAAAACGTGTTTTCAGTAGTTCTCTTCCTGAGGGTATGAAAGAAAAAGATGATACCTACAGTTTGAGACAAATTTTGCGATTTATTCTTCAGTAGTTTACAAGTTATAACTATTTATAATGATAAATCATCATTTTACAAAATAATGTAGTATAAGGGAAGCCTATACTGCCCTTTCAAGTAGAAATCCAAATTATCGGTCAAATGTGACATTCTACATATGAATTGAAATAGCCTCGAAGAGCTGAGAACGTAAAAGTGGAGTGCGACAGATGTTAGCGAAGGGGGCCTCCTCCTCAGTACATCTCTCATCGAACAAATCATCATCTCTAATCGTCAGTATGCTGTTATATACATCTTTGGATTCATAAAAATAAGTTCTATAACTTCTATTTAACGCTATTTTCTGTAAATTGACATACAAAAATGTCCCCCTAAATAATGAAAAATCTAGTTGATAGAATTCTCTTTTGAAGATATTTCAATTTTTATAAAAGAAACTATCAGGTTTACCGGCAAAGTGAACAGAACATTTATTGCAGAACATTATATGACTGATATTATGGAAGAAGAATCAACTCTGTTCGATAGTTAGTTACAGAGATATCGAATTTCCAATAATTAGAAACATTTTCAACTTTGAGGGGGCTTGGGGGAAAATTTGAGGGGGGATTTTTGGGGAATTTTCGGAAAATGTACTTTTAAACGTGCACTATTGATTGGCATATATAGTCTTGCTTGTCTGACATTAATTATTTATTGGATCGGGCTGGATAGCCAAGCGCCATGCAATACACAGTGCTGTAGGGTTCGGCGACGCGGTGTCCGCTACTATTTCATCACTCACTATGACGCCATAACATAAACTATAGTAACCAATAGACACATTATTTTAAAGGTTATTCAATTATCTATAAGTTTTGTAAGGTACGGCACAACCAATAACGCGATATTAAAAAAGATATGATCAGTTGAAGTTGATTTTTGTGGTTCGTGGTGGCATTTTTTCTATAAACTATATTTTTACTGAAAAACTAGGCTATCTACATAGAAAATGTATATGACATATTTTTTAGAGAATAGTTTTAAGTATTAAATGAGATAAAAATCACAACGATGCCTTAATTAGTTTCCGAGTTATAAGCCTTTAACTGAAGTACTGCTCTTGCAATGTTGATAGGGGGGTGGTGGGGGAAGCAAGCGGGGTGGGGGTCGGGACTTTGGTTTTTTTAAGTAAGTACTATGTATACTAACATCCTGCAAAAATTCAGCTTTCCCCTAATTTGTTACGACAATGGCCATTTTTTTGCATTCATTGCCTGGGCTATATGCAGTCAGACCCTGCTTGGTGGTGAGACAGGACTATCAAGCATAGAGCTTCAGACTTTGTTTTGGCTTTGCATACTGATATAAAAATGTTAGCCCAGTGAGGAAAGCAATCACAAACTCAATTTCAATTTTATTTATTCACGCAACATACATATCAACATACACTTCAAAAATATAAAAATGAACGACGACTATATCGTCTGTGAGCGACAGCAGTTCTTAAAGTTCTTTGTGGTGTGACTGGATGATACATATATAAGTACAAACAACACATACATGTTATTGAAAATTGATTATAAGAAATATCATAACTATAACTAGAGATATATGTGATTCATTAGCCCGAAGGCTCAAACCATATATCTCGACCATTTTACTAACTATTTGTCACTCCTCAGAACATCCGGCATCGCATTGTTTCTTTAAGAAGAGAAGAAAATCCTTTTTAAAACAACAAAAAACAAAAATTCACCCCGCGAGGGAGCTGGAACTTCAAACATAAGGTGATTTCATCAAGGCCTTCGCACCCAGCCATCCTCGCACAGCCTCACTCCTCGTATGTGTAGTATGCTCTCTGGACTATAATACAACGTTGAGGTCTAAAGAGTCACCTACAGTCGTATTTATATTCATTGCAAGTAGTTTGATTGATTTTTGTCTGATAAGTAGTCAGATCCATTGAATAACTAAACTGATACTCAATTCTTGTAGTCTTTAACTTACAATCATGTAGCCTGAAGAATTTAGAAGATTTTTACCGAATTGGATTATAAGGAGAGGACAAAAAGTATTGACTTCTTTCCCGGTTTTATAGCGTACAGTAATACTATTAACGGATGACAGTGGGATACGTAATCATGTGCTTTTTGTATAGGGTGAATTGGGTACATGCAGTTTGTTTACAGCAATCAATACCAGTCTTATAATATTGTGTGACGTCTAGAAATTTCTGATGACTCTTCAGCCAGCTATAAATTGAAAAAATTGCCGCAGCAATTTTCACATCATGTACGCTTGAGGGTAGATGGAGCTAAGGAAAAATCTTCTATCAAGATATTGATTTGATAACTTTATTCTCGGAGAGTTCACGTCGATCGAAGTCACTAAACTCACCCCTGAAGCTACGATATGAGATTTAACCACAATCTCCCTGACAGTCGTCTCCTTCCTTATTATTTGAGGTCAAACTGAAACTTTTCCTGTCAAACCACATCGAGAAGCTTTTGATTCTCTCTGCGAACTATGTCTTTTGTGGGCTTGATAAATTTGAAAATTTACAGACTTGCTCTTCTATGTAATACAGCCCACTTGATTAAGCCAGCAGAAAGAACTTTTAAAGTGCCTATTTGAAAGCTTGATGACTGCAGACAACAATAGTTTATGTGTAAATGGAAATTCTTCGCCTATATCACAGAAATTTTATGAAAAAAATGCTGGTTTTATTTTATAAATGCTGATTCAAACCCTCAACCAATTGAGTCCTCAAAACAACAATTTCAATAGAAAGTATTAGTTAACCAGTCATTCTATTTCTCGATACGTGTATGATAATGCCAATTTTTCTTATCATAGAATGGCGGGCCGCTTAGTGCAGTTGGTTGGGCGTCGCAACTTCAGCTTGCTGTCGTTTAAGCGTTCGTGGGTTAGAATCCCGCTCCACCGTCAGGCATTTATGTGTATCATTCACCTCATTACCCAAGCACAAGTCTCGGATTCATGTGGCATCATCAGCAATAAAAAAATAATAATAAATAAGATTTCAAGACCTTGAATAAGGATACTGCGTTATTTTATCCACATCCAATAGATGGAATATTAAAATCACAGTTTTAAGGCTTTTATTGATCCAGGCTGGAATCAATCCACTTAAATAGTCTTTTTCTTGAGTCTTCAAAGCTTCATTTCAAAAATAATTAACACAACGTTCTTTGTAAATTTGTGATATTTATTATTTGATCAATTTATGTATTTGTAATGTATTGTTCTTTGATGCGATACAGTATGAGTGAATTCCAAGTTATGTCTACACACAATTCCAAATTTATATACTCATTGGAAGAGGAACTAACAGGTGACCCCAGGGTGTTGGCAATGAAACTATATTCGCAAAGGAGGAAAGGAGCTTGGCTTGTAGCCAGCCAGCAGTAACAGTGCGATGGACGAAAAAGTCTGGAGCTTAAAGGCTGTGGCGTCGGTACCATGTCTGGAGTATAAGCACAAGAGCAACTGAGAGTGGTTGAAGGTAAATTATGTATAATTTATTTTCTCTCGCTGACTTGCTGACCTTTCTAATCTAAATAATATTTTCAGGATGTGGGAAAGAATTCGTATCGTTTTTGAAGAGGTGACACTGCAGAAAGGTGATGTCAGGTGAGCATGCCTATCTTGACTATTGTTTTTCTTTTGAAAATGCTTCTCAATTATTTTATTAATCTTCATTCAGTTATTTTCAATCATTTTTCATTCATGAGTTATTAATTTATTAATCAAAGCTACTGTAAACATCCTCCACTCAAACATACCTAATGAATAATAAATACTTTGAAGTATACTTTAAAGAAAGTTCTTCAAGTTTTTATTATATATTAGTGGAAACAAGATGGATCTTCAACATCATACCTAATGAATGATATCACATCTTTCAGAATGATTTTACCCTTTGAATTCTATCCTTATCTGAATTCTATTTATTCATTTTTTATTTGACTTAAGAGCAACGGGTTTCCCCAAATCTCCACACTTTTTAGTGGTATAAATTTTTCCCCCTAAATAACGCATTTTAAGAATATTTCAATATACTGTACAAGAGAAAACAAAATACATATAAAAATAATGTAAATGAATACAATGATAATAGATCTAAATACTGTGTATCTATCTCTACACAAGTAATCAATTATTGCTGCCTTCGCAATCCAAATCGTGACTATCATCTTCTTTGATATTTGAGTAAAAATAATAAGATGATCACCAGATCACCAGATCAAATGCATGCATACTCACGAGACATACAGGGTCAAAAACAATCAAGGTGATTGAAACAAAACTTTTCTGATTGTTTAGCACGAGAGAACCAGAATACATCTAGGTGCCCAGAAAAACGAGTATGGAGCCTCTGGATTCTATCAACTGGAGAGTTGAAATTAATTAGTTTCCTGGAACGAGAGACAAAAAAGAGAACACAGAACGCCGAGCTACAGGGGAAATATATATAGTTTGTAAATACTATTTGATCATTTAACAAACTGTTGAGAAAATGAGAGATTTCACATCTCGACTTACTTTTGATGCTTTCATAAAAATAAATTTTTCAATAATTCTGTAGGAAAGTCGAATGGACAAAAAATTCTGATTTCTGCGAAACATGAATGTTGAAAATCTATTATGTCATTGCGCCAGAGTTTATATAATGCACATCTTCATAGTAGCGACCCCAAATTTCTGAAGTGAACTCTGGCCCACAGGGGCCACACACTAGCGAGTCTGGCTCGCGAGTAAGACTTGCGAGTTTGGCTCGGCGAGTAAGGCTCGGAAGAAAATCACCACTAACGTGTTGTGAACTTCCCGAGTCCGGCTCGGCTACTTTTCAAGGTCGGCTGGATTGCGCCCATGTTAATTCTGATCCATATAACTCATCTAATCTGAAAATCTTAAAATTGCAATCAGTATCTCATTTGGAGGGTTTGTTTATGCTCTAGAGTATTGGTTTTGCTAAAATTTCATACTTTTTGAAATTCTGTTTTATTAATTAGTATTATTATTATTATTAATAAGACATGTTTTTTCTTCTAATTTTTTTCTGATATTAGAGATATAGATTTCAGAGCGTTTAAAGGCACGTTTTATGGTTTTTATAACAATTATTTTCCCACCTCTAAGTATCTTCTTATAGATTTATCACATCTACAATTAAATATGCAAAAGTGTAATAGAATTTAAAAGTCTTATAATACAGGATAATTACTAATAAAATTCACTCATATTACATGCTCCTAGGCAGTAAAATTAGCTGTTCTTGTATTATAAGTTCTTGTAAGTTTTATGAAACAGGCCCTAGTTTTGGCTAGAGGTGTCTCAGTGACCATTTTTGGGCCAAAATAATTGTTAGACTTTATACGATAAAATACGTTTGTCTACCTAAATTGAGAACATCGTTTCAGCAGGATGGACCAGGAGCTGGCAATAAATTAGTCAAGAGTCTCAGAAGGGTGACTAGTTGTATGGATGTCATTTTTGTATTGTTTTCGTAGGTCGTAGACTGAATAATTCTCCTTTCACTCCTATTTCGCTCTCCTATTATCTTAGCGCTCTTACTTCTCCCTCACACACACACATAGACAGAACTTTACTCATACAGATGTCACTGATAGTGTTCGAGACTAGTTTCTTTTTTTAAGAATCCGACAATTAGCGGCAGTCGGTTTTGAAATTCCATTTTACTTTAGCCGACCCTTCAGTTGCAAAAATGAGTTCGCAAGAGGCGGCTGCTGCAGCAGTTATCGTTTTAAACGAATACGGTTTTTTTTGCGCAAAAACCGTAAAAACAGAGGAACAGG
Organism: Conomelus anceps; assembly: GCA_948455865.1. NCBI lineage: Eukaryota > Metazoa > Arthropoda > Insecta > Hemiptera > Delphacidae > Conomelus > Conomelus anceps. The sequence continues at coordinate 69,024,801 of OX418217.1, read as the reverse complement.
AACCTCAAAAAGAAATTGTTACTGGCTTTTCAAAATCCCTAGCCAGCCCCCAAAGTATAAATAAGTAAAGACTTGTGCAAATAATTTAAATAAGAGGTTCCTCTATTTTTATTGTTTGTTTTGAAATTCTACGATCATTCTTAATCACCAGCAGACCTTTTTTCAAAATCTTGAAAACGATTAAATATATAAACTTAAATAAATTATATAACTCAATTTTACTTATTTTTAGGTCTTGTGAACAGTGCAAATACTTGCTTTCTGACCATCTGCTATGTTATAATGAGGTGCCGAGCCTGGCTCGGCTCAGGAAACGTCCACTAACTTGCGAGTCCCAGCCGAGCCCAGCCGCGCTTGTAGCCCTGCGCGAGTCTGGCTGGGCTCGGCTCGGCTCGGAAGAAAAGAGCCCACTAACAAGTGATTTTCTCCCGAGTCCGGCTGACCGAGTCTTACTCGCGAGCCAAACTCGCTAGTGTGTGGGCCCAGACTTTCAAAAAAGTATTGCATAACTGGGCAATTGCGCTAAATTATTGCAATGAAGAATCAAAATTTGTCACTTTTGTCCGAGAAGAAACATTCGTCAAATGAGGAAAATTCGGGAAGCCAGAGTTAGACCTTCTCACTTAAAGGCTCTCATAAAGTGAATGCATGTGTCTGTGTGAAACTTCAAAAGGTGATCATCACTGGTCTACTACAGTATTTTATTTAAGAGTATTTTTTGTTAATGAGAGTGATTTAAGCTACAAATTCACTACTACTCAAAAACCTTTTCTGCTCTGAAATATATATTTTTTGTCAATGATACACATGATGTAATAAAAAGTTAATAACGTCATTCGCTCAACTTAAAAAAACGTTCCAGGCCTTTCATTTCCAGTATATAATTTTCTGAATTGACTTCTCCAAGGGAGAACCGTGTTTTATTCAAACACTATTTAGATCTTCAGGGTCATCTGAAAGAGAGTACCTACTCGTCATTTACAGATACTTCTGCTAAAGCAACGATTCTTGAGAAAAGCCAATGTGATTTGCTAACCCATTCCAAGACACTGTTGTGAACTGGGAACAATTCTATTTCAAGGCATAACAGTTACAGTCAGACTGAAGAAGCTTAATTACTCAATTAGCATGGTGCAGGGCAGAATAGGCGCTGGAACTTTGGTTTCAGGAGCTGCCAAATGATTATAAAAACGGCAACTGTTTTCCACCTCGACTTCACTCGCTGCTTACTGTAAACTTACTTCAGTAGAATGCTTTTAAAGCTATCGGATCGCATAAAAGTGCTTCTATGCTTCAAATTGTACCCAAGACTTTGCTAAGAAAACTTCGTAGGGGAGATTTATACAAGCCGTTTAGAAACGCTCGGGCCAACTTAGGTTTGTTAATTAATTCGCTCTAAAGCCATTCAGCTCTTCGTTTCTTTCGCGTCTCAGAACAGATTACTTCTCAGCTCAGCCATGACAAATGATAAGACTATTAAGTCTGGCAAGTCTTTTTCAGATGACCCTGAAGATCTGAATAGTGTTTGAATAAAACACGGTTTTCGCTTGGAGAAGTCAACAAAAGGAATTCCTAAAAATATCTGTTTACAAAGCTTGTGTTCTTGATAATTGCCTATTGTCAATACTCTTTATATTATTGATTACAGTCTGATCATCAGACGTAGCTTGTCAAAAGTTTTAGAGCACCTATCGTAGTTCAGCAATCAATAACAACGGTTATCAGAAAAACTATGAATTTCAACCGGAATAGTCATATTTTTAGTCAGAACATGTGCCATGTTCAGTAGAAAAACAGAAGCCACAGATAGCCTATGTTGTACGCATGAGAAGAACGTTATCAACGTAGCATTCACATACCGTTACACTAATTGGGAAGCTTCCCGATAAAAAACGAAATTTTTATCTGTGAAGATCAAAACAGTTTGTTTGGTTGTTATCTATTGAAGTTTTGTATTGAAGTTTAGCATCGTATGAGAGAGCCCCCCCCCCCCCCCCTACTCATAGGGTCATTGGATAACAACAATGCTTCCATGATTATTATGTATGATGGTTGATTATAATAGTTTTTAACATAAAATTGATTTTGATCAATAATTTATAATCATTTCAGTAATGGCATTAATGTTTTATTTACTTTTCAGTTGTCTGAATCGTGCTGACGTCATCAAAGTTCACGACGGAAAAAGTAGACAGTCGCCAACGATTCGCGTCGTCTGTAACGAGGCCTCCATTTTGGAAGTATTTTCCACGGGACCCGACCTTTATATCGAGTTCCTTTCTGACTCTGAAACGCCTGGCCAGGGTTTCAAGGCTTCCTTCCAGTTCCAGCCTCTACCTCTTCCGTCACCACTCAACGACACAACACCCCAAACAGGCAAGTACAATTTCTAATTTATTCAATCTATTAAATTGTTTGTTCTGGAACAATTGATCCCCACAAATCTTTTGGTTGATCATGACGTCCACTTCTTTTACTTGACGTCCACTTAGAAGTGATAGTATCTCTGATCTCTGATAGCACTCCGGCTGGCTGCTTCTTCTGCGGTCTCGAGTTCGAGTTTCGTTCAGTCTTGTATGATATGTTATGTAATCATTTACTTCAATCAATAATTCAAGCACAAATATCAACTTCATGTGGGCATCATCCAAATAATAAAAAAATAATAAATCTAAAAGAAGCTTCTAATTCCTTAATGGATGAAAATCCCAACCTCATAAAAATCCTAATTTGATAAAGAAGTTTTCCCAGTACGCATGCACAATTTCAGTTTAGTTGGCTATGATTGAAAACTAGGTCGGTGACAATAAATTCAATCATAAGAAGATTTACGTGAAGGAGTATGCCGTAAACAAGAAGCTGGATGTGCTTCATTCACGTACCAGCCATTTTGGAAGTAAAGCCTGTAACGACGGACATACAGTAGGCTACTCCGACTTCCGAATTGCGTGTAATAACAGAACGTCGCGTCTATCGGAGAAATTACTAGACTTCAAGTGATCGCCTACCTCAAATGAAACGCAACCAATTCCAAGTAATTATCGCCTTTCTCCATGCCAATTTTGAAATTGAAAAGGAAATGCATTGCCATTCTCATATCAATAAGAACAATAATTGAACAAAACTATTGATCTGTCAATAGACAGAGGCAAGGGTATAACATTAATAGAATCGTAATAATCGAATAAAAATCAGCGCTACCACAACATTTATTCAATGATAAAGGCTGTCTGAAGAACATATTTTTGTCTGGAATTAATTTATAATAGAATTTTTTTTTAATTTATATAGAAAGTTTGTAGAGTCATGGGAAATAGCCCCGGTACCAATAAAGAGGAAAAAATGTGGAATTTTCACAGGAAAGAAGAGAGGCACTGTCTCGAAAAATAAAAATTTTTCTCGAAAAACAAAAATTTTTCTCTGGGGGAAAACCCCTGCACCAACCTTCTACCATCTAGAGAAGAGGTATTTGTTTCATTTGAAGTGTTACAGGGCTCCTCCAAGCTAATTCATAATTCACATTTTTTCTCTAAATTCCAATAATAAGAGTCCTAAGTACTGTTCCCAGAGTGAACCAGCTAATGGTCTAATACTCAACTGAATCACATTCAACTGTTCAAGCAAGCTATTTCAATATTTTCAATTAGACTGCCCACATTCTGAGAAGTTGCGATATGCAGGCCTAAGCAAATCAATTTTCCGGAGCCCAATTTCAAGACAAAAATTATCAAAATAGCTTAAAATTGTCTTGAAATTGGTCAGACAATAGTTCCAAAGTTAATAGATAATATTCATGAATTGACTTACTAAGGAGGTGTACCTTTACACTAGCTTCAAATTAAATAAATAATCTTTCTAATTTTTACTTTTTCTAATTGTTTTTTAACAATTTTTTTTTAATTTCTTCCAAGCAATGGGGGGGGGGGGGTTACGACCCCAGAAACCCCCCCTCGTTACGCCTATGCACATATTTGCCTTTGACAGGGAACATAAAGGATTTGTGGAGGCAAGAAAGAGTGGCAATTATGCCTTTGATAATATCAGCTACAGGTGTAATACCAAAAGAGCTGCCTGAGAGGATGAAAAAGTTAAGACTGCCTGTGTGGGTGCAAAATTTAATGCAGAAAGCTGTCATATTGTGCACATAGTAAGAACCTTTCTAAATATTCAAAAATAGAAAAGGTTGTTACTTTGCTAACTTAGCCAATGCCACCTTCTTACCCAGTAAAATGGAGATGTATGTTATTCAAAAATAATAATAATAATAATAATTATTATTATTATTTAACTTTACACTAACCTATTGCTACAGGTTCTAACACTAAAATAATGCTGGCAATACTTGATAGTAACACACTAACTTTATTTACATAATTAACTCACAGCACAAACAAATAAGCAATTACCACACTATAAAATCAATATCAGAAAGAAATAGTTCAATCACTTAATTGTTGTCTAATATTAATTATTTATATTTCAATATTAATCAACTTACAAAAATAATTAGTATCTTGCAATAGGTCTATCGATAATTTAATATTAGTTTTCAATTATCTGTTTAAAAACTTAGTAAGTAATTTTTATAAACTGTTAATAGACTCAATGATAATCTAGACACTTACTAAGAGAGAGCACAATTACTGTTACTTGACACACTGAATCACAACTTTACTATTTACAGCACTTTGAATCACAATTTTACTTAACAATAGCTCTTTGTTGTCCTGCCATGTATAGGAGAATGTCAACTGCTACAGAAAAAGTATCTCATAGACTGATCAGCCCTGATGAATCAAAACTGACTCAATGTTGAAAAGCACAGCACTTTTATAGATGTGTATTGTTCCAGAGAGTTCTGCACAATATAGTCAAGACAGATAAGCTGTCATCTAGGATACTCTCGAAAATACCAGAAACCCATTTGACATATGAGAGTGAAAGAGAGCATTGAAACGAAGATACAGAAACAACAAACGCTCGCCTATTATCAATTCCAGAACTAACTGTTGACAGAATGCAATGCTTGAAGGACGCTCTCCTCTTCCTTTAAGTTTCCTAACACTATAATAGTCATTCTCATCTTATAATCACTTCACATCTTAAGTAATTGTCGATTCTAATAGATCTAGCAATGAAATCTCTCAGAAGAGTGTGCAAAATGTTCTCTTATCGCTGACCGCAGTGGAACGCAATCTCACTAACTTCTCATCAAATCTAATATAATAAAAGTTTTGATACTGTCTTCTGTAAACGAAACTCTAGCACTCCATGTGAGAAGAAAGAATAAGAAAAAGAAGAGAAGAAGATGGTTGAGAAGAAGATGGTTGAGAAGAAATAAACTATTAAATTGGATTTGTAAATAGAGTTTGTTATGTTCTAGAAACTCGAATTCAATTGGATTGGCAAACTAATTCTAGTCTATTCTGTATGTTCTATTCTATACCCTATACCTTGTTGCAATAATGCATTCGGCTTCATCTTCGAATTTCGAATAGGTGTAATCGAGGGTTGGAAAATCAAGGATTTTGCAGTTTGCTAGAATAATAAACTTTCTCTTCCTAGTATCACTTGAAAAAGGAATAAATTTGTATTCCTTCCACGTTTCTCTGTTCAAATAATAAAGAGAGGTGTCTGTTTAACATTCAGATCATGTTGAGATGCTCTTCCCCATTAGTAGTACATTAGTAGTAAAATTGGTGAACTGATTCTCAAATGAGTAAGGTAATGAAGATACATGGATACTGCTGTCACATATTGATGGAACTGAATACAAATGGAATTGACAAATAATATTAACTTTCTATTTTAAGGTATTGCAGATCAATGTGTGTCTCTTCTCTATTTCCAGAAAACTGATCGATGATTGAACAGTAGCTACGTTGTAATAGTCTCTTATGAAAGCCAGCAATTGAAAGGCCAGGTATTGTAAGGTTGGACTAAGCAGGCTTCAGAATATATCTGACAGCTGCTGTACAAGCTGTACAGCTTATTTTTTTATATTATATAATAATAATAATAAGCCCTCAGGGGCACCTCTTTGGAAGTGAACGGGTGTGGCGACCCCGGGGACCCCAGCAAGTTGGTTCTGTAGACTGGGTATGAGCATCCCAGGTAGTAGGAAGTGCATGACTCCTAACATCTTAAAACAACAACTGTCAAAGCTCATGTGGAATGATGCAATATCAAGCATCCCATGAAATCTGAAGCAGAACCAGCGATAACCAGTGGGTGTGTTAGCCGCTCACCCAACTGTGACTTACTATTGCTCCAATGACAAGAAGTATGGCCTCGGATTCATCAGCCACAGGGGCTACAGCTGATGTAACTGGACGACAGCCCCATTCTGTTGCTGGTAACTGCCATGTACCAGCTCAGAGAATGGACCCACGGCAACCAGAAACCCATGAAAATGATGGCAGCACCCAAGATCTCCAGGCTGCACCAGCAGGAGCTGATTTGCAGGGGACTCAACCTGTGACCACTGCTGCTGGAATACCGAGAAGGCATATTAAATGGACAACTCAAATGAATAAGGAAGTCATGTGCCTGTACTACTACATTACAAAAATGGAAACAGATATGACTGATTTTAGAACGATTCTGCTGCAGAGGTTTCTGGACAAATTTCCTGAACTTGCTATGAGACTGAATGAACAAAATTTGGCAGATAGAAGGAGGGCAATTGCCATGAGAGGATTGTTGACTGCACAGGAAATTGAAAGAATCAAGGAGCAGGTTGGTGTTCAGCTGCAAAGGGAAACCAATTCAGACATACAGGTAGATCCAGAGCCTCAGAGTCAAACCATGGAATCAACAGCAAAGCCCAATATTGGAGAGGAGAGAGATATGCACTTACTCGACCAAGAACCACCAAATAATGAGCATCAGCAATCATTTGAGCAGTATGAGCAGTTTTGTATGAAAGCAGAGACTCTTTTTCATCAGGCTATGGAAGAATGGTATGGAACTGACCCTTGCCTTAGACCAAGAATTCCCAGATTATCTTCTTCTGTGAAGTTGAGTGTAATAACAAGTTATCTCAACTCCAAAGTGATGCCCAGAGCACTAGCAGAGGTGACTGATCTTGACCATGTTCAGTTGGTCATATATTCTGCAGCAATTGCAGTCACCAAAACTGTTGGGAGAAAGCCCATTCCAAATAGCAGTAATGTGAAGCGACAGGGAAAAGACACCCCACCTTGGGAAAGGAGGCTGAAATGCAGGATTGAGGTGCTGCAAAGTGAAATTGGAAGGCTCACTCAATATAAGAATGGAAACCGCTCAAATAAATTGATAAGATACATACAGAAGATAATATCACCAACTCAGATTCATGAATTGAATGACATGAACACTCTAACAGATATTATGGATTTGAGGGTTCAAAAGCTAGCTGTATATGCTAAGAGACTGCGGCGGTATAAAGAGAGTGAAGATAGAAAGATACAAAACAAATTATTTGCTCATGATCAGAGAAAAGTTTATCAAAGATTAGAAAGTTCTACTGTAGATAACACAGAGGTGAGACCAACAATGGAGGCAGTAACTGAGTTCTGGTCCAACATATGGGAAAATCCAGTTGAGCATGATTCACAGGCAGAATGGATAAAGAATGAGAGGAGAGCTGTACAAGATGTGGAAGTTATGAGAGGGGGTGATATCACCTTAGAAGAAGTTAAAAAAGCAGTATTTGCCACACATAATTGGAAAACACCTGGACCAGATGCAGTGCATAATTATTGGTACAAGAAGTTTACTATGGTACATGCAACAATAGCAGGAGCTTTCTCACAAATACTGCATGATCCAACAGCAGCTCCAGGCTGACTTTTCAAGGGAAATACATTTCTCCTTCCCAAGGGTGAAGGCTCAGTTGATCCAGCAAAGTATAGGCCTGTGACATGCTTGTCAGCTTTATATAAAATCCTCATCTACATCATCAAAGATCGAATTTATAGTCATTGTGAAAATAATAATATACTTGCAGAAGAACAGAAAGGTTGCAAAAAATTCAGTCAGGGCTGCAAGGAGCAAGTGATAATTGACTCAATAATTGTCAATAATGCAATCAAATGGCAGAGAAATTTACACATGGCATACATTGATTATAAAAAGGCATATGACTCTGTCCCTCATACATATTTGGTTGAAATTCTTAAGATTTATAAATGTGACCCAGCAATAGTAGAGTTTCTTAGAAGTATCATGCCAATGTGGGAAGTAGTGGTTCATATGAATACTTCAACCCAACAGCTTAGATCCAGACCTCTCAATATTAGAAAGGGGATATTTCAAGGAGACTCTCTCAGTCCCCTATGGTTCTGCCTATGCTTGAACCCATTGAGTAAAATCCTCAATGCAAGTGAGAGAGGGTACAAATTGGCTGCAGGGAATGTAACAACCAGAATGTCACATGGGATGTATATGGATGACTTAATGTTGTATGCAGGGTCAAAACAGCATATGCAATCCATGCTTGATAGTACAAAGCATTTCAGTCAAGATATAAGAATGAGCTTTGGGATGGACAAGTGTAAAATGGTAGGACTATTAAAAGGCAAACTGGTGCTCTCAGAGGGTTTTGATGTAGGAGAATGTGAGGTCATAGAGTGTTTGGCAAAATATGAGCACTATAAGTATTTAGGATTCATGCAGCTAAGAGGAATAACCCATACAGTAGTGAAGGAATCTCTAAAAGAAAAATTCATGGCACAAGTGATTAAGGTATTGAAAACACGACTTGATAGTGGGAAAATGATAAAGGCTATCAATACTTGGGCAGCACCCACTCTCACTTACTCCTTTGGAGTAGTGAAATGGTCTAGAACAGATCTAGAGGAAGTTTAGACAAGGATGCGAGTAACTATGTCAAAATATCGAGCACACCATCCAAGAGCAGCAGTGGAGCGTGTTACACTACCTCGGTCCATGGGGGGCCGTGGTATTATTGACCTCAAGAACACTTATATTAAGGCTCTTCAAGGTTTGAGACAGTACTTCTTGGAGAAAGTCGATTCACTGCTCTATGGAGTAATCATAAAGAATGACATGGATGGTGGCATTTCTTTAAGATTGGCTGATGCAGAGTTTGCTACTCTGTCTATGTTTACCACTAAAGAGCAGAAAGTAATAGCATGGAAGCAGAAAGAGCTACATGGCGCCCATGCTCAAATGCTCAGCCAGGACCATGTTGATAGTTTGCTGTCAAACTTGTGGCTGAAGCATGGTTCATTGTTTGCAGAAACAGAGGGGTTCACTGTGGCAATCCAGGACCGGATTATTGCTACAAAGGTGTACAGAAAGTGGATCTTAAGGGAGAATGACATAGATGATCAATGCCGCAGGTGTAGAATCACCCCAGAAACAATTGACCACATTGTTGGTGGCTGCTCATCACTAGTTGGAGTGGAGTATCTGAAGCGCCACAATGATGTGGCTAAGATCATCCATCAGAGATTAGCCTTACAGTATGGTTTTGTGGAAGAGGAGTGCCCATACTATGTCTATCTTCCAGCTCTGGTACTTGAAAATAATAGTGCCAAAATATACTGGGACCGGCTAATCAGAACTGACTTGACAGTGATGGCTAACAGGCCAGATGTGATGATTATGGACAAACAAAAGAAGTGTGCCTTCCTAATTGATGTGGCAATTCCACTCAATCACAACATGAGAACAACTCGAGCTGAAAAAATCAATAAATATGCAGCTTTAGCTGAAGAATTAAAGGCATTATTCCATCTAGACTCTGTAAGAATTGTCCCAGTTGTCATGTCAGCAACTGGAATTGTCCCAAGGGCCTTGATAAGTGGTCTGAAAGAGCTGCGTATGAATTTGTTTGATAGCGGCAATCCAAAAGTCAGTCATACTTAATACTTGCCACATTGTAAGAAAATTCCTTTCACAATAGCTTGTAGAATACCTGGCACACATGCCTGTATTTTATGAGAAGAGCCCATTCAAATAGAATGTGAAAAATAGAGATAATAATAATAATTTTGACAAAGTATATGGGCTGAGGAGGTGAATCACAATGGTGATGCTACTTGGTTGAGTGGTGTGGAGGAGTCTCTATTACATGTCCCACAAATGGCTACCATGGTGATAACAGCTGGGGATGTCACAAAAGCTGTGAACAATACCCAGAACTGGAAAGCACCTGGCCCAGATGGGATCCAAAACTTCTGGATAAAGAGATTCACCACTTTTCATGAGTTCATTGCTAGGAGCTTCTCAGTATTTTTGGAAAATCCAGAAAAGGTCCCTCCATATCTGTCAAGAGGTGTGACATACTTGCTTCCAAAGGAGAAGAACTCAATAGACCCTGCTAAATACCGCCCTATCACATGTCTTTACACTCTTTATAAGATTCTCACCTCTTTCATCACAGAGAAAATATATTGCCATCTGCAAGAGAATAACTTAATAGCAGAAGAGCAGAAAGGATGCATAAGGAGGTCACAGGGGTGTAAGGAGCAGTTGATCATAGATGCAGTGGTCATGGAGCAAGCTATGCAAAAGCAAAGAAATATCAACACAGCCTTTATTGACTATAAAAAAGCCTTTGACTCTGTGCCACACTCCTGACTTCTAGCACTGCTCAGTATGTACAGAGTTCACCCAGGAGCGGTCTCACTGTTGAAGCACCTCATGTCATCTTGGTCTACAGTATTGCAGGTTGAGCACTCAGGTGGGAGGATTACAAGTTCTTGTATCCCAATAAAGAGGGGTATTTTCCAGGGGGATAGTCTTAGCCCCTTGTGGTTTTGTCTATCACTCAACCCTCTATCCTTCATCCTGAAAGAATCTGGCTATGGATATAATCTTAAAGGTTCAGCCAACTTGCAGTGCACATTGTCACATCTTTTGTATATGGATGACATCAAATTATATGCAGCCAGTGAAAGACAACTGAAACACCTATTGGCACTTACAGAGATGTTCTCTGCTGATATTCAAATGTCCTTTGGCCTTAATAAATGCAAAACAATGAGTATTGTGCAGGGAAAAATTCAACCCACAAATTTTGTTTTAGAATCTGGGGAGGCATTTGATTGCATGGGTGAGGGTGATGCATACAAATACTTGGGTCTTGTCTAGGCTAAGAGGTTGAATCACAAAGATATACGAGGGGTGGTCACTGACTCTTACTTGAAAAGAGTAAGCGCAGTGCTGAAGTCCAGGATTGATGGCAGAAGCACATTTAAGGCTATCAACACATATGCAACCCCTGTACTCACTTATACATTTGGTGTTGTGAAATGGCCTGAGACAGAATTAGAGAGCTTAGCTTGTGCTACCTGTAAGTTGTTGACCAAATTTAGAGTGCATCACCCAAAATCAGCAGTAGAGCGTTTAATACTACCAAGAAGTGCAGGTGGAAGAGGCCTGGCTGATGTCCACAGACTTTGCCAAGGGCAAAAGCAGTCTCTTAGTGATTATTTCCTCACTCACAATTCACACCTGCACCAGGTTGTTGTGGCAGCTGATGATTCATACACACCACTTGATCTTTGTCATGCTGAAGTTGCAGATCTGAGGCTGGGTGGAGACCACATAGCCACTATACACCAGAAGTGGTTAGAGAAGCCTTTGCATGGCCGCCATGCTCATGATCTGTGTAGCCCTCTTATAAGCCAAGAAGCATCCAATGTCAGGGGGGGGGGGGTATCTTTGCAGAGACTGATGGTTTCATGTTGGCTATCCAGGATCAGTGTGTTGCTACCAAGAATTGCCTCAAGTTCATTGTGAAGGAGAACCTGGAAACAGATACATGCCGAAGATGTCACCAGGCATCTGAGACCATCCAACATGTGACAAGCGCATGTCAGGTGATGGTAGCAACAGACTATCTCCATAGGCACAACCAGGTGGCAAGGATTGTACATCAGAGTCTGGCATGTCTACACAGCCTGCTGCCCAATTCAGTTCCATATTATCAATACACTCCCAGTGCAGTTTTGGAGAATGCGACTCACAAGTTGTATTGGGATAGATCAGTACTCACAGACAGAACAATAACCAACAATAGACCAGATATCATATTAATGGACAAACTGAACCTAACCACATTTTTAATAGATATAGGCATACCAAATACACACAATATAAAGCAATACAGTGCTCAAATATGCTCAAATATCTGCCCTTGGCAGAGGAGATAAAATACTTGTGGAGGCAAGAGATAGTGGTAATTATGCCGTTGATAATATCAGCTACAGGTGTAATACCAAAAGAGCTGCCTGAGAGGATGAAAAAGTTGAGACTGCCTTACCTGCCTACCTGTGTGGGTGCAAAATTTAATGCAGAAAGCTGTCATATTGTGCACAACGTCAATAGTAAGGAGCTTCCTAAATATACCAAAATAGAAAGGGTGTCATTTTGCTAAAAAAGCCAATGCCACCCTCTTACCCAGTAAAATTGAGAAATATGGAATTCAAAAATAATAATAATATTATAAACTTAAAAAACACTTTCAAATGGAAATTGACTCACGTTATGGCGTGACGGCCGTTTCGCTCTGTTGTCTAGAGCATCATCAGACGACCCACAGTACACTGTGTACTCAGTGTGTACAGAGTGTACTGTGGGTCGTCTGATGATGCTCTAGACAACAGAGCGAAACGGCCGTCACGCTATAACGTGAGTCAATTTCCATTTAAAAGTGTTTTTTAAGTTTATAATACATATTAGTGGAAACAAGATGGATCTTCAACATCATAATAATAATTATTTCCCAAATGTAAATGCAAAAGCTGCTCCCAAGTAACTGCACCACCCATCCTCCTGAATAATGAAGGTTCCAATCACTATGATTTTTAGTAGACACTGTTCTCCAACCACAGCATTAGGAAGAGTGAAGTGAATATTGACATAGCTGTACAAAATTTTGGTTCATTAAGAACATGGGTTTGCAACAATAATAATAACTTTTATATTCTTATTCGCGGAAATTATTTCCCAAGAATATAGACTTTAAAATGTAAAATGAGCTGAATTATTCCCATCACAGTTACTCCCATCAATTCTCCGCTTCCATCATAACATTACCATCTTTCACGATGTTTCTCCAAACCTTCTTGTATACAATTATTGATTCAGCTTTGAAAATCATAAAAACGATTAATCCAGGCAACTGAGCTACATTGTCTGTCTTTGGCGAAATTTCTTCTCTAAACTGATAGAGTGACAGGTGAAGTTATTCTACTGATTTCTTTTAAAATAATGGCTGTGATAGTAGGCTACTCATAAGGCCACTAAATTCACAAGTAAGATAAAAACGAGTAAAGGATTTTACAAGTGAAGAAGTAAGAAGTAATCAGGTGAGATTTGACAACACTAAAGGACGAGGAAAATAGAAGACTAAATCAAATTTAGTTTTCAGTCTTCTGGACATAATAGCTGAAATTTGAAGCATAGTTGATAATCGGAAAATATTTACCATTGAATTTATTCGTAGAAGTAAGGTGTCACAAATATTTATTCTCTGAATAATTAAAGAAATTACCAGATAGCTACTTCAACAATAGCAGAATATTCTTTATTCAGATATCCTGCTCGTTAAAGTACAATAGATATTTAAGTAGTAGATACTCGCCTATCTGGTTCACATTCTCAATACAAATTATGAGAATTCGTCTTGTTTTATTCTTACTAAATAATGCCAATAAGTCTTTCTTACAATCTAACAAAGCAACCAATAAGCCTAATTATCTCGAATTCAGTTAAATATAAGCCTATCATCTCTTGAATCAGAAACAGTGATTGTGACTCAGTTATAAGGAGTTGAATTAGGAAATATATTATATTGTTAATATCAAAAATCAATATTTACGATAAGAGTACGAATATATTCAAATGATAATAACAACAAATATTAAAGGAAATTTAGAAATAAAAAAATTGACGAAATGCGATGAATGCTGAGAAATATAAATGAACAGTACTGTGAACCGTAATTAATTTTAAATGGTATTATAAATAATTTCAGACCTATATTGCAAAATATTATGATTGGCGTTTATGATATTATCATGAAGCGTCTGCCAGAGAGACGTCACAGAGAGAACTTGTTCTATTTGTATTTGACCTGTAACGTTTGGGAGGTTTGCTTTGAACGGCCATTTCATTCAGTTGAAGCTGATGTTGGAATCTTTATTGCGTTTTCAGCAACATTCTAGCCAAGCTCGGTCGCTCATTGCGGGCCAAACTGGCTACTGGAAAAGCATGTAGTGGCCGAAAAAGTTCAGTTCAAATATTGGGTCAACCCTTCATCTTTGAATCCACTGCTATTAAACGCCAGCTGTAAAATACCAATCTCGTGTCAAAGTATCAACCAAATTGGCATTATACAGAATCGTGAATTAATTTCTAAGAGGGAAGTTAGGGTCTAATGTTAGATTAATTTAATGTAGTAAACATATCTAATATTGAACTTTGCCCAATGCGGTAATAATACTTTCTTTAGCAACTCTCTAAACTACTTTAATTCTTTCTGACCTGGTTTACAGCAATAATTATTGTTCTGACCAAAAACTCGTAAAAATCAACGTAATTGGTAGACATTTGTTAGACTAGGTGTTTATAGACCCTTAGTTAGACCTAACCCCGCATCCAACAGCGTGTTTTATTTGCATCCTTTTTTCGAATCACCTACTTTGAGATAAAATCAATTACTTCTCTGTAAATGCTCCTTTGTTGCATATAGTTAGTTATCAATAACTGACAATAAGTTAGTTATCTATTTATCTATGTCGCCTTTTCCTCTCTCCTCCAATACTACAGCTCCTCTTCTAGCTCTGGGCTTTCTGTTTTATTATTTTTTCCATCAACATCATATTTTTTTCTAATTTATGTCTTTATTTTCAAATTTGAATTTTTTCTTATCTTTAGTAAATTTCTCAAATGGACAGTATTCTGGATTCTATCCTTTGAAATTTTTAACCAGTTGCATTATATTTTGTCTCCCTGTATTATTAAAGTCAAATTTATTATTTTTTACTGATCTTATTTTTACTCATTTCAAGTATGAGACCATTAAAACATATTTTTCTTCCCTTTAGTACGTGTAAAAATTACATTGTTATGTCATATAGGCTGTATAGAATTTTGTTTGATTATTCTTTCAATACTGAGCAATAATATTATTTAATTTTATGTGGAACAGAGATGTGGAATTTATTGAATTATTCCCCTCTCTAGGTTTTATTTATCTTCTTCACATCAAATAACTTCAATTTTTGCCATATAAATCTATTCTCATTGTCACTGAATCTACCGTATCCAGTGCACATTCCCCTCCCCTTTTACTACACTCAAAAATGAAATCATATTGAGAATTTAGAACTCGTCTGAAAAGAATGCTATGCATCAATTTTTGAATAATGGTAACAAATTTTTATTTTATTTTTAACCGGTACAATATTTAACTCAGGAAAACTGTTAAACTTAAAGTGAAGAATAAAGTCGCTTGTTGTATGGAAAATATAAATTCTTTTTTTTTTTAACCAGATAGATTAGTCAAATTGTTTATTATTTCTGTCTTTCTAGAAAACATAATACGGTATTATAATTTATTTGTATTATTGTATTGTATCATGTCTATAATTGTATTGTATTATAATGAACTCGCAGCTAGTGCGTAAGTTTCTCTTTGCTGACTGTGCCATACTAAACACACGTAAACGTATGTAAAATGAATTTAAGTAATTTTTGGTGGATAATATATTTTTTTTTATTATTACTTATTATTATTATCATTATTATTATTATTGTTATTATTATTATTATTATTTTTATTTTCACTATAACTATTAGTATTACCACCATCACACTCACACTCATCATCATCATCATCACTCAGTCCAATGCAGAGTGATTCCGCACTTTTTCCCTGGAATAAGATGAAACTCGAAGGTGATCAATATTTCTTGGAATAATGAAAATGTTAGATTCTTGCTTGAAGAAAGTCAAGTCTTCATAAAACGAACAGTCAGTAAATGCGGAACAATGGAAGAGATGGAACAACCTCCTGAAGCTCTTCTCACTTTGATGAGAGCTCCTTTACCATGATTTTTCTACTTCATTCAACTTTACAGAAATGAAAGGTCTTATTCCCCAGCTGGAAAGTCGTTCATTATTATCTTGTTATTTAATTATAAGTACCAGCACTCATTTGGAAACTTTAGAAACTTAATTGCAGATACCCTTGAAATAAAATCATTAAACGAATATCATGATGTGCTTTTATTTCAAATCATTTGGCATGAGCTTAGTTCAGCTTTTTTAACCCACCCTACCGGTACTATATTGGCTAAGAAATATTTAGTCAATTAGTCATTTTATCATGAAATGTATTTTCTCATCTTAACTTTGACTGTAACATAGAACAAAATAATAGTTACTTGTTTAAAACCATTTTCTCTAACTCCCTTTCCATTCCACTTTACATTTTTTCATGAATTTTAATTGGAGTTTATCATATATTGTTCCTCCATCTGATCATGAGAAGAAAATGGCTTCAATTATTATTTAAATCAATGCAGTACAGTCTATTATCTCATTATCCGTTCGTTGTATGAATTTCAAGAGTTCTATAATCCCAAAGATTCTAATAATTATTAACTACACCACAAAAGTATCAGATTTAGTTTACTTGAGTTTAGAAGATCTATGAGTCGGAAATAACGTACCAGAGAAACGTTTTAGGAGATGTAAGGATAAAATTCAAAAAAAGGAATGTAGGTTTTTGATATTAATGACAATCAACTTTGAAGCTCTCTCAATTCCTCTCTCCATAAGCAGCTTTTGACAAGACTCAAGTAAAATGGCAAACTAAGTGGTTTCAAACAAGTACCGTAGCCAAAAAGAACAGGAATTAATTTTCAGAATAAAATAGTGCTATTTTTTAACCGACTTCCAAAAACACCAAGGTTACTATATTCGACCTGGTTTTTTTTTTATGTTTGTACATCAATCATTCGAACAATATTGAACCGATTTCGATGAATTTTTTTTTAAATGAAAGAGCATTGCTCAGCGGTGGTCCCATCCAAGTTTCGCAAGGATCGAACCAATACTTAGCCCAATATTAAACAAAAAGGAGCATTCTTCGATGTCTTCATTTCAATCAAGTTTGAATAGGATAGTTCAACACATAACCGCCAATTGGATTACCGGTGTCGTTTACCAGGCTGATCATTGTATCATATGGAGCGCTTTACATCTAGACGGTTTTCGAAATCGTATGATGCAATGCAATTATGCCGGGTAAACGACATCGGTTACCCAAAGCTGGTTCAGTGTGAAAGAAGTCTTTAATGTCCCGTTTTGACCAATCACGTGAACTTAATTTGAATCGAGAATAAGAAGAATATAATATTTCTGTCCATATGTTTATATGAAAATTGTAAATAATTTAGTTGATGCTATTGAGTCATAGGAATAAGGTTATTATTTTAGTTTCAATCATAAGTTGGTGAATTTGGAAAAACAGCTGATCTCAGAAGTATTTTTAGTTTCCCTGCTGTGATTGATTAAGAATATTATTCGCCATTATACATGTGCGTACAATAGGCTATTTTGAGATTATGTTTAATGATCCTTTCGTACTAGCTCAAAGTTTATGTTTTTCATATTAAAAAAATATATATAACTAATATCACAAAAATTATCGTACATAACTCATCCGGGAAGATGTTTACCATACTCGTATGATAATAACACACTCAACTTCATCTCCTGCGTTCACTTATCATATTTTCAGTAAGCACAATATTTTCCACACATGTAACGTAATATAGGCCTACTATTTCAGTGTAGGTATATTCTGAAAGGGACCACATCAAAATGAATCAAAAGCCATTTCACTTTTAAGAAGCCTTTCGCTATTATAATTTTCCTAAATACAATATTCCACATTAAATAAAAAGTAGAATTTTCCTTATTTTATCTTTTCTTATAAGTGGATTTTTAGTTACTTAACTTTCGATGTTATAAATTAATTATTGGCTTCCTAATTCGATAAATATTTCATAATGTAGCCTTTAGGAATTTCTCATGTTTTCAAAGTTTGAAAATTCAACTAAAAAGCTTAAAATAAAACATATTTTAAAACAAAAAAAGAAACCGACTTCAGTGAAACGATAAAATACTCACGTACTAAAAAGTTTAAAATAATGTATTTACTTTAAACAGAGAAAATTTTAAATTTCATACAAGTAATCTTTTGAAGTCGGCGCCAAATTTCCCATAAACTTCTAAAATATAACAAAATTACTCTGTGATGTTTTCCATGACGAAATAATTGAACAATCTAATATCAAAACTGACACTGTATTTCAGTAAAAGTGAGTGTAAATCACATTTAATTGAAATACAGTGTTAGTTTTGATATTAGATAGAATTTCTTATCAATTACTGTATTTCAGTAAAAGTGAGTGTAAATCACATATTTAATTGAAATACAGTGTTAGTTTTGATATTAGATAGAATTTCTGATCAATCACTTCCTGGTGGTTCGGAACCCACCTAAAACTGTAGGTCCAACTCATCAATCTCCATCATCCAATTCATTACCCACGCAAAGGTCTCAGACCTATGTGGGCTTCATCCTCCAAAAAAATACAGTGTTAGTTTTGATATTAGATAGAATTTCTTATCAACTTCATAAAATATTTGGCGCCGACTTCAAAAGATTACTTGTATGAAATTTAAAATTTTCTCTGTTTAAAGTAAATACATTATTTTAAACTTTTTAGTACGTGAGTATTTTATCATTTCACTGAAGTCGGTTTCTTTTTTTGTTTTAAAATATGTTTTTAAAATAATGAAAATATCATAATATGGAAGGGGCCAAGACGCAAGGAGCATTACATCATAAATTATTTAAGCATAGACTGTATTGCTTCTCTGTTTAACACATTCATTGAGGTTCTTGCTCCCGGCGCTAGATAGCGCTCAACGTCAGTCTTCACTGCAGTGGCTTTCCATCAATGCAATTCCTGATAGGACAATTCCACCAATACGCAATTTGGTCTCTAAAATTAATTGTCGGCTACCGTGACTGATATCTATCTCTTAACAGTCAATATAGTTTATAGTACGGACCATATATGATATCCTTTTGCGCTGGAGGGAGCGCAAAGATTTACACGCGTACTGTGTAGTCAGAGACATGCAGTCACGTAGATAACAAATAAATGTTCATAATAAATATCTAATATCTAGCCTAGGTAGATATTCTATCAAACATAAAATGGAAACACTATTATGGTAGCTGTAATCAATGGACATAAATAAATATATGAATTCTTCACTACAGTGACATAGCCTCACAGTAAGCGTGTAAACCTTTGCGTTCCCGCCAGCCTAGCCTAGATACAATAGGATATAATATGCTTCATACTACAACCTAAATTGGTTGTAAAGAGATAGATCTCGGTCAGTGTAGCCAACAATTAATTTGGACTCTAAATTGCAGATTGGCCGAATGAATAATTATCCAATCAGAATCGAGACGTCCACTGTCTATTTACAGTCCCTGTATTCATTTATTTATTTATTTTGTATCCCAGTAGGGAAACTTTTGATCAATTCAGGGTTATGACTGTACGCCAACTATATATAAAGAAAATACTCCGCTACATCTGGTACAACAGAGATAGGTTTACAGTGAGAAATAATAGTAATTTATATAACTTTAGATCCGATGCTCATAATACTTACAACATTAACCATTCTAATCTAACAATATTACGCAGACAATTAGGCTACCTCAGTTCTAAATTAATGAACCTTATACCCAGCACATTAAATGGTTTTCTCTTTGAGGGTAGATTAAGGATAGGGCAGCAATTAAATAATTGGATTTCGGAAAATTTCTTCTTCGAAATTAGCGATTTATTATGATTTTTCTTTTTTTCCCTTTGTGTTTTTTGATTTGATGAGTTTATTGTGAGTTGTGATTTGATTGTTTATTGTAATGGAGTTTGGAACTGGTACTCTCACCTAGCGGTCAGGATTTTTCCTATGCTGGGTGATGCCAAGAGATTTTTATTTTCTTGTAAATTCTTATATTTGTAATAATTATTTATTATTATAACAAAGAAATATTTATTGTAATGCTTATATATTCTTTGGCAAAATAAATTGAATTGAATTGAATTGAATTCTTCTCTTTATATAGGCTTCAGCCGCCACAATATTGTCTCCATTTTCTATTTGATTGATTGAATATCTATATAGGATAGATCCTATAAGGCCTATGTCACATTGGGCCACCATGGTGGAGCTACCACGTGGTATCATTGTTTCATATGGAACATGACACACTAGACATTGGTGGCACCGCCAAACGCTCCACCAAAAGTGTGGTGGCCTGGGGCGCCGATTTTCTGATCCACCAGCTGATCGCATTATTTCTTATCGGACATGATACACTCTAGCTTCCGGCATCGCCACCTCTGCCATTTCAAGCACATGCCTCTTCAACGTACATTACAGTTCTGGACGCTGGTGGCTGTACTGGTGGATCTTTGTATTGATCCACCAGAATCGCGCCGCGGATGGAGACACCATGGTGGCCCAATGTGACATAGGCCTAAGGTTTAGTGGTGGAGAAGGCTTTATAGTCTTAACTCCGCCCAATAAAGAATTTGTTCATTCCATATTGTTACGGGTTCTATCTCTAGAATAATGCTGGCAACACTTTAAATCAATACTCCCACTTTATTAACTCAAATTACTGACAACTCGATGACTTTAGTTCACCCTGCTTCATTGATGTGAAGTTCTCCTGAAGTTTGCCCTCCATGGATGAAATCAATTTCGTATTGGGAGTCTCAAAGAGGTAGGTAAAGTCATCGAGTTGTCAGTAATTTGAGTTAATAAAGTGCGAGTATTAATTTTAAGTATTGCCAGCATTATTTTAGAGATAGAACGCATAACAATATGAATTGAAAAAATTATTTATTGGGCGGAGTTAAGACCTTTCTCTCTAACAATAACGCCTCACGAAGCCGGTCTTGTAGAGTTGACGTTTTTCCAGATGATTTTAGGTCATAGTTTTCTAACTCATGTTTGAGATCGGCCACTTTTAATTCGCACAATGTAACTTTGCCAGCCATTTTTAATAAAACACAAAAATTCCCACTTCTGACACCAATTGTTATGGGTTATATCTCTAAAATAATGCTGGCAACACTTTAATTTAATACTCGCACTTTATCAACACAAATTACTGACAACTCGCACTTATTAATATACTACACAAAAGAAATCATTCAGAAACAGATGAATCGATAATTTCCAGCTAATAAAGAATTTGCTATATTACTGTTCCAAAATCAATCAATTACTGTTGAAAGGCCGATCAAATATTAAATAATAACTGTTCAACAATTTAAGAAGAAGCGTCCAAAACATAACAGTTGAAACTCTACAAGCACTTACAAGGCACTGTATGACGGTTAAAGAAGCCTAAATAATAATCTGTCACAATATACTACGTTTATCACTTAACAAATTAAACGTTTGTATAAAATAGTTTGTATTAGCGCTTACTGGCAATACGGTTTATATGAGCGAGAACTGTCACTTTGTCACAGTAACATTCATATCACATCTGAACTGAACTAATGTTTACAAGAGCTCCTGCTTTATATATTTTTTTAATGTCCCAGTAAACAGTAGAACTTTCTCCATTTATCAAGACTATTCTAATTACCGAGATAAGAACATTCAGGAAATCTCTTGATGACCTGCATGGCGAGGGGGGAACGAGAAGAGTAAACAAACATGCCAATTATAGCTTTGACCAGTGATGATGACGTATTGACACAGGCAGATAACGCTAAAAGTTCCTGTCTTTTCTCCTTTGCATTCCATAACAATATATTATTATATATTACAGGGGTGCCCACCCCCCCTAAGCCTCATGACGCACCCCCCCCCCTAAATTTAGCACCAACCCCCCCCCCCCCCAAAATTAGGGCCCCCCCAAAAATGCGAAAAAAGCCCCCCGTATTTTTTCTAAAACTAAAATAAGATTTCTATAACTATTGAAAAAATTCAAACCCAGTCGATAATATACATAATGTATGTATATTTCTTGAGATTCTTCACATAGGTTAAATTTTTTTGTAAAGGTAAAATAGAAATATCAATGAAATGAATATATGAACTTCTGCTCAATAAACTTAATTGCAAAATAGCTAAATAAGAATTTGAACCTAAATGGTTTTTAAACAATAAAATATTATTACAAATACACAATGTTCAATAAAAATGAAATACCTATAAATTTATGTTCGGTGTACCAATTACATTAAGGTTAAATAATTTCTACAAAGTTGTTCCTTTAAACATTCCTTTATACATTTCATGTATAGTTATTTACAACACACAATCGAAAGAAGTGTCTTTCAAAAACAAAATAAAGACATAGTTATGAAAAATTACTAAATTTTTAGTATTTAGTAAGTTTTGCTATAGCAGTTCTTACTTATTAGTAAGTAGTTATCGTGAAATACATGAAAAACATCAACAGTTTGAAGTCAAACATTTTAAATTTGTAGGCTGTGACCATCTACAAGTTAGCTAGGCACCTTCTAAGCTTGTTAAATCTATCTCTCTAAACCCCACATAGACGTTTTTGTCTTTGGGATGAGGAAACAGAAAACCTTTCAATTATTTCTTCGTTAGAAATAGACTCAAGTAAATCTTTTTCTGCAGCTAGAACTACTAAATTGGACAACCATGAGTCTCCCATAGCTGAACTGAGTCTGTTTTTGATAATTTTAAATCGACTTATTGCTCTTTCTGCTGATTAACTAGTAACTGTTAAGGAGAGTAAAGTTGTATAAACCTCTTTCAGAGCACTCGCTTAGCGTCTTGCTAATTTTGAATAATAACTTCCTGCACAAATCCTAAACATAACTATTTTAGCTAATTATTCATATTCAATTGTATAATAATAATTATGAATATATTTTCATTAATTGACATTCTATCTGGTGACTTCGTAGTATATTTTTGAATGTTGTCACGTTAAACACGGTTTCAATCGACTTTTCGCCCCCCCCCCCAAACGATTTTTGGAGCCCCCCCCCCCCCAAGAATTTCAATGACGCAGTCTGCGTCATAGCCCCCCCTGTGGGCACCCCTGTATATTATCATATATTATTCCATATATTATTATGAACACATGTTTTCTATGTGACTGCATGGCTCTGAGTACACAGTACACATGTAAACCGTTGCGTTCCCATCAAAGTAGCCAAAATACAATAGGATATCATAATTAATTATGGTTCGTACTAATGGAGGCATACTATGAAGAGGCAGGATAGGTAAAGAGCTTGAGATTCAGTCACTGTAGTCAACACTTGATTTATTTTATTTTATTTTTATTTATTTATTGTGACAAAATTACAATGAAAGTGAAGGAGCAACAGACTCAATTCCAAAACTGCTCTCTTCACAAATTTTGAGTATTTTAAAATTGTCCAAAACATTGTTTAGACACCAAATCGCTAACATGTGGCTGAATTATCCAATCAGAAGCGAGGCGTCCACCGGCCACACTGTCTATATAAAGTAACTGTAGTCTTCAATACAGTGACTTCATATAGACAGTGTAATCATTGCCTCTAGCCGCCGTAATATGGTGTCCAATTTACATTTCAACATGACTGTATCTGTATGGCTCCGACTTCACAGTATGCTTGAAAACCTGTTCCTTCAGTGTAGTCTAACAAATAGAACAGGATATCATAATGGTCTATAATACAAACTATACCGTATTGACTGTAGAAAGTCAGATTTCAGTCACCGCCCAGCACTTAATATTCAATTCAATTTATTCAAAAATAAAAAACATTACAAGTGAAACATATTAGAGTAAATGAATAATACTTCCTGCATGGACGATTAGTCCGTGTGCAGGGAGGAGTCATTTATGAACAAAAAGAAAACTTACATGAAAAAATTTATAAATAATATTATAAACAATGAAATTATGAACTTACATGAAAAAAAATATAAATAACTATAATGTAAAATATAAAAAATATAATGTAACAAGAATATTTCAAGATAAGAGTAAGAATATTTCATATTGCTAAGATTACAAATGAAGAAAAAAACAAAAAATAATAGTTTACAATACATTCTATTCGATGGCGTTTATGAGGTGTAATGAATAAAAATAAAGAAGGCAGAATAAGAGATGAAGAATGAATATGGACGCCAAATTGCGTTTTGGCCGAAGTATCCTATCTGAATAGAGAAGACCAATGGCCACACTTCTATGTAAAGTCACTACAGTCTTTTTTTACTAAAGTTTTCACTTCACTATAGTAACTTTATATTATAGTCTCCATAAAGGCTGATTCACACATATAGGACTGGACTACGACTGGACTACGACCGTACGCTGACTGTGATGGGTCGCTATCATTCACACATGTAGGACTGTACTACGACTGTACTGTTGTCGTTTATTTCTGCAGTTACGTCATTCCAGTGGATTTCACTTCAGTCTTCACTTGCAAAGATGGATTCAGACGAGGAGGATGTTATTATTGCTTGCGGAGCATTACTTGTTTTGCAAGAAGAAGAAGAAGCTAGGAAGAGACGAAAATATTGGGTGCATCAGTTGTGGAGAGCAAGAGGTGAAGAAGGAGAATTCCATACAATATTTTCATGTCTTAAAAGTGACCAGGTTAAATTTTTCAAGTATTTTCGTATGAGTATAACAAAGTTTGAGAACCTGTTGAAAATACTTCAGAATGAATTGACGAAACACTACTCAAGGTGGAGGCGGCCAGTTTCACCAGAAGAAAGATTAGCTTTGACATTAAAAACCCCGGACATTTCCCGGACGCGAGCTCGAAACCCGGACTGTCCGGAAAAATCCCGGACGAATGGATAGCCTAAGTATAGTGTTATAGTAAAAGTTTCTCAATGGGTTGTACAGAGTGAATACATACATTAGAGTAGATGTTATCAGTTCGATAATATTGTCAATAATAGGTTGAATAGGTAGTTTTTGATCATAATTATTAAATTCAAAATTAACTTTGAAAATTATAATTCACAATAATAATAATTCAAAATTAACAAAAATAACTTTCAACATATTTCTTGTGTTTCTACTGAATGGAATGCTTGAGTTGGCTCTTATAAGCAAGAATCAGTTCCATGTCATGTTTAATTATAACTCTAGATGGAAATTTCTAAAGTCAAAAAAATTGATACTATAGGCTACTTGAAATATTTTTTTCTTGTAGAACTTTTTTTCTTTCAAGAAATAATAGTAACTTGTGGAAGTGATAGGAACTGCCATTCTAGATGAAACTAAGTTGAACCAACTAGACAACTGTATAGGATGACTTGATATCAATAAAAACAACTTCCTCAATTTTGCTTATTTTTGAGTACACGCGAGGCAAATTATTCTAATTATCTAAGTAAGATAAATTAATCCAAATGAGATAAATTAAAAATAAAATTTTAGGGCGCTGAATCCGAATCTGAAATCACAATTCTTCTATCTCTAATTTTGGAGATAATGGAAACACTCGATCCTAACAGTACAGTCGGCGCACAGTCCTACGTTGATTCACACATATAGGATTGTGTTCAGGCCGGACGCAGACTGTGTAGGACCGTGTCCTTGAAAGATCGCTCTGAAAGTGATCTACGGCAGTACAATCGTAGTCCGGTCGTTGTACAGTCCTATATGTGTGAATTACCTCCGACCGTCTCTGTATATTTCAAATGGAAAGACTGTTTAGGCGAATCCATTCAAAACGACACAGTCGTAGTCCAGTCCTATATGTGTGAATCAGCCTTAAAGCTACTGTAGTCTTCACTTTATTGTGGCTTTACAGTGACTACAGTCACTTTATAGTGACTACAGTGACTTCATAGAGAGCTGGCACGCTTTATATGCCGGCCTTCCACTACAAGCGGAGCGGACTCTGTTGTGTCCAGGCTACAAATTAAAAACGCCATTTTATACACGATTTACTGGGCCTAAACATATGAGTTCGAGTAGTTTGGTCACAAAAGAGTCCGCTCCGCTTGCAGTCGAAGGCCGGATATAAAATCACTTATTTCACATTCACTGGCTCATAACATGGTGAGGTATACTAATGTATACACTGTACACTAATGATTTATTTATTACACTGAATCGCGGATCCACTCAATTTTTATGATTCGATTCAGAGCTCACAAATATTTGAAAAGATTGGCTTTCTAATTAAATAAGCCTATTAAATAATTTTAAGAAGCCTCTTAAATAATTTTATGTGGGTAAGGAAACATTTTAAGAGGTAGCGCCTCAGGAGCCATTAATAGTTATTTATGTAAAAAGAGCGTGAAGCGCGACTTTATCGCTCGAGCCAAAACATTTACTGCGAGACGCATAGCGGAGCGCAGTAATTTTGAGAGAGCGATAAAGAAGCTTCACGCGCGAATTTCATACAATATTTTTTCTACAACTGCAGTTCTGGATTCCAACACAATAAAAGCTTGTAGTTTGTAACATAAATGACCGTGCGCGATTTGGTTAGCATGCGCCATTTTTGAGGTTATGAGAATACACGGATTCCGTGATCCACCAATGAGAAGACATCAAAATCAAAACAGAAGCGTAAAGAAAACAGCTGGCGAGCGTAAAGTACTTTACCGCTTGCGGAGCAGTAAAGAGGTATTTTACAATAATTATTTTTCAGTACATGAAGAACGACTTTACGAGCAGTTGTAGGAAAAATATATTAAGTAATCTTCTGAGAAGAGATAGATCGAGAAGATGAGTCCATTCAATAAAATCTGATTTTTACGAAACTTACTTCAGTAGTCTCATTCGATAACAGCTTGTGGATTTTTCAGTCGGATATTGCCCACATGAGACTTGTGCGTAGGTGGTGAGGTGAATGATGACTTATTTGGAAAACATCCAAAACTTAACGAAATTAGAACTCGAGACCGCAGGAAAGCATCCAGCCATAGTCTTATCAGAGACAAGCGCTCCAACTGATTGCCCTACCGCAGCGAATCATAATTAGCTATAATCCTTCTATATTTTATAGTAGCCTGATAATATTTAGATCAAATTCTCTATGACCAAATTGCTAATATTTTCTCTCTTCATGCCCTAATAGACTATGTAACACAGTTATCCTACAAGTTGACAGATACTTGACTAGTGAATTTATATACGTGATATAGGCACCAGAAGTGGACTACTTTAACTCATGAAGGACCTCATTACACGTGCTATCGTCCATGCTACATCTTTGAAATACATTTTTCTTCAAGTCCAAATAAGAACACTATTGATTTTGGAAGTTGAGGGTCAAATATAAAAGTGTCTTCAGAATACAAATCATATATTTTTTATTACATGTCTTTCAAGATGCCTCAAACGGTGAAACTACCCGTGAGGGTCTCCCCAATAATAAAAGCCATACGCTTATTAGGCCTATTTAAAAATATATATTATAGTTGGTAACATTAAACATGACGATAATTATTCTTCTCACTTACCCAGGTCAGGTGTCTCTCCTTTTTAAAAACCTTAATAATTTTTGAGATCTAAAGGCTACTGTGAAACGTGATGAGAAAAAAAAATTCACATGAGGGAAACAGAAATTGTTTAGAAAAACAAAAATGTTCCTTATTTTGTAATTGAAAAGTATTATATAGCTTGCCCATCGTCAATAATCTTCTCTCTTGTTTTGAAAACACTCTCCAGACTATAAGTTCTTCCTTCAAGCGTCACTATTACTCTCCTGTTGAATAAAATGTGGTTAATGCTATCACTCTCTCTTTCTCTCTCTCTCTTTCTTTCTCTTCCTGGCAAGACAAAGCATATTCCATATTTATTACTCAGGGGAGAACTTACGACGTCTCTTGACCTCCTTTTACACCGCTTAGCAGACACTACTAGTGAAATTTCTTTCTTCGCAGTCCCAATGTTGTCTATCTGGTATTCTTATTTGTTGTTTCATCCACTCAATATTGTATTCAAAGGCGTGAATAAACTGCTGCACTTGTAATTATCCAGAATCGATTCAATATACCGAGAACAGATTAGGCTATGTTGTAAATATTATCATTTATATAGAAATGCATTGAACGATTCACCCAGCATCAAAACAAATAAATAGAACGGGTGGCAAGGGTTCCAACTTGAAGTTTTCAAGGGTGTTTCAAACGGGGACTTTTCTGGCTTTTTTCCTTATTTCCCAACTCTTTTCCAGTAATGTTCCGATCTTGGGGTGTCATGACCCCTCACTACGACCCCTTGGTGGGTGGCATGATTGGTAGAGGATTTACTTTTAAAACATTCTGAAAACAACTATCATTCACTATTTTTAATATTTTTCTCCCACTCTCTTAAACCTTGCTAGCTTTGACTCCTCAATTTTTTGATGGCAAATCGCTTTTACTATACATGTTTATCTTTTGAACTTGCTAAAATATAAATTCATGGGCGTTTCAGATCACAATAAAATCACTGAACATACTGAATCATTGGATACAATGCTATTGAGAGAATTCACCACTTGATTTTCTCAAAACATTTTTGCAATCCTTTAAATCAAAACAGACTACTGAAAATTTTTTTTTGAAATTTATGTTTTTTTTCAATCAGCTCTTTGTTTTCAGAACCAGATACGAGCTCTAACGATATTTTGGAGAAAGGATCGCCTACAGTCCAAAAGCAAACAGCTGATTTGGAAACAGAAATAATTGGTGTTACAGGTAAGGGCGAAATGTTCTTAACCGTTGAGTAGCATTTCAGGCAATGTACTTGAA
Organism: Conomelus anceps; assembly: GCA_948455865.1. NCBI lineage: Eukaryota > Metazoa > Arthropoda > Insecta > Hemiptera > Delphacidae > Conomelus > Conomelus anceps. Next base: position 68,995,968 of record OX418217.1, on the reverse strand, counting down.
CTTATTCGTTCAACGTATTATACTTTTGTAATATGGTAGGATCAATCATTAAAAATAATTCATTTTTAAAAATATTGAATGAATTACACTGTACGGACTCGACAGTATTATCATGGTCATGGTAAAGATGGGTGACAATGGTGGCAGACTTTGAACGAGAGCACTCGGTATATCTAAAACGTAATACTGGGTATATAAAAACTTATTTTGCTAAGACCACTCTAAACAGAACCAAATTGCTTCAAAACAATAGCAAAAACAATTTTCATATTTGTTCAGTTTCAAAAAAACACCTGTAAATATTGTTTCAAAAATCTCCTGTGTGTGTTTAAATGGATCTTGGTAAACCTGAAACCCGGTTAATCGGACCCCGGTAAATTAAGAGTCTAGGGTACATTTATGATGGAAGAGTAATTTACAATTTTTTTAACAAGAAGGGATTCGAAATTGATAAATTATGAAGAGTCTTTGTTGGAATGAAATATTCATCACATTGGAACAAGAAATTTCCAATAAAATTCCTTAATTTTAGTTGAACGTAAGCTGCTTTATTCATCATGAATATTCCCTATGTTGATAGTTTTAACTTGCATTTACAACATTTCTGTTGTAGATTCAAGTTCGTAATCATTGACATCGACAAAACCAACAATTCAGTTCACATCAGAGGACAACCTCAGAAATAGGAGAACATAAAATATTTCTTCAGGTTGATTGTCATACAATTATTATTAGAATAGTGTAGTAGAATTTGAATAAATTTGTTGGAAGTGGCCATGCTTGAATGTATTATTTGTATATGAGTGTTACTGTTCAATTTTTAACCGCTCCAGACTCGCTTCAGTTGAGGTTCATGGAAACCGATATTTTATATTTTATTTTATTTTCATCACATTACATCATTTTTCTGGGAATACATTTGATAGGTGGTTTGTCAAACAACTTCGTCCTTGTGAACAAACAAGAATTTTACAAGTAAAAGTATAGAAGAGTATCAGTCATTACAAATATGATATAATAATAATAAGCGTATGGCTTTTAATGGTGGGGAGACCCTTACGGGTAGTTCCACCTCGCCGTTTGTGCCATGTTATGGGGAACATGGTGGACCTACTATTTTAGGTGGGATCCGAACCACCGGGTAAGTGATAATAATGCTTGTAACATCAAGTCATTGAAGCACGGTCACCCATCCAAATATGATATAAACAAAGTCAAGTCCTTAAGATAGAACAAATGTGAGCACCTGTGTTCAGATTTCAGAGTTCATTGAAGACTGCCACGGAATAGTACGCTTGATCAATTACATTTTCTTTCATAGATTTCTTGAATAACTTCAGATTGTTAATTTTTTTAATGGTACAGGTAATTTATTATACAATCTTATTCCTAAATAAGAAGGGTTTTCTCATATGTCGCATGTCTATGAATTGGGTATAACAGCTGATTACGTGTGGAGTAATTATGCCTCTCTGTACAAAATTGAAATTCTACTCTTTATTTAGTAAAAACAACTGATTTATTCAGATGGCAATAGAATAATATAGTCTTCTAGAAGTTGAGTTTCATGTGATGAAGCCCCCAGCAATCCAGCATTCAGATATGCAGCATACAGTTCATTTGATCAATTTAATTCTGTAGAAAAAAACAGACTGCCAATGAATGGATAATTAGAAATTATTATCCGTGATAAATTGTTCACGTTAAGTGTATCATTTACAGTTGGAGCAGTTATGGACGCCCTTACCGTATCGCCGTTTGAATATCTGGAAACAACATCACCTCGAGTTCAACTATGTCCTAGAGGTCTCACCTGCAAAATGACAATGTGACCGATCCCAATATAGCTAGCAGTTGTAGAGCCGAGCATGCTTGTTCAAGACTGACTTTTGGCGTGGATAAATATAATTTGTTTCGGATAAATCCTAATTGTACAGTGGAGGTTCGTCTGAACGGATGAACAGTTTAGGTTCATCTGATGAAGTTCTGAACACTTTTTAGATTCAAAGAGGATTTTCTGTCCTTCCTATGCTCAAGTTCTATAGTTATAGAACAGCAGGAACTTCAATTTGTAACTGATTAATATTTACTTATCTATTTCACTTTTTTTAAATCTTTAAAACATTGCACACTTTTTAACCCAATAATAAGTGAAACCATAAGTCAACCCAATAAGTGATACCATAGACAAACCCTTGATTTATCCCTATTCTATGGTGAAACTCTCTGTATTTAGTTGATCTCTAGTCTTAGTAGAGTGAGAGAGCTTGGAAAAGATTTTTATCTGTTCAAATCATCAGGCTAATCATTCAAAATAAATGTTCAATTCTATTATCATCATGATGGATCTTAGCCCAACAATTAGATTAAGTGAACTTTTAGATAAAGTGAATACTAAAGTACTAAGTGGAGCCTGGAATACTTTCAACTCCACTTTTCACGTTAAATAATAAGATAATAATAATAATAATAAGCGTATGGAGACCATGGTTTCACCATGCCGCGTGAGCCATGCTATTCTAATTAAATGGAAATTCTCACTTCAATAATCTACTATTAAGAATAACTCTTATTCTGTGATATCTTACTTGTAATTAACTATTACGATTATAATTCATTTTAATGATTCCTGTTGCGCTACCAGAAATCTGGAAAGTCAGTCTTGAATCTCATTTAGTGGAAGAAACGAACGCAAAATCTCATGAAAGAGACCACAAAAATCATTGACGATGAGTAGACTCGAGCTTAGTAAATACTGTATTGTGAAAACCTCATCCAATAACATTGGAGAGATGGAGTAGACCCAATTATAAAATTATTAAATAAATAAATTTTAAAACTTACAAGCTGATAAGTAGTAACTAGCTAGTAATTCAGCTCTTAATAATTAGTTTGAGCAGAGAATCAGAAGGACGTTGTCAAACTATCTCTAGTTGTTTTAAATATTGATATATTGTGACTTGCAATAATTAATATATGTAACATTTACCCATAACACCTTCAGGCACAGAAAACTAAGAGAGTCTCTTGGATTTGTTGTGCTACAGGGCACTACTGGAATGAAGCATGATTCGATTACGTTCCAAACAGTAGAAAGCGTAATTATTTAGGGTGTATTGTATAAGTGATTGGGTCTTTAAAATGCATGTCACAAGTAAATTCAATGAAATAACAGTAACGATTCATGTAACTACTCTGTTAATGGAGGTTTTTCAATAATAATTATTTTTGCAATGCATCAAAAACCTCATGTCGTATACAAGTGCTTGTGCACAATCTTTGTGTGTTGAAAGAGGGGGTATCAAGAATTAGTGTCAAGTTTAAAAAAACTATTATTTATTGCATGAAGAAAGTGGGATAGGGAAGATAGGGAAAAGGAAAAACTTCATTTTTTTGCTGAAATGAAATATTATGGGTGCGAATTTTGTTCATATGTAACTGTACATTTGATATTGATGTTTCTGAATTATTCCGAACAAAAATAATTTATTCTCGACTCTTGTTGAGTACTTGTGTGCAAAGGTTTCAAGGATTGATTTTTCTTTTGAATACCGTACGAAAACGTGAAGAAAAAAGAAGTGATTTATGCAATGCACATCATTATATGAACCGCCGTTCGTGAATGAACTCCGTCATCCCATTTTAAATAACAATTGGATAGAGCTTCTCTGATTTTTCCACAACAGTGGAGCTTTTTTAAAAAAAACATAGTTCAAAATAATGATTAATCTTTATTCTTCAATCAAAATATGGAATTCGGGGAATAAATACTTATTGATTCGCCGAATATATAAATCCTTTAATCCAGCTTCTAGCAGACGTTTTAGCTATGTTTTTCATGTAGTCAAAATAAATTATAAAACTTAAGGCATGTTTAACAGAAAAACGTATTGAATCACAATATAAATATGTATGAATTACTGAGTCGAAGCTTCTCAATAAAGCCAGTTCGTCCCCAGACAATAGCAAACAACTTGTCTACACGTTTAAAAGAGCCAAGTTATCTCAACAGCCGAATTTTCCTCCGTTTTACTTCCTGTTGCAGCCATCTTCAATATTCAATATCCGAAAATGTATTTCTCATCTATTGTTCGGCGATGAGGAATGAGCTATAACAACCTGTTGATCGTGAATAAGCGTAGTTCAAATCGATGTCGATGTTCTAGATGAGTGCACTCATATTTTAGTTGGAAACCGAAATCGTCGACAAATCCACGTCTTCATCTCATCAGGAATAAAATTTAGTCTGGAAATAGAATTCCAAGCATACAATGTATAGTTATCAAGAAGTGAGTAGCTGTGCACTCCTAGCCTTTTATTTAATCTGCTAGCTCGCTTCAATTACCTTTCAACCGGGCCCTTTTTTTGGTCTAACATAACCCAAGGAGGGAAAGTTATCAAGTCCTTTTTTAGCACCTGATTTGATCATTTCGGCTGCATTGTTCTTGAAAAACGGTGATGAATAAGTTAATCAATATTAGTTGGCTCTTATATTTGAATAAGTTGATTATTAACGCATTGTGTTCTGTTCAACTTGGGTTGTGGTTGAATGTAAGACTTCTTAACCCAAACTCCGCCGCTTTCAAGGCATTCAATCAATAAATCAAACCTTTGATTGAGGACCAAAGGATGTACGAGGCACTCTGTAATAGCATGGACTCTCTTTCTCGCTTACATCTACCAGCAACATTTCTTGCTGTCACAGTTTAAATTATTTTCAGTGTAGTTAGTGCTAGGTTTCCATAGCCTTTGCTAGAGCGCAACGCCACATTCTTTCTACTACATCATATCAATTATTATTAAAATGATAATTTTCATAAATTTTTTAAAAGATGTAGAGAAAATATTTTAGGGAACTCAAATTCTCGTTTAATGTGGATACTACGTGCTAAATTGAGGATTGGTGACAGAGCTAGCGACATACAAAAATGGTGAAAAGTGCAGCTCATTCCACACACAATGAATATGAAGTCAGAGACTCGCAAGTAATGAGCACTTCCTTGCAAGTGTCCTTTGGATCCTCGACGTCTCTTCATTCCTTCATAAGGCATGATGACTGTCCTTGTCCTTCACAATGCACGCCTGCCATTTCGCTAACGAAGTTATATTTCTTCTATTCAGACACTTGACGCGGTTACGGTGGGTGAATCAATAGCAGTCTGGCGGCTTTGTGAGGCTCTGGATTCACTAATCGTGTAAAGAAAAACCTACTACACCGTTCCAGCACTGATTCACTTTTGAAGAAAATACTTTCAGGAGTTTCGAATTGTAGTAGACAGTTTTTGATTGGGATTAAAAATATAGAAAAAAACATGTGGAGTTTTTGTATATGGACTGAATTGGATTCATTTCAAAAATTAAATGTTTTGGCATTCTTATTTGAGGAAGTAAAAAAGGTTGAATCGAAAAAGAGTAAGATTTAGTTGTAAGATATGCTAGAAGAATAGATATAATGAATAAGATATAGAATAAAATATGCTAAGAACATGCTCTTAACTTTATCTTTCGGGTTTAAAGGTATGTTTTTCTAGCGACAGAAGCTCGTCTCCGACCGGAAAAACATAGATAGCCTACCTTTATAAGTTTCACACTGAGCATGCGCAAATCGTGTGCAACATAAAACTTAAAGAGGTTTTTGCATAATTTTCCCAGTTGGAAATTTCCGTCGCTGAGAAAACGTAAACTCAATGTTAGTTAGCATTTATTGGTTATAGGGCAGAAGTAACATTGTTGAAAATTGTTACAATACTCTTCTCACAGGGAGGAGATAGTAGGGGATGGCATATAGAATGGAGATAGAATGATTGATAAGCATTAATAAACCGGACAAAACAGCTGGAATCTAAACCAATCAGATTATGGACATTATTATTACATAGTTCTATCATCATTTAAGATGAGTTTTGATGCCTTCAAATTGTTTATCAGACTGTTTTTTTCACATGGGAGGAGAAATTAGAGAGTTTAATAAAAAATTCGTCAACTCTGACGGTAATTTTCTAATCTAGTTAATCTATGTCTTAGGCTACTCTATGGCATCTTGCATTCCAAGCAAGCGGAGGCAAAGAGTTGTTAGGCTAGAGCTAGCGTAGTTCTGCTCAAACTCTCAAATGACTGATCATAAATCACCAATTAAGAAACATTAGACCGCATTGCTATTATTGAAAAAACGTGTAACTTTCCTGAGAGCTTTAGTGAAATAATCAACAAGATATTGGAAACTACTCGATCATTAACCAACTGGAACTGTGTTACGAAGTACAGTTGGTGTCACCTAATGCTCCCAAAACCAGGTGAGAAGTTTCAACGGCTGATAATGGAACGTTATGAGTTCAGGGAGGTCAAAGTGGCAGGTAAGCTTGGCAGTGGGTGAGTGTGAATTTCTAGGGTGACTTTGTAGTAGCTAGTAGAGACTGTTCATAGTAACAAAATAGTAAAGGAGGAAGGGAGTGAGTGTGGTGGCCGTGAAATAGAGACTAGAAAGCCCAGTGGCGTTAATTCGCTCTTCCTCTGAATGGGGGGGAATGAGAGAGCGGTGGGCTGCTGTGGACTAGACATGGAAGGGTAGGATCGATGTGGTCGGGACGCATGGCACATCCTGAGAGGCGCCGGGGAGCGATGGGTGGCGGGGGAGTTTTGGCCAAGTTGCCCACTAGCCAACGCTACGCCAGTCCTCGCCATGCGGTGACGCAGCAGCATGCTTCAGCCTGTAAGTGCTTTGTGCATTCGTCTCCTCGCAGTCGGCGTTTTGTCTCTGGCTGCAACTGTCGTCGCCTATGACAAAGGTACATGCTAGAGATCATGCTGTCATCTTTTTCAATACCCTAACTTCAGTTTTCACTTCCTCAATAATTTAACAAGCGAAAAAAATCCTCTTTTTATATGATTCATCTGAAGCATTTCAATGCTTCAAATGAACCAGGCAGGACCTCACTTACAGACATTCACAAACAACAGTAACATTTACAATGCGTAGGAAGTTAAGATACATGTGTATCTTAAATTTAGTGACTTGAAATGTTGAAAAAAGTTGTCAATAATGTTTTTTATTATGATTAGTAAAAATGATTTTAATGATTGATGATCGAGCGGTTGCACAAAGTGCTGTTGGAAACGAGCTTGAATCCTCTTTCAGTCACTTGTATTGTAAGGGTTAAAAAATTGTGTTGGATAACGTAGCAGGAAACTAGTTTCAATTTTCTCCGATGTAATAGCTATTATCAGCTATATAATGATCATTCTGCCATATCTTAGAAGGATTACATTTTTTGTCATTGTCATTGGCACATATTATTGTTATTCGTGACTTTTACATGAATCTCGCTTCATACTCTACATAATCATCATCGTTACTGGTCTATCAACGTTTCAAATAGGATTTATTGTGCTTCCACAATTATAATTTGGAAAGTTTAAAACCAGAGAATTTCAATAGAATGTGCCTCTATGAACGCCTTTGAAACCATTTGAAATATGTTTTTCAATACTCATCGAGAATCCTGAAACATTTTATATGTGTCCTAGTCCTGCCGGCCCACCCACCGGACATTTCCTAGCACCAAGTGATAGAAGAGTGGAAGTTTCCGGTATTTCTCATTATCACACTAACTTTCTACCAGGACAAAATCAAAGAATCATTTGATAATTGGCTCATAATTATTTTTTCAAGATGCATGTTCACTTCTATTAAAAACTTTTGTCAAATCCTATTCCCTCTATACACATTTGATAAACAATTGTTTTTGAGGCCTTAGTAGTTTTACTGGTGTGGATTAACTATCCAAACTTATTTATTCGACTTTAGGGACGTAGGGGGAGGTTTGAGTGTGAGGACCCCTCCTTGGCAATGACGTAAGCACTAGGTGGAATTCACTTCGTGGAAGTTCAAATTTTGAACGACGTTGAAGTGTGTGAATCTACTTAGAATTCTGTTTTATGAGACCAATTTTTAGAGAATTTCTTGGAGGTGAATCCCCGAGCCAGTTTTTCATGCGAGAAAAAGGAGGAGGTTTTAGCAGAAACTTAAAAAATGTCTTATGTATAATGTATGTTGAGTTCATTTATTAAGACAATATAAATTTATTATTTTTGGTTTGTTGAAAAAATTGTAATTAATCGACTAGTTGATTTTCCAGAATAAATTAGTAGGCTCTTGCGAACGGAATTCATATTGTAATGAATTTGATATCAATTATTGATATCCTGGGGGGTGAGAGTTTCAGCAATGAAAATCTTGATGTATTAGCTAAAGTGTATACTACCGGTACATAAAAAATGTAACAATCCTATCAAGTAAATTTAATCGAGCTATTTACAATTCTACTATTGAAATGTTGTATATAATAAACTAAATTTTATTATTGAAATACACACTTTTGATACTATTGATCGTATCAAGCGAAAATTACTGTATTAATATAGTCTCGGATTTATTCTTAACCTTTATTGTCATCAGTAATGAGGATATTGTTTTTTCAATCTACATCAAATAAGCACTACATAATCAAACAATGCTTATTAGCATTTGACAAGTCAAAACCGTTCAAAATATTTTGTTCCAGCAAGCCTCCCACTTCTTTTTACAATCAGCCCATTGATCTGGATATTAATCTGTTTGAACCTTCCTTCGCGAATTCCTAGCTTCGTCCCTGCTGACTTTTCAATTGCCGACACATTGATTTTTAAAGGGATCATAAAATTTTCGATTTATTTAGACTAGGTTTCCGGCTACATCAGAACACTTCTTATTTTCACCAATCAATCATTTTGATGATGGTTAGTATTTTATAAACACTTGGAACCTGGCTAGTTAGCTCAAGCGCACTATGAAAATATGCAGCAGACGGTGAAACAAGTGAAAATGGAGACGGAATAAGGTGAGGAATTCAGTTTTCTGTTCAGGAGACTGTATTAAATCATTTTTCTGGGATATACCTGGCAATATTAAATTCTCATTCAAGTGAAGTAGACAATGAAATACTCTGTCTCTTATTTAGTGGGCTACAATACACCAATAAATTTTTCTCAAGGATGGACTAAATCCAACTCCTTTTAATGGTTATTCAGGTCATCCCTTAATTAATTAACAAAGGTATTTCTACGTCGGTTCCCCTTTTTTTTCTATTCCTCTTTTCCACAGAAAAAGCTTTCTTTTATTCGTAAACTATCATTGTGAACTGTAAAAGTAATTTAAATGTGACTTTCAAGTTACCTCACCAACACAAGTACGCTTTTTTCGTTGTTATTATCACAATAATTGTAACAATAAATTTAAACTTCAATATTTTTATTTGCTATAAAGAAGCCGAGAGCTACTTCTAGTGCTAATAAATCCAGTTTATTTTTTCACATTGTTTTTTTATCGACATCACTGCTTCAATGATCATTTAGAAGAGGAATCTAGTTCCATTAAAATAAATCTATTATTTCAAGTTAATATTCAATTTCATTGATTCAAGTAGTTCAAAAGATTAACTTATACATCCACTCAGAGAATGGCAGATTAATAAAGTTGATTGATATTGTGAAAATCTCTATGTTAATTATATTATTGTGAGAGACTTTTAAGAATGTCTAATTTATTAGAATCGCAGTTCAATTATGAATATCCACGCTTCACTTTTTTAAATGGTACTAGACAACTAGACCTTCATATGTCGACTAATGTAATAACAGCTCTTTATTAGTAGAAACATGTCACGAAAGTTATGTGCCCACTGTTGACACGAGGGTCCCTGTTGTACGTAGTTAACTAATGAAATTAGTTGGTCATTTCTCAGTAATCTCACTTTTATACACGTCAATAGCATCCTTATCAAGTGAGAAGATGTTGTTATGTATTGTCACTAATCGTGTCAATGTTTGTAAGTTGATTTATGTTGAGTTTTATGAGCGATGGTTATTCACTCACGTATCCTCAGTCAGGAATCCATTTCCAGAAATATATTGATTTATCAAAATACGCAGCTTGTTTCAACTGCGTTGTGCTCAGTATTATTCATGTTCTGGAATCAAAATCCCGGTGGTTTAAAACCCACCTAAAACTGTAGGTCCAACTCATCAATCACCATCATCCATTTCATTACCCACGCACAAGTCTCAGACCTATGTAGGCTTCATCCTCCGAAAAAAATCTAATAGCTGAAGATCACTTACCTTGATGGAGTGTCATAATATTACCAAGTTATAATAGAGGCCAAAACAAACGAATTCTATAGCCAATATAAACCTCACTTGCTGAGTTTTCTGTCTGTCTCGCTGGATGTGTGTTTCTAGAAAATAATTTTTGTCTTCACAATGGTTCGAGATATCAATAATTTGAAACTATGCAAGTTTAATTATTTTATAAGTGTACGTAATAGATAAAAGAGTAAAAATAAAATCAATCACAGTAACAAAAAGAAAGTAAATTAAAATTCTCCCAGGCAGACAGAAAACTAAACGAGATAGGACTAGTCATTAATTACGGGACACTACACGCGATTCATGATTATTCAAATCGTAAAATTTGAATTGATTTCGATTGTGTTCGAGATTTGAACACGGTACAATCGAAATTGATTTGATCAACCAATTTATCGATAATTAGAATCATTTGAAATTCATTTTGAATTTTTTCGGTGAAGTTAGAAATGTCGAGTTGTTACGTTCAATTATTTATTCAGTCACAGCGCCCTATTAGTTATACAATATTAGTTCAATAACTGTCTATAGCCTATTCTGTATAAAGCACGTTATTTATTCATTACTGTACAGGATCAGAGCTCATAAATGGATTTTACGAGCTGTTTTTACCTTTTGGAAATCGAATTAAAAATTGAGTATTGGAACTGTCATTCGAGCGTGTTTTCAAATTATACTGTCACACTGTCACACTGAACCAACTATTAAAGCTGCATTGAAATAGGGTAACCGCGTGCAGTCATAGGAAACAGGTTGAGGTTGATATTAGAGACAACTTTATTAAATTTATTGGTTGATAGTTTTCGCCATTGATTCATTGGTTCTGTTCTAATTTCAGTCAGTTTATATTCAGTTTATATTGTAGAGAGTGGGCCGAGAAAGCAGTGTGACCAGAGGTGCCCATCCCCCCCAAGGGCAAGAGCGCAAATCTCTTCCCCCCCCCCATTTCATACTGCCCCCTTTTTCACCCCCCCCCCAAACTTGGGTATCCGCCCCTTCCCAAATACAGGAGACACTATTAGGTACTAATGAAAAAATGAAATTTAAATGATTATATCAAATTTATCTCACCAATTTGATACAATAATAATCATTTAATTCAACATATTTATATACATATCATGCACATATTACATTCTTTAATATCAACACATATATAATAATTCATTGAATATAGATAAATTAAAAAATTATTTATGCACGGCAAGCAAAGTAGGATAATTGTGTGCTGGCTGCAAATTTAAAACAAAATTAAAAATCTATTACTTCCTCAAAAAGCAAAGTAATAAAGTTCTCTAACTGAATTATGCATTACTTTTATTCAATTGCAATGTGAGTTTCACAAAATACTTCTCTACATTAACACTTTGAATTCCACAAAATAAGAATTATTTCTTTCAATATTGAAAATTAAATTCATTTATTAAAACATCACAGCATAAAACTGGAAATTTCAGATTAACATGAGAAATTGAAAGTGTAAATATTATACACAAAATAAAATGAAAAATACAGTATTGCAATAAATTTTCTTGTTGTGAGTTTTAAGATAGTTATTTCACTATTGATGAATTCTATTTTTATGCAATTCAATTGCATACTACCTTTATTAAGACACATTTGTTAGGGATTGACATTAAATATGAAATTTATATCTGTCAAATGACTCGCTTGCATCCCTAAAGACTTTAGCCATTTAGCTGAAATTTTCCCGGCTATAAATAGTCCCTTTAAAATCGTATTCCAAGAGATTCTAGTGTCATGTCTGGAAAAGCTTAAAACCATTCATTTTAGTCCTTATTATGGATTTTGTTTTGAATTTTCGATATTGAGAGCTTGATTTGTGGCTTAAAATCAGAAGTTTTATATGAGTATGTATTAAAATTGGGTAAATTGGAAGCTTAAATTCAATAAATCATTGCTTTCATGATTCGTTTGCCTAAAAACTTGAACCCACTTTTTGTATATTGTTTTTAGTTCATTAATTAGTCATGAACAAATATTAATGTATGAAATATAAAAAATAGTACTTTTATAAAGCCATTTTAACAAGTTATAGTGGTTTCAAATTATTATTACAGGGCCACCCAGAGACATTTTATTTAGTGGCCCAGGGCAGAGTTGCGGCTGTAGGCTCCCTTACACCTTCACCCTAAACACCAATTTTCAATTAATGACTCGATTTCCCCATATATAGCATTGATTGTCTTTCAGCTGTGCCTAGTTGCCGACTGTATTCAAAAGAATCTGTTAAACTAATTTGAATTGTTTTTTTTTCAATTTAAAGATGATAAATGAAGTGTAGGCCAACTGAAAACCATCCCATGTAAAAGCTGTGGAAGCTATAGGGAAAAGGGCAATGAGTGGCACCAGAGAGAGCTATAAACTTCTCTTCTATTTTTGTTAATCTCTTGAATTCGCATCGAACTACACTAATACTGGAATATGACTTTGAATGGAACTTGATTCAACTTGGAGAGAGAATAAATTAATAACACATCCAATTCCAAACTTTGACTTATAATAATTTTGTATTATTTTACATATAGATGTTGACGAAGCCCCAAAACATTGGGGATTCTGAGGGATCTCCACCGGAGAAAAGGATTGTTATCCAGGTCTTGAAAGTGCGAATAAGCTTTTTTTGTGGTTATCAACCTCTTCCCTCATATTATTTGTTTCATTGTGTGACAAATTTCACGATCGCAATAAACTCTATGGGGTATCAGATCTGAACAATATACCATAAACGGTAACAGAAATTAGCATTTGAAGCCCGTCTGCAAAAAATATTGAGAAACCTTTTCTCCTTTCAAGCCTACAGCGTCAACTTCATTCAAGTGGTTTGGGGGACCTTCAAATCCATGTTTGGGGGCTCCGAAAATACTGGGACCCACCAGCATCTTGTGGCCTTTGATGACCCAAAGCCGAGCCAATTAGGGAACCTTTGTTTATTAATGTAGAAATTTGAAATATTCTAGGTGCAGCCTACTTTTGAATTTCTACTTCACATGACTAACCTGGCAATGAAAACGGGCCCAACGGGCCCGCGCCACCAGGGGCCTCTAGGGTCTTTTAGGCTTCTAAGGAGCCTCGAGAGATCTAAACTGGCGAAAAAAGGGGCCCTGGAGGCCCCTAGTTGGACAATTTGTCACTAGTTGGGCTTAAATTTATTTGTCACTTGCTTACATTTTGTAAAATGATGTGGCCCCTTGACATTGAGGCTCAAGAAAACTTCCCTTGTTCGCCCCATCCCCTCTGTAATCTTGATCAATTCATTTTTTTTAGTTAATTTAAAGTATTAGAATTATTGTATTTTTTCTAGCTGTAACAGTTCACGTATGAAAACCTTTTTACCTCCAGAAACCAATATTATCGTTATTTTTATTGATGCCTCCCTACTCGTTTTTGAGGCTTCTTTTAACCCGGAACCCCCCTCGTCATTACGTCAATGCTAGATACACGACAAAATACATGACTTTACAAATCCTCTCAATATCCACTGGACTAGCTTAATTTTATCACCATTTTCAACTGTTTTTTTCTTTGTCGCTGCTGTCTTCTTGAGTGCCAGGTTCTTTTTCTATATTTTTAACACATAAAAATATTCTCTAGAGTCAGTTCATAATTGAGGAGAATGTTTCTAGGTCTGAAGCTACAAGTATTTCATCCAGCTCATAATACTCATGCATTCTGCAGGAAGTTAAACATTTCACTTGTAAATAAATAAGCTTCATAAACATATACTTTCAGCTGCAAATGAGATAATTTGAGTTTTTTTTTTTTAATTAAAAATCGTGATTGAAAAGTAAAATCTTATGCAAAAATATTGTGGGGGAGAATGTAGGGTCTGGTCTGCCCCCCCCCCTCAGATTGGTTATTGAGGTAGCCGAAAGTGACTTGACTTGCTCCCCCTCCCCCACACACAAGTTGGTGCTACTGGTTGCAATGATCTGTGCGGGAAGGGCAAAAGCAAGCTAGCAGGCAGCCATCTATGAAAATTGCAGAGCAAAATACAGCACAGTATTGTTGCGACGAACTGTCAATGTTAATATGGAAAGCAAAAATTCTATTATAATTATAAAATTGTGTTAAAACAAATAATACTCTCCTAAAATCCCCCCCTCCACAATTACAAAAAGTTATAAAATATCAATAATATGTAAAAAAAATCCCCCCCAAAAATGCCAGGAGCGCAAACTGCGCACCTGACCTCCCCTCTAGGCACCTCTGAGTGTGACTAACAAAAATGTTGAATGTTTTTTTATGAAGACCTACTGAAAAAGTTAGTACAGGTTAGTTGTCAGTTTCATATTGAATTTGCAGAGATATTTTGAATTTACTCACTCTATATCGTAAGCTTTTCTCACAACAATACATCATAATATAATTGCGATTGAATATTATTTATGATACATAAAAATGGGCTACAATATACGCATGCAATTAAATATTGTACCAATAACGCTTTACTTATTATTAAAATATTGTGACCATGGCGTATGGGATATTGAAAAAATCGATCATGACATAATATTTCCATCAAATAGGAAACATCACTTTCTGATTGGGTTAATAACAGGAGATGCAAATAACCCTGCCTCATCTTTCTCACCAAAAATAAGATAGCGAACAAATTACATTCGCGCCTTTCTCACATATATGTTGTTTCATCAACATGCTGTTCCTTGGGAAATTGAGAGCCGAATAACAAATTTATACTGCTTCAACCTCAACCCCCTCCCCTACCACCACTCAACCCACTGCAATCCCATCAAGACACTTCCCTTCTAGGCTTCTAGCTCTTTCTTATTTCTCCTTTTCCTTCCGTGTTCTCGTAGACACTGAACTCACTTCTTTATTGTGTGACAAGATTGCAAGATATTTTTTGTTGTTGCCTCTACATCCCTTGCATCAGCCTTTGTTTTTTGGTGAAGTAGTAGCCTATGTCCGTATTTAAAATTATTTTAAGTGTAGTCTGAATTGATTTTTTCATTTTAACTAACGTGAATTCTCTATTGCTAAATACTTGATTGTAATACCACAGGTGTAATCATTACTAATAATTTGATCAGCGTGATTATGACACCAGACAATATTTTTGAAAACACTTCTACACTTCTAGTAGGCAGTAGGCTACTATTGAAAGGTTAGCACTTGCGCTGTTTAATTTCATTAAAATTGATATTGATTGGAGAGTTGTTTTTAAAGTTATATCAAGTCAAGATTTGTTGAACAGACATTGGAGTTGTGTTTTAAACAGGTTGAACAGAGACATCAGCCTCGAGTTGAAATTACCGTAATCCTATGCTTAAAAGATGCCTTAATACCTTTGGAAAAAACACTAAAATAAGCACTTCGTAGTTTTCTGTTTCGGACGCTATTTTTGAAGCTAGAGATACGTGAATGGTATCAAATTGTAGATAAATATTGCTAGAATGGTCGTATAACCTCGGAATTTCAATATCACTTACCATTTTTTTATAATTACATGTCGAAGTTTATCAAAGTTTAACGGCTCATAGGGCTGTAATAAAGTTAAAAATTCGAAATTCGGAGGTTATACGACCATTCTTTAGATCTTTCTGCACAATTTGGTACCATTTTCATCTTTATTGGATTGAAAATAGCGACCGAAACAGAAAACTACGAAGTGCTGTTTTTGACTCTAGAGGAGACTCTTCATTGCAAGACCTAATGCTGCTACTAACCATTCCATCGAAAACCGAGTATTACACTCACACACTGACTTGCCGGCCGTTGCATAAACACACGCAAGCGCATGCACGCATTTAGGCGCCAGACAATGTTATCTCGGCAATTATTTCCTTATTGTCATTATAATAACAGTGAGACAGAAATATTAGTTGGATATTCACTCTACAGCTGCAAAGTTTAGGTTCGTTCGGTTGAGGTAGAGTAGGCTCTTACAGTGCATCATACTTTGAAATATTTTATTCAAAATTATATTTTTTGTGAGACGTCGTTGAGCTGATTCTGCAGACGTTCTTGGGAGAAAATCTTACCAACCCATTTTTTTTATGTTTCAGGAGTTACTCAAAATATTCAACGTAGTTGACATCTTTGAGAAATTCTCTCCTCTGATTGATAAAGCTTTTTGAATTGAATATGATTATCTATTATAATTTTCCAAAAAATTATACCTCTTTGGGAGTGAAGGGCAGGGGAAATGGGATTTTTTAATTTTGTCAAAATAATGTTTTTGGTGGCAATTTCAAGGACTTTCTATTAGAAGCAAGAGATTCTAATTCTTTCTATTTCTATTTGACAAAAGTTGTAACTAAATAAAAATGGGATAGGAGCAGGCTAGCTTGAATAATTTTTAAACGTTGATGACAGTTTGCAAAGTCCTCCCTTTTGGAGAGGGACAGGCAAAACTGTGATTAGACCAAAATATGGAGCTCTAAAATTATATTGAGAAACTTTATTATCAATGAATTCCATTTTCTATCCTCGAAGGTGACAGTGTTGCTGATGGTGGAAAATAATTTCAACCAATTTGTTGAGTGGATGGCCTAGATAAAAGGAAACAAAAAGTTTACAACTTCGACATACCGTAATGCTTTGTATAATTTGTTTTTGGAGCAAATGAACAATAAAAAGAATTGACTACTGAGTATTCTAAAGTTTTTTTTTAAAATCATCCCTTTTTTGTGTTGGAGGTGATGAAATTCAAGTAGCCGAAATTGTAATTTGTGGAATTTGGAATTGTTGAACAGCTTTTAAATATTTTGATAATTGGATATAGTAGTGTACATGGAAGCATTACAAAAATTTTAATAGGCTTCGTCAGAGGTTCTCAATCTATTTCAAAGACTGCACCCCTTTATGAAAAATTAAAATTTTGCATACCCCCTAGTTATCGTGTGCCGGGGAGGGGTTTGTTGAGGTTCGTTGAGTTCCTCAATGTTCAGCTCAAGTTTTGTTAGGTACAACTTCAAATCGTCCTCAACATTAACCTTGTTTCTGTACTTACTTTTAAATATATTGAGCTCGACAACCCTCTTTAACATAGGTATGTAGTCAAAAAAGCCCAATAATAATCTTTTCCTACAGTGACCAGAAAAAGTGCCTATTTTTGCACTGACTGTAGCACGCAAAATAGTCTATTCCTGCACCAGTGCGGGAAAGTAAATTCCAGTGCGCGAAAGTACTTTTCCGCACTCCAGATTTGCAACCTAACAATATAAAATAGTGAGCATGTAATACGCAGGTTCCCTATTCAGCATTCAAAAATAGGTTGGCTACTCTGCTTCAGCCGCGCAAAAAGTCAGCGCACAGTCAGCTGTAGGCCTAGTTGTCGAAATCGATTTAATTCGAAGATAGGCTATGTGAGGCTATGCATGTCCTGTTTTGTTTGTTTAAATTACTTTATACATTACTGAAGGAAAATTTTAATGTGTAATTAGAGCACAAAGTATTATTTCTGAACTCGAGAAACTTTTTTCACTCGCCTTCGGCTTGTGAAAAAAAGTGTTTCTCTCGGTGCAGAAATCTCCCACTTTTCGCTCTAGTTACACAAATAGCTATTTCCATCAAAAGCAAAATATATCAGTGGCGGATTTGGGGGGGGGGGGGGCTTTTAGGGCTGAAGCCCTCCCAAAACCTCCAAAAAGTTTACGTTTTAATACTGTATAATGTCTTGGTTTCCATTTACATTACCTGCAACCAATCAACTCAGTGTTTAGATTTTTGTACTTGCTGAATAGAAACAGTACTTTCTGAATAGAAAAAGTAGTGCAACATAAAATTGCAGTAATTGAATCACGACAGTACCAACTTTCTTTTAATGAAAAGTAATGACGAACTACATTAACATATCAACCAATGTTTTTTTTTTTAATTCTATCACAGTGGTCGGCAAACCAGTGATCACCAGCTACTGATATATGTTATATCGTGTAAAAATTCCAGATAAAACGCTTGCATTGGGTTTACGTATATATAATATGGATCGAATACCATTTTAACTGATTTCTCAAAGAGAAAAATTTTTTTTGGGAGTAACTTTCAGATCCCATATTTCTATAAGAGGAAAACTAATTGTCAGATAAAAACTTTAGAAAAACATCTCTTTTTACAGTGTGGAGTTCACACAAAGTATATCTATTAAAACTAGATGAAACATTAGTTAATTGAAAAATTTGTAACTAATTAAAGCTCCCACATTGATTTTCATTCTTAAAAATTAAATAATATGACTGTAATGTCGGAATAATACTAAGTACTATAATATACTAATATATACTAATATATAATATACTATATAATACTAAGTAGAATAATACTTGTATCCCTTGACAAACTGCTGAACGCACCAGATTCACCCATAATTCAATCAAAATTTTCCAATCTACTTTAAATTTAAATTAATTTTATCGCTGGTACGGTTCAAAGCACTAGTAAAGCTATTTTTTATTTCCAAATTTTTTCAAAAAGTTATAGTTCGGGTATGATTGATCATGAATAATTCAAAAGCTTTCACAATACTACTTGCACCTCTCTGATTATACAGTGAATGCACTCCAAAAAGGAAACAAGAAAAAAATACTCCACATCATTAAATTACATTCAGTCATCATT
Source organism: Conomelus anceps (assembly GCA_948455865.1). Classification (NCBI taxonomy): domain Eukaryota; kingdom Metazoa; phylum Arthropoda; class Insecta; order Hemiptera; family Delphacidae; genus Conomelus; species Conomelus anceps. The sequence goes on along the minus strand of OX418217.1, from coordinate 68,977,182 downwards.
TATTTTTTTTCCAATATGATTTTACTTTTTATTGTGAGTACCTTTTAGCTTGCTTCCATTGAGAGATTAGAGTCTTGGTATCCAAGAAATGAAATGCATTCTGAACTAGGCTACAGTACTTCATTTTACTTGATTATTCTATTTTTTCAGCTGTTTCATTATTTTACTATAAACAAACCAAATCTTATTTAGATTGGGCGTCTCTTGTCTGTTTATAATATTCCGATACAATTTTTTATTATCATATCATGAATTAATCTATTTTAAAGAAAATAATTCATGCTCATTTTTCATTATTGTTGAATATTATAGTACTTTTATTGAAAGTCATCATTCAAATATTATAACTGCAAGCGTAATTTATTCAAGTCTTTCTTGTAATAATTGTAAGTGATGGTTCTAATACTAGTGATCACGTCCCAACGGTTGGGAATCATAAACACAGCTTATTTTATTCTCTACGTAAAGACGAAAACGAAGAAGAGAGACCGAAGCTGTGAGTAAGTGAGAAGAGTTGAGACTGTAGGAGAGGAGTGTAGTATGGTAAGGCGGAGTGGTGGGGGAAAGACTGTAGTTTTCAGAACGGCACGGTTGCTGTCCCGTTCTCCACCTCGCGCCTACGGACTATGACTCTGACTCTACTGAGGTCGATTACAAGAATCGGACTCCACCACCGAGTTTTGCCAAAGGTATTAAGGCCTCTTAAGAGAGGTTATCGCTTGCCTGCAAGTATTGAGTAATACAAAATTATAATATAGTAACACAGATTATTTGACCAGCTTACAAAAAATCTCTCTATGATACTTTTAAAAAGAATATCATACTCATTTAAAAACTAATAAATAATAATAATATTATTCATTAGTATAAAATAGTAATAGCTACAAAGCCAGTGTCAGAGTGAGGCTATATTCACTACAGTGAATAGATTCATAGAGAGAAGTGATGAGGGTAATCTTAGCCTGTAGGATTTCAATAGAGCCTTCTAGGTTTAACTGTAAACAAAGCTTACTGTACATTTCCAACTCTATTTGCAATCTTTACAGATTGATTATTTTTACCAAAATGTTTAAAACATGAATTTGATATCACAGTTTCAACAAGAACTTTTTGGTAGGCTAATTTTGTTAGTAAAGCTAGAACTATTACTAGTTAAGTCATTGTTCAAAGAGAGAATGAATCTCTAAAATGGGATAGTTCGAACTGTAGACGATGAGCTAGCACATACTCAAACAATAGGCAACAGAATTTTCCCCAACGATACATTTTGCCGCTAAAGTCGCCATTATTTGGTTCTCTGAACGGTTATCACAGAAGCCCGATTTTTCGTTTTTGGAAGCTTTCCAGCATTAAATAAGAAAGTAGAACTTTTGTAATGGATTGAAGGTGGAGCCAAGCCACGAAAAAAGTCGATGACTAGGTCTGATCAATGAAGAGCCTCTTATGTTCCTGAACTTTAAATTCCGGAGAAAAAACAAGCAGGGAGGCCTAGCGAAAGACTGAGGAGGCCCCAAAGCCTCCAAAAATTTTTCTCTAATCTCCATAATGTGTTTTGCATTCTGCATCATGTTCTATTATAAAATGATTTATAGTCCACAGTTGCGCTTACCAGAGAAAGGGAATGCGATTAACCTGATATTTTAATAATCCATTCAAATTTATATAATCCGTAATAATTTTCCTGTAATTCTTCTCTCACAAGCGTGACATGCATCACGTAAGCGTGACATGGAAGTCATTTGAACAGTTCGTGTACGACTTCGAGTTGTATCAAAATATTTCCCCTTGAAATAATGATTCATACAAATCAATATAATCGGTAATTATTCTTCTCAAGTCACAGTAAACGAGATATGAGACTGGCCTAATATTAATTTTTTGGACATAATAAAGACAAGATGCAATGCATTTCATCCAGAAGTCCAACTTATTTAACTTATGAGATATCAGACAAGTGTTTTAGAAATGATTTTAGGTGAGCGTTATGGTTGGCAAAATGTACAAACAAGGATTTGGAATACTGTGGAAAATAAGCTAGCAAATCCTTTGAGAAATGCTTCTGTTCAGACTTCCAGCAAAACGGTTCCATTGAGCTCTAAGTTTATGAATAATTCACGGTCTTAAATTATAAATTGCTATGCTTCATTCATATGAAACCAAAACGTCGTATCCTAGTAAAATACTCAAACGTGGCTGTGAATTTGTAATACCTTTTACGCCTTATTTACTCTTACAACGTTCGTAGGCCTATACCGTATACAAGATATATAGGCCTAACATTACCGTCTGTATCATGATAACATGATAACATGATAGCTTACACTAAAAAGCCAGTGTCCATGGTTTCTGATGAAATCTTTGGAAGCATTGAAAAGGAGCATTGAATATTTTTCAACTTCATTAGTATAACCTATATTTGCATTAACTGATGTGAATCTCATTTAATAGTGATTTCATCTTTGCTCCTAAGTAATCTTCAACAGCTACAAAGCTTCAGGTCCATTCAATCATTGAAACTGCTGTTAGTCACATTTTCAGAGTGGACACAGAGTAAACAAGAAAGCCGTTCGTTCTAACTCCTGAACAAAATTGTCCAAACCATGAAAACAAACTTAACTCTCAAACACTCGCTAGCAACTAGCGAAAATTTCAGAACTTTCCAATCAAGGTTTATTGCAGAAATGAGTTGCAAACTCAATCACAAGCAGAACGAACGAGCGACAAACATTGGGAATAATGTACATAAAATGTTCTTGTGTTGTGACCTTATTCATAGGTCCCAATTGCATCTATAATCTTAATAACTTGACACTAATTTAACTTATCAATCAATCAAATTCTTTATTCATTATTGCAAATTACAATATGAATTGTGTCAGATAGTTCATCTAATTCTAATACAACATGATTAGACCTATTATTACAAACAATGGTAAATATTATGAAAATAGACAACTTCACCTTTACAGTCTACATTTCTAAATATTGTCGAAAGTATGTTATTCTTAGTAGTTTATCAAACGTCGTCTTTGTGGCAAGCATAAAACTCATTAATAGAGTAGGGGCTCATCTCTATCAGGTATCTTCTTAGTTCACTCTTAAAAACCTTTCCTTCCTTATCCTTGATGTTCAGCGGTAGGCTATTGAAGAATTTTGCGCCCATGTAAGACGGTCTCTTTGTGAAGAATTTCGTTCTATGTTGTCGATGTGCATAGGCTTTTCTGGATCGAGTATTGTAGGAGTGCTGCAAATAGTTTTCATTCTTGCTCCTAATCACCATTATGCATTCCATTATTGTAGATACACCATAGATTGTCATTATTCTCAAACATTTGAATTTACTATGTACTGTCTCTTGGAAGCCCAGATTCAGTATAATTCGTATAGCCTTTTTTTGCATGACAAATAATTTCTTGAGGTTAGAGCTTGACGTTCCTCCATAGAGTCTTATTCTAAAAGACAGAAGTGAATGAATGTTGGCAAAGTAGAAAGTCCGCAATGTGGCCTGATCACAGTAACTGGACAGTACTCTAAGTGAATAGAGAGACCTGAGTTCAACCTCCTTAACACACCATCCACATGCAAAATCCAAAACAATCGATGATCTATTGTCAGCCCTAGGAATTTAGAGTTTGAAAAATTCAGAAGTTCATGGTCCCCAATCCTAAAACCACCTCTGCAACCAACCCACAAATTTCCAGCCGAAAAATTTATTGCTTCACATTTATTAGAGTTTACCATTAAACTGTGCTCATTGAAAAATTTGTACAATTGCAGTAGAGCACCATTAATGTTCTGTTCCAACTCCTCTCTATTATCACTAGCCACATTCAGTGTGGTGTCATCAGCATATATACAGAGCTTCATATGCGAATTTGGGTTCAAAGCCAATGGAAGGCCTCTCAGATAAATTATAAATAAAATTGGTTCAAGTATAGACCCTTGGGGAACACCACACGTCACCCTTCTTAAGTTAGAGTTGAAAGTCTCAATTCTATTGTTAACTCTCCTGATTGTTACATACTGCATTCTATTTGAAATATAGGAATGCATCCACCTCAGATATCTACCAGTCATTCCACATGAAGATAACTTGTGCAGAAGTAGCTCATGAGAAACACTATCAAATGCTTTCATAAGGTCCATGAAGATTGATGATGTATTTCAACCAGCATCAACATGTTCAATAATCCATTCAAGGCTATCTACTGAGCAGTGACATCTGATTTCCCCAGCTGGAAACCATGTTGCTCCTCATCAATAAGCTTGTGCCTTGTTGGATGCTTCATCAATCTGTCACTCATAGCTCTTTCAAACAGCTTGGAGAAAACTGATGGCTCTGAAATTGGTCTAAAGTTGCTTAGTTTCTTCATATCTCCTTTCTTGTGTATGGGAGTCACTTTAGTAATTTTCAATAAATCGGGATAAATTCCAGATACAAATGAAGAGTTAATTAAATAGACCGAAGGCTTTACTAGATATGATTTAGCTGCTTTTATTATCAACGTAGGAACACCATTAAAACCACAAGACTTAAGGTTCAAGAATGACCCAGTAATATGCAACATCTTTTCCTTATCAATTGGGTGTGGACAAAATAGTCATTCCCCAGCGACTGGTACATCAGAGTCTTCACCTCTTGATATCAAGGGCAGCGAATGATTCATAGTGAAGAAATCATTAAACAGCTTAGATACTTCCATTGGTTCCCTGTACAACCTACCCTTATGCTCAATCTCAAAATCCTGGAGAAATTTGCAATTTTTACCAGTATAAGAGAATTTACCATATTTTATGTTGTGCACTTTGTGGTGTTTTTGGCATTTCTTATCAATGATGTAAAATACCTTTCTTCAGCGAACTTAAATTATTCTCTAAATTGTCGTTTTCCTTGCGAACTTCACTGAGGGAGACAGCATCATACTCTATCCTAGCTCTACAGTTTTTACTACAGATATCTTCTCTTAGTTTTCTCAGCTCTGATGTTGCCCATTTAATGTCACTCATTTTCATTTTCACTTTATCTACTACAGGAAATGACTGGTTAAAGTAATAAAGAAATGTCTTGTGAAATTCATTGTATTTATTCTCAACGCTGGCATTATAAACATTGAACAAACTTTCCCATGACTAGATGTTCTTGAAACTCTCCACATTTGCCCTTGTAAAACATCGACCTTTGAATCTGATATTTTTTCTGTTATTTTTACAATCGCCTCCAGTTTTGTATTCTAAGAGTTGTGCATCATGGTCCGATAAGCATGTGTCAATTCCTGACATAACAATGTTTTTTCTTGGAAAATTTGTTTAAATGTTGTCAAGCGCTGACTGACGGGTCATACAAAATCTAGTCGGAAAATTCACCACAGCAGAGACCATAACTTTGCAGTATATTCTTCAGTGCAAGAGAGACAGAAGAATCCTCCATGGCATCTATATTTAAGTCACCAGCAATCAGAATTGCACAATTACAATTACTTACTTAACAATTGCATTACTTCTCTCTATTATAATGGAAAGGTAGCCTACCAATATTTACTTTCAAACTAGAACAAAGTACAATCTAATTGTTTCGTATTTAGTGTAGTCTAAGTTAGTTTATGTTTTATCTCTGCTCAACATGTGTAGCTGTTACTTGACTTTCTATAGTGTTGCCATGGCAACCAGTTTTATTGGCCACTGCGCATGCTAAAGTTGTAATGGCAGTTTGAATGGTAACTCCCAATTGCATTCTTGTTGAAACCGCATCGCTATGAACAAATCGTCGTTCTAACCTCAAGTAATAGAATTCGTTACAACCGCAATAATTACTTATTAATTTATTATTTTGTAAAACCTCAATATTCGGCTTATTGAAGCCTCATTTGCTTATAACCGCAACTACCACTTTATTTTTCTTGTTCTTTAATTCAAAACCTCCAGTATTTTATATCGGCCGTGAAATTAGTTCCATCCTATTTATTCTAAAATAATTCTTCATTCATCCTCACCGACCTCACTCCTCAGTGCATAACAATACCTCGAGTGCTACGCATTATCATCAGTGACTCATCTCATCAACGTGTGCACACGCATCGGCGTCTACAGAAACGACTTCTCATATGGTGATAGGAACATTAACAAGGTATTACTCAACTATTCCTTTTTATTTTATTACAACCTCATTTCCTACCCCTCTTACCGCAGGTCCTCCATTTATATCCTATGTCTTACAGCCTCATTTGAAAATTCTATATTCTACACCTCATTGCTCAATCCCCAACATTTTGGTCATCCGGGCCCCGGATCGGATCATTTTTTATTTTCATTCTATGGAAATACATATTCATTGCTCATTAAATAAAGCTATCATTTTTGGTGCAAGTACAAGTTATATTACAAGTTACAAAGCACATTGTTCAAACGAGTTCACTATCAATGCCTTGCAAGTTAAAATTTGTCTATTGTGCTCAAAAGTCGTAAACAACTCATTGTTTTGTTTCATCGTGATTATAACGGAGCTCTGTGGTATTCAGGCTGACATTATAGCTGAGCATTGCGTCGTCAAGGTCAACTTTGTTTACATTGAACTTGAAAATAACCTACTATTCATTCACTAATAGCTTATGCTATCAAATGAGAATAACTGCTTATGGCTTGTGGCGTATTTCTAATTGAAATAAATACTTATTGTTATTCCGTGAACTTGACTGATAATTATAACTTTTTATGTGAAATTTAACGACATGCAGTCAAATATTTGTTAAGAATAAGTATAATAACTCACTTAAACTGGCCGAGTACTTTCGAATCTATGAGATCCATCATCAGAGGCTCCTAGATCATCATGTCAGTTTTTTGGTTAGAAGTGTTGTGGTTTTTGTAAAATATGATCAAAAAGTTTGTGAGATTTAAAATTTAGTTGTTCATTGAGAATGTTTTGTTTATTGTGTGTGGTGTGTTTGTATATTTCAAATTGTTCCAAGGTGTTGAGTTCGTGTCCTTTAGATTTTATGTGTAGAATGTGTAGGTTGGTATTGATGTCAGTAAAAGTGTGTCCAGTTTGAATGATATGGTCGGCAAAATTCGATTCAGCTTTGGATGTGAGGGCCTGAAAGTGTTCCTTGTAACGTTGTTTGAATGTGCGGCCTGTTTGTCCTATGTAGAATTTGTTACAATCAGAGCAGTTTAGTTTGTAGATCCCTGGGAGATCGTATTTGTTTGTGTTCAGTGTGGTTTTGAGTGTAAGTGCATTTTTTATTTTGTTTTTTGTTCTGAATGAGATGGTGTGGCCGGCTTTTTTGAAGATTTTTGCTAGTCTGTGTGATTGTGGATTAATGTATGTCATTGTGATGTATTTTTTGTCAGTGGTGTTGGTGTTTTGTTTTTTGTTTCTTATTTTATGATTGAGTTTGTCAATTAGGTCGTGTTTGTAGCCGTTTTCTTGTGCTAGGTATTTTATTGTATTTAGTTCAGTGTGGTAATTGTCGGTGGAAAGCGGTGTGTTGTTGAGTCTGTGTAGCATTGACCTGAATGCTGAGTGTTTGTGTTGTGTTGGATGATTGGAGGTGCTGTGTATTAGGGTATTTGTCATTGTTGGTTTTCTGTAGATGTTGAAGCTGTGTTGTTGGTTTGTGTTCTTTGTAATTGAGAGGTCTAGGAAGTTTATTGAATTGTTTTTCTCATATTCAGCTGTGTATTGAATGTTCTTATGTATTTTGTTTATGTATGATCGAAGTTGTTCACATTGTCTTTTGTTTCCTCTGTATAGCAATAGAACATCATCTACGTATCTGTGCCAGTATATTATGTTCTGTGAAAATTTGTTATTAAAGAGTATATGAGTGTTTTCGCAGTGTTGGAGATAGATTTCAGCAAATATGCTTGAGATTGGTGAGCCCATTGGCAGTCCATCAGGTTGTGAGTAGAATTTGTTGTTGAAGGTAAAGTAATTTTGTTGAGTGATGATTTTTAGGATGTCTATTATTTCATTTATATGTTCTGTAGTTGTGTTGTTGTGAATAAGGATGTTCTGTATTATTTCTATTGTTTCATTGACAGGTATGTTGGTGTATAGGTTTGTTATATCGAAAGATGCAAGAGTGGAGTTGTGAGGAATTTGTGTGTCTTTTATTTTTGCGATAAGATCGCTACTGTTTTTTATGTATGTGTTGTTGTTGATATTAATTAGTTTTCTCAGTGTTTGATCTATGTGTTTTGCTAGTTTATAGGCAGGTGCTTCTTGGTAGTTTACAATTGGTCTAATAGGTATGTCGGGTTTGTGAATTTTGGGAAGTGTTTGAAGTGATGGTGCAGAAGGGTGTATTTGTTTTAGTTTTCTTTTTTGTGAATTATTAATTATATGATTTGTCTTGTTGATTATTTGTTTGATTTTTGTTTGGTAAACATTTGTGGGATCGGTGTGTAGTTGTTTAATGTTGTTTTTGTTTATGTAGTCAAGTGTTTTTTTGTTGAGCTCTTCATTGTTTATTATAACTGTAGTGTTGCCTTTGTCTGCTTTGATATAGGTGAGATTGTGAGTTAGAGCTTTGTGTTTCAATTCTTTTATGGTGTGGTTTTCTGAATTTATGGGTGGGTGTGGTTGTGAGCTGTTTGTTTTTATTGTGTTGTAGGTTTCTATTCTAAGTTCATCATGTATTTGTGGGTCTGTGCGTTGGATGCTTGTTTCTGTTTCAATGACAATGTTTTTTGATGTGAATTTGTTGTTTTTGTAGTTCAGGTTATGTTTGAGACCTTTGTTCAATAAGTTGAGTTCGGTTTCTGTGAAATCTACGTTTGTTAGGTTAACAGTTTTACTGTAAAAAATGTGAGGTGATTGAATTGTCGTTTTTGGAGGTGTTAGGTTATGTATTTTTTTGTCATGTCTTTGTTTAATTTTGTTAAGTTTTTGTTGTACCCAAGTGTTTGTTGTTTCTGCTAACTCAAGGAAGAAACTGTGTCCGTATTTTTGTGTGATAGATAGGTGTAGTTTGAGGAGGTCTAAATTGTGTGAGTCTTTCTGTTTATATAAAAGTTTGATGCTCTCCTTGATGAAGGTAGTTTCTGCTTTATTTTTGGCTATTTGAGCTGGTTTCGATTTGTTGTTGGTTTTGAATTTAGCGTAGTTTGGTGTAATGTTGAGTTTAAGACAGTTTTTATTGAATTGAATGTGTAGATGTTTACTTCTAACCTTAAACACTGTTGATCTGTAGGATAGGATTGTAGCTTGTCTTGCCGAATTAAATTCCTGGATTTCTTGTTCCATGACGAACTGCGTGTTAATATTAACTTTTTATGTGAAATTTAACGACATGCAGTCAAATATTTGTTAAGAATAAGTATAATAACTCACTTAAACTGGCCGAGTACTTTCGAATCTATGAGATCCATCATCAGAGGCTCCTAGATCATCATGTCAGTTTTTTGGTTAGAAGTGTTGTGGTTTTTGTAAAATATGATCAAAAAGTTTGTGAGATTTAAAATTTAGTTGTTCATTGAGAATGTTTTGTTTATTGTGTGTGGTGTGTTTGTATATTTCAAATTGTTCCAAGGTGTTGAGTTCGTGTCCTTTAGATTTTATGTGTAGAATGTGTAGGTTGGTATTGATGTCAGTAAAAGTGTGTCCAGTTTGAATGATATGGTCGGCAAAATTCGATTCAGCTTTGGATGTGAGGGCCTGAAAGTGTTCCTTGTAACGTTGTTTGAATGTGCGGCCTGTTTGTCCTATGTAGAATTTGTTACAATCAGAGCAGTTTAGTTTGTAGATCCCTGGGAGATCGTATTTGTTTGTGTTCAGTGTGGTTTTGAGTGTAAGTGCATTTTTTATTTTGTTTTTTGTTCTGAATGAGATGGTGTGGCCGGCTTTTTTGAAGATTTTTGCTAGTCTGTGTGATTGTGGATTAATGTATGTCATTGTGATGTATTTTTTGTCAGTGGTGTTGGTGTTTTGTTTTTTGTTTCTTATTTTATGATTGAGTTTGTCAATTAGGTCGTGTTTGTAGCCGTTTTCTTGTGCTAGGTATTTTATTGTATTTAGTTCAGTGTGGTAATTGTCGGTGGAAAGCGGTGTGTTGTTGAGTCTGTGTAGCATTGACCTGAATGCTGAGTGTTTGTGTTGTGTTGGATGATTGGAGGTGCTGTGTATTAGGGTATTTGTCATTGTTGGTTTTCTGTAGATGTTGAAGCTGTGTTGTTGGTTTGTGTTCTTTGTAATTGAGAGGTCTAGGAAGTTTATTGAATTGTTTTTCTCATATTCAGCTGTGTATTGAATGTTCTTATGTATTTTGTTTATGTATGATCGAAGTTGTTCACATTGTCTTTTGTTTCCTCTGTATAGCAATAGAACATCATCTACGTATCTGTGCCAGTATATTATGTTCTGTGAAAATTTGTTATTAAAGAGTATATGAGTGTTTACACCAACACCAACACCAACACCAACACCAACAACCAAGCAACACCAACACCACTGACAAAAAATACATCACAATGACATACATTAATCCACAATCACACAGACTAGCAAAAATCTTCAAAAAAGCCGGCCACACCATCTCATTCAGAACAAAAAACAAAATAAAAAATGCACTTATACTCAAAACCACACTGAACACAAACAAATACGATCTCCCAGGGATCTACAAACTAAACTGCTCTGATTGTAACAAATTCTACATAGGACAAACAGGCCGCACATTCAAACAACGTTACAAGGAACACTTTCAGGCCCTCACATCCAAAGCTGAATCGAATTTTGCCGACCATATCATTCAAACTGGACACACTTTTACTGACATCAATACCAACCTACACATTCTACACATAAAATCTAAAGGACACGAACTCAACACCTTGGAACAATTTGAAATATACAAACACACCACACACAATAAACAAAACATTCTCAATGAACAACTAAATTTTAAATCTCACAAACTTTTTGATCATATTTTACAAAAACCACAACACTTCTAACCAAAAAACTGACATGATGATCTAGGAGCCTCTGATGATGGATCTCATAGATTCGAAAGTACTCGGCCAGTTTAAGTGAGTTATTATACTTATTCTTAACAAATATTTGACTGCATGTCGTTAAATTTCACATAAAAAGTTAATATTAACACGCAGTTCGTCATGGAACAAGAAATCCAGGAATTTAATTCGGCAAGACAAGCTACAATCCTATCCTACAGATCAACAGTGTTTAAGGTTAGAAGTAAACATCTACACATTCAATTCAATAAAAACTGTCTTAAACTCAACATTACACCAAACTACGCTAAATTCAAAACCAACAACAAATCGAAACCAGCTCAAATAGCCAAAAATAAAGCAGAAACTACCTTCATCAAGGAGAGCATCAAACTTTTATATAAACAGAAAGACTCACACAATTTAGACCTCCTCAAACTACACCTATCTATCACACAAAAATACGGACACAGTTTCTTCCTTGAGTTAGCAGAAACAACAAACACTTGGGTACAACAAAAACTTAACAAAATTAAACAAAGACATGACAAAAAAATACATAACCTAACACCTCCAAAAACGACAATTCAATCACCTCACATTTTTTACAGTAAAACTGTTAACCTAACAAACGTAGATTTCACAGAAACCGAACTCAACTTATTGAACAAAGGTCTCAAACATAACCTGAACTACAAAAACAACAAATTCACATCAAAAAACATTGTCATTGAAACAGAAACAAGCATCCAACGCACAGACCCACAAATACATGATGAACTTAGAATAGAAACCTACAACACAATAAAAACAAACAGCTCACAACCACACCCACCCATAAATTCAGAAAACCACACCATAAAAGAATTGAAACACAAAGCTCTAACTCACAATCTCACCTATATCAAAGCAGACAAAGGCAACACTACAGTTATAATAAACAATGAAGAGCTCAACAAAAAAACACTTGACTACATAAACAAAAACAACATTAAACAACTACACACCGATCCCACAAATGTTTACCAAACAAAAATCAAACAAATAATCAACAAGACAAATCATATAATTAATAATTCACAAAAAAGAAAACTAAAACAAATACACCCTTCTGCACCATCACTTCAAACACTTCCCAAAATTCACAAACCCGACATACCTATTAGACCAATTGTAAACTACCAAGAAGCACCTGCCTATAAACTAGCAAAACACATAGATCAAACACTGAGAAAACTAATTAATATCAACAACAACACATACATAAAAAACAGTAGCGATCTTATCGCAAAAATAAAAGACACACAAATTCCTCACAACTCCACTCTTGCATCTTTCGATATAACAAACCTATACACCAACATACCTGTCAATGAAACAATAGAAATAATACAGAACATCCTTATTCACAACAACACAACTACAGAACATATAAATGAAATAATAGACATCCTAAAAATCATCACTCAACAAAATTACTTTACCTTCAACAACAAATTCTACTCACAACCTGATGGACTGCCAATGGGCTCACCAATCTCAAGCATATTTGCTGAAATCTATCTCCAACACTGCGAAAACACTCATATACTCTTTAATAACAAATTTTCACAGAACATAATATACTGGCACAGATACGTAGATGATGTTCTATTGCTATACAGAGGAAACAAAAGACAATGTGAACAACTTCGATCATACATAAACAAAATACATAAGAACATTCAATACACAGCTGAATATGAGAAAAACAATTCAATAAACTTCCTAGACCTCTCAATTACAAAGAACACAAACCAACAACACAGCTTCAACATCTACAGAAAACCAACAATGACAAATACCCTAATACACAGCACCTCCAATCATCCAACACAACACAAACACTCAGCATTCAGGTCAATGCTACACAGACTCAACAACACACCGCTTTCCACCGACAATTACCACACTGAACTAAATACAATAAAATACCTAGCACAAGAAAACGGCTACAAACACGACCTAATTGACAAACTCAATCATAAAATAAGAAACAAAAAACAAAACACCAACACCACTGACAAAAAATACATCACAATGACATACATTAATCCACAATCACACAGACTAGCAAAAATCTTCAAAAAAGCCGGCCACACCATCTCATTCAGAACAAAAAACAAAATAAAAAATGCACTTACACTCAAAACCACACTGAACACAAACAAATACGATCTCCCAGGGATCTACAAACTAAACTGCTCTGATTGTAACAAATTCTACATAGGACAAACAGGCCGCACATTCAAACAACGTTACAAGGAACACTTTCAGGCCCTCACATCCAAAGCTGAATCGAATTTTGCCGACCATATCATTCAAACTGGACACACTTTTACTGACATCAATACCAACCTACACATTCTACACATAAAATCTAAAGGACACGAACTCAACACCTTGGAACAATTTGAAATATACAAACACACCACACACAATAAACAAAACATTCTCAATGAACAACTAAATTTTAAATCTCACAAACTTTTTGATCATATTTTACAAAAACCACAACACTTCTAACCAAAAAACTGACATGATGATCTAGGAGCCTCTGATGATGGATCTCATAGATTCGAAAGTACTCGGCCAGTTTAAGTGAGTTATTATACTTATTCTTAACAAATATTTGACTGCATGTCGTTAAATTTCACATAAAAAGTTAATATTAACACGCAGTTCGTCATGGAACAAGAAATCCAGGAATGATAATTATATTCAATTGTGTAAAATTACATTGCTTATTTCAAAATTGAAATATTATTTGATTTATTCATATCATACTTCGAATGTTCAATAAGTATAATATCTTGCATTCAATTCGTAACTTGAGTGAATTCAATTCAGATAATTGTTTAATTCAATTGAATTCTCAGAATATTCATGCTTATTGATAAACGCATTACGGTACTTGTTTTATATTTCGAATATTATTAGATTTCTTTTGTGAATGCTTGCCACTTATCACTCAATTTGTAATCGTAATTACCTCAATTACTACCACGGCAGTGTGTCGAGTCATTTTATCGGCTTATTATCACTATTATTAGTGCAATCTCATTTAGTTATTGTACCCCAGGTTATTATATTGTCAACTTCAATACTTGTGATAATTTATTACTGTTATCAAGTAGGTAACTTAGTTAGTTATAATGGCTAAATCGTTAGCAGTGATCACCGCTAAGAAGAATAATGCTTTTGAACAAATTCAAATCTTATTTGATATGTCAAAAAAGATCTCTGATAAGGAAATTTATCAGAAATTACTCGCTCGTTCAAAATCTCTGAACAAATTAAGATCAGACTTATCTGACTCACTGGATTGTTATCATGAATTACAGTTAGAAGAAGACAAAGAATTCAAACCAAATTATGCACCTCTTAATAGTGCTGATGAAATGATTGACTCTATTAATCTCACGTTACACAACTTAGAAACGAAATTGAATCAGTCTAAAGTAAAAAATGAACAGCCAGTTCGCTTACCTAAGCTTGACTTGAAACAATTTTCTGGAAACCCTCTCGATTGGACCTCATTTATTAATTTATACAATTCAAGCATTCATTCAAATTCTACATTATCAGGTGTAGTCAAACTTCAATACCTGTTGAGCTCAGTCTCAGGAGAACCTCTTGATTTAATTAAATCATTACCACTAACTGAGAGTAATTATCAGATTGCCTATGACTTGCTTCATGAACGCTATAATTCACCTCGCCGATTGATAACATTGCATCTCAATAAAATTCTCGATTTACTCAATATCACTCATCAACCGGCTCAAATGCGGAAATTTTTGAACTCCTACAATGAGAATACACAAGCTTTGAAGGGATTAAAAATTGATATAACCGCTGATAATCCTTTACTGTGTGCTATGATGATGCGAAAAATGGATAATAACCTCCGAAAAAAGTTTGAACATTTTCGTTCTTTGAACAAATCTAGCGAATCTGTACTTACTGAAGCAAAAGAAATAATTACTTTTTTAACTCAGGAGTGCAATGAAATTGAAAATTCAAATCTTCACTCTTCTTCTACTTCAAAAACCGCTTCAATGTCTACTTCAGTATCTGAAAATAAATTATTTCCTAAAATAAATAGGAGTTTTTCTACAAACAAGGTAGCATTGATGACTACTTATAATGATGAAATCAAAAGTGACACAAAACCTTATGACTGTTTTGTTTGTCATAACAATGAACATAAGATTTATTTATGTCCTGTGTTCAAAAACAATGCACCCAAAGCACGTTTTCAAATTGTCAAAGAAAATAAAAGATGCATTTCTTGTTTAGGAAATCATACTCTTGACAAGTGTAAATCGAAATCAAACTGTTTCACATGTCATAAAAGGCACCATACTTTGTTGCACTTTGAAAATAACCACTCAACTGCCAATATGATACCTCTCCAACCCAGCAGCCGTGCAGTTTCTGTGGGTCAACCTCAAGTCAACATGACACCTCCTTCAGTAGTACTGACCACTACTGAGAATAATCAACCCTCTCATCGTTCATCAATGTCTACAGTGCTATTGGGAACGCTACTTGTTAAAATTACCTCTCCTCATGGAAAAAGTTATGTTTTCCGCGCCCTCGCAGATTCTGGTAGTCAGTCATGTTTCATCAATGAACATGCTGCACAAGTATTAACTGCATCTCGCACTAAGAGCAACCACAGTGTTGTTGGATTTTCTCAAGCCCCCATACGTTCTAAGGGCCTCACCTCTCTTTCTATTGAAACTCTGAGTGGAAAAGTGATTTCACTTAATCAAGAGTTCTTGATTATTGATAAAATTTGTGTTGATATACCTCATATGGAAATTGATCCAGAGGTATTGGAAAAGGTTCGACCATATATTCTGGCTGACCCTACATTTAATCTAGCTGGAGGCATCGACATTCTTCTTGGTGGCTCTGTTTTTCCTCTTCTGCTCAACCAGATTGTTCATCATCTTGGTCCTGGCCTGCCGAGTTTAATTGGGACTCATCTTGGTTTTATGGTCATGGGTGAGACTCCATGCAAGCCTAAAGCTGATTCTTCCATCACTCTGCAAGCATCAGCCACCCTCTTGGCTATCAACAATTTGGATTTGCATAATTCTCTCCAACGCTTTTGGGAACAAGAAGAGCCTCCAATGGCATCTGAAAAAATCTGAAGAAGAAAAATTGTGTGATGAACATTTCCTCTCAACCTATTCACGTGATGAATCTGGACGATTTTGTGTCAGACTGTCATTCAAGGCTAACCACCCCACTTTGGGTCAGTCTAAAGCCAATGCTGAACAAAGATTAAATTCTATAGAAAGGAAATTCAAGGCGCAACCTCATTTTCAGTCTTTGTATACTGATTTCATGTCAGAATATTTGACATTAGGTCATATGGAACTGAATAGCACCACTGATCTATCTACTCCTCATTATTTTCTACCACATCATGGTGTCCTCAAAGAAGCTAGCAGCACTACTCGTCTACGCACTGTATTCGATGCTAGTGCAAAAACCTCAACTGGTATTTCCTTGAACCAGATTCTCCTCACTGGAAGGAAAATGCAGACCAATATTTGTGATTTGTTGCTGGTATTCCGCTTGCACAAGATTGTCTTTTCTTGTGATATACGTCAAATGTATAGGCAAATCAAAGTTCACCCTGATGACCAGTGCTATCAATTGATTTTATGGCGTACTGATGCTACTCAGCCTGCATCTGTCTTCAAATTGACCACAGTAACATATGGCATGAGCTGTTCTCCATATCTTGCTATAAGAACTCTTCATCAACTTGCCACTGAAGAAGGCAATTCCTACCCAGAAGCAGCTGAACTTCTGCATTCTCAAACCTTTGTTGATGATGTCATTGCTGGTGCCAACTCCGAAGAAGAGGCTTTAAGACTGCAACAACAACTTATCTCTCTACTCAAATGTGGTGAATTTGAATTACGTAAATGGACTTCAAATTCTAATGCACTTCTTTCCAGCTTTCCTGATGGTCACCTTGAGAAACCGGTATTTCTTCAGGATGATCAACAACCTCATTTCAAAATCCTTGGTATCCAATGGTCAGCAGCAAATGATTGTTTTGCCTACAACTTCAATCTACCTCATGATGCTACCACTAAGCGTAAAGTACTAAGTGTGATAGCCAAGATCTATGACCCTTGTGGATTCCTCTCACCAGTGGTTCTGTGGGCTAAATGCTTCATGCAACTTCTTTGGACAAAGGGCCTAAATTGGGACCAACCTCTACCTCCTGAACTGCTTGCAATGTGGCAAAGCTTTGTTGACACATCAGCCACACTTCAAGATATCTCCATACCACGAGCTCTACAGTTCTTGCACTCAAGCCTCATTGAACTTCATGGTTTTGCAGATGCTTCTGAACGTGGATTTGCCACAGTGATATATCTCAGGACATCACAAACTGATACTTTCCCCACTGTCCAGTTACTCATCTCCAAAACCAGAGTGGCCCCTTTGAAAAAACTCACTCTACCACGTCTAGAACTGTGTGCTGCTCACTTGCTTGCTCAACTGACCTCATATGTGATCTCAACCTTTCATAAAAAACTGGAGTTTTCTTCTATCACATTATGGTGTGACTCTACTGTGGCCTTGACTTGGTTACAGACTCCTCCACATCGTCTTAAAACTTTCATAGCAAACCGGGTTGCTCAAACCCAAGAATTGGTACCAACTGATAGCTGGAGACACATTTCTGGTGAACAAAACCCTGCAGACTGTGCTTCACGTGGTATACTTCCAGCTGAACTACCCGCTCACAACTTGTGGTGGACAGGTCCATCCTGGCTACAGAAGCCTTCCAACCTCTGGCCTACATCTGCATTCACTCCAGTGGAACTTGCTGATACTGATGAGAGCAAACCTCTGTCACCCATCACTCTCGTTGCTACTGCACCTCTTGAATGGGATCTCCTACAAAAATTTTCTCACTTCAGTAAACTTCAGCGTGTTATGGCCTACATCCTCCGCTTTGTCTTCAATACTCGACACCCACCAAAGAAGATTGGCCCTCTCTCCACCCGAGAATTGGCTACTGCCAAATGTATAATCTTCAAACAAGTTCAAGACTCAGCCTTTCGAGAAGACATTGCCAAGCTGAAAATTGACAAAACCTCCACTGTATCAAACTCACTTTGCCGCCTCTCTCCGTATCTTGATGATGACGGTCTCCTGCAAGTTGGAGGACGTCTCAAGCATTGTCATATACCTCAAGATGTTCAACATCCTATCATCCTTCCAAAGCAACATCATGTGGTCAACCTCATGATTGACTCCTACCACCGACAATATTTGCATTCTGGAGCTCAACTAACACAATCTCTTCTTTCACAACATGTTTGGATACTCTCTGCACGTAGTATCATCCGCTCTCGAATTTTTAAGTGCAATGTTTGCTTTCGACACAAACCTCGCCACAACATTCCACCCATGGGGCATCTACCTCAGGCTCGTGTGACACCTTCTCGCCCTTTCCTCAATACTGGGATTGATTATGCTGGCCCATTCAATATCAAGGTGCACAACCTCAGATCCACATCACTCACAAAGGCCTACATATGTGCTTTCGTATGCATGGTCACCAAAGCAATCCACATTGAAGTGGTAACAGACTTGTCTTCTGAGGCCTTCATTGCTGCCTTGAAAAGATTTGTTTCTTGCCGTGGTCTCTGCAAAAACCTCTACTCTGACTGTGGGACTAATTTTGTTGGTGCTAACAATACCTTCCAAGCACTTTCCAAGTCAAAGCAACTCCTACTCTCTGAATTTGCTGCTACACAAGGCATTACTTTCCACTTCAACCCACCTGCAGCTCCACATCAGGGTGGCCTTTGGGAAGCAGCAATCAAGAGCATCAAGCACCATCTCCGACGTGTCATTGGAGAACACACATTAACACTTGTTGAATTCACGACACTGGTCACTCAAATAGAGGCAATATTGAATTCAAGACCTCTCACACCTCTATCAAACGATCCTAATGATGTCTCAGCACTTACACCAGGTCACTTCTTGATTGGATCTCCTTTGGTGGCAGTTCCTGAAGAAGACATACAAAATGTCAACCTCAATTGCCTCAAACATTGGAAATTGATTGAAGCATTCCACCAGCACATTTGGAAGAGATGGCATTTGGAATATATCCATACCCTTCAACAGAAAGCCAAATGGAATAAGGCTGTTGATAATCTCCACATTGGTGACCTTGTCTTGGTCCATCAACCAACTCCACCACTTACCTGGCCATTAGCACGCATTACTGGTGTCTCTCCAGGACAAGATGGAATTGTTCGTGTGGTGCATTTGAAGACTCGCCAAGGAACCTTGACACGTCCATCCCACAAGGTGTTTCCGCTACCCGCAAACTCCAAATAATTTATAGCCCAGCTTAGCACCCTTGTAATTAGTGTTATGAACTTTATTCACTAGTTGTGAACTTTATTATTTTTTTTTATCATTCTTGTTGAATCCAGGTGGATTCAAGGCCCCCGCTATGTTTCGTATTTAGTGTAGTCTAAGTTAGTTTATGTTTTATCTCTGCTCAACATGTGTAGCTGTTACTTGACTTTCTATAGTGTTGCCATGGCAACCAGTTTTATTGGCCACTGCGCATGCTAAAGTTGTAATGGCAGTTTGAATGGTAACTCCCAATTGCATTCTTGTTGAAACCGCATCGCTATGAACAAATCGTCGTTCTAACCTCAAGTAATAGAATTCGTTACAACCGCAATAATTACTTATTAATTTATTATTTTGTAAAACCTCAATATTCGGCTTATTGAAGCCTCATTTGCTTATAACCGCAACTACCACTTTATTTTTCTTGTTCTTTAATTCAAAACCTCCAGTATTTTATATCGGCCGTGAAATTAGTTCCATCCTATTTATTCTAAAATAATTCTTCATTCATCCTCACCGACCTCACTCCTCAGTGCATAACAATACCTCGAGTGCTACGCATTATCATCAGTGACTCATCTCATCAACGTGTGCACACGCATCGGCGTCTACAGAAACGACTTCTCATATGGTGATAGGAACATTAACAAGGTATTACTCAACTATTCCTTTTTATTTTATTACAACCTCATTTCCTACCCCTCTTACCGCAGGTCCTCCATTTATATCCTATGTCTTACAGCCTCATTTGAAAATTCTATATTCTACACCTCATTGCTCAATCCCCAACACTAATCAATAATTCAAAATGATTTAATTCCATCCATATTAATACAGTCGGTGGAGGAATAAATTAGTATAATTCTTGATTGTTTGTATTTGATCTGGGCACTGAAAGTAAGTAGTAGTTACTATATTATAGGTGAAGGCAAAAAAATCCTATTGGATAGGTTGGATATACTTAAGTAATTTAAATTTTTTAAAGTTAGAGCAATTCTTATACTGCAGGTATAGAAGTTGTTTTTTGAAAAACGTTGATCGGTGGGAGGGTATTTAGCTTTCACGTCTGACTTGTAGATTACTAAATAATATAAGGTCGACTCAATGGAACAAATTAATATAAATTATTGATTCAACCCATGAACTCATGAACTCAACTCGTTTGGTTTGACTAAGCTGTAGAAATTATGTTTGCTTGTGAATTCTGAATCTAGTGTAATGTTCTAGTAGGCAATTTGTTGTTGAGTAAGGGCTACTAGCTACTTCCTGCATGATCATTTTTATTATGTGCTAATTTACTCTTTATATTTTCAAAAGAATCGTTAAGATTCGATAGGTAATATTGAAAATAATTACTAAGAACATTTTTCATGTCTAGATGGTTAGATAATATTTATTGGCTATCTTAACTAATATTGATTGATGTATTGTATTGATTTTATATACAATCAGGAAGTAGACAACAATTACTATTTCTTGAA
Organism: Conomelus anceps; assembly: GCA_948455865.1. NCBI lineage: Eukaryota > Metazoa > Arthropoda > Insecta > Hemiptera > Delphacidae > Conomelus > Conomelus anceps. The sequence goes on along the minus strand of OX418217.1, from coordinate 68,956,285 downwards.
GCAAGAATACAACGAGTAATTATTTATTATTTCATAAAATTGTTATCTATTGATAAAATTCCAAAAGTAGCCTACCATTACAGTCATGAAATTGGTGTAGTAGGCTGAATTTATTGGACTATTAGTTGGACTAGAACTTCTTAGTAGCAAACGTTCAGCAAGAGTGATTTCCTGTCTGCCAAGAAAATTGCGAAACGACTATTTTGAATTGCTCAATATATTATGTGAATGTGTAATCGATACTGATACATGATCGATACTGTGGATTGATAGTGCTTGACGGGTTAGATGGATGGCTGTTTAGTAATCTCCGTTATAGGCCTACATCGGTAAGCGGATTTACAATGCCATGAATTTTATGATAAATGAATCCTCTACTGTACGTGAACGCGCATCTACCCATAGTACATGATACATATATCTTGATACATGAACATAAAGAATTAGTTTCGTGATTAATAATGATAATTAGTAATGGATTTTTCACTGTCTTCAGATATATTGTAGGCTAGAATCTTTCTATCATGAAACTGTATGTGCTTTATTTTTACTAGTGCTTTATTCACCTAGTAGCATTATTTATTTTCAGTTGGTGGTTGAGCCAAAACTCATTGTACTCAATACAAACACTTTCGGCTAAACCATCAACTCAAGATGATTCCGCATTAGGCTACTTCAGTCTTGTTTCTAAAAATAAAGTTCAGTATAATCTGACAACATGTAGTCTCATTTATCTCATGCTCATAATAATTATGGGTCGTATTTTCTACTTAGATTCGAGTAACATTCATTTTTTATCAATTTTCAATCCAATTATAGAAAATTACATCTTGGATCAAAAGATAAAGTATTGAAAATCATGTTCTATGACTGAAAATTCAAGGAATGAAATTGTGTTGTTGCAGCTGCAAATTGTGATTTGATAGTTACGAGCGATGGCCTGAAGAATGGGACAGTGCAGTCGCCCGGCTACCCAGGGCCCTACCCGCCGCGCTCAACCTGTCGCTACGACTTCCAGGGTCGCGGCAAGGAGCGAGTCCAGCTGCTCTTCACTGATTTTGCTCTTTATCATCCATCAGACGATTCAAAAGAGTTCGTCCATCATTCATTATTAACTAATTGCATGAATTAGAGAACTAATAAGATAGTAACAACTAATTTTTCATAGTAACAATAATTTTTCTGGTGTGTATTTTTCTATTTATTATATATATTACTATTATTTTAACTGAATTTATTTCTTTAATTGCACTTGTATGGTACTCGGACAGATGAGGACCGCTCCCGCTCACAGACTGACAGGCTTTGCGGGTTCATTATTATTCTGAAATATATTGTATAGTACTGTATTGTAAGTATATTGTATATTGTATTATTGTGAATAAATAAATTTTAATGATTGATTAAATTAGACTACGTGAATTTTGGCAGCCGCAGTGGTGTAATTGGTCAGAGCGCTTATCTCGGACTGCTATTCCTGCGGTTTTTTTTCAGCCTGATATAATTTGTGTAATTAATAACCCAATCATTTACGCAAAAGTCGCAGACTCATTTGGATGGCACCAGCAAAAAGAGAATATTTATTCATTTGTTGATATAGTTCATCTTCTTCCCTATAAATAAATATTAAACTGAAAAGAGAAATAATTTGGAATGCGAATGAATACTCGCATTTCTATATTTGTGACAATTCTGATGTCAGATACCAGCTCTTACATCAGAAGCATATAATTACCAGCGATTAATTCTTATATATTTCAATTATTATTGATTTTCTAATTCTAGTGATGAGCCAACTTGTAAGCTGCTCAGAATTAACATCATTCTTAATGAATCTATCAACTTCTTACCAAATTAATAGTCTCAACACTATACCATAACCAAATAAACTTAGTGCTTGAACTAACGATTGTATTTTCGCTCATATTTAGAATCTTAAAATAAATTATGAAATAGTTTGTAGAAAAAGAAAGAATTCTTTCTTTATCAAGTGACTCAATATTGATTTATTGATTGCATTCCAGATGCGAGAGTATAGACTCATTAATGGCCTACGTGAGGACAGACGGCAGACTGGAGAAGATAGATAACTTTTGCGGCAGTAGCACTCCAAGGCCTCTAATGTCCAACGGTCCAAGACTGATGCTCGAATTCAGGGGCATTTATTCTTCACGCTATGCGAGAGGATTCAAAGCGGTCTATTCTTTCACAGAGAGTAAGTTATCCATAGGCATTCTTCATAGTATGCTATTGCACAATTGCATGGAATGCTAAGAAACCAATAATTTATCAGTTCATAACAGCAAAGTTTTGATGTACAATAATTGAAATAGCTCAAACTATGAATAAAAAACATAAATATCTCCAAATAGCTCTCGGAGCGTCCGGCAATTTCAACGAGGGTCTTTTTTAAAATTAATATTATACTACTGGACGTTGATAAAGATTTCAAACAAATTATCATCGAAAATCGTCTCATTCCAGTGCTCTAGCTGAAATGGCTATATCATCAATACTGCAACTTCAACCCCCTTCCAAGGTTCAGATGTAGAGTACATTTATACTCTCTCAGTCGATTTACAGTAATTGAATCAGCATACAGAAAAAGCACTTTCCTTCTAGAGCTCCAACATTAGCTCTTATACAGTTCAATAATAGATTGATGCTGCCTTCCAAGTTCTCAAGCACATCAATTTCTCCCCCAAAAACGAAAAAGCAAATCACTCGTACCAAGTGAATAAAATATTCCTGAGGAAACTCGATCGATCTCATAATTTAATGCTATAAATAATGAAGCTTTTGAAATAATGCTATGCTATAATTGGCTATGCTTTTGATTATCTCTTATCAGAAAACACGTATCTGGAATTTTAATTTTCAACTGGAAACCATATCGTCATAAAACTCTAGTATAAGCCTACTGATTTCTTGGTCCATTTGTGAAATTGATGGAAAACAAATTCAGTATGGTTTTGTTTCGCAGAAACTCTCACCAAATGCTTATTTAAGAATTAGTAGACCTACATGTTGATCCATAACGATCTGCGAGTTGATATTTTCCTCTTTCGACTGACTTGCAGAACAATTTATAATAAAATTGGTTTTTACACATATATGGCAGAACATAGGGGCAAGCCCATCATCAATATGGCTTCAGGAGTACTTGGATGCAGGGCCGCATTAGTAAACGGGCTGGCTGGGCTGCATCCCAGGGGCGCACGAGCTTGGGGGGGCGCTCGAGTTTGAGTGAAAAAAATGATAAAAACGAGTTAGACCTAATAAGGCGTTCAAAGCTAAGTATTTAAGTACTATTTGACTATTTGAAAAGTTAGTATTAAATTAACGTAATATTTACAGATTATTAACATAATCTTATTATATAGGTCGGACAAGACAAAGAGTCAATAGTAGGCCTATAGTGTAACAAGGGCGCGGGTGGCAGGCGCAGCTGTGTGTACAGTGTACGGGCCGGATTCTTATCTCACGTTTCTCACCAGTAATACAGTAATACACGCTCAACGTGTCGGATTTCCAACTGCCGGTTTCCAGTCCGGGACACGGCGGGTCCATAGGTGGTGGATAATGGAATGACTCTCTTTTGAGTTAATGTATATGAATACCCTCACGAACCAAAACTGGGAAACTGTCAAACTTAAAAACTTTAACATTAGTGAAAACATAATGCGGGGGGGGGGGGCGCTGCTTATCATTCAGGGTTTTTAATGCGGCCCTGCTTGGATGCAGGCACTGGTGATCGGCTTCCAGCTCAAAAGCATGTAGTTCTGCCTCATTTAAGGAAACTTATTCCTTATTAATATTAATTTGTTGAAAGTGGAAGTGAATTTGAAGTTTGTGATGAACGATCACTGTATTGAGAAATTGGTCAAATTGATGAAAAACAATCTCAATAATATTTTTTGGAATCACTTCAAGAAAAATAATCCATTTTTTTATTTATGTATCATAATAGAGCTTGTCTTAAAAATACCGATTTCCTGATGACAGTTTTTTATAATGATTTGGAGTAACTAGCTGTTGAAATATCAAAATATAATTAAGTAAGTTATATGTTATTCGTTTACTAAGTAAAGGACATTCATTTAATTTATTTCCAGGAAAGTATGAGAAAACTTGATTATTTATGATATTAATGATCAATGTCGATTATTATTATTATTGATACGCATGCATATTACCAAACAAAGCATAGTTCTATGACTTAGCGATTATAATTTTTCCATCATTTTCCCATTAGCCCTATAATTTTGGCAATAGATCCTTGCAAGTCGATGATGATGATGATGAAGTGACATTCATTTTGTTCCAGACTTTGGAATACAATCAGGTAAACAGGTTCCAGATTTGCCATGTGCTTTCTGGTTCAACAGCTCTGATGCAATGGAAGGTATCTTCCACAGTCCGAACTATCCAGGCTTCTATCCGAGAGACACCGAGTGTCATTACTTTTTCAATGGCGTATCCGGTCAGCGTGTGAGACTGCAATTTGCCTATTTCGATGTTGAAGGAGTCTCGCCGTGAGTTCACTTTCATTCTGCTCGGATGCCTACAGTCTATAAGTTTGTAGTACAGTGAATTTTGAATATATCACAGTATATTATAGATCTATAATATACAAATATGCACTATAAAAACGCGAATAGTACTTAATTGTTGATGATAGTAACAGACGGATTAGACACTAGCTAAATCAGTTTCTTCTCCATTTGAATTATACTCAAGCAGACATCTTCAATGGTTGCATACATGAGAGACGACACCGGTTGAAACGGTAGGCGTCTAATTGGTTGCTGAACGTCTATGAATTTGAATATACCAATTAGGCGCTTAGAGGTACAACCGGTGTAGGCAACACAACCAATGAATCACTAACTGATATAATGCAAAATACACTAAACATACTCAGAAGATGACATGTTGCCTATATGAGTTACCAAGACACAAAACTATATGTGCATGCGCAAAAGAAGATTATACTCTGTGTGTACAAATTCACCCGACGCTTAACGGCATAAGGGATATGGAAAGAAGAAGTGTATAAATTCTTCAGCTCCTCGCTTCATATCTTCATAATCACGCCGCTAGAAAAGCTAATAAGAAAACTAGGGGTAGATAAAGTGGATAAAAACTATTGAAACGTTTTCCGGGAAGATCCAAGTGTAGGAAGAGGAAATAATATACTATAGACATTTACATTAATTAATCATTCCATGCTTCCATATTATCATTGAAAGAGATATTGAATTTGCATGTACTTACTCTTATTTAATCTACTATGTTACTTAATGGGGCAATGAAGAGGTGATTGCCTCCTAATACCAGCATTGTAAAGATATTAAGGATAATTTTCTAGACTTCCAATCACATCAAATCAAGAATAAAATGGAGTGAAATATCTGAAGTATAATATTTATTAACAGTATTAAGATATCATTTTTAGTCAGTCAACTGAAAATTTTAAACTCATCAAGTTTACAACCCTACATTCGAGAGCTTTCTTTTAAATCATGGTAGCCGATCTGCAGTAAAAAGAGCAGTTAGCATGCAAACATTATAGTCTTTATTCAAGCCTATTTTATAGCCATTATAGCCTTTATTATACAAAACGTACAGCCTACTGCACTCTACATTATTGAGGACTCGACAGGGTCTTATCAAAATTCAATTGTGCCGTTGTCCGTCCGTCTGAGCTCTAGCGCTTGAAAGGAATATTCAAGACTATTGAAACTTGGTCAATAGCTTCCTCATAGTTCAAGTGAAATCCAGAGATCGCTATTGATTTTTGAATTTGGGGGTCAAATTTTGATGTAAAACAGATTCCCGCTATAGGCTCTTTCAAATCATTGAACATTCCGAGAGCTGATGCTTAGCCCAATTATTCACTTTATTTTTTTACAGTGCAAGCGTTGACTTCCATTTTTGATTGTGTTGAAATATTTTCTTAAATTATTTTAAATCGTCGAATTGAAAAAACAAAGAGAAAATTTTGAGGCATGGCATATTTATTAGATCTGTTGAACAAGAAAAATAAGAAACAAAACTGTTGAATAATGAAGTTCTTGTTTTTCAAGAACTGCCGATATGATTTTGTTGTGAATTGGAAAACATTATGATGTTCATAGGAATCAAAGCAGTTGAATGGTGCATATTCTTATCAGCACAACTGTTAATAATGATTTTTATTTTATGTAAATTCGCCGGGTCCTTGGATCGGTTTATTCATATATAACTTAAGTACTTCTGTATATGCAAAGTATCCATCATTACCAAATTTTAAGATCAATGGAGCCAACTCCATTACTTTCATCCAGCTGAGCAATATTCCCACGCTTTTCAAGACCGCTGTTTACCTCACTCTGTACCGTGTACTTAGTCATGGCCTCCTCTAACATTGAGTTAGAGGATGCCATGACAGTGCATTGAACATTGAATTGGTTTAGACCCTATTATTTTGACCTTCTATCGCTTGATAATATTACAAGTTTCTATTATTTCTCCTCACTCCTCAGGTGTGAGGCGAATTCCGCAAGTGACTATGTGGAGTTTTCCAACTTTATGGCACGGGACAGGAAGTATAGCAGACACTGCGGCCAGCTGCAACCATTTTTGGTGGAGTCCGACCGCAAGTTCTTCAGAGTCACATTCAAGTCGAACGACCGTCTCGATGGTACAGGATTCAACGCTACTTTCCAGTTTTTCGAGCCTGATGAAACATCAACTACCATCAGGCCGACTGAGAAACTGGCAACTTCCATCTCCAACTATCGATGTAAGTTTATGTGAAGCTGCAATTTTTTAATCGTGTCATAAATATTTCATTGTCCTAGATTATTTCGGGAAGTTCATGGATGAAGATCATCGACTCGATAAAGTTCATAGAGTTGCCAAATATTCAGTAATAAGTGTAAAATAGCAGAGCATCATGTCAAAACTTTCAATGAACAATGTCTATTAATTAATTGATTGATTCAAATTTTATCGCACTTCGACTCAAACTGTTAGCCCATGCTGGTCAAACATAATTGAAGAGTGGAGACTTGCAAGAAGTAGCCTAATGGGGAAAATTTATTTTCATGTTGCAGGCATTTCCTTACCCCAGCTCATTTCCTTCTTTCTTATTATTCAAATCATCATTTGCTGAAATGGAATGAAGGTTGGGCTTTGAATGTTTGATGAAGCCAAAATCTACAGTCTTTGGGCTCATGCTGCTCGCTGAGAAGCTGTCAACGACCATGTTCACCTCCATTTCATCTCATTGAGAACATGAGTATATCAAAAAAGTTAATCAAATTGCAAAGTGAAGAAACATTTCTAGTCTGTCAAGCTACTGGACATAGTGAAAGAACGAACATCACAAACCTGTAGAATAAATTACGTGATAAAAAAGGAATAATACAATCATGACTCGCTCATACTCGTAAATCGATGAACTCATCAATTGAAATCTATAAAAATGTTAAGAATTGTATGTATTTTGTATTTTTTACTCAAAATAAATAAAATTACTTTGAAATTTTGCTTTCATCATGAAGATTGCTTACCAAAGGTGTACTGCATGTTGAAATCTATTATCATTGATAAAAATTAATGGTACAGTACTTGAGTTTGTTTTGCGATCGAGAGGAATTGATGGACATATTAGCATCATGGCAGAATTTTTAGCTCAGAATTACTTTTCCACTCAATCCAAGTTGTGCTCGAATCTCAAGTAATAATGAAGCCTGAAAGGAAAGGTATTTTTCTAGTAAAATTGGCAGAACTGATGCTAGTCTTTGAATTTTCTGAAGACTTTTAGACCATTTTATTCATGAAGTTCTCTTGTACATTAAGCAAAAATAAGATTAGAATAGAAAATGATATTGATTGCTCATTTACTCGTCAGTCTTTGTAAGTAGCCTACATAAAACGATGATAAATTCAAATAATTGGTGGACTAAAAATATCTGACAATTGAAAGTTTGCTCCAATCGACTCTAACATTAGTGTTGCTAAGGAGTCCAATCCATTGATCAAACTCTTGTCCGGCAATGTATTGGACAGTTTCAAACATTATTTAAGAATTCAATTATTATTTATTCATTTGAAAATGCAAAAGTACGTACTTATTGATCATGTCGACGAATCTTGAAGCAGTAAGTACAGTCCCATAATTATATTTGATAATCCAAAAGAATGGACTTTATTTAAAAGTAGCACTAGCAACCAAAGAAAGTCGAATTGCACAGGCAGTGATTAATAAAAAATATAATGGAAAAGTAATGAGATATCTTCAAAAATATTAACAATAATTGAGTTATCTCATATTGGGCTTAAGCCTACTTATTATTCCTATTATCAATCACGAGACGATTACTTCACTTGGCATGAATCAGAATATCGATCAATGAAAAAATTGACTCATCATTAACTATTAATAAAATAAGCTTTTTATGGTAAATTTAACTTGCTATCATTTTCAATTGAGAATAAATAAATAATTTACTCACGTAGGCTGAAATGTTTTCGAATCTTGATGACTCATTCTCACAGGTGCTGTGGACTAGGGTATCTGTAATAGATTGTTGGTTTTCTGTAAATGTTGAAGCTGTGGTGTTGTTGGTTCAACAACAATCATCCAACACAACACAAACACTCAGCATTCAGGTCAATGCTACTTAGACTGAATAACACACCACTATCCATCAACGATCACAACACTGAGCTAAATACAATAGAATATCTAGCACAAGAAAACGGCTACAATCACGACCTAACTGACAAACTCAATCATAAAATGAAAATGAATTATGGGAAGTGATAGCCGCGAGCCGTAGCAGGTATCTGTTCAATCAGATAGATAAGCTGCGTTCTCGTAGGTCCTGTTTGTAACGGTGACCGATTAGATTGGCCAGCAAAAAAGACACTGTTCTCTGCTGAAAATCACTTCCCGGTGGTTCGGAACCCACCTAAAACTGTAGGTCCAACTCATCAATCACCTCATTACCCACGCACAGGTCTCAGACCTATGTGGGATTCATCCTCAAAAAAAAAAAAAAAAAAACTAAAAAACAAAACACCAATATACCACCGACAAAAAATACATCACAATGACACACATTAATCCACAATCAAACAGACTTGCAAAAATCTTCAAAGAATCCGGCCACACACCATCGCATTCAGAACAAAATACACTTGCATCAAAAACCACACTAAACACAAATAAATACGATCAGAGGAATCTATACAAACTGAACTGCTCTGATTGCAACAAATTTTGGACAAACAGGCCGCGCATTCAAATAACGATACAAAAAGCATTTACAAGCATTAAATACTGAAACCGAATCGACCTTCATTGATTGACCTCATCATTCAAATTGGACACGCTGTTACTTACATCACTACCAACCTACACATTCTGCATATTAAACCTGAAGGACCCATACAGCACGGTTATGTCCCAGATATGTATCAGATACATAATTTTGAAACTTCTGATATGTATCAGAAACTTCCAGAGACCTACCTGAAACATACCAGGTATGTACCAGGTACATCTAAATGTCCGCTTTGGTGATATGTTTCAAACAAGTATCATTGGTACATATTTGATATGTATCATTGATATGTACCAGAAATGCATCAATGGAATCTATCAGATATGTATCAAAACTATGTATCCAATATGTATCAGTGATATCTGTTTGAAACATATCAACAAAGCAGACATTTAGATGTATCAGGTACATACCACAGATTTATATGATAGGTATCAGATTGGTCTCTGTAACTATCACAGTTATGTAACTGATACATATCTGAGATGTATCTGCAAAATATTTTATATTAATGAGGGTGAAAATAACAATTATCAAAATGTATCCCTGATTCTTGTCAAGAATACAATTTGTAGAGGTGCTAGGATCAAAGAGGATAATATTGATCAATTACATGGAAGTGTGAAAGAAAACGCAAGAGTGGAATATAAATATATAAAATATATTTCATAAATATAGAATACACTTTGGAAAATAACAAAATATTCTATAATGAGACACTGTTTTATAGAAAAAGTAATGAGCTCATTCTCTATTCTGTCATCAAAACTTCCTGGTAACTTACAGAAATCAGGCAACTACATAAATCTATCCATGGTATCTTATCCATTCGAGCAGGTTCATATCATCATTTGCTGTTTTCTCTGGAACATTACTGGAATAAAACAATTTAGATCATTAACAGTAAATAACAGAAATCACAAAGTTGATTATCAAGCATGTGTAATATGAATATGTTTTTATTAAATCTAATTAGAAGAGAGGAGCCTGCAAACACTGGAGTTAGTTGGAAATAGCTGGTTAATTTTTCACCAGCCTAAATTTTTACATAGAAATTGAGATTGAAATAAGAAATTTTGTAGATGAAATGGAGAAAACTAAAACTCTATAGCTGGAGGAGTTGCTATTCCTGACTGACTTGTAGCAAGCATTTTATAAGGTGTATAAGGCCACTTACTGAATCAAATTTGTATTTTTCTTGAATTATGGTTGCCTCAAGCTTTATTGGCTGCTCAAGTGAGAAGAATTGAACATGATGTGGTACTGCTATTCAAGCCATTACATAGAAATCACGTTTCTGTGGGCAAATACCACACCATGCAGCATTAGGTGTGCATTTGGCTTTAGGCTTAAATATTCAAACAGAAACCGTTATTAATCGAAATGTCAACGTTTACAACAATTTTATTATCATATTTATTTAAGACTGATAAATTATTATTATTATTATTATTATTATTATTAGTAGTAGTAGTAGTAGTAGTAGTAGTAGTAGTAGTAGAATAGAATAGAATAGAATAGAAAAATCTTTTATTCATTCAAAATTATAACCTTAAGCAAACCTGCAAGGCTGCTTGACAAGGTTCAATACAACAAATCAAATTTCTTTTTACAAAAAAAATTTATGAAAAATTATTTTTACAATATTTAGAATTTAACAATCAAATTAATACTGTTTTAAAATTACAATTGTTGGCTCAGCTCTCAATTACAAAATAAAATAATAACTTCAATCAACCTGAATTAATTATTTCTCTATTAAATGAAATTCCTTAGGAACAACTAAACTAAACATTATCTAACGTATAATGATTAAGCCAGACCTTTAAATTTCGTTTCAACAATTTCATATTTACAAACTTAGTGCAGCACTCAGGTAAATCATTAAATATTTTTGGAACAATATATGATAAATTATTCTTTGCAATATTAGTATGTGCAAATGGAACAATATATCTCTCATTTCTCAAGCCATAACGGCTTTCTTTAAGAACTAAATACTTTTTACTAAAATAATTCTCCATTATTATTGTAAACAAAAATAAGCCTTTAATACTTAAAACATTACACCTATTCAAGAGGTTTTCATATGGAATTCTTCTAGGTGAATCACTAATCAAACATAAAATTTTTTTCTGAACACAAGTTATTCTTCTCAAATAAACATCACTGGCATAACCCCACCCTTGTAAACCATATCTCATGATAGACTCACCCAAAGCTATATACATCATCCTCTTTACTTTACTAGGAATCAAATCTTTCACATAATGCATTTTGGCTAAAACTTGTTTCAACCTGTTACAAACATTTTTAATGTGTATATCCCATCGAAAATAATTGTCTACTGTTACACCAAGATACTTGTATGAAGAACAGTTTAAGATAAATTGACAATCCCTAGTACAAACATATATTTTTCTCTCTTGTAATTTGAAACATTCACAGCAATGGTACTTAATTTTTGGCTCTCTAATGCTACTCATATACGGTGTAGTTATATGTAACACCTTTGTTTTAACAACATTGATATTCAAAAAATTATGAAAACTTTCATAGATGTTTGGAAAATAAAAATTTTGTTACATTAATAAGCCATTCCATAGAAATGAAGAGAATTGTTTTGCTCTAGTAGGGTGAACGTGAATTATTGGGCAAGTAATAATTCTTTTTTCAATTTAGCGATGCTTGAGTAAAGAGACAGAAGTCAAATTAGTGTTTCAGATGCTACTTTTCAACCAATAAACATGAAATTAGAAATTTAGAATTGGAATTTAAAAAAATTGTCATACCTACAAATATATATTTTTAACTAATGAAAACAGTAAAGGTATTGACGTTAATGAAGGTTCAAAGAGATAGAAAACTCTTTTATTTCTTGAGAAATAATGGAAATAATGAATAATATAATAAAATAATGGAAAACTCTTTTTTCTTGAGAAATAAGCAATCATTAAAAAAAAAAATAGAATTAGATCTCACTATTTATACAGACAGTCGAATCAGTCGGATATACAGACAGATCTCACTACTTTAGACAGACAGTCGGTTTTGAAGGATTTTTCTTCCTCCCCAACATGCTGAATTTATTTGTCATTTCTGCTGTATATGCTATATTCTACAACCTAACCTGAAAGAAGGAAGTTAAAAACGCTTTTTGTGCACTAAGCTGAAGCTGTACCTAATGCCTAAAAATTGGCTATGCTGTTTTTTAGTCTAAAAATACAGAGTGATCATAAAAGAATGGGGCGGTTTTGATCATGGTATCACAAAAACCGAATTAATTACAGTCAGTCTCAGTTGTACAAAGGCCTGTTAAGTTTAATCTCCAATTAACAATGTTAATTATTCTTATGAGTAATCAAAGATTAACTTTAATCCACTTTTTTGCAACCGGCCCTTAATGTCATTAAATTCTACTAATTTGTCGTTTCAAACAGTTTCCTTACTAATCAATGAAGTAATATAAATTTTAAGAATTATTCTATGTGCGCTCTTAGTTGCTTGACAAATGTTCGAACAATAATCAACTTTTATTTATTTTTACTTTTTATATTATTTTTTTTGTATATTAAATTGACTTTAGCACCTAGTGATAGACTAAATAACGTAAAAATAATAATAATAAAAAATAATTATGACAAATTAGAAGAATTAAAATCAACTGTAAGTCACTTGGATTTTGCTTAAACCATGTTTGAGACCACACCATTCTTTTATGATCACTCTGTATTTTTAGATTAAAAACAGCATAGCCAGCCTTTAGGCATCAGGAACAGCTTTAGTTTAGTGGATAAAAAGCGTTATCAACCTCCTTCTTTCAGATTAGGTTGTAGAATATAGCAAATACAACAGGACGACGCTACTGCGCATGCGCGAATCGAAATTAATTAATTATGTAAAAAACTGTTTGAAATGGCGAATTAGTTGAATGAAAAACATTAACTGTAAGAGATTCGGTTTTTGTTTAAACCGTGTTTGAAACCGCACCATTCACTTGGGATAACCTTGTATTTTCACAAATGAATTATTCAGTACAGACGAAGAACCAGGCCATTCACACACAAAATTTCATGCCAAAATACATGTTTATGTATTGGAAAAGCTATCAGGTTCCTACAATAAGTGTATTGTATTGATGATTGACCATACAATATCCAAATAAATAATTGACAATAGAAACTTAAAAAGCACTTTTAAGTGGAAATTATGACTCACGTTATGGCGTGACGGCCATTTCACTCTGTTGTCAAGAGCATCGTCAGACGACCCACAGTACACTGATTTAAGGTATGAGTTTGAGATGAGCTCAAAGTCAACAGAGTGAAACGGCCGTCACGCCATAACGTGAGTCATAATTTCCACTTGTGTTTTTAAAGTTTTTATTATATTAGTAGAAACAAGATGGATCTTCAATATCAAAATAATTGACATTCATAAAACCTGAATTGGTTAAATTAAAACTTGATTCTATGTTGAATGAAAAGTGAAATTTAAAAAGATTATTCAACTCACACATTTTTTGAGAATCTCGTGATCAAAATTTTGATTAAAGTCAATCAATTGACTTTCAGTTGTGATTGGAAATCTGGCAATCTCTTCTGGGTCGGTTAGTGATGTATTTTCCTTCATTGCAAGTGAACGATCATCAAGTTTCGCTTCAATCATTCGAACTTTAAACAGAAGAGTATTCAGTTTCCTCAAAACCTCTGCTTTGAAGTCTGAAACAATTAAAACAGTAAGGCATTGATAATAATAAGAGTAATCAGTCACATCTTTGGGATGTGAACAAGCATTGGCGAATTCAATTAGTACTAAATAAGTAGTAATTCACAACCCCCCAAACCAGAGCCTCTTTAACATTAAATAAAGTGCACTTTGGAGGCGTTGTCAAATTTTCAACCTCAAAATAATTATAATAAGTTCTGAAAATATAATAAGTTTTAAAGAACTTTTTATTTTTTCTTCATCTGGGCTCAATGGTTACTGGTAACTTTGTAACAGATGTGGGTGCTGCCAAAATCATCATTATTCTAGATTATTAGCAAATTAATGACAGTTAAGCTTTTTAAAACAACATTAAAATTTGGTAAGTACGGTATCCTCATTGATCTTATGAGATATTGTTCAGACTAGTGCTGTACATTTTTGTAAAATTTATGTTATTCATGCTAGAGAAACAATCAACAGATGAGACAATCAATACTAAAATAGCAATTAAAGGATAATCTTATTTGATACTTACTGAAATGTTGACGCTTTTTAAAAATCCTTTTCAAATCACAAAACTTTAAAAGCATTGGCCACACTTAAAACGATGGTAAAAATGTCATACAAACATTAGAAAAGCCACCAAAACAGGTCGACATTGATGATTCTTGTTTACAACAATGGCCGTTGAGAAGATGAGTCCTTCTAGACGTTACCCACAAATACTTGCCAAGGCGCATGTGCAGACTAAGAGCATTGTGGGTAGGTTTCATGGATACTTATCAGATATGTATCAGATATGTCTTGGCATGTATAACTGGATCTGAAGAAAACCGGTTATGATGAGATGTAGCTGGGACCTATCTGAAAGCTATCATTTGATACATACATTTTAGATCACATAGTTACATATCTGATAGGTATCTGTGACTTAGTGTGCTGTATGGGGACATGAACTCAATACCTTGGAACAATGATAAATATGCAAACACACCACATACAATAAACAAATCATCCTCAATGAAGAATGTAATTTTAAATCACTCAAACTTTTTGATCATACGGTATTCTACAAAACTACAATAATTAATTTTTGGATTTCTTGTTCCATAGCGATCTGCGTTGTTAATATTAACTTTTTATTGTAAATTCAACGTCTTGCAGTCCATGACTCGAAAAAGTTTCGCCTACATATGAGTAGAACTATCATTTACTCACAATTCAAGTCATTGAATTGTAGTCACAATACAAGTCGTTGAATTTACAATAAAAAGTTAATAATAATAAATTAATTCTTCTAACCAAAACCAACAATGGCGACCAAGGGATGCTGTTAAAAATGAATCATCACGATTGGAAAACGTTTCAGCGTCAAATTATTTATTTATTCTCAATTAAAAATGACTGCAAGTCATTAAATTTACCATAAAAAGTTAATATTAGCAACGCATATTGTTATGGATAAAGAAATTCAAGAATATTAATTTAATCTGAATTGTACCCCGGCGTTGACATGGTTTTTTGCTGATAATATACATCAAGTTTTCGCTCAGTCTCCGTTATTGTTGTCAACATTAGTAAATCATCGTACGTTTTCGGAACATTTGATTGAATTAAAAATGAGAGTTCACAATTTATTACCATCTCAATCCTATGTATTTCATTGATTGAACTTGAAATTCAAGTGGTTCATGGCAATCATCTATTAATGAATAAAGCAGGATGCATTTACTTGATATATAGTGTTTCATCTGTTCATATCTTCATACTTCTATAAAATGAATAGTTTATAGCAACATATCTAAACACAGCATATTGGACTATAGAACTGGATGAAGCATGATGTACTAGAATGATATCGTTTTATTTGGTCATAACTCCATATTGTTATACAATGAAGTGATCTATAGAAATGAATAGTGTTAAAAATTATGTATGAATGACAATTGAAAGGCATTAAAATTATTTTTGATCACATGCAGGCGTACGTTCCAATATTATCTCCACTGTCAAACTCGAGGTATTCCATCACTCTGACCTGGAAAAGCAGCCTAAAAGAGCCATGTTGTGTTTACAAGTTGCAGCTGAAGGACAGACTGTGGGGTTGGATCACAAAATACTGGTAGATTGTTGGAAAAACACCCAATATACTTGGCATAAATTCAAATTGCATGTCAATTTTCTAACAATAGTTTTAAAAACTTCAATAGCTAAATAATATTTTCAAAATATTTTTTGGGATATAGTTGAGATATGCTCATTTATCCTATAGCATAAATTATAGTAGGGCTGAGACTTTGGCAAATCATGAAAATAAATTCACTTTATACGAGTGACTAATTTGTTGTTTTTTTAATGCTGTAGTTTGTTTAGAAACTGATTAATGATGAAAGAAGAGTGAAAAATCATGTACAAATCACGTATTTTCAGGAAATATAAGAAAATTGAAGGAGTAAGACAATACTGCTTTCATCTTACAGACAGCATTAATTATGAAATGAAGAATATTGTTTTCTTTTCGTCCATACTTTTTTTCAATATTTGTTCCGAAAAAAAATAGGATAATATTCCACTAGACATTACCGTATGTTTGATTGTATGGTGGAATAATATACTTATCATATTTCTCTCAGTGCTCATCTTGAATATTTTCAATAATCTTAGGCCCATCGCTATAGGCTAGGACAGCCGAAGCATTCCCCCGAGGTCCCCAGAGACCTGCAACGGGCCTGGCAATGAAAAGATTTTATTATTCTAGGGGGTTTAAAACTCAAACAAATGTGGAGAATCTAGGGCCTGAAGAATGCTACTACTTCAGGGTTGGAGTGGCAAAGTTCAAAGAAAATGAATATGCATGGAGTGAAGTTGTACCAGCCATAACAAAAGGTAACTATAGTATGATATTAAAACAGAAAAGATCCTAATAGCAGAACATAATTTATTAATTTTGAAATCCTCAAAGTGCCATCAATTATACTGAAGTCTTCTGCAATGGTGAATATTGACAACAGCATTGAATAGCTAATAGAAATTGATGATCGCTACTGCACAAAAATATTTAGTCGCCGCCGGGAATCGAACCACGTACCTCCCAGCAATTGCCGTTCAGGTTAGGTTAGGTTAGGGGGCCCTAAGGTGGCCCTTCTGTATAGCTTCTTAATGCTGTTGTAAAATTCATTGTGGAAGTCTTCAGTATATAATTGAAGTATTAAAAATTAATAAATTACCGTATATTCTTTATATTTAACAGTTTGAAAATTTGTCAGTTCCTTCCAATCCAACTTGCCAAGTTGCCATAATAGTATTAGCATTTGAATCTAAACTTTCTGAAACTAGAAACTGCAGAATTAAAAAAAGAGACTAGTTTCTTGCACTAAATGGATACGCTTGCTCTTGCGTTGTTTTACGCTATATGGGCGTTAGTATAAACTTCTTCCAACTGTTGATAATTTTTATTAGAAAATGATGCCTCTTAAGTCTGGTTTTAAATATTTCATGGATTTTATATTTTGTAGTTGGAGGTTTATTTCCTTTCTTCCTTTACAAATGTTGTCATAAATTATTAGTACTAGATGATATGTAATACTAAATAAAGTAGGATTCTAAAACGCTGACTATTATTATTATTGTCATGATTAAAAGAAATGAATTGGATAAATATTGAGAAAACTGGAGATAGACAAATTTAATGTACAATCAGTGCGCTCTGATAGCTAAAATGAGGACTTCAGACTCTCCAGAGGGTCTCAAAAGATTGTTAGAAGTAGCTTTCTCACAGTAGTTTTTATTTCACTACCAAAACTACAGGCTAAAGTCTATCTACAGTGATCACGAATTCATCCATCTACGATAATTATGATTTGACTTCCGAACTAACATACCGGTAACGGTATATCAAGATTAAGTATTTTCCCAGAGAGCAGCGTAGGATGCTTATTTGGGATGATTTGTTACGCCAAATGATTTTTTACGCCAATATTCTTTACAAGAATTTTATGAAAAAGAATGATGTTATGATATTTCCTCTTGCTGATTTTCTATATGTGCATTTTAATTGATTGTTATCCATGCTGGATTTCTTGTGTCTGTGTTTACTTTTGTTAGGTTTGTAATTTTAGTTTATGACACTATTCTATGTAGCCTATATTATGTACATTTAATGAATAAAGGTTTTTCAATCAATCAATCAATCAACCAAGGCTGAAAACTTGTCAACAAATCTCTTCTATCACCATTTTTCCAGATGACCACATTTCAGTCATCAATCTTCATCGAGCCGTGCAGTATGGCAACATTAACGTGGCAAAAAAGTTTCTAACCAATAGGTACGATATTATTGCTACAACAAATTATCTTTGTTTGATTCATTGTGTTCTCTCGGGTATTGGATTGCATTGGGTGACATGAATAAAATCTATTATTATTTTTAATAGTTTCCAGTGTGCCTTTGGGACTGTTAAAGCAAAGTATTCTGAAAGTAGTAATATAGAACAAAATTAAGATTACAGAGAAAATTGGAGTTAAATATATGCTAGATTAATTTGATGGATTGAGAATGCGTCTTTACTGAAATAGACACAATTTTTATAGTGATAGATATTATTCAAATCCCGTTCTACAACCGCATTTGTAAAATAGGTCATTAATTGTAGGTCTACTACATTTGATTATAAATTCTGCCATGACCAAAAATAGTTGCCTTAAACGAGAGAGGTACTATTGCTCAATATCATTAGCACATATAACTTAATTTACACATTGATAGACTTCTACTGCATTGTTTACATTTTCCATTAAGTAACAATAAATTCAAACCAAAAGCTTTACTGAACAGGCCAAATGCAATCGACAATTATGATCGGAATGGAAAAAGTGCTCTGATGAAAGCTGCAATGAAAGGTGACACACAACTGATCAGTATTTTGGTGATGTCGGGGGCAACGGTCGACCTGCCCAGCCAGCACTCTAGACTAACTGCACTTATGATAGCAGCCTGGCATGGTCAACAGGACTGCGTACGCCTTCTTATTGATAATGGAGCCGATTGGAATGCAAAAGACAAGTAAATATTTAAAAAAATAATTACATGTTTATAAATTATATTGATCAAGTCTATTTTTTAAGTTCTCTTCTGCTATTGAATTAGGCACTCCTATATAATTTGCCAAGATAATCAACTTGAAATTGTCTAGAACAGTACCAGTACCATTCAGTAGCACATGTGAAATTTGCTTCACTTTTAATGAAACAAGAAACTAAATCGTGCATAGATATAGAATTCAGATTCATCCACCTAACCAAACTGAATACCTTGAATGGGAAATGATACTAAGTGGGAGTCAATTTCATTCATGGGTTTATTTCTTTAATTAAATGGGAAATCATCAAGGGTTATTTCTATCCTAGAGCTGCTTGAGCTATTTTCTAAGTTGAAGGAATGGTTTTTTATTTATTATGTATTTACTCTACTTCCAAAAGGCCTATAATTACATATTTCCTTTGCAAGGACAATTGCCAAGATGTGGAATAGTTTATCTATGCCATTACTTCCAAAAGATCACACACTGAATTTTTGTAGCCTACGAACAATTTAATTATTCATGAAACTGAACCAATTTATATATTTTTCACTTAATTTTTAGTATATTTTTCAAATTTTCTTCAATAGACTACCTATGAAATGTAACGATTATCCATCTACAATGTGATGATAAATAATGATCTACTGAGTTAACTGGGATTGTTAATATAATTGCGAACTTCTGTATAATTTTCAAGAGCTTATAAATACTAGTCAACTGTTTTTTCGATATTCACAGTCACGGATGTTCTGCTGTTCATTATGCAGTTGATAACTCACAAATGAACATTCTGAAAATAGCAATAGAAATGGAGGCTGATATTAACTTGAAAGATGTCAATGGATGGAGCCCACTAATGAGAGGAGGTAGGCTATTTAAAAACAATTAATTTACTGGTTGTAATAATATTATCTAGTTATGGTGATTGAATTAATAAGAAATATTTTTGCGTAAAAATATTGAGCTTTTCATGTGTGACGTTCATTTCACTCTATTGTTAGATCCGATGCATCATCAGTATATATATATACCAGCTGTGTCTGATGGAGTAGGCCTATCTGATCTAACCAGAGTGGAATATAGATTAAATTTGTGGGGGCGAAGACCAATAATAACAAGTTTGGCATTCCTTGTTTTAGTATAACCTAATAACCTAATAGATAATTTTAAAAATTCAATCATCAAATAAAGACACCAGATTCTTCAAAAACTTACTATTTTTAAAGGGCTAAAGCAAATCTAATAATTGGCAACACAAAGTTTTGTATGTAAAAATTTATCTTTGCCCCCCCCCCCCCCACCCTTGAACGTCACTAAATCTAACAACAGAGTGGATAGTCGTCACGCGCGCACACACACACACAGAATTTTGAGTATTTATTCACACTTGTATTCAAAGTTGTTCTTGTTAGTTTAATAAAAATTATTTGAGGAAAAGAAATGGATTCACATGAACGAAGTTGAGGTGATGTGAATAGTTAGTTAGTAATAAGGTACCTAGTAAATAGTTTTCCAACTACAGTGCAGACTCCAGTTGAAGACTCCAGTTGAGGAGTATGTGACAAATTTAGGTCAGATCAACCATTATGCAATCTTATACACTAGTTTACTAGTTACCACAATTACTGTATTAATTAGTTCAGGTGAGGCTTAATTTTGATGTGAAAGGAACTCTTAAACTGTAAACTATAAAACGCTTTATTAACAATTTTATTTCAATAATTGTTTTTTAAATATTTTTATATTTTGAAGACTCTTTGAAAACTGCGGTAGATTGTTGTAGAGTTTCCTAACAATAAAAGTAGGGTTTTGTTTGAATAAGCTACTATTGTGACTCTCCAAATGATAATATCGCCTCGGCTTCTTGTATTATAATCGTTTACTTCGAGATTTTGGTTAATATCACTCTTTTTTACATATAAAGTAGCTTCATACACATAAGCAGGGTACAGATAGGAGACCAAGTCTCTTGAACAACGGCCCACATGAATCTAATCTATTTACTCTTTCCATACACCTAACAGCTTTCTTTTGGATCTTAAACACCCTATCAAGGTTTTATTTTGATGAATTACCCCATACTATATGAGAAAGCATACCTATACCGTATGTGACAGTAAAAGCCCATGGTAAGCAGTAATATAATGAATTCAAATTATCTAGAAATATTTTAAGTGAAGATAATAATTATAAAGCTCTAAACAAAAACTATACAAAAGAAGTGAAAAGAGTCAAATTTAAGAAAACAGCTGAAATTTTTAATAATAGTGTGTACTTTATCACAACAGGTGTGGGATGTAATAAACAGAAATAGGCAAGTAGCTCAACTAGAAGCTTATTCTAGTGTCCCCAGAGTAATTAACGAAAATAGCAAATATATTGATGATAGTGTAGACATTTGTAATTTTCTTAACAGATATTATCAACTGGTTGCTGAGAATCTTCAAAAATAACTTAATACAGGCATTCATAATTTAGGCAGGTGGGATACTGAGGTGATTCAGAATGAATTAAAATTACATACACTATCCCAAGACGAGTTGTCAAATATCATTGATAGCTTGAATACGGTAATAAAAAACTGTAGGAATGGATGGGTATCCAGTAAAATTCTGAAAGAATGTAAAGATCAATTATGTTAGACCCTTTGATTCATCTGATCAATCATTCATTAGAACAACGAGTTTTCCAGATAATTTGCAAGAGGGGAAGATCTTGCCAATCTTCAAAAGAGGAGAGGAGAAAAGGTGGAAAACTATATATATAATTAATTATTTTAAATGTAATTAGTAAAATTTTTAAAAGAGTAGTTCTAAATAGGTTACTTCTGCACCATCAAGAGGCTAACTTCATCTGTGATGAACAGCATGGCTTCCAGAAAAGGAGATCAACAAAGACAGCCATAGTCTCTCTAATTGAAAATGTAATTGATGTAATAGATTCAGGTGATAAAGCTACTGCAATCTTCTTAGATCTAACCAGGTTAGATTTCTTAATCTGTGTTCTAACGAAGGCATTTGATTGTGTTAATCATAGAACATTATTGGAAATATACTGCAAAATGTAGGCGTAAATGGGGTTGAACTGAAATGGTTTGAATCATACCTTATTGGGAGAGCCTTATTATTTTCAGAAGATACATTACTCATTTTCAGCAATTCCATTCCAGATAATTCAAAAATAAGTGCCCATATAGGTGTGCAGTCCATTGTCCAATTCATAAATCAGTTGAAATCAACAATAGATAGGGAAAATACCAATGCCTTTAATTCAAAAACATACATAGCCTAATTCAAATGAAGATAGGGCTATAAAAGTGTTTGTAAATGATAACTAACTAGACCAGAGTGGCCGTAGCCGAGTGGATTAAATGCTGGTTTGCTAACCCAAAGGTCCCGGGTTCGATCCCAGTTCTGACCGAAAGATTTTACCTTGGGCCACTCCCGTGTTTCGGAGGACATGTTAAGCAGTCGGTCCCGGCTGCCTAAAAAACAGTCGTTAAGTCACGTCAGAGGCCCTGAACTTATTCAGGTGCAACCTGATAACTCTGACACCAGACCTGAGCCAGCCAGGTCACACGATATTATTATTATTATTATTATCAACTTGACCAGGTAGAAAACATTGCATTTCTAGGAGTTTTGTTGGATAGACGATTGACCTGGACTCCATAAAATGAGAAAATATATTCTAAAATTTCATCTGGGGTATTTGTCCTGCAACAACTTGCTAGATTAAATAGTAAAAAGTTACTTTTTACAGCTTACCATGGGCTCTTACTGTCACATATTAGGTATACTATCTTAGTATGGGGTAATTTATCAAAACAAAACCTTGATAGGGTGTTTAAGATCCAAAAGAAAGCTGTTGGGTGTATGGAAAGAGTAAATAGATTTGATTCATGTGGGCTGTTGTTCAAGAGGCTTGGTCTCCTAACTGTACACTGCTTATATGTGTATAAAGCTACTTCCCCGGTAGCAGGTAAGCTTAAAGAAAACCTTGCCCTTCATTTGGCAGGAAAAACTTTTTTCAACTAAACTTGTCAAACACGTGAGGCACGCATTACTCGGAAAGTGCCATTGTAAAGTATGTCACAAGTTTGTGGATAGCTTGTTGTAGAACACCTTCCATTCATAGAGCTGGACAAGCTTGTTGAAAGTTTTTGAGGATCAAGGAGAAACTTTCCTGATTCTCCACTGCAGTGCTAGAAGCGTCCAAAGTTACTCACTAGGTGTTTGACACCTTCATGCCATTTTGTTGTGGTTCTGGATTGTAGCTGTTATTGGTTATATGTGTGGTATACACTGTTTTAGTCATCACTGTTGTTTATCTTTTAATAAAGTTTTTTCACCGACATGTATCAGGTAAGTACGTTTTGTATAATAGAAAGGAGGCAGTTGCAAGAGGATCTCCACTAAAGAACTGATGAATCACCATACATTCACATGATTGAAATGCAGCATAAAAATAAATTATTTAAACTCAAATCCATATTTTTATTTTTTAACCTTATTTATTCATTTTAGATCAGAACTAAAATGCAATCACAACTTGTTTGTTTATTGGACAAACAAGTTGGGATTGCATTTATGTGTAATAAAATACATGTGTAATCATAATTTTAATTAGCCGATTGTATAATCTTAATTTCATTTGATTTTAACAAAATATTAGACTTTCCTGGCTAGTTTGCTCAAAGTATGTGTTGCTAAGTTTGTTGCAAGTATTTATTTTAAGTGTTCTGTAAGCTTGCCTGGTAAGCTTGGTAAAGGCCTTTTCTTCAAGTTTTCCTTCAACTGTTGAGGAAAGCTTGTGTCAAGTGTTTCACCTGGGAACTAGAAAGATTGTCTCATGCTTTCCACAAGCTTGCTTGTTTGCAATGGAAAACTTGAGGCAAGTGTTCCAAGCTGTCATGGCAAGTTTTTGGAAAGTTTTCTTCAAGTTTTTTTGCCACCTGGGTTTATATCTAAAAAAGAGTGATATTAACCAAAATCTTGAAGTACACAATTATAATACAAGAAGCCAAGAAGATTATCACTTGGTGAATCACAATAGTAGCTTATTCAAACAAAAACCTAGTATTATTGGTAGGAAACTCTACAACAATCTACCGCAGTTTTTAAAGAGTCTTCAAAATATAGAAATATTAAAAAAAATCAATTAAAAATACTGCATATATAGTTGATAAACCTTTTTATAGTGAACAAGAGTTCCTTTCACATCAAAATGAAGCCTCACCTCAACTATTTATTGTGGAAGAATTTGAGGCTAACATTTGGCCGAGCAGCAACATATTATATCATTTCGAAATTCCTCTATGAAAATTTCAATTATAATTCGGATAAACATAATAAATTCAATGTTGTTATTAATAAGCATTGCTTATTAAAAGCACAATATATGGGCTTCATATAAGCAGTAGTGGAGCTTACGGCGGAGGTCAAACATTTCTAATATGATTCACAGCAAAATCTGTTTGAAATATTAACAAATGTGAGTACCATAAACTCCTAATGCAACTTTTTCTCATCAAATGAAAAACTGACAGTATTGATTGTGTGCTTCAGTACTACTGAATTCCAAGAGCGAGGTATTGGAAGAACTTTTAAAAAATGGAGCTGATATAGATGCAACCGATAAACGTGGTCAATCAGTTCTGATGCAAGCTGTTCTATCACAAAATGCTGATAGTGTCAAAATGCTGTTGAAATTAGGAGCAAGCACTGGACTTTCAAATACTTACAACAACACTGCGATTGATATGGCTGGACTACATCAAGACAAGGTGTGTCATAACTAAATCCCATAAAAGTGTGTTCAACACTGCACTTACTGAAGTTACCATATTGAATTGAATTGAATTGAATTTTATTGCCAAAAACAAAATACATGTGCAAAATGAAATAACAGTATAGATAATAATACACAAATACAATAAAAATAAATAAAATCACGTTTCTTAACATCATTATCAAATACAAAACATTTTTTCTCTTTTTCTTTTCTCTTTATGGCACTGCCAACATAAGAAACCTTGTGTGTTGGCAGTGAGTTGTAGTACATATTCATATTCACTTCTCATCAATTACAAAACATTTAGAATTGACAATAATTAAGAATTTTCACATGGATTAGAAAATTAAAAATATACATTTGTTAACACTACGAAAGAAAGAAACCCAACAAAAGTAAAGTGAAACGTTTAAGGTGATGATTTTTTTTTTATTTTTTATTTTTTTTTTTTTGGCTATCATAATATTCTATTTTATCAAAAACCAAATCGAAAACCAGACAACTCCTTATACAGTCAGCTTGAAAAAAACATATTGTTCAATCCATCTTTCTATAGGCTATTGCTGTGTAAATTTTCTTGAAATTTTCTTGTTTATGAAATCATTTGGAATTTTATTTATAATGTAATTACAGTAATATGGGAATTGATGCCTGCAGGTGGTGAGTTTAATAAGATCGGTATTATATCTATTGTATGGGCGTGTATTGTATGCTGTATTGTGTAATTCAAATTGAAACCTATTTTTATTAATGTAGAAAATGACATTTTTCAAATAATTCTGCCTCAGGGTTGGAACCTTGAATTCCAGGAATATTTCCCTACTGGGATATAGTCGTGGTCTTCCTAATGCAGCTCTTATAATATGTTTTTGAAGAATAAACAGTTTTTTCAGATGTGTGTCATATGCGGCTCCCCAAACTTCAATAATATATTGAAATAGTGAGTGCGCATATGCAAAATATATTTTTCTTATAATATCAAGTTTTTTTCAGTTTATTTATTTTATAGAAAATGTAAATTAGGTATTTAGATTTTGAGCATAAGTATTCGATATGTTTATTCCATTTTAGATGCTGATCTAGTAATATACCGAGGTATTTTATTGTTTGCACTCTTTCCAATGATTTTAGTACTACTGCATTTTCTGTGCTATCTTCATTATTATCATTTCTCGTCCCTATTTTAAGTTTTAAAGCTGTTGATGGTTGTCCGGTTATATTGGGTGAGAAGGTAATATATTTTGTTTTGTCTGCATTTAATGTTAGAATGTGTTCATGCAGCCATTTTTGAACAATTTTTATGTTGGTGTTCGCTGTATTGAAGGTTTCTTCCCAGTTATTGCCACTAAAAATCAATACAGTATCATCTGCAAAAGACAGGGTGGTACAATTTATGAGGTTCAGTTTCAGAAGGTCATTTACATAAATCAAGAAAAGAATTGGAGATAAAACTGATCCTTGCGCTACACCGGATTCTGATGTACATCTGCTGTCAGTTTGTCCTTGAATGGAAAGATATTGTTTCCTTTCTGACAAATATGTTGAGAATAAGTTATTCACCATACCTCTTATTCCAGATCTTTCTAATTTATCCAATAATATGTTGTGGGGTATCGTATCAAAAGCTTTTGATAAATCCATAAATACTGCAAGGGTTTTTCTATTATTGTTGAAGTTATCAAAGATTATTTTGTTTAAGTGGATAACTGCATCTTTAGTGGACTTGTTTTGTTGGAAGCCATATTGTTTGTTACTAATTATATTTTCCTTATCCAAAAAATTCATCTCTTATTTTTATAATTTTTTCCAATATTTTAGACAGATTGCTTATTAAGCTTATTGGTCTATAATTTTCCGGCTTTTTTAGATCTCCAGTTTTTGGTAGTGGAATAATTTTAGCTTCTTTAAATTTATTCGGGAAGTACCCTCTATTCATGCAATTGTTGAAGATATAAACTAAGGGATCAATTATAAAACGTGATATTTTTTTAAAGAAATGTCCTGTGAAATTGTCGGGTCCTGGTGAAGATTTGTTTTTTAGTTTATTTATTATTGTTAGTATTTCATTAGGGTTTGTTGGATTGAGGAAGATGCTGTGCGGGCATGTGTTAGATAGTGATTGAGGAACCGGGATGTTATTCACATTTCTTGATATTTTTTTGGCAAACGATACCCTACATTAGCAAAATATTCGTTAAGTATATTTGCATCTAAACTTATTTCTTTTGTGTTTTTTTTCGTCTCAAGAAGCTCATTAATATATTCCCAAGTTTTCTTGGGATTTTTATCATATTCATCGAATTTTTCATTAAAATAATCTATTTTAGCTTTTTTAATCAAATTATTAAGTGTATTCCGGTAGTTCTTGTAACGCGTTTTTAGTTCCATATTGTTTGGCTGACGAGCAACTTTCCTGTGTAATTTGTCCCTTTCACGTATTGAATTGACTATACTGGGTGTTATCCATTTTTTAAGCGGTTTACTTTTTTTACTCAATCTGATTGTCTTCGTTCTTTTATTTGTAAGTTGCGTTAAGATTGCTATAAAATTATTAACCATTGTGTCAATATTGTCTTCATTGTAAACTTCATTCCAGTTTTCAACCTGTAAATCAGCTAACAATCCATCAAAGTCAGTTATGGTTTTGGTCCATACTTCCCCCGGTTCAGTTTTAGTATTTACCGATTCACTCAAGTGCAGTGAAACACTGTAGTGGTCTGTTATGTTGGTTTTGAATATTACTCCCCGCTTCAGATCTCTATTTTTCCTACCCTCTTTAAAAAAGATGTGGTCAATACAGGAACCATCCCCGTCGAACACCCTAGTCTGTTTATTAATATAGGATTTGAATCCATTGATGTGCAATGTACTCAAATACTCATTTGTTAGGTTATTATTGGCTAGAATATTGAGATTGATATCACCCATTAAAATTACATTGGAAGTGTCTTTTATTTTATTCAGGCCTGCATCTAGGCTTTCAATGAAATTGTTTATGTTGAGAGCTGGTGAGCGGTAAATTGCAATAATTGTGTATTGAACATTATTGATTGAACATGAAATGCAGATGGAATTTGCTTCATTGATATCTAAATCTATAAGCTCATAATCAAAATTTTTGTCAACAAATAAACATATTCCATCACACTTTGAATGCTTACTTTTTTTCTGTATAACGTTATACCCCTCAAGGTTGTAGGTGAAATGAGCATCCTCCGTGATCCATGTCTCGGATAAAGCGATCACATGGAATTTAAAGTTTATATTACTCAAATAGTGTACCAATTGCTCAAAATTTTTATTTAGACTCCTAATATTAGTGTGAAAAATATTTAATGAGCTTTTATTGGTAAAGCCAAATATCTGAGGTTCAAATGAGAATAGATCATCTATTTCACTTGTATTATGATAGCCTATGAGATCATCACTTTCAAATACTGACATATATATATATATATATATATATATATATATATATATATATATATTATATATTTCTTTTAAGTTTCGTAAACGTTGAATCTCAATGAAAAAAACGAAAAGAATTAGCGAGAAAAATATGGAAAGAAATAAGATAAAACTACTTAGGTACTAGAAGGAAAAAAAAAATAAAACAGGTAAGTTACATTTTGAGGCTCAACGCCGCGCCTCTCACTTGTAGAAAAATGTAAGAAATGTAATCCTCAACATCTCAATTGAGGTATTTGAAATATTTAACATTGGAAAGAATAAACAAATCAAATAAGTGTTCCATGGAGAAACATTTGATCTAAGCTAAAGTTAATAAAACTTGAGCAATTCAAAATAAAAATCTCACTGAATTATGCGGAAATTACAGAAAATAAAATCCATCTCCACAATTAAATAAAACAACATTGAAAAAAACAAACCTTTTGCATTCGCCCTTCACATAAGAGCCTTTTACATAATATGATGAAGAATGTAATTGATCATACAAGAATTATGATTATATAATATATAATTATGATATTATAATTAGATAAATTAACTCCCTTGCTCTGGAGTGAAATACTTGTTGAAATTCATATTGAAATTCTTGTTATGCTAGTTTGAGAGCATACATTTTATTATTGAGAAACATTATTTTTACTATGGATAAAAGTATTTTTATCTAAAATAATAATGCTTTCAGTTTTGCATATTACTGTTTTCCTTCAAATTAAACATCTACAGGATGAAGTCTGCATGATGAAACCAGAATTTAAAAAAAATGATAGATCATAGTATGACAATACAGGAGACAAATTTTGATTGAATACAAATTTTAGTTGAATTGTTATTGTCATTGAATGTTTCAAATTCGCCAAATTGATTGCGGTTCTCACAATAGGAACTTAGTTTTCAAATGATGAGAAAATTACCCTTAATCTGAAAAGCTAGAGGGTTAAAACTAAAATATTTTTTTAACACACTGTTTCAGGATTTGGAATCACAACTGCGAACACGGGAGAAATAACATATTTAAATGCAAGATAGTTGAATAAAGTGTTGAAGAAAGTGATTCAGAATAGCTTTGATTCAGTAGATTTAGATCTTCAGCAATCAACATTGTATATAAAATAGGTAGAATTTTTTTAATATACTTTTTTGAATCAGACAAGCGTGGGTGATGAGGTGGGTGATGGCACAGATATGTTAGGTTGAACAGGAACCTAGCCTGTGACCTCAAGAGTAGCAATCAATGAGATTCTTATCACATATAACACCCTAACAGATATAGCCACTGTGTCAATTTTTTGATCAAGATCAAAAGTTTAAAGACAAATCTAAGCAGGGTTAAGATAGTGTTGCAAATCAAGTACATCCACATTGTCCTCATTAGATTTCGCAGCAGGTTGATAAGCTGCTGAAATGGAATCAACGCCTTTTTCTTCTAAGCAACTTGACATCAAATTTCAGAAAAAACTTACTTTTAGCTAATCAATCACCAGAAATCCAATCACCAGAAATCATACGGTATAGCTTTAGAAAAATCTCACCACTTTCAAGGTTAAGAATTATGATTAAATAGCCACATGAATTTGTATTCCTTTGCAACAAAAGGTAGCTACAATGCAGCAAATATGGAGAATTTACCGAGTCTTCTTAATGACAGGAAAAATAATTATGTCAATCATATCAGTGTACAAGATGGCGGCTATGACCAAGTCTAACCTAACCTAATAATTAGAAATAAAGTATATATATGTTGGCAACGTCTGCCACATTTTACACCATGGGGATTGATATCTTTTTCCTGTATTTAGGTAAACTTGAATCTTACCTTATACAGTTTGAACTCATCATCATGCAGTTTTCACATGAAAGGATTCATCAAAGAAGCACCTATAGCATGTTATTTGAGAGCCACAAAATCATTTTTATGTTGAGCATGAAGGATGAGGATGAATAATTTTTATATTAGGATGAAGCCCACATAGGTCTGAGACTTGTGCGTGGGGAATGAGTTGGATGATGGTGATTGATGAGTTGGGCCTACAGTTTTAGGTGGGTTCCGAACCATCGGAGTAAGTGCTTAGATACCTGTACAACTCTATTTTATGACAAAGTAATAAAATATCGTCCAGAGAATAAAAAATATGTATAGTTGAAAAATTAAAAATAATAAATTGAAATTTTCAATTACCAATTTTATAAGATTTTTTTTATAACTGAAATTGGAAGTACATTTTGTACTAAACTTTTATTATCTTAGCTTATTCATAATAATAATAACCAATATCATAATCAGATCAGCAACTCGTCTGCAAGATACTGTTCAATATTGGAACCATTAAACATTTTTTGATTGCTGAGTGTCTAGACAATATATTTGAACTTCTGCAAATCATTGTTTCCACTCATATTTTATACAAATTTTAATAGTAATTTGAACTGCAATAAAATTGAATTCACAGGTCATCAACTACTTCAATAATATGATACCCAATAACCCAATAACAGGTAGAAACTCGGATTGAGACTAAGGTAGAAATTTCACCCAATTGAGAGTTTTCAAGTTCAACCCCAGTTTAGGCATCATTAAAAGCGAATTTTTATATTTTGAACAAGTAATTTCCAGAATTTTGTTTTATGAATAACTATAATGCATTTTTGGCAGTACGCAGAAATATGTTGTTCCACCATGCAAGAGTAATGGAAGCTGCAAACAACGTGAGAGCAAAAGAGGGAAAGCCGAGGAAAAAGCCGCCATGCACAAATTAGTAACCAGTTCCTGCCACAGACAACAATGCGTTGACAGCCTATACTTGAAATTCATCATTGATATATTTATACCTTAGATATCAAATTTCAAGACTTCTAGGATTCTTTACCTTATTAGGACTGAACTTTTTGTGAATGCCCATATCAATCAACTCAACTAAATTCCTTTAAAACTATATGATGTTTGAATATATGGCATTTTTGATGATTTTCACCCACTTCATTCCCAACAGGTGGAGTTAATATTTTTAGTATAATAGCAGTAATTGTAGGAAAGGTACAAAACAACATTTAATGAGAATAAAATTTAATAAATCAATTCAAAATCTTATCACATATAGTATTCGATGAATAATTGTATTATTGGAATGATGTTTTCATAAATTGAACACTTCCATGATTGGCTTGTGTTTGAGTATCTGGTGAGGAATGCCTGAAAATCTCATAGACTGTAATAATTATTTAATGAGGTTTAAAATGTAGTAGCCAATTAAGAACGTCTGAAATTCCCATGGTTCCTAATACTTCATTTACATGATCCACAACTATCTTTGAAATAGTATCACAGACTATACGTTCATTGTTAGTGAAATAGGCTAATAGCTGATCATTGAGGAGTTGTTCAACTTCAGCATCAGATTTTCCACTCACTTTTAGACCTGTTGCCTTTGCCTAAAAAAATAAAACTCCATTGAAAATTAATTGAATTCAGTAGCTAAATTTGAATAAAAATGTGACTTCTAATTAAGCATTGACATGTTTAATGAAAAATCGAAAGTTGTCAATTGTACTAGTTTTATCCTTTTTCAAGTACCATGGTTTTGTGACATGACCTGCCTTCAGGTTTCATAGTCATCATGTTATAACTCAGTCAAGCTAACGATGTGTTAGGTTATGTCACGAAACCACTGCACTTAATTCAAAAATTAAACTAGTAGAGTAGACAACTTTCATTTGTTTTTATTTCAATCATAGAACGATTCTAAAAAATCGATAAGGACTCTAGGGAAATTGTAGACATTTTTTCAAATAACAATAATTATAATAATTAATCTTTACTGCTTAAAAGTTCAAATGTGAAGTCCGACTTCAAGCTTCTAATTTTACCTTCCAAGAAATTTTTACTAAAAAATTTAAAATATAACAACGCTTATCAAAATATTTAAAAAATCAAACAAACTTTACGATGAGGGAGACTTAAAAAATAGTTTCCATACATCTTACAATCATGAAAAACGTTATATGGTAGGCAATTACATACTTCCAGGTAATTACATACTTTCAAATTTTAAATTACTGTCTATAGTCTGAAAATTTATAAGAAAATAAAAAAGTTGGCTAGAAATAAATTCTAGTGCAATGGTGGAATTCATAGCTATTTCTTGAGCCTTATAAAACTGACCTAAAGTTACTAAATTTCCCACTTCATACAATACTGTAGTGGAAGTGAAAATGGAGAGAAAGAGGAGAAGTGGTTCTTGGTGTTATCTGCTATGTAAATGTTTACTTCTAAGCAATTAATTACTCTGCTTTTGACACTTTTATGGTGTTTACTTTGTACTTTGTAGAATGTTCTAGTTGTTTGATTAGACAAAAACGGAATCTTATCGAATATTGTGGAAAGTGCGAGTTTCCTTATCTATTTATTTAGAAGATGATAGAAAAGCCAAGAGATATCTCAATTATGAAAAATTATATAAATAGAGGGAGACTTTTGTAAATTAGTTCAGTCTTGTTTGAAACTCGTCACTCAGCATATGAAGCCCAGTATTCCACATTCCTCCAAATCGTGCTCTCTTCAGATGGCAAATCAGCTTTGGGTCCAGTTCTCGTACTAGTAACCAACAATTGGCATTCATAGATCTAAGAATAATAGCTGCACTCTCCCACAACCCAACAACCTGTTGCCCTGTACACTACAGGTAGAAAATAAATGTGGACCCATCACAGATCCCCAAGCTGTCAGTTGATATGTCATCTTGTCATACAAATTATTTTTGCAAAGTTTGGGATTGGTAATTCCGTAATGATAATAATACATTTGATCTGGCTTGCTGGGGTATGGTTTTGCATAGTTTTTTGGCAGTCACTCGAGGGTCGCCATTGGATAAAAATGATTAATTAATAATTCGAATTCTCTAATTTAACATGAGTTGGCATGAGAAGAAATTAGGCAAAAGATACACACCAACCTAGAATAAATAATACTTATATTTACAATAGTTTATAGA
Organism: Conomelus anceps; assembly: GCA_948455865.1. Taxonomy (NCBI): domain Eukaryota; kingdom Metazoa; phylum Arthropoda; class Insecta; order Hemiptera; family Delphacidae; genus Conomelus; species Conomelus anceps. Next base: position 68,922,907 of record OX418217.1, on the reverse strand, counting down.
ATGAAATAGAAATCAGCAATAAAGTGAACAATATGGTACTTACAGTTATTTTTTCTAATGTATAATCAATATCAAGCCGTTTCAATTGAACTTTTCCTCTTCTCAATGTAGCATAAGCCTTTCCCCAGGTTACAAGGTTAGTCATATAAACTCTGCAAGAAATCATTAGGAATTGATCACTATTATTGATATTACTTTGTAGAATACAAAAGAGTTTTAATCGAATAGTCGAGAATGATGCAACTCTAAACAACTCATTTAGCTCTCCGAGTGGATAAAACACTTGCGCCGAGGAAGAACTTAATAGTTCGAAACGCATCCGCCGCGACTCAAAAGGTCAGTTCTAAATAACACGTTTATGAATAACTTCAATAATTATGATAGAATCAAAACACATTTGAATCTAGTCAACAGTAAGTATTCTCTTTCCACCAACTGTGTGTGGAATGAACAAGCTTACAAAGCATTACGTAATCATTTTAGGGCATAACAACTGTTGCAAACTCACTTTGTTCCATTCTGTTCCGGAATTATTGAAAATGTAGAGAGATTATTCATTTTTAACTGACTTACAAAAAGAACAACCTGTTTTTTTATGTTTGTACATCAATCATTCAAACAATATTAAACCAATTTCAATGAAATTTTTTTTTAATGAAAGAGCATCGCTCAGCGGTGGTCCCATCCAAGTTTCGCAAGGATCGGTCCAAAACTTAGCCCAATATTAAACAAAAAGGAGCATTCTTCGATGTCTTCATTTCAATCAAGTTTGAATAGGATAGTTCCACACATAACCGCCAATCAGATAACTGGTGTCGTTTACCAGGCTGATCATTGTATCATATGGAGCGCTTCACATCTAGACGGTTTTCGAAATCATATGATGCAATGCAATTATGCCGGGTAAACGACATCAGTTACCATTGATGTTCATTTAAGTTTAGGTTAGTAAAATTATTTTTTAATAAAGAATTTATTAAAAATGAAATGAAGATAGTAATTGATACAATAATTGATATTGTGTGATCATGAAAAAAAATTAATTGTTCTATTGTAGGGCTGGCTGCATCAGGAAAATAAAATTTAATTCATTTTATTCCTAAAAGAAATAAAAATTTCATTTATGAATTTTAAATTCACTACACTATTCTGCCACTTTAGAATGGTGAAATTAAGGGTATTTCATTAAATGAATGTTCAGAAGGTGGTGTATTTATTTTTCATTCAAGAGATTGGGGTATTTTATTTTTTTAAATAATTTTTCGTTTAAAATTTAATCTTTCTCATACGATGAATATCAATATTAAAATTCTAATTAGTGAAATAAATGATCCAATGGATGAAATTAAATTTCATAATGAATATATATCTGGGTAGTCTGAATAACGTCGTGGCATACCTGATAATCCTAGAAAATGTTGAGGGAAAAAGGTGATGTTTACACCTATAAATATAGATATAAATTGAATTTTTAATCATTTTCTATTAAGTGATATACCTGTGAAAAGTGGGTATCAATGGATAAATCTTGCAATGATAGTAAATACAGCCCCTATTGATAATACATAATGAAAATGTGCTACAACGTAATAAGTGTCATGTAAAATAATATCAATTGATGAATTTGTTAATATTACTCCTGTTAATCCACCAATTGTGAAAAGTAAAATAAAACCCATTGATCAAATTATTTGGGGAGAATAAATAATTTTTGAACCATAAATTGTTGCCATTCATCTAAAAATTTTAATTCCAGTGGGAACTGCAATAATTATTGTCGCTGATGTAAAGTAAGCTCGTGTGTCGATATCTATACCTACTGTAAATATATGGTGGCTCATACAATAAATCCTAAAATTCCAATTGCAATTATTGCATAAATTATGCCAATTGATCCAAAAGTTTCTTTTTTTCCTCTTTCTTGTATAATAATATGTGAAATTAATCCAAATCCAGGTAGAATTAAAATATAAACTTCTGGGTGTCCAAAGAATCAAAATAAATGTTGATATAAAATTGGGTCTCCACCACCCGTTGGGTCAAAAAATGATGTGTTTAAATTTCGGTCTGTTAAAAGTATAGTGATAGCACCTGCTAATACAGGTAGGGATAACAATAGTAAGAATGCGGTGATTAAAACAGATCAACAAAATAGGGGTAGTTTTTCTAATTAAATATTTTTTGCACGTATATTAATAATAGTTGAAATAAAATTAATGGCTCCTATGATTGATCTTACTCCTGCGATATGAAGGGAAAAGATTGTTAAGTCTACTGAAGGCACAGAGTGGGAGGATACTCTGGACAATGGGGTATAGACTGTTCAACCTGTTCCTGATCCTGATCCAGCGAGAGAACTTGAAATTAATAAGATTAATGATGGGGGGAGTAGTCAAAATCTTATATTATTTATTCGTGGAAATGCTATATCTGGGGCACCAATTATAAGAGGAACTAATCAGTTTCCAAATCCTCCAATTAAAATAGGTATAACTATAAAAAAATTATAATAAATGCGTGTGAAGTAATTAAAACATTATAAATTTGGTCATTTTTAATTAGTGATCCTGGCTGGGTTAATTCTGATCGAATTAGGATTCTTCTTATTGGTCCAATTAAACCTGATCAAATACCTAATATAAAGTAAAGAGAACCAATATCTTTATGGTTTGTAGATATTAATCATTTTTTCATTAAATTAATTAATAGGATGTCTGATTTAAGTAGTAAATTGTAAATTTATTTAAGGATTTTATCCTCCTACTAAATTTGATCATAAGGTTTAAAATTTTATTTAATATTTTTAAATCTGGTTCAGTGTGAAACAAGCCTGTAATGTCCCGTTTTGACCAATCACGTGAACTTAATTTAAATTGAGAATAAGAAGAATATAATACTTCTGTCCATATGTTTATAAGAAAATTGTAAATGATTTAGTTGATGTTATTGAGTCATAGGAATAAGGTTATTTAGTTTCAATCATAAGTTGGAGAATTTGGAAAAACAGCTGATCTCAGAAGTATTTTTAGTTTTGCTGCTGTGATGGATTAAGAATATTTATTCGCCATTAAATACATGTCCGTACAATAGGCTATTTTGAGGTTATATTTGATGATATTTTTGTACTAGCTCAAAGTTTATGTTTTTTATATTAAAAAAATATATATGACTAATATCATGAAAAATATCATACATAACTCGTCCGGGAAGATGTTTACCATACTCATATGATAATACCGCATTCAACTTCATCTCCTGCATTAACTTATTATATTTTCAGTAAACACAATTTTCCACACTTGTAACGTAATATAGGCCTACTATTTCAGTGTAGGTATATTCTGAAAAGGACCACATCAAAATGAATCAAAAGCCATTTCACTTTTCAGAAGCCTTTTGCTATTATAATTTTCCTAAATACAATATTCCACATTAAATAAAACATTGTAGAATTTTCCTTAGTTTATATTTTCTTATAAGTGGATTTTTAGTTACTTGAGTTTGGATGTTATAAATTAATTATTGGCTTGTTAATTTGATAAATATTTCATAATGTAGGTTTTAAGAAATTTCTCATGTTTTCAAAGTTAGAGAATTCAACTAAAAAGCTTAAAATAAAACATATTTTACAACAAAAAAAGAAACCGACTTCAGTGAAATGATGAAATACTCATGTACTAAAAAGTTTAAAATAAAGTATTTACTTTAAACTGAGAAAATTTTTAATCTCATACAAGTAATCTTTTGAAGTTGGTGCCAAATTTCCCATAAACGTTTAAAATATAACAGAATTACTCTGTGATGTCTTCCATGACGAAATAATTGAACAATCTAATATCAAAACTGACACTGTATTCCAGTAAAAGTGAGTGTAAATCACATATTTAATTGAAATACAGTGTTAGTTTTGATATAAGATAGAATTTCTTATCAATCACTTCCCGGTGGTTTGGAACCCACCTAAAACTGTAGGTCCAAATCATCAATCACCATCATCCAACTCATTACCCACGCACAGGTCTCAGACATATGTGGGCTTCATCCTAAAAAAGAATTTATAAAATATTTGGCGCCGACTTCAGATTAATGGTATAAACATTTTCTCAGTTTAAAGTACTGTAGTTTTCATATAACTTGGCAGCAGTATGCTGGGTTCAGATGTAGCATGTTCCATCTGCTACTTGCTGCCAAGTTATATGAATACTACAGTAAATACTTTATTTTAAACTTTTTAGTATGTGAGTATTTTATCATTTCACTGAAGTCGGTTTCTTTCTTTGTTGTAAAATATGTTTTATTAGATGTTTTGAACAATATTGTAAAGGCAATGGATAAAGCCTGCATAAAGGGAATGGACAAGGGGAGTAGGCGGCAACCTTTGGGGTTTATTTACACAGCTTCATGTTACATTTTTAGCGCTTGTATCGGTCCCTCTTTATCTGCGCTCTCACTCGCTCTCATATTTTTCTTTGCATATGTTCATCCTGAAAAAGTCTCCTCAGTCATCCTCTCAATCAAGAAGAATAATAAAGGTGTTGATAATATACCTGCATCCTTTTACAAAATTATTTTACCAATTATCATACCTGCTATCACACATATATTCAACTTCTGTCTCCAAATGGGAGTTTTTCCCACTCTGTGGAAGCGTTCTCTAATATGTACAGTCCCAAAAATTAATAATCCATCCATTCCACAAGATTTTCGTCCCATAAATATAGTTTGCAGAATTTCTAAAGCACTTGAGAGAGTAGTGCATGAACAAGTAACAAAATACCTAGTCTTTCAACTTCTTTGATTTATACCAGTCTGGCTTCCGCACTCACCATAGTACCTCCACAGCCCTGTTGAAAATTACTGATGACATTCGAAATGCAATGGATCATCATTCTTTCACTCTACTTGTTTCATTCGATTTTTCAAAAGCCTTTGATAATGTTTGTCATTCTGTCCTCCTCCATAAACTTTCTTCTCAATGTAATTTGTCATCATCTGCAATTTCCTGGTTCAAGTCCTATCTTACAAATAGATATCAGTGTGTCAGGATGGCTGATGAGAAGACTTCTGGGTGGTTGCCAGTGGTTGCAGGCGTCCCCCAGGGTACAATTCTGGGTCTCCTTCTCTTCTCTGTCTATGTAAATAACCTCTCATTAATCTTTTGTGATTTGCCTTATATTTATGCTGATGACCTTGTCTGCTACAGTCATTTCCCTTCAGGTCACTTTTCTCATGCCAATAATGCTGTTGCTGCTATGAACGTGAACATATCATCTCTGGTTATATGGGCAAAGGCACATTGCCTAAGCCTTAATGCTAACAAATGCAAAAGTATCATAATTGATTATGGTAGGTTGTACAACCAGCTTGACTTGACTGCTGTGCCCAGGGTCATGCTTGTTGGCCATGCTTTGCAATATGAGGATTGTGTGAAGGTTTTAGGAGTGTATATTGACAGAAATCTCAATTGGACTGCACATATTAATACTTTGTCAAGGCGGATCTTTGCTGCGATGCACCAGCTGAAGAGGTTAAGAAAATTCCTCCCAACCAACCTACGTGTTGCACTTGTGCAGAGCCTGGTTTTGCCCATTATTGACTCTGGTGGTATGGTCTATAATGACATGACACATGACTGAAGAGCTGAATTTGAAACTTCAGCATGCCTTAAACTATGCTGTTAGGTTCATCTTTGATGCAAGAAGAGATGATCACATAACACCTTTTTATAGACTTCAATGGCTAAAGTTGAAAGACAGAAGACAATACTTCTTGTTGTGTCTTGCCTATCATCTCATTGTTGAAGGCAGAGGTCCGCAGTACTTGAAGGAAAGGTTTACTCTTCTTAGACAGGTTCATTCCAGGAACACCCAGCAGCATGACCATTTTCTGCAGATTCCCCTCCATCGCATGGTCATGTATAATACTTCATTCACTGTTACAGCTGCTCGAATCTGGAACAGTCTTGCACCAGAGCTTATTTTTCGCCTACTTTCAAAACTTTCAAATCACGGCTCTTGTTATCCTTGATTAATGATACATTGGCATAAAATCTTTCAAAATTGCTTTTATTATCATTTTCTAATCATCACTTAACTTTTTTTTGTTTTCAACCTTCAAATAATTAATTTCTGGAATTAGTTATGATTATTATAATTTCTTCTCATTTTAATATTTATTATTTCACATGAAAATGCATAATTTATCTTATAATTTAGTTTTGTAATGTGTTATTGAATCTAGGTATCTGGATGGTAATTATTTTTCAAATGTTTTGTAATTATTATCTTTATTCTGTAATTATATATTCTGTAACTATTATTTCCAATACTTTGTATTTATTATTTTGTAAAATCAAATAATTTGTAAACTGTATGTTACAATAGGCGAAAGCCTTGTGACAATTGACAATAAAATCTATCTATCTATCTATCTATCTATATTTTGAATGCCCTTCTAGGCTGTTGTGGTTCATTCTGGTAGATTATACATTATGTTTAACCATCTAGAGCAAATAGAGCCATTTCGAATTTGAATTATCTGAAAATAATGGGCCTATAAAAGGGTTACAATTGCCAGTGCTGAGTCAGTATTATATCAGCACTTGTGAAAGCAACTTCGTGACAGTTCAATGGTCTGAGTCAAACTAAAAGTTATTCATTGCATATGATAAATTCGCCATTATTAAGATTGGATTTGTCTTGAGAACAATAGGAATATCGTTTTTGTCATGGATGGCATAGAGCAATAATATTGTTATGGAAGAATGGGCAGTAATTTTCTGTGTTATCTGCCTGTGTCAATATTGATTTCTGGAAACAATTAATTACTCTCCTCCTCGCCTTGTAGTTTATCTGTGACACCTGTAAAATGTTTAATTAGAACTTGAATTTTATCGAAAATTGTAGAATGTCTTAACTTATCTGTTTATTTTAGAATTCCATAGAACATTTTAGATAATTCTCCGTCTTTCTGGATCATGATAAAACCTATTTAAAGCGAGCGCTTAAGTAAACATTAGTTTCATTCTTTGTTTGAATCTCGTTGACATAACAAAGTGGAAGTTCTGTTCATATTACAAACGTTTGCTGTTAAAGTGATAATCGCCGTATATTGTGGCTGTATTAGTGAGAATTCTTTTACATTTCATACAAGTGGACTCTAATCTTAGCTATTATTGTATCAAGGACTTCGGGACTTGTTCTACGTAAGTTTTATTGTTCTTTCTATAAATTCTTCTTGAATTATTGGACAGTTTATTGAACAGTTATTATTTAATATTAGATCGGCCCTTTAACATTTAGTGATTGGATTTTGTACAATGATATAGCAAATCTTTATTAGCTGAAAATTATCGATTCATCTGTTTTTGATTACATTATTTTGTGTAAGACATTACTGATTAGTGCGTGCTGTGAATAATTGCTGTAAATAAAGTGCGAGTGTTATATTTAAGTGTTGCCAGCGTTATTTAAGAGATAGAACCCGCAACAATATTTATGACTTCTATTTTTTGTGTGGAGTTTCACATTGCTACAGTACTATTTTCTTTAGCCTGAAAAAAGTGAAAACCTGAAAACTGATCAAGTATAAGTAATATCATAGACGTATAGAATCTTCAGTTATGTAATATAACTTTGGATTGGTAAAACTTCAGAAATTAGTATCCCTGGTCTGTGATAATAAACTCTTGTTTTGCATTAAATCAATTTCAAATCCTGTCTTCATAAAGGTGAGCATAAAATAGATGCTTAAAGAACTGTATATAATGTATAGAAGAACTGGTATATTATGTAAGATTCTAAATGTCACTATTTATTTCGGAAAAAATTTAATAAAAATAGATATTTTCAATTTTATTCAGTACTTACTTGACCTTTCCTTTTCCTCTTACATTTCTGTCCAGAACTGTTCCGCTCACTTCGTATAGGGCATGATATTCCAACTCCGGAAATGTCAAATTGAAAGCTTGAGTCATGTAGAAGACACTATTTTGTATCTTGTTAACTTTAAATGAACTAGCCTTATATATCTCCAGATTTTTCACAGTCAGTTTCACTCTGTGGGAATAATTTCAAATTTTACAATTTATTTCTGATGCAGGTAAGTTATCTCATTGAAAAAATACATTTTCCAGTTGACACAAAAAAACACAAAATATTGATAACACAATTCAAAATAGGATACCTGACAGCTCATGAACGAAATATAGTTTTTTGGATTCTTTCGTGTTTTTTGTGAATTGCATCTGATTCCACGATTTAATCCTCGAGTCTAAGAACTAGAAAGACGAAGAGAGGATATTGGGAGAAGTCCAGAAATATGAATTCGGATTTTCCAAGAGATCATAGAGCCTCATTTTTAAAGACTACCTCATAAAGTCCAAATAATAACAATGTTAGCAAACAGCAATAACCTGACTGATATCGAACCAGATCAGATACTTGAATTCTCAAAAAAATCAAAGATATCTATAGCAAATAAAAACAAATACAGGATACAGGTTCGACTTTTCCAAATAATATATTCAGTCCAGTAATAACGAATACCTAAGGTGTTGAGGCTGTAATCTGGACTTTTAAGTACAAGTTTTTGGACAGGAAATTAAGGACAGGACTTACAGTTTAAAATTTAAGCTTCTTAAGTTTTTGACTTCTAATATTAAAACATTAAAATTTAAATCATTCATTCATTAAAACTTTGCTATCTATTGCTGTGAGAAATTCATCGCGCGTTAATTATACTAGCCAAACCAGTGTGACTTTTACTGAAAAAGTGACAGAATCACATTAAATGGAAGCGCAAAATATATTCGAATCATACTTTCAAAAATAATGCAATAAAGATATTTTGGTGACTACGACACTAATAAAATTCATTAAATTTCCAAGTCTTGATTTTGGAAAAATATTCTAAAGAGCTCAATTAATAAAAAAAATGAAACTGTGAATCTATTGGAAACAAAAGTATAGAAACAGAATTTATTAATTATTTAGAATTTCTCAAAGTGCTATTAATTCATATTGAAGACTTCCTCAATGGCGGATATTGACACCAGCATTGAATAGCTGATGGAAAGTTGATGAACACTACTGTACAAAAGTATCAGTCACCGCCGGGAATCGAACCACAGACCTCCAAATTGGCGGTCGGGCGCCTTAACCACTATACTACAGTGACATTTCTGCACAGCAGCGTTCATTTTAGACTTGGCCATATCGGCTCATATCTCAAAAGTTCTTGTGAAGTTACTGACAAATATACAGAAACAGAATTTATTAATTTCAAATTCCTCAAAATGCTATTAATTAAAAGATTCTCTTTCTGTATATATATTTGTCAGTTTGTTAAATTTATTGTCAGTTACCTCAAAACTAGCTTGTTATATACGAGCCGATATGGACAAGTCTAAAATGGGTGCTGCTGTGCAGAAGGATTACAGTAGTCTAGTGGTTGGGAGGTCCACAGCTCGATCCCCGGCGGTGACTGATATTTTTGTACAGTAGTATTCATCGATTTCCTTCAGCTATGCAATGCTGTTGTCGATATCCGCCATTGCGGAAGTCTTCTCAGTATAAACTGATAGCACTTTCAGGATTTCGAAATTAATAAATTCTGTTTCCGTATGTTCTCCAGTTTGTTAAATTGTCAGTTATGGTCTAACTGATTCATTTGAATTTTAACCAATATTATCGTTTATTTTATTACTATTGAAAGAATTACTGCAGGTAATTACGGATTCTGTAGACGTTAATCTTAAGGCGTTGCAAAGAAAAAATACTTATTAGGCTACAAATATTTTTCTATATTATGAGCAAATCTGATGAGACCTAGTTAAAGGCTAATTGATAACAGATTTTTAAACAACAGTTTCAAACAATAGAATAAACTGGCCGCTTAGAGCAGTTGGTTGGGGCGTCGCAACTTCAGCTTTCTGTCGTTTAAGCTGTCGTTAAAAATTGTAAAAGTGTGTCTTTTCCCATCAAAATTTTCAATTGATTGATTTAAACCTCATTGGAATATATAACAATACAACAATATATAACAATCAACGCTTTCATAGTAGCTAGCCCGGCTAGAACGGAATTATACCAATATACTTCACAAGAATCAGGAGACCGATCCAACAATTCCCCAATTTTATTCGGGCGTTGGCACATGACTTGCACCTCACACTTCACGGAGTTTGCGACACTTATTTTCATTTTATCTGTGCTGTACATACTGTTCTACATGATATATGTGAATTTCAAGTAAATCGGAAGTGACGCATATTTGCTTACGGTACCGACTCCTCAACCCTCAATACCCACCTAACATTCTTGTCTTCAATTGTAGTGACAGGTAACTCGGGTATGGTAACTGGTTCATGCTCTGATAGGAATTTCTTTATGTTGTTTAAGAAATTTAACAGAATGTTGTCTACCAGCCCCTTCAATTCAGTTTCTTCAAGACCTGAAAACAATAACGTTCACTTGAAGATGACAAATTCAGATTTCTGTGTATATGATTTTGAGAAACCGAATTTGGTTCAGAGCACGCTTGTTATTCACATGTAGCCTACATGTTTATGGGTTAATAGGGTTCATGAGAAACACAATAAAATCAAATACAAAAGTATTAGGTCTACTACTTTTAGTAACTTTGCTAACAAGTTAAACCTAACACAATCCAAATTCTGAACTTTACAAATATTGTAACCTGATAGTTTGAAAAATACACACTAAATACCACACGTCATGACATCATTACAACATAATATTTCTCTCATTTGATCAAGTATGCTGTTGGGATATACTACTGTATATTGGGGTTTAAAAGAACCATCGTTGATTTCTGCCTTCATATAAAACTGTAAATTGATGAGAGTGATCTGAATAAACACATTTGCCCCTAGTCTTTTTGCAATTTTTTATGGTCTTCATAATTTAACTTCTTTTGAAGAATCTTCTTGTTATTTTGAATATTGTGTTGATACCATATAACGTCATTTTAGTTCAAAGTTGCCTGCATAGCGTTTACAAAATACACCCCTTAAACGTTATTTAAAATACATTTCTAATTAAGTTAATTATTACTGTAATCAACATTAAATGGCAAAACAAACTCTCTATAAGTAGTGTTTGAAGTTTTTATGTAAACCTCACCTGTATAATGACCTCACCTGCATTTCTCCCATTACTTTCTCTGGATGTTGAAGGTCTAATCTCTTCAGAATCACATTCAGTTCCCTCGACAGACCTATTCTCTTTCTTTTTTCGCCTAAATCTGTCTTTTATTTTTCTCCAATTAATAGGTAGAATACTACCTTCCAATTTGAAAGTCCTTCTAAAGAAATTAAACATTGCAAAAGATGGCACGAAAAATATAAGGTAACTTAGGCTTGCCGTACTTTATTAACCCCTTTTGGTTTTATATTCGAAAGCTTAATAATTTCAAAAAATAAACCTGAATCCATTAAGTAATTACAAATAATGAACAAAGACAAGTAGAAATTTACTAAATTCAAAAGTTCTGAAGAAACAATCGTTGTATTTTTTTCGAGATCACAAGAGAAATTTCCTTGCTTTCTACGAGAGTCTGGTCAAGTGATTTCATGACTAGTTTAATTTCTCGTTTCTTGAGATGAGATATATTTTCTGGAAATTTTGGACGAAAATACCTAGTAATTATTCTACAGATCACAATTTCTTCGTCTACATAATAGAAACTAGTTATTGTTCAGAATAATTTCAATTTCCGCCAGTAATTTCAACTTTCAACAAAACATCTTCAACAGTCAACTGTACACAGATAAAAAGTAATTCACATTCTCTCCCAATAATGGTAGAATAATAGCACAAAATTGAATGATAAAATAGCTCAGATTTCAATGTTTATGTTTACATGATGAGTCGAGTTTGTTGACTGTCCTGCACCTATGATATGGTCCTGTTGTGTGTTGTAATGTTGAGGCCTATCAGCTGTTTGTCTTCTGTCAAATCAAAACTATTGAAGGACTACGAGAGTAGTAGAGTGCCCACATTTTGATTTGGGTTCCTTCATCGATGATACATGACTACAATCATGGAGGTTTGTTTAGGCGATCAGAAGTTGGCCGAAAGATCGATCGTCGCGAACTCTGGGCGGCATAAATCGGCAGCAGTGTAGTGAGTTAGTTGCATTGTTTATAATGGCTAGCATTGGGAAACTTAACATAAAAACAGGATTTAAAGTCAATTGCGATTTTTTAAGGAAATCTAATCTCGGAAAAGGGAAGAACCTTGTAGAGAATAATAATGTTTTTGATGTGGAGGAGTGTGAAGGTATTATATGTGGAAAAGTGATCAGACAAACTAGCGTCAATGCTGTTTTACAATCTCTTTGTCAAAAAATTTCCACTTTGTTTATCAAAAGTCAACTGCCTAAATCTGCCTCTGCTTACAATAAATTAATATTTTGCAACAATAACAAAAACATAACCTCAAAGCTGTTATTAGGATTGATTTCTTTAATTACAAATAATATCAATCACACAAGTGCATAGAAAACGTCTAATTTCCATCAATCAGCAATCTTTCACACATAAAATGATTTGTAAATATAATATAAATCACTAGTCCTTCGAACATTAGAGATCCATTTCTCCCATCTATCCTTTTCGTAAGGTCGAACAGAAAATGAATAGAATAAAACACCTTTTCCTTCTGTATTCTCATAGGTATTACTGCACCCATATACACAACACATAATACGGCTCTTGGGCATTTTTTGTAGGTTTGTCTAAAGAAATATTTTTTTTTGAAAAAACGGATTTGAAGTGAGACAATTTAGCACACGAATTAATAGCGATCAGATTTTGACTCACTAAGTTAGAGCAAGATCATCCGTTCGGAGCGCTGTCGGTCGATCTCCAGATCGCCTTGAAAGCATTGATGTTAAAGTATAACTACTAAAAAAAAGTACTGTAGTATTCATATAACTTGGCAGCGTGTAGCAGATGGGACATGCTACATCTGAACCCAGCATACTGCTGCCAAGTTATATGAAAACTACAGTAGATGTGTAGATGCGTAACTTACTCTAACCACAGATTACAGAAACAGTTGTCTGTGCTCTAACCTTCAAGCATTACTACATTTCTTAATCTATGCTTCAAGGCTATGGAATAGTGAAGCCACTTCTTTCTGGCGGGAAGAGTTCAAATCGAGCCAAAGACAGGATCTTAAAGGAAAATATCAATGTTCTTATAGAGATTTCTCGCAGCTCCCTTCATGCATTTCAATCATTATTTTTTTGAAAAATATCTCATGATTTTGTTTTGCATATAAGCTTAGTTGTTATAAAATTGACAATCATATACCAATCATATGATATTTGGTGAAAGAAGTTAAAAAAGTTCCTTTATTACTAGAACATAAAATTAATATTGAATGTTTTAAGTTTCAAGCTCTATGGAACATTCGGCGGTAAGTCCATATTCTCTGCTAACAAAGCCAGTGCAAATGCCACACTCCCCCTATGCTACATCAGGGGTGCCCACTCCCCCTAAGCCTCATGACGCACCCCCCCCTTAATTTAGCACCAACCCCCCCCCCCCCCCAATAAATTAGGCCCCCCAAAAAATGCGAAAAAAGCCCCCCGTATTCTTTCCAAAACTAAAAGAAGATTAAGATTTTTATACCGATTGAAAAAATTCAAACCTAGTTGTAATATACAAAATTTATGTATATTTCTTGAGATTCTTTACATAGGTAACATTTTTTTGTAAAGGTAAAATACTAAAATAGAAATATCAATGAAATGAATATATGAACTTCTGCTCAATAAACTTAATTGCAAAATAGCTAAATAAGAATTTGAACCTAAATGGTTTTTAAACAATAAAATATTATTACAAACACACAATGTTCAATAAAAATGAAATACCTATAAGTTTATGTTCGGTGTACCAGTTACATTAAGGTTAAATAATTCTACAAAGTTGTTCCTTTAAAGGAAGTGAAAACAATGAGTTAATAACTTCATTTGTAAAACACAAAAATTCAAAAAACTAAGTCATTTATTGGACAGTAGTTAAACAACAGGTTATTTACTTAGTGTAGTATCATGGGAGAATTTATGTATGGATGAACTATATAAAAGGCACACATTTCATGTATAGTTATTTACAACACACAATCGAAAGAAGTGTCTTTCAAAAACAAAATAAAGACATAGTTATGAAAAATTACTGAAATTTTAGTATTTAGTAAGTTTTGCTATAGCAGTTCTTACTTATTAGTAAGTAGTTATCGTAAAATACATGAATAACATCAACAGTTTGAAGTCAAACATTTTAAATTTGTAGCTTGTTAAATCTATCTCTCTAAACCCCACATAGACGTTTTTGTCTTTTGGATGAGGAAACAGAAAACCTTTCAATTATTTCTTTGTTAGAAATAGACTCAAGTACATCTTTTTCTGCAGCTAGAACCATTAAATTGGACAACCATGAGTCTCCCATAGCTGATCTGAGTCTGTTCTTGATAATTTTAAATCGACTTATTGCTCTTTCTGCTGATTAACTAGTAACTGTTAAGGAGAGTAAAGTTGTATAAACCACTTTCAGAGCACTCGCTTAGCGTCTTGCTAAGTTTGAATAATAACTTCCTGCACAAATCCTAAACATAACTATTTTAGCTAATTAATATTCAATTGTATAATAATAATTATGCATATATTTTCATTAATTGACATTCTATCTGGTGACTTCGTAGTATATTTTTGAATGTTGTCACGTTAAACACGGTTTCAATCAACTTTTCGCCACCCCCCCAAAACGTTTTTTGGAACCCCCCCCCCCCCCCCCCAAGAATATCAATGACGCAGTCTGCGTCATAGCCCCCCCCCCCCCCTGTGGGCACCCCTCTGGCTATAAATATGATGCCATTTGCATGAAGTGTAACTTAGAGGATGGTGTGGGACAGTGGGACTCCATTCTGACAATCTCACCTCTCTATGAATTTTAAGTTTAGCAAGTATGAAATCCTCAGTCTGAGTTGACTGTCATCATATTAATCACACACACGGAAAAACATCATCGAATAGAGGTCGTTAATGTGAATGACAATAATGTTAAAACAGAATAAAGCTTTGCTTTGCTTAATAATTAAAATTTCTTGAACGATAACCAACAAATAAAATAAAATCTCCCGGTCGGGAGATACTTAGGTTACAGTTGGGAATCATTGAGCTCTTCATTGATTCATTTCAAATTAAAAATTCTCCTTTTTTATGTTAGATTACATACTAATAAAATTGATTAACATTCATATTTGATTATTTAGTAAATAATAATATTGATTTTAAAGGTTAAGTTAGTTGATATTATTCTTAATTATTATTGTGTTTGAGCTGAATTAACACAGTTAACTAACAAAGCATCAGAAGGCAATAAGCACATGAAACGAGCATATGATTGTGAGATTATTGTATATGGTTTGTGAATGTTATAAGTGTAATTATCATTTTACAAGGCGCTATCACAGTAGTGTAATACTGGAATAAGCAGCTTGGGAAGAGTAGAACTTGAAAGAGTTTCCCTGGATTCTGATTTCTTCAACTCAGTTTTTATTTCTTGCTTGTTTAATCTTTGATATATTTGGGTTTGCTAGTTTTGAAGCCTTAACAGCATGTTATTCTGTTCAAGTCAACAGTAGTTGAATAGAGTAGGTATTACATATAGATGAGGAATTATTTGAACAGCCTTGAAATCGTTTAGAATTATTCTTCAAGTGTTAATGATTGAATAAAATTTGAGAAAGGTATAGGCCTACCCCCAAACCCCAAATTGACCAGGGTTATTCTAGACCCCCAGACTCATCCCAACAATCTTAACCACAAGCCGCCACGGTTTTTTTTTTGACTTACCAAGATCTGTGTCATACTCCTCCAACTTCCTGAACAGTGCTGTAAGTTTTTCTGATATTTCATTGTCTGACAGTTCATTGCCATTGTAAGTGTATGCTAACGATAAATTGGCAAATAATGAAATTAAGATTATCCCCATGCAAATGAGTCTGGTCATCATGATGATTTGTCTGAAAATCATAAATTTTTTTTACAGCCTGATGAAGTTTATTAATATAGACTATATTAATACATAGACTGTATAAATATATAGCCTATATTAATACATAGACTGTATAAATATATAGCCTATATTAATTATATATTAGACTATATTAATATATAGCCTATATTGAAAGTTGGGTTAATCTAGTAGGTATATTAGAAACTACTATAATAGTACACAAATAATATCAGTTTTTTAAGTTGATCAAACACAGCTAACTCATTAAAAAACGCATCAATAACGCATTTTTAGGGCTGATTTGTTTTTAAATCATGGGGGAGGACCCCAAATCCACAGCCAACATAAAATTTTCAGGCTGTTAATTTGGTACATTAGAAACTATAATAGTAGGCCTACACAAATAAGGTCAGTTTTATAAGTTGATCAAACACAGCTAACTCATTGGAAAACGCATTTTTAAAGCTGATTTTTTTTTTAATCATGGGGGAGGACCTCAGACCCCCCGGTAAGTATAGGGCCCCACCAAAGTCAATTGCCCAGGGCCCCGCAAAGCCTGGATACGCCACTGGCTTCAACATTCTTCTTCAACTTTCCTTTTCAACAAGAACTATTATTAGTATAAGTTCATTATTCGAAGAGCTGACCCACAAGCAAAATGGTAGATAATAATACAAAAATCCCAGAACTAGGCGGGAATCGAACTCAGGACCAGCGAAACGGTAATTTAAACGACTGTCAACTAGAGACCGCAGTGGTGACCATTAGATTAGCTCAATTTATAAAATAAAATAGAACTTACTCGTTCTGAATTCCAAGAATCACTATAGCTTCCCTTTATGAGGGAATACTGATAAATAAGAATGAACAGTTCACTTTCTGGTATGCTATTTTTGTAGTTTTCAAACTTATATACAAGTGAGGCTTTTGAGCACGACAACCTTATCTTTAAATTCTGTGACAGATTGTTTCAAGTGTTGTAGTCTACTAATGTAAATGTTTTTATATATATTTCATCGACAACTGTCAATTTCAGATAGTCTATTAACTTACAGAGGTTACCAAACTGAAAAATCATTGTATGGTGCTGGTACTGAAATTGAAAAATCATAGGTTACACACTCTCATATTGAGTATGGTACCTATGTCTATAGGTCTAGGTCTATACTGAATCCAAGAATAAAACTTTATCACCTCCCACCATTTTCAAATCTTGTGAATTCTGCCACTTCAAAAATATAGATAGTTCTGCTCTCAAGTAGGCTATTTTTGATATTTGTAGAAGTCTGGCGTATTGTTATGAAACGTCAGGAGGAAGAAAGAAATATTTTCTGCACTGTTGTGTCAATAATTACTTCCATTGAAAGTTTTGTTTACTCCCCCCTGTTCACCCCTCGCTTTGCAATCCAGAGAGTTTCAGAATGGCATTATCTGTGTACATCGATTTTTATAGAATAATATCGAAAGATAATGATTTCTCTAATGTTTACTGGAATGTCAAAAACTTATATTAAGAGGAAGCTCTTCTACACAGGAGTTCATTCATTGCTCAAAATTCGTTGACAAAAAAAGGTGGCAGTGTGACAGTTCCCGTTTCCATTCATATAAACCGTATTTGGCCTTTTAACAGTTAATGATTAATTTTGGAACAGTAATATAGCAAATTCATCTCTGTTACTCTGTATGAGATGAACATTATTGATTCATTCGCTTCTGACTGATTTATTTTGTGTGACATAACTGATTAGTGGGAGTTGTAAGTGATTTGTGTGAATAAAGTGCAAGTGTTAATTTAAAGTGTCAGCATTATTTTAGAGATAGAACCTGCAACAGTATTAACGGTATTCAGGCGCTAATCAAGTTGGATAAAGGGGTTAAGTATAAACTGATTAAACTGTGGGGGGTTGGGATCTTCTTTTAATTTTTAGAAGATATCCCCCAAAATATTTTCTTAGTTGACATTTCCCCGAGAACAATTTCTGGATTCTGGATTTCCCTATCACGTACGGACATCGAGCCATTTGATGGGCAAGATGCATGTCATCAAACCCCACTTGAGCTCAAAATGAAGTCAACTTCCCTATTCTCTGTTTCAATAGAAACATTGTTATTGGTTCATAACATACCCATGAACTCCACTAACTACCAAACTGAACTCAATACCATCAAATACATAGCCTTAAAAAACAAATACAATTAACCCATCCATCATTGACAAAAAAACTCCATAGAATCATTCACAAACAACAAAAATCCACACAACCCCCACCAGACTCCAAATACATCATATTAACATAAATCAAACATATACAACACAAACAATAGCAAATACCTTCAGAAAGCTCAACTACACAGTTGCATTCAAAACCAACAACACCTTAAGAAAACTCACCACCAACTACACCACCACCACCTCCAACATTCATGATCATTCTGGCACTCACAAACTGACATGCAACGAATGTGACAGCTTCTATATTGGACAAACTGGCAGATATTTCACAACCAGATTCAAAGAACACATAAAAGCCCTCACCCAACCACAGACAAAATCAAATTATGCTGAACATCTACTCACAAAAAATCATTCATTCACCAACATTGATCAAAACCTCCACATCCTTCACATTGCCCCCAAAAGTCAAAAACTCAATAATCTTGAACGATTCGAAATTTACAAACATTCCATTCCACATCCTCAATTCATACTCAATGACCAACTTAATTTCAAATCTCATACCCTCTTCAACATCATCACAAACCCCTCCTAAAAACACCTCCACCACACCCTCTTCCCCCACCACATCCTCTCCTCCCACTACCTTCCTACGACCACCAGACCTAACATACTAGAAAACTACTCAGTCTGCAACCAAGCGCCGAAGAAGAACGATATAGTTCGAAACGCGTCCGCCGCGACTCAAAAAAGTTCAGTTCTGCACAGCAAGATAATACATATGAATAGAACCATTGTATTCTTTGTGACAATTTTGAGATTATTATTCAATTACTAGGCCTAAACAGAATCAGTTACGGTACCGATTTTCCGTTTTAATAAATTATGGATTAAACTTGCAACTACATGACCTTACACATCATTCAAATTTCTACATCAAAGTGAGAGAAAATGATCTTATTCTTGTTTAAATCACGTACCGCACTTAATTATTATACTTTGCTAAAATAATAGTTATTTATGTTAAATTGCTAAGTTTATAATGGATGGAGTAAAATTTCTTACAACAATGTTATTGAGAGCATGAGAATTATAGCAGAATATTTTCTACAGATTAGCATAGTTCAATATGTAAGCGTGCCACCTCCGTGTCAACAATTTTTTTTCAATGTTATCCCCATGCGTTGAAGCGGTAATTCGATTGCAGTTGTACAAATGTTCATCATTTAACCGGTTCCTGAACTTGTTTTTAATGAAATTCAAACTGAAAAATAAAAACTCACAGATCTGATAAGGCTGAATATATAGCTGAATATATTTTGCCTCCACTAACCTGAGCCAAAATTGGTAGTCTCAGGACTTTTGTTTATTTCTGAGTAAAATTGCTCAGAAATAAACAAAAGTCCAAATATTCGCTAAGTTTCTAGTAACTAGGTTTGAAAAATAGCAATCTTGTTATCCACTGCAGGGTTAGTTGGATATTATTCGTAAAAATATTGTATAACACAAAAATAGATCATAACATAAAAATAGAAAAATTAGCATAAAAATAATCGCAAGATAATACAGAATAAATTTATTGTCAGTCGCAGGGGTAGAATAAGTTCAGGTGTTATATCTAGAGACTCTGACTGCTATTCATGCGGTCACGGGTTCAATCCCTGTTCAGCCTGGCATATTTTGTATAATCATTTACCTTATTACCCACGCATAAGTATCAGACCTATGTGGTGATCATCAGCAAAAAAATAGTAGTTTATGCAACGATTGTATTATGACTGCCTTTGAGCTATAAATGAGTCACTACGGTCCTAAACATCTCTTGAGTTGCTTAAGGCAAAATACAACCGTTGCATACAATAGGTTATCTACCATTAACAATATATTATGTTAAATTTAACTTACCAAATCAATCAAATAACTTGCCAGCACTAACATATCCTAGAATGCGAGTTTGTTTTTCGGTTCTGAATTGAAATTCAAATTGATTCCAAAATGTTGGAATCAGCTGACATGACTAACACATACACATAGCATTCATTTCGGTTTTGAAGGAATACTGAATTCCGATTGATCTAGATCGACCTATACTGAAAGTGACAGTACCGTAAGTTTAAAATAGCTTCATTATGCAACTAGTTTAATAATCCATGGAATATAGTAAGCTGCAATGACATCGCTATTCAACCTGTTATGTCTACTTAGGTGTTTATAACTTAGGCGTACGGTAAATAAATTAATTTTTTAGCATACCATTTTTTTAAACATAGATTTCTAGATGATGAGCTTAGCTAAGATATTTCTTTAACTCTTTCGAGTGTTGTTTGATTTGCCTTTTAAAATCAGTATTAAGATTGTTAACCAGATTATCACATCCGCTTCAGCCCCAAGCAAATATTTCAAATTTCCTCACTAGCTACAAAAACGTTCTTTAGAAGTTAGCCTACATCTATTTTCTCACATGCTTACAGCTTGCGATTGATGGTTTGATATCAGAGGCGGCTTTACACATCCTCTTTAAATGTATAAAGATATAGTATAGCTTTTATGGCCAAATTCTTCTAAAATGGTGATTCAGGTACTCCCTCGGGTTTTTCTTTAACAATCCCTCTTGAACCACAAATTAAACGATTTCACATAATTATGAATTCATCCATTTCAATATTTCAGCCCACGTTATGTAGCGTCAAAGTAAATTTATCTAGTTTTTTCATTATTGTCAATGGTGTAGTATACTAGATCTCATTGATTTAGTAAATAAATTAAAGCAGATCTTCTTGAAATTATTCTCACTATACTATTTTTGAACACCCATCTCATGACACCTGTTTGGGTTAACGTATGATTGAAAATTTGATTCAAATGGGGTTCGGGGGTACTTCACCGGACATTTTTCGAAACAATCTCACTAAAACCACATTTTCAGTAAATACAGAAATCTTTGATTCTTTTATCAAAAGCTATCTCTCAAGGCTCCAATTGCAAAATTTATTTTATCTCTGGGATCCTGAAGGGGTCTATCTTCCCTGATGTTCACTATGGTTACGCCCATGTGTAGACTAGTTTACACACACCATGCTTTTCCGAAAAATATCCGTGAGACTCCAAGCTAATGTATTATTATGTTCTCGTATTGCCAGTGTGATGCACTAGTACATTTATCTCTACAAAAATACAGCCTAAAACCAAAGAAACGTTGAAGGAATTTTGTATAAACGAAAGTAGCCTAATTAATTTTTGAAATGGATTTCTTTCGGCTCAAGTGAAGTTTAGGTGTTTCATTGACTGATTAAACACTTATTTTCTCATAAATTCACATAATTATAAAAACAATACAATTTAGACAAAAACATTACAACAATGCATACAAATAATTATACAGAGTTTGTTTTAAGTTTCAATTGAATGTAGGTAAGAAAGAGTCTCCATAGGCAACAGTGGCCTATGTGTAGACTCGAGTTGATTTAAACACTATAGTATTAATTTTTTATGTCACTAAAACATACAATATTTCTTTGAAAAAAATAATAAAGAATATACTAAATCCAAAATCAATACAAATTGTAAAAAAAAACGAAAAATGAAAAAAATTAATAAAATAATACAATAATACGATAGAATAATACAATAAGTGACAATTTTGAATAACCAGAGAATAGGGATTAGGATAGCTTATTTAAAGTCATTACCCAAGGATAATGGAGATAAAAGTATGTAATGAGCTAAAAAAACTCTATAAATCCAAAACATATATTTATACAGTAGCCTACGTTAATAACTTTTTTTTTAAAATTGGAATAGAATCTCATGTATGAACACTAGAACAGGAGAGTGGTAGACATGCGGCCGATCATATCAGGCCCGTCCACCCTCAGGAACAATAAGCGAAACTGCATCTTCCTCACTGATCCCAAACAACCAATTCTTCACGAGCTTCATAAAGACGCCAAGAGAGACAAAGGCAAATAAATTTTTTTGATTGGGATAATAGAAATTACGAAAAAGAACGTGTGTAATATAAAAACAATTAATTTTAGAGAACGATTTGTTTTGCTGCAAAGTGTTGACGCCAACAGTTGTTGCATATCTTGTGTGATAGGGAGTGTGAAATTGGCGTAAAAATTGAGTTAAAGTTTTTATAAATATTGTATTAACAATTTATTTATAAATAACTTCCTTATTTCGCTAAATAGAAGGACTGGAGGATATTTTTATCCTTCCTCAAGCCTGATTTTAAAATTGATTATTGAACAATCTGTACCTGCTGATGTGCAAGCGATAGGCTGCACCCCAGGCAAGAATACCGTACTATAACAGAGATTGAACAAAGGCGTGGTAAACTTGTCTTATTTGATTATAATTTAAAATTTCACTTAGACATCTGAATGCAAATATGTATTTTCTTAATCTATTTATCAAAGCGTTAGTATGTTCCATCCATCTCACTCGCGAATCAAATTCGTTACCACTTTATCGTAACCACTTTTGAAGATTGATATAATCTTCACCTTTTTTCAAATACTCTGGAAAAACACCTTGTTTTATAAGTGGTAAATGCAGTATTATGAAAATAATTATTACGGTAATCGGTTATTTATCCGTTTTACTTTTTCCAAATATGAACCAATTGATAACAGTAATAAAATATACATAAGCACCTCAATTATTATCAACGGTAGGTAGGCTACTATAATAATTGATAAGAAAATGGGATTCCTCTTAAAACTTACAAGGAAAATACTTGAAAATGTTCAACTAGTAATGCTACTGGTATTGAGGAAACCTGCTTATATGTTGATAAGGTCGGTCTCTATTCTAAGTTCAAGATAGAAAATAGGTTTGGAAATACAATTTGCCAAATCTGAAGCACTCTCAAACGGAATACATTATTATTATTTTGAGTACTTGTAGAAGCTTTGCTCAAGGGCATAATAATGCATTTTCATATTTTTATGTGAAGGAAAGAGATTAAAGTTTTATTTAGTGTGAAGACACTTGAAAAATTATCTTGGCTTTGGAATATAATAGGTAGAACACTAGTGCGCTCACAATCAATTGGAATGTGAAACAATATTAACCTGTAGGTAGTGTTATATTTTTCACTTTGGTTTGTTTAGTATTCTGATCTTTGAAATATGTAAGTTATTTTCAGCATGGTTTTTGTTAACGTACAGAGAGGAAAATTAGAAATTATTATCGATCTAATATTAAAACTGACACTGTATTTCATTTTTAAATAATGTTTTACTCACATATATTGGAGATGCTTGAGGAATGCATTTCAGCTGACGAAACTTCTTTTCAGAAGTGAAATGCATTCCTCAAGCATCTCCAATATATGTGAGTAAAACATTATTTAAAATTGAAATACAGTGTCAGTTTTAATATTATATTTATTGTTCATTAAGTATTTCGTCTTGGAAAACATCACAGATTATTATCGAATTAAGCTCTAATTCAAATTTATCTTTTAGATTTGAGTTTTATAATATCGAAAACTCACCTAGGAGTCAAAAATCACAGTTTTTCACTATCACAGGAAAGTTGTGAATGGTGACTTGACGATCAAGATGTAATGGGCACGAACGTTCGGGTTTGGGCTTGATTCTGTGACCTGGCAGCTTCTGACTTCATGCTATCTGTTATACCCTCCATTTTTCCAGACAGGTAGTTCGGGACTCTTCTGTAGGCTCATCATGGTTTTTATAGAATGATGCAATTGGTATAAACGAAACTGTAGGTGAAGGTATTTTCCAGTAAAATCCACTGGCTAAAAAAGTGTCAATTCAGTTTATTTTATATATACATTTAATTATAATTTCATTTGAATTGAACTATTCTCGATCTATGATCTTGAAAATGATATCGGTTGATAAATACAGTAGTCCCGATTACTTGAGACTCGATAGTCCGAGGTTCCTTCCTATCCTACCTTCCAATTACAAATTTTTTAAGTAATCTTTTTTATCTTTTCAAGTGATATTTTTAAATATGAAAATGGGGAGAATAGAGAGAAAGAAGGCACAGTGGTTCTTGGCGTTATCTGCTATGTAAAAGTTTACTTCTAAGCAATTAATTACTCTGCTTTTGACACTTTTATGGTGTTTACTTTGTACTTTGTAGAATGTTCTAGTTGTTTGATTAGACAAAAACGGAATCTTATCGAATATTGTGGAAAGTGCGAGTTTCCTTATCTATTTATTTAGAAGATGATAGAAAAGTCAAGAGATATCTCAATTATGAAAAATTATATAAATAGAGGGAGACTTTTGTAAATTAGTTCAGTCTTGTTTGAAACTCGTCATGATAAGTGGCAGTAGTGACAGTTCCCGTTAATACAGACAGTGAAATCCCGTTGGCGCTATCACAAACCACGCAATGAACTTTCGTTGTCTGTAGTGATAATTCTCTTGACAGTTCTATAGTGATAATTCTTTTACCTTTTACTGTATTACGGACTTGTGCTACGTAAGTTAATTGTTCTTCCTCGACGATTCTTTTTGAATATTATTGTACAGTTATTATTTAATATTAGATCGGCCTTTTGACATTTAGTGATTGATTTTTCTACAGTTTATTGAAATCTCATTATCAGTTGAACAATATCGTGTTATCTGTTTTTAATTGCTTATTTTTCTGTAAGAAATTACTGAACAGTGTGGGTTGTAGATTATTTGTGTTAATAAAGTGCAAGTGATAAATTTAAGTGTTGCCAACGTTATTTTAGACATAGAACCCGTAACACTATTCTCCATTTATAAGTGCTGCGATAGAAGGATATTTCTTAAGTTATACTAGTAACACAATCGACTGCCTATTTTTCTCGAGGTGTTCGTATGGTACTTGTGGTCATATTCAACTCTAATACTCTAACCTCCACTGTATTAAATAATGTCTTTCACAATACATGTTATCGGATCTGTAGAGCAAATCGCTACTTATCAACAAAAACTATTACAAAATCTATTTCATGAAATGAACGCCTATTATCAACAGGCCACTTACAATAGGGAAGTGATAGCCGCGAGCCGTAGCAAGTATCTGTTCAATCAGATAGATAAGCTGCGTTCTCGTAGGTCCCGTTTGTAACGGTGACCGATTAGATTGGCCAGCAAAAAAGACACTGTTCTCTGCTGAAAATCACTTCCCGGTGGTTCGGAACCCACCTAAAACTGTAGGTCCAACTCATAAATCACCATCATCCAACTCATTACCCACGCACAGGTCTAAGACCTATGCGGGCTTCATCCTCAAAAAAAAAAAAATAACTTTTAGGTGGTATGCAATAAAATCTTAAAATTTATGCTTGGAGAGTGTATAGTACAGTACCCCTTCGCAGTGATTTAGGAAAGCAGAGAATATTTTAATTCAGATGTCTGGTAGCGCAGTTGGTTGGAGCGCTTGTCTGTGACAAGATAAGGCTTTGGCTAGCATCGTTTCCTGCGGCCTTAGGTTCAAAACTCTTTCAGCCATGGATGTTTCTCATCATTCACCTCATTACCAAGTCACAAGTCTCCGACTCATGTGGGCATCATCCGCAATAGAAAATAGAAATAAAAAACATCCAACTTCATCAAGTGGTTAGATCTCTCACATCTCACATCTAATACCACTTTCAAAAAAATCAATAATCATTTATTATCAGAACAAATATCAATTTGTATAACAACATCCTATTTTTTATTGGAAACTTTGTTACGTTTTGGTTTTGGAAGATCAATAATGTACATTTATACATCTTGTTCAAGCAAGTTGATTAATATATCTATCACTCGCACTTTTTTATAGTGTTCATTGAATTAGACAGCTTTTCAGTGAGCTCAGAAATCAGCTAATCCGTTATTGCAAGCTATCTCCCCACTCACCACTCTAGTAGCATAGATCAGCAAAATAACTTATTCGGGTTTCGGGAATAACGCAATGTTCAATCTATATAAATAAAATTAGAGTTTTGTCTGTACATTTATCAGAATTGTATATTTTTTGTTTATTTTTACGTTTTATACTTTAAATAAGCCGAAAATAGTCTTATCTCACTTACTGTCTGTCTGTCTCTCTGTCTGTCTGTCTGTCACGGCCGCAAAGGTATTTTTCGCGGCCTTCTCCTCAAAAACGAGAGCATCGATCGGGATTTTAGTTATTGAACAGTATTGAAAACATTATTCACAATGTCTTTAGCTATAAAAAACTAAATAAACTTTTTTTTTAACAGAGTAATAAACGTTTAAAAACCAAGTACTGTGCGATTTTGGATACATTTTACGCGGCCTTCTCCTCAAAAACGAGAGCATCGATCGGGATTTTAGTTATTGAACAGTATTGAAAACATTATTGACAATGTCTTTAGCTATAAAAAACTAAATTAACTTTTTTTTCAACAGAATAATAAACGTTTAAAAACCAAGTATTGTGTGATTTTGGATACATTTCTTCCAAGTTTTATTACCACATAGGAATAAGAACAAATCACGTAATTTATCATGATACTAGCTATTGTGCCCGTCCTTCGTACGGATTATGTTTAGAAATAAGACTAAATATGTTAAATTTCACATGAAAAGTTAATATTAACAACGCAGTTCGTTATGGAACAAGAAATCCAGGAACTAAATATGTTTCGGCTTTTTTGATAGCAACGATCATGAAGTTGTTAGCAGCTTAGGCTCCGTTCAGACGATACAGTTTTTTTGCGGTACGGTTTTTTTATTGTACGGCGTCAACTGTACTGTGATGCTCACACGGTCCGGCTTTGCTGCTTATTACTGTGCTCTCCTCCTTCTTCCATTGCGCTTCCAGTTCAGTTTTATTTATTCCAGTCCAGGATTTTTTTCATTTGTGTAAGATTTTTTTAAATAAGTTACTTACTGAAGGTTTCTCTTAAATTTTGATCAAAGTACGCAAATTCTGGTTTCAATATTCTACACATTTTTCTCTCATTATTTTTATATTAATCTTAAGTCTTGTCCCACAAGGCGGGTCTCTCATATATTAGAGAAATTAAATTTTCATAATTAATATCTTCCACTTCTGGACACTGGAATTCACTAATAAGAAGATCAATGCTGAAGAATATCAATGAAGAAGATCAATGCTGACGATCTGAAGACTGCTTCCAGCATAATAAGCGTATCATTTGAACATATCCATTACCGGTACAATACATGTGCCACCGGATAAGGATAGTTATTTTGCGGTACAGCTGATTTTAGTGATACAGTTTTCGAAGACAAAACCGAATGTAGAAATCGGCTAGAACAGCTTTTTTACTGGATCCAGTCGAAACAGTATTGTGTGAACATACAATAAAATAAAATGTACATGCAAACGAAAGCACTGCAAAATAACTGATACAGCAAATTTACTGTACCGCACAAAAACTGTAACGTGTGAACGGGCCCTTAGTAAACAACTTAGAACATCAGCAATTCAGTGACAGGTATCAGAGAGAATATTTTCTGAGAACAGCTGATTAATATATCATGATAAATTACGTGATTTGTTCTTATGTGGTAATAATAATAGTGCTACCTGGCGAATTCCCAAGAGCCTAGCACAAACCGCACCTTCCTAAAATGTTAATTTTTGTTTTGATAAATTGAAATTAGAAAATTTTGTCTTTTTTTCAACGAAGAAATAATTGATAAAACATAAGATGAGCTTTAATTCACCAGACATATGTTTCCTAAAAGACTGCAATGCTCCGACTACACAAGTCTGCAGACAGCGTAAATAACGCCGCGAAGTCCCCACCATTTATATTTGAGAACAGCTGATTGATATACCATGATAAATTACATGATTTGTTCTTATTCTTATGTGGTAATAAAACTTGGAAGAAATGTATCCAAAATCGCCCAATACTTGGTTTTTAAACGTTTATTATTCTGTTGAAAAAAAAGTTAATTTAGTTTTTTATAGCTAAAGACATTGTCAATAATGTTTTTAATACTGTTCAATAACTAAAATCCCGATCGATGCTCTCGTTTTTGAGGAGAAGGCCGCGAAAAATACCTTTGCGGCCGTGACAGACAGACAGACAGACAGACAGACAGAAAGTGAGATAAGACTATTTTCGGCTTATTTAATGTATAAAACGTAAAAATAACCAAAAAATATACAATTCTGATAAATGTACAGACAAAACTCTAATTTTATTTATATAGATATCAATCAGCTGTTCTCAAATATAAATGGTGGGCCCTTCGCGGCGTTATTTACGCTGTCTGCAGACTTGTGTAGTCGGAGCATTGCAGTCTTTTAGGAAACATATGTCTGGTGAATCAAAGCTCATCTTATGTTTTATCAATTATTTCTTTGTTGAAAAAAAACAATATTTTCTAATTTGAATTTATCAAAACAAAAATTAACATTTTAGGAAGGTGCGGTTTGTGCCAGGCTCTTGGGAATTCGCCAGGTAGCACTATTATTACCATGTAAGAAAAAATCCCGTAATTTATCATGATATATCAATCAGCTGTTCTCAAAAAATATTCTCTCCGATACCTGTTACTGAATTGTTTACGTTCTAAGTTGTTTACTAAGGGCCCGTTCACACAATACAGTTTTTGTGCGGTACAGTAAATTTGCTGTATCAGTTATTTTGCAGTGCTTTCGTTTGCATGTACATTTCATATTGTATGTTCACACAATACTGGTTCAACTGGATCCAGTAAAAAAGCTGTTGTAGCCGATTTCTACATTCGGTTTTGTCTTAGAAAACTGTATCACTAAAATCAGCTGTACCGCAAAATAACCATCCGTATCCGGTGGCACATGTATTGTACCGGTAATGGATATGTTCAAACGATACGCTTATTATGCTGGAAGCAGTCTTCAGATCGTCAGCAATGATCTTCTTCATTGATATTCTTCAGCATTGATCTTCTTATTAGTGAATTCCAGTGTCCAGAAGTGGAAGATATTAATTGCGAAAATTTAATTTCTCTAATATATGAGAGACCCGCCTTGTGGGACAAGACTTAAGATTAATATAAAAATAAAGAGAGAAAAATGTGTGGAATATTGAAACCAGAATTTGTGTACTTTGATCAAGATTTAAGAGAAACCTTCAGTAAGAAACTTATTTAAAAAAATCTTACACAAATAAAAAAAATCCTGGACTGGAATAAATAAAACTGAACTGAAAGCGCAATGGAAGAAGGAGGAGAGCACAGCAATAAGCAGCAAAGCCGGACCGTGTGAGCATCACAGTACAGTTGACGCCGTACAGTAAAAAAACCGTACCGCAAAAAAACTGTATTGTCTGAACGGGGCCTAAGCTGCTAACAACTTCATGATCGTTGCTATCAAAAAAGCCGAAACATATTTAGTCTTATTTCTAAACATAATCCGTACGAAGGACGGGCACAATAGCTAGTAACAAATAATTTCTTAGCTAATTACTCTCGAGATACTGACTGATATGGAAATTCAAATCATTGGAGGTACAAAACAAAAAAAAACCGTCACTATATTTATGTCATGATCAGTATGCTCGTGTTCTGTCATGCATCAGTAGAGAAGCAAATAGAAACTATTGACGCCCTTATTAAACCTTTTTTTTTGTAGATAGCACATTTTCTCATGGTCTCATAATGAACAGCTTGAGTTTAACCGGTATGGTATTTTTTTTTATTTTATGATTTAGCATTAGTAGACATTGGCAGTGCTCAACTCAACCGTCATAGGTGTAATAGTGTACAGTGTAGAGGAAGGTGGGAAATTTTGGCATGGTTTCAAGGCAAGAACTGCTCTCTCACCCCCCCTCACTCACTCACTCTCACTCTCTCTCTCTAATTAGTCGCTACTGCTAGAAGAGAAACATTCAAATAAAGGCATTTGTAACTATAAAGATAAGAATGTTATATTCTTGACTTTATTTTATAAAAACATGAATTTGAATAGATATGCTATTTCAAGAGTGTAAGAAAAGGAAATTATCATTTTAATCAATTGCACCCTATCCAATATCAGATAGAATTAAGCCTTCAGTGATTTTGGTTTCACAGGATAATGTTATTATTATTTTTGAATTCATGACGAGAAAGATGAACTGATTTTCACTACTCTCTTAAGCTCTCGTCACGAGCGATCACTGCTGATTTTTTTGCGAGAATGCACGTTCTTCATACCCCTTTTCCATTGAATTTCAGATTTTGGGGGGCATGCTCCCCTCTGTGAGCCCCTGGCTCTGGTATTATCAGAATCAATAAGAGCTACAGTTGAACCTCTGTATAACGAAGACGATTATACTGAGAAAAGATTCGCTGTACCGTATCTTATAATATATTGCGGGTGGTAATTGAATGAATACACAATACAGTATAATATCGCGAGCGTAGGTTATTACCCTATAGGTATAGGCCAACGTTAATATAGAAATTTGAAAATTCATGCTGTTAAAAATAATAAAATACATGTTTTTTTAATATGTATAGAATGTAATAGGTACACTCACCAATTCATTTCCAGGACTTGAATGTAGTAGAATTCAATTAAAGTAACTTTTATAGGCTACTCTCAGTAGCAAAAATTTTCAACTGCCATTACTAAATTTATTTCAATACTTTTTATACATGAAAATATCAGAGTAAACACAGCATAATTCTGTGAATAATTTCGTATAGGAATTTTTCACATTTTTTCTAGTTTTTAATCTTTTACTTGCATTTTGCATTTGAATAAGTATGCATTTTCAAGATCTTTACTCGAACAGCATTGTTTCTCAGAAACCACATGGCCGGAAATGTTGAAATTTAAATCACGTTCAATGAACGATTCACATTTATTCAGACGTAAAAAATGTTGTCTGGAACACCATAATTTCAGTTGAAATCCTCGCCTTTTGAAAGCTTGTAAAACTTCATGATCTGTAGGATTCTTCTCTTCAGGTTCATCACAATCAGTTTTAAGAATTGTAATGTGTGACAAAAGCAAATGGTGGAAGGATGGGAAAGTCCAGTAGACCTACATAATGACGAGTCTATAATAAATGACGAGTTCTTAAAATTCTATTCTTAGTAACCTGCATTCAATTTCAGACATGTGTTTCAACCTCTACTAAGTGTCTACCTAACTGAATCGCTCATTATTTTTGGTTTTATTGACCTTCCTGCTGAAAATAAACAATAACCTACCTTGGAAATGACTTTGTGGGCTTCCTATACACACTACATTTTGTAAGTTAAAGTGAAGAGAAAACTTCGTTGTTGAGAGGTCCGTGATTCGTTACATAGAGGTAAATAAGCAGTAAAAATTTTAAAATACAAGGTAAAAATTTGTTACGTAACTTAGAGGATTTTGTTATTTGGAGGTTTGTTATATAGAGGTTCGACTGTATTATTATTGTTGTGCTTCTTCGTGAAAAAGCTGTGTAGGCCTACCAACATTTTTCTAGCAACGGTTGAAGGATGAAAATTATTCTCTGCTTTTGTACTTTCGCAATAAATTATTTTATCGTGCTGTAAATTGTTATTGGCTTATATTGCTGTGACCGCAACTGCTTCCAAAAGAACTATTAGATTTCTTGACTTCTCGATAGGTCATTAATTAGACCTAAAACCAGACTAAGTACCACAGAATCCTTTACTTAGCAGGAGCTCTCTCTTTATCTTTCTCACTCTCTCTCTTTCCCTCTTCCTTTCTCTCTCTTCCTGTCTGTCTTTTTCTCTCTCAGAACCAGACACTCTCTGAGAAATTTTATTTGCTTCCATATTGTTCAAGATACAATTTTCTGCTTTTTTCTCATGCCAAGTACAGGTCTTTGACTTCTGAACTTTCCAGTTCTTGAATAAGTGATTAGTATTCCAAGTGCCCGCTCTTATGCCAAATTTCAACCACCAATCCCGATTGATCTTGGTTTTCAGCTTCTTTCTTATTGCAAAAAAGCAGTTTTATATTGTTGTATTATCATACCTTATGTGATGCAACTATAGTTATATAGCTTACTCAAATAATTCAATTCAAAATGCCTTAATAAATTGAATTTATAAGCCTTCCACATTCACTCTCTAATATTCTTGAGAATAAGAATGATTCAAATTGAATGCAATTCCATGTTCACAACATGGTAGATAGAAATTATTTTTCCGTCTCTAGGAATTATTCTGATAATAATCCCATAAGATTTAAAAACTATCTTATTTTTCTTCCTTACATATTTGGAACAGAAATACTACAATGATTATGAAACAAACTTGAAAAAACTTCGCTAAAAAATTCTCTACCGATTTTTTTACAGTGAAAAAGCGTTTATCTTGAGTTCCCTTAGTGATCGCTGCAGTCCCCATCGAAAGAGAGCAATTTGATAGCGTCTAGTAAGAAAAACTATTTTACATCGGACTGTGATATATATTGTTCTAACATCTATTTGTTCACAATAGTTCTCTCAGGACATCCACCCTGAAAATATAATTGATGGCAAAGACCTTAGAATGAAATCCATTCATGCCTCAATAAAGGATAAACTTCAATTTTTATTTTGTTTGAATAATTTTCCATCTTTTCATCTTTCAGAGTTTGAGAGTAGCTAGTAATATTTGTTTGAAAACCAATAATTATTGTTCGCGTATATTATATGATAATGTATGGCCTATTCTTCTAAATTTAATATTGTAATTTACATAAGGAATATACGAGGTTCATGAGAGAGATGGACCATGAAACAAAAGTACATATTGCCAACTTTAGAGCAGTTGATTCAATAATGATAGTCATTGATTATTTATTTCATTCATTATTTTCGAAAAGCATCCAATATTGAAAAAAAACAACCATGAAAAAAAACAAAGGACGAGTTTATTCTACATTAATCCGTCATAATTTTATCACACTACTAGACATTTGTTCGATAAAGCTGCTAAATTTTCTAGATTGAACTTGAAATTGAGGAATATAACAATTTTGAAAGTGAACAAGTAAATATTGACAAAATAACTTAGAGCAAATATTATCTAAAATAGTTCAAATTCAGATTCCCAGAATTGCAGCTTGAAAGCGACTATGAAGCAGAAGGCTCCGAAGTGGATGTGAAAGGATATGCAACGTGAGTGACTTACCATACTATAATATATTTTTAGAAATTCAATCACATATATCATTATCATAATATTTCCCCTCAAATAGCTATTAGCTAGAGGGTTTAAATAGTATGATTGTACTGGAAATCTATTTTAAAGAAAATAAATAAACAATAAATAAACACTGTTCTCTGCTGAAAATCACTTCCCGGTGGTTCGGAACCCACCTAAAACTGTAGGTCCAACTCATAAATCACCATCATCCAACTCATTACCCACGCACAGGTCTCAGACCTATGTGGGCTTCATCCTCCAAAAAAAAAAAAAAAAAAAATAAAAAATACAGGATATACTAAACGGTACTTAAAAATATTTCGAACGTAAATAGCAAATGATTTACAATAAAAATTACAACCTCAAGAGTTATTAAGCAAAGCATGCTCCTGTGGTTTTTTTTCGAATAAAGTGTGAGAAATGTATTACTTATATTTTTAATTATTATTCGTTATTTAATTTTCATTAGCTCTCAGCACTCATAAGTGTAAGTTCGATCTTGGTCTTCATTTTTTTATCATGATGAAATTAAAATGTACATAATTATACTATTTTCTCCAGTGTATAGCAATAGATTACATGATCAAAATCTCAATTGAAGTTTGTTTAATATTCTAATCCTCAAGCATACAGTTATAGTAACACTGATGGGTTTGATAGTTTTATTGTATGCATAATGATATTGTTTAATTGTTGCAGTGTATTTGGAAAAAAAAATGATTACATGTAGAAAAATATTCTGTTAAATAAATAAAAACGTGTCTACATTTTTTATACAGAATCGATTTCGATTATTCCATTGAAGATGTAATGGTAAGTCCAAATAGGTAATAAGTCCACCAGTGCAATTGATTGAAAACTCTGCTAATTGCATTTGAAGGAGAAGGGTGTTCAGGTGGTGATGTCATAAATAAAAAATAAGGTATGTGTGGAACGTTATTAATTTAATGAAGCAAATTATTGAATAAGTGATAATAATAATAATTATTATTATTGGAACAATTTAGAATAAACGAAATTACTAGAATGAATAAAGATGACCAGCAGCTAAGGATGAGTTAGAGGAAGGAAACGTGTAGACTGTACGAGCGTTGTAACTGGAATACCTGTTGCTGTTGGCGAACCCCACAGTCAAGATGCGTGGTTACAAGGGGAGAAAGAGGTCAGTGGTGAGTGGCAGAGGTGAGTGGCACAGCTCACACCACAGCACTGTTCTTTTGATGTCACAGTTTTCCTCTGTGAAATTTCGACGGAAAAATAACCTACTTGACTGAAACTCCATAGTTCGTGATCCCTGTCGAACTGCGAAGTGAATAATAAATACAAGTTTTCTTCCAGCGACTTAGATGCAGTGCATTATCAGCATTGTTAAATAAAAGCAAACTTTTTTACTAGAGGTGCGAAATGTCAGTAAATGTCAGTGCGAAATTTTCGGTAAGGATGTCAAATCCACTGTACACGGGAACCATGCTCAAAAATATATTATATTATATTGTATTGTATTGTATTATATTTTATATTTTTTATTTTTAGGCCAAATAGGACCACTTTAAGTCCATCATTTTTGGTTTTTCCTCGTTGGGTATGTTGTTATGTTTGTTGTTGGTATTATATAATATTATATTATATTATATTATATTATATTATGCGGTGAGCGTGGTGTTCAAGTGATCGTGATGTTCAGTCACGACCGCTCAAGACTGCGCTTGGATGGGTGACCGTGCTTCAATGACTTGATGTTATAAGCTTTATTATCACTTACCCGGTGGTTCGGAACCCACCTAAAATTGTAGGTCCACCATGTTCCCCGTAACATGGCTCAAACGGCGAGGTGGAACTACCCGTAAGGGTCTCCCCACCATTAAAAGCCATACGCTTATTATTATATTATATTATAAATATTATAGAAGCGACCAAGGCTAAAGACGGATTGAATCGAAGACTCGTGAACTCAGAGAGTCGGCTGTAACTACGGCCTTGGCACACTATTGCTCACTACACCATAGCAGGCTGTAGTTAACCGATTCTCCGTAAGGGCAAAGGGTGCTTGCACAGTGGAGCGTCCAATAAGCTACTCGAAAATTCTGTAATCGCCATCGCAAATCAAACACATGCTGTAGAATGGTGGTATCCATGCTGCTCGAATCAGTCATACACTGTTCGACAGCACGTGTTTGACTTAGCCATGGTTTTATTGTATAATTATTTATTCTTTAAATATTACAGTCAGTCGCCAGTATAACACAGGTCGTGAGTAGAAAAATCTTGAAATTTGATAGGAACAAAGAGAAACAGAAAAATTATCATCTCTTTGAATAATTATGAGTCTGG
Source organism: Conomelus anceps (assembly GCA_948455865.1). Classification (NCBI taxonomy): domain Eukaryota; kingdom Metazoa; phylum Arthropoda; class Insecta; order Hemiptera; family Delphacidae; genus Conomelus; species Conomelus anceps. Next base: position 68,887,278 of record OX418217.1, on the reverse strand, counting down.
CGAAGAAATAGATTACGAAGTAATGCATATTCTTTCGATTTATTCCGTTTTCAGGCAAAAATTCATGGTCTCCATATTGGGGGGAAACCAGATCAAGAGGTTGAAGAAATCTTGGACACGCAACTGCTACCTTTTGTCATTCAGAACGAGGAGAGAATCAGTGGATAATAGCAAACGCAGCTCAAAATAAAGGAAATGCATTTCTTTAAAAGTACACATTGATTGGCCTCATAAAACTAATACTAAGTTACAAACTTTGATTTGTGGAATAGATTCAATGCGTAAATATAGAGAATTGCTTCAAACATTTTTATCGAACTCTTTCCCAAGTATATCGTATTTACCCAAAAATATTTTATATTTGTGCACCAATCCTCTCAGTCGTATTTCAGGTTTAACTGATGATGTGAGTGGCTGCTTCCCATTCGTATGAAGAAAGGATAACAACGATTTTCTTATATCTTTAGTGAAGACCTTCACGGGTAATTCCACCTAGCTGCTTGAGCCAGAACCGGTCCTACAATAATTATTGTAAATAATTGTATAATTTAAAATTACATAGGTCTGAGACCTGTGCGTGGGTAATGAATTGGATGATGGTGATTGATAAGTTGGACCTACAGTTTTAGGTGGGTTCCGAACCACCGAGTAAGTGATAATAAAGCTAATAACATTAAATTATAGTAGCTCGGTCACCCATCCAAGCGCAGTCCACAATACCGATAATAATGTTTTACTGATGTTGTATTTTGCTATTACTAGACTAATTCCGAAAATTACCAAAAATCTTATGATGTTGAAGATCCATTCTATTCAAAAGTGTTTTTTAAGTTTATAATACCAAAAATCTTTTCACGATGATTACTGAGCGGTGAATTGAATTGAATAGGTGGAATTGAGATTATGAATAATTTTGAAGTTCAACGAGTGGTGTGTAGTGGAGACTATGTTTATGCCACAATAGGATGGACATTTTCTGAAGCATAAATCTTATTTATAGTGGAGGCTATACTAGATGCAGCAAATATTGGTACAGCCACTGGCGCTGGACCTGGGGGGGCGTGTAAGCCTACCAGTTATTTTCCTGATGAATCAATTTTTAGTGGCATGATATAGTCAAAAGAAGATTTGTTCAATATTCAATTTCTGTGAGAAACTTGACATTTGGATTGAATGAACTACTGGGAGCCCCCCCCCCCCCCCCCCCCCCACCACTAGTTGGCAGAATGTCTCAAGTGCATCAGCACTTAATCAGATGCATATTTAAATTTTTAAATTCATGGTTTAACCTACATAAATTTTAAACGATAAGTGTAATCTGTAATCTGTTTGATAATAATATAATGAATTTATGCCACAATAGGATGGAAATTTTCTGAAGCATAAATCCCAACATAATCCTGGCTTTTATTGTCCACCAAGACAATTTGGACGAAATGCACGTTTGGCCCTTAATCAATTACAGTATTTCATAAAGAGCAATTCAGTCAGAAGCTCTACATTTGCACTTTTCTAAAGCTGATGCTAATGCTGATTTTCAAAGGACTAATTAAAACCAAATGTATTTGGTGCAAACCTAAATGAGTGTTTAACTAAAAGTAGTATTTTTTTATTATTTCTGAGTAATAAGATAATATTACTATAGGCCTATATTTAAACATAAATGAGCCCCTTTATTACTATATGAGTTAGTGCTGATTTCCTTCATTATACGATTAATGTATTACTAATAATTTTATTCCTGCATTTCTTGTTCCATGACGAACTGCGTTGTTAATATTCAAGTCGTTGAACTCACTTAGAAAGATAATAATAATTTTACTTTAAATGTATTATTAATGACTTGTGTAATAGATGTCGAAATTGTTTTATGTGACAAAACTAGTTTATTCCCATTTTCGAGATATTTCATATAGTCCAGGGTAAAAATCGTTAGAAATAAATGGATGATTGTTGAAAGGAGAAAATAAATTTAGTAAGTTCAAGAGACGTAAATATTTGTCGCATATAGAGGCTCGATAATCTCTTACATGTTTTTTCCGAAAAATAACCAAGAAAAATATATATGATAGAGTTGAAACCGAAATTGAGATGAATTTTAGAATGAAGAATTCTATCTCGTAGCTTCAAGCATATTTAAAAAAAAATTCGGAACAAGGAATTTGATTAGAAGCTATCATAATCGTAGCTCAAAAAAGAGTGATTGCTTCACAAATTTAAAAATTGATCTAATGATTCAAATCGAGGACTAAATATTTTTCTATGACCAACTCACCTTATCCCATTTGCCCAAAAATCGTTCAGTAAGCACCTAGGTAGCCTACTCTAGGCTCTATTATGAAGTCATATATCTAGAGAGATCTCTAATCTCTTAATGTTCCTCTATGATTAACTAGTGTTATTAATGCTTATCAATCAATTGTATAATATTGTATACAAGTATGTATTGCATCAATGCATACTTGCTCTGAACACAACAACCACAGTCTCTCATACTAAGCGTTTATATTATGGATTTTTGTTTAGTTTGAAAGAAGTTGTTTGATATCAGCCAAAAAGTTATCGTTTTAGGAAAACGGTATCGGTTGTTGAAGCTCCAATTATTAAGTTATTAATTTTACGTGAATGGGTGAATCAGTGGTCGATCAGCGTGCGCTATAAACATATGCAGTACAATTCTGGCCGGACCTACCGTTCGCCTTGAAAAATGTTCTGTGTTATTGGTGTGGAGGGGCGCACACGGTTACATAACGAAGGATCAGTCGTTACGTAAGTCTTTTGGAAGAGGGCCCTTCAACGATTCGGTTGAAACGTAGGTGCTTAACATCAGGTGCCTGGGTTAAAGGGTCACAGTTAGTTTGTTAGAAATGGATCTGATTTCAGGAACAAGGTAAGTGAATGTCATATAAGTTCATTGACCTATACATTAATAGAAGTTATTTTACTTTACGGCACACAAAATGTGACTGGAGATGCGCGAATGTTGAGGCTAACTAATAGCATCATGACAAGTGTAGGCCCATTGTTCCGTAAATTATTAGTAATAAGAATCAATAAGTATGAGACTTCTGTAGGCTAGTCTTGTTTTAATGCACCATCACCAATAATTTCATTAAAATAGCCTAGCTTATAAATAAAGTAATTCAGATTGGAAATCTTCACGTTTAATGACGCTGAATTACTAGATTACGTTTGTTATTGAGATATGTTTCAACTATTATATTGAACACACAAATTTATATATTTTTAAAGATTTCTCAAATCTCACTCTCTCCAATAAATTAATTCAATTAATGTCATTATGTTTTAAGTATGGAAAAATTAAACTGCGTCATCAAGAAGCTTGTCAAAAATTACTTAGAGAAATTAAAAGGAAAACATTATTTATGAATATAGTAGACATAGCAAAAGAATAGTTATTCAGGCTTATTATTATTTATGATTTTATTTCTAGCCTGATAGCAATCAGGCTAAGTTATTTATAATCAATCAACCTATTGTAATAGATTTATTGAGTATAAATAACTTATTTATTCTGTATAGCAGGCTATTGGAATATTTTTACTGATGAAAAACGTAGCTCAAAAATTACCATCGTTTTCTGTATTTTTTGTACAATTTATTATAGTTGATGCTTATTCATGAAATTCAAAACAAGACCAAATTTAATAATATGTGAGGCTATCATTCACTAACCAAAGTTTCTTTCGTTACAAACCTTTAACAGGATTTATTCTGAATTACTAATTTACAGCTCTTATCCCATCAGAGATACTTTTAAGAATAATTCAATATGAAAACAGGATCCTCAGCAGTTGAAATTTTAATTCACGTTTAATGTTGACTTACGTTTGATTTTGACTCACAATAATATTATTGTCGATTCTAGTTGAAAGTTGTTTCACGTTCAATGTTGATTTCCAAAAAAATAATCATATTTTTACAGCATCAATCGCACAGAAGAAGATGACGTAGGAAGCAATAAAGAATCAGAAAAGTCACTAACAGATGGAACCACCGAATCTAGTCGAGGAAGCTCAGTCAGTTCCCTCCGCCGTATTTTACCCCAGGTAAAAAATTGAACCAAATGAAATATACAGTAGTAAGTGCATTGCATTTTTTCCCTCTAGAATATGGTAGCTAATAAAGACTCTCATTCATTGAACGATGAATATTACATTATAGTAACTTTTTCCCGTGATGATGCCCACATGAGTCCGAGTCTTGTGCGTGGGTAATGAGTAGATGACAATGATGTTATGGGTGAACCTACAGTTTCATGTAGCTCCCAAGCCACCAGGAAAATTATAATGAAGCAGATTACTCTTTTATTAGCATGAGGCAAATCATTAGTGTGAACTGAAAACTTTATGCTAAAAGGCTTAATATTATTTATCTTGTTGAGACGGTTCACAATCAGGATGCAGCATTACTTAATTTCATGTATTTTATTGGACTTAAATTAAATAAAATCCAATTAATTTATTGCCGATAAAATAATTTACAATTTGTATAGATGTCCAAAAAAATTACATAATGTTCCATAAATATTTCATATGAAACAAATCACAAGAAATCATCACATTCATATTTTAAAATTCTTCATATTAGAGCTTAAATATTCATTATCATTATAAAAACAGTCATATCAAGATAGGATTTTAAATACCGGTACAACATATCTAGATCTGATTACAATTAAATTGTCAGTGCATAGAATCACTCATTTTTCTCCATCAATCATTTATCATTGAAAAAATTAACTAAGTATTTCAAAATTACATTATTATTGTTATAAGAGTTCTACTCGCCTATCAATGCTATAGGTGGACCACCAAGAGAATGGCAATGGATTCTTGAGTTTCTATATCCACAACGATCTGCGTTGTTAATGTTAACTTTTTAAGGTAATTTTTTAAATCATTTTTAATTGGAAATAAATAAATAATTTACTTATGTAGGCTGAAACATTTTTGAATCATGATGATTCATTTTCAACAGCATCCTTGGTCGAAAATGTCGGTTTTGGTTAGAAGACCATTGTGAGCAAGACCTTTGTTAAATAAGTTTAATTCGGTTTCTGTGAAATCTATGTTTGTTAGGTTAACTGTTTTACTGTAAAAATGGTTGTTTTGGGAGGTCTTGGGTTATGTATTTCTTTGTTGTGTCTTTGTTTAATTTTGTTAAGTTTTTGTTGCACCCAAGTGTTTGTTGTTTCTGTTAACTCAAAAAAGAAATTGTCTTCATATTTCTGTGTGATAGATAGATGTAGTATTAGAAGTATTAAATTTTGTGTCTTTTTTCATGTAAAATTTTAATGTTCTCTTTGATGGAGGTAGTTTCAGCTTTGGTTTTGGCTATTTGAGCTGGTTTTGATTTGTTGTTGGATTTCAATTTACCATAGTTTGATGTGATTTTGAGTTTGAGACAGTTCTAGTTGAATTGAATTTGTAGATGATTTCTTCTAACCTTATACATTGTTGATCTGTAGGTTTAGATGGAATTGAATTCTTTAATTTCTTTATTCACAATAATCTTAATAATAAAGTTAATATTAACTTTTTGTAGTGAATAATAAATTTACATGAACAAAAATATGCACGCAATTAAAAACTTGTCATACCTACTACATCTATCTATCACACAATAATTTCTTTCTTGAGTTAGCAGAAACAACAAACACTTGGGTGCAACAAAAAACTTAACAAAACTAAAAAGTCATAACAAAAAATTGCATAACACCTGGCACCTCCCAAAACAAACATTCAATCTGCTCACATTTTTTGCAGAAAAACACTTGACCTAACAAATATAGATTTTTCTGATCATTATGGATATAGAAATTCAAGAATCCAATGTCATTCTCGTGGCAATCCACCTCTATAGGCTACTGCAACTACTATTAGTATTTTTACTATTATCATGATTTTCTCAATGCCTCCTATGGTTATTGAATAAGTTAGACTATGAAATAATATTTCAAATCGCAAAAAAGACTCTGTTCTCTTCTGTAAAATCACTTTCCGGTGGTTCGGAACCCACGTAAAACTTTAGATCCAACTCATCAATCACCATCATCCAATTCATTACTCATGCACATGTCTCAGACCTATGGATGTGGGCTTCATCTTCTGAAAAAAATTATATAACAAACAGTTGCTACTGGCAACTGCCTTACCAAATGCCTTTTTCCATGTAAACGCCATAGGTACACTTTATTCCTGCATTCTATGATGGAGCTTTTTAATGCACCTTTGAAAAAACAAACGTTTGGTCTATCACTCATGATTGAAATATTTCAAGCTGAATAGGGTGATAATTTTGTGTCACATAATTTTCTGTTATTATCTATAAGAGTCATGAAAACACTGAAATTTAATAAACAGGTTATTGCAACAACGGTTCAAAGTTTTCTTCTTCTGGCTTTGGGAATGATGGTTGCATGCCCAACTGTGATTATTGCCGCTCTTCACAGGCCGCATTCCGAATTACCCATCAACGATTCTCAAGCTTCGTGGTTTGGTGAGTTTTCCAGCACAATAACGGAAAATTTATTAATACAAAGTTAACAATGCAATGGAAATATTTTAACACAGAAAATATTTCGACTTAGACGCTATGCAGAACCATTTTAAATAATTAGGAAATTCGAATATTTCTTTCTTACTTGAGGCAGAAGATGTTTTTGGGCTGGAGGTTATTGGATAACTTACATTATGAAATAATATTTCAAATAGTTCTGCATGTCATCTAAGGAAAATATCTCCTATTCTAGTAGCAGGTTGTCATGGATCAACAAATGCCAAGTTTTAAGGCATATTACATTAGGATTCTTTGTTGCTGGTGTTGGAATATTTTTCAAATTAGGCCTACATACGGTTATGAAATTGAGAATGAAAAAATATTCCTTAGCTAAGACTCAAGTTTCTTTTCTTCCTTTCAAACTCAATAATCTATTTTGTGCATTATTCGAATAATAAATTATTATTTGAATAAAATGTGGGCTATTGTTTTATTTTCTAGTATTCCATTCAAAAGATATTTGCTATTTTTTCTCATTGTAGTGGTGAAAAATCAATCAGGTAGAATTATACACTGTGCAATGTACATGTTGTGTGTAACATCACTTCTCCCACTGTTTCTCTACTCTTCAAAGATTCAAGAGAAACTCGCCAGCTGTTGTTGGAGGATGACAAATTGGAATATTTTTGCGAGATTGCTCTCTCATCCCCTTCTCCTCACTGTCATTCCTAGCAAAGTTCCAATTTTCAATTTTGGGAGTCAGTCATGACATCTTTTTGGGACCGCACTTACACAGATTTTATCACATACCCTGTTTAGGAGCGCTTCCGTAAATCAATCTATAGCCTACTCTTGCTGCACAAATTTATCAGTGTCAAAACTTAATAGGGCAATATTTATGCTCTTGCTACAGCAGGGTTATGGCTCTACAGCTGAGCTATGAAAGCCTTTATATTATTTTCTTTATTTGTGCTTCAGCTTAAATACCCTAGGCTGCGGCTGTGGCTTGAAGTTAGTATAATATTTATATGATATATTAATATAATTGCACTTGGAGAATAACGAGTTGTTTTTTCTTTCTTACAGCTGGAATACTTTTGATATGTCAACCCGTCGGTAGTATATTGTCTGGCATTCTTCAAGAGTGGTGTGGAAGAAAAAAATGTATGTTATTTGTTAACCTACCGCAGATACTGGGCTGGTATCTAATCTACAAAGCACAGTCAGTGGATTCCTTGCTTGTCGCTGCTAGTCTGCTGGGAATGAGCGTTGGATTTATGGAGGCGCCAACACTGTCCTACGTGGGTGAAATTGCGCAGCCACATTTGCGTGGCACCCTTGCATCCTTCACCAGTACCTATGTGTCAGCCGGCTTCTTTGTCATGTATCTTCTAGGCACGGTGGCCACCTGGAGGATGACAGCATTGATGAGCTGCTCCGTCCCAGTCATATCTTTTCTATGTATAATGATGGTCAGTAACTCTAAAATTATTTCAAAGATATTCTTATTAAGTACCGTACCGAATTCTATTTGTTTAAATATGTAGAATGGTATATTTCATTTCTTATAATATGTAGTTCTTTATTTATTTTATGTATGATTGTAGGTATTAGTTTTCAACTACTTTCAGATATTTCAAAGTAGGATGGGCTGAAAAACATATTTCTTCGAGTACCACATCAAGTTCTGAAGCTGCATATTCATGTGCTGATTAATGGAAAAATTGTCCAAAAAATCTAACTTCACGTCTTCAGCTCGCTCATCGTCCTTGAAAATTACATGTTTTAAAATTTTCCAAAAATTTTATTTTTGAATATTCCAGTAGGACTCAAACATTTTGTATTGATATGCCATATCGATTGGAAAAATAGTTATAGGAATCCAATTTTTTAGCTTCAGGTTGCGCAGGAGAAAAATTATGAAATTACAGGATAATTCTTCCCTTAGTATCGAGTATCTAAAAGGGATGAAACGTCGCATTTTTGTATATTATTTATGTGCTGATTAATGGAAAAATAATAAAGAAGATTTATTGGCCTCAGTTCATACAAGAGATGATAATTCTCGAAAAGTGATAAAATTTAATTTCTAACAGCTCTTGCTCAAACTAAAGACATGAGTAAAATATTGGTCTAAACTCTTTTTTTGAGGATGAAGCCCACATAGGTCTTAGACCTGTGCGTGGGTAATGAGTTGGATGATGGTGATTGATGAGTTGGACCTACAGTTTTAGGTGGATTCCGAACCACCGGGAAGTGATTTTACAGCAGAGAACAGTGTCTTTTTTGCTGGCCAATCTAATCGGTCACCGTTACAAACATCAGGTCCTACCTGAACGCAGCTTATCTCTATCTGATTGAACAGACACTTGCTACAGCTCACGGCTATCAAAATCAATGTTAATCAACATATAAATACGCGACATTCTATTATATACCGGTACTTATATAGTAATAACGTTTTTAGGCGGGTTACACACATATGCATCTCGCACGGTGCGACTAGCATTTTTGATGCGAGATGCATGCAGGCTGCATGGTCGTGGCACATGCTAGTAGCAAGATGAGAGAGGTGGGTACTTCTTGGCGTTCAGTTCATTGGAAAATGTCATCGTCGGCATCGGATGATGAAATGCTGTTGTTACTAACCGCCATTAGAAGGAGACGTCGTATGGTCATGTGACTTAGAAATGTGTTCTGCGCATGCCCCATTTCGAGATGCAAGCTGCATGCCACGCCAAACACCGACCGATCGGTTCCTAGTGGCGCTGCACGCTGCATGCGAGATGCATGATGCCAATAGCACCATGCCAGTCGCATAAGTGTGTAAGCTCCACGTAATTAACACAGATTGGTCTTCAAGCTGCATGCTAGTAGCAAGAAAAATGCCAGTTGCATCGTGCGAGATGCATATGTGTGTAACCCGCCTTAAGCTCTAAACTAAGCTCCATCTGTCTTCCTTTTTCCTTTCTTATCTCTTCCTTTTCTCTACCCCAACCCCACTCCTCACTTAAGACTCATTACATTCTAGTCTTCATTATATGTCTCTCCTGTTTCCTGTATCATCTTTCTCCTGCTTTGTTACACATTTTGTATTTTTAAAAATAATTAAAATAAAAAATAGCTGCAGACTACAATATGCAATAGATCCCCTGAAAGTCTAAAATACGCAAAGTGTAAAGCATGACTCTTCAATGATATTCGAGGCTCTGTCTCAGACAGTAGGAGCGCTTGTATCTGATTAGAGAAGACTCTGTCTGGCTACTGCTTCTGCTGTCTCTAGTTTGAATCTCGTTCTGAGACATTTTCTGACATCATTCACCTACCCAGGCACAATTCTCAAGACTCATGAGGGCATCATCTGACAAAATATATTATATATATACTGTGCATTAATGTACCGACACATTGTGGGCTCGCATTTTTATTAAGTAAGCTATGGGCATATATTTATTCACCTTCTGCGACAAACGAAATTGTGAGAAAGACATATCATTGTAACAGCCCATCACACTGCCATTTCATCATCAATAAAAATAATAAATTAAGCTAAAATTTGAATAAATTATCTAAGAATTCCGAAGTCGGTTAAATAAAATGGAGTACAAGCCTAATTTATTTTATAATAATTATCTATTCATTCATTTTTCTAAGCAGTACAAACTAACCAACTAAGCAGTACCAACGTTTTATAGGATCTTTTGTTTACAACGCTTATCAGTAATCAGTCAGCTACTAACGAACCGGCATCGGACAAGTTTTGTCAATCAAATTATGTTTACAAATTATTATATTTTCTAAAAACTAATTCTAGGACCGCTCATTATTATCCATGAAAATTGGATTTAGCATATTTCACATTATTTTGTTTCTTTAAATGCTCTAAACCGTGACATGCAGAATTTTCGTAGAGGTTTCAACCCCTGCAATTCTGGACGTCACGTGACTGTTTCTTTCTAAAATTTTCTTCAGGCGTTTCTCTCAGTCCTTGCCAAATTTTGCCTACGGGATACAGCCAATATATTTTGTGTGGCCAAACTTTCTTAAATTAAGTGTTAAATGTAGCTTTCTTGGTCAAGGCCAAAGAAGTAGTAAATGTAGAATTCCTTCAGGCAATTGATGTTTAAATTTTAATTTAATATTATTGTAAACCCCCAAAAAACGACTTCGAGCCCAGCTGAAATACCACCTGATGGCAGCCTAATTGGGGGAATAGCAGCATTCCACATAATTCCCTACCGACTACATTCTAAAAAGTGGTGAATATAAAAATATATATATTATATTTTCCATTAGTGCGCGCACAGATAGTGTCGTCGAATGGATATCCATTTCTGGACGAACCCTATTTTCAAATTAACTTGTACAGGCAAGAATCGTCTTCCCTCGTGGTCTAAACACCCTTTGTGAGATGAAATCACGAAAGAAACGTTATTAAAATTTTAAAATCTTATCTCAAACCATTTTAAAAATCAAAGACTCCAATTTCAGATATATTTTGGTAGATTTTATCCGATTTTATTATTGTTCTACGCTTGGAACACATATTTTTTAAGTGACAATAAATGTTTAATTATTACCATTTGCTGCTCATTTGTGTTGCACTTTGTTTGACAATTGCTCTGTTCAGGATTATCACATTTCACTCATTGGTGAGTAAGGTGTTCAAATTGTAGGATTTCCTTGTTCAGACTTGAGCAAGGGTAGGAGCAGTATTCTATCCCTAGCGGATTTGAATTTCTGTCATACACGGCTGCGTTATTCAAGTAATAGCAGCAACTTCATCAGTGGAATTGAAATATTAATTATATACTTTTATTTGGTATAAGATCTAGGTACTGCCAGAGATCTACCGATCAATTTCCGATTTCCAATCTGATAGCTGAGTGCCGTAGCAGGTATCTGTTCAATCAGAGATAAGCTACGAAACTCCTGAGCGCTCTTTGTAAGGGTGACCGATTGGATTGGCCAGCAAAAAGACTCTGTTCTCTTCTGTAAAATCACTTCCTGGTGGTTCGGAGCCCACCTAAACTGTAGGTCCAATCACCATCATCCAATTCATTACCCACGCACAGGTCTCAGGCCTATGTGGGTTTCATCCTCCAACATAAAAAAAAGATTTGGGATATGTTCTTATCCTATAAGAAATAATTGTAAGGATATTTGAGGGACATATATGACTTTTCTTGTGGGTTAACTTGAAAAGTCAATCCTACAATATCAAGGTGGAGAAGATTCAATTCTCTATTAACCTTGATTCATTGGCTATAGAATAAAAGCTATACCTTCAATTTGATAATATTTTCAAGTAACATAATACTTTATCACACCTTTATAATTTCACAAATAGGTTCTACTAAGAAATATTTCAATCCCGTTTTTTTGAGCAGTCAAAATTAGCAATAATTTATTCTAATAAATAACAATGATGATGATGATGATGATAATAATAATAATAATAATATCGGGTGACCTGGCTGGCTCAGGTCTGGTGAGAGAGTATAATCAGATCACACCTTAACAAGTTCAGGGCTTCTGACGTGACTTAACGACTGTTCAAATACATGCTAAGTCATTTAAATGTTCTCTCTCTCTCTCTCTCTCACACACACAATAACTAGAACATCATATGTTTACTGTTTGAACAATAAATTATAAAATGATCATGTTTCTAGATTCCGGATTCACCGATATGGCTTTTGAATAAGGGAAGGAAAGAACAGGCCGAAAAGTCGTTGTGCTGGCTGAGAGGGTGGGTTACTCCCCAAGAAATTGAGCGTGAATTCGCATCTATGATAAAATACTGTGAGGAATCAAAAAAAGCCTATCACCTACAGAGGGCATCAAACAGTACACCGTACACTCTAGTCTCTTCTCCAGGTATCAGTTTTTTTTTTTTTTTTTTTGAGGATGAAGCCCACATAGGTCTTGGACCTGTGCGTGGGTAGTGAGTTGGATGATGGTGATTTATAAATAAATAGTTGATCAAATAAATTCATTTTTATTTAAACAATATCACCTATCACAATAATATTAATTAATTGTTCATTAATAATTACATGGTACGTGAATACGAACATTCGTACTAAGTTAGAATGCTAAGACTTCAGATGAAAATATGAATACTAATTATTGCTATTCAACTGTTGGTTTCTCTGAAATCACTGAGAATAAGTAGGACCAATATTGATATTATTGATGCTTATTATCTAATATTTATTATAATATTGATATTTGGTGATCACTGATAGCAGTGAATTCACTTCTAGTTCAAAATGAAAATACACTCATATTTACTTTCAATTACAGTCCGAATTATTTCCTGCAAAATTACATGGGACAGCTTAACTCCTCAATTCAATTATCAGAGTAGGCTACCGTATGTTTTCACAACAAGTATATTATTCGAGTTTGTTCAAAATATGCATCAGTGTAGCATATGTGAATTTATATCACTTGACTTCGATACTTGCAATATGCCTTCGATAAATGAGGATCTCTTTTAGATATATTTTTAAGTGCCATAAAAATTCTGTAAACTTTTTCTTGAACTCAAAAGAATCTTAGACATTTTGAAGATTCAAAAAATTCTAATGCTTTTGTTCTAAACGGATGAAATAAATAAGAACAAAATGGATGGTCAAAGATGGACTATTAAAAGGAAGATCTAGAAACGTTAATACGTGTTTTTGCTATTTTAAATTATAAGAATTTGTAACCTGTAGTTTTATTGAATAACTAAGTATAGCCAACACTTTAAAATGTGAATACTAATTATTGTTAATTCAACTGATGGTTTCTCTGAAATCTTTGAATTACTGAAAATAAGTAGGACCAATACCGGTATTTATATTTATATTATTGATGATTATAATGTCAAATAAGGAATCTACAGCCGTTGTGCAAGTAAGCAACTTTATTTTGAACATGGAAATTGGAAAATATAATCTGTTTCATTGAAAATTTTCGTATAACAACCCTTTGTAATTTTATTTTTAGATGTGATAACCAGTGAATCTCGACTGAGCAGGTTCTTCAGAGACTTGATACGTCCTGAAATCATGAGGCCTCTAAGACTCGTAGTATCTTTCTTTTTCTTCTATCATTGCTCTTCTTTATCTGGATTCAGACCTTACATGGTCAACACCTTCACCGAGCTGAATATGCCAATAAATCCTCATTATATGACGGTAAGTCAATATAAATCATCCATTTTTATCGTATGCTGCAGTTTTTCCATAGATATTTACTAAAGACCCATCTATAATTATTCATAGATATTTTAATTTTATTGAGAACAAAGTCTATAACTTACCCAAAGAGAGCTTAAAAAATCAATCAGAAATCAGTTAATCAAGCATTCACTCCAATTTCATTTATAGACATTCACTACATTATTTTATTAATAATTGATGAAACCCTTGAATTCCATTGAGAACTTAGTCTAGACAAAAAAAGAGTATTGAAAAATGATCAATAATTATAGTTATATTATTAAAGTCTATTATTAGTAATCAAGTTATATTATTAAATATTTGACCACTCACTAGACACAGTAAGCATACACAGTTTTGAAGATCTATTCTGTCCCTCTACATCAAATTTGATAAAAAACCCGCATCAAATCTTATAAATTACTGCAAATAATACTGACAGTTTCAACAAATCAATGTTTCACACATATTAGTACGGTACACTATAAGGATTAAGAATTGTAATTATAATTTGTTTTTCATGGGAGTTTCCATGGTCCAGACTCAATAAATTGTAGCCTATAAAGAGGAAGTTCAAACGCTATAGTGCTCAGGCCTCTCTCACCGGCACATCATAAAGATCAGCTTCAAATTAAGAACATCTGGCGACATTTCCTCAGTAGATTTTACAGCCCTCTCCACCACTGAATTGAACTTACAAAAAAAGCGATATACTTACACAAGTGATATTATTATTGTTATTGTTATTAATTGTTATAATTATTCTTATTCTTATTAGTACAGTAGAACTTCGATAATTCGAAGTTCAAGGGACCGACGCTTTACTACGAATTATGGAAGTTTACGAATTATCGAAGTTACGAATTATGGAAGGTTGTAGAGAAAAAAATACGAATTATAGAAGGTAGTATATAAAGTATAGACTGTATTCTCCTGTTTTCACATACTTATTCTCACAGGGATATAACAAAAAAAATTGAATTATACAGTACTAGTGAAAAATAAGGGATATACTGTACGATACAGTAACTATGAAAAAAATCAAGATTATCTTATTTAAAAAAGTCAGTTATTTTTGACTGCTTAAATTGGTCCGTTCTAGCACGATCAATTGCGTTTTCAATGGAAACCAAGGCAGAGAAAACTGAATCGTCGACATCTCTTGTTGACAAGAAATTACTCAATTCAGCAAAGTGAGATCGAGCCTGCTTTAACGAAATTGGCTGAGGAGGAGGTTGGTCATCGTCGTCGTCGTCTCCATCATCATCATCATTTTGATTCTCCAAATTGTCCCGACTATGTTGAGCCAAAATCTCATCATCAGTCAATGCACTTGAAATGGCCACATCGTCGTCAACATGAACGAAATCCATGAATGTCAATTGTCTTCTTCCTGCTCACCCACAGCACGAGACCAGTCAGCAGGAGCTACGATGGGCAATTCCTCTGCTTCTGGATGCTGATCACCATAGAATCCGCAGTGTGCAAAACAGTTCTTGATTGTTTGCTGAGAGACGTTTTTCCAGGATTTATGAGCAATGTTCATGGCATCCAAAATCGAAACTTTATGCTCTCGCTCATCAATACAATCCAACAGTCGAATCACGATTTCTTTGCGGTAGAACACTTTAAAGTTTTTTATGATCCCCTGGTCCAGTGGTTGCAGACGAGAAGTGGTATTAGGTGGAAGAAATTCCACTCTCACATTTTCAAGTTCAGGCAAATTATTATGAGCTGTACAGTTATCAATCAGCAATAAAATTTTCCGTTTCTGTTGCATCATGTCGTTGTTAAGTCCCAAGAGCCACTCATTGAACAGTTCTGCTGTCATCCACGCTTTTTTATTAGATCGGTACATGATAGGGAACGATCGGACGTTTTTAAAACAGCGTGGCTTTGCTGATTTCCCGATTATGAATGGTTTAGGTTTCTCGAAACCGTCCATATTCGTGCACAACAGTAGCGTAATTCGTTCTTTGCTGTTCTTGCCACCGTGGCACTTGTCGGTTTTGAAGCTGAGTGTACGATCAGGAACGCATCTAAAGAATAAAGCCGTTTCATCTGCGTTAAAGACATCTCGTGGATCGTATTCTGAAATCATTTCAATCAGTTTCTCTTTCCACTCAATGCATACACCTTCTCCAACTTCAGCGCTCTCCCCACAAATTTTATGAAATTTGATAGAATTTCTTTTTTTAAATTTATCAAGCCATCCCGTACTTGCCTTGAAACCCGTACTACCCAGTTTCTCCGCGAAAAATATTGCTTTCTCCTTCAGCAAAGGGCCTCCAATTGGTACGTTTTTTGAACGGCATTGGGAAAACCATTCTAATAAACACTGTTCAAGTTCAGGGTGTTCACTTTGTTTCTGTCTCTTCCACGTTGCTTTCGATGAAGAAGCAGCTAAAACGTCTCGTTTTTTAAGAATACCACTCAACGTTGATAGCGGAATTTCAAAACGTTCTGCCACATCCTTTTTTTTTACACCACTCGCGACTAATTCAATGACTTGTTTTTTCTGGAAAACTGATAAACACTTATATCGGGGTCGCGAACTCATAATCGGTTTTTGAACTACCGTATAACTGAATAAAAGATGTCAATGTGTATACAAAACGTGAAAGCGGAAATGCAGTTTACGTAACCCGTACCGAGTCGAACTCTGAACTGAATTGAAGGTCGAAGTTCAATGACTGAAGCATGCATTGATCTATTTTTAGATTATGACTTCAGCACTGGAGAATTGGTGAGAATTATTTTGGCAGTTCTGCCAAATTAATCAACGCAAAATATCGTATGAATCGTGAGAATTGGAGCTGCTGAACGCATGCGCTCATAGCCTTGCGAGAGAAATACGCCATCTCTCCCACTCCTTGGTAACTTCGAATTATAGAGTGTTATGACCGACGTTACTTCGAATTACAGAGTCTCAGGATTGACCATAACCAGCAGATTTTCTTCGAATTATGGAAGGGACCAAAATACATTGTTTTTCTACGAATTAAAGAGGTTTTTTCAAGGGACCGGAGCTTTTACTTCGAGTTATAGAAATTACGAATTATAGAACGTTCGAATTATCGAAGTTCTACTGTATCAATATTATTATTGTTGTTATTATTATTAGACTATTAGACGTAAAACTCCCAAAGTGGAAGACGCAGAGTAAAGATGGTTCATTTTTTGTGCGAATTCAGCTTTTCTCCCTTCACTTCATTTTGTTCCAAATCTTGGAGGTTAAGTCTCTGGTATAACTTCCCATTAATAAAGTTTACTCTGAAGTTTTTGTTATTATTATAATTATTATTGTTATTAATATTATTAATATTCATTCATTCATTCAATCACGGCCTTCAACCTGTTTATAATAACTTGACCAATCCAATGGATAAGGTCATAGACTATAACTTTTCCATGTATTTTATTATATTGCTGTACTATTATTTAATAAAAACTTAAAAAACACTTTCAAGTGGAAATTATGACTCACGTTATGGCGTGACGGCCGCTTCACTCTGTTGTCAAGAGCATCGTCAGACGACCCACAGTACACTGATTTAAGGCAGAGTTTGAGGGTTGTGGATGTTGGAATGGCGAAGAGGTAAAGAGGCGGGGGGATGAGTAGGCGGGAGATTTGAAATTGGGATTCTTTTTTCAAAAAGGGTATGTGAGAAAAAGTTGGGTACGGTATGTGACAATACGAATCCTCAACATTTTTTTTTATTTTTGTAGATTACGTCTTGGAGACTCCAGTTAACATAATATGATATGAATGGTAACATAATATGATATGAATGGTAACATAATATTATTATTATTAGGCCTATTATTTTATTATTATTATTGTTGTTGTTGTTGTCTTTCAAGATTTCTCAATTGGAAAATGAATAAGATAATGTTAGACAACCACTTCTGATTATTTACAGATTATAAGTGCCATTTGCCAGCTTACGGGTGGTTTCTGCTGCATGGCATTAGTGCACAAAACAGGAAAACGTGTTCTGTCTTTGATTTCGATATCAGCATGCGTAATTTCTTGCTTCAGCATTGGAGCATACATCCTCCTTCACAAACACCATTACGTCCAGCAGCCATGGATACCAACAATACTATTCATCTGTCTGTTCTTCTGCACAAACCTTGGAGTCTCTCCAATTCCTTGGACATTGCTGGCCGAAGTCTTTCCTACAAGGTAATTTGGCCTGCTTTACCTTTGCAAGGTTTGCTTTGCGTGTTCTGGCTCATTCAATGGATATAATTGCCAATGATCTCAAGCGGATCTTATAGGCCTACATCATACTTCTCAAGTCATTTTTTATAATTTTTAGTCTGGTAAATGATCTCTCTGCAGCTACTGTAGTGAGGAACAGAAAACAAGCTGTGGAAACTTCGGGGAAACTAGTAGCTATAAGCTACTTGCATACTGACAACAAGAAATTCAGTCGATTCTTTAATGTTACATACACTAATAATATTAGATAATCAGAAAAACTTATTTTATAAGCTGAACGCTTAGTTCAAGAGAGATATCAGAAGGATAGGCTATATAGCAGCCAATTCGTTGTTTTCATTGATAACATTACTTGTGAAGGTACTCTAATATCAATTTTCTCTTTCAGCCGTCTCTTCACTTTTAAGGATTTCTTTCATTGAGTTTCAACTGTAACTGTTTTTTAATCTCTGCTTTTTATTACATATTTTAGCTATTTTTTATGTGCACCTCTTCTCTGCCTTGCGACCTGTAGCAATTGCTCTATAGTAGTTACACCACAGCTTTTGAGCATCTTCATTTTAGCCACATGTAGAATTTGCTTCTCTTTCTTTTTTATTGCTCAGCTCATATAAGCATACATGGGTGCAGATCCAACTTCAGCCAGGATTTTTGAAAGGGGGAGGGTTAATGGAGATTTTCAGGCTTTTCCAGTTGGTAAGGGGGTCTTCCCCGAGAAAAATTTCATAAATAATCCCCCCTAAAGTCGTATTTTAAGAGATTCTAGAATCATGTCCAGAAAGGCGTGAATCTATTCATTTAATTCACATTGTGGGGAAACCTAGATTTAAGGCTGAAAATCAGAAATTTTGAGCTAGTGTCCATTAAAAAAAATCTATTGATTGGGTACCATGGAAGCGTGAATTTAATAAACTATTGCTTTAACAAATCGTTTGCCCAAGAACTTACAAACACTTTTCATACATTGTTAGATCATTAATTAGTTGTAAACAAATTTTGATGATATAAAATTAAAAAATATATTACTTTCATAGTGTCAATTTAACAAGTAATAGTGATTTCAAATTAATATTACAGCATCTTCCACTATCACTGCTTATTTTCATAATAACAGAAACAATTTTTCAAGTGACAACCACCTGTCCTATTAAAGCTGCAAAACAGAGTCAAATCTGTGTCGCTTGAATGAAAACTCATCTGGCACATCGTTTGCTGTTATGATGAAAATCTCTTAATGGACAATCTGACAACTAATAGAAAACGCCTCTACTGCATAAAAATTTTAAAAAGAAATGTTTAAATATTGATGGCAAAAGGGCTCTATCAATGGAAAGGAAAGGAATGGGATTCATTTGAGTATCAGTCCATTCATTATTATATATGATGATGTAAATAGTGAGAATGTTGACAGATTATAACGAAATTAATTAATGAGATGAGTCAATATGAATTGTCATCTGAGCTGTTAAGTTGGCTAGTTGGCAATCACTAACATTGGTTAAAATTTTAAATTTCACCCATGATTGGCAACTGTCATATGACTTCGTGTTCAAGGTTCAATAGAAGCAGTGGCTTAGCCAGAATTGAACTTCGCGGAAGGGGGAGAGGGGGCTATCAGGACGTCTGGTTGGAATAGAATGAAAAATCATCCAGCACAGGAGGGTCCGAGGGCCCTCCCCAGGAAAGTTTTTGATATCTTTCATTTTTATAATGATTTCTTGGGAATTTTAAAGTAATTTTCACTTGGATATTTCGATTAAAGCAATTGTTTATTCAAATGAAATATATCTCTCCAATCCTGAAGAGTCAGTTACAGACACCACTCGAAAACACTGCATTGCCACATTGCTCACCAAACTGTACATGCCATGGCAGAGTAGGAGTTCCATAATGCATACATTGCATTGAATACTTTTTGCAATTCCTGTGACAAACTCTTGTGCTAAATAAAACTGAGGTTAATTGTTGTATTAACTGTTCTAATTTAATCTTTAAGTTATTAGTTTTGTGAAAGATGACCACAACATTTCAGAGGGTGGGATGTATCTCCCCCCCCTGGCTACACCCCTGAACTTCATATCGGGTCTATTTTCAGGTGGGCCCCTTCCTCCCACCAACAGCTGCTACCTAGAACAGCTGCGTGTGCACTGCCAAGCTGAAGCAATTTCAGCTATTTGTGTTGAATCAAGTGCCTCACCTATAGGTGGCTAATGCATATTGCAGATGACGTTATTGTCTGAACGCTAACCGTGTATGCTTACATAAAGCACTAAGGCTTCTGATTTCTTGAACACTCATGCTTAAAGATATATTACAGTTAATTTCGACTAGTTTTGGTTACTCTGGTGGCTAAATTTATAAAAAATATTTATTTACTTTATTCAATGACTTTTCAGTAGTGATGCAGTGCTTCAGTTGCTTCATCTGACCGCTCACCACTGCTTGCTCTTCAGTTTGAGTGGCATTTTCTTATCACAATAAACTCCTGTAAAATCTCCTGTTTCACTTCAATACCATATTACAGAAAAATTAAATTAAATTCATTGAACTGAGATGAATTTTTTCAACTTATCTTTGCACATCATTTTTTTTATTGGAATTGCTGTATTGGATCAAAAAATAAAGATAGAAAAGAATAATATTGTGACAAGAACCAGGGATGGTGGGTGTCAGGTGTTTCAATTCAGAAGATACTTCAGCAAATAGAAAGCTCCATGAACAACATTGACACCAACAGAACTGAGATCAAAAGCTACCAATCTTCTTGATGTCCTAGCGAGCAGCAACACATGAAACTACATCAACTACGCCTGCCAAGATGATGTTTGGGAGAGAAATTTGTTTGCCATGTGACATGTTGTTTGGAACTCCACCTGGAAACGAGCTACTAGCCTACCAGTATGGCACAGACCTGACAAGACAACTGCAGGTACTTGAAAGTGACCAGTGACCAGATGAAGGCTCGGTATGATCTTCACGAAAACTCCAATGGCTTCAATCCTGGGGACAAAGTGTGGCTCTACCAGCCTAGGAGAACAGTGGGAAGGTGTCCCAAACTCGACACTCAGTGGGAAGGACCATACACAGTACTGGACAGAATCAATTATGTGGTCTACAGAATTCAATGACAACCAAGAGCAAGGAAGGTGGCAGTTCATCTTGATCGCCTGGCACCTTATAATCAGGCTAATCGGGATGAGCAGTCCTGAGGAGGGGGTCTGACAAGGACTGGGGATAGTGGGTGTCAGGAGTTTGAATGCGGAAGATTCTTAAGCAAGGACAGATTCTGCGGTCTTGTAGAGGGGTTGGTCAAGCATTTGACATCATACCCACACCCTCACTTTTTCTACCCTAGACTCTGGAATCTTCCAGAATACCCTCAGCCAGCTTCCAGACAATGGTATTTTTTACTACCTGTCACTCATCGATTTTGATAGAAAAGTGTCAAACCTTCGAAAAATTCAAAAGGGACTATAAGAGCAAGTGACTGGAGAGGACCTTGAGTGTTTTTAGGGAGTTTTTTTTTTATTTTTTTTTCAATTTTAGAATTGAACTTCTGTGTCGGAACTCCGTGGGTGTATGTCGCCAGTCTCAGATAAAGGCAGTGGTGTTTTTTTCCAGTGTAGTGAGGAGTTAGTGTTTATTTCCGTGAGTTGGGAATTGAGGAACTGTAAGGTTATAAGAACGCCTAAAGTGAATTGTTATTCAGAGTGGCCGAATCATCACTGAGTGAAGCTCTGTTTCTGTTGTGTGAACTCTCACTAGGGTGAAAGGAAAAAATAGATTTTAGTTCATTTTATAAGGCTATCTTGATAAGGGAACTGTTAACTGTTGAGATTTGATCAGTAGCAGTGTTGAGTGATCTTTAATTGTTATTAGGATTGTAATTTAAAGTAGTTTGTTAGAGAAGTATTCATTGAAGATTATTTGAGTTTGGTTATTAATTGATTATAATTGCTGTTAATTTAATTAGTTGTGTTAAAGTAAAGTTCTTAATTTGTGAATTTGTGCCATAGTAATTATCAGATTCAGTTCATTAGTGATTTATTGGTGTCATTCAATAAATTTCAGTCTCATTTTGTAATAGTCGTTTTTATTACAAATAAATCCTAGAACCCACAGTGAAAACTGTTACAAAATGTTTCAATATTATTGTGAAATTTTAGTTAAATGGAGTCAGAAGAGTCCTACAATCTTGAATTTATGAATTATTCTCAATGTACCATATTATCAAAAAATCAAAAAGGTATTCTACTTCCCTTTACAAAGTGAGCCCTTGGCTCTCATCATACTAAGTGTCCAAATATGCTCAATGTTTCTTAAAACACAACACTGTTGAATGATTGAACAATTTTAGAAATAATTATAAACTACACTCTATATTTTCATTGATTCCAGGGGGAGAGGCATTGGAGGAGGACTCTCAGCAGCATGTTATTACATTGAATTCTTTCTAGTGTCAAAAACATTCCTACAACTTCAATCAGTTTTAGAACTTCATGGAGTGTGTTTTTTCTATGGAGGATTGGGAGTTGTTGGCATCATATATTTGTATTTTTGTTTACCTGAAACTGAAGGTAAAAGATTGGATGAAGTTGAGAAATTTTTCAAGTCAAACAATGAAAGGCATTCTGCTTATTAACTACGTATTCGCCTACTGCGAAACATCCACTGCACAACACGCCCACCAACATTGCAACATGAAATCTTACAAATTATCATTTTGACATTGAATTGTTGGATGAAGAATTTGCAATTATATTCAAATGACTAGGCCTACTTGCAAACTGCACAATTTGTACGATTGTAAAAATCATTGAAATTGGTGGAGTCAGAAATAGTATCTTACAGACATACTGTTTAGCATTATTGATTGAATTTATTTCATCAGAATTTAAAATTTACAAAATTCAAAATCAAAAGATGTGTTATAATTAAAATATGCCTTTTATAATTATAATTTATCAATAATTTTATAAATTAATTTCAAACTATCAATTATTCAAATAATATGAGCCAACATAGACCTAATTGCGAGTCAGAGTACAATACCGTACCTAAATTACCCAAGTTTATTGGAAAGCATTCAGTTTTACATTCTGTTCATTTATGTCAAGTTACAAAATTTGTTACTACGAGAAGCATTTATTTGTGATACATAACATTGCTTTGATTTATAATAATTGGTAAGTATTATAGCAATAAGCATCTTTTGAATTTGTAAAAGTCTCGTAAGTAGGATACAATAGAGTACGACGGTACATTTCTATAACAGTACCTCATGCATGTGCTGTAATAGATTGAACTTAAGCTGGTATTTTTTCTTCTAACGTTATGTTTGGTATTGCTCAATGGACATTCAAAAATAAACTGCGAAGAGTTTTTTTTTTGTGAGGGAAATCAACTTTTCAAACAAAGTTTCCATCAGTTTACTAACATCAATCAATTTTTATTATTGATAATATAACCACAGATGCTATAACCAGTGAGAGAAATAACTATATTTTTCTCAAATGAAACAATAAAAATTTTCACTAGAGTTAAATCATAATATACGTTTGATTTTGAATGTTTCCAATGCAATGTATTTTACTATATTATATGTATGAAAATGATGCGGGTGCAATCAAAACATTACTGATATTTTTATATTAATAATGAATTAAGTTTTTAGAATGATTTTCATTCCATTTTACCAATGGCATCAATTTTGATCATGCCTAGCTCAATTTATTGAAAGAATTTTTTATGAATAATATAATATATAATCTAAAGCATTTAAATACAGTACATATTTTATATGTTCGGAGAAGAGAAATATTTTGTAAAATGAAATTGAAAGACTGCTATTAAGACTAAAAAAGACAGAAAAATTGAGTTCCTTCATTTCAATTTTCCCCTACCACTTCCTCATAATTTCAGATTCACACACCACCAGAAGAAAAACTCAATTTCAACATTCTATTTTTATATAACATAGGACTGCTTACACAAGGGATATTGAATTAAAAATGGAATTCCCTTCCATTTTCTTCAAAAAAATATACAGAGAATTCCAGAATCATTACTTAATGTTAAGAAATAAAACACTCTTTTGGGTAAGAAGTATTTTCCCTGCCTTAAGGTCTACCTGGCCTACCTGTACCCATCAAACATTTCAATAACACATTTTACTCTCATTCGTTATCTCCATTCTTGTTCGTTATCTCCATTTATCAATCAAATCATTATCACAGTATGCATGCATTACAACAAAGAATCTACAGAAGGAAACGTTGTGTTAAACTTGATAAGAATGGAGAAGCCTAGATGTTTCGATTTGAAAGTTGAGTTGAGGTAGAAGTAAACTTTTTCAAGTTTTATCATATGATTCAAAGTTCACATTGAATATAAATTTCATATCTAAGGCTTCTGTAAATAGGAACTAAGTAACATAGTTAGCAACTAATGCATTGTTAGATCATCACAAATAAGATAACTTATCTTGAAGTTCAACGAAATCTCCTATTGTGATTTACTGCATTCATGCTTGTAAAATATAATGTGCCAGTGCTCAAATGAATACGAGATAAATTGGATGCTCTTACTATTTCATTTGGCACACTGGAGATGGTGGAATTGAAATTTCTATCTAGCTTCTTTCAAAATTACAGTGATAGCGAGAACAGTTGAAAACTGTCAAAAAGTGATTCACTGCAAGGAAGGAAGAATGTCGATCTGCTCTCACCAAGGTCCCAGCTGAGGTAATTGAAAGTTATTATTGGATGAAAATTCAAGTAAAACAATGACAAGTTAGATACC
Organism: Conomelus anceps; assembly: GCA_948455865.1. Lineage (NCBI taxonomy): Eukaryota > Metazoa > Arthropoda > Insecta > Hemiptera > Delphacidae > Conomelus > Conomelus anceps. Next base: position 68,862,513 of record OX418217.1, on the reverse strand, counting down.
AAACTTGGAAAAATAAATTATTTAGTAGCCTTACATTTGAGAGATCGCAAGAATACAATTATGGTACTGGAGTTCAAGTCTCTCTTGCTTTTTGTTCTCCATGATTCAGTATGGTGTTCTCTAACAATAGGCCTACATATAGCTCTGATAATAAATTTTGATACACGGATACAGTAGTGATAGTTATAAAAGATTTTCAATTCTAAAAACAAGGATAATAATTATTGATAATCATCCAGCTTCAAGCTTTGGGGCAGTATGAAAATGATAATGTATCAACTTTTCAAAATAGTGGATGTATTTTACAGATACCTGTTTATTATAGAAGTTGATTTTCAAGTAATAATAATTGGAAAATAAATAGTAGTTAATGAAATTATTCAATGGGAAGTTCATTTTTTGTGGTCCATGCGAGCATGTTGATTTTTCGATACCGTAGTTTAATTATTACCTACACGTTACCTAATAATCCAATGCCCAAATTTGAAAATTTGAGGAAATTACTCTAACATTATATTTTTATATTTATTTTATATTAATATATCAGTGGGCTATGACTTTCGTATTTTTTTTTTAAATTGAATCTTAATCTCATATAATATATCTCAATTGAATCTATATTTAGAATCTATAATCTATTCAATTGAATCTATAATTATTAGACCCGGCAATTGCCGGGGGGCGCAAGGGATCTAGGGGTGCACTTAGCAACCAGAGCTAAGCACTTGACATTATGAGTTTTTTCAGGGAGCACAACTATTTTTATTTATTTTTTTATTTGTAACTTTGTACTTGATGTCAGCAAGTTACTGCAAAACATATTGAATTTGAATTTATTGTTCATTCCAATACATTTGTACAAACAAAAAGGAAAATTGTCAAGTGCAGATAAATACATAAAAAAACGAACAAACACTTAGTGATTGGTATAATTATAATTTTTTAAAGTCAATATTGTTGTTGTGCAAGCCCAATATTATGAGCCATTCACTGAAAAAAGGGAGTGTTTTTCTGGTTAATTTCGATCTTGAGTGGTTTAGTTGTTATCTGCTCCGCTGCTACACACACTCCCACTCACTTTGGCTCTTCAGTATTGGGAAAATCGTCAATGTACTACAGGTTTAACAGAGCTCTCTCTGTTAAATGGGTTTTTATAGAAAAAACATATATTTTATTATAAATTATATTATACTCTTTTAAATTGAATTTCAAGTGTGATATAAATTACTAATTCACCCAAAGGAGGTAACATGCTATTTTCACAAAGAAGCTATACAATATTCATTTTCAAATTTACCTATTTTTGACAAAGTTCGTAATTTGGTGTTTAAACCCGTGATTGGCAATTTATTGTAAAGTCTTGCTCACATGTAAGATGGTTTTTTCTCATACAGATGTAATTATTACTTTGTGTTCTCTCTAAGCTGCTTTATTTCTTTCCTTTGTATTGAGAGGGAGAAATAGTATAAATTATCTATTAATTGTGCTCTCTCTCAAACTTGATGTTCTTATATATCCTATGGGTAAAGGTTAAAAGTTTATAAACATTAGATGATGGCAGTGTTGAGATTCCCAAGTCTACAAATAGGCCTAATAAGTAAATGTCAACTACCTCTCAATTAATGAACTTGCGTCATTTTTTGTGGTTTGAATACTTTCATGGAGTGTAAGCCTGTAGTGCTACCCTTTAATTGAATTCTATAAGCATAGATTAATGCATAATAAACCATTCTTGGAATTGTTTTTTTTTTACTGTTTCTTATCTCTATGTATAAAAGGATGATACCCTGACTCACTCATCAACGCAGAGCCAAAACTACTAGGCCTATGAACTCGAAATTTCGTATGAACAATCCTTATAGGATTTCACCGTGCAATAAGAAAGGATTTTTCAAAATTCGCAATTTTAGGGGTGTTTTTAGGGGGTTAAAGTTTTGCCTATGCAAAGCACGGGTACATGGCTAGCTAGCTTACTGGGATCTTTTAATCATATGGAAAATAATTTGAAATTGTTCGATCTGCTGTACACGCTGTTCCAATGGACAAGATGTTTATGTGTTTTGCAAATAATCATTCTAAAAACAACGTCTGTCTATCAAACCGGTAAACGTATATGTTTGCCATATTGCCAATCATCTGTAATGGTCATGCTTTTTCAGTGCTCAGGTAATTTTTTGGGCATACACGGGGTTATACTGACTTTAACCAATAACAAATGTTTAACACATGTATTTTGTGATCAAATAAAAATTGAATATTCGAAATAAGGAAATTTGAATATTCAATTTGTTCATCAACTTTAGACAGTTTAAAAATTGTAACGTCTCCCCGAATTATTCCAGTTTAATATAAACTATTGAGTACTGGAAATACCGCCTACGTCCTCATTCAGAGGTGGTGATTAAGAAAACAAGGAAGCCTCTTTGATCAGCTGGAAGAGCCCTAGGACTAACTTCTTTCCTAATTTGAAATGTAATCTCAGCGGGAGGTGGCGAATAATAAAATCAAGGAGAATTTTTATGAGAACGCAGCAACGCGCGTCGGGCCAGCTAGTCATGAATAAACTCCACTCGCATTATTCGTATTACATCTTACAATTCTCTTGATAAATTACATATAAATTATTTAGAGTCTATTTGAAGTTTTCAGACGAAGCAATTTGACAAAATCTGTTCCATTTATAGGACAAAGCCCCTTATATAGGCTAATTGCGGCTTGGAAGCATGATGTATGAGGCCGAAATTTAGAAGTCTCCTTTTTTGTATATTATGTTCTGTTTTGCTGACAACTGGTATTTGGGATGAGTCCAGTGGCGCACCCAGGGCCCCCCCCCCAAGAGCCCGAGCTCCTTAAAAAATTGTTAATAATTTTCAAGAAAATTTACTATAGAGAGTATGTGCTGCAGGCTGATTAGTGTTGGTACATGTCATTTATTCACACTTTTTAAGTAGAATAATGTTCATAACAAGTGGCTTGACATGGGGGGTTTTGGGGCTCAAGCCTCGCCCTCAGGTCCTGAAATCCTTATCAAAATTTTGATAATTTTCAAGCAAATTGACTGTGTAATATGGACTCTTGGCTGTACATTTAAAACTTTTTTAAATCGGATGACAATTAACAATATCGTTATACTATTAAGGGGAGTTGAACAGTCCTATTCCGCCCATGTTAAATTAATCAACTTTAGGAACATTTTTCTCAAGAACTATTGACCCTAGAGAGATGAAATTTTTAGAGGTTACTCCCACATTCTTGGAGAGACCACAATGAACCAATTATACAGTTAGTTCAAAAATGTAAGTAAATAAAAAAAATTTCTGAAACCAATTTTTTTCCCCCCAAAAAAGTTTAAATTTTATTTAAAAAAAATGTTTTTCTAACCCAAATTAAATAATTTGTTCACCATAGATAGAATACATCAGGATTGATAACATACTAAAATTTTGAACGATTATCTCTTCTAGTTCTTGAAATAATGGTACCTAAAGGTAAAAAATATAGATTTTTGGGAAACACAAGAAAACAAAAGAGATGTTTGGAACTACGAGAATATATTTCCATTCAAAATGCGCCAGGTGCATATATTATAATGTTCATCTCCACTGTACTGTATCATTGTTCACAAAGTATTTATTGAAATAATAATAATATTTGAGTCTGTCCCTAGAAAATCATTGTACTGTGGGAGACCAGTAAATTTTTCTCTTTGAAGCACTAGTAGGAGGTCCTGGATCCAATTGTTCAAAATTCTCTCGAGTACGGTACTCGCATTAATTTGGTTTATCAAACTTCACATACATAATACCTGTGAATTTTCTCTTTTCACTCCACTTTTTAGCCCTCAGCATATTTTTAATAAATGAAATACTGTACTGGATAGAAGAAAACCCGATAGAGCCGATAAAAACTGAATAAGAACCGATTCGAACTCCTAACCTCTTTTCTCTATAGACGATCAGAAGTTGGCCGAAAAATCGATCGTCGCGAACTCTGGGCAGCTTAAATTGGCAGCAGTGTAGTGAGTTAGTTGCATTGTTTACAATGGCTAGCATTGGGAAACTTATCATAAAAACAGGATTTAAAGAAGTCAATTGCGATTTTTTAAGGAAATCTAATCTAGAAAAAAGGAAGAAACTTTTAGAGAGTAATCATGTTTTTGATGTGGAGGAGTGCGAAGGTATTATACATGGAAAAGTGATGAGACAAACTAGCGTCAATGCTGTTTTACAATCTTTTTGTCAAAAAACGTCCACTTTTTTATCAAAAGTCAACTGCCTAAATCCGCCTCTATACAATAAATTAATATTTTGCAACAAAAACATAACCTCAAAGCTGTTATTAGGATTGATTTCTTTAATTACAAAAATATAAATCACGCAAGTGCATAGAAAACGTCTAATTTTCATCAATCAGCAATCTTTTACACATAAAATAATTTGTAAATATAATATAACTCACTTAGTCCTTCGAACATTAGAGATCCATTTCTCCTGTCTATCCTTTTCGTAAGGTCGACCAGGAAATGAATAAAATTAAACACCTTTTCCTTCTGTATTCTCATAGGTATTACTGCACCCATATATAAAACAAATAATACGGCTCTTGGGCATTTTTTGTATGTTTGTCTAAAGAAATATTTTTTTGAAAAAACGTATTTGAAGTGAGACAATTTAGCACACGAATAGATTAATGATCAATGATAAATTAATGATTTTGCATAATGGCGATCAGATTTTGACTCACTAAGTTAGTGCAAGATCATCCCTTCAGAGCGCTGTCGGTCGATCTCCAGATCGCCTGTGGAAACAGCACAACAAACACTGATTGGAAATCGAGAATCAAAACAATTCAAAAAGAATGAGCAGTCGACTATATGAATCGACTATCTAAGATTGATTGTGAGATCGATTTTAACAATGAGCGGCAATTACAAACTTAGCAGCTGTATATTGCTGTAGATGAAATTGCAGTCAGCTGAAATCAGACATGCAGCTGTTAAAAATAGGAAGCAGATGGGTTTTCAAGAATTAAAAAAAAATATTTCCAATCATCTTAAATAGTTGAAAATTACATTAAAATGTTCAGGAAAAGATGTACTATAAAATGAAATAAAAACAAAAAAAGTGAAAAAAAAATGGTTTTCTGTTCAACTCCCCTTAACAGGAATACTATGAGTGACTACCATAGGTGGAAATAGAGTTTGTAGCCTTGCAGAATTAAATTTCACTAGATAAATAGATAGATAGATAAATGACTTTTATTTGTGCACTTTACAAGTAATAAAAGTGCTGTGGGCGAAGTTGAGGCATAAGAGCCCCCTCTTCCACTTAACCCTCAGACTAGGTGACTGAGTAAAGATAATAAAAATAATTCGTTTCACTCATATCAATATGGCATTCATTTAACCAATAAGTACAGGACCTCTAGCCTCTAGAACCTCCTAAACCTGTAATACATTTAACGGTAATAATGTAATTCCTTTCGGAAGATGGAGCCGCGAGATAATTCTGAGACCTGTGCGTGGGCCCACCGTTTTTGGTGAGTTCCGAATCATCGGCAAGTGATTTTATAGCTAAGAACACTTTTTTTTGGTGGCTGATCCATTCGGTCACCCTTACCCTAGGAATTTGCAGCTTGCCTTATGTGACTGAACAGGTACGGTACCTGTTACGGCTCGCGGCTAACAATTTCCTAAAAAAGGTTTACAGGTTTTTGCGAAAAAATTTCAATAAGATTGCATAAGCTTATTCCTTCGAAAACGCTTCAATACAGAAATAAATATAGCAGAAGAGTGAAGCTATCTTTTTCAATAAGAGATCAATAAATTAGTACTCATCCCGAAAACTCTAGGCTTCTAGAGCGCTCATTTAGATGGTAAATTGAATACACTTGACGAGAAATGAACTGAAAACCCAAATGAAACATTAACTACCGTGATTATTGAGTAATCCTATGAAATACACAAAAAAGGCCAAAAGAGGGCATTTTTAATATTGAAATGTATGAGCTTGGCTATTAATTCTGAATAAAGCACCCAGAACTTACAAAACCATAATTTAAATTTGATAAAAAGACAGAAGAATAGCAAGTGGAAAGCATATGTGCAAAATCAGTATGCTTTGATTCAATAAAACTCTATAAACTTTGGGACCGTTCTTGACTATTGAGTACATTCATATTTCATTTTAAAAAATGAGTTGGCAAGTTTTGAAGGAGAAATTGAACAACATTTTTGGTTCGTTGGCAATTGAATTGGTTGACGACAGTAAAATAACGTGTTTTTATGATCATTTTGTGAGTTTTTGTAAAATATCCCAACAATTTAAAGATTTCGTCATCTCGATTCGCTTTAGGACTGGAATTTTTCAATCTTTTTATTACTATTACCAACGCAAAAGTCTCAGAATGGTGTAGACATAAAAATTTATAATAGTAGATGTAGCACGTTTCAGATAAGTTTACATTGATTCAATTTAATTCACACCATCTATATGAAGACCTTAGTCATTTCTGAATGGATGCTGGAATAGCTGTAATCTTTCGCCCTCTTTATTTCTGTAACAAAGCGTTCCGGACCTACATTGATTCTATTTTTTTTACCCTCATGAGAAGTTGCTTAAGCAGTCTGGCAGAATCATTTTGAACTCCTGAAACACTGTACAAAAAATACTCATTATGGACACATTTTGTTTCCCCATAGCTACTCTAATACTAATACTCTTTAAAAAGTCAAGTAATGAATCCCCGCCCCCTCAATAAACTTTATCGGGCAACAATCTTGCAAAAAGTCGTCTGAAAAATCCCAATTTACCCCCCCCCCTCCTCTCCAAAATTTTCCCTGGTAAGACGGGTAAGCCCCCCCCCAAACCAAAAGTCTGGGTGCGCCCCTGGATGAGTCAGCTCATTATTGTTCTAATTGATTAATTTCTTCACTAATAGGCTATAGTTTTTCTGATTGTTAATCAAAGTACTGATGGCGCAAATTATCTGGATGTGCGGTCACAGATAAAAACATTGCCAAGAGCAGCCAATATTGAAATAATTAGCAAGGTAAGCAAATGAGAAGCCTATATTGATAGCCAAATTGGCTATCAATATAGACGTCTATATTGAATATATATTTATAATAGCATTGAATGCTATTTAGAATGTGCCCGCTTCACCCCGCCTGCTAACTAATCAACTGCTGACGCCATGAGCCCAGACAAATTGTGCAATATGCTGGTTTTGGCGGGTGGGGTGGAGGGGTTTGCAAGGCCACCTTGCTAAGCTAATAGCCCAGGCAATGCGAATGTTTTGTTTCGTAACAAATTAGGGGAAAGCTGAATTTTTGCTGGATGTTAGTAAACATAGTACTTACTCGAAAAAACCAAAGTCCCGGCCCCCACCCCGCTCGCTTCGGCCTTCACCCACCTCTCAACATTGCAAGAGCAGTACTTCAGTTAAAGGCTTATAACTCGGAAACTAATTAAGGTATCGTTGTGATTCTTATCTTATTCAATACTTAAAACTATTCTCTAAAACATATGTTGTATACATTTTCTATGTAGATAGCCTAGTTTTTCAGTAATAATATAGTTTATAGAAAAAAATGTCACCACAAACCACAAAAATCAACTTCAACTGATCATACCTTTTTTACTATTGCGTTATTGGTTGTGCTGTACCTTAGAAAAGTTATTGATAATTTAATAAGCTTTAAAATAATGTGTCTATTGATCACTATCGTTCATGTTATAGCGTCATAGCAAGTGATGAAATAGTAGCGGACACCACCATTGTGAAGCTGGCCTCACACAAAATGGCAGAAACTATGAGTTGTATAGATAAATAATAAATAAATAGATAAAATTTTATTGTCAAAACCAAACATAAGGTATAGACAAAGTCACAAGATCAGTTACAGAAAATAAATGTCAATTAATATAAAAAATTCATTGATAGAATAAAACGGCCTTTCAACAAGCCACTCATACAGGTTTTTCTTAAAACTAACTAGATTAATACAACATTTAATCGCTTCAGGCAGCCTGTTATAAAGTCTTAATCCTATACTGTTATAGAGCTTCATGGTCTTTGACAGTCGGTTGTATGGAATGTCAATGTGCCCCTTCATCCTGGTGTTATATCCATGTACATTGCTTCTCGTTTTATGATTGTCTATATTCTTTCTAACAGAGAGAGTAACATTAAATATATATAAATTAATTACAGTAAGTACTCTGGCTTTTTTAAATAGAGGTCGGCATGGCTCCAGGTAGTCTGAGTCAGATAAAATTCTTATTGCTTTTTTCTGCAGTAATAAAATTTTGTTGATATGACTACTGTTTCCATATATTAATATACCATAAGCAATTATGCTTTGGAAAAAAGCGAAGTATGAGTTTCTGAGATATTTTTCCGGAACACAACTCTTCAACTGTCTTAGTAAATAAATAACTCTAGACAACCTGCCAGAAATAAAATTTATGTGGGGTTCTCAGGTCAACTTGTGGTTAAACATTAGACCAAGGAACATAGGCATGTTATTCTGATGAGTTTCTGTTATTCAATGCCACAAAAATAAAGTTTCTGCTGCTTTTAGGAAAAAAGTTATTCGACTTTAAAAAAATTAATTACTGGTTGGGGTCAGAATCACGCAGCCCAACCCAGTTTGCAAAACTTAATGAAACACATATCAATAGTTTCAGCTTAGTTTCTGCTATTAATTGCCACAAAACTAAAGTTTCTGCTGCTTTCAGAAAAAAAGTTATAGCCAATTCAAATTTTGGGTCAATGATACTTATGATTGGCTGTAACTCGGTTAATATACACGTTACAATAATGGGCAAAGTGCCAATCTTTCCTAATAAACTGTGGTTATCGAATGACACCATCAGATGGCAAAAAATATATAGCAGAGACTATTTGGTCATTTAAGACTATGTTACTCCTCATTCACATGCCGGAGTCAATGAGTGGTGACCTCATATTCGACGTGCAATTTGAGTGGATGATTAAATACAATGCCGCAAAAATTAATTTTCTGTTGTTTTAAGGAAAGAAGTGATTTGACTCTGAAAAAATTAAATACTGGTTGGGGCCAGAATCACGCAGCCCCACCCAGTTTGCAAAACTTGATGAAACACATATCAATAGTTTCAGCTGAGTTTCTGCTATCAAATGTCACAAAAATAAAGTTTCTGCTGCTTTCAAAAAAAAGTTATGTTAGTCAATTTAAATTTTGGGTCAATGATACTTAATTGGCTGTAACTCAGTTAATATACGCATTACAATAATGGGCAAAGTGTCAATCATCACTACTAAACCGTGTTTATCGAATGACACCATCACCATAGTCGTAGCTAGATGGCAAAAAGATAGCAGAGACTATTTGGTAATTTAAGACTATATGTTACTTCAATTCACATGCCGGAGTCAATGAGTGGTGACCTCACATTTGATGTGCAACTCGAATGGAATAAATACATGGTTTCATATGGAGTTTCAGTTATGCGCTATCAAAAAACCTCCCCTTCCTGGTATCCTGAAATTAGAACAAATATACAAGTAACTTATATTGAAGTAATCTATATAAATCAGCAATAAAAATAATAATAATCGTATGGCTTATTTATTGGTGGGGAGACTCTCATTATTCCTCGCCGTTTGAACCATGTTATGGAAAAATCAAATTCTACAATTTCAAGTGGTTTCCAAACCAACAGGGAATTTATAACAAAGCAGATAACATTACTTCATAGCTGCTTGGTAACCAATTCAAGCAAAGTCTTGATCGGTTGTGACTGGATACAAAAGTCACGCTTAATTCATGGCTGCGAGGCTAATCGTCATCAATAAAAGAAATTGACTATTGTAACTGATTTTCACTGTAATTCATAGAATAAAAATGAATGCAAACATGTGTGTTATCACTAATCTCATGAACAAACCTATTCGGCTTTCTATTGATGAATAATAATAAATTGTTATTTTGGGTTTAAAGTTGAATGCAGGTCCAAAGTTGAAGTTGAGCGTGGTCTTTCTCGTTTCACATCATTATTGAAAGATTGGTACTCTGCAAATAATTCATCTCTAAAGGCGGGAAAAATCTGTGATCTGCATTTCACATATAATAGAGGTACATCAGTTAATGGTAGTCCTAGCGTTATGAAATTCCTTGGTATCAGAACAGACAGTAACCTGACTTACACTATCACCTGGACTATATTGTAAAAAATGTCAAAATGTCTATTTCTCCTTAGAAGTTTGAGTAGCTGTGTAGGGAATGATATCCTTGTCAAGGTGTACTATGCACAGATTCAAGACCTATCATGTTACGGATTGCTGCTCTGGGGAAGTAATTCCAAAATTCTCAGGCTACAAAAAAAGACAAAGAAGAAGAAGCAATAAAAATTAAAAAAAAAAAAAAAAAATAGTGTATTGAGTCTAATTGTTTTTTAACTTAATACAAGTAATTCTCTAGCTTCTTAAAGGTGGCACCAAAAATTTTATGAATTAATAAATAGTTATTTATGCATTAAGAGCGTGAAGCGCGACTTTATCGCTCGAGCCAAAACTTTTACGAGATAGTTTGCGAGAGCAATAAAGAAGTAATTTTGCAAGAGCAATAAAGAAGCTTCACGCGCGAATTGCATTCAATATTTTTCCTAAAACTACAGTTCTTGATTCCAACACAATAAAAGCTTGTAGTTTGTAACATCACAGACCATGCGCGGATTTGGTTAGCGTTCGCCATTTTTGAGGTTATGTGAATTTCACGGATTCCATGATCCACCAATGAGAAGACATCAAAATCAAAGCAGAAGCATAAAGAAAACAGCTGGCGAGAGTACTTTACCGTTTGCGGAGCAGTAAAGAGTGTCATCGTCACGGTGGCAGACTAGTGTGCTACGTAAGTTTTAATTCTTCTTTTAGACGTTTCTTCTTGAATTATTGGACAGTTTATTAAACAGCTATTATTAAATATTTGATTGGCCTTTCAACAGTTAGTGATTGATTTCTGTACAGTAATATTGCAAGCTTTCTATTAGCTTAACATTATCGATTTATCTGTTTCTGATTGCTTTATTTTGTGTAACATTACTGATTTTATGTGTGTTGTGGATAATTTGTGTGAATAAAGTGCAAGTCTTAATTTCAAGTGTTGCCAGCATTATTTTAGATATAGAGCCCATAACATTATCACTATTATTTGCTGGGAGTCATAAAGTCACGTGACTGAGTCGTGCTAGAAAAAAGTATTGCTGCAACTTTATAAGCAGTGCTGCTGAGACGCTTAATGTGAAGAGCCACTTATGTAGGCATCATCCAGCAAAAAACAAATTAACATTGATGCTAACACTAACCTGAAAGCCATAAAATTGTTTCTGATCATGCGCCAACGATTGTCAAATTAATGACCCATGCACAGAAATCATTTTATGGCTTTAAGGTTATAGTGTCAACGTCAATACTGCAAAAACTCTCTGTTATTATATGGGTGGTGTACTTTGCGTAGTGAAACTAGAGTTACTATAATTTGAACTTATTATTTACCTGTCAATGGTGAGTTTTTGCTCAGCATCAAAGAATTGACTTGAACCTTATCTCTAACCTGCTTGAAAAGTCATTAAATGGTTTCTACAAATGCGTGTAGCGGAGCGCAGTAATTTTGCAAGAGTGATAAAGAAGCTTCACGCACGAATTGCATTCAATATTTTTTCTAAAACTACAGTTCTTGATTCCTACACAATAAAAACTTGTAGTTTGTAACATCACAGACCATGCGCGGATTTGGTTAGCGTTCGCCATTTTCGAGGTTATGTGAATTTCACGGATTCCATGATCCACCAATGAGAAGACATCAAAATCAAAGCAGAAGCATAAAGAAAACAGCTGGCGAGAGTACTTTACCGTTTGCGGAGCAGTAAAGAGTGTCATCGTCACGGTGGCAGACTAGTGTGCTACGTAAGTTTTAATTCTTCTTTTAGACGTTTCTTCTTGAATTATTGGACAGTTTATTAAACAGCTATTATTAAATATTTGATTGGCCTTTCAACAGTTAGTGATTGATTTCTGTACAGTAATATTGCAAGCTTTTTATTAGCTTAACATTATCGATTTATCTGTTTCTGATTGCTTTATTTTGTGTAACATTACTGATTTTATGCGTGTTGTGGATAATTTGTGTGAATAAAGTGCAAGTCTTAATTTCAAGTGTTGCCAGCATTATTTTAGATATAGAGCCCATAACATTATCACTATTATTTGCTGGGAGTCATAAAGTCACGTGACTGACTCGCGCTAGAAAAAAGAATTGCTGCAACTTTATAAGCAGTGCTGCTGAGACGCTTAATGTGAAGAGCCACTTATGTAGGCATCATCCAGCAAAAAACAAATTAACATTGACGCTAACACTAACCTGAAAGCCATAAAATTGTTTCTGATCATGCGCCAACGATTGTCAAATTAATGACTCATGCACAGAAATCATTTTATGGCTTTAAGGTTATAGTGTCAACATCAATACTGCAAAAACTCTCTGTTATTATATGGGTGGCGTACTTTGCGTAGGGAAACTAGAGTTACTATAATTTGAACTTATTATTTACCTGTCAATGGTGAGTTTTTGCACAGCGTCAAAGAATTGACTTGAACCTTATCTCTAACCTGCTTGAAAAGTCATTAAATGGTTTCTACAAATGCGCGTATAGCTTCAGAAGAAAAGGATGGTACCTACCGTACAATTTGAGACAAATTTTGCGATTAATTCTCCAGTAGTTTACATGTTATAACTATTTATAATGATAAATCATAATTTTATAGAATAATGTAGTATAGGGGAAGCCTATACTGCCCTTTCAAGTAGAATTCCAAACTATCGGTGAAATGTGACATTTTACACATGAATTGAAATAGCCTCAAAAATCTGAGAACATTAAGGTATGGAGTGCGACAGATGTTAACGAAGGGGTATTCACCACCACACCCCCCTCGCCAATACGCCCCTCATCAAACAAATTAGGCCTATCATCTCTAATCGTCAGTATGCTGTTATACAAATCGTTGGATTCATAAAACTCAGTTCTAAAATTTCTAATTTTAAGCTATCTTCTGTAAAATGACATACAAAAATGTCCCCATAAATAATGAAAAATCTAGTTGATAGAATTCTCTTTTGAAGATATTCTAATTTTTATAAAAAAAAACTATTAGGTTTACCGGCAAAGTGAACAGCACATTTATTGCAGAACATTATATTACTGATATCTTGGAAGAAGAATCAACTCTGTTCGATGGTTAGTTAAAGAGATATCGAATTTCCAATAATTAGAAAAATTTTCAGCTTTGTGGGGGCTTTGGGAAAAGGCAAGGGGAGATTTTTGGGGACTTTTCGGAAAATGTACTTTTAAACGTGTACTATTAATTAGTATATATAGTCTTATATCTTATAGGTATATATGGTCTTGCTTGTCTCTAATTTGTTCTGACAATAATTCTTAATTGGATTGGGCTGGATAGCCAAGCGCCATGCAATACACAGTGCTGTAGGGTTTGGCAACGCGGTGTCTACTACTAATTCATCACTCGCTATGACGCTATAACTTGAACGATAGTAATCAATAGACACATCATTTTTAAGCTTATTAAATTATCTATCAATTTTGTATGTAGGAGACAGCACAAGCAATAATGCAATGGTAAAGAAGACATGATCAGTTGAAGCTGATTTTTGTGGTTCGTGGTGACATTTTTTCTATAAACTATATTATTACTGAAAATCTAGGCTATCTACATAGAAAATGTATATCATATTGCTTAGAGAATTGTTTTAAGTATAATATTAGATGAGAATCACAACGATACCTTGATTAGTTTCCGAGTTATAAGCCTTTAACTGAAGTACTGCTCTTGCAATGTTGAGAGGTTGGTGGAGGCGGAAGTAAGCGGGGTGGGGGTCGATACTTTGCTTTTTTCGATTAAATACTATGTATACTAACATCCAGCAAAAATTCAGCTTTCCCCTAATTTGTTACGACAATGGACATTTTTTGCATTCATTGCCTGGGCTGTAATGCTGACTACGGTATTTTAGAGATAAAATCATGCGAACCAACAACAAATAAGTTAAAAAACTTCAATTACTTTTCAGCTTGTAGTAGGCCTCGCCTAATTCAATTCAGTAGGTAGTCGAGAGTTTTTGGAAGAAAATGAATAATAACAAAGACATGGCCACATCCGTGAATGTCGATGACGATGAAAACGATGACAGAGTCTATAATGAAAATCGAGATGATTACAGATTGCGATCTAATATAGCACAGGTAATAAGGCTTACAATAGAAGTAACTTAAGTATTCATATGAACATGGATAAAAATGAGTAGAATATTTATTATTTATTTGAAATTTGTAGTAAAAACATTATCAGATTAGCAAACCATACCAGTGGTCCGCCTCATGATAAACTACAAAAAAATATTGCAAGTACTGTACAATGAAACTTATAGATAAAAACTTCCATAATTTGTTCTACCGTCAAATTCTACATTAATGATGAAAATATTATTAGTTTGTACCTGCATTGTTAAGAAGCAGACCTCAGATACTGGAATCATTTCACGGGTAAATAGATAAATAACCCTTTTATTGCGCAAATTTTACAAATAATATACAAGTTAGGCGAGCGGCCACAGTGATAATACCTATTTAGTCCTCACTATCTCTTGATAAGATAAATGTTGTTGTTGCTTAATAAATGCTCAAGCAGCCAGTCTGTGCTGAGCTTTCGAACAATTAACATCTTTTCTTAAAAACCTAATCCTTCCGTTGACTTACTTAACTGGTGCCGAAACCCGGGAACATTATAAGAGTATCAAGTTAGTGTATTCATTACGCGGAATACGGGATACAGTGTATTGTGATACGTGTCAAGTGCACTTATATTGGATTACGCGGAAGTTCCAGAGTAATTAGTGAAAATGGCAGACCAGGAAGCTAATCGGGGTGTTCCAGACCCAAACAGCGAAACTCTGGGAAATTTGGAGTTTAACTTGAAAATGGAACAGGTAAAAGCAACTCGTGTTACATACCTTATGAGTATGATAGACTCCGTTAAGCAGTTTAATGGTGAAATACGTGAGCTAGGCTTATTCATAGAAAGAATGGATGCAGTGTATACGCAAATCACTGCAAACGGTATGGATCTAGTTACTAATGCTAATATCCATGCATATTTTCTGTCTAGAATAAATATTTCAGTCCTGGTAGATGTCGGAATGTCTTTCAATTCTACTTGGGAAAGTGTGAGACAGGCCCTTAAAGATCATTATGCAGGTGCTCGCAAATCTGTTAATGCAAGTGCACTGAGAGTTTTAGAAATTCGTAGAGATTCGGGTGAATCATTATCTGAATTTGTGAAACGCATGGCATATGCAGTGAACACATTGAAAACGCGAGTCTTAGATTCCGGTGCTAGCCAAGAAGAAACCAAATGGAGAAATAAGATTTATGAAGAACTCGCATCCGAAATATTACTACAAGGACTGCCAGAACGAGTGCGAACTACAATTAAAATAGCAAAACCCAAGACTCTGGAAGAAATAGTGAACTTAGTTAAAGACGAAGAGGCAGATAGAGAAGAGAATCGACCAAGACACTCTGAGTGGAAGACCGTAGAGAAGAAACATGCTAAAAGGTCACCAATGAGAGAACCACCTTACCAACAGCGGAAAACATACCCAATTACACAGTGGAAAAGGAGTGATAGGGGGAATGGACAGGATAAGAGACAACCAAAGGATCGGAAACCACGTCGGGAATGTTGGGAGTGCAAAGAAGAGGGACATTTTGCAAGAGAATGTCCATACATATACCGGAGGAAGCAACAGGAAAAAAATTACACAAAATATGGGGAACCTATGGAAATTAATACAATGAGGAGAGTGACACATAGAAGGAGGAAGGATACAGAATCTGAATCTGAAGGAGAATGGACGTCATATTCGTCAGACAGAAGTACGAAAAGTAATTATGGATACCAGAAGAGGTTTTATAATAAGAAAGAGTGGCCCGAATTAGATAAAACTGGGAAATCTAGTGTCAAATCAAAAGAAGCTGAAAAACAGGAATGAAGATTAGAAACAAGGTATATAGGCAGTAAGAATAAACAGAATAAGTGTGAAAAAGGTGAACTGCCTATATTTTTTGTTGAAGATTGGGATTTGAATTGTTTATTTGACACAGGTTCAGATAGTACATTACTGTCAGTAGAAGCAGTGAGAAAAATTGATAAGAACATTGTAATTGACAATTGTGCATGTAGGATGATAACATTAACAGGAGATCAAGCTCTTAAAGGAGAAGCATCCATAGATTTATTCAACCTAACAGGAATAAGGAAATTAATGCGTATACATGTAGCAAACTTCAAAAATGATAAATATGATATGATAGTAGGATGTGATGTATTGACAGATATCCAAAGTGCTCCCATATGTAATAATGGACAATGGATAATAAAATTAGGGAACAAAAGTTATAAAACTGAGAAACATTTACCCAAGGGAGATCATGTTTTGATGGGTTGTATTATACGAGAGGAGAATGAAGACATTGCAAAACGCATCATGCATGAGTTTAAAGACACAATATACGAGGAAGGCCAACCCCTAACAACGACAGGGAGAGTCCAACACTCGATAGAGCTTAGTTCAACAATACCAGTGTATATTAAACCTCGCAGATATCCTCACGCAATGAAAAAAATAATAAAGGAACATATCGATGACATGAAGAAGCAAGGAATAATACAAAACTCAATATCACCATTTTGTAGCCCCTTGTGGGTGGTACCTAAAAACGTCAAACCTGGAAAAGAACCAAAATTTAGAGTAGTGGTAGACTATCGTGAGCTAAATTTAAGAACAAGAACAGAGCGATATCCATTACCCCGTTTAGAGGATATGTTAGACAAAATGTCAGGAGCCAAAATATTCAGCACATTGGATCTAAAAGCAGGCTATCACCAGATAAAAATGAACCCACGTGATATGGAAAAGACAGCATTCAGTTATGACCGTGGTCATTATGAATTCACCAGAATGCCCTTTGGCCTTAAAAACGCTCCATCAACGTTTCAACGATTAATGGATGAATTTCTAGAAGGTTTGGATGAAGATACGATTCAAGTTTACATGGATGACATTGTTGTTTTCAGTAGGAACCTCAAAGATCATGAAAAACATCTTAGATTATTATTCGAAAGAATAAGAGAGTTTGGTCTGAAAGTATCAGAAGAAAAATCCACCTTATGCCAACTTGAAGTGCGATTCATGGGACATATAATTTCAGAGAGTGGAGTACAACCAGACAATCGGAAAGTAAGTGCCATTAAAGATATGCCTATTCCCAAAAATGTCAAGGAAGTTCGAACATTTCTTGGAATGATAGGATATTACAGGAAGTTCATAAATAACCTTGCCCAAATGACAGAGCCTTTGACAAAGTTATTGAGGAAAGGAGTAAAATTTGAGATTTCAAATGAAGTTATCACAGCAGTGTCAAAGTGCAAAGAAGCAATTTGTACAGTACCAATACTAAATTTTCCTGATTTACATAAACCATTTGTTTTGACAACAGATGCCAGTTTAGAAGCGATAGGCGGCGTTTTAGCACAAAGTGACAGACCAGTAGCTTTTGCAAGTAGGAAACTAACACCAGCAGAAAGACGCTACAGCACGATTGAGAGAGAATTATTAGGAATTGTATGGTGTGTTGAGAATTTCAGACCATATTTATATGGAAACGAATTTGAATTACAAACCGACCACATGCCACTGCTTTGGGTTGACAAACTGAAAGAGACATCTGCACGGATTACAAAATGGAAAGAAAAGTTGGCCATCTATAATTTTAAAATTAAACACATAAAGGGGATCAACAACGTAGTTGCAGACTGTTTATCAAGGAACATAAACCCTGTATCAATTGATTTAGATAATGGAGACAACATAGATGAATATCTGAGAGATGAACACATGAATGAAGTGACTGATAACTGGAGCCCAGAGTCCTTTGATATTGAATTGTTAGGAAGAGGTGGAGATAACGAACTAAACGAACTCGAAGTATTGAATGATATTATTAATGATAAAAGAAACCAAATAATTTTACTAAAGAAACAAAATTGAATAATTGAAACTAAGGTCCACAGGTATGGTCCTATCAGAATAACATATGTTTTGACCACACATCAAACATCAGATGATGATATTATAAATGCGATTAAACAAATAACAATCAAAGGTAAAACCTATTATATCTATTCTAAAGAGAAAAACTTGATTGACAAGGTGAAGGAATTTTATACAGGAGAAGAATGGGATAGGGAGATTAAACTGATTGTATGTCTGAAAGAGGTAGAAACTGTAGAAAACAAAGAAGAACAAAAGGAAATAATTCAGCAATACCATGTTGGAAAGACTAATCATCGTGGTGTAAAAGAGACTGTACAACATCTCAAACGGAACTACTATTGGCTTAATATGCTCAAAACGGTTACCGAAATTTTAAGTGAATGTGCGACTTGCGGCCAAGTTAAATATGATAGAACACCATACAAGACACCACAACAAATGACCCCCACACCTAACAGACCTTTCCAAATGATAGAAGTCGATGTATTTTATTACAATAGAAATAAATATTTAACAACAATAGACCGTTTCACCAAATTAGCTACAGCATGGCCACTTGATAACAAAACCGCTAAGTGTTTAGCTACAAATCTAATATCATTTTTTGGATTATACAAATGTCCAGAAGAGTTGATTATGGACCGAGGAAAAGAATTCTGTAACAAATATGTGAAAGCCTTATTACAAGAATATGAAGTTAAGAGTCATTTTACAACTACAGGACATCCGAGATCGCATGGGATGATAGAAAGACTACACAGTACATTAACAGAACATCTTCATCTCTTGGAAACAGATAAAACTATAATAGGGAAGGAAGCAATGGCAAGGGCAATATTTGCCTATAACAACAGTATACATTCAACGACAGGATTCACACCTCTAGAACTAATCGAACAACAAGACGAACATGAACCAGTCACAAATAAGATGAGTGAAGAAAAACACATGAGGATAACACGTGCTAATGCAGCGGCAGATGAGATGGAAGGAAAGATGAAGGTCGGCGACACAGTGTTTAAAAAGAACCATTATAAAAGAACAAAAGCAGACCGGCGATTTGTTGGTCCCTACATCGTGGAAGCTCTTTTATCAAGGAATCGACTTAAGCTAAAAAAAAGACATGATGTGGCATCGCGACATGAGATAGTTCACACACATGAAATTAAGCGCGTGAAGAAACGCTCACCAGACCACCCCAAGAGATAAAATTTTTTTCTTTTCCTTTTTATTATTTTGTTACACACATTGATATTTGATTTTGTAAATATTCACATATTGTAATTCACGATAGTGAGGACTGGAGGGGGGTAGTTAGGCGAGCGGCCACAGTGATAATACCTATTTAGTCCTCACTATCTCTTGATAAGATAAATGTTGTTGTTGCTTAATAAATGCTCAAGCAGCCAGTCTGTGCTGAGCTTTCGAACAATTAACATCTTTTCTTAAAAACCTAATCCTTCCGTTGACTTACTTAACTTACATAATAATATTACAATTTCATAATTGTTTCCTTCGCAATTCAGCAGCTGCTGGGGTATCCTATTTAGGAGTAAATGAGTATCTTTCATTTTGAGTTTAATTTCTTCATTTCAACTTATCAATATTTTATTCATTGTATAGCCAGACTTGTTTGTACTCGTTGTCATCCTCTCCCATTCCTTTCTTTCTCACGCGACTCTCTGCCACGTTGCTCCGCCACACACTCGTCGGAATTCTTCATCCCATCTGTAGTTAGGTCTTTCTCTGCTTCTTTTCCTAGTTAATGGGTACCAGTCCAATATTCTTCTCGTCCATCTGTCGTCCTTCGTTCTAACTATATGGCCAGCCCAATTCCATTCCCTTTCTACTACTGTCTTGCCAATGTCTTCGATTTTTGTTTCATTCCTAATCCATGTACTTCTTTTCTTGTCTCTTCTTTTCACTCCGATCATTATTCTCTCCATCGATCTCACACTGGTTCTAAGTTTCTTTATTAATTTCGCATTTAAAGTCCACGTTTCACAGCCGTACAATAAAACAGGTAGAACATTCATTTTAAATAATTTTCTTTTACCACTCATGTCAATTTTAGATCGAACCAGGTAATTGAACCGCTTAAACATCGACCAGCTCAATGCTACCCTCCTAGTGATCTCTCCCCATTGACCATCCCTTCCAATCTTTTGTCCCAAATAGATGAAATTTTCAACCTTTTCTATTTTTCCTTCCTCAAGTAGTATTTCTTCTTCTTCACAGTTGAATGACATGACTTTGGACTTCAAAGTTCACCTTCAGTCCGATTCTCCTTGTCTCGCCAATTAGTTCCTCTAGCATACGACGAATGCGCTGCTCACTATTAGTACTACATCATCAGCAAATTTCAAGGTATTCAATTTCCGGCCGTTAATGTCTATTCCATTTCCTTCCCAATTCAGATTACTGAAGCATGTTTCCAAAGCTGCGTTGAATATTTTTGCTGACGGAATGTCGCCTTGTCTCAATCCTCTTCTCACTTCCACGACTTTTCCTTTTCCTCTCAATTTAAACTCGATTTTCTCCTATGCCAAGTCCAGTGAGTGTCTCTAATACAGATTTTGTTGTGACTCTGTCGAACGCCTTCTCAAAATCTATAAATAATAGAACTAGTGGGAATTTATAGTCCTTCGAGTTTCTTATCAGCTCCAACAATACAAGTATGTTGTCAAGAGTTGAGAAATTTTTCTTGAAACCAGTTTGATTCACAGAAGTTGATCCAGTTAGATAATAATTATCTAGTTATAACGCATAGAATAGACAATTATTGTCTATTCTATGCGTTATAACCGATATAAATACTTTGTATATACCGGATAGAAGACTTATCGGCCGATAGTTCTTTATTTCCTTCCTATCACCTTTCTTGTAAAGCAGTATCAGTTAACCATATTTCTGGAATTCTCCCACACCTGAGACATAATTATGTTGAATAGCTTTGTCAATAATTCTATCACCACACTTCCACCTGCTTTCAGTTCCTAATTCGTGATTCCATCCGGGCCGCCTGCTTTCCCCTCCTTTAGGCGATCAATTGCTCGCTTCACCTCACTTTTCATAATTGGCGGGTATTCTTTATATTCAACTTCACTCTTCTGCTGTTCTTCATTTCCAAAATCATTAATGTCGTCTTCACATTCATCGGTATGATAAAGCTTCTGATAAAAATTACAGATGATTTTGAGTATTCCTTCTATTTCTCTCACTTCAATTCCATTTTCATTCTTCATACAAATCATCGTTTTCTTACCAAGTTGCTGTAGCCTGTTAAATTGTTTGATGCTTTTTCCAAGTTTGATAGTTTCTTCTAAATCTGATGTTTTCCTATTGTTTGTCCATTCGGTCCATTTTCTCCTTATAAGCTTTGAGGTTTCGCTGAATTCAATATTTTCTCTTCCAAATCGTTTAAGTTTCCTTCTCTTCTCCAGTAATTTACTTATTTCTCTTGGTAATTTCCTTTTCTTGTTCTCTTGTTCATTGCCTAGCATTTGTCTCGTTCTTCTTAGAGTGTTTGTCAATTTGTTAGTTAGGATCTCTATATCCCCACATTCATAAATCGTTTCTTTATTCAAGTTCATTTCTAGTTTCTCCTCATAGCCTAAAAGTTTCAAAACGTCTGTACTCAGTCTTGTAAATTTTTTCTCATGATATCTTCTCCTATTTTCTTTTATTTTTATTTCAATTCTAACAGGTCGATGATCACTTCCGGTATTTATTTCGTCTTCTATATCTACATCCTGAACAATACATTTCTTATCTATGATGAAATAATCTATTTCGTTTCTTGTCGCTCCGTCGGGACTCACCCAAGTCCATTTTCTTTCTTCACTTTCCGGGAAAAACGAGTTCATTATAAACATGTTTTCACCTTCGACAAATTCAAGTAGTCGTTCTCCACGTTCATTTCTTTCGCCGTAGCCGTATCTTCCAACACATCTCTCACCATCATTCTTCCCTATTTTCGCATTCAGATCCCCCATAATTATGTTGTACTTGCATGCATCATTTTCCAGAGCCTCTTCAAGATCTTCATAAAATTCTTCATTTTCTTCCTCTGTTGATACTGAAGTTGGTGCGTAAACTTGTATTATTTTGATTCTTCCTTTCAAGTGTCCCTGAAGTTTCCAAATAACGACAGAAATTCTTTGTTTGTATTGCTTGAAACTTATAATTTTCTTCTTCGATATCTTGTTAACCAAAAATCCTGTTCCACCTACTGGTCCATTTCCATTCAAGTACAGCATCATATCATTTTCAATCATTAAGCACTGCTCATTATCTCTTCTTACTTCTGCAAGTCCTATGATGTCCCATTCTACGTTCTCCAGTTCTTCTAACAGCTGTTCAACCCTCCAGTTCTCTCTGAGAGATCTGCAGATACTGGAATCATTTCACGGGTAACTTCTTACCAAATAAATAATTTAATACTTGAAAGACAATTCCACCAAATTAAATGACAATAATAAAAAACCTCAACGATTTTCTTCTTCAACAGATTGTAGCAACATTGGGATTTTGTATCCTTCTGGCAGGTCTTGGTCTAATTTTTTGTATGCCGACAATTGTAATCGGTGGACTTCTAGATATAGATGATGAATTTTCTCTTGATGAGAACAGTGCGTCATGGTTTGGTAAGTTTGAGAGATCATTAGTAGTTGTAGGATAGTGGATGAGATAAAAAACATGCTAAAAATATAATTATTTGTGATACATAAAATATGGTGATATCAAATAATTATGATATATTTTTGAGGTAAATTCTGCACTTCTGAGGTTCAATTTTATCATAAAGTATGGTGGAAGTTCCAATAGTCTTGCAAATAACTCTAAATTTAGAATAGTCAAAATGATAATGCGAGAATTTTACATGGTTATCTAAGTTTCATAAATTGGATTGATGTGAACCCCATAAAAAATATTAATGATAGATTTTTAAAAAAAATTTGAACTATTAATGGGAGCTGTAAATGGCGCATTCCAATTGAAAATGATGCGCTACCGCAATTTCAAGCATAACAATAAATTATTGATATAACAATAAGCCGAAAGAAATGAAAGATGAATGCAATGGACTGTACCGGTATATCATTTATATAGAACTTGACAGAGTGCCTGAAATTATCGCTTCTTATAGATGCTAGAAAGTCTTACAGGCTAGAAACTAAAAAGACAAGAATTCTACATCATCATTCGCACCATTTTAATTATGCAATATGCATTGTCTAGTTTCTGATTAAATGGCCATACTTCCTAAATCCGTGAGCATATGCAGGAATGGGGACATTCTTAATTCCTATTGATTAAGGATTCTTAATCTCCATAACCCATCTCACATTGGTGATGACTCAAGCATTCACTTTGACCAATAATGCGCGGTAAAATGGATGGCTTCAACGTTTCATGTCCAGAAACGCTTGAAATTCTGTCTTAAAAGGTATAATTTTTCAAAAAAATTTCTTAATCCGAATTTTATTCTCTAACAAAGAATAAACTAACATTAGAATTCACACTTTCAATGATAATTCACTCACTTTAATTGGAGGAATACATTTTTCACTGCTGATAAAGTGATGATTCGAGAAGCGGCTAAGATACAGTGTCAATTTTCATGTAAGAATGATTTGGATACAAGTCAAAAACCTACTGGTTTATTCAAATTGTTTTAAAACACTTTTGACAACTTTCAAGGATTCGTATAAAACTTTTTTGAATACAATATTTTAAACAATTTTAAATTGTTCAAAATACTTTTGATAACTTTTCAATGACAATATTAAATTTGTTTTGATATTGATTGAGACTCGTTCTACTATCAATAAGAGTTTACAATAATATCGTATCAACTCAATTTTAATTCAATTAAGAAAATTGAACTCGACCTTTTTCATTTCTAGGGCTTTGTCTACCCTGTTTAAGTGCTGACACGTTCTTATTAATTTATTGCGATCATTTTTCAGGCAGCATAATATTCATGACCCAACCCATTGGAGGTTTTGTATCAGGCTCTCTACAGGACAAATTTGGAAGAAAGAGATGTATGATGGGAGCTAATGTTCCTCAATTTGTTGGATGGATATTGCTATACTATTCAACGAGTATCACACAATTGTACACAGCAGCAACATTGATGGGCCTGAGTATTGGATTCATAGAGGCTCCAATTTTGTCGTATATTGGCGAAATCACAGAGCCAAGAATGCGTGGCCCAATGTCCGTGCTGGGCGGATCATTTGCCGGAATTGGAATACTGATTGAATGTTTTCTTGGTGCAATGACAGACTGGAGAAGCGTTTGTACTATCAGTGCTTCTTTCCCAGTCATGGCATTCATTGTGCTTTCACTTGTAAGTACGGTAACCGGTAGCCTAATATTATAGTAGAGGAAGCATTAAGGTACTAGAAGTGACATGTCGACCCAAGTAGCATGAAAATAGTTGAAAATGGCTTTAAAATGTTTTGAAATAAGTCTCGTTGGATGGATATAAAACAGTTCCGTATAGAACAGAACTTAATCAATTCTAAAAAGTTTCGAAACTCGTTTTTTACTATTTTCAATATTAATAGAAGTTTAAAACAATTTCAAAATTGTTTCAATATGCTTTTGATAACTTTTTAGGGATTTCTATCAAACTTGTTTAAAAACAATTTTAGAAGAATTTCAAATTGTTTTAAAACACTTTTGACAACTTTCAAGGATTCGTATAAAACTTTTTTGAATACAATATTTTAAACAATTTTAAATTGTTTCAAAACACTTTTGATAACTTTTCAATGACAATATTAAATTTGTTTTGATATTGATTGAGACTCGTTCTACTATCAATAAGAGTTTACAATAATATCGTATCAACTCAATTTTAATTCAATTAAGAAAATTGAACTCGACCTTTTTCAATTCAATTTTAAAATATTTTCTAAATCGCTTCAAGTTTCAAGATTTTTTCTAAATGATATAAAACTTGTTATATAAACAAGTTCAAAAATTGATGTTGAAATTACCAATTTTTTCACTAAAGGTCTGAAAAAATATTTTATGGAATGATTAAACTATTATGACTGCCTTTTAGTGAGATGTAAGTTGGGGCATAGCCTAAGCGAAGCGAATGTCCACAACATCCCACACGTGTCTAAAATACGTCTGCATACATTTTTCTATCTACAACTATCAGATTTGGATAACTTATTCAAACTAACTTAAACTCAATGCTTAATAATTTTGATGGTCAGTTTAGAACTAGACAAGTGATATAAACAACTAGATATAAACAAACTGTATTCGATTGCAAAATGTTCAAATAATGTTATGGGAATATTTAGATATATATGAAAGTGAAAGTTAGAAAGGATGGATTAATATTGGCTACATGATGAATGTATGCGTGTGACGTACGGTACGGTACATGTTAATAGTTATTTATGTATTAAGAGCGTAAAGCGTGACTTTATTGCTCGAGTCAAAACAGTTACTGCGTGACGCGTAGCGGAGCGCAGTAATTTTGCGAGAGCAAAAAAGAAGCTTTACGCACGAATTACATACAACATTTTTCCTACAACTGCAGCTCTGGATTCCAATAAAAGCTTGTAGTTTGTAACATCACAGATTTTAGTGTGCGCGGATTTGGTTAGTGTGCGCCATTTTTATGAGAACGAGGTTATGAGAATTTCACGGATTTCATGATCCACCAATGAGAAGACATCAAAAACAGCTGGCGAGCAGTAAAGTACTTTTCACGCACGCCAGATGACTTTACCGCTCGCTGAGCAGTAAAGAGGTATTTTACAATCAGTTTTTAGTACGTAAAGAACTACTTTACGAACAGTTGTAGGAAAAAATTATTTTCACATGAAAAAACTTATGATGTAAATTTTAATAAAGGTGAAATTGTTGATGTAATGTAGAAGCTGAAGAACCAAAGAGGTGAATTGATTTAAAAACTGTAGAGGTGAATCAAAATTATAAGTAGTATCTTTAAAAAGTATCTTCTCGTAGCCTTGAAGTATGCTTCAGTCAGTCGGCTGAAGCGATTTTTGGCTGCAGATTGCAGAACATTTTTGGTTCTGGTTCCTTTGACAAGAATACATTGTTTAAAAGAATGAAACGCTACAGCAGATATACCACCAAAAAATACATACATATAGATCTAGTAAGGTACTATCTGTATCTGTGCATGTCGCATAAACAATAGTGTACTCTTTCTACCTGCACTAGTGTACTCTTGTACTTTAAAAGTTGAAAGAAAAGAACTCTCTCGATACACATCGAACTCTCTCAGACTGATACCCTCCCATTCAAACACATCACTCTCACACACTCCATTTCAATCACTGTCTCTCGTCCCACACAATTCCTCTCAATCTTACTCACTCTCTCTCTCTCACTCTCTCTCTCTCTCTCTCTTTCTCTCTCTCTCTCTCTCTCTCTCTCTCTCTCTCTCTCTCTCTCTCTCTCTCTCTCTCTCTGGAATAAATTATTATTCGTTAAGCGTCATCGCTAAGATCGTTATGGCTAAGATCAAAGTGTAGCGTATCTCTTAGACTAGTAAATAATGTAATCTAATCTAATCTTCAATACGCAATCGAGCATGTGTACAGAGTGATTCAGTGTTACCGGCGCTTTCTGAGCTCATTGTACTAGCAAAAATAATGAAAAAAGTTCTATGAACATAGATACGGAAATGCTTCGTTACCGAGTTGAACAGAGTGAAAGATTTCGCCCAAAATTAAGTAGGTACCCTGAGTGAAATGAAGACTTGCTGGAATCCTGGGAAGATAAATAAAGAGAGTAATTCAGTCAATTCTTATCGGTTTTAACCTGAAAAATTGAATACAACAGTTTTCAGATCCGTCTCTTTTAGTTTTTATGATAGTTCAAAGTTCACTTGAAACATGAAAAGTAGGGGTCGAGAAAAACCACTTTCTTGCGTTTGACGAAAGTTAACTTTGTTAATTAAGTACGGTAATAACAAACTTTTAAATCAAAACTTCTGAAAAATTCAATTCTTGAAAATATCATGTAAATTATGCTAGTGAGAAACAAATAATAGTTGATGAAAGTAAATTTTATTAGGCTACAAACACTTACAAAACTAACGGAATTTCAAAATTGAATAAAAAATCGAAAGCTTAGTCTTAAATGAAAATATCTGTATAGTAAATAAACTTGCGCAAACGACATAGGGTTTTTGTTTTTGAATTAAAATTCAAAAAACTGATTTTTTGTCTAATGCCCGGTTTTTTCAGTAGTACAGTAAATCATTTATAGTAACTAGTAAGTAGTTCTGTGAGCAGTAGACCTCAAGCCCAAGAATAAGGGTACTTGTACAGTTGAGCATTCAATACTCGATATAATAGTCACCATTACAACATCTAACTGTGCAATGGGGGTGTCCACGTGGCTCCAATCTCTCATACACCAGTTTACGCCATATTGTGTTTAATTTAACAATGGCGACTTATAATATTTCACGGGATTAGATAACCATCTGAAAAAATAGTTTCTTGTGGTACTAAAGAAACTATATATATCACGCCTTCATTTACAATACAAGATAATATGCGCTGTCTCTTGCGTGGTAGAGATGCCCACATAGAAAATAATATAGATCATCACAAATAAGTTCTGCAATCGGGCATGGTGATTAGATTCAAGATGAATTTTTGTGGAACACAGAAATGAATTGGGTCCGACGCTTGATTCAATTTCTTGCATCAGACCCTAACGCACCATCAGTCCTTGACAAAAATGCAATCAGTGAACACTTACCGCTTTATATGAAACAAATTTTTATTAACATAGGAAGAAATGGATTAAGGAAGAGAAAACGAAAATTGAGCAGGCAACTTTCGTCTAGCTATCTCGAACCCAGCTAAAGTTCAATAAGAAAAATCAGTAAGTACTGTACAGAATATACCTTATAGTATACGAATACTATAGTATTCGTATAGTAAGTATACGAATATATCTATAAGAATGAGAACCTTAAAATAAAAAGAATATTATTCCAGGGGTGCCCACAGGGGGTTGATTGCGGGGGGGGGGGTTAAAGGTGATTGAAACCGTGTTTAACGTGACGACATTCAAGTTCATATATTCATTTCATTCATATTTCTTTTTTACTTTTGCAAAAAATGTTACCTATGTAAAAAATCTCAAGATTTAAACATACATTTTGTATATTATCGACTTGGGTTTGAATTTTTTCAATACCTATATAAATCTTCTTTAGGTTTTTAAAGGAATACGGGGGGCTTGTTTTTTCGCAATTTTCGGGGGGTATGTCATGAGGCTTGGGCACCCCTGGTTATTCAGTAAAAGCAATTCTGGAAAAGGTGAAAATAATTAATTGTGCTTTTATTTGAGAATCATAGGCTATCACATCATTTTAAGTTGGAAAAAAGAATTATGATTGCATTTTTATACATATGTGTATGTTTCTAAATGTTAAATTATTTAAATACGCAATACTTTTGTACACAGATCTGCAATCCAGGCAAGCTCAGAAAGTCAGAGAGATTCTTGGTCTTCTATTATTTGTGTCTTGCATAAACTGATTCATCAAATTCTTAACACTCAAATGCAATCACAATAATTGCGGAATACCTGTGAAACAACGTTTTTTGTGATGATGGCGCTCAAATAAGTTCACGACTTGAGTGTGGGTGATAAGTTGATGATAATGATGTTATGGATGGTGGACCACTTAGGTGGGTTCCGAACTACAATGTGAGTGATAATAAACCAGATAATGTCAATTTATTATTTGGTGTTCCTTCCAAGCGCAGTAATGTGTGCTTGTTACTGAACTTCACAATCGCGCTCAGCAAGCGGTTGATATTATCTGATATAAGATAAAATTGAAATTAAATCACTGAAAAAATGTATAAGATAATAAACTTTTTGAGATTCGCAGGAAAATTGCGAACTAAAAAATTCCACCACCATAATATATTAAATTTATGGAACAAGAAATCCAAGAATAATATATCTATTTTTCGCTAGTCACCGATACTTGTTGCTAGCGCCCACCCTTTTGATTTTGCTGGCAACGCAAATATAAATATCAAGAATAAGTACAGTATGTTAGTTTTAATGCTTGTTTTTTCTTGAAATTGTGATGCTTTGATTTTTTGGCAATATTTTATTTATTTTTGGTTTTGAACTAGATTCATATTTTATAAAACATCATGATTATTCATTTTCTTGAAATTTATATAGTAATAAAATTAGATAGTGATGAAAATGAAAAAATGCTCATGGATTTACAGCATGAACAACATTTTCGAAGAGCACTGACTGAAACGTATTCTACTTTTTCCCCAGGGACAAACAAGACAGCCTCAATAATAATGAAGAAGATGCTCCATTATTGATAAGTTGAGATGAAAATTGAAAAAACATCGATTGTAAGGGATAAAATAATAAGGCATTGTAAATTTTCAGAATAAATTCCATTGTGTAAGTTATTCGTTCTTATTTTTTAACTCAACCTTTTTCACATTGAGGAATATTAATAGCTCACTCATACATTTGCTTCTGGATAAAAAACTTGTTTACTTGTATTAATACAATTTTCAAAATAGTCATATTGTTTTAATGAAAGTGAGCCTTTTTCAAATTAAAAGTTCCTCTTCTATTAAATCATTAGCCTATTATATTAAACTTATTCTGAGCTCATTTCAAAAATGGTTCATTAAAATAAAACTTGTTTTAAACGGAAAATAAAACCAGTTTACTTGTTTTGATACATTATTTAAACAATTTTAAAACTCTTTCAAAATCTTTTTGATAGAAGTTAACTAGGAGTTTCAATTCTATTGAATCAATTTTAAACTTGTTCTAAAATCATTTTGAAATTCATTTAATACAAATGAACTCTTTTTAAAAAATATCAAGTTTCCTTGTATTAAAACAATTTTGAAACTTTTTAAAATTGATTCAGATTCATTTAAAATTCATTTTCATGATACTTGAGGATGAAAAAAGTGAACTTGTTTAAGTAATTTGGGTAGTATGCATTTTGTCCCTTTTATAAGCTGAGGTCTGAAGCTTTATTATATATTTCTACCTGAGTTGTAGAAATCAACTATGGTACTGCACATATACCATACCTACCTAATACATTGTTTAAAATAGCATAATTCACATTTTGTCCATATGAAAAATAAGTAGCCTACATGAATGAGATAGAATAGAAAGGTTGCGAAGATAGAGGTGTGAAATCACCATATCTTATACTATAGGGCCTACTGTAGGCCTATAACTAAGGCTATACTAAATTGATTGTGGCCCTAAAATACCTAGTTATGTATTTTATACATAACTATACTTGTTACTGACTTAAATTTGTCTTATACTCCTTAACTGGAGTCTGCAAGACGTAATCTACAAAAAAAAATGTATATTTACGTATATTGAACATGAACATTCTACAATAGGCTACTATATACATTATACTATTTCAAAAAAATTCGAGTTAAACACGTTTGACAAGAAATTTTTTATTATATATTATAGGCTACTCCCTATAAAAGTCATCAACAACTGGATCATGCATTTTTACTGAAAGTAAACTATCGCGATCTATAGTTCTAAAAAGCCTTATTTCAAATTTCTAATCGACTGCCTATCGTTGCCCAACTTGATTGCTCATGTTTGTTTACAGTATTTTGAGTTCTAGGCATATCAGGCAATTACAAACCTAGAATTTTTAGGGGATGTTTTTAAGTTGACGTTATCAACTAAGGATATATTCTGAGGGGAACCGCCTAAAACGGTTCTCACCTCCCATGAAAGACACAAATACGACATTATTAAAGTGTTTTTGAAAATTTAGGGGAAAATCCCCTTTATCATATATATTTATTGCCCCGTTGGCTCGCACCTGATATGAGGGATATGATCCAGTAGATTAGAGATATTATTATGGAAAACTACATACAATGAGTCTTTTTCAACAGTCATGATGGGTTTTATAAAATGTTCTTGCTAAAATTAACTAGCTATATTAATTTGTACATTGTTATCAGATTCCAGAGTCACCTGTGTGGCTGATCTGTGTTGGAAGAATTGCTGAAGCTGAACAAGCTTTATGCTGGTTGAGAGGATGGGTTCACCCTGCATGTGTGCGTCAGGAACTCTTATCTATTCTAGAGTATGTGAAATCACCATTTGCCCAAGAATTGGCTGTTATCTCCAAGGACAATGAGGATTTGAATGACTTCAAGAAAGGTTAGTAAGGTAGCCTTATCCTTTTTGTAGCCTAAAAATTATTATTAACTTATTGTGTAATAGTACACTACAAGTGATCACACACTCTCCTTTGACAGTTAAGGAAACCCTACATTATTCCTGAATTTTTACAGGTAGCCTATCACTATGATAAATCATTAATGATTTATATTGAATACGATATGGTAAGCAAAAGATAGCAGGAGACGCTTGTCAAATGAACCAGATCTACCAAATGTTAAATAAGCCTTCATTATAGAGTAATTAGGCTACAGTACCGTACACTAAGATACGCGCTTGTCAT
This sequence comes from Conomelus anceps, assembly GCA_948455865.1. Taxonomy (NCBI): domain Eukaryota; kingdom Metazoa; phylum Arthropoda; class Insecta; order Hemiptera; family Delphacidae; genus Conomelus; species Conomelus anceps. The sequence goes on along the minus strand of OX418217.1, from coordinate 68,830,789 downwards.
TGGGACTTTAAAGTTGCTATAAATATGCTGTAAATACAAAATAGGCTACTGCCTATATAGCTGAAAAAATAATAAATGATAACATTACAGGGAACACGTTTTTCAGTATTATTATTGTAATAATTTTACGGGTTCTAATGTCTAAAATAATGCTGACAACACTTGAAAGTAACACTCAAACTTTATTTACACAATCAATCTAAAACGCGCAATAATCAATCAGTTAATTATCACACAAGAAAATCTAAAAACAAATCGTTCAATAACGTTCAACTAATAATAAATTTACTATATCACTGTACAAAAAACTAGTTACTAACTCTGTCAATAGGCTGATCAATGATTATTAATAATAACTGCCCATTAAACTGTACAATGACGTGAAAAGAAATATCTAATAAATGATTGAAACAGTCAAAACTGAATACTTTACGAAGCACAGTCTGTCAAGGCTTTTATTAATCACACTTGCAGCACTATGTCGTTTAACACATTGAACTTCTAAACAACAACTGACATACTGCTCATAAGGACCGCCTTTAAATAAGATTTTTGTTTATTCTAGAAGTCTCCAAATAATTATGAGGGTTCCTGATACTTCTATTTACATAAATAACATGATCTTGAACATTCTTTGTAATGCTCAAGAATCCTCGAAATGCATATGGGAGTGAGAAAGACAAAGCTAGGGGAAAGAGAGTCAACAAGAAATGATTCATGAACTCTCTGAAGATAAGGCGCTGCCATGCCAGAAGTCAGTTTTGACTCATAATTACACTTTCTCACCTTAAAAAAGTATTCTGTCCCAGAACAATGGTACTTCAGATGTTTGATGCCTGCCTTGACCACTAGCTGCCTCCTCCTTGGTCATCCAAGAGTTGTACATGCAAATGGTGATCTGGAAAACAGTGGATTGAAACACTTCTTCCAGCATTGGATTCAGAATTGTCCAGTCCAAGCCAACATATCCACTTTCAAGTCTTGGTATACCAAGTTTCCTTACTGAATAATGAGACGAAATTGTCACAACCACATTTATGGTGTAAGAACCGAAACTTACTTCCATATCATTGATCCTAGTCACAACCTCATAAGGCCCTCCCACTGGTTTTTGAGTTTTGGAGAGTAGCCACAAATCCTCTTTGGGTTGTATAACCAGACTAGGTCTCCTGCTTGGTATCCACCTTGGTCAGCCTTAATGTCATACCTCTCCTTCATGCTTGCTTTATCAAGATTGGTGCACACTTTCTCATGAGTCTCATCCATCCCAGTCAGCACAACTATGTAAATTATATGTATTATTTATCTTCAGCCAAGGTCCATAGATGGTATATAATACATATTGCATTTGTATAATATACGTAAATAATACATCCAAATGTCCCGCTTTTGATTGTATAATATACGTATATCAAGGTCAATCTATACATTCATTTGTGTAAATAATATGTCAACAGTATATGTAAACAATACGTACACCATAGACATATAAGATACATATTAAAAACATCCCTAGTGCAACAAATTTACATATAATTTATGTTAATACATATAATATATGTAAACTTGATGTTAGTATAAATATCCTTTTCAAAATAAATTTAATGTAAATCATAGAGCTTGTCATACAAATGGATATTAAATGAACAGCCAGCAATATAGATGAAATAGATAGGGTTTTTTTAAAAATAAACAATTTTTGTTGGACTTAGGTACAGTACATTAAACATTAGATTTTTTGTCTTATTCCAAATTCTGGTTCCTGCCTGCCTAAACCATTCCCACAGGCGATTTTCAAAAATCTTGCTGGTGAATATAGTGCAGTGTGTTGCACTAATAACCCCTGAAACAATAAGTTTTCTATATCAATGACAAATATATCTTAACTAATACTTTGATGATAATAATAATTACTTTGAAAAAAATAAAATAAAAAGAACGCTGTAGTGGCAGGTGAGTCACAAGAAGTTTCTGAACTTCACTAGCAAACTTGTCAACATTTTTCAAAATTCAACATCTATATCAACGAAAAAGTTGTAATTCTGATGTCTTCAGACAACATTTTTCAAGAAAATGTTTGTTTTTCTTGAATAAAAGCTGTGATAAGAGAAATTTCCTGCATTGTTAAATTAATATGTAAAATACACAACAGTAAATATATTTATAAGCTGACACCCAGCAGGGATAGTAACACCACTGGCATCATGAGATTTTTTGGGAGAAATCATCTGTTTGCAAATAAAACACAAATTTAATTACCCCCAATTTTTATTCATGCAGTACTGTATTCCAATTTAAATAGATCAAGTTCTGTAGTATTATTATTGTTTTTATTATTACTGTAGAACCCTTTAATATGACTTTGGGAAAACAAACTGCTCAAAATAAAGTGACCATGTCTGACAGTCCATCACACTTCCATCACCACGACCGGCACTGCATGGTGTCTTGCTCATCCCCAATTATTGAAAGTGTTCAAGGGTGGTCCCAGGAGTGGTGGTCAAGGGAGTTTTGATTAAATTTCCATTTATGACCAATAAGATGCAGCCAATTTGCCAGTTTTTGATTGATAATACGCAATTTTACCTGATAAAACACTTTCCAGCCATTTTTTTTATTATTAAATGCAACAATTAATTGCCAAAAAAATGTGGCCCAATTGCCATTGTAAAATTAATTAATTTTTATGATTAATTCAAGTTCAATTTCCATTTTTGGCATATGTGGCTTTGGTCAAACAACCTTTTTGGCTAATAATAACATATGTATAATAATAAAATATGAGGCTGACGAAGCTTCTTTTCAGAAGTGAAATGCATTCCTCAAGCATCTCCAATATATGTGAGTAAAACATTATTTAAAAGTGAAATACAGTGTCAGTTTTAATATTAGATTAATAGTAACACACATTGCAGTTGTCAAATCTGGACTATAAAATGTGGTGATTCATTGTTTTTTGCCATAAAATTATGTTAATCTGCCATTTTGCTTATTTTAGTCAATAACAACTTCTGGTTGATGCATTTACCCTCCACAATGCAGTCCAGCATTGTTAAATTAATATGTAAAATACGCAACAGTAACAATAATTTTCGGCAGACAGTATGCATGCAGCTTGGCTGTTATAATTAAATCAAATTATTTTTCATAATAAGGCTTAAAAGAAATATTTAGGAAACTCGCTTTAACAAAATAATACATCCAAGAACATCTTACATTACACTGGTTTTGACTGGAAGTAAAATTGAGTTTAGGGTTTAAATTTTTTTAAATTTATTCTGGAAAATAATCTGTAATTTGATAGTAGAATATACTTACTTTCTAAAATAAGAATGATTGAAAGCTTGTTCAAGGCTCTCTTGCCTTTCTGTCCCTCCCAGCTTAAATTAACTGCAACTTCATTGGTGAGCAGTCTCACCAGGCTTCTTGTTACAGAATCCTCTACAGAATTCCCTCCAATTTTTGTGAGGAACTCAACCTGGAAAACAAAAAGTATATTGTAAAAATAAAAATTACACATAAATTACGGCAGTACAAGTTAAGCTGGTTTATTTTGAAAGGTTGGCAGTTCTTTAGAGTAATAAAAATACATTTAGGCATTAGGCCCCACTAAATTGTCTAAAATGGAAGACAGTCTCACAGACCATCTTTTGTTTTATATAATTTTCAGTGTTGTATCAAGTTTTTTATTCCAGAGGGGCTGTATTTTAGGGAAGTAAATCCTTAGGAGTTGTTTTAGTCAGCACTACATTTTTAGTATTTTCTACAAATCTTTTATTTGTTTACATATTATTTTAGTACACTTACATATTCTAGTGTATGTGTGTTAGATGTAAAAAAGAATTATACTGCAGAGTTATATGTAGGGAGATAAGATATACACTGTCACAATACCAGGAACCAATCTCAATTAGATATGCAACACAGTAGTCTAAGTAAAGGTAAAAACAGTTTTGGAATTATTAGTTCAAAAATATTTAATAATGTACACAATTTAGTCATTAAAGTTGAGATCCTATAATTGGTTAACCCTGAACCCTTTCTATAGCTTGAGTGAATACTTTGCCCTGAAGTCAGTACACTTTTGATGGACACTGAATACCAAATAGGTAGGCCCACTATCTCTAAGAAACTTTATTTCAACTAGACAACACCTAGACCAAGGCCTAATAAACCTAATACATAAAATGTAGACCTACTTAATGAAACTTTATTTGTAATTGCACAAGAACACCTTATACACCAACACTGCACCCACCCACTTCAAAGTAATAAGTCATAGGTAATAGTCATAGGAACTCTCTGATTTATGTACCTCCTTAAACCTTGGCCTAATACGCCCCCATTGGTTTCTATTACTAAGAAGATGGACATTGAAATTTGCAGGCCTAATATTGGCTAGTTTGTAATATTTTCATTTGATTATATATTGTAGGATGTCAGCATAACTGTACCCCTTACATCGTTTATATAAGGTACATAATGTTGACATATAACAGTAAATATAAGCTATAAAATGAAATATAACTTATAACTTAGGCCGGCAATAGACGGACTGCTTCAAGCAGTCGTTAAGGGACTGCAAAAGTGCAGTCGATTTGCAGTCAGGCCGACTGCAAACCGACTGCTTGAAGCAGTCCAAAAGCAATCGGTTTGCAGTAGGCCCGACTGCTTTTGGACTGCTTCAAGCAGTCGGTGACTGCCTTGTTGAATAGGCGGAGTAGAGTTGAGACTGTTTGAGCCTTCCATAGAGACAATAAATTATTAATAAAATTACTGAGAATAATTTTCCAGAAATGATTGGAGCACAAATTAATTGAAGAAAGACGCATTTAATGAAATTTATGAAAATGATTTAAAACAAATTTAATAATAGTTTAAAAAATTGGTAAATGGATGGAATGAGAAATGGATCCTCAAAAAATAAATTATTTTCTCATTTAATATAAGAATACATTATTCTCGTCATACAAAGATGGCCCCCTGACATGAAAAATTACAAGAAATAGTAACATTACAGTAAGTTATATAAAATCACAGGGTTATTAATTAGACAGCGAATAATTAATAATAAGATAATATTTCTTGACTTGATCATTTCATAAAAGAAAAAATAGTAATAACCAGCCTAAGTAGTAGAATTAAATTCTTGGATTTCTTGTTCCATAACGATCTGCGTTGTTAATACTAACTTTTCATTGTAAATTTTATAGGTGAATAAATAATAATTGTGCTCACACTTGGCCAAACGCTTTCGAGTTATGGAAACTCATCTTCAAGGCATTCTAGATCGGCGATATTGGTTAGAAGAATTGTGGTTTTTGTATCATGTGATCGAAAAGTATGTGTGATAAAATTTAATTCATTGAGCATCTAACCAACATCGCCGATCTAGGATGCCTTGAAGATGAGTTTCCATAACTCGAAAACGTTCAGCTAAGTGTGAGTACAATTATTATTTATCCACCTATAAAAATTGACTGAAAGTCGTTAAATTTACAATAAAAAGTTATTACTAGAAATATTGAATAACGATATTTTTATGGATAGAGCCGGAACCTTAAGTACGGTACTGCATCCTTTTTTAATAATGATTTCCGTGAAATCACTGGATGGACACAAAAATATTATTTTAGTCCTACACAGAATGATTCAATATCTAGAAGTATTTATTGTAAGTGACAGATTCACTTTAAATAACTCCTAGAGCTTAACATTAGTCAAAATTAGGGGGTAAACTAAATCTTAAATGAGCAAAGTTAGGAGAAAATTATGCAAAAATCAAAAATGAAAAAATATAATAAAACAGGATCTTTGTCTTTGAAGAAGACTCTAGTTGACAAAGTACAACTAGTTTTGAAACCAACGTGCCATGTTCATGTAGCCTACTAAATACACACAATAAGTGAAATATGAGCGGTGGTGCGAGCAGTCGAGTGGACTGCTTGAAGCGGTCCGTGTATTGCCGACCGACTGCACTTTTGCAGTCGGCAGCACGGCGGAACTCGACTGCAAATGGACTGCTTGTTTTGTTACCGACCGCAACTCGACTGCTCAAGCAGTCCGTGTAGTGCGGTCTTGATTTTAACATTGAAAATGCGATCCGCCCAACTGCGACTGCTTCAAGCAGTCGTACCCGACTGCTTCAAGCAGTCCGTCTATTGCCGGCCTTAGGCTACTTTTACTATGCTCTGTGGAGTAAGGTTTTGGTTACTTATCATAATGTAAAGACATTGAAATTCATCATCAAAATAAATGATTTTACAATATTATACATCATACTCACCTAACCTATCTCCACAGTGCTGTAAAAATAGATAAGTGAAGCCAATTCCATTTTAAATTTAATTTAATGTTCAAACCACCAGAAAAAATGATTCAATAGCTAACTTATATTATTAATTTCGATGTAAGCTATTGATATTGGTAAGCTCAATATTTCCAATCAGATAAGTTAAGTGTGGTACAAGTACAAAACTCCACCCACAGCAGAGACTGAAAACAGATTTTAGTGGAAACTGTCAGTTGGGATAAGTTACCTAGAAGTTTATATGTTGATCAACCAATAGGCCCTAACCCTATTTAGTTTTAGTTTTGATTATCTAACATCAATAAGTTTATTCAACCCTGCAATTGATATGAAGCTTGAACTTAAGTGTTTGGATTTTTGTATTTGGGGCTAAACAGTAGGCCTAACAAACAGAAACCTAACCTAAAAGACGTTTTTATAAGTTTCTCAGATTCTTGGATCCTTTCAAAGCCAATAGTGACATAAAATTCAGTTTCTTTTTATACATTATGAATAAATACAAAATAATACGTTTTCCACACTTACCTTGAACGAATAATTAATTGTCCTTAGTTTGAACTCTGAAGAACAGAACAATCTAATTTCTCACTTCGTCACACTGCCAGAACAACAGTTCTTAAAAATTGACCCCAAAAATACACTACTAACAAACTCAAACTATAAATATATTGAAAAGATAATTAACCCTTGGGCACTGGCAGGGCGGCACTCCGTACCGCTTTTCCATCTAAATCATGGTAACTCTGTAGTGTGTCATAGTACCGCTAGAACGCTCTTGGGTATCTTTCATCCAACTATCATAGAATGTCCCCATACTGTTTCCTTTTTCCATTATGTTCTCATCAGTGTTCAATTAGCTCGTGAAGAGAGAGCATACGCGCACTCGGTACTCCGTACCGCCCGCCCGTGAACTTGTAATCGAACTAACTGTTTTTTTAATCGGAAAAATGGCTAACAGTCGTCAAGTTATGAGTGATTTAGAAATCGCGAGTGTTCTACAAGCTATGGATGAAGATGAAAAACATTTTGGTGAATATCATGGTCCAGTTTTTGACTTCAGTGATGAGAGTGAGGGGGAAGCAGAAGTTGTTTTACCTGATGATCATTCTAGTGACAGTGATTGTTCAGGAGATGAAGCAGACATTCCTCCACTCACTTTTTCGGAGGATGAAATTACCGACTTCAACATTTTTCTTGGCAAGAACGGTGAAACTTTTTGGTTCAGCAATGATCTCGCATTGCCCACTCAAAAGACTAGATCAAAAAATGTGATAAAAATTTTTCCTGGGCCTACGCGCATCACAAGAGACATCAAAAGTGAGATAGATATTTTTCTTGCTTTTATTCCAATTGAAATGATTGACAAAATTGTTTTGTATACGAATAAGTTCATTGAGAAGAGAGCTTTCAAGGTCCAGAACAGGTGTATTGAACAGCACAAGGAATTCAGAATTAGGAATTTCACACCTACCTCTCGGAATGAAATTCTGGCACTGATAGGAATTTTATTCTATCTGGCCACCTGTAAGGGAAATCGTGCAAATGCTAAAAGTTTTAGGGAGCCGCAACCAAAGGCCTCCCCAAAGATGTCAAGTGCTTTCTCTCTTCATATCGAAATTCTGAAAATCCTCAACCATCTGGTAGTGAAAGAGACAACCTACCTAGAGCCGGGGCTTGCCACTCATGTGGCTCAAAACAAAACAACAAAACTACTGTGAGATGTTCCTTGTGTACTAAATTTACTTGTAAGCAACATTGTATTACTTCAACCAAGTGCTATTCATGCCAAAATGCTGAAGACTCTGATGCCAATATGGAATCATTTGATGAGGAAGTATAGAATTTGAAAATTTTTTCCCCTGCCTAGAACTAGTTATCTACTTACTTTCTTATAAAGGAATAGGAAGGCCATTATTTTAGTTTGTCACAAAGTTTCCTTATTATGTAGATTTTTCATGAGCTACTTATTTGTATATTTTGAAGCCTGAGTTCCTTCCATATTTGCAGTTCCTGAAGATGATGCCTGAATTTAATCTGTTATTTCCTGGATTCAAAAATTTAATCTGTTATTTCCTGGTTTCAAGGATTTAATGTACGAATCTATTTTACTTATAAACAACCAATTTGAAGTTTTAATTCTAAACAAAAACTGTGCAATAGGCACCAAAGTGTTGTTGATGGCTTAAATCTTTTCTACCTCATATTTTAGTAAATGTATATAGCCTAGTTCAAGTTTATTTTATTCAACTGAATTGTATTATTTTGAAGTTCTATTGAATTTCTAATTACAGTGAAAACGTTTATAAAATTTGCATGTTTTATATTATTTTGAACCTAATCAATAATACTTTAGCTGAAAATTTTGAGAAAAATTACTATCTACAAAAAAAAAATGGTTTTTGCAATCTCTATAGATGCTATTTTCAATGGTAAACTAGGTGGTATATCTATTTTTGCAAAAAACGTCAAATAAATATTCCTACTATGAAACAAACTGTTAATTCTGTGTGGGCGGCACTCTATACCGCCCGCCGGCGATCTACATCACCTCGTACCCGCCCGTGCCCGAGGGTTAATATTATACATATAATGAAATTAATGTACAATAATTAAATGATTTATTACAACTAAAAGCGAGGACAAGATCGAACAGAGCAGAAGTAGAAGCGTGTCTGTGTGTGTGTGTGTGTGTGTGTGTGTGTGTACTGTCTGTGTGTCTCAAAGTCGAATGATCCCCAGTAATAATACTTGGTGGAATCGTGGAATGGTGGTAGCTTGGAAAGACAGACTCTAAATCAAAATGGACTACACCTTTATTCTGCACCAGCCAACTCACTACCTTTATTCAAGGAAAAAATTTATCTGGGGCTGGGGAAGTTTAAGCTGTCTAAATTGTAAAGACAACTGAGATAAATATTAAGTATTGCCATGTAAATATTTAGTCAATCTCGAATATAAATAATATATATAGTATATGTATAGCCTATCTTAATACATACCATATACATAACATTGACTTATTCTGTACTTATACCAGAATTTGTAATAGAAGCATAAAAGGTTATAAATGCATTCTCCAAGCAAAAAGGCTATCGCTTTTCACTTGTTTTAGTTTTCTCAAAATACTACATTAATTTCATGAATGTCAACCATGATTCGTCAAATTTATGTATACAATACGTTCCAGATTCACATGACCTAAAATTGACCTATTGACCTAAACTATACGTATACTATATGGTTTGTGCTGACTGGGATATGCTTCATCAGTTGGGTGATGTCTTCCTACTCGAATGTTTCACCAGGCTTGCTTCCAAACTGTAGATCAATCACAGGGTAGCCATAAATCTCTGCCAAAGATGATGCAAGTGGGTGTTTCCTTTGTCATTTCATTGACAGAGCTACAGTACGATATACCACCAGAAAGAAATCAAGATGATAATCTCAATTAGGGGCAAGGCATGGAATCCTTCACCAGTCTTTGTAGGGGGGTTCTCCCACCACCACACAAAGGGATCCAAGGTCCCTTATCAGGAAATTGAAAATTCAAGGCAAATTGATAGCTTTTGAAGATTTTTGAGCATCTGAAATCTCTCTTCTGAATAGGCCTAACAAAAGGCAAAGACCAAATTCAAAAGGCAGAGAACTAAAAAGAATTTTATCCAATTGCACCTCTTGTGTAATCTTCCTCATTACCATAGACTGACAATGGATAATATAGGAAAAAAACGCAAAACAACCAAAATAATGGGGACTGATATATGATGCACTCACTTGATCTAATTTATAAAAATAAAGTTAACCATCTGTAGCAACGCAGAGGGTTTATTCAATTATAAAACAATCTCTTCTCAATTTTCAAATTTACTCTAATTCTCCAACTGACAACTTTCAATAACATTTCTACATCCAAGCCAGATAAAGAACTAACTGTTTACAAAGAAAGCTTGACAAACCAGAAATATTACTTTTCTTCTTCTTAATTAAATAATTATCATACTGTACATTAAATTTGGTTCAGCTTACCAATCAGATATATCTGGTATGTCCAATCAGATATTATTTATTATTCTGTTCAAGTATTAAGACTAGTAATATTATTCTGTTATGAGTTATTATTTTGTTCAACTCACCTGATTGACCAAAATAGGACATAACATGAATAATAAATCACATTCTAAAAATATAAAAACGATTTACTAACTTGCAAAATAATAATTATTATTGAAAAAAATATGAGTAATTTAGAATATGCGAGCTTACTGTTGGTTCCACAAAGCTGCAACTGAAGCTGTGTGTACTGGGGAGGAGTAAGCATGAGGAGGCAGCTACCAAAAACTGTGGCTGAGAATGGCTGAGTGACTGAGAATGCATGAAGCCTTATTCATTGCAGGTGAATAAGGTTACTCTCAAATGGTGCCCCAACATTATAAGTCTTCATTGGTGCCTTCTTCTTCCTTAGCTGGTCATTTGCTTCTGCACAGATTATGCACATTCTGCACCAATTTTTGACATTCTCTCTCAACTTTCACCAATAAAATTGTTCTCTAGCCCTCTCCACTGTGTTGTGAAGACCAAGATTTCCCCAGATTTGTATTCATGCAGACTCCTCAACACTTCCAGCATGCAATTGAGTGGGATAATTACTTGTTGTCTCTTCTGTCCCCTGCTGCATTCTCAATCACCCTCTTCAGTACTCCCTCATCTTCAATGATTGAGTTCCACTTGGCCCAATAGATCTTCACAATTGGTGTGACACAGTAGTTGGACTAAGGTTTCGACAAGACCTTACTGAAGTATCCAATGACTTTCTCAACTCCTTCCTTCTCCTGAGAAAGTATTCCTCTGATGGCTATATTGCTAGCATCTGTGTCCTGTTCCTTCTGCTCTTGGATAATCCAGGATTGGTGCATCCATCAGCACATGCCTTGATTCATCAAATACTTGCTCACAGTTCTCATCCCAAATTAAGCTCCTCTTGCGTGTCCCCAGTCAACTTTGTCAAGGGTTTTGCAATATTGGAGAATCCAATAATATGTGCAAAGACTCAGAAGACTTCTTACTTCATGGTTATCTAGTGGGACTTGCCACTTTGTGATAGCTTCTATCTTCTCTGGATCGGTAGCAACTCTAGAATCTGATACCATTTGTCCAAGGTAGTTGACTTGTCTTCTGAACAGATTGCACTCCTTTGGATTCAATTTTTGATTTGCCTGCTTAAGGCAGGCAACTTGCTTCAAGTTGTGTAAGTAGTGACTGAATGATTTTCCCAGAACAATGGATGTTATCCAAGTAGACCAAACAGGTTTCCCAAGACAATTCTCTCAATACATTCTCCATGAGCCTCTAAAATGTAGCTGGTGAATTACATAGTCCAATGGCCTCAACTTCAATTGTCAAAGTCCTTCTTCAAATGAGAATGCTGTTTTCTCCTCATCTTCAGGCTTCAATCCAACTTGCCAGCAGTCACTTTTGAGGTCCAATGTTGAAAACAATTTGCATCCTTCAATACTATCTAATGTGTCATCAATCCTTGGCAATGGATAGCTGTGCTTCTTGGTGACATTGATCTGTCTCACCACTGATGAGGTTGTTCAACATTGTCCAAGTGTGCTCCCTCCTTTTATAGTTATTTTGTAGTCTTTTACATTCATAATTTGCACAGGGAACTTCTTGCTGGTCAGAGATAAAGTTCTTGCCACTAAGACTCCTTGATGCAAGTTGTCCTCTTGTCCAATAGTGCACTTTGTCCTTTCTTCATGTCATCTTGCATTGTCCCATAGGCTACAACCTGACTCCTTGCTGATAGGGTAATGTCAATCAGTAGTACATATATGGGCCAAAATTTCTGTGCATGTAGCCAGAATCAGTCAGGCTATAAATGGCAAGGGGGTTGGCGTGGGTACCTACTTTTCTGAAAACATCATGCTACTGCACATTGCACACTCATGCGACTCATCCTCACTCTTGCACCTCCAGCATGGTCAATGACCAATTCTACAGAAGTAAAAATAACTCATAATATTTTTCTAGAGAAATAGTCACTCTTGTTTGTTTTTAGCTTCTTTTTCATAAAATTGTAGACATTGACAATGATTGGGAATACACTAAACTTGGGCTATTAATGTTAATCTGCATTTACCTGTCAATATTCAAACAACATTGCCAAGCTAGACAAGTTTTGTTGTGCTTTTTGAACTTGTTTTTTGTTTTTGATTGTTAGTGTTTAATTGTGGTGGTTTTTAATTGTGCTGTGAGATCATTTAGGATTAGAATGGATAACATACTGTCTATGCTGAAAGGTAAAGTGATTCGTAGCCAGAGCAGAGAAATTATTGCCCACATCATCTACAGTTCCATGAAAGAAGAAGTTCAAAATGAACAAGTGACTATTCCTCCAGCTAAAGCTCGCAAAAGGACTGCTGCAGCTGTAGGTGTGTCTGAGCGATCAGTAACTAAAATTAATGATAATGTTACAAAAGCGAATGGAGCAGTTATTTACGCACTTGTTCTATGTAGATTGTTCTATTGTTTTCATTGTCGGATGTGATTTTGACATCCAATCTTCATTCTCTTGCTCTTCACATGTTTTTGTCACTCTTATTCTTCAAGTGTGCAACTCTCTCACTCAATTGAATTTCTCAAGATTTCTTCAGACTTCTTGAACAATTGAGATCATGTTCCATGGCCTTCTCAAAACGTCTGGTGACCTCCAGTTCTTAGAATTATGACAACTATCTCGTATATAAAGGAGCTCACGTGAACCATTGAGTTGAGTCTTACAAGAGCTTGCGTGACAGTTAGTTTTACAAACCTGCATGACAGATCGTGTTACAGATCTTGTGAGAGAGACAATCCAGTGCCAAAGGAGTAAAAAGTGCTTGATTCCAGTGTCAAGTGCAGAAACAAGTGTTTACTGTTTGTGCAGCTTACTAATAGTTTAAAGACGTTGTGTTAAGTGATATTATTTGGAACTGTCAAATAACGTATTGGACTGTGTTTTTGTAAGTGATTAGTTGCTCTTTTTATAATTTCTTTCTACATTATTATACAGTTTATTGGACTCTTGTTTCTTTTATTATTGATCAGCCTGTAATTACTTATTAATAACTTCTTGTAAATAATTACTGAAAATAAGTATTAGCTTGTCATTTGTTGATCTGTTTTTCTTTATTAATTTGTATAAATAAAGTGCAAGTGTGAACTTTAGTGTTGCCAGCCTTATTTTAGACATTAGAACCCATAACAATAATATAATAAGATGTTAAAGAAGAAGAAAATTATTTTTTAATGCTGCGGATGTGCATTTTTACACATCTGATTTTGTCAATCAGAAAGCATAATGTTCATAGAAATGAAAGTAGTTGAATGGAGAAATTGGATGGAATGGAAGGCGAATGAAAGTTTAATAGGTCTACCAGCAAAACTGATAATGATAGATTTTTCATTGAAATTAGTCGGGTCCTTAGATACTTCTTGTATTAGTTTATTTATTTCAGTTTTACTTTACTTTTATTAAATATTTAATAATATAAACATAACTTGTAATGTTTTTAAATATTGAACCTCTGATAATAGCAAATTTATAAAAATGGAGTGCCATGCCCGTTTCTCTTGAAAACTCTATACCGTACCAGCTAAATGTTGCGCAACTAACGACTTTTGCCAATTATTGAAAAATAATTTCAATTGTTTCTGAACAACTTTCTCACAGACCTATCAACTTATCTCTTGAAACCAAAAATTTTCTAGCATGTCAAAATTTACATGTTTACTGGCTTGATTGACAGGTCATTTTCGAATACTTTGATTTATTTAAAAAAAATATAATTTAATAACAGTTTAAAAACTGACTGCAAGTCTTTAAATTTACAATAAAAAGTTAATATTAACAACGCAGATTTTTATAAAACAAGAAATCCAAGAATATAATTTAGATGGAAAAGATTTGAACACCAACATGAAGAAACATTTCCCCATTATTTTGAAATAAATTCGTCACTTCTCAGTGTATTCTATAAGTTTGAACGACGTGTTACTCAAAAAAGATAATATTTTTACAAATGTTCAATTTTATCAAAAAAGTATAATATTCTTGTAAACCTTCAACCATATTTGTGTAAGAACTCAAAATGTTAAAGATCAAATTTTACATACAGATTACTAGTTTATTTTCAAAATGGTTGAGATCGAAATTTTGTGGCAATGGAATAGAGCCGCAGGCAATGTTTTTATGGTGGTTGGTAGTAGCCAGCTGTCTGTGCATACAGAAGTTTTGGCCCAACTGTAATACTCTACAGTTGTTTGGCTTCCCTGGGTAAAGTATATCCTCTTCTTCTCCACTTACAGCTGTCAAAGCAAGTGGAAAGAGAAACAAGAAGAAATAACAAAGACTTCTCCACAGATAAGGCGCTGCCATACTGGAAGTCATTTCTGTCTCATTGTTACAATAATATGAAAACTTAGAGTCATAAAATATTTCTTTGTACAGAACTGGAGTTTATGTTATCATTACAAATTATAATATGGTGGGCTACCTTTTTCAGAAAAGAAGACAAAATTATCACATGGATTCATTGGCAACTTACTACTTCTCAGACGTCCCACAATCTACAGAGCATTTACAATGGTTTTAATATTTTTTTTTGTTTCGCATACAATGTCTCTATTAGGAATGAGACCATTTCTGGTGAAGATATTTGCAGATATGGGAATGCCAATTAGTCCACATTGGGTTCTGGTAAGTGTAGACTGCATAGACTATCATTAGTGATAGAAAAATGTTATCTATATAGTTGTATAATGTTGCGCTTATGAGAGCAGTAGACAGTTGAGTGTGAGGGTAATATGTAAGTTTACCAACCTTAAACATACAGAGGACCAGGCCTCAGTACATAGCAGGAGTGAGACCACAAGAGTAGTATGAAATAATACAAGTAGCTTGATAGAAATGTAGGGAGCTTGAAATAGAGCAGAAACCATATGATCATAATTATTCTTGAATTTATTGAAAGTTTTAAATTGATATGAGAAGTTGAGATGTCAAATAAGAGGCACATGGGCCACAAATGAAATATAATTGATATAGGACAAACAATAATTGAATCAGTGATAACAGCTGATAAATAGCATCATTGAACTATAACATAACAGGCATCATTTCTTGAATGGTAATAGGTAATTTGATTAAAAATGTAAAAGTTGGAATAATATATTGAATATTGGATAATTGACAATTTGAACACTAATAGTTGACAATTCAAAAGACTTTGACAAGGTGGCTTGGTCACCAAAACAATAATAATTAATTGACAAAAAGAACACTAGTAGTTGGCAAGTTGAATTATTGTAATGCTACAGTGTAAAATGAGTTGGTTTACTGTAAATGTTGAAGCTGTGTTGTTGGCTTGTGTTCTTTGTAATTGAGAGGTCTAGGAAATTGATTGATTTGTTGTGTTCATATTCTGCTGTGTATTGAATGTTTTTGTGTATTTTGTTTATGCATGATTAGACCTGTTCACATTGTCTTTTGTTTCCTCTGTATAGTAGTAGAAGGTCATCTACATATTTGAGCCAGTATATTATGTTCTGTGACAATTCTCTATTAAAGAGTATATGGTATGTGAGTGTTTTTTACAGTGTTGGAGATAGATCTTGGCAAATATGCTGGATATTGGTAGGTCCATTGGCAATCCATCAAGATGTGAGTAAAATTTTTTGTTGAATGTGAAGTAATTTTGTTTAGTAATGATTTTTAGGACGTCTATTATTTCATTTATATGTTTTGTAGCTTTGTTGTTGTGGATAAGCATGTTTTTTATTATTTCTATTGTTCGTTGATGTATTGATTTGTTACCCATATATTGAAAGATGCAAGAGTGGAGTTGTGCATTGGCGGCGATAGCGGGTCCGCAAGGCCCGCAGTGCGGGGGGGCCCGCGAGCTGAGGGGGGCCCGCAAGCCTTGACCAGGTTTTTTTTCGGGAAATTTTACTGGGACCCGGGCCCTCAGTTATTAACAATATTTATGTATTGTCAAAAAATTACTAAAATAAGCTAAATGTCTGCAGGCATAATCATGCTATATCCAAAACTGCAATAAGCACTATTTTTTAGATAGCAGTATTTATTATTTACTGTTATGATACGAAGTATGTGTATTGTTTATCATTGGCAGATAATAAGTAATGCAGCTATAATCCGACCACTGACAAAAGAACCTTCGTGCATTGTATCACTGTAGTTACCTTTAGAGGCCATAGGGAAGATATTAGATCGATTGGACCTGAAAGTGGAAACTTTTTGAATATTATTGATTTACTTAGCAGATATGACTCGCTACTTAAAGCTCATTTAACCAATAAAAAAAGCAGAAATAAGTATTTACATCATGATATACAAAATGAAATCATTGGTATGCTTGCACGTTCTGTATTGAAAACTTTACTAAGTAAAATAACTTCTGCGCCATTTTACACACTAATTTTAGACACAACTCAAGACATTTCTCATAAAGACCAATTGAGCGTAATAATTAGGTACATCACCCTGACAGAGAAGAGTTTTGGGGAGAGCAAATTGGAAATAAATGAATCGTTTTTGGGTTTCGCCGAAATCTGCGACCAAAGTAGCAAAGGGTTTGAAAATACAGTTCTAAAATTCCTCGATGAAAAGGGAATAGATATTCAAAAGTGTCGTGGACAGGGTTACGACGGTGCATCAACCATGAGTGGAAAGTATACAGAGTTGCAAACGAGGATAAAGAATATAATTCCAACAGCTGACTATGTTCATTGTGCTGCTCACAACCTGAGCCTTGTCCTTAACGATTCAGTCTCCAATATCTCTGAGGTGAGTCAGTTTTATGACTTAGTTCAACAAATATATGTCTACTTCAGTGGAAGTCTACCTCGTTGGCAAAGCCTAACTAAAACGATGGAAGAGGAGTCTCTGAAAAAAGTTGATGCTTAAAAAAGTATGCCTTACGAGGTGGGCGTCACGACATGATTGTCTCTTGGCGATGAAAAACGACATCCAAGTTATAGTCAAATGTTTGACCAAAATCATTCTGTTTAGTGCAAAAAACAAGAGGTGGATGAAGCTGTAGCTTTGAGAAAACACATTGACTCGTTTGACTTCATTCTAATGTTGACGCTTGAAAGCAAAATTTTGAATGCTATTAATACGGCCTCGCAGAGTTTGCAGCATAAGTCAGTGGATCTGGACAAAGCCTGTTACTTTTTGAACCGAGTAATGAAGAGTTTACAAGAGTTAAGGGCAAATTTCTCAGAGTTTCTTTCTGAATCAATGCAGTTTGCACAAAGTTGTAATATATCTAATGAAATGAAGAAAACGCGACAGAGAATTGTGAAGCGGTTTTTTGATGAACTAGCCTCTGATCATAGAATTGACAACCCTGTAAAATCGTTCGAAATAAAAATATTTAATGCTTAATTGATCAGATACAAAACAGGTTCTCAAGTTTACAAGTGGTAGTCGAAAACTTTTATTTTTTGAGGCCGGAAAACTTGACAAAACTTCCTGAAAAATATATTTCATAAAAAGCAATTGTCCTCATAAATAAGTATCCTGATGACATCAATGACCAGCTAACGGGAGAAATACTCTCATTCAGTTCATTGTTATCAGATGAGATTGCCGCAAAAAAAAACTGTCAGAGATATATCAAAACTGCTGATTGAAGAAAATAATTTGCTCTTAAGTAGCTTTCCAAACCTTGCCACAACGGTGCAATTATTGTACCTCACCCTACCAGTGACGACTGCAACGGCAGAAAGAAGCTTTTCAAAATTAAAGCTTATCAAAAATTATTTGAGAAGTACTATGAGCCAGCAATCAAGACTTAGTGATTTGGCGATCCTTAGTATTGAACAACAGGAAACGCGAAAAATTAATGTAGATAACATTGTGGAAGAGTTTCTGGCACTTAAGCCACTTAAGGGATGAATAGAAATTCTCTACTAACTAGGTCAAAAATATTGTCTGCAGTCATGCGGGTTGCATCAACTGCCCTCGCAGCCTGAGTGAAGGCGCTAGAATAGATGAAATACGAAATGCTATTAAGTGATGTCTACATCACTTAAAACTTAGTTGTGAGTCAGAAGCGGAATATTCGCAGAAAGGTCTTTGCCTAGTATCCACCCGAAATACCTGTAATAATAGTTTTAAAGATATTATAGGGGGAGGGGGGCCCGATGAACAAACTTGTGTGGGGGCCCGCGGGTTCTTATCGCCGCCACTGGAGTTGTGAGGAATTTGTGTGTCTTTTATTTTGTGATGAGGTCGCTACTCTGTTTTTTATGTATGTGTTGTTGTTGATGTTAATTAGTTTTCTGAGTGTTTGATCTATGTGTTTTGCTAGTTTATATGCTGGAGCTTCTTGGTACAATAGTTTACAATTGGTCTTATAGGTATGTTCGGTTTGAGTTTTTTGGGGCGTGTTTGAAGTGATGGTGCAGAAGGGTGTATTAATTTGTTTCAGTCTTCTTTTTTGTTAATCATAAATTATATGATTTGTACTGTTGATTATTTGCTTGATTGTTGTTTGGTATATACATTTGCAGGATCAGTGTGCAGCTGTTTTATGTTATTTTTGTTTATGTAGTCAAGTGTTTTTCTCTTGATTTCTTCATTGTCTATGATAGTGTTGCCTTTGTCCGCTTTGATATAGGTGAGGTTATGAGTTACAGCTTTTTGTTTTAATTCTTTTATGGTATAGTTTTCTGGTGGTATGGATGGATGTGGTTGTGTGAGGTTGGTTTTTATTGTGTTGTAGGTTTGTAGTCTAGGTTCATCGTGTATTTGTGGGTCTGTGCATTGGATGCATGTTTCTGTTTCAATGACTATATGTTTTTTATGTGGATTTGTTGTTTAGGTTATGTTTTAGAACTTTGTTCAATAAGTTGAAATCGGTTTCTGTAAAATCTATGTTTGTTAAGTTGGCAGTTTCACTGTAAAAAGTGTGAAAAGATTGAATGCTTGGTTTAGGAGGTGTTGAGTTATGTATTTTTTTGTTGTGTCTTTGTTTAATTTTGTCAAGTTTCTGTTGCACCCAAGTGTTTGTTTTTTCTGCTAATTCGAGAAAGAAACTGTGTTCGTTTTCTTGTGTGATAGATAGAAATATATTTGAGGAGTTTCAAATTGTGAGTGTCTTTCTGTTTATGTAGAATTTTGATGCTCTCTTGGATGAAGGTAGTTTCTGCTTTAGTTTTGGCTATTAATTTGAGCAGGTTTTGGTTTGTTGTTGGTTTCGAATTTAGCATAGTTTGGTGCAATTTGTGTTGTATCTATTTAAATACAGAATATCATTTTAATACACTGAGGATTGTACATAAGAGTAGACACTTTAACACTGATACTTTTAACAGTTGATACTTTAAGCCATCTTGTTTGCTAGTCTCCAAGGCCACTAAACTGGCGGGCTGTATCCAATATCTTTCCTTTATTGGAATGAAAATACTGAACATTGATATAGTAAAGTAAGGATTTATAGATATACAAACATAGTTGAGAATATAGTGAATATAAAGGTGAATGAAATGTAAATTACATGACACAAAAGAATCATATTCAGTATAGTTAACATACAGTACATATTCTTTTAACCATGCCGGTTTTCTAATTTGACAAGCTCTAATCCCATTATTATCTTTACTAGCAACCCCCACATGTCCTTCCTCAATCCCTTCAGGGCTATCATCGTAGATGTCATCCATGTTTTCATTCACATCATTGAGGCCCATGAAACTGAAGCCCATTGCCTGTGTGTACAGAGTCACAAATACCATACCTCTGCTGAATAGCTTTTCAATAAATTCCTGGATTTCTTGTTCCATGACGAACTGCGTTGTTAATATTAACTTTTCATGTGAAATTTAGTGACGCCTCTGAAGATGGATCTCATAGATTCGAAAGCGCTCGGCCAGATTAAGTGAGTTATTATACTTATTCTTAACAAATATTTGACTGCAAGTCGTTAAATTTCACATGAAAAGCTTTTCAATAATCACATCTTCAGTCATATTTTGAATATCTCAAAGAACTAGAATAATAATCTGTTACTACATTAAATATCATTGGCTACATTTGAACAGATCTGCATCTGGTTTCTGCCAAGGTCGATCAGGCAAAGATTCTTGGTAGAGAGATTCCCTCTAGGGTTTGACCTATTTTCTAAACATTTACTACAGTTCTTGACCAACCTTTCAGTTTGACAACATATGTACAGCCACCATATAGACATTGGTGCTCTACGCCTACATTTTGTTATACCATGGTGCCCTGCATTTATAAATTCACAAAACTCACTTTGAAAAGGAGTTGGTAAGGTATTACAATACGAGAATTTTTTATCAAAATATTGTCAACAATAGAAAATTTATTTTTGGATTGATAGTAAGGCACTAATACATTTGGAATTTCATTTTTATTGGGCTAACCTTCATGAGAATAGAGTCTGATGTTTTTGCAAATTTCATCTTCCCCTTATGCATGAATTATTTTTTCAGATAATAACATTTTACATAAACATTATTCCTAACAAACCTAACGAATTTTTCTACCTCCATTGCAAGTTTCTCCCCAGTTTGACTGTGAGGTTGAGGATTTCTTAATAAAGCATTGGCTAAAATTGATTGTTTATCAGGAACATATTGAACAACAAATAGTCATAATACATGAATCTAAGTCGACATCTATGGAGCCTGAGAGTTAGCGTCTAAGATTTTTTAGTGTGAAATTTGAACCAAAGGTTTATGGTCAGTTTCCAATATAATTTTCACACCATTTACATACTCTAAAAGTTTTTCAGTGGCCCATGAAAAATGCTAAACATTCTCTTTCAATTTCTGCATATCTTTTCTCAGTCTCTGCCAACGTTCTTGAAGTGTGCCCTCTTGTGTGTGTTGAATTTCTTTCTTCATTTCTATTACATTATTGTTTGGTTGCATTAAACAACCTCCTATACCATATGAGCTCGCATCTGCACTTACAGTCAAAGTTTTTGATGAATCACAAAATGCTAGAGTAATCACATCAATTGAAGTTTGTTTTATTTGATTAAATGCATGAACCTGATCAGGCCCCCATTTAAAACACGTATCCTCTATTAACAATTCGTACAGAGGAGACATTATGTCTGACATCTTATCTATAAATCTATTTGCAAAATTCACCATGCCTAGAAACTGCTGGACTTCATTCTTTGTCTTGGGTTCTGAAAATCCGTTTATGGAGTCAACTCTATCAAGATCTATTTTTACACCCTCAAAAGAAATAACATGCCCCAAAACTTGTGGATAACCCACATGGGGAGGGGTGGAGTGTCTGATTTTCAATTTTCATTTTTAAGGCTGTGATATAATTTCCTGACATCATTATTGATATTTCTTCATCTTCTTGCCTCATACATAACTTTCATAGAGAATTACTGAGGGAAAATGGAAACCGCCATGCATGTTTAAAGTTATTAAACCTAAGAAAATCCTCAGATTGAGGTTAATAAACCTCAGAATCTTCCTGCTGATTTAAGCACTTTGAGAAAGGTCATGTTTCTGCTTAAATTTTCAGCTGTGAGAAAGTTCAGTTTCTGTTTAAAATTTTCCAGCTAAATTAAATGTCTTTGTTGGTTTTCATCCTTACTTGATCTTTCAGTTGATATTGATGAACATTTATATCAACTTGCTTTAACAACAGAACTTACATTTTTAAGTGGTAAGCGGACAAATTTCAAGACCTGGGTCCCATCCTCAGCAAAAACAGATTGCTGAGGATTAATTTGAAGGTCTTGGAGTTGTGTAAAGTAGGATAAATATGTGATAAAACAGATAAGTTAATAAGCACAAGCATTAACCATTCTACTTAGACCCCGTCTCCCTTCATCACATATTAATCCTACTGTAGTGGTGAAAAGGTAGTGGAATTGGCGAAGAGGGGAAGAGACGTTAGGTGGGGTTAGTGTTGAAGAATGGGGTTTGGGTCTTTTGGGGGCCGTAAGGGGGGGAAGTGTATTTATTATGGTATCAAATAGGGTAAATAATTAAATCAAACAAAATAAAAATTTAACTTGCTTCCATAAACAGAATTTATTAATTTCGAATTCCTCAAATAAGTTTTATTAATTTCATAATTAACTGAGCTCTCAAATGTTACCATCGGTGCAGTTCAGTTTTATCTCTTATCTCTTCTTTAATTCAATCTTCATGTAATTCTGACCAATACCAATATACTGTGGGTCGTCTAAACGATGCTCTTTACAACAGAGTGAAACGGACGTCACGCCATAACATGAGTCACAATTTCCACTCAAAGGTGTTTCTTTCTTTAAGTTTTTATTATATACTAGTTCATTAAATACATATTTTTCCCGTCTACAAACTCAACTAGTCTTTCCCCTCTCTCATTTCTCTCGCCATATCCGTATTTTCCAACACATTTCTCGCCGCGATTCTTTCCTATTTTTGCGTTCATATCTCCCATTATTATATTGTACCTGCATATATCCTTCTCTAGGGCATCATCTAGTTCTTCATAGAATTCCTCAATCTCTTCGTCAGTTGAATTTGATGTTGGTGCATAGACTTGTATAATTTTAATTCTACCAATTCCTTCTCTAAGCTTCCAAATCATTACTGATATTCTGTGAGTATATTGCTTGAAGCATTTAATTTTCTTCTTTGGCGCATTGTTTACTAAAAAGAAATCCAGAAGAATGAATCAAGAAAGTGGACTTGGTTGAGTCCGGATGGAGAAACAAAAAATTAGATTGACTTCTTCATAATAGACAAAAAATCGATTGTACAAGATGTGGATATAGAAGATGATGTGAATATAGGAAGTGACCATAGTCCAATAGAAATTTATATAAAAATCAAAGATAAAAGAAAAGTATTCAATAAGAAGGCCCGCCCCAGATTGAGTACAGAGGTGCTGAAAATGAAAGCATTTGAAGAGAGACTAGAAGGAAAATTGGCTCTTGGAATGGACACCGACTGCTCGGATATGGAAAACATATCAAATAAATTATCTAATATTATTAAAATTACAAGTGACACCTTAAACGGCAGGGAAGAAAACAGAAGACATCCAATTCCAAGAGAGATAAGCAAATTATTAGAAAGAAGGAGGAAATTGAAGACGTTTGCTAGAGATAGAATTGAATTTACTGAGATTTCGAAATTAATAAGACGAAAATGGAAAGAATGGACAGCCCTTAAGAAAACGAAAGAATTGGAAGACACAATCAAATCAAGAGGAAGTATCAAACAAACAACAAGAAGACAACATCTAGGCACCAATATAATGATCTCGATGAAAAATAAAAATGGTGAGGAAGAGAGGGAGGTGGATGGAATACTCGGGATAATATATAACTACTACGAAAAATTATATAGTATGGATGAACCTGAAATAGGCACATCAGCAGAGTGCGATAGGAGAGACGAACAGCCAGATGCAGCTGCTCAAACGGAGAGTTGCCCTCCAATCCTGGAAAGCGAGGTGGTGAGAGTATTAAATAAATTAAAAGACGGCAAAGCAGGAGGACCTGACAGGGTTACAAATGAGGAAATAAAAGCTGGAGGAATAGTAGTAGTTGATATACTAGTCAAGTTGTTTAATATATGTCTTAGAAATAGAAGAGTTCCAGAGCTATGGCTAAAGGCTAACCTGATACTATTGTTTAAGAAGGGAGACAGAAAGGAAGTTAAGAATTATCGCCCGATAAGTCTCCTTTGTACAATCTATAAAGTATTCATTGCAGTCATAACATACAGAATAGAAAAATATCTTGATGCAGCAACACAGAATGATCAGACAGGATTCAAGAGAAATTTTTCCACACTTGACAAAATTTTAGTACTGCTGGAATTAATAAGAAAGTCAAGGGAATATAACTTTCAAATGGTATTATTATTCATCGATTTTGAAAAAGCATTCGATAGTGTAACAACTAATTCTATTATGTATACTTTAGCTGGCCTTGGCGTAGAGGACGACTATTTACAATTTTTTAAATACATATATAAAAATATGTCATTGGAATGTTCTGTAAGAGGAGAGAGTAAGGAGATACGTGTGAGACGAGGCTTGAGACAAGGTAACGTTCCATCAGCCAAAATATTTAATGCCGTTCTAGAAACAGCCTTTAAAAATTTAGAATGGCAAGATAAGGGTATAAATATCAATGGCAAGAGACTAAACTGTTTAAAATTTGCCGACGATATCGTGCTTATAGGAAGAAGTGCCAATGAAGTTGGAAATATGTTGGAGGAACTGTTGGAAGAAACTAAACAAATAGGCCTAAAAGTCAATTTTGAAAAGTCAAAGGTTATGAGCTTCAATTGTCAAGAAGACAGAACACTTCATTTGAGTCAAGGAAGAACCATTGAGAATGTCAACAGCTTCATATACTTGGGGCAAAGAATTGGAAAAGACGGTCAATGGGGAGAAATCACAAGAAGAGTTGCTTTGGGATGGTCAATGTTTAAAAAATTCAACCATCTTTTCCGTTCCACAGTAGCAATGGAAAACAAAAGAAGATTGTTTCAGATGTTTATCATCCCAGTTATGTTGTATGGCTGTGAAACATGGACCTTGACAGAGAAGATTGGCCTTTATAAATTTAGAATGGCAAGATAAGGGTATAAATATCAATGGCAAGAGACTAAACTGTTTAAAATTTGCCGACGATATCGTGCTTATAGGAAGAAGTGCCAATGAAGTTGGAAATATGTTGGAGGAACTGTTGGAAGAAACTAAACAAATAGGCCTAAAAGTCAATTTTGAAAAGTCAAAGGTTATGAGCTTCAATTGTCAAGAAGACAGAATACTTCATTTGAGTCAAGGAAGAACCATTGAGAATGTCAACAGCTTCATATACTTGGGGCAAAGAATTGGAAAAGACGGTCAATGGGGAGAAATCACAAGAAGAGTTGCTTTGGGATCGTCAATGTTTAAAAAATTCAACCATCTTTTCCGTTCCACAGTAGCAATGGAAAACAAAAGAAGATTGTT
Source organism: Conomelus anceps (assembly GCA_948455865.1). Lineage (NCBI taxonomy): Eukaryota > Metazoa > Arthropoda > Insecta > Hemiptera > Delphacidae > Conomelus > Conomelus anceps. The sequence goes on along the minus strand of OX418217.1, from coordinate 68,805,449 downwards.
TCAGATGAGTATCATCCCAGTTATGTTGTATGGCTGTGAAACATGGACCTTGACAAAGAAGATTATCAAGAAAATGAGAACCAGTATGAGAGCGATGCAAAGAATAATGCTTGGAGTAACAAGGAGAGACAGGTAGACAAAACTATGGATTACAAAGGAGACAATGGTAGAGGATATAGGACGAGTAATAGTAGAACGGAAATGGAACAGGGCAGGACATATAGTGAGAACGAAGGACAACAGATGGGCGAAGGATATAATAGACTGGTACCCACGGACACTGAAGAGGAGCAGAGGGCGACCAACCAACAGATGGGACGAGGAGTTCAGAAGAATCTGTGGTGGAGCAACATGGCAGAGGGTAGCCCAGGAGAGAACGGAATGGGAGAGGATGAAGAATGTATACGGCGGTGTTTGGCTCTATAAAGATTAGATTGCATAAAAATAATAATAGTAATAATGCTTGTATAGGTTGGAAAGCTGTCAACCAACAAACCTCTTAGAGGTAACCTCAGCAGATGCTGATTTGCAATAAATATAAATTTATGAACATACTAAATATAATGGAAATTTTGTAAATATTTTGAAGAATGTAATAAAAGGTTTATTTATTTATTTATTATTTATTAATATACTAGTAGAAACGAGATGGATCTTCAACATAACAATTCTTATTATAATATACTCAAATATTATTACCTCTTTCTTTGTAGTGGCGAAGGTGATATTGTGGAAGGTATCCATAATGAATAATAAGACGAAATTGTCACAACCACATTTATTAAAAAATATTGAGAAACTAGTTTCGGTTGTTATACCATTATCAATCTCAATCAAACTGAGATTGATAATGGTATAACAACCGAAACTAGTTTCTCAATATTTTTTATAAATGTCGTTGTGACAATTTCGTCTTATTATTCAAATATTATTACACTAAATGAAAAGCAAGTTAATTATAATAATTATTACAGTACTATTGTTCTGTTGTTAAGAATATCGGATTTGTTTTGATCTTTCACCTTTTTCCTTACTGCCATTAATGTTTCAATAACATTAGTTTACATTACTCAATACTAATAGCTAGCATACATCATCCCTATTTTCCGGTTGACCAGAACCATATTATTTTCATTTTATACGTAGTAGTAGTTAAAAATTCTTTATTAAATATTTCAACATTACCGTACCGTTTATACATTAATAATGAATAACAAATTTTATATAGCAATGGCCTAAGGTCGTCTGCATCATTTCACCTTGAATGTTACAGGTGGTTTCCAGTGGTCTACAAGTAGCTGGAAGTGTTTCATGTATGCTTACAATGCATAAATTTGGGAAAAGGCTGATCACTTTCATATCGTTGTCAGTTTCGGTGACCTGCTGCATATTATTGGGAATATTTCTCATGATGGAAACACAACATCCGTGGATTGTATTTTCGCTTTTTATAACGATCTTCTTTATAACAGGGTTTGGAGTTTGTCCCATACCGTGGGTCCTACTGAGTGAAATTTATCCTGTTGAGTAAGTACTCACTTTCTTAAAACTACCTCAATTGAATCTAATATAGTCTGTTCAGCGGAGTGGAGTAAACAAAAATGTGCTTGCCATTGGCGTAATTCCGGGGGGGCAAGGTGGCAGTTGCCCCCCCCCCATATAATTTGAATTTTTTTTTTGTTAAAATCACAATTATTATTCGTGTAGAAATAGTGGAATAAAAATTTTGTAATCAATTCTGATAATGTCAAATATCAAAATCTCCAGTACAACATAGTAACCATAAAACTAACATAATTATGTGACGAATCGTCAATCGCGGTTTGAGGGGGCAGCTGATAAATTTAAAAGTCCAACCATATAGAATAAGGATAAGTCCTTGATGGCTCGTCTATGGTCCAACATATTATTATAGCACGCGCCATTCCTGCATTCGCCGCGCCAGGCGCCAGGGCGATTACCAAATGCTAACCGGTCCGATTCTCCATTTAAAACCTACTAATCCCAGTATAAAAAGAAATTTTAAAAATCAGGGGGATATAATTCGTTGCCTTAGATGTGTTCAATCATTTTTTAATTAGCTTATATTCCAACTTCATTTGTTCTTTCTGAGCTCAGAAAAATAGGAAAGAACAGATTTCTTTGTTGTAGGGCCCAGGCCCACCTGTTAAAAAACAGTTGTATGAAGAGACTAACAATGAATTAGCTGTGCCTCCTACATCTTCTCAGGAAAGCAAAGTTATAACTGACAGCTTTTCTGGAGAAGAGCCTATTCCAAGTTCTAGTGGACCCTCTCAGCATAGGTCAGAGAATAGTCCTGCAGTAGATGAGGGCAGTGTGTGCAGCTCATTTTCGACTAATAGCCCAGGCAATGAATGCAAAAAAATGGCCATTGTCGTAACAAATTAGGGGAAAGCTGAATTTTTGCAAAATGTCAGTATACATAGTACTTACTCAAAAAAACCAAAGTCCTGACCCCCACCCTGCTTTCTTCCCCCACCACCCCCCTATCAACATTGCAAGAGCAGTACTTCAGTTAAAGGCTTATAACTCGGAAACTAATTAAGGTATCGTTGTGATTCTCATCTCATTTAATACTTAAAACTATTCTCTAAAAAATATGTCATAACTATAACTTCTATTTAATGCTATTTTCTGTAAAATGACATACAAAAATGTCCCCCTAAATAATGAAAAATCTAGTTCATAGAATTCTCTTTTAAAGATATTTCAATTTTTATAAAAGAAACTATCAGGTTTACCGGCAAAGTGAACAGAACATTTATTGCAGAACATTATATGACTGATATTATGGGAGAAGAATCAACTCTGTTCGATAGTTAGTTACAGAGATATCGAATTTCCAATAATTAGAAACATTTTCAACTTTGAGGGGGCTTGGGGGAAAAGTTAAGGGGGGATTTTTGGGGACTTTTCGGAAAATGTACTTTTAAACGTGTACTATTGATTGACATATATAGTCTTGCTTGTCTGACAATAATTATTTATTGGATTGGGCTGGATAGCCAAGCGCCATGCAATACACAGTGCTGTAGGGTTCGGCGACGCGGTGTCCGCTACTATTTCATCACTCACTATGACGCTATAACTTGAACGATAGTAATCAATAGACACATAATTTTAAAGCTCATTAAATTATCTATAAGTTTTGTAAGGAACGGCACAACCAATAACGCGATATTAAAAAAGATATGATCAGTTGAAGTTGATTGTTGTTGTTCATGGTGACATTTTTTTCTATAAACTATATTTTTACTAAAAAACTAGGCTATCTACATAGAAAATGTATATGACATATTTTTTATAGAATAGTTTTAAGTATTAAATGAGATGAGAATCACAACGATACCTTAATTAGTTTCCGAGTTATAAGCCTTTAACCGAAGTACTGCACTTGCAATGTTGATAGGGGGGTGGTGGGGGAAGCAAGCGGGGTTGGGGTTGGGACTTTGGTTTTTTTGAGTAAGTACTATGTATACTAACATTCTGTAAAAATTCAGCTTTTCCCTAATTTGTTACGACACAAAACATTCATTGCCTGGGCTATAAGCAAATAAATACAAGTGATCCTAGTCATGGTCCCACCTCAGCCACATTGATGATGGTCCCTTCCAACCAAAGGATATGATTTTTTCTGTAACTAATGGGAGAAAATTCAGACCAGAGTGGTACAGTACGTTTCCTTGGTTGGAATGCAGCCCAATAAATGACAAAGAATACTGTTTTACATGCCGTGCATTTTGCGGACTGGGCCAAAATCTAAGGCAGACGATGCTTTAACAGTGAACGGATTCTCTAATTGGAAAAAAACAGTCAAACATTTTGAAAACCATCAGAAATATAATTCACACATGAATAATGGGTTATTATGCTTACATCCCTAAAACAATCAACTAAAACTGGCAGTGTTGCAGAAAACGTTAGCGCCAAGTAGGCCTACTCAAAAGATGTACAACAAGACAGATTGTATTTGCAAACCTTATGTGAATCTTCAATTTTTTGTGGAAGGCACAAGGCAGGCTTTTGGCTTAGAGGGCATGAAGAATCTGCGGATTCAAATGATAGAGGCAACTTTTTAGCATTGATGGAGCTTCGCGCTAAAGATAATGATATAATACGGTAGTTTTTTACTGAACGACAGAAGAATTATTGTCAGTACATGGCTCCGGCTTTTCAAAATGACCTGCTTATGGCATAAACGTCTTGATATCTTCACAAGTTAGTGATCTTATTCTTTTCATCTTTTATTTTTGCTTCCTTTTATGCTACAATTTTTTTCGATGCTGCTTATTGATTTGAAAGTATTATATTTAGATGTTTTATTTTATTATAACATATTATTGCCATATTTTAAATCTTCCCCCCCCCCCAATCAAAATTCTGAAATTACGCCCATGGTGCGTGCGTGTAAGCCGAGACTCAACGAAACCCGATTCACAGAAAGCCTAGTTCTCGAAACGTATCGAACAGGCAACAGGCCTACCCATTGAAAACGACTTTCAATAATCATTTTCCAACAGCTACTTGGATAATACTTATTATTTATTGTAAATGGAAATGAATGCATGAAATGAATGAATTATATGAATAAGATGGTTATTTTCTTACCTTCAATGCTTAGGTAATGTATCCAAACATTCAGCAATCACTGGTATCACTATTATTAGAATTTTTTATAAATTTGTCGATTGAATTATTTTTACCTATACATTTGAAATTAAAATACTGACTTGATAACTGAATTTAAAATCTAATATGTTCTTGAAATAATGCAATAATAATATTATTTATTTCACAAACTGGAAGTACGACATCAGCTGTTATGAATGAACTGTAGGTGGCAATGAGTGTGAATAGGCCGACCGACCGATGCCAGTACAATTATCGGAATTCCTCACTCACACACATGCAAAGTTTGTTTGAGTCACTCCGTAGGCTTGTTGAACAGACTATATAATAATTCTCTATGTACACTATTGATCATACTACACTAGGATCAAATCATACACTGTAGCCTATTTTTGCAATGATCACTCTCTAGGAATATATAGAGTTGATTTTCAAAGAAATTTTTTAATTGCAATAACTAAAAAGTTGATAATTTCATGTGAACCATCAAACCTCATGGACTCATTTATAGCTGATACAGCGGAGTTAACAGTTTCATAATTAATTACTGAAAATACTTTTCTAGAGAATGTGAACACTTACATAATTTTTGTGATGGCTATTTCACATTGATGTAATGCTCCCTCAGACGCGGCTGAAGGCCTACTGCAGTCTATAAGAATAAGTGCTCACGTTCACAAGAAAAGTATTTTCAGTACGGTAATAATAATTAATATTATTATTATTATTATTATTATTATTAATTATCATGAACATAAATTTATATGATTTTATAGAATTTATAATAAATTGTATCTATTTGCAGAGGGCGAGGTATAGCGGGAGGAGTTTCAGCTGCAAGCTACTACTTTCTTGGATTCATAGTAACAAAAAGTTACATCAATTTAACACATTTGTTTGATGTATATGGTACGTGCTTCCTTTATTCAGCATTCGGTATTATTGGGTTTGTATATCTCTACATCAAATTACCTGAAACGGAGGGTAAAACATTGCAAGAGATTGAGGATTTCTTCAAAGATAAACGTTCTAAGGAGAAAGAGTCAAATCAAGTGAAAAACAATGATTTTTCTAGAACTTTAATATAAATCTTATTGGAGTAGTAAAGTAATGTAAGTATTATTTGCTATTTGAATCCTGAAAATTGTGTTGATACTATTTTTCAATAAAATTGAGTTACTACATTAAGTTATAAGTTAATATTGATTTCAACTCAAGTGAAGATTTCAATGTAAGACAAAGATTACGGTAATTATTGAATTGTATTGCATTTTACATCGTGATGTCTTCTGTAAGGTAGGACGCCACACGTAGGTTTTCTTTTAATAAGTAGTGTTATGATTGATAAATATTGTATTAATCGTGCTTCCAGTAGAAAATAATGTAGTTGTGTACCGTACCTTTTTCCAATAACTATAAGAGATTTTTTATTTATTCTCCATAAGAACGTGGCAAATAAAAAATTGAATATTTCCTCGTAACGACGTCACATTATATACCATTATCCCCACCATGTAGAATTGCCATCTGTGACCGTTCAACCTTCTACCAACTAACCTTGATTTGAACTGACATGGAAGTGAAATCTTGTAAAAGTGATCTACTAAAATATATAGCCACGATTCCAAGCAAGGGGGCCTCGCTTTTTTTCATTTCCGGTTACACTTTTTCAACATTGGCGGAAAAAGTTATACTCTCTAAACTTTCTTATACCTGCTGCATTGGTCTCCCAACAATATTTCTATTTATTAATTTATCTATTGTCCAAATTAAAGCAATAAGCTTTTAGATTATTTTTTTCTGGTGGGTGGGACTTACAGTGTCATGGAGACAGTGTGGAATTGCATCGAGCTGCCATCAACATAAATAAATACGAGTATGATTTTTACGTGACTCCATGCCACCAACTACACAGGATGCGTGTAAACCTTTGCATTACCTCCAGTGTAGCCCAAATACAATAGGGTATCACATAGCCTATCTATACTAATAACTACATTGACTGTAAAAGTAAAAGGTAAGTCTCAGTCCAATGGCCACGCTGTCAATATAAAGTCACTGCATGGGAAGGTACACATCCACTTTATTCCCCCTAGTGTATGACCAGCTGCATGACGATTTGCAAGAGCTAATTTCACAAATGCATCTGTTTCACATTATTTATTTGATGTTGTAGATCAATATTACTCATCCATTACTTAAATTTAAATATTAATAAGTATTTCCAACCAAGAAATTCTCAATTTGACCTGTTTTTTTATTTTTGTACATCAGTTTATTACTTAAGCACTATTTAACGGATTTCAATCATTTTTTTTCAATGAAACAGTGGTGGTCCAATCCAAGTTTTGCAAGGATCGATCCAATATACTTGGCCCATTATCAAGCAAAACGTTGCAATCATAGACGTCTTAATTTAAATTTTGACCGAATAGGCTAGTTTCACTCATAACTGGCAGTCGGATAAAGGTTGCCTTTTACTAGGCCGATCATTGTAGCATATATGGAGCATTTCACACATACCCGATTTTTTAAATCATATTATTCAATGTAATTATGCCAGGTAAACAATACCGGTTACCCAAAGCCGGTTATGTGTGAAATTAGGAATGTAATGTCCCGTTTTGGCCAATCAGGTGAACTATACAATATTAAGGTACTGTATTCATCTTCACCTATATACCTTTATATCATCTGAGGTATATAGGCCTAAGCCATGGCTGATCAGAGAGGAATATTAAACAACATGGCAATTTGAATCAGGAATAATAAAGTTGATGTTTTGGAGTCGTCAACATCATGAGTTGTAGTATAATCCAGTAAAATTAGCAAAAGTAAAGTAAGTCACAACATAGCTTAAAATCAGGTTGTATTATCAGAAAATCATGCTGAATAACATACTAAATTTATGCCGTATTAAATTTATGAACATAACTTACAGCGTTCTTACCTAAGAACGACTTGGAAAGGCTCGTCTATTACATTGAGGGTCGTATTTATGAACGTTTCTTATCAAAGAAAGACTTGGATAAGTCATTTATTATTTTGAACATTATGTTTAAAAATTTATTAAAAACATATCATATATTTCTTAAAAACATCTATTAATTCACTTATTGGAATGAATTTCCGGCATTGATTCAATGAGAAATTGTTTCAATGTGTGAAATTGATTTTGTCATAAGTAACCAGATTCTGCTAACGAATGCGTCTGCAATACGCTTTAAATTCATTTCTGTTTGCAAGTCATTGCAAGTTTTTAGCATTCTCACAGAAGTTGCGTTTGCTGAGTAAAGGTAGATATTTGATAACTTGTAGCTAATTCTCTCAGGAAATTACTGCAATGTTTTCATTATCCACCTTCCCAAACCCATGAGAATGATTTTCCACCAAGTGCAGCTTGCGACCTTGTGAATTGCAGCGGTGTGGAGAGGGAAAGTTTGGGCCAGAAAAGTCCAGTTCCTCTGGACTATTTATATAGCTCTTCTGGAACTATATATATAGGGTAAACAACGATGAACAAAATTTTGAATGGGCATTCTGGTGATAATCAGGTTGTGGTGTGTACATTTATTTGGGATTATTAGCTGTTTCCTTGGAATTTTGGCAGACGGTGAGTGCCAAACATTTATTCTTTAGCTCTCCTCTCACGGCCCTTATCAGCTTGACCGAGATCCTTAAACATCAGGGGAATGGAATGGTAAAAAGATAATTATGAAATGTTGTATACAAATTTATTGAATTGATTTGAATTAACAAAATATTATTAGGGTAATAGATTCAGAATTATTAATGGAGCCGAATCTGGTTACTATATTAGTAATTTCAAAAGTTTTATTTGAATTTCATTTTTCTTTTATTTAATTTTTTTGGCATTTCATGATTCAATTTATCAATTGTTTATCGTCTTTTCCCTTTAATCAACTGTTTAACATTTTATTTTGATTTTGGTTGTTTGATTAATTGAGATTCAATATGGTCGTAGTATACAGAGTGTTTCAGGAGGAAAGGTTCAAACTTCGGCAACTGATTCTAGATCTAAAAATAATTTTTTTAATAATAAACATAATATGTCTGGGAACGCTTCTTTAGCGAGTTATATACATAGTGAAAAATTTCGCCCAGAACTCAGTACCCTCGGTAAAAAACGTCATTCTGAAACTCTGGGAAGGTAAATTAAGGACCTAATACAGTTATTTCCTATGGTTTTTTATGAAAAACGAATAAAAAAGGCCTATCTTTCTACTTGTAACTCTATCTTCAGTAGTTTTTATAATATGATGTGAAATAGAAAAATATGTGCCTTAAAACACGTTTTTTCAGCTTTGAAATAGTCATGCTCTTGGTAGAGTGAAGTCTGTGGGGAGGACACATACATCTAACCCATTTACACCAAAGCTTCCAGATAGCTGGCATCGATCCCGCCATTTCTCTTTCACTTGGGTCTTATTCAGCCTCAACCTCTGATCAATACAAAAGAAGTAGAACCTAAATCAAATGGGGAAAAAATAAATAGAAATGGTCAAACAAAACCGTATAGTCAGGTTTTGCAAACAGCAACCAAAACTAAAGTAAGGGCAAATAACGATAGGAAAGGTAGAGTACTGCTCTTGACATCCAGTCATGGACGAGACTGTAGTGACCTACTAAATAAAAGATTAAAAAATAAGTATGAAGTACAGAGCTTTTTCAAACCAAGTGCCCTATAAATGCAATCGTAGAGTCAGCAAAGGAGCAAACTAATGATTTTGGTAAAAACGATTTTCTAATAGTACTGGGTGGCTCAAACAATATAAATGAACCTAATCTAAAACATCTTCCTGAAATAAATGAAAAAATTAAAAAGATTGTGCTACTCAGCCAAAAAACTAATGTAATAATAAGTACAATTCCGTATAGGTTTGATAGGCCAGAGCTAAATGAAACCATTAAGTCAACAAATAAATCGATTCATAATACAATCAACAGCCTAAAAAATAAGAATTCTAAGCAACTGGGGATTTCTTTTCTAAATGAAAGGCTGAAAAAACAAAATTTCACTAATCATGGTCTACATCCAAATCAATCTGGCAAAGTAATATTTTGTAATAGGCTGGCAGAGCTGATTGAAAGTCGTTTGCAATCTACTGTCAATAATTCTCCTAAACAATCATCTAACGAACCTTTTTTAGTAAAGTGGCTCAAAGCCGGGAAGGGAAACTAGTTTCAAATGATAAATTCATATCTTCAATTGTATTAAAAGACGTTAATCGATCAAAAAATCAGGATAGCATTAGTGGAAGGAACTCTTGTAGCAATCTGATAGGCTCCCAAGATTCTAAGAGATTAAGTAAATCTACTTCAATATGCAAAAGCAACGATAAAGTAATAAGGGATGATAGGGAAGTACCGGTACTCACTGTGTTCCATCAGAATATTGAATACATTCGTAACAAAATAGATAGAATCTAAGTATTTTTTAAAGAAGAGGCTCCTGATTTAGCTATTTTCACAGAGCATGGTTTAAAAGAAGATGAATTGTCACAACTTAATATTCCAAACTATTCATTGAAAACGTCGTATTGCAGGACATCTCATCGAATTGGGGGAGTTGCTATCTTCACTAAAAATGCTAAGAATATGCAAACATTTAATTTAGAAATGTAGAGAAATTTGCTGTGGAAATGGATTTAGAAGTTACTGGGTTGAGAGTAAAAATCGACGATAATTTCGAAGTAGCGGTGTTAGGTATTTATAGTTCACCAAATGGGGAATGGAACAATTTTTGTGAACTATTCAATAGGCTTTTAGAGATTACTACTACTCGTTTTACAAACGTTATTGTAGCGGGAGATTTCAATACAGACTTTGCAACACAGAATAAAATGACAGAAGATTTAAGGGATATTATATACATGAATAACTTGGAAATAAAAGTTCATGAATATACCAGAGTCACAAGAACATCACAAACAATAATTGATAACATCCTTACTAATATAGATTACTCTAAAACAAGATTAGGCGGCTCGGAACTATCTGATCATGACTATCAAATCTTAGAAGTGGGGTTGCAAGATCATAAATCAATTAAAAAGAGTAGAGTAATGAAAGAAATTCAACAATGTGAACAGGGGAATATCGATTGTTTGAAGCAGAATCTGCTACTAGAAAACTGGAGAAGGGTTTACAACAGCAATAAGGTAGTTCAAATAACAAATATGATAGTTTCATTAATATTTTAAGGTTTAATATTACTATATGAGTTGTCCAGTTAAAAAAGTCCCTGTAAAAAACAAATTAGACAAAATTGAAGAGTGGATAACTGATGATATCCTTGCAGAAAGAAATAGGGTCAAAGATGCATATGATGAATTCAAACTATCTAGAAATATGTTAAGTGAAGATAATTACAAAGCTCTAAAGAAAAACTATACAAAAGAAGTGAAAAGAGCCAAATCTAAGAAAACAGCTGAAATTTTGAATAATAGTGTGTACTTTAACACAGCAGTGTGGGATGTAATAAACAAAAATAGGCAAGTAGCTCATGTAGATGCTTATACTAGTGTCCCCAGAATAATTAACGAAAATAACAAATATATTGATGATATTGTAGACATTTGTAATTTCTTTAACAGATATTATCAACTGGTTGCTAAGAATCTTCAAAAATCTCTTAATACAGGTATAGGGATGCAAACATGAGGAATACTGAGGGGATTCAGAACGAATTAAAATTCCACCCAGTATCCAAAGACGAGTTGTCAAATATCATTGATAGTTTAAATAATAAAAAAACTGTAGGAATGGATGGGGTATCCAGTAAAATTCTGAAAGAATGTAAAGATCAATTGTTAGACCCTTTGATTCATCTGATCAATCATTTATTAGAACAAGGTGTTTTTCCAGATAATTTAAAAGAGGGGAAGATCTTGCCAATCTGCAAAAGTAGTGATAGAGAAAAGGTGGAAAACTATAGGCCCATTAGTATTTTAAATGTAATAAGTAAAATTTTTGAAAGAGTAGTTCTAAATAGGTTACTTCTGCACCTTCAAGAAGCTAACTTTATCTGTGATGAACAGCACGGCTTCCAGAAAGGGAGATCAACAAAGACAGCCATAGTTTCTCTAGTTGAAAAACTAATATATATAATAGATTCAGGTGATCAAGCTACTGCAATCTTCTTTTAGATCTGTCAAAGGCATTTGATTGTGTTAATCATACAACTTTATTGGAAATACTGCAAAATGTGGGTGTAAATGGGGTTGAACTGAAATGGTTTGAATCATATCTTATTGGGAGAAAACAATGTGTAGAACTAACTACAGTAGTTGGTAATAATATAGTAAAGAATAAATCTAATAAATTAGAGGTGCGGCTGGAGTGCCTCAGGGTTCAATACTAGGTCCATTGCTTTTTTTGTTATATGTCAACCGTTTACCTAAAGAATTAATTAGTGGTAGAGTCCTCTTATTTGCAGATGATACATCACTCATTTTCAGCAATTCCATTCTAGATCATTTAGAAATAAGTGCCCATATAGGTGTGCAGTCCATTGTCCAATTTTTAAATCAGTTGAAATTAACTATAAATAGTAAAAAATGCCAATACCTTCAATTCAAAAACAAACATAATTTAAATGAAGATAGGGCTATAAACGTGTTTGTAAATGATAATCAATTAGACCAGGAAGAAAAAATTGCATTTCTAGGAGTTTTGTTGGATAGAAGATTGACCTGGGCTCCATACATTGAGAAAATATGTAGTAAACTTTCATCTGGGGTATTTGTGCTGCAACAGCTTGCTAGATTGAATGACAAAAAGTTACTTTTTACAGCTTACCATGGGCTCTTACTGTCACATATTAGGTATGCTATCTTACCCTAGTAGATCGCATCAGCCCCACTGGAGGGGGAGGATGAGCTTCTCAGAAGTCCAGAAACACCAAAATCCGCCGGTATGCTTGAAGATGCCATAGAGCAACTGAGCAGCTTGCGGGTGAAAAAACCAAACCTCACCACTGCCCAAAGAAGGGCGGCCATTCAGGCAAAACTTCTTGAGAGAGGTGAAGCTTTTGACCCAGCAAAGTTTCGGAGGGGTAAAAAGAAAAAACCTAAGAGACCAGAGATGGGTGAAACTCCAGGCACAAATGTGGGTCTAGAGGCTGGGTCAAGGGTGGCCAAGCGCCCTAGAGGCAACATGGCCACCCCTCCCTCAGCAGAAGGACCTACAAAAAAGGCCAGGAGTGGAACTCACAGAGGTCATGATGTCCAACCCCTTAATCCAGGGACTTCTAGTAAAGGAGTCTCTTACAGGGACATTTCTGCCACCAAAATGGCCATTGTCTTGGAAAGCTATCCTGAGGCTAAGCTTTCAGCAGAGCAAGGAGAAGTCATTGAAGACGCCATTATGGATGAGCTCCGACCCCTAGAGGACGGCTGCACTCCATCATTTGCAGGCACCTACATGGAAAAAGGTGTCTTGATTATATCCTGCATTAACGATGCTACTAAGCATTGGCTGGAGGTACTCATCCCCAGACTCAAACCACTTGGGGAGAAGAAACTCATTGTTGGTCTGAGGAAAGACATTGTGAAGTCAATGAGGGTATTCTTTAGAGCTCATCCAAAGCTTCTGAAAAAGACTCCAGAAAAGGTCCTTGAGATGCTTGACAAGCAAAACCCCACCTTGAAGGTGAAGGAGTGGAAGGTCCTGCCAGCCAAGCCAGACCCAAAAGGTTATGGATTTGTCTGTTTCCTGGATGAGGCCTGCTTCAATGCTGTCAGGTCGGCCAACTCTAGAGCCAACCTAGGACTCTGGCAAGTCTCAATTGTCTCAACAACAGTCAAGGACAATGCCCAGGGTCCTCCAGATCAATCTACATCACAGTAAAGCAGCCTCAGCTGCTTTCTGCCAGTTCTTCCTCAGAGAGGGATTTGACCTGGCACTGATCCAGGAACCATGGCTTCACCAAGGAAGGGTTGCAGGCCTGGGCGATACCAAGGGTAGGTTAATTTACTGTACCTCTCTCAAAAATGTCAGAACCTGCATACTTGTGAAGAGAGGTATGGACTGCCTAACACTCACTGAATTCTGTTCTAGAGATCTCACTGCAGTGTCTATAACCTGGAGCAATGAAGGCAAGGAATGGAGCACAATTGCAGGCTCGGTTTACTTGCCTTACGACTCCGGTGACCTTCCTCCATCAAGAGAACTCGAACTTCTGGTGGAGTCATCTTGCGCTGGCGGACAACAACTCCTTTTAGGTTGTGACGCGAATGCTCATCACACAATTGGATGGGGAAGCTCTGACACCAATCCAAGAGGTGAGGCTCTCCTTCAGTTTCTCATATCTAATAATCTTTATGTCTGTAATGCTGGAAACCGTCCAACGTTCGTTACATGAAATCGAAGTGAGGTTATTGACATTACACTTTGCTCAGAAGGACTCCTTAGTGCCATCGACAATTGGCACATAAGTCATGAGGCCTCTTTGTCTGACCACAGGTACATCTGTTTTAACCGGCAAAGTGAAGGCAGCTCATCCTGCTATCGAGATCCAAGGAGAACAGAATGGTCACTCTATAAGTCTGACCTCCTGTCTCAACTTGGATCATTAGGCAGGAGGGTCACCTGCTTTGCAGACATTGATCAGATTGCTTCCGATCTGCAGAATGCAATCATAAGCTGCTTTCAGGACAATTATCCATTGCGGCGGGGAAAGAGTCGTACTAATACTAAGTGGTGGACTGCTGACCTTGACCGCGGAAGGGCGGTTGTCAGGAAGCTTCATAACCATTGCAAACGGAGCCGTAACTGGGAACCATACCACAGGGCACTCACAGAATACAGCCTTGCAATCAAGAAAGCCAAAGAGAACTCTTGGAGACTGTTTACACAGGAGGTAAATAGTCTTACGGCAGCAGCAAGACTGCAGCGTGTCTTAGCTTCAAGCCCAATTGGCCTCCTGGGAACTCTGAGGTTACCAGGGGGACAATATACCACTGGAACTGGTGGAAGTCTCAAACTTCTCCTTGAGACTCACTTTCCAGACTGTGTTTTTGAGGGTGCTTGCTCAGGCATGTCTGGCAACAGCAAAATGGGCTCACGGCCAAGAGCTGATTGTGGAAGCTGGACTTTAGCCAGACGTATTGTCACACTTTCCAAAGTTAAATGGGCCATCTCCAAGCTTGGCCCATTCAAATCTCCTGGGGGGGACGGTATCATACCGGCTATGTTGCAGCAAGGACCAGAAGCTCTCTTGGTCCTCCTGTGCGAACTCTTCAGAGCAAGTCTGGCTTATGGGTACATCCCTCAAGCCTGGCGCCTCAGTAGGGTGGTCTTCATTCCCAAGAGAGGAAGAGCAGACTACTCAACTGCAAAATCATTTCGCCCCATCAATCTTACATCGTTTCTCTTGAAGACACTGGAGAGACTGGTGGAGAGACATCTAAGAAAGGGAGTGCTTTCAGGTACTCCTCTTCATCGGAATCAGCATGCCTATCAGCCTGGTAAGTCCTGTGAAACAGCCCTGCATCAACTTGTGAGCAGGGTGGAGGACAGCCTTGCTGCCAAGGAGATTGCTCTATGCACCTTCATGGACATTGAGGGTGCTTTTGGCAATGTTACTTACACGGCCATGGTCCGGGCAGTGCATGGGCGTGGTCTTGAGTCTGCTATATGTAGGTGGATTGAGGCCATGCTCCACTCCAGGCGGATCAGGGCTGATCTTCAAGACAAATCGATGGTGATCATACCTGCAAAAGGTTGTCTGCAGGGAGGTGTGCTTTCTCCTCTTCTATGGAACCTTGTGGTGGATGGTCTCCTCTGTGAACTCACTAGTAGAGGCGTCTTTGTCCAGGGCTATGCAGATGACATAGTCCTCATGGTACAGGGAAGGTTCACAAATATTGTTGCTGATGTCATGAACGTCAACCTTCCATTTGTTAATGACTGATGTCTTGGAGAGGGACTAAGTATAAATCCCTCAAAGACTGTAGTTGTTCCATTTACAAGGAAAAAGAACCTGGAATCTCTCTCCCGGTTGAAACTTGGACCAACACAGCTCAAAGTATCAGGTATAGTCAAATACCTAGGGCTGACTATCGACTCCAAGCTGACTTGGAACAATCATTTGAATAATATACTGCACAAAGCAAAATGGGCGCTTATGACGTCCAGGAGATTTGCAGGCTCCATGTGGGGGATCAAGCCTCACATAGCGCTGTGGCTGTACAAGGCAGTAATAAGGCCTCAAGTCACATATGGATCACTAGTCTGGTGGACAAAGGTGAACCAGATCACAGCTACAGCCAAACTCACAAGTTTACAAAGGATGGGCACACTCCTAGTCACTGGAGCTTTTAGGAGCAGCCCATCAGCAACTCTTGAAGTTGCTCTTGGCTTGCTGCCCTTGGATATTTTTATCAAGGCAGAAGCACGAAAATCAGCCTATCGATTGAGAGTTGCAGGCCAATGGAGGGAAGGCCTGTCTGGAACAGGCCATTGCACAATCACCAAAGCTGTTGCTCATAGCCCTGTGCTTGAAATGACTTCAGATGTCATGAGTATGGAGATGGTTTTCACTAAACCTTTTTCTGTTTAATTCTGCTCTAGGGAGGAGTGGAGGTCTGAGGAAGGGCCCTATATCAGGAGAGGTAGCCTTGTCTGGTACACAGACGGCTCTCTTATTGAAGGGAAATCTGGCTATGGGGTGTACAGTGAATCCCCCAGAACAGAAATCTGTGCAAGTCTGGGACAATACTGTACTATCTTTCAAGCAGAAATTTGGGGCATCATGGCTTGTGCCAATATAGGCATTGCCAGACGCTATTGCGACAAGCATATAGTAATCTTGTCAGATTGTCAGGCAGCCCTCAAGGCTCTTGACTCTAATGAAATCAAGTCAAAATTGGTGTGGGAGTGTCACAAAACACTCAGCAAGCTCGCAACACACAACTCTGTGCATCTTGGTTGGGTACCTGGCCATGTAGGCATAGGTGGCAACGAGTGTGCTGATGGGCTTGCTAAGCAAGGTTCTAGTAGGTCATTCTTTGGCCCAGAGCCAAGCTGTGGCATAAGCAAAACTACTGCCTTCCACACAATAAACAAATGGTCCAGGGACTTACATCACCAGCAATGGCAAGGTCACTCAGGCCAAGCACTTGGCAAAAGGCTGCTAGCAGACACAAGCTCCTACTTCACCAACTGGCTGGTGAGGCTGGGTAGAGGTCAGGTTAAGCAGCTGATTGCTCTGATAACTGGACATGGCCACTTCAGGAAACATCTCCACACAATTGGACTCAGAAATGAAAGTCAGATGTGTAGGCTTTGCAATCAGTCTGAAGAGACTGCCAAGCATATCATACTGGATTGCGAGAGACTCGGGGCAAGGAGAATGGCTCTGTTTGGCTTTAAGCAACCAGGTGATGAATGGGACGTTAGCATAGGGAAGAAACTCCTGGATCTTGTAAAGGGCACAGGTATTGGTTTGCCTAACTAACGTACTAGGGACACACAATAAGCTTCGGTTGACGTGTGAGGATCTTTGAATCTTCTGGATCTTTGAATCCATCCCTTCATAACATAACATACCCTAGTAGCACAACAATATTTTTAAAATATTGTATAAAATGTTTTGTAAATATTGTCAAAAAGATTTATTAATTTTACAAAAATCTTGTCAAAACATTGTTTTGCACCACTGAACATTTTTCTTACAATATTGTAAAATGTTTTTAAAATATTGTGAACAATATTACAAAAATGTTTTAGCAAAATTTTCACAATCTTTACTACAAATAACTTAAAATGTTTTCAAAATATTGTATAATTATTTTGTACAAAATTTTTCAAATGTTTTTAAAACCTAACCTAACTTATGTTTATCTATGGTATCAATGGTATGAGACTTGTATTTAGGTATTTCTTTTAAACATTTGATATAAAAACATACTATATGTATGTTAATAAACAAACATACAACTACATTGAAGTTATAGTAAAACTGGCATCAGTTTAAGTGATGTTAATTTGAAATGTCCCTTATGATCAAAACGATTTGATTTGATGTAAGGGTTTTGCCTCCAGTGTAAGCACGTTCCTAATAATAATTACTGGTACAACCAATAAAATAACACAAAATTTACTTGCCATTAGGACTTCCAACTAATGGTTAAACACTTCAACAAGAGCAAGAGCAACAACAAGTGGAACTGAAAGTGAGTAATAAAAGATGGTGGCTGTGTGTAGTTTTTTTTTTGTAGATTACGTCCTGGAGACTCCAGTTAAGGAGTATAAGACAAGTCAGATTAACATTAGTCATATACACTAGATACCATAATTAGTTACTATATCAATTAGTTGAGGTGAGGCTTAATTTTGAGGCTTAGTACAAGAATGAGGCTTAGTACAAGTAATAGGACCATTTCAATGACCTTGGTATTCTAGGAGAGCAGGCACCGAGCTGTGCTATACTGCGCATGCGCAAATGTAAAAAGAGCCTTATGGGTAATTCACAATATTTTAAACATATTGTGTAAATATTGTTTTTACAATATTACCACTGCAAGGTTTTGAAAAAGTTTTAAAAATATTGCAGAACAATATTGTTTTTACAATATTTAGAAAATATTTTAGAAAACTTTTAAAAATATTATTACAATATTAAATTTACAAAGTTTGTGGCAATGTTGGATAAATATTTTTAAAAAATTTTCGAAATATTTTTGTGCTACTAGGGTAGGTATTTCTTTTAAACATATAATATAAAAACATACAATATGTATGTTTATATACAAACATACAACTACATTGAAGTTATAGTAAAACTGGCATCAGTTTAAGTGATGTGAATTTGAAATGTGCCTTATGATCAAAATGTTTTGATTTAATGTAAGGGGTTTGCCTTCAGTGTAAGCACGTTTATTCTAATAATAATTACTGGTACAACTAATAAAATAACAAAAATATACTTATTGTTAGGACTCCCAACTAATGGTTAAACACTTCAACAAGAGCAAGAGCAACAACAAGTGGAACTGAAAGTGAGTAATAAGATGGTGGCCGTGTGTGGGAAAAGTAATAGGACTATTTCAATGACCTATTCCAATGACTATTTCAATTCTGGGAGAGCAGATGCCGAGCCGTGCTATACTGTGCATGCGCAAATGTAAAAAGAGCCTTATGGGTAATTCACAATATTTTAAACATACTGTTTAAATATTGTTTTTACAATATTACCACTGCAAGGTTTTGAAAAAGTTTTAAAAATATTGCAGAACAATATTGTTTTTACAATATTTAGAAAACTTTTTAAAATATTAATACAATATTAAATTTACAAAGTTTGTGGCAATGTTGGATAAATATTTAAAAGAAATTTTCGAAATATTTTTGTGCTACTAGGGTAGTATGGGGTAATTCATCAAAACAAAATCTTGATAGGGTGTTTAAGATCCAAAAGAAAGCGGTTAGGTGTATAGAAAGAGTAAATAGATTAGATTCATGTAGGCCGTTGTTCAAGAGACTTGGTCTCCTAACTGTATCCTGCTTATATGTGTATGAAGCTACTTCATATGTAAAAACGAATGATATTAACCAAAATCTTGATGTACATGATTAAAATACAAGAAGCTGAGGAGATTATCACTTGGTGAGTCACAATAGTAGCTTATTCAAACAAAAACCGAGTTATATTGGTAGGAAATTCTACAACAAGCTACCGCAGTTTTTGAAGAGTCTTGAAAATATAGAAATATTTAAAAAACAATTGAAAAATATTTAGTTGATAAAGCTTTTTATAGTGTACAAGAGTTCCTTTCATATCAAAATTAAGCATCACCTCAACTAATTGATATAGTAATTATGGTATCTAGTGTATAATATTGTTGATCTGACTTGTCTTATACTCCTTAACTGGAGTCTCCAAGACGTAATCTACAAAAAAAAAAAAAAGGGTGGCTTTCTTGATCTCAGCTACACCTGGCAGCTTGTTCAGGGATTTGTGAATTGGAAGGTTCAAGTAGCTTCTTATTATTTGGTCCCAAAGAAAGTCTACCAGCATACTGCATGCGGTGGAGGTCTGAAAGCTCTAATATAATGTGTGTGAGAGCACAGGAAGCCAGATCAGAGGTAGCCTGCAAAGTGCAAAACACTTTGTGCATGGTTTTATTTAACGTTATATGGTAAATTTAACAACTTGCAGTCATTTTTAATCAATTGAGAATAAATAAATAATTTACTCATGTAGGCTGAAACGTTTTCGAATCGTGATAATTCATTATCAACAGCATTCTTGATCGTCAATGTCGGTTTTGGTAAGAATTATTGTGGTTTTGTAGAATGTGATTGAAAGGTTTGTGTGATTTAAAATGTAATAAGTTAACTTATATTGTTCATTGAGGATGTTTTGTTTATTTCTAATTGTTTCAATAAGGTATTGAGTCTTTTGTAGAATGTGTAGGTTGATAGTATATGTCAGTAAAAGTATGTCCAGTTTGAATTATGTGGTCAGCAAAGATTCGGTTTGTAATCTTAGTTACTATAGTAATACCGTACGAACTTGTGCTACGTAAGTTTGATTTTCTTTTTAGACGTTTCTTCTTGAATTATTGAACAGTTATTATTTAATATTTGATCGGCATTTTTACAGTTAGTGATTAATTTTTGTACAGTAATATAGCAAACCTTTATTAGTCGAACATTTTCAATTTATATCTGTTCTGATTGCTTATTTTGTGTAAGATAATATAACACTGATTAGTGCGTGTTGTGGATAATTTTAGTAAAATAATAAAGTGCGAGTGTTAAATTTAAGTGTTGCCAGCATTATTTTAGAGATAGAACCCGTAGCAATTTGGTTTCAACTGTGTGGTGGGTTCGTATCCCAGAGAGTTGTAGAATTTTCCGTAGTTTTTCTTTTCTTATAGGTAGATTTTTAGTTACTGTAGTTCGGATGCTATATTGGCTTGCTAATTTGATAAATATTAATTATTTTCATAATGTACCCTATAATGTAGTGTAAATTTCTCATGTTTTCAAAGTTTGAAAATTCAACTAAAAAGTTTAAAATATTGAAGAAATTTTATGACAAAAAAGAAATTGACTTCGATGAAATGATACTCAAATCTTCCATACTCACGTCCTAAAAAGTTTAAAATAAAGTATTTAAGTTACTTTAAACTGATAAAATTTCAAAATTCATACAAGTAATTTTTTGAAGTCGGCGCCAAATTTCCCATGAACTTCTAAAATATAACATAGAATTTCTCTGTGATGTTTTCCATGACGAAATACTTGATGAACAATATAATATCAAAACTGATACTGTATTTCAGTAAAAGTGAGTGAAAATCATATATTTAATTGAAATAAGTTACAGTATTAGTTTTGATATTGGATAGAATTTCTTATCAATTTCATAAAATATTTGGCGCCGACTTCAAAAGATCACTTGTATGAAATTTGAAATTTTCGCAGTTTAAAGTAAATACGGAATGACGCCAAAAGTAGTCGACGACAGAGATGGTCTATTTCTATCTTACGCTGACGACAGTTTTGGTCGATTTTTATTTTACGCTGACGACAGAGGTGTCCACATTCCTGAGTAGTCAGTAACAGTTAAACTTCAGTTAATCGACCTCAACAACATCAAAAACTTGATTATGAGATTGGCAGCTCTGTCCTCTCCTCTGTGAGTAGGTTTGAGGCTCTATAATAAACACTGGAATAAAAGTATAATTTGATGAATGAAGTCTTCTTGGAGCCTCAAGTTTGTGCCATTATTGAGGTGTACAAGACAAGTCACATCAACAATTATACAATCTTCTACAATAGTAACCATAAATTACTGTATCAATTAGTTGTGGTGAGGCTCAATTTTTATGTGATTTTATGAAATTCACAAACCCTATCCGTTCTTCCTCAGATTTTTTAGTGATGATTCTAATTTTTTTTAATTCAGTGTGATCATGCAATAGTTTAGCAACTGTTCATGTCTATCATTTTTACATTTGAAGCCAGAGTTTGTTAAGTAGCTCAGTAATTCTTTATTGGCTTGCAATACATTGTAAGGTGCAATTCTTTTGATGGTAGTTTTATTTCAGACAATTGATAGTTTAAAAATATGTCAGAAATAATATTTTTATAATTGAATTATTATAATTCATTATAACTTCGCCATTTGTCACAATTTCCAAAAGAGTTATATGGAAATTTGTTAATTAGTTGCAATAAATATAGTTCTAATAGCTAAATACGGTAGTGCATGAATATTTTCGAGTTTCAAGTTTCATTTCTTGTAGATATTACATATTATTATGCATTAGTTACCAATTTTATGTTATGATTTATTGGTATTCAATTATTATCAGTCTGTTTAAGTACTTCCTTCTACTTATTTTAGCATGATTAATACACAAATCTAATAGGCCCTACAACTGTATGTGATTCTCAGTCGTCGCCCAATGCAAATTGAACAGAGCATTGGCGGACATATTGGCGTCAACTTCACGCGCCCTTTTTGAATTTTAAGGCTAGTTAGTGTATGCAACTATGTAGAGTTGTGAATAAGTGTTCTTAGAAAACGCATTTTATATTATTATCTTGATGAAAACCAGTCTAAAATCATTAAAAACGTAAATATTATGATGACTGCACTGTTCTAAATGAATTCCAAGTAATATTTTCAACAGAGACACAAACTGTGGGAGCTACTTGAATATATCGCCAACTATGACGCCTGACAAATTTATTTAGTCAGAATGCTAATTAACTCAATTGGGAATAAACGATTCTGTAAAATATTGTACTTGTAGGATTTTTGCACATTAAATTTAGGCCTCATGTTAATTAAAATTAATTGGTTTTTCAGTTATATTGTCTTGTTAATGAAGAAAACAATAAATTACTCTTATATTCCTGCAAATGAGTTGAGATTTACATGAATGTATAATAATTATCATTATCTTACAATAAGCTTACCAGTTCTACATTTTTTATGTAGTAAACTACTAATTTAATCACAATATTAAACCTATGAAAATCAATCAACACAGTAAAAAAAATTTCCATTACTTATACAGAAAACTTGATTATAAATTGTAATAAAACAATAATGCAGTTCATTAAGATCTACGAGTAAAACTGACACTAACTTAAAATAAAATTTTCCTACTAGAATTTAAAGTATAAAATGATGATAGATTTATGACCAAGTAAATAAACCTAAAATTACAATTTGAACAAATAATTTAATGTACTCTTATATAATATAATATTGACATTACTGTGGGTAAATGGGATTTCAAAGATAATAATAATAATAATAATAAGCATATGGCTTTTAATGGTGGGGAGACCCTTACGGGTAGTTCCACCTCGCCGTTTGTGCCATGTTACGGGGAACATGG
The DNA here is from genome assembly GCA_948455865.1 of Conomelus anceps. NCBI lineage: Eukaryota > Metazoa > Arthropoda > Insecta > Hemiptera > Delphacidae > Conomelus > Conomelus anceps. Next base: position 68,782,410 of record OX418217.1, on the reverse strand, counting down.
TGGACCTACTATTTTAGGTGGGTTCCGAACCACCGGGTAAGTGATAATAAAGCTTGTAACATCAAGTCATTGAAGCACGGTCACCCATCCAAGTGCAGACTTGAGTGGTCGTGACTGAACATCACGCTCACCGCATGACCAATCACCACCAAAGATAGATTTCAATAAATGAGATTATTTTAGATTTGTGTATTAATCATGCTAAAATAAGTAGAAGGAAGTACTTAAACAGACTGATAATAATTGAATACCAATAAATCATAACATAAAATTGGTAACTAATGCATAATAATATGTAATATCTACAAGAAATGAAACTTGAAACTCGAAAATATTCATGCACTACCGTATTTAGCTATTAGAACTATATTTATTGCAACTAATTAACAAATTTCCATATAACTCTTTTGGAAATTGTGACAAATGGCGAAGTTTTAATGAATTATAATAATTCAATTGAAAAGGACCAGAGGTGACTACTTTTGACAATTCAATTAAAATTTGAGTCTACATATAAAACTTTAGTGTAGGCCTATAGGCTACACACTAAAAATAGAACATGGCTCAAAATAATATTATTATTATGCATAATATTTTATGAACACAGCTTTCAATTCTAAGACTCTAGTTTGACTGACTCAAGGCACAATAATTTAATTTTTTCATCTATAATATTATTTTAGGCGTGATTTCTATTATTTATAGATTGGATAATTTTGGAATAAATGAAACCCAAGGTAGTAGAGAGACTATTCAAGTGCTTGGCTTAGCCATGATCGCTTATCACAAATAATTTATAAAATTAAACAAGGCTATAATGGGCTGTACAAGACCAGTTAATTGAGAATGCTTCAATATTTTGTTGTATAACTAATGATTTAGATCAAATAGAAAAAACATTGTTAAGTATAGAATTTGAAGAGACTAAAACCACTGTTTGATTGATCCTAAAAAGGTATTAAATACAATTTACTGATTCATGAACAGTACTGTCTTATTGCAATGAATACAGAAATAATCCCACACGTTTTTGGGGTGTGATTGGAGAGTTAGCGGGAAGAAAAGTAAAGAGAGATTCATTTTTAATTAATAAATTTCTACCAGGAATTTCATTGGCTCCTTCCCAGGTCTATGAAAACGTGGCTGACGAATTTAATGGATTTTTTGCTGAGGTTGGCCAAAACTTGGCCGATGCCATAGTTTCAGTGGGTGCTCCATTGGTCAATGATAGTCACCATAAAGTTGAAGCAAATTTTGAATTTCAAGCTGTGACTGAGAGTGATGTTTGGCGCGCTATATGTAGCCTCAGAGGCGGGTCAGCTCCAGGGCATGACAATGTTACAGCTTCTCTTTTAAAGGAAAATGCTCATCTTCTTTTAAAACCCTTCACTCATTTAATTAATCTAAGCTTATCATACGGTGTTTTCCCTGAGATCCTGAAGTTGGCTAAGGTATTTCCCCTCTACAAATCAGGCAACCCTACTGATAAAAATAACTATCGACCTATTTCATTGCTTAGCGTTTTTTCCAAGGTGTTGGAAAGGATAGTTGAAGATCAGCTATTGAATTTTCTTTACAAAAATGCAGTTTTATGTGATTGCCAATATGGATTCAGAAGGGACAGAAACATATCTGATGCTTTATTTGATATTTGCAAGGAAATAAACAATGGAATTTCGAATAATGAATGAGTCATGCTACTATTTTTAGATCTAAAAAAGGCATTTGACTCTGTCGACAGAGATAAACTTTTGATTAAACTGAATTGTATTGGAGTTCGTGATACTGCATTATCATGGTTTAGCAGCTATCTGTCGAATCGACTCCAGTTTGTTTCTGTCTCAGATATTAATAGTAGGAATCTTGCAGTTAATTTTGGGGTAACACAGGGAAGCACTTTGGGTCCAGTTCTTTTTTTAATATACATTAATAATTTATCAAAATTAAATTTAACTGGTAAGCTATTCTTGTTTGCAGATGATGCATTAATTCTCTTAAAGGGCCCAACTTGGCAGGAAATCAGGGTGAATGCTCAAAAAGATCTCTTATATATTAAGAAATGGTTAGATCAAAATACTCTCTCCTTGAACACTACAAAAACTAAATTTTTGCCAATATCCTTGCGACCCATCAATGATTACACACTGCCAAACTTGCATGTTCACTCATGTGGAAATTTTATTAATGATACATGCAACTGTTCTTCTATAGAAATGGTAACTTCCTTCAAATACTTGGGTGTATTTTTTGACCATAGAATGAAGTGGACTGCCCACATTAATTATTTAAAGATGAAACTCAGAAAATATATATATGCCTTCAGAAAGATGAGCGAATTGCTTGATGAAAGGGAGATGAAAATGGCTTACTGCGCTTATGTAAAATCTCTCTTGGAGTTTGGTATCATTGCATGGGGTGGGGCATTCAAGTCCGTGCTTCAACCACTTTTTATAGTCCAGAAATCAATTTTGAAGGCAGCTTTTAAGAAAGGTTCTCGCTGGCCCACCAATGATCTTTTCAGAGAGACCTCAGTTTTGACTGTTAGGCAGCTCTTTATACAGAATATATTGACACATTTGTATAAACATTTCTCCACCACTCTTGATGCAGTTTCACACATACATGATATGCGCTACTTGCAGAACACAGGTGTTACAGCAATACCCTTGCATAGATCCTTCTCAAAAACTAATTCTTTCTACATATCTCATGTATTGTATCATAATTTAAGTCGTTACTTCCCACAACACAATTTTTTCCATTCCAACACCAAATCCATTTTAAAGTTGAAGTTGAAAAAGTTTTTATTATCTATAGGAATAGAAAGTTCAGAAAGTATTATAACCACAAATTACAGAAGCCCCCATTGAAAAAGAAAAGCTAGTTTCCTACATTTTCATTCATTTTCTGCGCCTAAGTAAAATCTCTATCTTTATTTTCATAATAGATTCTATACTCCATAGTCTCATTTAAACTTCCTTCATGCATTTTTTCTCCTTCCATTTTCCATTTTTTCTTCTTCTTTATACTTCTTACTAATAAATAACATATCATAGCAACTCTGGTCTGCGCACAGGCTTTAGCCCATGCAGACCAATTTCCTATCTTTCATCTCAAGTACCATACATGATAAATTCCTTCTTTCTTCTCTCATAATCACTTTCTTCTAGCATAATTCACGAATGTGAAAGAAATTTTTTTTTTCAAAAGCAAAAGTATTATTTTTATTTAGAATATTTATTTTATTTATATACGAGGGCCGTTTTTTTTTCAACCTCCGATAGGCTATAAATAAAAGACAAGTTCATATAAAACAATAATTTTATTACCAAAAGATTGGTACACTTATGGTTACTTTTCGACATAATCACCGAAGAGATTGAGACATTTGTCATATCTGTGGACAAGCTTCTCAATACCCTCTTCAAAGAAAGTTGCCACCAATGAATTTAAGTAGTCCTTGACGTTGGTTTGAAGATCCTCATTGGTTTGAAAGCGCTTGCCACCAAGCCACGTCTTCAGTTCAGGAAAAAGATGAAAGTCACTGGGTGCTAAGTCAGGACTGTATGGTGGATGATCAAAAATGTCCCATCCAAATTGTTCGTTGAATCAAGTCATCTGAAACTTCAGATTTGCGTCCTTGGCCCCCTTCAATGCACATCATTACGGCCATTTTTAAACTTTCGACACCATTCCCGCACAACACCATCACTCATGAAGTTTTCCCCATACACACGACTCATTCTCCGATGGATTTCTGCAGGACTATGGCCTTCAGCCTGTAGAAAACGAATCACACTTCGCAATTCACACTTGGCGGGAGCATCGATAACAGCGGACATGTTTACATGGCTGTAGCACAATGCCGACTGACGCCTGAATGTCAACAATGGCGGAGTGTGTAGTGCGAGAGCTGCGCTGTTGCCTACAGCGCATGCCCGCTTTCTTCTACCCGCGTAGCGCCTGTACGGAGCGATCGGAGGTTGAAAAAAAAACGGCCCTCGTATATTTTGTTGCCATAAATACTGATCTCCTTTCGGATTTATTATTTTGTATGTACAGTACTTGAAGTTTTATTGATTTGTATATTGAATTGTTTGAAATAAAAATTGTTTGTCTGTCTGTCAATGCTGCCTGATAGATTCCTTATGCAATAAAAACTATTCTTTGACTTCGCTAAATGTGGTTAAGTTTAACTTTCAGGTACAAGTCCACAACTGCTTTTGTAATTTGAAAGATGTGGTTTTGAAGGTAAATCTCTTCAAGAATGTGAATTTATTATATAAATTTAATGAGTCGTTGAACTAATAATACAATATTCATCGCAAACATAAGCAAACGATGTTGACGCCAATATGGCCGACTACAGACCGTTCAATTTGGAGTGCTACACTAGCGCTACGAGTGGGTCTAGTATAGTATTACAATGTCTTTGACCCACTCAGTCGGGTGCGTGCAGCGACAGAGTGGGTCGATTTCTATTTTTTCACCAAACGACAATTTCGATCGGCGACAGAGTCGGCCACATTCCTGAGAAGACCAACTCTGTCGGGTGCGTGCAGCGTCAGATGCGGTCTAAAAATCGTCCACGATTGTCGTTGACCATCATTGTCGTCAACCACTTCTGGCGCTCTGCCGTAAATACTTTATTTGTGTTTATATTATACATTATATTCGAGTAGAAAAGATTTGTTGAATAATTAGCAAGTGCTCGACGAAATTGTCATGGCACAGCAGAACGCATGCGTGAAATATAATCAGCTGATTTGTAATGTGACCAGACCAGGCCCAGCTCACCAGCTGTTTGATCGAGCTGTACCGATTCCTTTCCTAATCGTAATATTTTTTGCATCAAAGAAAAGGGCAACGCTTTTCAATCAAGCATTGGTTCTATCCTGATAGTATCATGTTTACAGTTATCCCCCGGAGTGTCCAGTAAGTAAAAAATTGCACATCTCTTACAATTGGCATTCACATCTTGCATGCATTATTGATTGTCGGTAGTCGTATCCGTTCTATTGGAGATTTGGATAAGATCCTTACGTTTTATTGCTACAGTTTTTGAGTTGTAGGTAACTTAGTTGTACTATTTTGGGGAAGCAATTCATTATAAGTAGATAACAATTGCAGAGCATAATTAATTGTGAAAAAGTAGTCGGAATCATGAAAAACTTGGGCTACCCTACAGTATACATTAATTAACATTCTTTAACCAACTACCGGTAATCTCTAGCAGACTTCCAGTTTTTTATATTATTTGTCTCTAGTGTCAGCGAACAATTTATGAGACGGGCAGATAATATTTGCTGGTATATTTTGTTCATTGGATTTTTTACTATCCTGTGCAGAGTGTTCTCTCCTCTGACGTTTTTGTCGCTGCTGTTTTTCGTACTGTACCGTACTGATATTTTCTCTTGTTAGACATCATTAACAGATTTTAAACATTTTATTTGGTTGAATTTCAGCTTCAGTTTTAAACTGTTGGGTCTAAAACTTCTTGAAACGCAGTTCAAATTTGCTAATCTAAAGGCAATGTTAATCTAATCCTATAAAACTACGAGAACTTCTACTTAGTTACTAGACCCCTACATTTTAGGTTAGGTTGACATCACCGTATAAACGATTGCTTGAATTTTTATTTCCTCATGAAGTTGTGGTCTCAAGTGAAGCTTGTCTCACGCATGTTCTGGCAGCTTTTTGTATTGCATAATAAATCTATTCAAATCCTCTATCCAGGTAAGTTATCTTGTCCCATTTTTCACTGGGTTTCTAGCTAGCACATTTACACCAAGAACAGAACTAAACAAATAAGGCTGCAGTTCCGTATGGAGTCCAGTGAAATAATCGACTGAAGCAATCGATGGTCGTTAGGTTTGGGTTTGGTACAAATCGATCGACTATCGATTTTCTCAGTCGATTAAATCACTGGACTACTTGTGAAACTGCAACCCAGAAATGATATTTTCTTGTTGCGGTTTTTTAATCTATTCATAGCACTTTCATGTGAAACACAGATAGAACCGTGAGAATCTCAGTTCATTCCTGGTTCTCAAACTACCGGTGATTCAATCAAGCTAGTAAATTATCTTCTTATTTCCGGGTTACAACCCCCCCTTGAGCCTGTTAAAGAGGTCCCAAAAACGAGTAGGGAGGCATCAATAAAAAACTTTATCGGTTACTGGAGGTAAAAAAACGTTTTTATAAGTGAAGAGTAAATACAACTAGAAAAATACTATAATTTCAATACTAATTAACTAAAAAATAAATACTAATTATTTATTAACTAATTAAATACTTCAATTGTAAAGTTACATAGGGGTTGGGGCGAACAAGGCAAGTTTCCTTTGGCCTCAATGTCAAGGTGCCACTTCACATTATACACATTATTCATATACAAGGGCCACATTATTTTACAAACGTAAACAAGTGACAAAACAAAAATAAAATAAGGGGGCCCAAATTGTTCAGCTAGGGGCATCCAGGGCATTTTTTTCTCCAGTTGGGGCCCCAGTAGACCTCTAGAGGCCTCTTAGAAGCATAACAGATCTTAGAGGCCCCGTTTTTATTGCCAGTAGGATAGAGTCGTATGAAGTAGAGATTCAAGTAGCCTGCATCTAGAATGTTCATTTATAAATTTCAACATTTATACACCAGGGTGTATAATTGTCTCGGCTTTGGGCCTTCAAAGGCCCGACGATGCTGGTGGGTCCCAGTATTTTTGGAGTCCCCAAACATGGATTAGAAGGTCCCCTAGAGCCTAGACCACTTGAATGAAGTTGACAAAGTAGACTTTAAAGGTGAAAAGGTCTCTTAATATTTTTGCAGACGGGCTTCAAATGTTTATTTCTGTTACCGTTTATGGTACTGTTCAGATATGATACCCCATAGAGTTTATTGTGATTGTGAAATTTGTCACACCATGCATCAATCAACAAATAATATGAGGGAAGAGGTTGATAACCACAAAAAAAGCTTAGAGTTGCACTTTCAAGACCTGGAAAACAATTTTTTTCTCCAGTGGAGAACCCACAGAATCCCCAATGTTTTGGGGTTCCGTTACCAGCTATGTGTTATTACGAAATTACTATAAGTTGGTGTTTGGAATTGGATGTGTTATTAATTCATTCTTTCTTTGCGATTCCATACCCCCACACCCCTGGGGGAGCCCCTCAAATCATAGATACGCTATTGATACATCGGGGGGTATCCCCCATTAAAAATTTTTCGCTACGCTATTGATCTGAATAAATAAGTGACTTAACGGCTGTTTTTAGGCACCAAAACAGATAATCAGGGATTCATTTATATTATATTATTGACATGTATAAATGATGCTTAATTCTTTTTATTTTCATTTTGTCTATTCATTTTCTTCAATTTTTGTCAGCAACAGAATTACAACTTTTCATTTTTGATAACTCACCGTTTATTTTGTTGGTTATGCATGAGATTTGTGGGATTAAAGCTTGTGTTCAGCAGTTATTTTAATCTAAATATAGAAGCCCCTATTATGCGCTTTCTTCATACTATAAATATATTTTCAAAATCAACATTTATTTATGCGGAAAAACTGGTTGGATTAACTTTAAAGCATTGATTTCAATTCTCAAAACGCTCAAATTCATTTTTCAATTGATATTTAAATCATTAAATTTAAAGTGTGTTTGTGAAATGATGTTATGGTGAAATGGTGAGTTTTTTAGTTCTGGAAAATGGATATAGCATATAGGCCTAGCTATACAAAACTTGGAGTTATAAATTATTGTATGCAGTTGAACAATTGAAAAAAATATAAGAAAATGAATGAGAAATTGAGAGCCATATAACACTTGTTGCAAACTTATCCATGAACTGTAATGCGTTTAATAATTTATTTAAAAAATGATCCATCAATTCATCTTGTATTGAAATGTTGATATTTTTAGACCTCGAAATTCCTGTCTAGAAATCAACAACAAATTCAATCTCTAATTTTCGCTTGCAGTGATTTGGCATTCTTTCAACAGCTAGGTTTCTCAATCTTCGCTCATGCCTAGAATTACATAGGCTTAGTTGATGATCGTTGTTGTAATCATGTTTTAGTGCATGTTTTAACTGCCCTACTATTTCCTCTTTAACAATGCCAAGTATCGCAGTAGCGTTTTCATGATAACGAAACGAAATATTCTCAACTTTGCATTTCCAATTCGAAACTTGGAAGATAAAAACGTCACTAAAAATAGACGGCGAAGTTCCCAGTTCACAAGAGCTGTTCTCAAGAATGAATGTGACTAGCCCCATTACTGAAGCTCTCCTATAAAAAAATGACTCATTTGTCCTTGAGAATATTTTATTTTATAATGCCTGCGTTCTGTTATGTTGTTATCATCCATCCTGCTCGTAAAGCCATTACTTAAAGTTCGCCTCACGGTTAAAAATCTTCAAAGTATGGAAATGAAGAATAAAAATTATTGAAATTTTCATTGATGCCGTATTGTTCAAAATTCAAGTAGGTTTTCTCAAATGTGATGCTGATTCATCAGCTACAGAAATTTAAAAAAAATGAAAACAGAAACCGACTTTTATAAATACCAAATACTCACGTACTGAACAGTTTAAAATAAAGCATTCACTATAAATTGAGAAAATTTTAAATTCAATACAACTAACCTTTTGAGGTCGGCGCAAAATAATTAATGTATGTATAGTACCATATTCGATTTCGACTGTAGGTGACTCTTAAAGACCTCAACATTATGTTTGGTCCAAAGTTCTACGCAAACGAGGAGTGAGGTAGGTTGCGATTACTTTCCTCACTGAGCTAGCAAGAGTTGTATCTATGCCAAGCCCACTGAAACAAATTTTGAACCTCTCTGCTCAACAGTCCACTCCTACATGTACACAGAGTCTGGCTGCACAGGTGAGTATGTATGCTATCCAACTTACCTCTGAGATACTCATGCATCCAAGCCATCATTCGACAGAGATTTTGGGAAAGCAACACAATTGATGTAACCTTTTTTTTGTATCTGAAATGAATACAATTTAATACACCCCATTTAAGCCACAATAAGGCGTTAAAAACAAATTTTATGAGTTTATATAAATTCTGTGTAATATTTTAGGAGCATATAAAAAATTGGCGGCGACTTCAAAAGGTTACTGTAGTTGTATTGAATTTTAAATTTTCTCAGTTTATAGTGAATGTTTTTTCTAAACTTTTTGGTACGTATTTAGTATTTATAGATGTCAGTTTCTTTTTGTTTTACGATTTTTAGTTGAATATTTAAATTTTTAAATGTTGAGTAATTTCTTATACATAATGAAATATTTAGAAAATCAGTATAACATATAAAGTAACTAGAAATGTAACTATAAGAAAAGTTAATAAACGAAGTAAAATTCTGTAACTCTATTCAACGTAAAATAGGCTATTATATTAAGGAAAATAATAATTATTATATCAGTGAAAAGCTTCATTAAAGTGAAATGTATTTGATTCACCGTTTAATACGATTCCTTTTAGTATACCTACACAAAAAAGTGATAACTTTAAATTTACTTTTATTTTCAACTTTACTTCAAAAGATTTTAATTATTTATCAAAATTAACGATCTCCAAAACATTTTTACTCCAACCCATGATTGAAACTACACAAACTTATTCCTGCGACTCTATAACATCAACTAAATAATTATTTACAATGTTCATATAAACCGAAATATTATATTCTTCTTATTCTTATTTCAAATTGCCATGTTTACCTTTCAATTTGTACAGTTCACCTGATTTGCCAAAACTTGACATTATAGGCTTGCTTCACACATAACCGGCTTTGGGTAACCGACTTCGTTTACCCAGCATTATTACCGGTTACGTGTGAAACTATCCTTTTCAATCTAAATTTAAAGTTAGATTTATATCTAAGTAATGGGTCGATCCTTGCAAAACTTGGATGGGACCACCGGTGAATGATACTCTTTCATTAAACAAAATAATCAAAATCGGTCAATACTTACATAATGCTTAATAGTTTTCAAGTCAATCAGTACTTACAAACTGTAAATAAGTACAGACTTAAAAAACAGGTCGAATTGAGAACCTCCTCCTTTTTGGAAGACGGATTAAAAATAGGTCAACAGTTATTTATAGGTTGATCATCGACCTCATCGTTTATTAACAAAACTGTCAGATTCTTCAAGAAATCTAGAAAGCTAGTTGCATTCTCATTTTTAAAATGGAATGTTTAATTATTTCAAATAACGTACAATCCAACAAAACATTGAGATTGTTTGAAATACGGTATGCAGTTTTGAAATTTAATTTTACATCAAAAATTTTCTTAACTAGGTAGTTTGACATTCCATATACATCCTCAGATTTCGAGGAACTCATTCTACTTACGTCCTAATAGTTAGATCATCAACCTTTTTCAATTTGAAATTAGTATCTATACTGACTCTATTATTGTTATAGAATAATTATAAATAGTCAACATTACTCGTAATCTGGCTATTGTCTTGAACATTTGCAGTACCACTGGAACCATTTACAAAAAGTTTATTGAGCTGCTCAGGCAAAATTGGTATTTTCTGCTTTGCTGATTTCACAAGGTTTCCTTCCTTCTTTACAAGTAGCACAGTTACATTGCATACTAGTCAAATGAATAGCCTATATTGTTCAATGACAAATTAAAACTGTATAGTCATAGTGATGATAGAGCAGCATACACCAAAAATTATTGGCAATGGAAAATTGTCAGTAATATAACTATAATTGATGTTCTTAACTTCAGTTAAAAGGCAAGTTAGCAAATCGTTTGCACTGCTGTGAGTAGCCAAATCGGGTGGTTGAGCGTGAGACTGAATTTTTTTTTGGGAGGGGGGGGGCGTCGTGAGCCAGTTCTGCTCCATGGCGCTTGAAACCTTGGTACGCCACTGACTATAGGGAATATTATGATGGAATAATCATACAGAAAAAGCTCAGAAACACGAGTAAAAACTAAGAACTCTACGCTCGTTCAATCAACACTACAGGTGAACATCAGTGGTAAACAAAACGCAAGTGTGGCCGCGGAGGGAGCGATAATTACTGCCCGTGGAATGGGCCGGAACCTATCGGCCCGCAACATGACTTTGAATGCGTGCCACGGCAGCCTCTTCGAGCGACATTTACAGCTCAATGTGGCCAGCGACTGCAGTTTCCATTGAACCTATTTTTCAAGCGGCATATTTTACTGCTTACTGCTCGCGACATTTGTAGCTAGTGTGGTCCTAGCCTAAGGACGTGACTCATTATCTTTTATTCCCACTACAAAAGTGAAAAACCATAACATTTCAGATATTTGAATTATTTTAAATTCCATCGTGTTTTATTCACTCTGCGGATTACATACCAACTCTACCTACATCAGCATAAGAAAAGGGGTAGGCCAAGAAAAATATGGGTTACCAATGTCACAAAGAAAAAGAGAGGATTACATGAAGGTGACTAGGATAGTAGGTTTCACCGTGAATCAAGGAGCGATGGCGAAAGGGATGCGTGTTGCAACCTTAAAGTTGCAAATATACTTTGGCTCCTCTTATTTATTCAATTGATGAACTTAAGTTTTGTCTTATGATAGAACTTTTCAAAAATCTTGAAAATCATGTGATTAATTCACAAATTAAATTTCCATACCAAAAATATTTTTTTTTTGTGATTGTTTAATATTTTCATGTGTTTAAAAATTTATATTTATTGAACTTAATTTCTGTTGTCCTAATCTCATAATATAAATTGAATGAATTATAGTTTTTGATCAATGAAAAATTCTCGAAATATTATTGTATATCATAAAACATTCCTTGTTTAAGAAGCCTTGTGTTTTCTATAGTAACAATATTTGTAACCCTATGTGGATTTCGTATTACGTAATGAATTCAGGATGTAGCCAATGCCATTGGTTAGTTTTACACCGTGAATCAACGAAGCGAGGCCAACATCCAATTCATTGATCTGTGTTATCTAAATTGAAACTTTACAATATCGTTTAATATTAATAGGTTCACTATGGTTATTGAAATAAAATTGAAAATTGAAAGAAATAACAAAACATAATTGTTTTTAAGAAAATTTTCTTTTACAAATGAACTCTAATATTTATACAACACTGATAACTAAAACGTTGTAGGTTTCATTTTAAAAATGTAAATTCCAACGTTTAAAAGATAGTGTAATTAATTAGGATTTAACTATAGGAACTTGGAAAGTTCCGTTATGTTTGTTAAGAATCTACTAACACTATGGCCCTCTAGTCTTATTCAATAATATTATTAACTATTATCCTTCTTATCTAAACAATCTTTGCGTCAAGCCTTATGACTTTTTAAGATGATAAATCTATTTGTCGATTGTTTTGAAATGAATAATAATTATTGTTCTAAGCTAATTACACATGATTGGAGACATGGGTCTTGAATCATCCTATGAAAATAAACACTCACATTTCATGTGTGACTATATTGTTTTTGTTACAGTTTTTGAGCATTATCTTACACTGCTGGTATCTGATAGTGAACTTCAGGTATACTCTCTACTATCAGGTACCATCAGTGTCTGATGATGCTCAACAACAGAGCGAAACAATTTTCACACATGTATTTATTTCCACAACAGTGTTTTTCCATAGATAAATTTAATTTACAGTATTTGTGGGATGTGGATGAATCATACTCAGATGCGCATCCAGACTTTTGGTTTTGTGGGGGGGGGCTTACTTGTCCTTCCAGGTAAAATTTTAGTGGAGTGGGAAAGGGGGTGAAACTGGGATTTTGCAGACCTCTTTTCACAAGAATCACAAGAATTTTACCCGATAAAGTTCCTTGAGGGTGGTTCATTACTTATTAAGCTATTGAGGAAACAAAATGTGTCCGTCATGTGTCTTTCTTATTCAGAGTGTTTCAAGATGATTCAGCCAGACTGCATAAGAAATTTCTCATAAGGATATAAAATTCACATGAATGTAGGAAACGCTTTGTTACAGAAATAAAGAGGACGGAACATTACAGCTATTTCCATCATTCATAAGAAATCTTTAATTCTTCATGTATGTGGTATGAATTCAATTGAATCAATATAAAATTAGCTGATTTTTATGGTGCCCACTACATTTCTAAGACTTGTGCGTGGATAATGAATTGACCGAAAAATGCCAGTTTGAGTGCGAATCAATACTACCTAATCTTTGAATTAGTGGGATATTTTACAAAATTCACGACATGATTTTTATTACACGTTGTTTTATTACAGGCCTGGTGGATTAACTAAACTAATTGCCAATAAACCAAAAAAATGTTTGAAATGCAAAAAAATCTCCAAAACTTGTGAATTATTTTTTTTAAATAAAATATGAATTTACCCAATAGTCAAGAACGCTCCCAAAGTTTATAAAGTCGAATAAAAAACACTGATTTTGCGCGGATGCTTTCTATTTTTGTGTATTTTGATCCTTTATTTTTCTTTTTTTAATTTTTTTTCAATATATTTTTTTTTTGTCAAGGTCAAGGTTGCGCCAGCTCAGTGTCCCAGAACAATCCTTTTGTAACTAATAATGTAGATTCTGATGAAAATGAACTGAAGAGTGCATTATTTGCAATCAATAATCTAGTTCATACTGTTACGGGTTCTAATGGCTAACATAAGGCTGGCAACACTTAAGTTCACACTTGCACTTTATTTACACAAATTAGTCTATTTACACACACTAATTGTAAGTTTAATTAATAAAGAAAAACAGATCAACAAATGACAAGCTAATACTTATTTTTAGCAATTATTTACAAGAATTAATGAATAATTAATTACAGGCTGATCAATCACAAAAGAAACAAGAGTCCAATAAACTGTACAAATGAATAATTAATTACAGGCTGATCAATAACAAAAGAAACAAGAGTCCAATAAACTGTACAATAATGTAGAAAGAAATGATAAAAAAAAACAACTAATCACTTACAAAACACAGTCCAATTCGTTATTTGACAGTCCCAAATAATACACTTAACACAACGTCTATTAGTAAGTTGCACAAACAGTAAACACTCGTCTCTGCACTATACACTGGAATCAAGCACTGTTTATTCCACTGGCACTTGATTGTCTCTCTCACGAGATCTGTAACACAATCAGTCACGCAGGTTTGTAAACTAAACTAGCTTGTTCACGTGGACTTTTTTTTATAGCTGTTGTAGTTGTATAATTCCAAGAATGACGGCTTCTCGAAGCTTCAACAATGCTTGGAATATAGACCTCTATTGTTCAGGAAGTCTGAAGAAATCTTGAGAAGTCTCGAGAAATTCAATTGAGTGAGAGAGTTGCAGACTTGAAGAATAAGAGTGACAAAGACATGTGAAAAGCAAGAGAATGCAGATTGGGTTTCAAGTCACGTACGACCATGAATGGAATGATCTACGTAGAACAACGTATTTCTATGTGTGTAAATAACTGCTTTGCTTGCTTTTGTAACAATACCCTTCAATTTTAAAACCTCCTTTTTTTGCGTATTTCATATAATAATTCAATAATCACGGTAGTGATTATGTGATTAATGTGATTAGTGGTTATGTGATTTTTCAGCTCACTTCACAAAGAATGTATTCAATTCACCACCAAATGAGAGCTGTAGAAGCCTAAAACTTTCTACTTATTTATTTATTTCTTATTGATAAAGATAGCTTCACTCTTCTGCTATCTTTATTTAATGATGAAGCGTTTCCAGAGGAATTCCATTGCAGATTCCTTGCGAAATTTTTTCGTTCGCATCTGGTAAAGTACCTTTTTAGGGGAGTGATAAATGCGGGCAGTGGCAGGTATCTGCTTAGTCAGATAAGACAACCTGCAAATTCCTGGACCCTCTTTGGAGGCTGATGGATCGGCCACCAAAAACGACTCTGTTCTCTGCTATAAAATGACTTCCCAGTGATTTGGAACTCACCTAAAACTGTAGATCCATCACCATCATCCAATGAACATATATCTCAGACCTATCTGTGCTTCATCCTCAAATAAAAAACATTAAATTATTACTGTAACATCAAATGCTACAGTTCCAGGAGTTTCTAGTGGCTACAGATCATGCATTACATTACATGATTGTCAGATCGATTTTCTGAACCCAGCCGCCTAGTACAATTCAATTCTGCCAGGCTACAACTCATCTATTTCCACCTACGGTACTCATAATATAGTAGACTCCCTCTAATGCGGACACCTCGGGTCCAGACCCCCGTCCGGATTAAAAAAATTCCAGACCATTCGGTGATTTTTTACACGTTGATATAAACAAACGTGACTAGATAACAGGAATAAAAATAAAATTTCAACATACCTCAAATTAAAACTTAACAAATTTATTTTACGAAACAAACGGTTCTTAGACACGTTTATCAAATACTGTTAACAGACACCTTCATTCCTGTCGATTTCTACCGTGAGAAACCATTCTGCGCGTACTAGAGGACGTCCGAACCATGAGAGTCCGGAGTAGAGGGAGTCAACTGTATTCGTATTAACCTAATAGAGTTACGATATTGTCCTATTCGAACAAGTAGTGTGATATGTACAGTCTGTAGTCCATACTAAACAGTCACTTTTAATTTGCTTGAAAATTATCAATATTTTGATAAGGATTTCAGAACCTAAGGGAAAGGCTTGAGCCCCTAAGCCCCCCACAACATTTTTTTAAGGATCTCGGGTTCTTGGTGGAGGGGCTTAAGCAATCTCCCCCCCCCCCCCCCCCAACCCGGCTGCGCAACTTATCATACTAACGAATATTTTCATGGGCGTTGTTTGGTCTTATAATGCACCTATTTTGAAAGTAAATTCATGTAATCTGTACTTGTGAACTTAAGACAAGTTCCTTGTATAGTAATAGTAAAAATGTAATTTTTATTTGCAATATCTCGTTCAAAAGTTGTCACCATCCGGCATATATCATGTTTTTACTGCACTTGTTAATAAGAAATAAGGAAGGTCACAATGAGTTTTGTTGTGCGTGCTTGTGCGTTCGTGAAAGTATCCTTGACTTCAGTAGCTTACTTGTGCAACGTAATACCATTCCCGTTCAGTCAAGTGCTGCCTTTTATTATCTCAGTAGTCAAAAAGGCACTTGAAACATTTGTGTCAAATAAATTTTAATTCCTTGAAAAACATTTTTGGATAGTATTGTTATAACCTTTAAGCAGGGAAAGTTATTCAACCAAGAAAAATTCAAATTCTCTTATTCTGCCTGAACATAACGAGCTTAATTCAAAATCAAATCAATTTTTATTGCATACCATAAATAGTAACCTTGTTCTTTTTGGAAGTCGGTTGAAAAATACCACAATGCAAATAATAATAATACTGTAATAATCACAAGCACTTCATCAATAAATAAAAACTGTTAATATAATATTTTAAAGATTATCATTTTTTTTGTTTCGGTTTGACCATTTAGAGATCACAATTGTAGAGTATTAGAAGCACATTTCAATTCCTTATGGTTCTTCTTCTTTCCCAAGAGGCCTTCATCTGTTCAGAGAACCAAAGATTAACATTATTTATAACTAGCTCGCCCAACGCGCGTTGCTGCGGTTTCATGAAAATTCTCCTTGATTTTATTATTTGTCACCTCCCGCTGAGGTTACATTTCAAGTTAGGAAAGAAGTTAGTCCTAGGGCTCTTCCAGCTGATCATAGAGGCTTCGTTGTTTTCTTAATCACCACCTCTGAATGAAGAAACATTTCAAATTTAAACCTCTGACTATAAGGGTAGAAGCTAGGCTTTTTATTTTATTATTCGCCACCTCCCGCTGAGGCTGCATTTCAAATTTTTAGCTGCATTGGTTAACAGATGTCATCAACCTGGCATAATTACATTTCATCATACCCAGTCGTATGTTTCCTACATATTGCAATGCTCCGACTGCACGGTAGCCTACATGCAAAGAGCAAAGTCTTTTGCTGTTCAAAGACAGCGTAAATAACGCCGCTAAGGGGTTTGCCATATGATTAAAAACTGTTGACTTCTATCAGCTGCTCCTTTAAGCTGTTTGGCCGGCAAGATCAGTAGGTTAGGTCTATAAAATGGATTAATTAATAATAATTATTAGCTCCCCTATTGCAATTTATGGTCAGAAACCATCCCCAATATTCACACAACATATTCCCAAAGTTTCATGCCGATCTGTCAAGTAGCTTTGAAGTCTATAGGGAACATACATACTTACATGCATACATACAGACACATTCATTTATATATATATATATATATAGAGATAACTAGCTGGCCTGACGCGCGTTGCTGCGGTCTCATAAAAATTCTCCTTGATTTTATTATTCGCCACCTCCCGCTGAAGTTACATTTCATATTAGGAAAGAAGTTAGTCTTAGGGCTCTTCCAGCTGATCATAGAGGCTTCCTTGTTTTCTTAATCACCACCTTTGAATGAAGAAACATATCAAATTTAAACCTTCTATGACTAAGGGTAGAAGCTAGGTTTTTTATTTTATTATTCGTCACCTCCTGCTGAGGCTGCATTTAAAATTTCTAGCTGCATTGGTTAACAGATGTCATCAACCTGGCATAATTGCATTTCATCATACCCAGTCGTTTGTTTCCTACATATTGCAAGGCTCCGACTGCACGGTAGCCTACATGCAAAGAGCAAAGTCTTTTGCTGTTCAAAGACAGCGTAAATAACGCCGCTAAGGAGCCTGCCATATGATTAAAAACTGTTGACTTCTATCAGCTGCTCCTTTAAGCTGTTTGGCCGGCAAGATCAGTAGGTTAGGTCTATAAAATGGATTAATTAATAATAATTATTAGCTCCCCTATTGCAATTTATGGTCAGAAACCATCCCCAATATTCACACAACATATTCCCAAAGTTTCATGCCGATCTGTCAAGTAGTTTTGAAGTCTATAGGGAACATACATACAGACAGACATTCATTTATATATATATATATATATATAGATATTTGGGTGCGCAACTAGGGTAATTAATCATGTTTAATTGATTACACATCAACATTTTGTATGTTTGACTTATGCTGCTGACACTATTATTAACTAAGTCTATTATTAACTTGCCTTTTTATTTTGATTACTATGAACTAACATTTTCATTGATGATCACATGTTTTTTATAGTGCTTTCAGTTTCAAACATCTGATAATATGATTCATAAATAGACATTGTTTATTTTTTCCAAAAAGAACAAGGTTCTATATTCGACCTGTTTTTTTTTATGTTTGTACATCAATCATTCAAACAATATTAAACCGATTTCGATGAATTTTTTTTAAAATGACATAGCATCGCTCAGCGGTGGTCCCATCCAAGTTTTGCAAGGATCAGCCCAATACTTAGCCCAATATTAAACAAAAAGGAGCATTCTTCAATGTCTTCATTTTAATCAAGTTTGAATAGGATAGTTCCACACATAACCGCCAATCGGATAACCGGTGTCGTTTACCAGGCTGATCATTGTATCATATGGAGCGATTTACATCTAGACGGTTTTCGAAATCATATAATGCAATGCAATTATGTTGGGTAAACGACATCGGTTACCCAAAGCTGGTTCAGTGTGAAACAAGCCTGTAATGTCCCGTTTTGACCAATCACGTGAACTTAATTTGAATCGAGAATGAGAAGAATATAATATTTCTGTCCACATGTTCATATGAAAATTGTAAATAATTTAGTTGATGTTATTGAGTCATAGGAATAAGGTTATTTAGTTTCAATCATAAGTTGGAGAATTTGGAAAAACAGCTGATCTCAGAAGTATATTTAGTTTCGCTGCTGTGATGGATTAAGAATATTTATTCACCATTATCGTACATGTGCGTACAAAAGGCTATTCGGAGGTTATGTTTAATGATCCTTTTGTACTAGCTCAAAGTTTATGTTTTTATATTGAAAAAAATATATTTGACTAATATCACGAAAAATATCATACATAACTCGTCCGGGAAGATGTTTACCATACTCGTATAATAATACCGCACTCAACTTCATCTCCTGCGTTTACTTATCATATTTTCAGTAAGCACAACTTTCCACACTTGCAAGTTAATATAGGCCTGCTATTTCAGTGTAGGTATATTCTAAAAGGGACCACATCAAAATGAATCAAAAGCCATTTCACTTTTAAGAAGCCTTTTGCTATTATAATTTTCCTAAATACAATATTCCACATTAAATAAAACGTTGTAGAATTTTCCTTAGTTTATCTTTTCTTATAAGTGGATTTTTAGTTACTTAACTTTCGATGTTGTAAGTTAATTATTGGCTTGCTAATTTGATAAATATTTCATAATGTAGGCTTTAAGAAATTTCTCATGTTTTCAAAGTTTGAAAATTCAACTAAAAAGCTTAAAATGAAACATATTTTAAAACAAAAAAGAAACCGACTTCAGTGAAATGATGAAATACTCACGTACTAAAAAGTTAAAAATAAAGTACAGTATTTAAAATTTTCTTAGTTTAAAGTAAATACTTTATTTTAAACATTTTAATACGTGAGTGTTTTATCATTTCACTGAAGTCGGTTTCTTTTTTTTGTTTTAAAATATTTTTTATTAATGATCTCAAACAGTAACACCAATGAATACAGAAACTATAGTTTCTGTATTCATTGGTACCACTTTAAAACACATTGTATAGAATATTATTCACATTCTATCATACTTACTCCCTTATAATATAGAAAAATTGCATGAAACTGAATTATGAATCAGAAATCCAAAATGAAAAAGTAATAACTATAGTAGAACAAGTTGAATTTCAACTTTTAACCAACTTTCTTGTCTCCTAGTCTTGTAATGTTGGGATTAATGGTGCATACTTAGAACAGTGCATTATCAGATTGGTTACTGATAGTTAGTTCAGTTATGATGCTCAATAAGGATTTCAGAAATTTTTTGGCAACAGAAGGATTAATCCGGATTCTGCTACCAATTACCGGTTTAACATTGCTCTTTCTCAGAAACTGAATAGTAAACTGCTGTTCAAGGCTTTGCGCATTGTGTGTAACGCCCTTGGTACTAGTACATGGTCATGGCTCTTCATCACAAAGTAGCAGCTGTATCAATGCTCAGTTCGGTGACCCGAACTTTTCGCACACACACGCGCGCGCACACACCTAATGTGACTGGTGGCATAAAAAAGTCTGATGGTGGTCAGTGTACAGTGTCAGAATTGCCATTGACTAAAAAACCTGTTCCACTTCACCTTGTTGAAAGAGGCTGATTCTCAGATTTATTATATGAGCTTTATGTTATCGTGGAACCGTATTCTAGTTTTGGTGACCAGTATATCATAAATTCGTGTGTATACTTTGATAAAAGCATAGGAACTTTAATCCCTACAGTGCATGAGGCTTTACCCTCTGGTGCTCTTGCAGCGTGCTATGCTGTAGTAGATCTCATAGATTTAAAAAATCTTCGAAAATTTAATATTCTCTAGTATTGTATTAAAATCACTTCCAAGTGTCGGAAAACCATCACTTTTTGACTATCCTATTGCACCATTAATTTCGCTCAGCTGATATTAACTTCAGAATTGTTACTTTGATATTTTCAATATTGAGGAATTTGAATAATTCTGGGAGAATAAATAAGTTCAATAAGCATTGCATTAAATTCGAGAATAATTCTGGGAGAATAAATAAGTTCAATAAGCATTGCATTAAATTCGAGAATAGAATAGTGAGGATATCAATTTCTTGTAGCTGGCAAAACTTAAGTTGTAGAAATCGCAATTTTCTGTTCAAATAAATCAATTGCATAGAAAAGCCCATTGAACTGATTTTTAGAATGAGTGGATTTTGATGCGTAAGTTCTAGAGCTATGTGTTCAGGTGATGAACATAAATAGCTTCTTATGTCAAGGTTACAAGTTGAATGATAATCTTCGCTTTTTATGAATATATGGAAAGCGAAGTACATATCTTGTGTTGAATGTATTATACTGTCACTGCAGCATATGAGACCGTTGTCACTGAAGAATATTTTCACCTAGTGGTAGGCTGTGAAAGTGACCCAAATGACACAAAAATTGCTTTTTTAATGCGTTCTACCTTCGGAAACACTAGTCGTAGAATGAAATATGACCATTCATTTTGTAGGAAATTTTATAGTCTTTATAGATCTATCGAACATCTTTTCTCGAAACTCCCATCTCAGTCGGGAATATTTTTTTTTTTTTTTTTTTGTATTTTAGTGGTAAAGCGGCGCTCCCATTCTCGCTTGAGCTCGATTTTCGTCTCAAAAAATATTTTCAGTACTATGTAGCGTAGCGGCAGTGGAGCAAATTTACACTCTGACTGTGGCCCTGGTGAACTGGAGTATGATGTGACTCCCCACAAAACGAGAATAGTCTCTGGGTGCCACTTATTCTGTGGATCCGAATACAGCGCCCTGAATTACATACAGAACCGTTGAGAAAAATTTTTATAATTTTTTTTGGAAAGATACATTTAAACTGGACAAATACAGACTTTTATTAGAATTTTTTTCAACTATAAACTCCTTCTCATCCCATTTTCATATTCTCTCATATGTTCAACAAAACTACAAAGTATCTATGAAAAAATAATTGAAAATTTTCAGATAACTTTTTGAGAAAATTAAGAAATAAATATGCGTTAGGAAAAGATTGTAATTTTTCAATTAGAACACATCGTGTTACATATCACTGTAAAGAGCAAGAAAATGCTGCAAAATAATACCACTTACCGCGAGCCGTAGCAAGTATCTGTTCAATCAGATAGAGATAAGCTGCGTTCTCGTAGGTCCTGTTTGTAACGGTGACCGATTAGGTTGGCCAACAAAAAAGTCACTATTCTCTGCTGTAAAATCATTTCCCGGTGGTTCGGAACCTACCTAAAACTGCAGGTTCAACTCATCAATCACCATCATCCAACTCATTACCCACGCACAGGACTCAGACCTATGTGGGCTTCATCCTCCAAAAAAAAATGTTATTTGAATTGATGCAAATGATTCAAAATCCTACGTAGAGAATGTTGCTCAAGTAGAGGAATCATGGTTGTGAATAAGAAAGCGGTTTATTCATTATTATTCAATTACAGTGTGTTAGTAATAGAATTTTAAATCAAGAAATGCAACTTGCTTTCCCAGTACAAGACATAATCTTTTCATATTAAAAAAATTAAGTGTTACAGTAATGGCTGATTGATGATTAGAATGTTTTTCCAGCTCACGATTCGTGTACCTTTCTTCCATGTGTGTGATGCAATACTGAAAAATATTGTCTGAAAAGCTGTTTCGTTCAATACATAAATTCCTAAATAATATTTCTCAATTCTAAGAATTTAATTTGTGAATTTTTTTCAGATGTGGCACAGTAAAATGTTTAAGACAAGCCACTCCGCTCCTTGCATCTCTAAAACTCAATATCATTCCAGTAACTGCATTAGACCATAAAGCTTATCATGAGGTAACCGGGGATGAAATTTGCCCTTCCATGGTGCGAGGCATTGACCATCTGAAAGATCCCAGACTTAACAAGGTGTGTTGAGCCTCTTCTTGATGTAAATTATTGATAGGTTACTCTAATTACACTTGTGGACAATTACAAAGGCAGCTGTAATAGTATGGAAAAAAATGTCTTCCTTGTTTCATTTATTTTTTTCTCTTCTCTGCTTATTAAAACAATGTAGAATTAATGCAATTCACTTTTCAATCATGGAAGATATTTATAATTTTCATTATTAATGCCAAATACAAGTGGTTTGTCCTTCCAATATGATATGTCAACAATGCTACGACAACGAGTTTCATACAAGTCATTCCACTGTCAAAAATATTAGACTAATAATATTTTGATAATATTCTCTTGTGAATTTCGTACGTTATTATTCCATCAGTTTTAAAGGATTTTGACGAATTTTCGCATTTTATTGTATTTATTTGAATTGTAAAAATTAATTTGTTGATATTATAATTTAGCTCCATAAAATACAACATGATAAACATATTTGAATCATTTCCAGGGCTTAGCGTTCACATTAGAAGAGCGTCAGCAACTTGGAATTCATGGGCTCATGCCTCCAAAATTCAAAACACAAGAAGAACAACTGGAAGTCTGTAAATTCAGTCTTCTAAAATACCAAGAACCTTTGAATAGATATTTGTATCTAGCAGAACTCCAGGTAAAATGAACTTTTGTTTCTATAGTTATATGCTCATTTATGTCAAGTCGATATTGTATTTGTACAATGTATATGTATTACATTTTATATGGTTCTCATTCTAGTTGAAATTTTATTGATAGATTATTTATTAAATACTCATATTGATAACTCGATTTCAGTTATGATTTTTCTCGGGTGGCTCTTCAAGTGTACTCTTTATCTAAATGGTCAGTCAAGTTTTCATTGTGTCGAATTGCTGTACTGTATGTATAGTATTTTAGTATATATTTTTTCAATTGTGACAATAATGATATGTTAATATGACGGAAATGTAATAGAAAAAAGAAGAGAAGGAAGAGCTTACCCGTAAATGATGCAAATTGGATAAATATATCCGTGCGTGATTTTTGCTGTGTATTTTTATACTAGCTTTTCCTACTTTTCTTAATTGCCAATTAAGATAAAACCTATAACCTTCTTAAAACTTTGGCCCCCAGCCAAATTGTCAATGTAAACTGACTGTGTCGGTGTGAATATTGTCGATGACATTTCCATAAGATCTGATCTTATGGTTTATGATCTGTTTATGAAATTGCATTCATATAATATTATTTGATTCTAACAAGAAACTCTTATCTGTTTTTATGTAACCGATTATAATGTCCGTATAGGCTTTTATGAAGCGTGTTAACGTGTTCTTCTATTGCATGGGTGTTTAAATGCTGCTCCATCGTGATAGGTTTTGTAATGTTGTTATGAAGCTTCAGAGATAAAATGAGTTATATCAGTATGGAGGGGTATTTAGGAGGCAATAAATGCTTGCGGTTTGAAAATAGGAGCTTGAGGAAAATAATAGGTTAATTTATATAAGGATGCGTCGAATAAAATGGGAGTCGACAATAATTCTGGCCGTATTATTTAACTCTAAAATTAACCGGATTTGCAGTTATATTCAAATGACTAATTTATTGGTGAATAAGTCACTCAATTTACTGAAGCATTTGAATTCATTAGTATTTAGCTTATTCATTATTCATCATCTTTAGTCGATGTTTCCTATTCCTATTGCTGTTTTCAGGTTGTGTCAGTTAGAAAATTGTGGCTGTCTAAAATGTGATCGAATAGTTTGATTTGAAATTTAACTGTCCGTTTAGAGTGTTTTAGTATTGTGGGTTTCACAAATTATTCTTTGGTGTTCAGTTCATGATCTTCAAACTTCATGTGTACCATTTTGTAGAGGTGTCAGTAGAATTACGAATTGCTCTATGTTGAACACTTTAGGACATTTTGGTTTTATGTACAAAATTTTCAGTTCGGTAGTGGTCTCAGTAAAGTGTGTCAATTCTATGTGTTATATGGTTTGTGTATGTTGATACTGACGAGGTTCTGATTGTCTGTAGGTGGCCAACATAAGACAAACTAGTCGCACATTAAACCATACAAGTAATGACCTGTATAATCAGAACTGGATTCAATTAAACCGACATAGCCATCAACCTTAACATTCTGCTTTTTTAACGTTCCTTTACATTTAATCATATATATATAAACGTGTACTGCCAATGCCTGTATAAATTGTTTTTGAATATGCATTTTTTTCATCACTGATGTTTTCCTTTTTCTAGGATCGCAATGAACGACTATTTTTTCGACTTTTGTCGGAAAATGTAGAACTTCTTATGCCGATCGTCTACACGCCTACTGTGGGCTTGGCCTGTCAAAAGTTTGGTCTCATCTACAGACGACCAAGAGGCGTTTTCCTTACAATTCATGACAAGGGACATATCTACGATGTCCTGAGGAACTGGTAAAGCGATTCAATAAATCATTTAATCAAACGTATTTGCTAATTAATTGTGAGTACTTATTCACGCATCTCTGACAAGATGTCATTTCTACTTGATTGAAGGTATCCAGTTTTTTAATTTATCCAATTTTCCAGTATCCAGTATCTAATTTTCCGAAACAAATCTTGGTGGATGTTACAATGTGAATATGGTTTTTGGTTGTAATAATATAAGTTTGCTACATTTAATCTGGGATAGTTTCGTCCTAAATTCTTAGTTCTTGTCATATACCCTTTGAACAAGTCATGGTTTTTGCATGATTTCTATTCAGGTCGCTCACTGCTCCTGTAAGCAAGTATTTTCTAAGCTAATATTTTATATGAATATCATTCCAAACATGTTCCAATATATATACATAACTAATATTAATATATAATTACATTATTAACCATATTACTCAGGTGTATAGACTGTTGCACTCTTTGCACATGAATAATACAATTATTTAACAAAAAATCATGATTATTCTCTGTCATCATTGTTAAAATAATCTCTGATGTGTCTGTTTAATATAGTAATTTACAAGTGTTGGCAATTGGAAATTCTATTGTTTGGCGTAAGAGATAAACTTGATCTCCCCAACTACCATAATATGAATACTGATAGCCTGAGGAAGAAGTATGAGGGAATGAATTAGTTGAATAAATACTTGCATCTGATAATAATCGCATGTCAGTGGTGGAGAATTTTGAAAAGTTTTTGCATTTGCGTAATTCATTCGGCTCTAATTTTACGTTTTGTCAATTTAATAAGAGAAGGAGAGAAGAGGAAAGGATTTATGAATGCTAAGAAGCAAGAATATAGCTTGTTAATGTGGTGATATCCTGTCAGCATATTCATGCTCAAAAATTATAAAAAAGGGTGTGACAAAATCTTTTCTCTATTAAATTTCCTTTAAAAGCTTGCCCTCTACAATTGCTAATAATTCTACAAAACTACAAACCGGATCGATATTTCAGAGAATCATCTTTCTAAAACAAAACCCCATATGGAAATATGATTCAACTCTGATTTTTTACTGCATATCATAAGATGCAACAAAGACTTTGTACCTTCTCTTGATTAACAATGCACATAGTTCAATTTCTCACAAAAGCATTTCATGAAGTGTGGTATCTCGGTGTTGTGTATCACCAAATCACTGAAATTCTCAAATACCCGGAACTCTCAATACAGTATTATATTTTAAAATACAGAATACTTTCAGCTGTTGATTCTTATTATTTCAACAATTCAGCGTTAGTGAGCATGTGTAACTAGTCATTGCCGCGTACGAAATCACCCAAATTATTATTTTAAAATAATATACTTTTTGTGTGTTCACTAGTTTCATTGTATTTTTTTATTACTATCTGTTTTATCAGCACCATTTTTTATTATCAAAATACTCATTATTCCCGTCTTTATTATATTTCTGAGAGAAACTATTTCATTCAACTACATTTATTCAGTTTTCTTGCAACTGGCTATTTGCAATACTTCTTCCGCACCTTCCATTACATTAGAATTCTCAACACTCTTGCTTCTTAGTATATCAATTTCATGATTGTAAAAATAGCCTTCGTAGTTCCAATGTTGTATATGAGGATCTGATTTTATATCTCATTCATGTTATTCAGATGAAATACAAACACAGGTTCAGCATTCTCTTTAATTTATTATTTTCAATGTTCACTGCCGAGATTTGATTGAGACTATGTAACTCTTTTTCAGTTGATAATTTGTGATTATTTGACGAATACGATTTTTGTTGATTTTAATGTTGAAGATTGTCATCTGACTTATTTTGAATTCCTATTTGTAATGTTACTTTTAATACATTTTTCAGTGTTTGATCACTTATGCTTGGGAAAGTGTTGTCACTTGAACAGTAATACCAGTATACTTATTATGGAGGGATTAAAAAATTACTGTAATCTTTTAGGTATGTCGCTTTATTAATACCGAGGCTCTCCCTATAATATATTCAATATCATCGACTAGAACTTGATTGAGCCATTTGATTCGTGATTTAATATACAGCATTTTATTTCAAGTGCTGTTTTATTTTGTAATTTAAACGAAATTTTCAAAAGCTCACAGTGACTAAATTCTGTCAACCTTTTTTTGAGCATACATTATCATTTAAATTTGGCTAATGATTTTCTAATTTTCATGATGCTTTGTTTCAGTAAGTTTCCAATCGATTCAATTGCTGTACAATATTTTATTTTTCAAGCCATACTTTTATCACGATTGGAATTTCTAAGTTAGCAACACCTGCCAAGCATAATACTTAATTAATATTACAATTTTTTTCAGTCAACTCATTTAATCATATTTTAAGACCACCCTGATTGCATACTCAAACTTTTCGCTACAATAAAAAAGTATTTAGAATTTCACTGAATTTAGACTCATCAGTTTTGCTCTAGTCTAGGTTCTCAATCATATAAATTTTCATTCTCATTGGCTTATCTCTAGTTTAAAAAACTATCAATATAAACCTCTCTTGTTACGTGCTCTGATCAGTCTATCAAATTGAAATGGTTGTGGAAATTCAAAGACAGTTATGTGACAATCTTCAAATCTTAATTGTATAGATGATTGCATTGTGTGAAGTGTAATGAGTGTAGCATTTTTGAATACTTGGTTGCTTTTGAATCGGACTTGCCGCTTGGTAAGTGCGAGTAGTTTAATTTGTGGAGATAAGGACAAAGACAACACGAGTTGTCTACTGTTTAGGCCTGAGCCAGACGTGAGAGCAATTTGTGTGACAGACGGAGAGCGCATCTTGGGTCTGGGTGACCTTGGGGCCTGTGGTATGGGAATTCCGGTCGGCAAGCTCGCCCTCTACACCGCACTGGCTGGCATTAAGCCGCACCAGTGTCTTCCAATCACTATTGACGTTGGAACCAACAACGAAGTAATTAAATCTATCAATTTTTTATTAAAAAAGCACTGCTTTTATACTTATGCCTGTTTTATACCTCAGCAAACTTTTATGCTGTTCCACAACGTAAAACTTAAATTTGCGAGTATTTTTGTGTTGAAATTTGATTATTTTTAACTACTGACCCGTAATAAGTTACTAATCCCGAGCACAGTTTTTCAATACCGTTCTTGTGTTGAATTGAATGTCACCTTCGTGTCGCGCTAGTAGGTAATAGTTCTTGGTTAATTTCATTTCATAGCATGATTTATTCTGTAGGGAAAGCTCCTATATCGATCAGCCCTACAGGATGAATCATGCTATAAAAGGAGTTTAACTAAAAACTATTACTACTTGCGCGACCACCTTCAAATTTCTTTATAAATAAATTATTCCTCTAAAACATTGAAACCCATCTTATGTATGCAAAAAGTGATCTTTAGATAAAATATTTTGTTGTTCTTCAGTTGTTTCAACTCGACCACTTTTCACAAATAAATCAAAATTGATAAAATAAGTTAGAATAATTAATTAGTTAAGGAAACCAATATTATTTCTTCTTAGTGTCTACTGCAGTAGTTGTGAATCTAATAATGAATTTCCTATATTACTGTACAGAAACTAATATCTAACTGTTAATTAAACAGTAAACAGATCGATAATTAAATAAATAACTGTTCAATGATTCAAAAAAGAAACGTCTAAAAATAACAGTTAAAACACTTACGAAGCCCAGTCTGTCACTGTATAAACTGTTGAAGAAGCCTGAATAATAAACTGTCACGATATACAGCGTTCATCACTCTTACACATTAAACGTTTGTATAACACATTCTTTAGTAACGCTTACTGGAAATACGGTTCGTATGAACGGAAACTGTCACACATTACAAAGTTTGAACAATAGCTGAACTTACTGTTTACACGAGCATCCGCTTATTTAAGTAATTGTGACATTCCAGAAAAAAACTAGAGAATTAGTTACCTTTTCGAGATTATTCTATAAAAATCCATTTACACAGATAAAAGTTTATTAGAACATTTTCAAGTTGAGGGGAAGATCAGGGGGAGTAAAAAAAAAAATGCGTGCTATCGCTTCAACGAAAGTTATTATTGACAGCGCAGAAAGGGAAGTGAAATATTTTTCTTTTCTTTCTGGTGTTTCATAATAATAATCATGATTTTTTATATTGTCATGGAGAACCAAGGATGAATTTAGTGTTGATGATGATGATTAGTTGAAGAAGTACTGAAAAGAGCTTGACATTTCTTTTAATCTTGGAATTCTATTTTCATTGACTGAGGATTTGTCAGACCCAAAAAGTTTATATGGCAGTCTAGATACCGGTCTATGCAAATGTGGAGTGACGTTGGTCGCAATTTTCTTCAATTGAAAAACATTAAACTTTTTCAGTAAATGATGACAATGAACAGTATAGAAACGATGGAATGACAGTAAATGAACACATTAATCCGCCTAGTATGTACACCCCCAAATAAAGTGAAAAATACGACAGAAATTGAAAAGATAGTAAGGGTGGTTGGTAGGTACCATATGGGTTGTACAATATCGCTGTTGAGAAGCTAGAAATATTTGCAAGAAAATATTCAGTTACCATAAGTAATAATAATAATAAATAGTAAGTGCTATCATAGAATTAATAATTTTTTATTGAGTAAAAAGCTGAGGTTTAAAGTCACCGCATAAGGGTGAATTGCCAGGAAAAACGCCAGCACTTCAAGGGATACAATAAAAGTTACAGGAATTTTGGATCTAAAATGTATTTTGAATACAATATTATTGTACAGCAGTAAGATAAACTTCTAACATCCATTGAAAACATCAAATTTTATTTGATATTACAAATTTCACATCTATTTGCAATACCAAATAAAATCTATGATTACTAATTAGTGCATTGGAGTTTGTTAAGAGTGTGTTATTGAATCTTTTAAAAAATGTTGTAACCTGACAGAGTCGCATTAACCACACGTTCTCTCAATGTCAAATTATTTTGAGATAAACTGCCACAATTTATTAAGAAACCCTTTTTAATCGTTTTTATAACTCCCATTCTCTCAATTATAAAAAACTTCTTTTTTCTCGGGAACCCTTCTGCCTCACAGCTTAGGGTGGCTTGAGGATACCCCGGCCCATCGCCTCCATCTTCTGCCAGTTTTTATCTCTTGCAGCTCCCAATCCGTGCATGTATTTCTTGTAGGTTGTCCTTGGACGTCCACTTTGTCTCACTCCAATGGCTTTCATCTCCCAGACTTGTTTGGCCTTTCTCTCAATTGGCATTCTAGTTGAATGACCAAACCGCTTCAGTTGCCTTTCCTCCATTTTTCCAATCAGGGGTTCCATCTCCACTTCCTGCCTAATAGCCTCATTCCTTATCCTATCTCTCCTTGCCTTTCTGGCAGTCTTTTTCAGGAACTTCAGAGACTCATTCTCTGGGCATGCTCTCAACGACCGGCCAACTTTCTGTCCCATACCGGATGGTAGTTATTTATGCCATCTGGTAAATCCTTTTCTTTGTAGTCTTTCTTACTTCTTTTTTCCCAGCAGAGTATTGTGAATTTTTTTTTTAATTGAATAGTTTTGCTTTTCTAATTCTACCTCTGTCAATTCTACCATCTCTTCTCATTTTAACTACCAGATACTCATATTCATAATAATCAATGCCACTTTCAGCATCTTTTCCATCTGCCAGAAATGTTATTTTTAAAATACGCTCAAGATCATACCAGGAATTCCCGACCAGCATATTATTCTCAATACAGAACTCAGTCTCCTTCTATTTTTGTTCAAAGTTCTCCACCATACAGACCAATGGAACCATGCGATTCATTTTGGTTCCAACCTGCTCTTGAATTAAAGTCACCTGTCATTATTATTTATCTGTTCCTATTGTTGTCTTACAACTCGTTGTAGCTCAGCAAAGAAGCACTCTTTTGTAAGGATATCTGCGTTTTCGGTTGGAGCGTACTTAGACAGGGTGTCTACTGGTCGGGAAAAGTCGGGAAGTCGGGAAAAGGTCGGGAATTTTAACAGGTCGGGAAAAACCGGGAAAAGGTCGGGAATTTTGAATTTTGTTGAATTTGGTCGGGAAAATGAGAAAATTGATTGTAACACGTATTTTGAAATACTTTTGTTACGAGTGCATAATTAAATTGGCTAACAAGGAAACAAGAATAATTCGATGTGTAGCTGGGAACAATTAGTCAATAGTTTTCTGCAATAAAATAATCAAATGCCATTTTGTACATAGTTTGTGTTTGGCTATTGTACTGTGATTCTCCATACCATTAGTTCAATTTATTTGAACTTATATATTTTTTGTCCAAGGTTGTGAAAACTTGAATTAGGTAATTTAAACAAATATAACGCATTTTTGCAAGCAACTGTTCAGTCTCAAGCTAACTTTGATTTATTCTGAACATGAATATGATTACAAAGCCAACTATGCCTTTTTTAATATAAGAAAACCTCAAATTGTGTGAAATAGCCCTTTAACACTTCAGATTACTGCAATTATTCCAGATGATAATGATGATAGCTTACCAAAGAGACTTATAGAAAGTGCTCAGAACTCCTGGGTTTAAAAATAATGTTTTAAACGATTTTCTCAAGCACAAGGTCCCCAAGTAAAATTTAATAGCTTGAATTACTAAACTGGCCTCCACTAATACAACTACATTAAACATGTTAGAACAACATTCCTAAACAACTTGCAATATTGATGGAGTCATCAGCTTACATTGCCCCATAGTGGATGATTTTCTTTTCTGTTACATTTTTTCTTGTTGTGTTTTATAAGATTTTACTATTTTTGTGTGAAAAAAGAAAGCAGATTAAATGTTCCAATCATCTAATTATTAGTGACCTCTTGTATACGCAGTGGCGGATCCATGAGGGGAAGGGGAAATTCCCCCCCCCCCAACGCAGAAGAAATAGAAGAAGAAGGAAAAGAGATAAAAGTAGAAAAAAGAAGGAAAAAGGATAAAAGTAGAATTCTTAACGAATGGAAATAATAAAAAAAGTGAAGAAGTGGAAGAGAGATGACAATATGTTAAAGGATAGAAATTGGTGGGACAGAGATGAAAATTAAAAAATGCGAAAAAGGGTAAAAAGAGAAAAAAATAAGAATAAAAAAGTAGAAGAAAATAAAGAAGAGTTTTCAAAGTTGCTGACAAGGAAGGAAAATAAGACAGCAATGCCTAACCAACAATTGATTTTCTATTGCAAATTATTGTGTACTTCAGTACTTGGTCTAAAAATTATGCCAGTTTTGAAAAATTTTCTGGATTCTGCAGGTTATCAATACATGGCTGAGGACTACCATGACAGAAAAAGCAGACTCGTTTTATTAGCACTACTTTACATTCACTCAGATAATCACCCTAGAACCTAGATCCTGGATCATTAAAAAATTGCAATTAATATACGTAATTTTTCTTGTGAATTTCATTTTTCATTAACAGTTTTGTGCCAGTGGCGTAACTATGGGGAAGGAATCAGGGGGATGTTACCCCAGACCAAAAAAAGGAATTTTTGAAGGCCATTGTGTAGCAATTTTTGGCAAGAGTCGAAGGAATCGCTAAAAATATTGTTTTGTATGAATTGTTATTTTAAAAACTGGATTGGTTCAAATTTGTTATCTTGATAAGTTGAAATTGTTATCTTGAATGTCATTTGAATCGGACTTTTTGCGACTCCCACCAGCGGTCAAAGTCTTTTCTTTTGCTGGTGGTGCCTGAACATAATTTTTTTTTATTTCTGGTTAGTTAGGTTTCTTTTATTCCCTTTATGTTAATTTGTAACCAGTAAATTATTTTGTTGTAAAGTTGTGGCAATAAACAATTGAATTGAAAAAACGTTCTCACGGAGTACACCTCAATTTTTTTTTAAATAAATTTTCAAGTATCCTATGGTACTCTACGGTACCTCAGGAGCAGTGAGGGATCAACTATAGATAAATGGAAGCTTCGAGTAAAGTCCGATCTTCCATTGACAATAATTCAAGAACTAGATAAAATTTGCATTGACCCATAACGTGTGTTGAAGTGTGTTAAGTTAGAAGAATTAATGCCTAGAATCACTTAAAATGTGGCTTTAGAGAGGTAATTTTTTAAAAAATTTCTCGAGGATTACCCCAAATTTTTGGAATAAGTAGCCATGTATATTGCTTCAATTTATCGTTAGAGGTCTACTACTCCTAATTACTATTGTAACTTTTGTACCGAGAGTCTAACTCTCCCAGCAACATCATTGGTCTGCCTCCACCCTGTAGTTATGCTTCTGCTTTGTCCTGATACACATTAAAAGAAGGTTATTAAAATTTGTGTTTCATAATTTTTGTACTTTCTAAAAACAAGTACCTCATAATGTAATTATTTTTCGAATAATCATAATTTATTAATCTCTATTGTTTATTGAACAATAGTTTTATAGCAAACAGGAGACAGTCATGAGTCTCACATTTTTGTACTAAAGATTTAGGGTGATCAATGATTGTGTTATCTGGGTGAATGTAAAGCAGGGTTAAAAGGGAACAATGGTTGTCCCTGGAAACAAGAACTCTGCCCAATGATAAGTTAAAAAAGAGGTCGAAGGGATTTTTTATAAATAATTCTTCTGTGTGAAATCTAGTCAGCTCCCAGGATACATATTATCTATTCATAGAATATCATCTTTCAATTCAATTGATAGCTGCTGTCTTAACCAATAACATAATTTTTTTTAGTCAAGTTCATAAAATGAACATTTCAATGTGATATTCCCACTTGATGTTTATGTGAGATACAAACATTAAATTATGGGTTAAACTTGAATTTTTTGCTACATCAATTACTCTATTTGCACCCATTAGTTGAAGTTTCTGTTTTTTTGACAGTATAGGACGTAAAGGCATTTAATCATGAATTCATTTCAATTAAACCTTTCGACAGTATAGGACGTTGTAAAGGCATTTAATCATGAATTCATTTCAATTAAACCTTTCACCTTAAATTGCTTCAAATTCATGAATTTAGGCCTCATTTTAAAACACCCCGGGCCACCCCACCACGATTCCCCCCCCATCCTGGTGCCTGGTGATACATACCCACTCAGGTATTCCCCCCCCCCCCCAAATCTGCTGCTGGATACGCCCCTGCAATCCTAGGTTAGTAGATAGATCTACTATCTATCTACTAACCTTGCCTGCAATCAACACTGCAGACTAATTCACGCTATCAGTGTTGCATCTGCCTCCGCTGTTCTTAGGTTCTCATACCCGCAAGTCTGAGGAGTCCCTTACAATGTCTAGGTAAAAGAGTCTTAGTTGCTACCGCCATTTATCGAAATGTTGTTGAATTTATTACCTGAAGTAACATTGGTTTTATAGAACTTTAGAGGTCGGGAATTTTGGAAATGTGGTCGGGAAAAGTCGGGAATTTGACAATTAGGAACTAGTGGACACCCTGTTAGAGACAGTAGTGATCCTCACATCCGTATCCATATTGGACATTATTATTCTAGAGCTAACAGCCTCCCAATCATTAACTCTGTCATTTAATTCTAGGGTCAGACTACTCCTCCTTTTGTCCTTTCTTTTTTATCAACTCCTGAGTATGGCAGGTCATATCCAACCTACAGCTCCCTTTCCCCACTTCCTTTTCTTTTAACCTTCCGCTGTTACCTTGTACTTCTTCATCTCCTCCACAAGTCCAACGTCAAGTTCAACCTGTCAAATTTTCAGCATTCTAACATCCAAATCTAAATTTTTGCTTATCCAAGTTTTTCCTTTTTAATCCAGTCCGATTTTCGAGGTACCTCCTTTCTCTCTGAATCATCTATACAGGCGTGCGCGTGATTGGCCCAGCGACACCTGGCCCCGTTATCTCGGGACAACTGGCCTCCAATATACCCCTGGAGAAGTATTTATTCTCTCTTCGCAGTCATCTTCCCTTCGTGACTGTTATTTCCTGATACGCTATTGGTGTTAATCAGCCTTCAGGTTGAGAGAATCTACTACTTTGAGTAAATTCACAGCCCCCAGCACTGATCTGCGTGTTGACCCAACTTTGCGCCAGGATTGGTTTCCTAACCTTCATCCAGGTTTCTCGACGTAACAGGGGGCACCTGTTGTTGGTTACATGCTGGAGTTGAAGTGTGACAGGCTAGAGGAAATCTGTTTCATTATAAGTCCTTAAATTACGCATCCGATGTTAGGTGCTTACGCATCGACACTGCTGTCGTCCCTCCCAAAAAAACTTGAAAAATAAATAAAGCTGAAATTCAAAAAAAACCTAATTGCGAAAGATCATGTGCGGCTCATTTTCGTTATAGTGCATTTTTTCAAAGATCGTTGCATTTTTTGCGTTTTCAGAAGTGATAATATTGCATTTAATTGATTTAGTGATGGTATTATAATTTCTATGATATCATTAATCCTTTGGGATCTTAATAACTTTCTAATAGCATGCTTGGGTATTTAACAAAAATAATTGGTGAAAGATGGAAAGTGTTGAAGTGTTATGCTACTGTATAGCATGCGATCCAAGACCACACCACGCTGGAAAATTCGCGCTGGGGCATCACAGAAGGGAGCTGAAACTTAGCTTAAAAAATAATAATCAGCTCAATGATGCAGCTCTTGCTTCGATGAATAATCAGAAATTGCGTCGAATCAGAATATGCATTGGGCATTTAGGAAAAAGCTACAATAATTATGTTTTTGCCGTATAGTTTACCCAAATGCAGAGAGTAGGGACCCTTAAGCAGAATAAATCATTAGAACTAAGTGATTTTTAAGTGGCTATTAATAGACTATATTCTGAAAGGTCGAGGAGTCTAGCGCATACAATCACGTCATCGTTTGATAACATTTCAATGCCAGTCTACAGGATTCTATTATCAGTTGCATGTTGATTGTTACATCTTGGAGAGCGTTGCGGATCTTTCCATGATCTCTCCAAATGTCTGGTTCTCTCCATGTTTTATCCAGAGTTCGTAAAATCCACTGGCTTATTTTTCTAAATTGAGCCACTTCACTTGTTAACTAAACGTTACCCATGTCACGCGCAGGAACAGAGTAATTTTGAAGAATGTTGAATTATCGCAGGTATCGACTCACCAGTTATAACGTAACAACACATGTTGGGAACATTTCTATTTTTTATAATATTTAATGTATCAATATTTTTTTTATTTTTCAATTCTTAAATAGTTCACTTCAAAACTAGTATGATCCCATAAATACTTTACGATTCGACTAGATAATTCAGATAAATTCAGATAAAATCTCGTCTCTTTAGCCATCTTAACCGTATTATTTCACTTCAATATCCTTTAACCGTTTTAAATTCATATTATTCGAGGTATCTAATTTCTCAATCAATTTACTACATTAAATCATAACTTTTTTCAACAATGGACTACATTGTTATGTTATTCAAGGTTTTGTATGATTTTCTGGTTGAATTGACTCTGCAAACAAGTTTTTCAACACACATCTACTGCACATCCTACATCTACTGCTTTATCCCTAGTTGGAATGCAAATAAAAAATTGAAAACTATTGATTTATTTTGTAATCTCGCTAGTCGTGGAAATGTTTTATTGCGCAGTTTTTCTGGTTGTAGTTTTTCGATTAGTATTAATGAATTGAATTGATTCGATTTTTTAAGAAGCTCTGTAAAGAATCAAGTACTGCTTAAAGTCAATAGTTTTATTAAAAGTGACTGCAATGAGCCTGGTTATCTTTTTATCTGTGTATTATTATTCTTGCTTCAGTAGAATGACCACCTATTCCAGTCAAATGTTTTACGTGTTTAAATT
Organism: Conomelus anceps; assembly: GCA_948455865.1. NCBI lineage: Eukaryota > Metazoa > Arthropoda > Insecta > Hemiptera > Delphacidae > Conomelus > Conomelus anceps. The sequence continues at coordinate 68,745,662 of OX418217.1, read as the reverse complement.
CGTTTTGTTTAGCAATGTAACCCACTACTTGAATATTGTGATCGTTCCTCATAACCTAATCTTAATGGCCACACTTGTAATGTGTTACTGATCTTAATAGTAAAACTTTAACATTTTACTGACACAATAATTATTGTATTAGCATGTTAATAAATTATGAAAATAATACGGTTGAACTCTCCTCCCTTCCTTATTTTAGTCAGGTCATTAAATAATAAAAATAAATTTCCCATTTTCAATTTTTTCCCCAGTAATAATCAACTTTGATCCAACATTTATATTTTCTAAAATGAAGGCTTTTATCACTGAACCTATTTAGTAAGTTATAATTAATGATCCTCGTGCTTAATTATACACCTCATACTTGTAAACTAAAAGCAACTCACCTATCCAACCCAAAAATAAGTTTCTAAATCTTTGTTCAAAACATAACTTCTACAAGAATAATAAATCCTGTATTCGATTAATATTACAGCCCCTCTCGTTTTCCAAATGACATAGCAATTTATTATATAAACTGCCTATTATATGACTTAATTGTTACCTTCATACAAGTAATTAAAAAAATGTTATTAGAAAAATTAATTTCAGCACAGAAAGAGGTGATATTCTTTGAAGCATTATCTATAAAAACCAAAGAACATGATTCAATTACCTGGATTGTTTATTTATCCAATCAACTAAGTTTATAGAACAATATATAAATTTTGGAGCCTTCTTAAAAACAGTCTAAAAAGACAGGCTTGTATTATTTTTTATGTTTATTTAATTTGAATTTCTTGTAAATCAAATGGAAAGCTATAGTTTTTTAATACTCATGAAATATTTAGACATAAGTGTTCTATTTTATAATCATTTGTTTGAACTTCCTTGGAATTTCCTCAGAAACTTCTTGAAGATCCTCTTTATATTGGATTGCGACAAAAGCGAACGATTGGGCCAGAATATGATGCTCTGATTGATGAGTTTATGGAAGCAGTTGTAAATCTCTACGGCCAAAACACTCTTATCCAAGTAAGTGCCATCTTTTCATCGGTTTGTAGTTCCAATTTTATACAAGAATGATATTTAAATTCCTGTTAGTGATATTTTTCTCAAACTTGCATAATCATTTCTATTTTCGTATTTTTAAATTTACACTTCTGCTTCAACTCATTTCAAAGTTGAAAGAAAAATTAAATAATTTCATAAAACAGATAAAATTAATATCGACTTTTAGTTAGATTGCACCTGAAGCGTGGCCGTGTGGTGCAGCCTGAGAGGGGTGGCTCGGCCTTAGAGACTAGAGCCAGTTGTTTCTCTCACTCAAAATGAATAGAAACGTGATTTTGCTCGACTTCGCAGGCTTCATATGAAATCTAACGAGCTCTATAAGGGGGTATGATTACAAAAAAATCTATTACAGTTGGTGTGCGGTTGTAGGAAAAAGATAGAAACAATTTTTTGCAAAAGTTTTTTTGCATTGCTTATTGCAGATAGTATCACAATGTTAGGCTTTGTGATCACCGTTTTATAAAAAGGCGCAAATCCTGGAGAAATAACAATGTGTTTTGGAATCACATGAACAGATATTTTTCTCACACAAATTATAAATTTAGAATTGAAGTTATTTGAACTCAAGATTATTTTTAAGTTGTAGCATTTTAGCACTAAATTTTAATTTTTCAGGTATCTATTTTACAGTTGATTTTAACATAACTGTTTCTATCAATCTGCAGCTCATAACCGTATTGGAGAAAATAATGTATTTTTATATCCACTTGATATGTTGTTGATTTTCCTGTTACAGTTTGAAGATTTTGGCAATCACAACGCGTTCAGATTCTTGGATAAATACAGAGAGAGGTACTGTACATTCAATGACGACATCCAAGGAACAGCATCTGTCGCTGTAGCTGGTTTGTTTGCAGCTCGTCGCATCACCGGATGCCGTATATCAGAAAGTAAATTTCTGTTCTTGGGAGCTGGAGAGGTGAGAATTGCATTCAAACTCAGTGTACTGCCTACAGCATAAAGATGTTTATCATAATATAATTATCAACAAAAAATCTCTTAATAAAACTATCACCTCATACCATCTAATAACATGAACACCATAGTACGGCTTGCAATATTTCATTGAATAACAATTGGTTTGTATAAATTCATAATTATTATTGAAATTTTTATATTTATTTTACATCGAGTGTGGGTCTTAGTACACGTTCAGTTTGATCATTATCACCTATTAAACCACTATAATGTGTGGTTTTTACTTGTTTTTCTTTGCAGATATCAAACAAATTTGCGGATTATTATCAATCAATAGATGCGATTGTGCGATTGAATAAATTCAGTTATTCAATAACTTTAATTTCCTGGCTTTATTGTTCCATGTCGAACTGCGTTGTTAATATTAACTTTTTAAGTGAATTCAACGACTTGCAGTAAATTTTTTATTAAGAATAAGTAGAATTTACTTACTCTGTAGGCTGAACGTTTTCGAATCTTGGAGATCCATTTTCATAAAATGGCTCTGAAAATGGATCTCCAGGATTCGAAAACGTTCGGCGTACAGAGTAGGTAAATTCTACTTATTCTTAATAAAAATTTTACTGCAAGTCGTTGAATACACTTAAAAGTTAACTTTAATTTCTAAAGAGAAACTCTTAGGACCTCAATCATTTGTTTCGGTCTTAGGTCCATATTACACTAAAATATTTTGAAATATTTTTAAAACAAATCATTTAAAAAAGATTTTGCAGCTAAATACCCAATCAAAGAAATAGTAAACAGTTCACTATCACCACTGGGTCTGGTATTGAAGACAATGTTGTATAAACTTGAAATTATCTTTCGCCGTACAACGAAATACATCAGTAAGCTTGGGCAAAATAATTTGACGATTCGCTAACCTGAACATTCTATGCATCTTCCTGCACTAAAAGCATGATGTTTAAGAGCAGGCAGATGCATAGAGTTGTTAGATTAGCATTGGTGTTATCATTAAAGTGGTTTTGGTCAAACTCTTTATCTTTGGATTGTTTGAATAGGCTGCAATTGGTATTGCTGATTTATGTGTACGAGCAATGCAGACTGAAGGCACTTCAGTTCAGGAAGCAAGAGATAAGATCTGGATGATGGACATCGATGGACTCTTGGTTAAAGAACGTCCTGAGGGTCGCTTGGAAGGTGCGCCTTATTGCTTCTTGATAATTTTATCCCACTATACTTCATTCAATTTTATACATTTTCAATATGAAAAATTATTTAATTAATATATATATTTAATTTGAAAACCAATTGATTCTAAATACAAATAGTTTTTACAGCTTTTGGCTCTGATCGTTAGTTCCATTTTAATTCAGTCCTCTTGTTCAGTCCTATTCAATCAGTCCTATTTAATTCAATTCAGTCCTATCCTATTCAATTCAGTCCTATTCAGTCTTGTTCTGCTTTTTCAATTAGATCTTGATTCTGGTAGCTAACAAGCATTGTTAAGACAAGTTATATAATTGAATTCAACCCCAACAATAATTAATTATTTCTGTTTCCACTGACCAAGTGCTTTGCATATTTAGTGAAAGACTCTGAAGCTGTTTATTGCTCACAAGATGATCTGCTGAGCAATTTTATAAAGAAATGTTATTTATTAATTTTTTCTATTCCTTTTTCATTTTTCAAGATTCCTCTTGACCTAGTTGTAACATGTTTCTCATATTTTTCAGGTCATAAAAAATTTTATGCCAAAAACCATAAAGTTATGAAAGATATCTTGGAAGTGATCAAAGAAGTCAAACCCAGTGTACTAATTGGTAAGTTGAGACCGATTAGAAATTTATTCGACATACAGATAAGAATTTTTAGATATCTGTCTGTTCGATCCGACAGAAACAAACTGCCAAAATTCAAGTGTTTTCAAGCTCATGTTTGATGAAATGCTTCAGTTTATACTTTGGCGATATGCTTCAAAAATAGTATTTTATTATCTAGTATGATAATATCATAGATCAGGGAAGTATATCCTATTCCCGTATTTCTGAGCTTTCAAAATTGAAATTGAATTTGCTTTATTTTTGTATTGAAATTGTACAATACAATAAATTATGGCAATTGTCAAAATTAAAATAGCTAAAACTAACACAACAAAATTCAACTAATAACGTAATACATACAGTAAATATGTTGTCAAAGATTAAAATATCATTACTAAGTCCTAATGTGTGTTTGTAATTCTCACTTAAATTAAAACAGCCATATTACAATAAATTAGGCTTTACATAAGGTAGTCTTCAATTGAATAAATAATCATCAACTTTAAATTCAAGCTTTACGTGTATTCGATATACTCCTTCACTGAGTAAAAGCTATGACTTACTAAATATTTTTTAATTTCCACTTTAAATTTATTATTGCTTGCCTTTATAGATTTTATTCTATCTGGGAGCTTATTAAAAAAGGTAATGCCTTGGTAGAAGGGATTTTTCTTGGCTATGGCTAAGTTGACACTAGGTAAATGGTAGTTACTGGCTCTAGGGTTATGAATTTTGTTATTACTGGGCAGAAGGTTATTATCAGTATTATTGAGAATAGTCTGGTATATATACAAAGATGGGAACGTAAGATACTATATCGTAAGATACTATATGGCTTGAAATATTCTCGACATGACTGATAACTTCTCAGATTCAACATACATCTGATTGTTTTTTTTTTTTTTTTTGCAAAATAAGAATCTTTTTTGCATTTTTCTCAGACGAATTTCCCCACACTGTGATTCCATACCTCAAATGACACTCAAATAAAGCAAAAGTTTCAATGAATCAATTTACTCCTTACAATGGATATTGATATAGTTAAGTTAATCAGGTAGAAATTATAGAATATTATTTACTACTTAATATCCTCTGTGTGGGGGAATGAGTCCATGTTAGAAAGGCCATGGAATGAAGTTCTATTTTGCTGGGTAAACCTGAGTTTCAGTACATCTTCTTCCTTTGCTGTTTTAAAGTGATGCGCTTGCCCATTGAGGGATCTGGAACACAGAAAAATCACTTTATTTTTTATCCATTAACTGCCCAGTATATTGAGGCCATAATATCTTCGGTGACTGAGTGATTGATCTGGAAGATCCATTCAGTTGCAATAACATTGAGGATTCAATTCTGACTTTACTTGAAAAAATCTGATTCATTTAAAAATATGAGCTTCATACAATAAATAGCTATTACAATATATACATTTATTATAAGATATGTAAGGGAATAGATTAAAACTATTAGAACTAGCTAAGCTAATAATAGCTAGTAGAACTAGTTTTTAGCATTGTCTTGAACTGCATCGACACCATGCCATATAAAGGCTGATTCCGGTAAAGTCATCAGCTTCACGACAATATAATTATGTTGACATTTTTTTGGTTTTTGAAGCTGCAAAGTAAGTTAGTTTCAAGATAGTTCCAAACTTTATAAATTGATCTTTTAATATCAATATGTAATTTTCTCATGATGCATAACTATAACTAACATAGCATAAAGTTTATTTTAAAGCTTACAACTATAGTTAAGCATATTAAAAAATTTAATTAGTCAAACAAAAAAAACAGAATTATTTCTATTTCTTTCCCTTATTTCTCTGCAGTTAAGATTATCTAACTTGCAAAAAAATTATTTCAAACATGAGATTTGACACAATTTTTTGAAATTTGCAGGTGCTTCAGCTACTGGTGGCTTATTCAAACCGGAAATTCTACGAGAGATGGCTAACAATAATGAAAGACCCATAATCTTTGCACTCAGCAATCCCACAGACAAGGCCGAGTGTACGGCAGAGCAGGCTTATCAAAACACTGATGTAAAAATCTACGCTCAAAATTATTACTTTTAATTACTTAATGTGTTACTTGACATTCCTTGACTCATTTACAATTACATTATCATTATCATTTACCATTATCATTACATTTACAATTACCCTAAACGCATTGTTGACTACTTTCCGGTCCATTAAAAAAAAATTGGGATGAAGATCAGTCATTAACATTCATAACTCCTCATGTAGACGTAGGCTACTATTCAGATACCTGTATACAGACATCTTCATATTCGATAATTGGAGCCTTCAACATATTCAGGGACTTGGAAAAAATGATTACCTATTCAAATCGTATATATTATTCGTGAAAATCTTACTAGCGATTTGTTTATGAAATAGTCAGACATCAACAACTGAAATTTTCACGTTTCATAACGGTTTAATTTCATTTTGAATTTTAAATTTTATTGTAAATAATTTAAGTTTGATGGTACTCAATGGTTTGAGTTTTATTGCAAATGATTTTGTGATACATGGATTAAAGATTCTCTTGCTGGGAATCACAGACTGATTCGTATGTTCAAATAAGCATTAGATTGAACCATTGGTTGAATTGAATCATTTGATTGTTTTCGCCATTTTTATGAAACTATTCTTGTGTTATTTGTTCAGGGACGTTGTGTATTCGCTAGTGGATCACCTTTTGGAACAGTAGAGTACAAGGGCCGCTCATTCAACCCTGGTCAAGGTAATAATGCCTACATTTTCCCTGGCGTAGCACTAGGAGTAATATGCACTGGAATTCACCACATCAGTGAAGAACTCTTCTTGATTGCAGCTCAGGTAAATAGATACCAGTGAAATGTTTCTCTAAGTGAATAGCTTGTGAAAATATTGTTTGTTTTTTAATCAAATTTCGCTAAATCGCATAAATTAGTAAATCAAATTTACTAGAAGTTTTACTAAGTTTGATCAGGTCAGACCAGTACAAAATTCAAATGTGTATGCATATTAAATTTAATGCTACATTACATTATCTAAATCAGTGTTACAAAATTATCACAATAGCATATTCAAGACTATTGTTCCTAGTTTCACCATTAAAAAATATCATAGTACAGTATTCTCGTTTAAGACAGGACTCTTGTTCTGATAATGCTATATTGATTTTTACATGATTCAGTAAATAATATAACTTATCCAATCACAGAGTCAAAATCTCCATTTTTTGGGGGGTTTCTCGTGTGTGCTAAGCTTTTTTTTTTTAATTATTATAAAATATCCGATAGACTAGATGAATACAAAACGTATGAAATGTTCTTGACAAAAATATAATATAACAATAATGACAATTAATAGGACTTGATGTTGTCACAACCATTTTATTTTATTCCTAAACACGAGTCTCTTGTTTTCATATTCGTGTTTTCGTAATAAATGTGGCTGTGACAAAATCAAGATTTATTTATCATGGATATCTTCCGCAATGTGTTGTTTTTCATCATTGTACAAAGATGTATGTTGCTTTCTTTCTTTGTTCGTTTTTAAATGTAAATTCGTGTTTCTTACAAGTAAAAATTTCCTCATCACGTCAACTTTATATACTTTTATATGATTTAGAAAATTTTCTATGACATTTTTTTGTTGCAGTCAGTGGCAGATTTTGTTGAAGAGAAAGATATCGAGCGTGGTAGTTTATACCCTCCACTATCAAAAGTAAAAGATTGTTCTCTTGAAATTGCAACACGCATTGCTCAGTATGCTTATGATAAAGGTTAGTTTCAATAATTCACATCGTTATCATTCATTAATATTGTGATATTAATATTACTAGTAGTTCGGTGAACAGTAGACCTCACGCCCAAGAATAATGGTGCTTACATACTGGAGCATCCAATACTCAATGATAGTCACCATCGCTAATTATGACACAGGTTGTGAAATGGTTATATTCTCGCGGCTCCAATCTGACACCTTTCTACAGCATATGTTTGATCTTTCGATGGTGGTTTTTGTGGAACACAGAAATTAATTAAATTCAGCTTTCCTTTTGTTGCTTTATTTTGCTCCAAATTTCAGAGCTTTGGTCTGTAATTCAACTCCCCATCCTTCAATTTTAATTCTCAAAATTTTCCTCATGTAAATTTCGTACGTGGTGATTCTGGCAAGATCTATATATCTTGTAATATTTTTAACCGATTTCAATAAAGAGCAAGGTTTTCAATTCGACCTGTTTTTGTTTTTATGTTTGTACATCAATCATTCGAACACTATTAAACTGATTTCACGGAATTTTTTGAAATGAAAGAGCATCAATCAGCGGTGGACCCATCCAAGATTCGCAAGGATCGGCCCAATATTAAACAAAAAGGAGAATTCATCAATGTCTTCATTTCAATATGGTTTGAATAGTATAGTTTCACACATAACCGCCAGTCGGATAACCAGTGTCGTTTACCAGGCTGATCATTGTATCATAAAGCTGGGCATTCACGTTCCAACTTGTAGTACGACTTGCAGTACTGCAAAAATGGATATTCGACTCCACTCACGCTCCTACCTGCAATCCAACTTTATTCCACCTATCCAACAAGCCCATTCAAATTCCGCTATCGGATCCAACCTTGGAGTTTGGACTGCAAGTCGTACTGCAAATCGGAACGTGAATGTCAAGCTTAATCGCTTCACACTTAACCGATTTTCGAAAACATGATGCAATGTAATTATGTCGGGTAAACGACATCGGTTACTCAGAGCTGGTTATGTGTGAAAGAAGCCTGTAATATCCCATTTTGACCAATCAGCTGAACTTAATTTGAATTAAGAAAAAGAAGAATATAATATGCTAGAGATTCAGTACCTACAAAATTAACTGTATATAAAAAGGAAGCTCATATTGATACAATTTCGCTTTATAACTCGTAAACCGGCCGCCATATTGAATTTGAAGAAAAAAAAATATATAAATCGCTGGGCCTAGGAATAAGGAACATCCATATGAAAAATCATAGCAATTGATCTAGGCGTTCGTCTGTAATCGTGAGACAGAGGAAATGCCGATCGTCTTAAAGGGTAGACCTCACTATCGTTCGGTCAATAATAATTTAATTTCATATAATATTTATAAACATTATTCAGAAGTTAGTATTATTCATTTGAACGATTCGAATAGTTCCAATCTCATTAGCAATTGTGCATTTTTAATAAAACCTGATTTTTTCATCTTTCATGATGAATTTTCCCTCTTGGCTTTTTACTTTGTTTCTATTGGAATTAAAAATTAATTTATGGAAGAGAAATCTCCAAAAATTACTTGATAAACATGATTAATACTGAGAAACTTCGTTTCGGTTTATTTGAGAAAAACAAATATTACTGCTGAACTCCGCGAATGATATATAGTGATTTTATTGCCAATTGTGAATATGGTGTGAAGTCAGTAACCTGCGGATGCGGTTTTATGCTATGTAACTGGAATTTTGTTGATCTATTCTAAAATTATGTTATTAATTCTTTTGCATGAATTCCAAGAATAAAAAAATAAATAACTGCTCAACTATTATAGGTTGATGAAACAATCAAATTCAGCAATCTGCGAAAAATATTTTGATGTGGAAATAAACACTCACATTTCGTTGTGTGACAAAAATAGTTGATCTTATGAGTTCACTGTCAGGTACCATCAGTGTCTGATGTTGCACAACATAGTGAAGCAATTGTCATACAACGAAATTTGAGTGTACATTTCCACATCATTCATTTTCACATTTTTTCAAAGTTTATATCATTAATAGCTTTATTTTCAGTATTACCTATTTAATACTTTTTCTATTTTTGAATTACGCCTTAATTATAAACAAGTTCAATAGGCAATGATTGCAAGTTTATTGTTCATTTGATTCACTCTAAATTTTCTCTAGCTATGTTATGGAATTTCAACTCTTATGAAGTAATTTTGGCTTTTATGTTGACTGGAACCTTTTCACAGGTCTTGCATCGCATTATCCTGAGCCTCAAGACAAGAAAGCATTCATCGAAAAGCATATGTTCGACTATTTCTACGATTGTCCTCTGCCTAAGAAGTACTTTTGGCCAAAGCAAGTAGAACCTAAATTAGTTCCTGTATCTGAAATATCTGGAGAGCACCTCAAAGAGGATGTTCCGGTCAAAGCTTAAATCTATTTGTAGAGAAGGGATTATTCTAGTCAGTTGACAGTTATTAAGCTTGGGACTGACCAGATTGCTATGTAGGTGTAAAAAATTATGTGAATCGTTGCCTCAGAGCTAGAGTGGAATGATTTATCAAAAAAGAGCTTGGTAACAACAGTATTTCTCATCTTCACAGCCAAAATAAGTTAGGCATTCTTTTTTTGATGTTGAGGCTTCTTGTTCAATAAATTTCTTCATACATTATTTCTAAAATAAACTAATTTGAACCTAATCGTTTGTAACTGATACTGTCAGTCACAAGTTTATTAAAAGATTCATTTATTTTTAAGAAAATTAGGAAAAATGTAACCAATTTACAATAGAACATTAGTATATTGTAAGCACCTCAACAAAAGCTGGTCATTTAATGTTTCTTTTTTTTATTTATTAGAAAGCAATGGCTGTGAAGTGAAATGTTACTTATGTATATTATTACCAGTAGAACGTTGGAAAAATTTAGTGATTATCATTCATGTCTAGAAGGAATATTTCAAACTGTTTAAATTTGAAGATAAATTGTTGCTACTTTACTTCGTACTGCTGGTATTTATTATTTTTTCATCCCGATGGAATTATTGACATTGACTGAAGTATTAACTATTAATATCGAAAATATTTTGGAAAATAGAGTTGTAATTTTTCCGCTGTAATAGTTTTGTTGTAGTTATTTTGTTTTTAGTATGTCTTATGAGCGCAATTCCAGTATGGATTATTATTTTCAATCATTTGGCCGTCATTTATCTGTGTTATGTAAATTGTAAGCAAATTTAATTGTATTCATTATTTATTTGCCACAGAAGCAATATTTCAAGTATAGTATTCAAGTAATTTATTGTATTATTTAATGAATACGTTTAAACTAATTTAGCTAATTATATATGCTTATCTAAAGTATTATTTTACATTTTAAAATATGTAGTATTATTATCTTGGTGTTATTTTTGGCCAATCTTCTGAGATTGAAACATCTGTGTTAGTACATTTGTGATGTATTTGTCTAAGATTATTGTTGAATCATGTAAACATGATATAAATTTTCCTGTTTGAACTGTAGATTAATTGCAAATCTAGATGCTCATGTGCAACATGATTTAAATAACTAATTACCAATGATCTTTGTCATTGTAACAATGATTCAAGCTCTTGAAAAATCTCTTTTGTAATCCTGATTATTTCGTAACTTTTTCACTTCTACTCAATATCCACTGCAATTCAAGCAAATTTATTCCAATCTCTGGAAATTGATGCATTTTATTTTTACCAAGCGTCAGAGATTTTTAAATAAATAAGTTTCTCTCATTTGAGAAATAAATAATTCTATTACATTAGAGAGCCTTTCTGCTTTATCCAGTGTGGAACGAAAATATTCATATGGTAATATCCACTGTAAGTTACACTGCACATGCTCAGATCGTGTGTTGCATAGTTAGTGTGTAATTTATAATAGTATATTACATAACAAGGGTGGTAATTCCTTTGATTCCTTCACTGGTTAACTGTCCATAAACTACAAGTATGATGAGAAGGTTATAATGTAATACTTTTATTTTGAACGGGATAATAAATTATGCGTTATTCAAATTTCGTTTATATTCATGTATAGTATAATCATGTATTACATGTATAATATAATGAGTACTAGACAGTATTCAGGCTCTGTGTTCAGGCATTGAATTTTAATGCCAATATCGTTATTGAATGAATATCAGTAATATAAATTTTTCTATCTCTAAATTACTAAAAACCAATGAAACTGTATTTCTTATTCTTCATAGAAGCTTTCTATTTTTACAAACTCATAAATTTTCTGATTTTAGCAGGCGTAAAAATGTGAGTGATATTTTAATTTCATAATTATTATTTTTTGATTGAGTTGATAGAAAACTTGAATTTTATCATTAAATGTTATTCTACAAGCTAATTGTATTGCTTCTTGTCTTCTCCCAGAGAACATGCCCAACCATTCCCTTACGTTGGAGGTCAAAGTATTCTCCCAGATGACCATTCCCTTACGTACGATTCCAAATGAGTCTTCTCCTTTCGTAAACGTGAAGCTACTCAGAAAGATCAGTAAGTGATATTGAAAATTAAAATCTGATTTTGAAGATGTATCTTTATATAGTTAGCTTGCAGCAATAATTTTCAGCCAGAGATTGATGTCATGAGATGTAATGGATCATACATACTCGGGGTAAGACACTTGTATCAAACAGGCTGTCGCACCCTTTGTGAGGCTGATCCGTAAACAAATTTTATCTCGTGCTTCAAAGGTCCTCGAAGGTTTCGAGAAAGTCTCTTCGAAGACCTGTTGAAGATGAAAGCTGGAGCAACACCAATATTTTCATTCAGCTTAGAACAATGTGGATTCCAACTAGATGAGTGATCATTCTTCACTATATAAGCTTTTGATATATGCAATAAGTGTCACTCTAGCTCTGGCCATGTAAATGGATCTTAAGAATGACTTGCTACTACTGTGGCAACAACTCTCGATAACATGGCATAAATGTATGAATCCTTAATTTTTTCATCTGAACTTGAAATTATTCGCATAACTTTGGTTGTCAGAAAATGATGCACTTGCATCTTGTTAACTCATTCTTGGCTTTGCGCAGCAGCACATTTTGTTTGTCTATGCAGCGTACACTGCGTTCTAGACGGCTACATCAAGAATTATTTTGTTATATGACGAAGTATGTGAAAACATCTCTTAGTATAGAGTACTTCTTGTCATTAGTAGAGTACCGATATGCGAGAAGCAAATTCAAAAAACTGCCAAGAATTAGCTGACTAGCTGTTTTTCAAATATATCTCTTAATTCCAATTTATTGGAGCCTATAGAAAGAAAATAATCGGTTTTAGCTTGAGTTGTTGTCTGAACTGGCCTTTTAAAGCGTATCAATATCTGGAATAGGCACCTTAAAAATGCATTAATACATAGAATAATACCCTTAGCAAACATATCTTTCGAAATCGCATGGGCTATCCAGCTCTATTCTGTAACTATCAATCAGCTTTTTTCTTAAACTCTCTGTAAACATAATTAAACAGTAATTTACAACTATAAGTAGTCGGATGAATGAAATCAGTTGTAAATTACTTTTACCTTAACGCATTATTTAATGCTCAAGGATTTCTCATCAGTTACATCTCAACATGTTTCTGCATCAGGCTTTACTATCTGCATTTACCACTTTCTTACAAAGGATATTTAGGAGCTCAATTTTAGAAACACCTTTCAAATCTTAGTAGCATATTGTTCAACTATTTGTAATAAATTGAGAGTAGTTCGATAAATAAAATTACTTCTCGTCAGTACAGTACTTCGGTTATTTTTCTCTTCGATAGCTTTTCCGAAACTTAGTAGAGTTTCCACAACCTATTATTAGCTTTCTCATGTAACTCTCTTCTATATTTCCAGAGATCAACCGAATTTACTTAGTACCGAGAAATTTGAAGCAATGTCTCAGTTTCCTCAAAGATCATTTTGTTCTTAAGAAGATTATGCTGTGCAAGAATCGGCAAAAAATGCTGCTACATTCATGTAACTTGAAAGTGAAGGTCCAACATCAAAGCTGCTCTGTGAACATTTTTTTTATTAGAATGCAATATAATTATCAATAAATATATCAACACTTGATAGGTATATGCTTTTCAATTTCTATCATTTTTTTTAATGTAAATTGTTCAATGAAAGTTGACAGAAACGTTTGCCAAGTTGTCACACAGAATGTGATCAAATACTGATTGAAAAAATGCTTAATTGTAAGACTGTAACTAACATCATTGTTTAAATTATTTGTTGCTGATTAGCAGAAGAGAATTTGATTTGGCACGTATAGAGTGGGATGGTCCTATTTCTCTGAATGTTGTTCGAAAATTTATTAACACTTCACTCTGACTTATGTCTTGCGGGTTGTAAATTACTGTATTAGATTCAGCTGTATATGTCAAATTGATGAAATTATTTATTAACATGCCAACTGCTTGGTTTGATTATTGTATTGGTGTGTGGAATAAATTTAAATTATTATATATTAGGAAGTTTGAGAAATTTGAACTTAAATTTTGGAATGATAAGCTATTTGATTTCAATCTCTGATGATATAATGTTTATAGAAAAATATCCTTATGAGTGTAGATATGTCGAACGATTCGTACGTTGAATATAATTATTATCATAGGGTCAAACTTCTAACCAATCGAACGGTACAGATAGATCTCTGCGTACACAGACACGCCCAAATCGTCTTTGTTCTGATTTTATAAGATCAAAGATATCAATGTTCAGTTTGTTTTTTTTTTATTCCAAAGACCCATCCTAACGGAGAAACGTTTTGGGTTGGAGCAATTATAGACTCTTATTGCTATTCAAGTTCACTCTTTGCAAGACTGTTATTAACTTTTTTATCAGTTAACTTTTCTAATAGAATCCTCCAATAAATTATGAATAACACTAGAACAGTCATTGAATGTACACTAATTTTCGAAATTACTCATTTCCCTGCAAAATTATACACTTCACTAGTTTAAAAATTATAAAGTGAACTGTTAGAAGCTATGAACAGAACTGAATACTGTAGTACCAAAGTTCATGAGGCAGTAAAAAAATTGAATAATCCATTGAATATTAACTAATATATTTAGTACAGTCTAGAATAGCTTTATTGAGTAAATTTTACCGTTGATAGAATAAATATAAAATCAATTCAAACTGGCTTTAATTGAAACCAATTCGTTTTCATAGAATAATACTTGAAATAGTTTTTCTTGATTTAATCATCATCCTTAAAAAAAGTTTTGTCCAATTAAAATCGACCGTTGCTATTCTAGTATCGTAGTTACCTTCACAGAATTTTGTTTGCCTGGGTCAGTTTGAAAGATAAAAATAGGGCCGTTGTTAGCTAGAGAAGCACACATTCAGATAGCCCGGCTCAATGGGCAATAAATAATAGTGAAAGTGTTCGTCAATATGGAGAAACGGACAATTTATTTCGCAGGTAAGAAAATGAATTCAACCTTTTTCGTTATTCATGCATGTAAATATAGTTTGCTTGTTGATTTTAAAATCAATTCGGAAAGGAACCGTTCCTCCCCCTTCAGCTCAGTTGAATTTGTTAGTTATTTTTGTTTGGTTAAGCTGAACTACGGTACTTTTGGTTTGGGAAGTCCAGTCTGTTAAGATCACAAATTATCTAAAGTTAAACAGCAAAACTTCAATAAATAGCCTAATAACTAAAATTATCACTTCCAAGGCCAAACATCAACTTATGAGTTAACGTAAATTAATGAATTAACACTTCATTAGTTTTTTTTTTAGTCAATAATAATCATGACTACAGACAACAGACTATTTCTATTACTTTTCAAACAAAATTTAACGGAGCGATATCTTTCACTCGACATGTTTTCTAAGCCAGTTAGAGATTAATTGAGAGATTTCCTGATTTTGACAATAATATAATTTTTATGAACCTCATGGGAAGCTGCCGTTAAAACGCCTTTAAATTTATTATATTTCAATTACAAAAATAATAATTTGATTGGTTAAAAAAACTGTTTTTTAAGAAACAGTTTATTTGAGAAAAGTAAGAAATTATCATTTCCATCTCAGGCAATCTCTTTGTTGATGCTGTCCCATTTCTTCTCTGGCCTAGACAGTGAATTATTAAAATAATTGTTTAGTTTACCTAAATTTTGATGACCGCCAAAACAGAGTAGACTGTCAAGCGTGTCTGATGAACAACAGCACCATTGCGAAATGGCCTTCACCTAAAAGTGAGTGTTGATATTACATTATAAAAGCAATTCAGTGTCAAACTTTATTTTAGTATCTGTATTAGACAATGGAAATAATTTTCAAAAATCCACATCTTTGTCACTGACGACTTTTTGACAAAACGATAATAGCATTGATTGTGTGATCTAATCATTGCCAAGTTATGTAGGCTAGTGAACAATAAAACGTCTTTTTTCTTATGTGATTATTGTTAATTACTTCTCTTGAAATGCAGTAAAAACTCTTGCCAAATCAACCTTCGACTCACCTTTGTAATTACTCTGGGTCTAGCACATTTTTTATTTTTGAGGATGAAGCCCACATAGGTCTTAGACCTGTGCGTGGGTAATGAGTTGGATGATGGTGATTGATGAGTTGGACCTACAGTTTTAGGTGGGTTCCGAACCGCCGGGAAGTGATTTTACAGCAGAGAACAGTGTCTTTTTTGCTGGCCAATCTAATCGGTCACCGTTACAAACAGGTCCTACGAGAACGCAACTTATATCTATCTGATTGAACAGATACCTGCTACGTCTCGCGGCTATCACTTCCCTAAAGGTTGTTATCAGCTGTAGAAGTTGAATGGCATACGGTAGCTGCCTTTATTTTCCATTAACTCTCATAGATTTGAAATCTATGTAATGTAAAATTGTCTTGTCTTATTTTTCTATGTGTGTTAGTTTACCAAAATTACATTAATTATGTTTCAATTTCTACTTTGTCTTTTATTCTTCCTTAAGACATTGCAAATATTCCGAATGGATCAAATGAACATAGACATTTTTCATGGTCATTTTGTTTGACAACTACCATGGCACGATACGTGTAAGTGTGAATGTACCGTGACCCAGAAAAGCATATTGAACCCAGCGTCATGTGCGATTAGCGCTTGTTATTATAATACAGACCCGATAGTCCTCCCACTGCATAGTGCTGGTGCTCTCTGGCCATGGCCGTCCACCGCCCTAACAAGGGGTCCAGCACGGGCTGGAGATGTTAGTATGCTTCTTGGTTGAATGGTGCACATGTGCCTATCAGCACAACTAAAATTATTAAATTTGTTGGGTCCTTTGATACTCCATTTTATATCGGTTTATCAACAATGAGAGGTTGCACAGATCTATATGCTAAAAGCCCACTAACGCTAAAAATATGATAATCAGTTCAAAGTTACACTTGCTCTATTATAAAAAATAAACGTACATGGCTGATCTGCTACCCATATTTGAGTGAAATGGATTATGTGTTGGCATATGCATCAGCTAGGTATTGAAACATTCTCTTTGCCTTTCTATTGTGAGAAGAAAAATTGAAAGAAAGGTCGATTGAAGAAAAAGAAATAAAAATTTACTACCTATCAAATTAGATTTATCAATAGATTGTGCAAATGAAGTTCTAGATACCCCGATTTAATTGAATTGGGCAATCAGCTAGTTTCAATTAGGTTTTATGGACTAACTAGCTGGCCCGACGCGCGTTGCTGCGTTCTCATAAAAATTCTCATTGATTTTATTATTCGCCACCTCCCGCTAAGATTACATTTCAAATTAGGAAAGAAGTTAGTCCTAGGGCTCTTCCAGCTGATCATAGAGGCCTCCTTCGTTGTTTTCTTAATCACCACCTCTGAATGAAGAAACATTTCAAATTTAAACCCTTATAGTCGTAGATGCTAGGTTTTTGGTTTTATTATTCGCCACAGTGGCGTAGCCAGGATTAGATTTCCGGGGGGGGGGGGGTCTCACCTAAAGGGTGGGGGTCTGGGGTATAGGAGGGTTCGGATTTTTTTTAAATTTAGTGGTGTAAAAAGCTAATCTAGACAACTTGTTGGACTCTAAAGTTCAAAAAAAACTTTGAAAAATTACTACCCAAGAACTTAGGTGGCCAGGTTTGAAATGATAAGGTTTGATACACCAATATATATGTGACTATTATTAGTCAAAACCCTTGAATTGGAACTAACCATACTTAACTTATGTACTGAATCTCAAAATTAATACAATGATAATAAATTGCATTTCAAGTTTATAAAAATACAACTCAAATATAGGCCTACATGAAGAAAGCATACCTTTTTATAAGTTTCATATAATTTATATCATTAGCCTAAAACGCAACCAAAGTTCATGAAATCGGAATTTTTTATCATAGCACACTGATTTTATACACTTGCATAAAACTTGCATTTATATGTGTATTTTCATTTATAAAGTCCCGATTTCATAAACTTTGAATACATTTAGTCTAGTGGGTTATATTGAATTTTAACTTCAAAACTAAATTTTCTGCAAGATGAGTTTATTCAAAAAGGTGATTTATCAATAATTAACAAAGTTAATCCACTTCAAAATTGAAAAATTGCGTTTTATTTAATGTACAGTAATATAATATTTCAATAATTATGGTAGTTACCGTTTTCTAACATGTTTTATTCGATTTCGTAGCCCATTTTAAATCAAAATTATCCATTTGAGAACCTAACAAGTTTCTATATGAGTAAATATTGAGGAAATATTTGAACAATGCATTAATCTGACTATAATTGTAGCTATATTCTATTACACAATCAGGGTTTCTGTATTCTGTCCGTAAAAAAACAACAAAGCAGAAAGAACCCTTCGGCTTTAATAAGTCCTTATCTATTAGTTATTTGAGAATTTTTTATTTCTGAAATTTTGGGGGGGCCTGGCCTCATGCCCCCCCTGGCTACGCTACTGATTCGCCACCTCCCACTAAGGCTGCATTTCAAATCTCTAGCTGCATTGGTTAACAGATCTCATCAACCCGGCATAATTACATTTCATCATACCCAGTCATATGTTTCCTACATACTGCAAGGCTCCGACTACACGGTACATGCAGTCTTTGCATTCCAGACCATTCCATTCTAAGGGGCCTGCCATATGATTAAAAACTGTTGACTTCTATCAGCTGTTCCTTTAAGCTGTTTGGCCGGCAAGTTCAGTAGGTTAGGTCTGTAAAATGGATTAATTAATAATAATTATTAGCCCCCCTATTGAAATTTATGGTCAGAAACCATCCCCAATATTCACACAACATATTCCCAAAGTTTCATGCCGATCTGTCAAGTAGTTTTGAAGTCTATAGGGAACATAAATACATACATACAAACAAACAGACATCAGACATTAATCTTCATATAATACTAGCTGGCCCAACGCGCGTTGCTGCATTCTCATAAAAATTCTCCTTGATTTTATTATTCGCCACCTCCCGCTTACATTTCAAATTAGGAAAGAAGTTAGTCCTAGGGCTCTTCCAGCTGATCATAGAGGCTTCGTTGTTTCCTTAATCACCACCTCTGAATAAAGAAACATTTCAAATTTAAACCTCCTACGACTATAAGGGTAGAAGCTAGGTTTTTTATTTTATTATTCGCACCTCCCGCTGAGGCTGCATTTCAAATTTCTAGCTGCATTGGTTAACAGATGTCATCAACCTGGCATAATTACATTTCATCATACCCAGTCGTAGGCTATGTTTCCTACATATTGCAAGGCTCCGACTGCGTGGTAGCCTGCATGCAAAGTGCAAAGTCTTTTGCTGTTCAAAGACAGCATAAATAACGCCACTAAGGGGCTTGCCATATGATTAAAAACTGTTGACTTACCGTATATCAGCTGTTCCTTTAAGCTGTTTGGCTGGCAAGTTCAGTAGGTTGGGTCTATAAAATGGTTAAATTAATAATAATTATTAGCTCCCCTATTAAAATTTATGGTCAGAAACCATCCCCAATATTCACACAACATATTCCCAAAGTTTCATGCCGATCTGTCAAGTAGTTTTGGAGTCTATAGGGAACATACATACATACATACAGACAGACATTCATTTATATATATATAGATATAGATTACTAGCTTCAGCCACAGCCAGCACTGAGCTCGTTGCCTTCGAGGAATAAGGCCGTTCAAACGGCGAGGTGGAACTACCCGTAAGGGTCTCCCCACCATTAAAAGCCATACGTTTATTATTATTACTCCGAAAATGACATCATCGAGAGTGGTCATATGCTTTTGCTAAAGCCAAATATTCTCAACTTTTTATGTGAATTCAACGACTTGCAGTCAAATATTCATTAAGAATAAATAAAATTTACTTACTCTGTAGGCCGAGCGCTTTCGAATCTTTGAGATCCGTTTTCAGATGCCTCTAAAAACGGATCTCAAAGATTCGAAAGCGCTCGGCCTACAGAGTAAATAAATTTTATTTATTCTTAATGAATATTTGACTGCAAGTCGTTGAATTCACATAAAAAGTTAATATTAACAACGCAGTTTGTCATAGAACAAGAAATCCAAACATTCTTTCTGTATTTTCCCGTTAACAAAAAATTACATAACTGTATCAATTCAGTTTAAAATCATACTCATTCAACAAGAATTATAATATTCTTCTGTGATATTTTCCATGACGAAATACTTGATGTACAACCTGATATCGAAACTGACACTTTATTTATATTTAATACCTATATGATTTTCACTCACTTATACTGGAGGGGTGCTTTTCACTACTAATTAGAAGTTTATTTTTAGAAGAGAAATGCATCCCTCCAGTACAAGTGAGTGAAAATAATATATTAAATAGAAATAAATTGTCAGTTTTGATATAAGGCATAATTTTCTTTGGAACGATACTTCTTCCTTAAAAGACTATTCTCATATTACATATGAATAGCAAATTATAAAATTGAAACAATAGAATTTTGCTCTTGTGGATTCAAGATATAAGATGTAGATATGTAATAAGATTGATATCATACTTGTGGATAAGTGATAATGTAGCTGAGGTGTAGTTATTTTATTCACTAATTTTTCTTAAGGAATGATGAAAAGTGTCATTATTAAATTGATAAATAGAATCACAAGATGAATGCAGTTCTATCAAAAGTATGATGGGTAAGGATTGATATACAAAATTCAAACAATTATCATTATTTTATTGCAATTAAACATACTTTCATTATTTAAATAAATGATTTATCTACAAATAAGTATATCAACAAAATAAATAAGAGCCAAACTAATATTATTGAAGACAAAATAAAAAAGAGCAACATATACTGGTAGTTCATTGACAAGAATAACATACTCTTGTGTTTAACATATTATGTTTTTGTGCCCTTTTCCATATTTTATTGAATATTCCATAAATTACTGTAGTTTCAAACTTCTACCTTGCTTCAACCGATTTTTCAACTCATGTGACTTAGACCGTGATCAAATTACAAGTGAAATTAAGGCACTAAAATTCTCTGAATGAGTAAATTTATGGGGCTAGCAACCAACTTCCATAATTAAGTATTTCCAAAACAATGTAGGCTGTATGCATGTATACTTTTCTCATTATTTTTGTAAGAACAAGCCCGTAAAGTATTAGAGACTGTATGCAAAACATCCTGTATATACTTTCATTCTTTACATATTGATACAAAGTGCATCAACAAAATTCATGAGAACTTAAATAATATTAGTGAAGAAAACAAAATGTTCATGAACAAAAATATAATAATAGTGAAGGAGGTACCTACCAAATATTAAGATCTAACGAATAGGTACATGAATTGAAAAAACCTAAAATTGAATTAATGAGCTTATTATTTATTTGATAAATAAAATTTACTAATAGATAATAATAACTGGCAAAAGTAATTTACTAACAATAATAATATATACAAGCATCTATTAATCTCCAGTCTAACAAATAAGTGAATTATAAAAAGTGATCAGTTAGAGGGTTTGAGCAAACCACTATTAACTTTCCCCTTACTGCTAAGCCACATCAGGTTAATTATTATCCTATGCATATGCCAACAATAGCATTGATGTTGCTTGTAATGGAAGAACTACTGTACAAAAGTTCACATGGTGGACAATGATTCTAATATTGGGCCGAAATGTTCATGTTTTTACTGTACGGACTATTATAAGATTCTCTTTGTCATAATAAAATAGCTGGTAGGTCAAAAATATACATACCTGTTTATAAATATCCATATCTATACAGAATTACATATTTGATTCTATAAAATTTTATACAGTATTATTAAACTAGAATCATATAGAATATAAATTATCTATAATTTTAAAATACTGATTTCTGGTAAAGTTTATGTCAGTGGTAATGGGAGGAATAAGTGATACCTAAAATTTTCTAATAATGACAAGCAATATTGATTCTTGATTTGATTTTTTGGCAAAGCTTATGTCAGGTATGATGAAGAGGAATAAGAGATACCTGAAATTGTCTCACTCATCTCACAACTGTTCATATACACACTAATTATAAAAAACTTATAAAATATACTTATACTTGTACAGTATACTTATGCTTATACACTATATATAACTTATTATTAATATTTATATATATACACTTATTCATTTACAAATATTAATACACTCAAAGGATGTTACTCAAAAATATAATTTTCCATAGTGCAATAAATTCAATCAGTAGGGGGAAAGTTAGTGGCGATTTGTTCAAACTCTCTGAAAGTAGAGAGTAAAACTATTTTTTTCAGTCTCTTGATTTCAGTTATACTCTGGGAGTACTGGATATCATGGATATCATTTATTCTTTTTGTATAATTATTCAGTAGAATGTTTATGGTTCTACTAATGATTACATTGAATAGTCCTTCAACACTGTGCTTGGAAATACAATCAAAACCAACAAACAAATCATTGAATTGTATGTTATTGAAACAAATTGAAAACATAACATTCCTTCGATTTTTTGTCCCAGTAATAGTTCTTCGCTCTCTAAAATAATTTTTTGTGTCACAACATACACATATATGCTGTACATATTACAACATCATGGCTAGAGTAGCATAGATCACCTCTGTTTGTGAGATCAGTGAGGCAATTTCCTTTTCTTATTTCCTCTTCATCACTAGTGACATAAACTTTACAATAGTCACACCTATTTTCTTGATTATTCTATAAGCACAGTATAGCCACTAATATAATGAAGCAAGGCCACACATCTTCTGCCAGATCTTGAATGTCATCATCATCATCATCAACAATGACATTCAACTCATCTGGGTAATCATTCACTAGATTAAGAGCAGATATGTTTTCAGAATCACTCAAGAAAATATCATTTTTTTCAATTACTACATTATCTATTCTTTGAGATTTCAACATGAGAGAAACATAACTTTGAATCCTCGGTTTACATTCTGTTTCAAACACCTGTCTTACTGAAACATGGTAATTCCCGCCAGACATCTGAAGGTATATAGTTACCAAACCAACTCTCAAAATCATCTGTTTGGAACTTCCCAGTTAGAAAATACCGCCTTTCTTTACACATAGCCAATATTTTATGAGGTCAATGAGAGCCAAAGTTGTATGATTTAGTGCTAGATGAGTAGGCTTCCCATACAGCACGGTTATGTCCCAGATATGTATCAGATACATAATTTTGAAACTTCTGATATGTATCAGAAACTTACAGAGACCTACCTGAAACATGCCAGGTATGTACCAGGTACATCTAAATGTCCGCTTTGGTGATATGTTTCAAACAAGTATCATTGGTACATATTTGATATGTATCATTGATATGTACCAGAAATGTATCAATGGAATCTATCAGATATGTATCAAAATTATGTATCCAATATGTATCAATGATATCTGTTTGGAACATATCAACAAAGCGGACATTTAGATGTATCAGGTACATACCACAGATGTATCTAATAGGTATCAGATTGGTTTCTGTAACTATCAGTGTTATGTAACTGATACATATCTGAGATGTATTTACACAATATTCTATATTAATGAGGGTGAAAATAACAATTATCAAAATGTATCCCTGATTTTTGTCAAGAATACAATTTGTAGAGGAGCTAGGATCAAAGAGGATAATATTGATCAATAACATGGAAGTGTGAAAGAAAACGCAAGAGTGGAATATGAATTTATAAAATATATTTCATAAATATAGAATACACTTTGGAAAATAACAAAATATTCTATAATGAGACACTGTTTTATAGAAAAAGTAAAAAGCTCATTCACTATTCTGTGATTCACTTTCACTTTTTTCTATTTCAAAAATCATATTTAAAAAATATATATATATTTCAATACATGTATTTTTAAATAAACATGATAAATTATTAAAAGATTATTGCTTAACAAATTCATTCATCAAAACTTCCTGGTAACTTACAGAAATCAGGCAACTACATAAATCTATCCATGGTATCTTATCCATTCGAGCAGGTCCATATCATCATCTGCTGTTTTCTCTTGTACATTACTGGAATAAAACAATTTAGATCATTAACAGTAAATAACATAAGTCACAAAGTTGATTCTCAAGCATGCGTAATATGAATATGTTTTTATTAAATCTAATTAGAAGAGAGGAGCCTGCAAACACTGGAGTTAGTTGGAAATAGTTGGTTAATTTTTCACCAGCCTAAATTTTTACATAGAAATTGAGATTGAAATAAGAAATTTTGTAGATGAAATGGAGAAAACTGAAACTCTATAGCTGGAGGAGTTGCTATTCCTGGCTGACTTGTAGCAAGCATTTTATAATGTGTATAAGGCCACTTACTGAATCAAATTTGTATTTTTCTTGAATTATGGTTGCCTCAAGCTTTATTGGCTGCTCAAGTGAGAAGAATTGCACATGATGTGGTACTGCTATTCAAGCCATTACATGGAAACCACGTTTCTGTGGGCAAACACCACACCATGCAGCATTAGGTGTGTATTCGGCTTTAGGCTTAAATATTCAAGCAGAAACCGTTATTAATCGTTATGACAATGTTTACAACAATTTTATTATCCTATTTATTTTAGCCTGATTAATTATTATTATTAGTAATATTATTTTATTTTTATTTTACAAGTTTTTTTCTCTGAAAATTATGACTCTTCCTGGCACACAGACAAATCATTATACAATATTCATATCCTGTAATACTGTTTTGCAATAAATGTACGTACTAATTATGAATAGATGAAATTTGAATTTAAATGCTTGTAGTGATGTGCGATGGAAAGAATACGATGTTGAGAAAATACAAGTGTTTTGATTTAAAACTTTCATTTTCAAAAACAACTAGACAATGATTTGCTGGAGAGAATAGCATAAATATACACTACAATAGCCCAGATACAATAGCCCATAAGTCAGCATTCATCAGAGCATATATGACCCATAAGTAATAACCCATTTTTTATTCAAGCAAGGCAAGTCCAAGACGGAATACATATATGGAAGGCGACTTGCTACCGGGCCGCTTGTGTATCCTCGCTCTAAATAATGTCTAAGGGTCGGTTGCACGAAAATAGATCAAGGTTTCATTAAGCATGAAAAATAACATTGTTAATTAGAGATTAATCTTAGCTCAACAGACATTTGTGCTGCTACAATTGAGAAATTCTAATGAAAAATGACTCATAGGCTACCAGTTGGAATCAAATAATCAGCTTACTTTTTACTCCTGTCAATCCTCATTTTTGCTTGTACAAGCCAACGTGCTATGATAGCATCCAAGTCTTTTTCGGTTGCCTCTTTTTGGTGCACCCTTACAGTTGAAACATGAGTATCAAAGAAAAGATTGTTTCAAATCAATTTATGAATTTTAAAAATGTATACAGTACAACAAACATAATTGGAAAGATTAATAATGGCAGCAATTTCAGGAATTACAGTTATACTGAGGTAACCATTTGATGATAACTGATAAAACCACCCCTTCAAAGTTTAAAGTTTTAAACTTTTTAGCTTCTATTCAAGGGAAGTTTCAACACATAAAATGTTGAAGCTGCAACACATTATTGCTTTATTTAGCAATAATAAAAGCTGAGCAATGCAGAATTCAGCTTTCATAGATGTTTGAAAAATTAGAATTTTGTTACATTGATAAGCCATTTCATAGAAATGAAGAGAATTATTTTGCTCTAGTAAGGTGAACGTGAATTATTGGGCAAGTAATAATTCTTTTTTCAATTTAGCGATGCTTGAGTAGAGGCAGAAGTCAAATTAGTGTTTCAGATGCTACTTTTCAACCAATAAACAAGAAATTAGAAATTTATAATTAGAATTTAAAAAAATTGTCATACCTACAAATATCTATTTTTAACTAATGAAAACAGTAAAGGTTAATGAAGGTTCAAAGAGATGGAAAACTCTTTTATTTCTTGAGAAATAATGGTAATAATGAATAATATAATAAAATAATGAAATAATGGAAAACTCTCTTATTTCTTGAGAAATAAGCAATCATTAAGAAAAAAATATATAATTAGATCTCACCAACTACTTTATACAGACAGTCGGTTTTGAAGGATTTTTCTTCCTCCCCAACATGCTGAATTTATATGTCATTTCTGCTGTATATGCTATATTCTACAACCTAACCTAAAAGAAGGAAGTTAAAAACGATTTTTGTGCACTAAACTAAAGCTGTACCTAATGCCTGAAAATTGGCTATGCTGTTTTTTAATCTAAGAATACAGAGTGATCATAAAAGAATGGGGCGGTTTTGATCATGGTATCACAAAAACCGAAATAATTACAGTCAGTCTCAGTTGTACAAAGGCCTGTTAAGTTTAATCTCCAATTAACAATGGTAATTATTCTTATGAGTAATCAAAGATTAACTTTAATCCACTTTTTTGCAACCGGCCCTTAATGTCATCAAATTCTACTAATTTGTCGTTTCAAACAGTTTTCTTACTAATCAATGAAGTAATATAAATTTTAAGAATTATTCTATGTGCGCTCTTAGTTGCTTGACAAATGTTTGAACAATAATCAACTTTTATTTTTTTTTTTTTGTATTTTAAATTGACTCTAGCACCTAGGGATAGACTAAATAACGTAAAAATAATAATAATAATAATAATAAATAATTATGACAAATTAGAAGAATTAAAATCAACTGTAAGTCACTTGGATTTTGCTTAAACCATGTTTGAGACAACACCATTCTTTTATGATCACTCTGTATTTTTAGATCAAAAACAGCATAGCCAACCTTTAGGCATTAGGAACAGCTTTAGTTTAGTGGATAAAAAGCGTTATCAACCTCCTTCTTTCAGATTAGGTTGTAGAATATAGCAAATACAACAGGACGACGCTACTGCACATGCGCGAATTGAAATTATGTAAAAAAAACGGTTTAAAATGGCGAATTAGATGAATAAAAAACATCAACTCTAAGAGATTCGGTTTTTGTTTAAACCGTGTTTGAAACTGCACCATTCACTTGGGATAACCTTGTATTTTCACAAATGAATTATTCAGTACAGATGAAGAACCAGGCCATTCACACACACAATTTTATGCCAAAATACATGTTTATGTATTGGAAAAGCTATCAGGTTCCTACAATAAGTGTATTGTATTGATGATTGACCATACAATATCCAAATAAATAATTGACAATAGAAACTTAAAAAGCACTTTTAAGTGGAAATTATGACTCACGTTATGGCGTGACGGCCATTTCACTCTGTTGTCAAGAGCATCGTCAGACGACCCACAGTACACTGATTTAAGGTATGAGTTTGAGATGAGTTCAAAGTCAACGGAGTGAAACGGCCGTCACGCCATAACGTGAGTCATAATTTCGACTTGAGTGTTTTTTAAGTTTTTATTATATTAGTCGAAACAAGATGGATCTTCAACATCAAAATAATTGACATTCATAAAACCTGAATTGGTTAAATTAAAACTTGATTCTATGTTGAATGAAAAGTGAAATTTAAAAAGATTATTCAACTTACACATTTTTTGAGAATCTCGTGATCAAAATTTTGATTAAAGTCAATCAATTGACTTTCAGTTGTGATTGGAAATCTGGCAATCTCTTCTGGGTCGATTAATGATGTATTATTTTCCTTCATTGCAAGTGAACGATCATCAAGTTTCGCTTCAATCATTCGAACTTTAAACAGAAGAGTATTTAGTTTCCTCAAAACCTCTGCTTTGAAGTCTGAAACAATTAAAATTACAATTAAAACAGTAGGGCATTGATAATAATAAGAGTAATCAGTCACATCTTTGGGATGTGAACAAGCATTGGCGAATTCAATTAGTACTAAATAAGTAGTAATTTACAACCCCCCAAACCAGAGCCTCTTTAACATGAAATAAAGTGCACTTTCTAGGCGTTGTCAAATTTTCAACCTCAAAATAATTATAATAAGTTCTGAAAATATTATAAGTTTTAAAGAACTTTTTATTTTTTCTTCATCTGGGCTCGATGGTTACTGGTAACTTTGTAACAGATGGGGGTGCTCACAATCTTAAATCATTATTATTCTAGATTATTAGCAAATTAATGACAGAGTTAAGGGGCTTGTTAAAACAACACTAAAATTAGCCCAGACGTTAGCCCAGCTTGTCGGCAGCCAAGATTGTCGTCAGCCCACCTTGACGGTGTGCGAGTTTGACATCGTCCCTCCTCATTGATCTTATGAGATATTGTTCAGACTAGTGCTGTACATTTTTGTAAAATTTATGTTATTCATGCTAGAAAAACAATCAACAGATGAGACAATCAATACTAAAATAGCAATGAAAGGATAATCTTATTTGATACTTACTGAAATTTTGACGCTTTCTAAAAATCCTCTTCAAATCACAAAACTTTAAAAGCATTGGCCACACTTAAAACGATGGTAAAAATGTCACACAAACATTAGAAAAGCCACCAAAACAGGTCGAAATTGATGATTTTTGTTTATAACAATGGCCGTTGAGAAGACGAGTTCTTCTAGACGTTACCCACAAATACTTGCCAAGGCGCATGTGCAGACTAAGTGCATTGTGGGTAGGTTTCATGGATACTTATCAGATATGTCTTGGCATGTATGACTGGATCTGAAGAAAACCGGTTATGATGAGATGTAGCTGGGACCTATCTGAAAACTATCATTTGATACATACATTTTGTATCACATTGTTACATATCTGATAGGTATCTGTGACTTACTGTGCTGTATGGGTTACTGAGGCCTACTATGGTTTTTGAGCCTTCAATCATCACCCATTGTGCAAATTTATTCAAAAATTCCATTATGTGATGGGAATTTTTGGTGATTAGCTCTTGGAAAGAGTTGAGGTTCCTTTTTCCCTTCAACAGTGTTTTTACATTTTACAATATCCCACCACCTGCTAATAACTTCAATGGAGGATGCAGTGCCATTCCAACCCTCAATTTGTCTTTGTGGCCCAAGATGTCTTAATGCAAAAGCAGTGTTACTATTGAAAATATGGAGGACAAGTTTAACATTTTGCCTTTCCAAAGAATCTGGAAAAAAAGATTTGAGGCAGAGACTCTTGGCATACTTTAAAAGGTTTGTTTTTTTTTCAAGTAAATTCAGAGTTTTTAGGCTAGAAAATGTAGCATGCCCACCTGCTATCTCACTGACAAGATCTGGGAAGACAATAGTCTGTTCCTTTTGATTGAGCCAATTATTCCTGATGCACTTTAAAATATGCACAGAATCAAAAATAAAATATAAGGGTCTTCCTTCTGCACTAGGGATTGGATGCTTATATTTGATTTTCAACTCAGATGGATCACTAAAAAATGATACTGTTTTTTTATTAATTGAATTATTATCTGTTCTAATCCCAACAACTTCAAATCCAATGCTTTCCAGATTTACAATTATTGTTTTTAAGAAAATTGAAAAGCACAGGAGCTTGGATGGTCTTTACAGGCAGTATATGTGTGCAACATCCACATACTGTGAGTCCAAACTCTTAATCATGAAGACTTGAGCACTGGAAGCACATCGAGAAGTATCATGTGCTTGTCCAACTACATTACCTCCCTTATAGTCCATTTGGGTTTTTAGATGGATTTCATCAATTAAAACTACAACAGTTTTGTATTCTTAAAAAAAAAGAAACTTTTTCGACAAATAGCCAAGAATACTTGTAGAATTTTATCCAAAACAGGATTACTACGGAATTCAGAGCATAATCTTGCTAAAGTTGCGGGATTTGGCAAATTCAGTACTCCACTACTCCGCAAAAACTTGTAGCTGTGAGGGGAAATTGAATTTACTAATGACCACAATATCAAATTTTCATGAGAATCTGGCCTTATTACAATTGAGGAGAGATACTTGTTTATTTCAAAAAAAAATCTGTTCTCTTTTCTCGGGCAACTTAGATGCTAAATGTTCCAGGCTATCTGTTATCAAATTGATGTTGTCATCAATTTCGCTGTGGCCAGGATCATTGTTATTCTTGGTGAACATTTTTTTTTCACTGATTGAATAGCATTGCTTAATTGAGTAGTGCTACTTACCCTGAGTGGAAATTTATAAGAATCAACTTCTCTTAGTTTTACACCTGTAGCCTCCACAATCATGTTTAAGTCACTGTCAATTTCACTAGGTCATAAAACTTTTGGAGCAGTAGAATTATTTAGGAGAATTAAAAGAATTCTGGATTCTTTTTGTATATGAATCCAATCATGAAGTTCACAGTTTTTAATTTTTGTGACCAGATCATCAAAACATTCCAATCCAATGAGTTTTTCATGCTCTTTTTGTACGATCAGGATTTCTTCCAGCGCATTTTTAAGAAGAGAGTTCTCTAAACGCTGCCTCCGTTCTTCTGGATTCTCCCTTGCTGTTGAAGCCGTATGCAAATATGCTGGTTATCCAGGAAATAATGATGGCACAGCTCCTAGAAAGTAAAGTACAATAACTTGATCAAGTGGTCCTTACATACTTTAAAATAATGTGGAAGATTTATGTACAGAAACGCTCAAAATGCTATTTTAGAGGAGGCATTTTTTATTTTTTCCGGGCGAGGACCCATCACCCTTATTTTCAAACAAAAGAGTCATATATATCATAACAATTGTGAAGACCTGTATTCTTATACTGTGAAGGTAGATGATATAGTTTAGGAGTGAAAGTTATAAAAATTATTAGTTTGATTCGTGAAAAGCAAGTCATAAAGTAATTTAATTGGATTTCGTGGCATAATATTGTTTCAGAAGAAACTAAAAATCATTTATCAAGTAAGTAGTTTTAGAATAAATTTCAGTGGTATGTATTGTAGGTGCTTTTTACTAATATTAAACTATACCGTTTGCTGTGAGTCTATAGTCAAGAAAGTGAGGTGCTCCCAGGCGGGGTTGGACTTAAAACATTTTGCCTTGACTCAAATTGAGTCACTCAATTCTCAAGAACTAAAGAATCAATTGAATTTTTTACTAAAGATTATGAGGTGAGATGAATGGGTTTGTGTCTAAAAGCGCTTGGGAGGATTATTTTCTATTTTTCTGGAGTGACGCCCCCATCAGAGCCACAAATTTGGAATATCTACATAACAAAATTTATAATTCTACCATGGGTGGTACAAAATAAAAATGAGCTTTGAATAAGGATAACGTTTGTTACTATGAGTGAGTTTGGGGGGTAGACAAGTTGAAATACCGCCCGGGTGTAACTAGTCCTTGCCACGCCACTGACTTGATAAATAGAGGTTATCAATTTCCAATCTTTGTTTAGAGATACCCTTGCAAGTAACAAATTTGTCGCCCAATGAATTCTTTCCCCAATATCCTCAAGAACTTGTATTTTCAATTTGGAGGAATTATAAATGATAATGTTGGTAGTTTATTTTTATTAACTTCAATTGTAAACTAACCAATTCGCGAACCATTTCTCTGATTCTAATCTTTAATTATAATAATAACAATTAATTATGAAAAAGCGTTGGTTTAAGAGTTGAAATGGTACTTATTTAGTAATCTGAAAAATTCTTATAACTTTTAATCATTTCCCATTGAAACTGCTCATAGATAATCCAACATAACTTTCAACCAACAGAATGGTACAATTATTGATTCTACATTACAACAGAACATTGCGGTTTATATACTGCACAGTGGGAGCAAAGATGAGAAGCCCTCCCTCACTTCAATTTCATCAATTCAATTCAATAAATTAAAAGCATGGGTAATCCAGAGGGGCTGTAACAAGTTTTCCAGTTCGTTGATCATACATAGATGAAGTTCTCTCCACATCCTGAGGCTGAAAATGCACCTTACAAACCTCTACAAAGAGAAAAAACAGAAATAATTAATTATTGAGACCAATTTTTGTTTGAAATACAGCTAGAAGGTTTAAAGATTATACCAACTCTAATCTTTCATCCAATTTATTTTTAAAGGAATTGTTCATGTCTCTACATAATAATAGTTAGCAAAAGCGTTTTTGGCTCACTTGGCATTAAAACAATAATGTCATATAAGTGAAACATGTTCTTTAAATATTTATTGCACCATAATATTGGTCAATTATTTACAATTTCAGTAGTTGGTATAAGTTACCTTGTATGTACAAAAATACAAATAAATGGGTGGCAGTTCCGTATCCTTCCTTCCACCAAAACATTTCAACATTTTTTTGACATCAAAATAATTTATACATGAACAAAACCCCAAACCTGACGTTCTTTTTATACCATGCTGTTTTAAGTCCACCGAAATAATAAATATTTATATCAATTATTATTTATAATCTGCACAAAACCCTAACCCAAACAACAACCTAGCCATCACATCAATAAGTAGTGTAGAAAATTGATTTTTTCATTTTATTGTTTTGGTTGACTGACAGGAACTGCAACCTAATTATAACTTACTAGCTGGCCCGACGCGCGTTGCTGCGTTCTCATAAAAAATTCTTGATTTTATTATTTGTCAACTCCCACTGAGGTTACATTTCAAATTTTAACCTTCTAGGACTATTAGGGAAGACGTTAGTCCTAGGGCTCTTCCAGCTGATCAGAGAGGCCTCCTTCGTTGTTTTCTTACACAGTAAGACCTTACTCCCCATACAGCACAAAAACATTACAGTAACGTTACAAAAACGTAACACTGTTACCTTGTAACGTTACATATTTACGTAACATTAACGTTGTTAAACGGTCTAATAATCGGGTAAGGTAACGTTACATAGTAACGTAAAAGTAACGTTACATTGAAACGTAAATGTAACGTTACATAAAAACGTAAATGTTACGTTGCATAGTAACGTAAATGTTACTTAACATAGAAACGTAATTGCAATGTTATAGAGAAACGTTTTCATAACGTTACATATTTATGTAACATTAACGTTGTTAAACGGTCTAATAATCGGGTATGGTAACGTTACATAGTAATGTAAATGTAACGTTACATAATAACATAAATCTAACGTTTCTTGAAACGATTTTGTAACGTTACATAAATAATTATTTTAAATAAATTTCACTAATGAATTCAACACTTACTTGTGTGAAGGCCATTTCGCATTGTTGAAATCCTTCCTCAGAGGCTGGAAGCCTAACCATGAGAGTAGGCCTCCAGCCACGTCTCAGGAAGCATTCCAACAATGCGAAATGGCCATCCCACTAATAAGTAAGTGTTTAATACACTAGGGAAGTTTATTTTCAATAATTATTTGTGTTTAAATATCAACTGAAAAAGTGCTATGGAACTACATCAAATCCTGAACAGTTTTGTTACTTAATAAGGTTTATATAGTAGCCTAACACTGCATAAATACAGTATAGTGATGTTACAAAATTGTTAAAAAATAATATTATTGTAACATTCTCAATCATTAACATGATGTTTAATTAAAATTCCAAAAACGTAACATTTGAGTTTTTGCATATTGTACCATATTTTAATTGACCACTAATGGGCTCTCTGCTCAAACACACGGAGCTTATTCTGCTCATGTTACATATGGTCATTAACCATTAGTCTGTAAAGCCTACAGTCCATTAATGGTCTGTAAAAGTATTGTACTATATGCAAAATCACTATTTAGAATTTTTCCATAAAACTGGAACTGTATCTGAATTAAGTAATAAGTTTTACTCGCGTTGTCAGGATGACTGCACTTTCGTCCTTTAAAAGACGCTTCGTCAGTTGACAAAGGGACAAAAATGCACTCCAGACAATATGAGTAATAGTTTATTACTTAATTGAGATACAGTGCCAGTTCTTTGAGAACTTGAAATACTTGTTCAAGTATTTCGGCATGGAAAACATCATGAATATCTATTTACATCGTGAAGATGGATATTCCAGATAAATGTTGGAATGAACAAATCAAGGAATTATTTGAAAATATTATTTTTCCTGAGCTGCATTATAAATTTCATGCAACAATGTTACTTGGAGGGGCATACTTTCGCTGTAAGAAAGCTGCAATTATTAAATCAAAATACTGAAAAATAAAATTATTTAGTATATTTATACAGAATTTTTACAGTACAATTACAGTATTTATTTTTATTGCAGTTTATTAAAGTATTTATTTTTTTAGTCAACTTATTTTGCCTTTCAAGCCGTTGTTTGGAAATTTCAGCCAGTTTTTCATGTGCTGGCTTACCTCTGTAGCGTCACTCATCTGCATTCCAACAATCTAAAAAGTAAAAAATGACAATAATAATCTTGTATCACTACACAATATTATATCTATGTTAAATTATAGATAACGCTGACTATATGGCACAGACACTGCACATGAACTGAAATCAGAAATCTGGTTGCATCAATTCATTATTTATGAGGGGAGGGTTCAGGGCCTATTTTACATAGACAGAAGGCCAGTATATTATATGTATTAAATTTAATAGGAGTGCTTTTTGAACAAAGTTGAGAAAAGTTCTGAGAGCCAAAACTTTGATATTAAAATTGAAAGTTTTGTAGCCTGTAAGAATTCAGCACTAAACAGAAAACATAATGGTAACTGTTCTATGATCCACACAGGCTTAGCTGCAGTCTTTAAATCTCATTGTAATTGAATAACCATAGTCAATTCATATGAATCTTCTCAATATTATGAAATTTTATTCAACTTTCAAATCTTCATTTTCCCAAAAAGGTGTTTATTAAACTTGACAAATATAAATTAAAAGCAGGAATAATGCAAGAAAAAATTTATCCACTCACTAAACAACAAAATCTTCTGTTGATTAATTTGGATTATCAAGTTACCTTATAAAAAATAAGTATCTGCTTCAAGTTATCAACAGCTGTTATACAGGAAAGTATTCGTTGATATTTTGGGTTTTCTATGACAAATGGGTTTTTATGTCATTAAAAAAACTATGGATTCAGTAGGCTGCGATAACTTGACAAATATAGTATTACCCATGGATATATCCCAATTTTAAATTATTCCTTTTTAAGAATGAAAAGAGAAGCAAAACTGAGTATTGCTAAATATTTCGAGATTTTTTAAAACTTTTCTTACTATAATCTTGATGTGGCTCCAGCAATATAAAACAGATTTTAGCTTTACTGAAAAATTGTCCAGGGTGGAGATAGCCATTTGGGTTTGATACCATTTTTTTTAAACAGGGTATGAACTCCAGTACATTGAACATGTAATTGAAATTATTTGACTTCTATATTTTTGGCACTAAAATCTCAAACCAAAATTCAAAACTATTCCCACTGTGTCATTGGACTATCGAGTTTCGTTTTCAAAGTTAAATTCTAAATTAATAAATGCTAATAGAGCCAAATAAGGGCCTACACATTTTTCATCTTTTTATGTTCTTACTTCAAAGTATTTTTGATTCTGATCACAAGTAGAACAATCACTTTGCGTGAAAACGCCTAGAAATGTGTAAAAATCTTGATCTGCATACCAGTCCAGTGGAATAAACGACTGAGAGAATCGATAGTTGGTCGATCTGTACCAAACCCAAACCTACCGATTCCCTAAGTCGATTGTTTCACTGGACTACAAAAGGAACTGAAGCCCATTTTTCTACTTCTATCATTTCAATATAGCCTAACGGTATTGCTCAGGTTACGCATGAACCTG
Source organism: Conomelus anceps (assembly GCA_948455865.1). Classification (NCBI taxonomy): domain Eukaryota; kingdom Metazoa; phylum Arthropoda; class Insecta; order Hemiptera; family Delphacidae; genus Conomelus; species Conomelus anceps. Next base: position 68,710,004 of record OX418217.1, on the reverse strand, counting down.
CTATTAACAATTTTTGAATTCTGTAACCGGGTAGGTTAGATTTTCTTGCCTTTGGCAGAAAAGTTTAGAAATGAAGAGATCTTCGATTTTAAACCGTATTGTATGTTTCAACCTATTTCTATATGTTTATACGATGTAATTATGATTTGAATTACACATAACCCCAATAAATCACTTCAATCTCGATTTCTAGGCGTTTCCACACAAAATTATTGTGATATCCATGATCAGCTTGAAAAATACGACCATAAAAAGTTGAGAAATTCATAGGCCCTATTCGGCACTTTTACCTGGTAATTTATTCTTGCATTGGGAAGAATTGATAATTAAATTGTACTTCAGTGAAATTTATAGTTGACCCGGACATAACCTAAAATATGTAGGCCTAACTTTCAGTTGAAAATTTGTGGATAAAGTGCAGTCGTGCACAATTTATTGACCATTGTATCTCTGCTTGATTGGGTTTTTGTAATAATATATAAGTATCATATGAGTTGAGCCCACAGCAAAAAGCGTCATTGCCAAATTTGGTTAAATTTCGATTTCAACAGTGTTTAGTGAAAATGACTTCAATGTTACATATAATATATACTATTTCAATAAATAAATAACAGATTAGATCACACGGAAAGCTTAGGACTCAACTTATATGATGTTATTATATTATTCAATGGTTTTATTATAGGCCATGAATATTGAATTCGTTCAGCATTACTACTCCAAATTACTACTCTTGGAGTATTTTACTACTCCACATCCAAATGAAAGAAAAATTGCAATTAACATATTGTCGTGTTTACAAAATAACTTATATTTATGTAATATGAACTCAGCTTACCTTGTTGGATTAATGTGCAGTGAGAAACATGATAATCTTTAGAACAAAAATGAATTTACTATTACTAACACGTAAACTAAAATAATGTAATGGAACCTCAGTTTCCCGGTTTCAGCCGTTACAAATGCGATCACGTGTCATTAACCGCCTGTGATTGGACGAGTGCTCGAAATCTGTTGGAGATTGCGGGGGCGGCGTTTTTAAATAGTATTTTAGCTTTATATGAGTAACCATTTTTTCCCAGTTTAAAAAGTAAAATATTGAAATTCTGACTATTCTATCAGATTTATCGATGAAAAATACTTGATGAGGATAGAATCAAATGTTTCCTTCAAGGATATCATTAAAAATATCATGATATTTACAAATCACAATTTTTCAGAGCAGTTCATCTTTTCGGTGCAGTAGAAATACAGGCATTCTCATATACTTCACTTATGAAATCAGATTCTAATCTCTATTTTTGAATATCTTAGCTATTATGGAAATATCTCAACCATTTTTCAGGATAAGGAAAATTTTGTATAGGGCTAGAACATGGATTAGTTGGATTTTTAAATTTAATGTTAGTTTTATTACTTTAAAATTTGTCTCATTATTTTTGTCTACTAATTTAGCTTTTGGCCGAAATTTGGATGGGGAACTTTTGATAGATTTTTGTGATCTTTAATGATTTTTTTGATTAAATGAAATGTTGTTCCGAATGGTTGCTTGAAACGTTTTTGTAACGTTATTGTGACCATAATTTTGGTAACATTTTTTTTCAATCATGAGGGTTTACTGTATGGTTTATTGTAACGTTAATGCAACGTTTGAGTTACCATCATATTGCTAGCTAACCACGTGGTAGGGTTGCCATAAGGTAATCACCAAAAAAGAGGAGATTTTACAATGTGTTGTAAATCAGAGCGTGAAGGGGGGGGGGTCACCGTTGGCGGATAGGGACATCCCTCTATGAAAATTAAATGAGTAAAAACCAATGTTTTCAAAAATGTAATTGGCCTCTTTAATATACATTGCTGGTTGGAAAATTACAAATAGAATTGGTAAACTTACAGAAAATCAACCTATTATTAACCAGAAGACACGTCAAAATTTGAGTAGACCTGCATCATAGAGGATTCTTATAAAACACTTCAAAAAGAGGAGATTTCTTATTTTCCTGTGAAATCCCCCGGAGCCTCATTTTTGGCCTCAAAATCCGGAGATCTCCGGGGAAACCCGGAGATATGGTAACCCTACCACGTGGCTGAGGTGAAAACCATTCCAAAAAAAGAACGTTTTTAGCATTGAAAATGTTTTAGAGTAACGTTTTTGTAACCATTATTTCCTATTTTATTTTGTCCCAAACAGTTACATGAAACGTTATTGTGACCATAATTTTGGTATCATTTTTTTTAATCATGAGGGTTCACTATATGGTTTATTGTAACGTTAATGCAACGTTTGAGTTACCATCATATTGCTAACCATCATTCCACAAAAAAAAAAAACGTTTTCAACATTGGTAACGTTAGAGTAACGTTTTTGTAACCATAGATTGTTACTATTATTTCCTATGTTTTTTTGTCCCAAATGGTTACCTGAAACTTTTTTGTAACGTTATTGTGACCAAATCTTGTGACAATTTTTGAGGGATAAGTATGGTTTTTTTGAAACGTTTATGTAACGTTTCTGTTACCATATTGGTAACCATTTTGTTTTCTGTTACCTTGTGACCATAATAAAACGTTATTGTAACGTTTCTGTTTACAACTGTGTTCTATGGGTCACCACCTCTCAATGAACATTTTTCAAATTTAAACCTTCCACGACTATTAGGGTAGAAGCTAGGTTTTTTATTTATTTTATTATTCGCCACCTCCTACTGAGAATATACATTTCAAATTTCTAGCAGCATTGGTTAACAGATATCATCAACCCGGCATAATTACATATTTCATCATACCCAGTCATATGTTTCCTACATACTGCAAGACTCCGACTGAACGGTATCCTATATGCAAAGTTTTTGCGTTCCAGACAGCGTAGATAACGCCGCTAAGGGGCCTGCCATATGATTAAAACCGGTTGACTTCTATCAGCTGTTCCTTTAAGCTGTTTGGCCGGCAAGTTCAGTAGGTTAGGTGAATGATGATTTGCAAAACACACAAACAGCTTGTCCATCGAAACAGCGTGTACAGCAGATCGAAAAATTTCAAATTATTTTCCATATGATTAAAAGATCCCAGTAAGCTAGCTAGCCATGTACCCGTGCTTTGCATAGGCAAAACTTTAACCCCCTAAAAACACCCCTAAAATTGCGAATTTTGAAAAATCCTTTCTTATTGCACGGTGAAATCCTATAAGGATTGTTCATACGAAATTTCAAGTTCAAAGGCCTAGTAGTTTTGGCTCTGCGTTGATGAGTGAGTCATCCTTTTATAGATAGAGATTTACTTGGTAAACACCAGTTTTCACTGTTCTAGTCAGAAAAAAAACATAGCAAATTAATATATTTGGAAAAATGTAGGTGACCAATATTCGTTGATAAATTGAAGATCTACTTTGCAATCTTCACACATTGATCCAAATTAAACTACATTCACACTATTCCTCGAAGGCAACGCTGAGCTAGAGTTCTATAATTATTATTATTGCTCTATGTCCGCAGCCTGCAGGCACAGACAACAGTTGTTTCTGTAATCTGTACTGCAGGTATTCTCCGCATTTGACTTTCCCGCTCTGAACAGGCTACTCTGAATCACAAAATCTCAAGTGTATAGCAAAGAATCGCTTATTTGATATCTCAAATCTTTCTAAATTCCTTTGAATTATTTAGCTTTGATACTTCAATTTTTTGCTGAAGATACCCCATTCTTATCCTCTCTAATGAATGAATACTATTGAGGTTGACCATAAAGATATTTGCATTTGGTACGCTTGCTTGGTTCAACGTTCAATTTGCAATCATGTGTTGCTGTTCGCTGTTGAATATCTCAAGCTGATCATGGACTTGGACCTTGAAAACTAGTTTTTTGATTTGGTTTTCTGAAATTTTGTAATTCTGCAATTCACGTAGTTATCCGTGTTATGAAACTTGGTGTGCTCTGAACGAAAATGACTACTAGAATTTCAGGAGCCAAAGATTCCGTGGAACAATCGCTGTACGATGAATCAAAACCTTGGCATGCTCCTTTCGCATGGGCAGAAGAGAAGTCTGGAGTGAAACGTATTTATATATTTACCCGTATGTATAATCATCATGATCTCAAGTCATTCAATTTGATTGTTTAGCGTAATAACTGCAATACTGGATTTATTCCTGCGGTTCCCCTTGATTTACAGTCTTTTTACCGGCACTAAATAACATTTGATGAATAAATATTTCAATTTGAAGTTTTCTGATTTTGTACCAGTTGACCTTATCCTGTTCGCTAATTTCTCATAGCAATTGGCGTAATTCCGGGGGGGTGGGGGGTCAGTTGGCACCCCCCCTCAATAATTTGAAAAAATTATTATTTTGTTTAAATTCACGATTATTCGTGGATAAATAGTGGAATTGAAATTTTGTAATCAATTCTGATAATGCCAAATACCAAAATCTCCAGTACAACAAAGTAACCAGAAAACTAACATAATTATGTGACGAATCGTCAATCGCGGTTTGAGGGGGCAGCTGATAAATTTAAAAGTCCAATCATAGAATAAGGATTAGTCCTTGATGGTTGGTCTATGGTCCAACATACATATAGCACGCGCCGTGCCTGGCGCCAGAGCGATTACCCAATGCTAAATGGTCCGATTCTCCATTAAAATCCTACTAATCCCAGTATAAAAAATATTTAATAAAAATCAGGGGGATATAATTCGTTGCCTTAGATGTGTTCAATCATTTTTTCATTTAGCTTATATTCCAGCTTCATTTGTTCTTTCCGGGCTCGGAGAAATAGTAAAGAACAGACTTCTCTTTGTTATCATACTATAGCCCAGGCCCACCTGTTAAAAACAGTTGTATGAAGAGACTAACAATGAATTAGCTGTGCCTCCTACATCTTCTCAGGAAAGCAAAGTTATAACTGACAGCTTTTTTTGGAGAAAAGCCTATTCCAAGTACTAGTGGACCCTCTCAGCATAGGTCAGAAAGTAGTCCTGCAGTAGATGAGGGCAGTGTGTGAAGCTCATTTTCGACTAAGCAAATACAAGTGATCCTAATCATGGTCCAGCCTCAGCTTTAAGCCACATTGATGATGGTCCATTCCAACCAAAGGATATGATTTTACCTGTAACTAATGGGAGAAAATTCAGACAAGAGTGGTACCGTAAGTTTCCTTGGTTGGAATACAGCCCAATAAATGACAAAGCCTACTGTTTTACATGCCGTGCATTTAGTGGAACTGGGCCAAAATCTAAGGCAGACGATGCTTTAACAGTCTATGGATTCTCTAATTGGAAATAAAGCAGTCAAACATTTTGAAAACTATCAGAAATATAATTCGCACATGGATAATGTGTAATTATGCTTACTTCACTAAAACAATCAACTAAAACTGGCACTGTTGCAGAAAAAGTTAGCGCCAAGTACTCAAAAGATGTACAACAAATCAGATTGTACTTTTACAAACCTTGTGTGAATCTTCAATTTTTTGTAGAAGGCACAAGGCAGGCTATCGCCCTTAGAGGGCATGAAGAATCTGCGGATTCAAATAATAGAGGCAACTTTTTAGAATTGATGGAACTTCGCGCTAAAGATAATGATATAATAAGGCAGTTTTTTTACTGAGCGACAAGAATTGTTAGTACACGGCTCTCCGGCTTTTCAAAATGACCTGCTTATGGCATAAACGTCTTTATATCTTCACAAGTTAGTGATCTTATTCTTTTCATCTTTTATTTTTGCTTCCTTTTATGCTACAATTTTTTTCGATGCTGCTTATTGATTTGAAAGTATTATATTTAGATGTTTTATTTTATTATAACATATTATTGCCATATTTTAAATCTTGCCCCCCCCCCCCCACAATCAAAAAGCTGAAATTACGTCCATGCTCATAGCCTATCTCATAATATTTCTATTAGTAACTTTGCAGGTTCACAGTAGAGTCTAATGTTAAGTTAACAATGCTGGCGGAATTGGATCAAAAAGTTGGCCAGTCAAAAATGGAACATGTATTTTAAAATAACTAAAGTTTTAGTTTCAAAAAAGTTTTAGCTTCCCTAAAGTAGTACAACTAAGTTACCTACAACTCAAAAACTGTAGCAATAAAACGTAAGGATCTTATCCAAATCTCCAATAGAACGGATACGACTACCGACAATCAATAATGCATGCAAGATGTGAATGCCAATTGTAAGAGATGTGCAATTTTTTACTTACTGGACACTCCGGGGAAAGCCGTATCTTTATTATTGAAACATTGTAGGCCTAGTGTCGAGTAATTATGTAAGTTACAAAGGAATAGGTAGACCTAACTATTGTTTGCACCACAAACTTCAGGTAAAGTCTTGATCTCAAATCTTTAGCCTACAGGAAATAATTATACTCAACAGAAGCTTGTTGCAGGTAAATATATGCTTTCAACTCCAACTCAAAAAATGATTCATTCCTCATTTTGTTTACAATGAAAAATAATAAACTAATTCCGTCAGTTCAACATCAACTTTATACAATAGAAATTATTATTTCTTTTTTAAGGCTGTGCAATAGGGTTTTGGTCATATTTTTTTTCAAAGTCTCTTTTACAGGAGATTATTAGGCTACTGAAATGTAGTCTATTGCAATAAATAAAAAAAAATTTAATCAATTATTTTCTGAGATATGAGCACTTGAAGTTAATTTTTTGGGGCAACCAGTATCATGAACGGTTGTGAATAGAAAAGTGTAATTTTCAGGATCAATGTAACAAAGTATTGTTTTTGTAATGAGGTATTTCATTTTTCAAAAAAATCATTTTTTTGAAACCTCAATTACAGAAAAACTAGATTTCCGATTGAAATACAAAATATGTCATTGAAATCTCTGATATCCCTTCTAGTAATAGAGAAATTATTGTAAATCCAAATTAAATCGTTGGGTAGCTAAATTGCCCCAAAGTTTTCTTGGATTCTCTTTAGTTTTACAGAGTCAACTTCCTCATGCAAATGTGCAAGCACGTTCACTCACATATATGCAAGGACTTGCTATGTTGCCGGTTTGAACCATATTCGTTCATCACTTACTCGCCCTTATCAATGCTCCCTCACGCGCAACACCAGCACTCGCTCTGTCTGCCGGATGCATTTTGTTAACAGTTCTTGTATAATTATTATGCGATCGAAAATAATTGCTGTGAATGACATGTCTCCAGTAGCACTCTCACATTCCTTTCCGCTCTCTCACTCTCTTTCACCCTCATTCTTTTTCTCTCAAATAAACATATGCCAAATTGTGTTGGAAGAAAGGAAACGAATTTTTCTTTATTTCTAAGATTTTTGCAATTGTTCCATATATTGTACCTTACTCTTAAGTATTATGGTTTATTGGATAATTTACATAGTGAATGGGATTATATTGTAGGACTTCTTTGATAGATAATATATAAAGAGGCTTCCAATGAAAACTGTAGTAGAACTGTAATTGAAAAAGTTGCTCTATAAACAGAATTTACTACAAATTATGAGATGAAATACTTTAAAATATATATATATATATATATATAAATATTAAAATTGAGTAGGCTATATTATTTTACTCAATATTATAATTCTGTTATATTTTACATAAAAATTAGGCAATGAATAATTATTCAATAATAAAAATAAAAATTCAATAATTAGGATGAAGCCCACATAGGTCTGAGACCTGTGAGTGGGTAATGAATTGGATGATGGCGATTGATGAGTTGAACCTACAGTTTTAGGTGGGTTCCGAACCAACGGGAAGTGATTTTCACAGCAGAGAACCAAGTCTTTTTTGCTGGCCAATCCAATCGGTCACCCTTAAAAAGTGCGGCCAGGAGTTTCGTAGCTTATTTCTGATTGAACAGATACCAGCTACGGTCCTCGGCTATCACTTCGGTTTGATATACAATGATTCAGGTTTTTCTGCATATCGACAAATTGGCCAAATTTTCAAATTGAAAACTCTTCTGAAAGTAAATCAATGATCTAAGAACTTCTTTCATCTAACTTTTATGTGTTGGTGTGAGCATGATTTACATGATAAATGCAACGAAACATGAAGGTGACATATTTTTCACAAAGGAGATAAAAATACCTGATTTTTGAAAATTGATTGTGAATGAACAATTGAACGGATAGGTATATTGATATACATCAATCGAAGTAGAATTTCGTATTCTTCAATTTCAACTTTTGCAAACTCACTTAGAATACCTAGAGTGGATTAAAAAAACTTCCAGCTTTGTACCAATTTTTGTCCATCAAAAGAGTGAACAAAATTTGAGTGGGCTCTTGTGGCAAACGAAGGAAACAAATTTTTCTTTATAGAAAATTCTTGCGATTGTTCCTTATACTGCATCTTAATCGTAAAATATGATTACATTATTGGAGAGCTTACATTGTGAATGGAATTATATTATAAGACTTCTTTGATAGATAACAAAGATAGCTTCAATAAAAACTGTAGTGGAACTGTAATTAAAAAAGGTGCTTTACAAACAGAAATTTACTACAAATTATGAGATGAAAAACTTTTAAATATTACAATTAAGTTCATTATTTAACACAAAAATTAGGCAATAAATAAAAAAAAGCATTCAATGTTATAGTCTTTCTAATACGCTGTGATTATCTTACAACTCATCAATCAACTTATCCTAGCATTACATACCTTTGCAATTTTACTCTTAATATAAACACTTATTTTGGTTGTCTAAAAAATCATAAAAACCTAAGAAAAGCATGGATGCATTGAGTGTCGAAAGTTACAGAATAATAACGTTATACTTACAACACAATTAAATTTAATTGGCTAATTATAATAAATTTTCAAAATAAATCGGTTAACAAAAAATTGGCTATATAGTCAGCTAATTTTAGCTGACTAATGAGCAAAAATATTTTTAATGTTGCATTGTTCACATTAAATGTTGGGGGTTTTCAAGCAAGGAATAGTAATCGAATAGTGGGTCCAGGGGCCCGGGGAAATTATTATATTTCCACATGGAATGCTTCAAATACTGCTTCAAATTTTGACCCTACTTTCCCTCTTTGTTTTACAATGTTTGATCTATGTGAAAATAATTTGGAAAACTTCACTATACAGTGGGTGAAACATACTCACAACACAAGAAATAACTAGATTACTCACCGTTACAATTATTCAAACACACAAAAGACTTTTCTTTTTATAAGTGTAAAACTGTTCAATGCCATTCCAGAGAGCTTCAAAAATCTGCCATATCCAATTTTCAAGCATAGACTGAAACTTTTTTTGATGAATAATCCATTATTATATAGTTTTGAGGATTTTTATGAAAGGACCAAGACTTTGAAGACAATTTAAAGACAGCTTTAAATGACACACTGCAATACAATATATAGGTAGGCTAATTTTGAATGTGATTTTGTGTTTTTATCAGTTTTAACGTTCTAGCAATGTTGTATGAGACAACATTATTTTGATGTGAAATATGACAATTTGTAATGCTTCTGACGACCCCAGGAGTTGCTGCAATAAAGGTTTATTATTATAAATATATTGGTATTTCCAAGATTTTTCAGCACTGAATTGGCTTTGAAAATTACAAAAATATTGTGGAAATACCGTATTATATATGTTTTGAATATGAGGTAATAAAGTGATGTCTGTAAAAAAGCCTTCTCCAAATTATAATAGTCAATTTTATTTTACTGTATATTAGTTGTTTTTCCAAATTTAATCAATTTTTCCAAAATCTAAGATATTTTCCTCGGGCGCCAAAAACACGTGATGGCCCCCGTTTTTACTCAATCAGAAACTATTTTTTATAATCATGAAATTATTAGGTGTATCTTTACTATATGTTTGTTCAAAAAATAAAGTGAAAGACATACAAAAATTGAAAGATATACGCGATTCTTTAGAAATGAACTTATAGTATAATTGCAAAAAAATAACGAAAAAGAATTTAAACTTGAGAAGATAATTGGACATTAGAAAGGATATGATTGAATTAGGAGTAACCCTGGGTGAATAGAAAAATAAAAAAACAAAATATTGAAAGACATGACCCAACTAATGCTTTGCCTTGCCATTATTAACACAATAAAAAACTCCTAACATTAATTAATTATTAGTTTTATTATTGCAGAATTCTGTACAATACTAGGTAAAAATGAAACACGGCACAAAACAATGTACCAAACTAATCATGCCACACTAAGTGAACAGAGGGCTCAAACTGTCCAGGCTCTCTAGCCGTCAGACATATCGGATTATTTTTGTGAATGAAAGCTCAGGTATTAGAATATCTGTGGCTCAGGCTTGTAAACTATATTTGCTTTACTAGATTATGAGTAGTAGTAGAACGACTCTGCCTCCCTCCCAAGAAGGCCTCGTCAGACCAGGCGAAGAGCGGAGCAGACGGGAGCCGAGAGATCTGGCAACGTTCCAGGGCTATGGAAAGCTAGTTACGTACTAATCCATCAGAGTGATTCAAAACCGGACCAAACTCGATTGACTCTATTGTAGACTCTTTTGTTTGTTGCCTTGAGTCGGGACTCGAGACTTGGTCAGAGTCACAGTGGCTGGCGCACAGCCTTAAAGAAACAGAATCAGTTGAATAAACAGTAAGCTAAATATAGAAATACTCAGAAAAAGATATGACACTCGGATTATTTGAATAATATATAGAACTGAAAAACAACTGGTACATTGAGATATGCTCCATAAAAGTAAAACAAGTGAGATAAATAATAGGAATGTGACCTGACAGGCCTTAGTTCAGGAATTAATCTTTACATGGATCTTCAAAGGTCTGTGAGTGAAAATGAGACCACATCAGTATGCCTACATATTTGTGAAAATTAAGGATGAAGCATGAGTACTAATGATATAGAAATTTAGTAGCCTAAATATAAACCTTAGAAGTAATATTAGTATTTGAAAAGATGACAAAAGAGACCAATGGGAACAGGCGCGAACCTCGATAGAATTTGGCTACTTTTGAAAAGAATGGAAAGAGATCTAGAGAAAGCTGGACAGTAATAGAGATATTTATACAATTATCAAAAAAAATTCTGAAACTTTAGTAAAATTAACAGAAAATCAACCAGATGAGGAACCCAAACCACGCGCGGATGCACCGAAACATGTTTTATTTTGGAACGATGAAGCCCACATAGGCCTGAGACCTGTGCGTGGGTAATGAGTTGGATGATGATGATTGATGAGTTGGACCTACTGTTTTAGCAGTGGCGAGGCGTGGAATCCTTCACCGGTCATCGCATCTCCCACCAAAGCCAAAAGGTGTCCAAGGGCCCTCCCCAGGAAAATGTTTAAAAATTCAAGGCAAATTGGTGACTTTTGAGCATCTGAAATCTCTCCTCTGAATAGGCCTAACAAAAGGCAGAGAACTAAAAAGTATTTTATCCAATTGCACCTCTTGCGTAATATTATATCTTCCCCTCTACCATAGACCGACGATGGATAATATAGGAAAAAAGCAAAAACATCCGAAATAATAGGCTCTGATATGATGCACTCACTCGATCTAATTTATTAAAATAAATTTAAACATCTAATGAATAATAAATGGTATAATAATAGATCACACTCTAAAAATATAAAAAAGATTAACTAAATTGCAAAAAAATAATAAGCCTATTGTAAAAGTTGAATAATTTAGCATAAGCGAAATTCCCGTTGTTTCAACAACGCTGTAACTGAAGCTGAGTGTGGACTGGTGAGGAGGAAGCATGAGGAGGCAGCTACCGAAAACCCACGACAGTGGCCGAGAACGCACGAAGCCTTATTCATCGCAGCCGGTTGCGATGTATCACAAGCATGAATGGTTATTACATATTACTTGAATGGTTTAAAAACTAAAGGCAGAGGGAATCGAGCCAGGTGCGGGAGGGGACTGGTGTGATTTGCAAGCCTTTAGCGCTTCATTATACATATTAAGCGTCTACTCGTCATATACTTATTGGTTTTTGATACAATTTTCACAGTTTTTGAACATATTTCTGGGCTTTGAAGCCTACAAATGTCCATTATTCAAGAGTTGAGATTATTTCAATATTATTAGTCCAATTTCTCTACTCATCACCGGATCAAACAATGACCGGATGCCTCGCCACTGAGTTTTAGATGGGTTCAGAACCACCGGGAAGTGATTTTACAGCATGGAGCAGTGTCTTTTTTGCTGGCCAATCTAATCGGTCACCGTTACAAACAGGACCTACGAGGACGCAGCTTATCTATCTGATTGAACAGATACCTGCTACTGCTCGCGATAATGAACTAAATAATGAACCTGTAGGCTGAGACTATAAGTTCCTCAGAGTTATCTGATCCAAGGAGTGGTAATAGAAAGTGTTTTTTCTTGAATATGTCTATGGATGAAGACTCAAATAGGTTCAAGTTGGCGAAACTATTGCATATATTTCGGTAAAGAATTTGTGAGATAGGAAGGATTCGTTGTGGAGTAAGTTTTATGCAAATGAGAAGATGAAATGGCAATGTTTTGTGAATAAGGATGTGTGACTGTTATTGTTGTTGTTGTTGTTGGTTGTTGTTGTTATTATTATTATTATTATTAATAATAATAATAATAATAATGTGTGACTAGAAAAATGGAGTTTTGATGTTTGAACATATGAGAGGAGATTTTTTTATGAATAGTAGCCTAATTGTGAGAATTTCCTAATTTCGTGAAAAAGTGTATCAGATGGGTGGAAGTCTACCTTGATGACTTCTCTTTGAACCACCGCAAGGGGATGAAAACCCGTTTTATAAGCTCCACCCCACCTGACGATGCCAAAGGACAATAGCAACTGGATATAGGCATAATAGGCCATTTTAATTGAGAATGTCGGTCAACATACGGAAAGCATAAAAATTAATCTGTGGATTCTACAATTCAAGTGTTCAAGATGTGTTCTCATTCGACTGTCAAAAACAACGCCTAAATATTTGTATGAATCTACCTTCTTTATGCACTCACAAGTACATGGCTAAATTGTCTAGCAGATTATCACATTTATGAATTCTTATGTTTTCAAGGTTATAGTCGGTGATAGGGCGCAGAGATATATAGGGCGCATATGTTTTAGATATATTGAGTGAAATGTTGTTCTGGTCGAGCCATTCCTTCACCTGTGTAAGATCTTGTGAAGCCTTGGTATGTACATCTTCCCAAGACGCACCTTCCAGAAAAGTCAGGGTTTCATCGGCAAAAAGCTAGAATTCTACCATTGAGTGTCAATTTTCAGAAAATAATGTAAACAAGGAGAATCCAAGAAATTTTAAATCTCACCACGCTAGTTACCTCACAAAATTTTACATACAATAATAAATTATATTCACAACTACATGGCCTTCCTATGTGTTCCCCAATTTCTTGCATCCTAGCTGAAAACTTTGTCCATAATATAGAACAAAAACATATTATCCTACATAATACATACAAAATCGTCAGCTGGCACCGATATGTTGATGAAATTCTAATTTTATAGAAAGGCAATAAAAGACAAACTGAAATATTCTACACTAATATTAATAAAATTCATCCCAATTTAAAATTCACCCTAGAAATTGAACACAATAACTGCATCAACTTCTTAGACATCACTATAACAAAACAGGAACATTCATTCAAAACATTTAAAATTTACAGGAAGCCCACAACAACTGAGACAGCAATCCATAACACTCCAAATCACCCAACCCAACATAAACACGCCGCTTTCAATCACATGCTCCACCGGTTAACAGACATTCCTATGTTACAAGAAGATTGCAACAAAGAATTGAATACTATAAAATACATAGCACAACAGAATGGTTACAAACACCCACTAATGGACAAATTACTGCACATAATAACAACAAAACCAATCACTAACTCCAGCAACAAACAGGATGACAACTCCCATACATGCATCACACTCACATACCGCAACAACAAAACTCATAAAATAGCTGCATCATTCAGAAAACTCAAATACAAAATAGCTTACAGACATCTAACTCACTCAAAAAACACCTGCATTCTCAGACAACACTTCAAAACAAATACAATAGATCTGGCATTTATTAATTGAAATGCAATGACTGCAACAAGTTCTATAAAGGACAAACTAACAGTACATTCACCACTAGATTCAAAGAACACACAAGAGCCATCACACACCCAAACACACATTCCACTTTTGCTGAACACACCATTTCAACAGGCCACAGTTATACAGACATTGACACTAATTTAGACACACTACACTTTACTCACAAAAGCCAAAAACTTAATGTTTTAGAACAATATGGAATTTATTTATAAACACACAAAACAGCAACCTGACAATATTTTAAATGATCAAATTAACTTATTCTCACACACCCATTTTGATTAAATAATCTCAATTTCAAACCTCCCGGCTAATCATTCCCCCACCCTCTCACACTTCCAACATCCATAATCCTCAAACTCAAGCCTTGAATCAGTGTACTGTGGGTCGTCTGACGATGCTCTTAACATCAGAGTGAAACGGCCGTCACGCCATAACGTCAGTGACAATTTCCACTTGAAAGTGTTTTTTAAGTTTTTATTATTATATTAGTGGAAACAAGATGGATCTTCAACATCATAATTAAGTCATTCAAAATAGTATGTTGATTACTCTTTAATTTATAATATGCTTATGATTAGTGATAAGTGTACTAATTTTTTCGCTCTCATTCCTTTCAAACAATGTATAAAGATTTGCATTTATTGTTATTTCTAACTAAATATTTTTTGCGAAACTGTCATCGTTATGAAAGGTTTTGGCTAACATAGTTTAGTCTAATCTGTAACCGAGGTGCCAGCTCATCTGCGGTTTGAACTAACCGCAGATGTTTGCTTTACTACAGTATGACCTCTGAGAAATTTGTTGTGCTAGTCTCTTGAATATTAAATCCTCGTTTTCAATTTAATCCAGTTATAGTCATGATAGATAATCAATATTTAATTGTAATTGGTAAGTCTGAAGGCGTTAAAAAATTTAATTGAAATCGTTAATAATTAGCGTAAGTGTCGTTAGGTGTTGTGTAATCAAATAGTGTGTAATTGCTGACTACATCTAGTAAGTATCGACCACAGTACAACGTCATATCAAGATTTTGTTTCAGTTTTGTTAAATACAACTCAAATACGGGTTTAGAGTGCCGTTTATTTGATCAATGTAACTATTAGAAGATAGTATTTTTTAAATGTTCTTTGTACTAAATTTTTCACCCTTCACTCCTTTCAAACAATGTAGGCTATAAAGATTTGCATTTATTGTTATTTCTAACTAAATTTTTAAATGGTACTATTTTGTATTTTTTTCACTTCTTTATGATTATATTTGTTCAAATTTAATATTTTTAAATATGAATAACAATAATGATATTATATTTTTAATTAATTACCAAAGCAGTACAACTTTATATTCAAAACTTATAGTTTGGAAACTTATAAGGTACTGCACCTTATGGAAAATTTTGATAATTTTTGCTAAAGCTAGTGAATGGTGTCAGTAGTCTCCTCTGAAGTACAGGCTGTCAAGAATAGCATGGCTCGTCTGGTGCGCAAAAATAATCAAAAATGTACAAATAAATTACATTTGAATGATGACATCGCATATTCCGCATAGATGGATAACCTATCAGTTTGTATATTGATCTTTTCTTATTTTACGCATCCAACACCATGCTATTTCTGATGAGCTGTACTACTTATATATTTAGCTCATTGAAATTTTCCAACTCTGAAAGTAATAGCCTAACAAATGTATATCAACTGTACATTTCCCAAGACACAGTATTATGTCATCAATATTACTGAACAACTGAGTTGCCTGGATTGAAAACAGTCTCTATCAAGAAATTAATCTTGCAAAGCCCGAAAAATTCGTGCATACAAAAAAAGATTTCAAATGGATGTACTTGTGGATCTATTTTTCTGAAACTGATAAAATCCCCTTATAGATTTTATTTTACAAATATACTAGTTAACTCTTTCATGTGGGGTTTTAATTCTCAATTGCTGAACTATCCATTAGCAACTTAGATATGAATTTAAAATATCCACAAAACAGTTTCATAATTTCAAAAAATTACCAATAGTGATAGTTTATGCGAAGTCATGATTTACGTGAAGGCGGTTTCAATTTACATGGTGATCAAAAACATTTATGCTCTACATCTGCTGAGGACTTTTCAGTGTGATAGAGTTTTTTTTTTTAATAAGTAGCTAGTTTAATTGAAATAAAAAATTATGACATTAATAGTCAACTGTATCAGTGCCGGCAATTATATTTATATTCTCCGTTCTACTTGGTAGGATAGCAAAAAGCATTACATTATCTATAATTTGCTCATTGTGTAGTAGCTACTGTATTTATCTCACTATTCTAACAATATCTGAATTCACATGTAGCTCCACCTCAAAAATTATTTTAATTTTGTAGTATTTCAATAAATGTAAACTTATTTTTTGTTCTTTATTTCAGTGGCAATATGTTTTCTTGGTGTGTACTTGGTGTTCGGCTGGGCTGCTCAATTAGTGTGCAATTTTGTCGGTTTTCTGTACCCAGCTTATGCTTCTATGAAAGCTCTAGAAACGCCACAAAAAGGTGATGACACAAAGTGGCTCACGTATTGGACAGTATTCGCATTTTTCACTCTCTTGGAATATCCATCTGATTTGCTTCTTCATTGGTTCCCATTCTACTGGCTTGTCAAGGTAATAATATTATTTATAATTATAATCTAATGATTTTAATGACAGATAGTTGAATAAAAGAAATTGTTAATGCTGATGATGCTCACGTGAGTCAGACTTGTGTGTGGGTAGTGAGTGGATGATAATGATGAACCTACTTTAGTTCTAGGTAGGTTCCGAACCACCAGGTAAGTGATGTTATTTTTGAAGCAGATGTTATTTTTCGCCGGCCTCCCTTACAGCAAAATAAAACTTTCAATGAAATAAACAGAAGAAAATCCAACTTCGGCTGGTTTATAGTCTAAAAAGGATATGCAAAAGTTGAATATAACAATGACAGATTTGCAAAATAGAGTAGAGCTAAGAAATAAACTGAAAAATAATGTTTTCCCAGACGAACCAAAATTTAAAACTTGGTCTGAAAAAGATGTATTAATCAAAGCATTAAGATGAAGGAGTATTGGAAGAGAAAAAAGGAGACCATCATGACTTGAATGATGAATGAATGTGGTCCTTAGTAGGCCTACACAAAGGAAAAAAGAGTGAGCGTCAATTGCGAAAGAACACTTGCTCTTTTCCTAAACATTGTTTTTTAGCCTAGAGCAGTGTTTCCCAACCGGTGGTCTGTGGGTGCCTTGGGGGTGGTCCGCGGGAGAGTTCGGTGACTGCTTATAAAAAATCGATTTCCCCGTGAGTTAACAGGGTGTCTACTGGTCGGGAAAAGGTCGGGAATTCTGATAAGTCGGGAATTTTTAATTTTTTTTTTTTTTAATTGGTCGGGAAAATAAGAAAATTGATTGTAACACATATTTTGACATATTTTTGTTACGAGCGCATAATTAAATTGGCTAACAAGGAAACAAGAATAATTCGATTTGTAGCTGGGAACAATTAGTAAATAAATTTTTGCAATAGAATAATCAAATGCCATTTTGTACATAGTGTGTGTTTTGCTATAGAACTGTGATTCCACATACCATTATTTCAATTTATTTGACCTTATACATTTTTGTCTAAGGTTGTAAAAACTTGAATTAGGTAATTTAAACAAGTATAACTTAACGCATTTTTGCAAGCAACTGTTCAGTCTCAAGCTATCTTTAATTTTTTTTAACATGAATATTATTACAAAGCCAACTATGTCTGTTTTAATATTTAAGTAAACCTCAAATTGTGTGAAATAGCCCTTTAACACCTTCGATTACTGCAATTATTCCAGATGATAATGATGATGAATTACCAAAGAGGCTTATAGAAAGGGCTCAGAACTCCCTGGGTTTAAAAATAATGTTATTTAAAAGATTAAAATTTCAAGCGATTTTCTTAAGTACCGGTAAAATGGGGTTTAGTCGTACACTTTTGGATGTTTTTCCCCAGAAACACCATAAAATGTATTCTTAAAATAATAAAAAAATCATAGTACATATTCCTTGATACTTTATCTACTTAGCCATAGTCATAACAAACGTTTCAAAAATCCATGCTAGTTCTAAAAAAATTAAAAAAGTTTACGACTTCAACCCATAGGTTGGTGTGAAGTCATACACGTATTTACTTAACACTGTGTATGACTCTGGGCTAACAAAAGGTTGGTCTTACATTTAATTTGTTTTTAAAAAGAAGAATCATAGTTTTCACAAACAATAATTAAATATCAGAACATATAACTTTTTATTAAAGCACTTTATCCTAAAATTAACCTAATTTAGTAGAAAAAAATTAAAAATTAGTTTTGCATTGAAAATAATATTTATGCTTATGGAAATATGTCTGTAATATAAATCTAACCAAATTTCTATGTAAATATATAAACTAACACATTGAAAATTATCTAATTACTTCACAGTCAAGTCTTTATGTCTTTTAAGAAAATGCAGAATCCAGTCTGTGCCTGGACTATTATTTTTAAATCTTTTTTCCACTCTGCCTAATCTATTAAAATATTCCTGAGCAATAATCTTAATATCCAAACTATGAAGAGGCTGGCCCCATTCTGCACACGTTAAAAGCACTTTTTTAAGTCTCTTCTTCCTCGGGTTTCAAAGCACTGTCCGTCGTATACACCTCAGGATGTTTTCCCCTTTTGTGCTCGCTCATTCCAAGAACTTCATATGTTTCTGAAGCTGCTCGTAGAGATAGTTTTATTCAGCAACAGGTTTACGAAGGTTTTCTTCAGAGTACAGACGATTCCTCCGGCATCCACTTGGTTTATATTGTCAAGGCATTATGTACGACTTCACCCCACAAAAGTCCGATTTTGCAAATTAAAATTCATAAAGAACACAAATAAACCTTAAATTGTTTGTAAACACACACAGAGCATCACAACACATCAACGAACAACAATAATGAAGTTTGGTTAGATTAGTCAAGTATGATTATTTGCATCAGAGAGGTTTAATTAATTTTTCAAATAACAACATTCCTCAACAACTTGCAATACGTAGCTATTTGCTATTTTGATGGAGTCATCAGCCTACATTGCCCTAGATTGGGTGATTTTCTTTTAATTGGCAGGTCAATTCCCCCGAAGGGTGACTGTTACATTTTTTTGTTGTGTTTTATAAGATTTTACTATTTTTTGTGTGAAAAAAAGCAGATGAAATATTTCAATCTTCTAATTATTAGTGACCTCTTTTATACGCAGTGGCGAATCCACGGGGAAGGGGAAATTCCTCCCCCCCCCCCAACGCAGAAGAAAAAGAAGAGGAAGGAAAAGAGAGAAAAGTAGAAAAAAGGTAGAATTCTTAAAGAATGGAAATAATAAAAAAACAGTAAAGAAGTGGAAAATAGATGACAATATATTAGAGGATAGAAATTGGTAGGACAGAAATAAAAATTAAAAAATACGAGAAAGGGTAAAAAGTGAAAAAATAAGGATAAAAATTAGAAGAAAATAAAGGAGAGTTTTCAACGTTGCTGACAAGGGAGGAAAATGAGACAGCAATGCCTAACCAACAATTGATTTTCTATTGCAAATTATTGTGTACTTCAGTACTTGGTCTAAAAATGATGTTAGTTCTGAAAGGTTTTTCTGGATTCTGCAGCTTATAAATTCATGGCTGAGGACTACCATGGCAGAAAAAGCAGACTTGTTTTCTGAGCACTACTTTACATTCACTCAGATAATCACCCTAGACACTAGATCCTGGATTCTCAAAACGTTGTTGGGAGATTTCGGCTGATTACAGAATAATTTTTCAATTGCGAATAATATACGTAATATTTCTTGTGAATTTCATTTTTCATTGACAGTTTGTACAGTGGCGTAACTATGGGAAGGATATTACACCCCCCCCCCCCCCCACGACAAAAAAAAATAATTTTTGAAGGCCATTGTGAAACAGTTTTTGGCAAGAGTCAAAGAAGATGTCAGCAGGAATCGCTAAAATGTGGGTTTGTATGAATTGTTATTTTAAAAAACGTTTTCAAGGGTACACCTCAATTTTTTGGAAATAAATTTTCAAGTATCCTACTCTACGGTACCCCAATCAGGAGCAGTACAATCAAGTAGAGAAAAGTAGAAGCTTCAATTAATGTCCGATCTCCCATTGACAATAATACAAGAACTAGATAAAATTTGCATGGACCCATAACGTGTGTTGAAGTGTTAAGTTAGAAGAATTAATCCCTAGAATCACTTGAAATGTGGCTTTAGAGAGGTAATTTTTAAAAAAAATTCTCGGGAATACCCCGAACCCCCGTTTTGGAATAAATAGCCATGTATATTGCTTCAATTTATCTTTAGAGGACTACTACTCCAAATTACAAATTACTATTGTAATTATTGTACCGAGAGTCTAACTCTCCCAGCAACATCATTGGTCATCCTCCACCCTAGACTGACCCTGTAGTTATGCTACTGCTTTGTGTGATGTAACGATACACATTAAAAGAAGGTTATTAAAATTTGTGTTTCGTAATTTTTATACTTTCTAGGTCAAGTACCTCATAATGTAATTATTTGTTGAATAAATCTCTATTGTATATTGAACAATAATTTTATAGCAGACGTTGACAGTCAAGAGTCCCACATTTTTGGACTAATGATTTAGGGTGATCAATGATTGTGTTATCTGGGTGAATGTAAAGCAGGGCTAAAAGGGAATAATGGTTGTCCCTGGAAACAAGAACTCAGCTCAATGATAAATTTAAAAAGAGGACAAAGGGATTTTTTAGAAGTAATTTTTATGTGTGAAATCTAGTTAGCTCCCAGGATTCATATTACAGTATCTATTCATAGAATATCATCTTTCAATTCAATTGATAGCTGCTGTCTCAACCAATAACATAATTTTTTTGTAGTTAAGTTCATATTATGAACATTTCATTGTGATATTCCCACTTAATGTTTATATCACATAAAAACATTAAATTATGTGTTGAACTTGAAATTTTTGCTACATTGATTTCTCTATTTTTCACTCAGAAATTAACTTATATATTATACTAGCTGGCCCAATGCGCGTTGCTGCATTCTCATAAAAATTCTCCTTGATTTTATTATTCGCAACCTCCCGCTGAGGTTACATTTAAAATTAGGAAAGAAGTTAGTCCTAGGGCTCTTCCAGCTGATCATAGAGGCTTCGTTGTTTTCTTAATCACCACCTCTGAATGAAGAAACATTTCAAATTTAAAACTCCTATAAGGGTATACTAGGACTATAAGGGTAGAAGCTAGGTTTTTTATTTTATTATTCGCCACCTCCCGCTGAGGCTGCATTTCAAATTTCTAGCTGCATTGGTTAACAGATGTCATCAACCTGGTATAATTACATTTCATCATACCCAGTCGTATGTTTCCTACATATTGCAAGGCTCCAACTGCACGGTAGCCTACATGCAAAGTGCAGTCTTTTGCTGTTCAAAGACAGTGTAAATAACGCCACTAAGGGGCCTGCCATATGATTAAAAACTGTTGACTTATATCAGCTGTCCCTTTAAGCTGTTTGGCTGGCAAGTTCAGTAGGTTAGGTCTACAAAATGGTTTAATTAATAATAATTATTAGCTCCCCTATTGAAATTTATGGTCAGAAACCATCCCCAATATTCACACAACATAGTCCCAAAGTTTCATGCCGATCTGTCAAGTAGTTTTGGAGTCTATAGGGAACACACATACATACATACAGACAGACATTCATTTTTATATATAGAGATTTACACCCAAAAGTTAACGTTTCTGTTTTTTTGGCAGTATAGGACGTTGTAGAGGCATTTAATCATTCTAAAACACCCCCTCCGCCCAAAAAAAAAAAAAAAACTGCTGCAAGTCCCTTACAATGTCTAGGTAAAAGAGTCTTAGTTACTACCACCGTTTATCAAAATGTCGTGGAATATATTGCCTGAAGTAAAATTGGTTTTATAGAACTTTTGAGGTCGGGAATTTTGGAAATGTGGTCGGGAAAAGTCGGGAAAAAGTCGGGAATTTTACAATTAGCAACTAGTAGACACCCTGGTTAATCAAAATTACGATTACCGTTGAACAACATTAAGTGAATAATTTTTTTAAATAAATATCGGATATTTATTGAATTATATTTAGCATAATAATATTATTTTTATAAAGGTATGTACTATGTACCCACTTGCATTTTCACTATCGCGACAGTCTTACAGCTGGATCAATGTGAACACTGCATGTACGAAGTGGCGTTACCACAGCTACTCTCGTAGCTCTTACGACAGCCCGCTCGAGAATAATGGACTCACTGCCATATTTATTTGTAATCGTGCCCAGCGCGGTATCTAAGCGATTAGATAAGTAAAGTCACGAGCGCTTTGGACTGCACCTGGAACAGTCACCGCTATTGGCCAGCAGCGCTGGGTTTCTGTTATCTCCTTAATAGTCCCTTCCCGGTGGTTCGCAACCCACCTAAGACTGTAGGTCCAACTCATCAGTCATCATCATCCACATCATTACTCACGCACAAGTCTCAGGCTCATCCTCAGCGAAAAATGGGACAAATAGTTTTTCACTCTTACAGCTCAAAATCCGTAACACCTACCGACCTAATTTTTTTTAGCGTTGGCGAGGCTGACAAACTGAGGCTATTTACTGATTTATAGATAATAAATTTTAATATTGTTAAACCGTAGATATTTGAGCTCCAAAATCGCATTTCTCAACAGTTTTGAACATTGACAGGACTACAGTTTTGAATTACTGAACCGATTATGACTTCACCGGTCTCATTTTGTTTTTCTTTCCTGCTACCAGAAAACCTTCGTATAGAAAAAATGCAAAAACATTTCACAAAATGAAAAAAAATACAGTTTTCCCAAGATGAGATAAATATGTGATAAAAGGTGGTCCGTGGTAGTGATTTAAAATACCCGGGTATTTAAAACTTGGGGTAAATACCCAAAATTCATAAATACCCAGATATTTTGCGTATTTATGAAATTGAGCAAGATTAATTGATGTTTACCCCTGAATATGTTATTATTATCATTGTATGATATATTAAGTTAGTCTATAGCAACTTATTCACCATTTTTCAATGACTTAGTAATAATTTTTAAATATTACCGAGTTTGTAAATAAACAGGATTTTTTCGTGTCTAAAATCGGCATAATGAGAAGAAACTAGGTAAATAAGAGTAATTCTACTGGTGAGACTGTGACATACAACAAAAGACTTGTGGGTTGGTAGGGGGGAGGAGGTAGGCAGGTTTGCAGTGATGCAACCCTGGAATTCACAAAACTAAAAATTCCTTCTGATATGAAATCAAGACAGCACCACATTAGAAAAATAGTGGACATACTTCTACGGTTATTAAGTTATGTTATGATTTTTATTTTAGAAAATGGATTGTAAGTAGGCCTAACTGACATGTAGGGGTAATATTAAAAGTAATGAAAATTTTCAATTTTGATAAATTTGCAGGTATTTAGTATTGCCTATTGCCTCTTAGCTCCAATCTGGATAAACCAATTTTGAAAAATCTCTGTCTTTTGGTCTAATTTTAAAGCTTAGTGTCATGGAGTTTGTTTAAGTTATGTTTTGTATGATTTTAATTATGTTTTATTTTAGTACAGTACTGAACAAAAGATCTTGAGCAATATTCCTTTTAAAGGTATTGTTGAATCTTACCATCCTATAAACCAAGTTTATTATTCCCTTGGGTTATTTTACATATACTAGGTCAAATTTGCTCTCTCTAAATAATAGTTATTACTTTCATAAACTTTTTTTGTAATTTTCATTAAAATTCCAACAAAAAACGAAGAAAACCATAAATACCCAGGCCCTGGGTATTTATGTCGATCATGCTCAGAAGTAAAATGCTAGTGGGGACCATATGAAAAATTGTTAAACACATTTTATCATCAATTTACTATCCTTACAATAAAGAAAGACAAAAGAAAAGCAATTGCAGAAAGACAACTATATCTTCTCTAAATTCAATGAAAATTAAAAATACTTAGTTTTTTTGGGTATTTACCCGGGCCTGGGGTAAATACCCAATTTATAAATACCTACCCACTGGGTATTTACCCAGCCCACATCACTAGTCCGTGGTAATTTATTTTAGGCTTTAGTGGTCCGCGGTAGTTCATTTTTAGGCTTTAGTGGTCCGCGAGCATTTGCGAGTTGGGAACCACTGGCCTAGAGGATGACTCTTTATAGCTGATAGTTACATAATAAAAGAAATAGATTACTTTTAGTTGATGTGTTTAATAAAACTGTCTTATCTTTGTATAAGTTATACTACTAGCAGTCATTATCTATAAATATAGGATTCGTTTCTCAATCAAGAGAAACATCAGAAAATACTGTACTTTAAACGAGTCTTGAATTTTATTCTCTCCATAAAGATTCAAATGAGGAGCGTTGAACATGCCTTGAGAATGTTCATTTCTGCAAAATTTAGGTGATATCTATGCCTTTCTGGGAACATCATACTCAGCAGCTAGTTTATGCTTGCAACGAAAAACGATCAATATATTCAGTACAGGTAGTGCCAAACTCTCATGATCCTCCGCCGGAGTGCACAGCTAGCTGCCGGCTGCTGTACTCTTGTAGTTCGAATTCATTTTTTACTTTTTTCTTTTTGTCTTTCTTTATTGTTAAGCATATCATTCCGAGGTCTACATAATCGTAGATGCTACGTTAGTCGTAGATGGACGTTCTCATGTAACAACCAGTTTGTGGTCAACCTTCAGTTTTTTCCTGGGGACTGACTATCACATACTTCTTCGCTAAGATAATATTTCATCTTCACTAGAAAATGATTCCGTTCAATTAAACTTCAAATTTCTGTTACTCAGCTCTGCAGTAATGTGATTACTTAGTCACTACTTTTTAGATAGATTTTTAGCCCAGGCAATGAATGTTTTGTGTCGTAACAAATTAGGGGAAAGCTGAATTTTTGCAGGATGTTAGTATACATAGTACTTACTCAAAAAAACCAAAGTCCCGACCCCCACCCCGCTTGCTTCCCCCACCACCCCCCTATCAACATTGCAAAAGCAGTACTTCAGTTAAAGGCTTATAACTCGGAAACTAATTAAGGTATCGTTGTGATTCTCATCTCATTTAATACTCAAAACTATTCTCTAAAAAATATGTCATATACATTTTCTATGTGGATAGCCTAGTTTTTCAGTAAAAATATAGTTTATAGAAAAAAATGTCACCACGAACCACAAAAATCAACTTCAACTGATCATATCTTTTTTAATATCGCGTTATTGGTTGTGTCGTTCCTTACAAAACTTATAGATAATTTAATAAGCTTTAAAATGATGTGTCTATTAATTACTATAGTTCAAGTTATGGCGCCATAGTGAGTGATGAAATAGTAGCGGACTCCGCGTCGCCGAACCCTACAGCACTGTGTATTGCATGGCGCTTGGCTATCCAGCCCAATCCAATAAATAATTATTGTCAGACAAGCAAGACTATATATGCCAATCAATAGTACACGTTTAAAAGTACATTTTCCGAGAAGTCCCCAAAAATCCCCCCTCAACTTTTTCCCCAAGCCCCCTCAAAGTTGGAAATGTTTCTAATTATTGGAAATTCGATATCTCTGTAACTAACTATCGAACAGAGTTGATTCTTCTTCCATAATATCAGCCATATAATGTTATGCAATAAATGTTCTGTTCACTTTGCCGGTAAACCTGATAGTTTCTTTTATAAAAATTGAAATATCTTCAAAAGAGAATTCCATCAACTAGATTTTTCATTATTTAGGGGGACATTTTTGTATGTCAATTTTCAGAAAATAGCGTTAAATAGAAGTTATAGAACTTATTTCTTATTTCTTATTACAAAATAAAGAAACTACTGTAGTTTCATTATTGATTATCAATGCCAAAAGGTCCACACATTAAAAAAGGTCCAACTGGAATGTTTAGTCTCAATGACATCACTTTTATCCAGAACAAAAATGAAGTTGAGCTTTTAGAGTAAATAGTGAAAAATACCAGACATAAGTATAACTACCGAAACATTAGAAAAAACTTTACTTGTTTTCAAACTGAATATAAAAGTGAAATTAAATGTAAAAGGCCATCTATAAATAGCATGATTGTTAGGGAGACATTCAAATGATATGAGCACTAAATGAACTTCATACTTTAATGTGCGCCAAAATGAGTGAAATGATGTCTAGAGCTGTTTAAATTACTGCTTTTAAACGCTAATTTACCAAAACCATTATGGAGAAGTACCCCCTGACACCTTTTGCTTTGATAAGATGGGTTAAAAATCAGATTGCTTCTAAAGCTAATCTCAGTTGGATTACTGCATCCCTTCGTGAGTTAAACAAGAGTCTTTCTACTACATCTTTAATTATTTAGGATAATATTCATTGAGACTTGAATTTTTATTTGATGATTGAATTGTAAAAAATGAGTACTAATCAATTTTTTGACCCGCCCACATAATTTCTCATTTCATCTAGCCCCCTCCTTCAAAAGTGTGCCCATGTCTGATAAAGGGGGGAGCCTATACTGCCCTTTCAAGTAGAATTCCAAATTATCTGTCAAATATGGCCTAAAAGAGCTGAGAAAATAAAGGTATGGAGTGCGACAAACCGTTCCTGAGAGAAGGGCTCAACAATGTTAGCAAAGGGGCACCCCCCCCCCTCTACACCACTCATCCTATCAAATCGTCAGTATGCTGTTATACACATCTTTGGATTCATAGAAATAAGTTCTATAACTTCTATTTAACGCTATTTTCTGAAAATTGACATACAAAAATGTCCCCCTAAATAATGAAAAATCTAGTTGATGGAATTCTCTTTTGAAGATATTTCAATTTTTATAAAAGAAACTATCAGGTTTACCGGCAAAGTGAACAGAACATTTATTGCATAACATTATATGGCTGATATTATGGAAGAAGAATCAACTCTGTTCGATAGTTAGTTACAGAGATATCGAATTTCCAATAATTAGAAACATTTCCAACTTTGAGGGGGCTTGGGGAAAAAGTTGAGGGGGGATTTTTGGGGACTTCTCGGAAAATGTACTTTTAAACGTGTACTATTGATTGGCATATATAGTCTTGCTTGTCTGACAATAATTATTTATTGGATTGGGCTGGATAGCCAAGCGCCATGCAATACACAGTGCTGTAGGGTTCGGCGACGCGGAGTCCGCTACTATTTCATCACTCACTATGGCGCCATAACTTGAACTATAGTAATTAATAGACACATCATTTTAAAGCTTATTAAATTATCTATAAGTTTTGTAAGGAACGACACAACCAATAACGCGATATTAAAAAAGATATGATCAGTTGAAGTTGATTTTTGTGGTTCGTGGTGACATTTTTTTCTATAAACTATATTTTTACTGAAAAACTAGGCTATCCACATAGAAAATGTATATGACATATTTTTTAGAGAATAGTTTTGAGTATTAAATGAGATGAGAATCACAACGATACCTTAATTAGTTTCCGAGTTATAAGCCTTTAACTGAAGTACTGCTTTTGCAATGTTGATAGGGGGGTGGTGGGGGAAGCAAGCGGGGTGGGGGTCGGGACTTTGGTTTTTTTGAGTAAGTACTATGTATACTAACATCCTGCAAAAATTCAGCTTTCCCCTAATTTGTTACGACAATGGCCATTTTTTTGCATTCATTGCCTGGGCTATTTCCACTATCCTTGAGATAAGATGCACCTGTTTTACAATTAATATTTTTTTCAATATTTATCAACATTGCTTTCTGTACAATAAAATTTATAACAAAGACTGTTTTGATTATTGAAAATTAGCTGAAAGCTACTATGAATCTCTCATGATTTATAGCTTAAGTTAATTACTGAATAAATTATGTATAATTGATCACATAATAGTGAATGCCATTAAGTCTGGAAAACTTAGACCAAACGAAATGTAAAAAATGCAATAACATTATATTAAAACAAATTACATTATTCTCTTCTTGTGTTTTTCAGTGTGTGTTTTTCATTTGGTGCTTTCTGCCCTTGGATAACAATGGCTCTGTTATATTATACAATAAGTTAATCCGTCCGCAGTTTCTTCAACACCAGGGAGACATTGATAATGCTCTGTCCAATATGGCGTCAACAGGTGAGCTGACTATTACTTATTTAGTTTACTAATAGAATTTTTAACCATTTATAATAGATACCTAAAATCGTATTTGGCACAAAAAAACATTGTCTCATGTCTATGTGGTTTAATTTCTTTGTGGAAAATATGACGGTCTATGCCACGAAATTTGGCTTTATGTTGAACGTCACCCCTTACAGGGTGATCCCTGTTACTCACCTTTTAGTGTCTGGCAAGTTCTCTGTAAGAAAAATGTTGTTTTCTGATACTAAGCCAGTAATGTCAGTAGTCCTACGCATCAATTAATTACTGATCCAAAATGCGATTTGACTGGGCTGAGCTCTGTTTAAATTTTGTGCTCTAACTGGTTAGTTTTGGTAACTAACTGAATCAGAAAAAATTGAATTCTAGCTCATAGTATCAATTGAACTATAAATATAATCGAAACGACTATGCTTGGAATGACATTTTTATTTTATTGACAGATTGAAATAGTTAGTTCATTGATATTTTTACTATCTAGCATATTCAGTAAATATTCAAAGTTCAATTTGTGTGGAAGTTACTGTACATTTTCCTGTGTACTACTCGACCAAGTAAAAATTGCTTCTGAAGGTCGGAGCAGAGCTGCATCAGCTACGGTGTGAAGGGGCAGTCTTGTGTAGTAGTGCCGTTCCCTTCCAGGTCTCCAGTAGCTCGCATATATTTCGCATACAATGTTCTCATGTTTTATTAGTATTGTGTATTTTTATTATGATCAGATTTCAGTGTAACAGTAGGAAAAATGTGACTTTATAAAATGAATTTTGTAATCGTTGGGCGAGTAATCTCATTTAGGCTAGATGTCTGAGTAGACTTCAGCATCCAACAAAAACTCATCCAGTCATGATTAACTATTGCTGTTTTGTGTGAAAATAATTTCTATGGTCGCCCAAGAAATGTAAATTCATAAATGAAAAAAAATTAAGACGAATAAAAAAATATATTATCGTAGGTAAATTTCAAACTTTGTTATAAACTCTGGTTTAACAATCTATCTCATGACTTAGGAAAATTCGCGGGAAAATGTTATGATTTGAATGAATTGTCTGAAAATTTGTTTCTGACAAAGTTTCTTTGTAGGCGATGAAAAAGGGACTTTCATCTTCCAGTCGTTGGCTTTTCCATGAAATAAAAGTGATTGGTATTTAATTTGAAGATGTGGTCAATTAAAAATGATTGTGAACTTATTACAATTCAATATATTTTCTTCTTATATAGCCTCCTTGTTCCCTTTTGGCAATTACTTCCCTAACCTGCGTCACTTCCCGAAGAAATCCTGCTGAATCCAATCTTCATTCTCAGTCTCCTTTGGCTCCCAAAGCTCTTCTATTAAACAAGTTTTTTTTGTAAATTTTCAGCTAGTAAGTTTGTTTCCAAAAAGTTGCTGCAGAATATGGCAGGTGAAGAAAAAAAAGCTGAGTAATTTCGAGCTAGGTGCTCAATTTTCCATTTCTGCCTTCGTCTTTCTCTGGTATGTTTGTTCAATACAGTGCATGCTACTATTTTGGGAATAATATGCAATGAAATTGCTATGAAAGGCATTCTTCCACATTGACTGGAATCTATTTTTCTATTTCATTCGTGCTAGAAGTCTGCATAAAGCAGAATGAGACAGAGAACAAACTCATTTCTCTGGTAAAATTGATTTACGAAGTTTCGCATTTTGATTCTATAGAACAATTGATCTCATTTAGATGGCAACTACGTTACCTACTTTATGGTACCTAAGATTGAGCATTGCCTAAAAAAAACCAGTGTCCAGTGATTGATTGCTTCAGGTGCATCGTGCTTTCATGCTTCTAAATGGCAATTCTTTACTCTCGATGAGCCCACCTTCAATTTATTGTAGTGATTTCACACTAGTTTGATTGCATCAATGATTTGTCATTAAAAACAAAAAACTCGGTCAATTTATATACTGCTATGGAAGGTGACTAGCTGTGCAAATCTTGAATCCTCATGAATTCTCAATGATTGAATGAAAAATAATAATAATTTTGTTGAAATTATTCTTGGGTAATTTCGTAATATGTGATGAAATTAGTCGGTCATTACTTCAATTGAAACTTGAAAATAAGGGAACGCGCCAAGGTCTGACGCTGACAAAACCTGACACCGAATCCTTCAGACCCCGACAAAAGCTACCAACGGCAATTTCATAGGCGACAATTCCAGATGGTGTTGAAAGTGTCAGACTTCGTCGGGTCCGCTTAGCGTCATAATCTGACGGTTCTACTTCTTGTTCGCCCATATAAATTAAAGGTCGGGAGCGGTCTCTGATTCAAATTCCTCTTGCGGTCAGTTTGAAATTCTCCCGCTCGGGACAAAACCCCCTAACTGGGAATTTCGGGTTAATTGTTTAGGATCAATTTATTTTTTAATCACCTATCCTATCATCAACCTTTGTTCATTATTCACAAAAACTCAACACCTAAAATCGGCTTGCATTCAGTGGTTAACTTAACACCTTGATAATTAGTATTTACTTTATTTAATTAATAAGGGAATCTATAGTTCACGCCACCAAATTATGTGGCTCTGAAAATTTGCGGTGTTGCCAGTATGCCAGCAGCCGATAGTAGAGAATCATCAACCTCAATGCACAAATTGACAACTCTACTCATTCCGTGTTACAATAATACTACTTACTTTACTTCTATGATTATACTGCAACTACTATTACTTCAAAAACATGGGTTCGAAAAGATTTACAGATAAGAAAGATTGCAGCTATTTCGAATTCACCCATTCATACTACATTAAGTTATATTTGCAATCTTTCTAATGTACCACTCCTTTTTGTAATCATTAATAAGTAAGAAACTTCCAAAACTAGATGTAGAATGTACAGGTAGAAATCATAATTTGTATTTATAATTGGTTTGCGTTTGTTAATAGATTTTTGATTTTTGTAGGCAGGTATGACAATTTTATTTTATGTACTTGTAACTTATTCTCTTGTATAATTTTCTCATTGCTCTAACTTGAAAAATGTAATATAGTGCTAAGGTTTAGGTGTAAGAAAAAACTCCTGTAGTTTTAACCTAAATCAAATAAAATTGATTGATTCATTCAGAAACTTGAAGCTCCTACATATTTTGTAAATTAGGCTCTATGTGATATGTGCTGAAGCTAAAAAATTAAAAAAATTATGAGAACCACCATATTGTGTTCGTTTGTTCTACATAATTTAAAGTATGGAAAACCTTTTTTCTCCTGGATAAATTTTATGTTCATAAATGGCCTCCGTTCATGTCCCAATCTTTCCCGATTAAATTGGCTAACTTTAGGACGGAGCGCGTTTCCCATAAAAAATAACGGGAGATACCCAGGTTTAATACCCGAAGGTCTCTTTTCTGTCCTATCCCGAGCGGGACAAATCCTTGAACTGGGAAACTTCGTTCTAAACAATGGGCCTAAACAGGAAACAAGCCATGTTACCCCCACATACTCACTCTCTCGCAATGAAAGCAAATAAATCTCTCTCGCACTCTCGCTCTATGGTTTTTTCCCCAAACGATTTTTGAACATTGTGGCATTCAAATTCAATGAGCTTATACGATTTTAGCCATTTTCCATTAATGAAACACACTCTGGGACTGTCCCAAAGTTACCCCGTCAATTGCATAAAAAATATAATTTTTAGGTTTTCAACTAAAATACTCAGGTTGAAAACGTTTCTACTTTGTGACTATTATATGCCTTCGCAAAAACCTGGGTTTACACTATTTAGCAGATCTAGGCTAGATATAGCAGAGATAAAGGTAATCCAGCTATTTGACAGTAAATAAAATGTATAGCTGTTGGAGCTACATATAGCTGATAGCAATGACAGTGTAAACACTGCTTAATCCATATCTTCTAGTCATGGAAAATTGATTGCAGTTGGGGTGAAACGGAAAGTTTATTAGTAATTATTTACCTGAACGGTTGAATAAATAAATGAAGGCAAATACCCAACTGACCGTAACAACTGAGTTAAGGCGATCTTTTCAGTACCCTTTTCTAAGGTACCAAAATCGAGGGGTGATTGTCTGAAATTGAGGGAATAGTTTTCTCAGAGTAGAGGGTCAGCTGTCCCGAGAACGAGAAGTGGTTGTTCAGAGAATGAAGAGTAATTAGTTGTCCCGAGCTTGAAAGCGATAAAGAATGCTTCAGTTAGTAAAAATTACTCAACCATCTGCTTCTAATTATAATTGTAATATAAATATATAGTCGTTGAATTTCAAAAATCAATGATAGTCTATAGATATTAGATGCACAGTCTCTAGTTCAGTTACAATATAATATTACAAACTACTGATTTATAGTACGTTTAGAATCGTGAAGCATCAAAAAGATTAACGGTATCTGCAGGGGTAGATAGAAAGTCAGGTAGGGAGTACAGTGGAAGCAATCACTCTGGGCGCACGGCTCTCACACTACGCTCTGTCACTACTGGCCGTCCTGTAAAAGTTGGCTCGCCCACTCCACTGCTCTCTACCGCTCCACTGACGGCTGAAA
The DNA here is from genome assembly GCA_948455865.1 of Conomelus anceps. Lineage (NCBI taxonomy): Eukaryota > Metazoa > Arthropoda > Insecta > Hemiptera > Delphacidae > Conomelus > Conomelus anceps. Next base: position 68,677,212 of record OX418217.1, on the reverse strand, counting down.
TGGTTACCTTGGAAACACAAATGTTTTTAGAAATGAGCGATAAACACTCCCCTCTACACCCCGCGCCATCAGTGACTACCAAACGGCCGCGTGCCAAGACTAATTGTTTCTACTGTACAGTCACTGCCAAAAACCACGTGATTAGCGTCAGGAATTGTCACGAACGTAAACGACAAAACGAGGATATTTCATTTCTGCACAGACAATTCCTGACAACTTTAAAAGGAGACTGGATTTTAGTCTCGATTTGTCAGCGTCAGGGTTTGTCATCTACCCGAAAATAATTAATGATTTCATTCATAGGTTTATCAGAGCTTTGCCTCAATACTTTCCATACTCAATTTAGGCTGTGTACTTTGGCAATACTTTTTCCCAAGTTTCCTGTATTGGCGGTTATTAAAGTATTGAAATGCTATCTATTGCCGAAAGAATTTTTTTCATGAATTATTTTGTCAAATATGGGTTCTTAAAGTTGAAATTTTCCGATTCCCCGGATAAATCAATCTCTATTATGAGTTGATTTGAACTTATAATTTTTCTGTAACTTGATCAAGACAGATAATTTAATGGCGTATATTATTTTTCTATTGGAAGTAAAGTTGCTTTAAAATATATTTTTAATACCCAAAGAGCTATAAAAAACTGATTGTTTGATTGAAATATGTATTCACAATGATTAATAAGACTTAAATGATTAATTGTCAACTGAGAAACTAGTTTCGGTTGTTACACCATTATCAATCTCAATCAAACAGGAGTTTGATAATGGTGTAACAACCGAAACTAGTTTCTCATAGTTTTAATAAATGTGGTTGTGACAATTTCGTCTTATTATTCATTATGGATACCTTCCACAATATCACCTTCACCACTACAAAGAAAGTTGAAAAAAATATATGTATTCCTCGATGTGTATCAGTATCATAATCTACTCATAGGGCATAGGGCATCTACTCATTGTCCCCCGAAAATTTCAATTTTGACAGCTCATATTTGACAAAATAATGAAAAGTAATTTTTCTTGCGCCAATAGATCAAATTTCTAGAGATATTAGCAATGCAAGAAACTTGGAAAACATTTATTTTATCAAGCTCTGTTGATTATTCTACTCACAAGAATGTATTCTTTATTTACAGATTCAAAATGTAAAGGATTCTGAGCAAATACATTCATTTATTCATGGCGCTTGTAGTAAAGTGGGGTGCAGTGGCAATGGATAATTTTTACAATTTGTTCTTAATATAAAAATCTGTCACTATTCACAGCGTTGTTGGAATTATTGAAAGGAAGCGTAATTTATTTATGAGTATTTCAATTAGTGGATTCACACGTTGAACGTGGATCAGAGTTTGATCGCTGATCATCTCTGGATGGAATTCTTACCAGTGATCGAACATCAACAAACTCTGATCAGAGTTTGTGCAACCATCTGTCGGTGCTTGTTTGTGTTTGTAAATTCTTTTTGTTTTTATGTAGTTTCTTATCATTAAGAGTGATTCATGTGACCATGTTGTGTATAATATACGGTTTGAGGCGACCCTAAATTATGCGTTGTCTATTTCTTTTTGATGCTCGTTTTAAATCATATTCCAAAATATTGAATGGTGAGTCATACTTTCTTCAGAGGAAATGCAAAGTTTTTCAATATTCTATTCTAATGGCTCTATGGAGATACTTGGAGAACAGCCAGCCAGGTCATACGATATTATTATTATTATTATTATTATTATTATTATATTATTATTATTATTATTATGTGCAATGAAGAGGTATTTCAATTTCTTAAAGGAATAGAAAAATTTACTAAAAAGGTGCGTTTAGACTACGTAACAATTTTATACAACAAAGTGTCATTACTTTAATCTCCTTTCAAAACAATATTTTATAAGTTAGTTTGAAGTGACTGACAATTGAATAAACTGACAAATATACATAAACAGAATTTATTAATTTCGAATTCCTTTAATTGCTATTACTTTATACTGAAGACTTCCGCAATGGCGGATATTGACAACAGCATTGAAAAGCTGATGGGAATCGATGAATTCGATTCCCGGTGGTGACTGATATTTTTGTACAGTAGCATTCATCGATTCCCATCAGCTTTTCAATGCTTTTGTCAATATCCGCCATTGCGGAAGTCTTCAGTATAAAGTAATAGCAATTAAAGGAATTCGAAATTAATAAACAATGTTTTATATTTTATAGAATAGTTGTCATGTAGTATTGTTATGAAAATGAAAAACCATTGTTGTAAATATACATGAAAACTATGTTGGAAACGGCATTCCTTTGTTAAAGGTTGTATAACATGGTTATGAACAATAATTGTTACTTTTTTTGCAGATTTGTCGCCTAGTGAGACAGGGGACCCCCCCCCCCCCCCAAGTCAAAACTGTTACTTAGTCTAAACGCACCCAAAGAACGTGTATGACACGTAAAAATTATATTAAATAATAATGTTATGTGTGTAGCACCTTCCATTGGGGAATTATTTGAATTTACTGTAAGAAATATCTAACTCATTTTATCTTTAGTCTATTTCATGTATTTATTTTTATAGAAAAAGTTATGCTCAATCAGTTTGCATCTGCATTGTACAATCCAGAAATCCTTCTTACGCTCAGTATCCTGAATATTCCATTATAATGATGATTCGAAACATGCTCGCTATGCAGTCCAGTACAATGACTATTCGACCTACTGAGGTGGTTCACTATACAGGTTAATGCATAATGGAACTGTTTTAAAGACTTACGGACGCGATAAAGGGCTCTGGACTCGAGACATGACCGACTATAAGTATGTAATTGCATTCTCTTATGATCGTCTCAAGGCTGTTCAATCATTTTAGCGATACTACAGACCAGATTTAAAGCATGATATTTATAGACTATACAAATAGTATCATCTATTACTCGTTTGTATCACTGATGGGCTGCAAAGAGAACAACAACTTTGATAGGATAGCGAAACAATGGGACCTTTGAGAAACTGGAGGTTAATTAATGTGTGGATGGTTTCAAACATTTTTCTTAAAAACAATCCAATTTAATTTCATCAAGACTACTTCTTTGAAATTTTCGACGTAGTTTAAATTATTAATTTAAATTAATTTACGGATTAATTTTTTCAATTTTACAAAAAATGGTTTGAAGTACACAAAAGTTGAATTAATTTATTTCTTCCAATTAATCGAATTGATAATAAGCTTTATTATCACTTACCCGGTGGTTTGGAACCCACCTAAAATAGTCGGTCCCCATAACATGGCTCAAATCCTCAAACGGCAAGGTGGAACTACCCGTAAGGGTCTCCCCTCCAATAAAAGGCATTCACCTATCATTGAATTGTCGACTTTAATTGTAATTTGGATGAGAATACACCTATCATTTTTTAAATAACTTTATTTGATGCGAAGAAATCTACTTCTGTTGTAAAACGCCAATAACAAAAAAATATATAGTAATAATTGAATATACAGAATTCTCTTTCAACTACATAGATTATATTTGAAATTCATCTTCTCGACTACTTTAAGCCACAAAATTGGGGATTAGTGGTAAAAGATTGAAGGTGTAAGGCACAAGTTTGGGAGACATAAGCAACACATAAGCAACTGCATTCAATTACAGACATTACTTGAACATTACATGTTACATCAGTCAAAAAAAAATTGGAACTATCCAATCTTAGTGATCGGGTAATATTGAGCTCAATTGAGTGAAGGAAAACCCGGAAACCCGTAGCATGAGAAGTATATGTGTGATTTTGGAATTGATGTAGAAAGTGAAAAATAACAGAAGGGAAAGAAAACTATTCAAGATTCGTTTATTCTCTCAACTATCTTGTGTTAACAAGAACTCGAACATTTTTTTGTTGCAATGTTGTGATTTACACATTATGCATTAATGATCAATGACCTAGATTATTTAATATTTCAATAAAGCCAGTTTCTTGGTAATGATTTTTTGCTCAAAAATGTTTTATTTAAAAAGATACAGGCTCTATTACAAAGAACCATTTCTGATTGAAATATAGAAATGCCTTTTAATTAATTTTAATAAATCAATTTTTATTATAAGTTAATAAAATAAAGTTTACTTAAAGTTATTTAGATATGTTACAATTTTTATTAAATTGATAAATCTTAACAATAATTAATTTTGAAATTCTTTTTTCTTCAGCATAATTTATAGCATTAAAAGAAATTTCGAAATTAATCATCTTATTAATTTAATATGTGAACTCGTGAGAGATTGTCTACCCCAAAACCGTGCCAAGTGCCCTTATTTGATAAAATAGTGCAAGACAAAAGCACAGCGATCTAGATAACATTCTAATGGTTCTGTTTATCAGTGAAAATATATTCATACAGCCAGAACAATATAATTTAAACTGTACCTTTTTTATACAATGTATTATTGATACTGTAGAGCAATCGTTCAACCAAGGTCAGTTAAAAAAACTATGTTTTTGTGTGCATAAAAAATATTATCAACAAGCAATTGATTTAGGATTTTTTGCGAAAGTTTTATCAATACAAATTCGGCTGTTACTGTTGGACAGCTCTAATCAAGCAGAAAAATCGATATATTATGCGCCATCGTTGATTTTCTATTTCTACATGACGCACTCTTCCCAGTCCTTCTATTGAGTGGAAACAATTGTAGATAAAAGTTATGTATCGACCTCTGCTTGCCCGTACTTTATATTGAATTCCGCGTTTCAGATTCTAACAGTTCTTATAATCAATTAATTATATACCTGTATTTAAAAGAATGTGTGCGTAAATAATGTTTTCATTCTGTATTCTTTTAATCTGTGATTAATGTTAATTTTACATTTAAATTTTGGAGTGTAGCCAATAGTGGTGCATAGAATTTGATAGTGATTTGTTGAAGAAAAAAACCTATTCAAGATGAAGTTGGCACGCCAATCAAATGTATTGAAGACATTAGCTTCAAGAACTATTACCCACGTTGTACCATGTCCAGCTGAAGAATCTAATTCAAGGTGAATATTTAGCTTAATCTAATAATAATATGCTAAGTTTCGGAGAAGTTTGGGTTTGTCCAGTTATTTGCATTAATTTATACGCAAGTGCACTGATTAGAATTTTTTCAAATTTATTATTGAGTTCTACAGACAAAATCACGCATTAGAAATGGGTCACCACTTTCACCTCTACTGGCAGGCATCATGAAACAAACCAATTAAGTATTGGTATAGATATGTAGACGACACTTTGTCTCTGGGATGGGTCTTTGAGAGATTTGGACATTTTCCACAATCAAATTAGTAATATACATGAGAGCATAAAATTTACGAAAGAAATTGAAGAAGAAAACAAAATTAATTATCTTGACCTCCCAATATCTCATTCCAACAACACATCAATTTAGTATTTACCAGAAACCACCAATCACAGACAGCCATCCCAAGTTTATCCAGTCATTCATTAGCCCACAAATTAGCATGGTTTCACTGCATGCTAGACAGACTTGTGAAAATTCCATTGCATTATTCCGACTACTATGAAGAACTGAACCGAATCATACAAATAGCCCAAAACAATTGGTATTAAGACACAATTTTCAAATTGATCAACAAAATAGAACAAAAGAAGGTGATAGGTTAAAATAGGTAAGAAGGTTAACTCTCGAAATGTATCAGGCAGCATTCCAAAATGGAAAACCATACATGGGAAAATTTCAGAAGAAAAATGGCAGTTTGCTTAAGAAAAAGGAGTTTAATGAGCTTTCAAAGCTCAACCCTTCCTCAACACCCAACTAAATCCTTAAAAGGACAACATCAAAAGATAAGAAAGAAGTGGAGCCTACAAGCTGAATTGTGGTGATTGCAATGCTAATTCTATGTGGGGCAAACGGGAAGAAAATTCAAAACCAGACCAAAGGGCATGTCATTTCATGGAGAAATGAGAAAAACAATTCTAAATTTGCAGAACATCGAGTGGAAAACGGACACACCCACCAAAACACAGAACTCTTACATATTGGACAAAAAGGCCAATTGCTAAATATCCTGGAAGCGATTGAAATAGATAAAATAGAACAGGACCCTAATGATCTGAACAGTTTAAACAAGTTGAATTTGTCAGTTGCAAGATAAAGAGGACTGTAACCAAACACAATATACATACACAAAATAGAAGAATTATTTATATAGGCTTATTTATTGTATATTATTTAGTTCATGTTTGCATTATAGCTTTGCAAATACCTTGACCCTCTTGCACTCAAACCTTCTTTACAATTCCAAGCCTTAGATTTAATACAAAAAAATAAGAAATGATCTTTTTTATTGAGAGCAAAAGAAGAAAAAAATTGACAATGAGAAATAAATTTTTTGAGACAAGTTTTTTGATGTTCTTAAAGTGCCACTTTACTTTTATAATCAATAGTGTTCGCAAAATTATGATGCTTTTATTAAAAGGTACATTAACAAAAATAATTTATGTTTCGTGGTCTCTTTAGTCAATTATTTGTGAAAAATGCTCTTGTTTATATGTACAATCACCATGCTAATATTTTCATTAGAAACACGCATACATATTCAACACGGGCGGCTACTCAGGAATAATAACACCTAAAATAAATAAAACCTACTCATCCACAACACCTTTTGTATAGTACATAATATGCTCTACAGCAGTGGTTCCCAAACGTTTTTGCCTCATGGACCCCTTGCCTGCCATGATTTTTGGTTTTAGGTGGACCCCCTGCATAAATGTCATTAATTTTTTTTAACTATAAGTTGAAATGTGTTTTTAAAGCTGATGAAGTAGGTTTACTACTGCTCACAGTAATCAATTCAAATCGTGATGAAGAAAACATTAAAAAGCACATGAACTTGGTAAATTTTTGTAATATAGTCTAATTTGAATTGAAATAATCAAATAGTACGGTATAACATATTGTTTTTGGTTATAGTGAAATTCGTTTTTATGGAACTATAGAAGTATAACGGCCGGTATTTTATTATCAATATTGTGTCCTTTGTAGTGCAACATTCGCATCTATTAAAATCAGCAAGGCTGCTCAATGTGGGCAAACACGACACTCATTGTTAATGAAATGTGATAGAGAGAGAATTGAGGAGAGGAGGTGGAAAATAATATCAATGAATTTAATTCACCTTATTTTAGAATATTGCATCAAATTTGTGACAAAAGGGCGATACAGATACAGTAATCAGTAGCGTAGCGAAAATCTTTTAATGGGGGGCTTATTGGAGATTTGGGGGCCCCCGGGTGGTCTTAGGGGTATGGAATACCCCCTTGGGTGGGGGTGGCCCGGGGATCCTCCCCCAGAAAATTTTTAATAAGTAGTCCCTCTAACGTCGTTCCCAAGAGATTCTACTCATGTCTAGAAAAGCATTAATCCATTTATTTTAGTCCACATTATGGGGAAATTTTTGAATTTTCGATGCTGAGAGCTTGATTTTGAGACTCAAAATCAGTAATTTTATACGAATAGCCATTAAAATAGAGTTTATAAATTTGGTAAAGTGAAAGCTTAAATTCGATAAATCACTGCGTTTATGAATCGTTTGCCTAAGAATTTGAAGTTAATTGATTAGTTGTGAACAAATTTTAATGTATAAAATCTAAAAAATACTACTTTAATAAAGCCAATTTAACAAGTTATAGTGGTTTCAAATTATTATTACAATCATGGCCACCCAGAGACATTTTAGTGTCCCAGGACAGAGCTGAGGCTGGAGGCTCATTTACACCTTCACCCTAAACACCAATTTTCAATTAATGACTCGATTTCCCAACTAGCATTACTATGCTAGTTAGTCTTTAAGCTATGCCTAGTTGCCTTCTGTACTCAAAAAAATCTGTGTAACTAATTTGAATTTTTTCTTCAATTTAAAGATAAAATTCGAATGTAAGCCAACTGATAACCATTCGTCGAAAAAACTGTGGAAGCTAGGGAAAAGGGTACTGAGTGGCACCAAAGAGAGCAATAAACTTCTCTTCTATTTTTGTGTAATCTATTGAACTATTCACTAATATTGGAATACCGGTATGTAAAATGTGTAAAATTATAAAAATTATGACTGAATGGAACTTGGTTCAACTAGCGAATGAATTAATAACACATCCTATTCCAAACTTTAACTTATAGTAATTTTGTAATTACATAAATAGATGGTGACAGAACCTCAAAACATTGGGGATTCTGAAACAATTGTTCTCAAATTCTTGAAAGTGCAACTTACAGCTTTTTTATGGCTATCAACCCTCATATTATTAAATTTGTTGATTTATTCATGGCGTGACAAATTTTACGATCACAATAAAACTCTTTGGGGTATCAGATCTGAACAGTAACAGAAATCAGCATTTGAAGCCCTGCAAAAATATTAAGAGTCCTTTTCACCTTTCAAGACTACTGTATCAACTTCATTCAAGTGGTCTGGGGAAATTCAAACCCATGTTTGGGGGCTCCAAAAATACTGGTACACACCAGCATTGTGGAGTCTTTGAAGGCCCAAAACGAGGCAATTAGGGGACTCTTATGTATACACGTTGAAATTTGAAAATATTCTAGGTACAGCTTACTTGAATCTCTACTTTGCATGACTATGACTACAAGGTTGAGTGGTAGAGGGGACTCTCAAGTCCCAACTCCGCCTAATAAAGCATATTTTCATTTCTATACTGGCAATAAAAACGGGCCCGTAGGTCCCGCGGCCTCTAGGGTGTTAGGCGTCTAAGGGGCCTCTAGAGGTCCAAACTGGAAAAAAGAGGCCCTGGAGGGCCCTAGCTGTACAATTTGGGGCCCCTTATTTTATTTTTGTTTTATCACTTGCTTACATTAATTGTAAAATGATGTGGCCCATTGACGTTGAGGCCCAAGGAAACTTGCCTTGTTCGCCTCATCCCCTCTATAGCTTTAGAATATTTTTTAAGTTTAGAGTTAAGATTAAGAGTATTAAAATTATACATTTTTTCTAGCTGTAACATTATTTAAGCTACTTTTCACATATGAAAACTTTTTTCACCTCCAGTAACCGATATTATCGTATTTTTATTGATGCCTCCCTACTCATTTTTGGGGCCTCTTTCACAGGCTAAAGGGGGGGGGGGTTGTAACCTGGTACCCCCCTCCGTCGCTATGACAATAATGGAGTGTTCTAACAAGAATATTAAAAATTGCCTCCAAAAAAGATGAGAACAAATTTATTCGAATTGAATAGACTACTAAGATTCCTAGTTCGATTTAAAATTATCAAATACTTAGAGTAATAAAAGGAAGCTTATTAGAGCTTATTAGAAGTTCTTGTAAACGTGGAAAATAAAAACCAAACACTAATACTATAGCTAGAATTTATTTTCGAAATAAATGTAATTTATTGTGCACAGATTTGTTTTCCATCAGAATAATTTTGAACAATTATTAATTGAATAAGCAAGAGCTTGCTAGAATTTTAAAGAAAGACATTTGATAATTTAAAGACATTAGGCTCCTTTTCCTCATAATAATAAACCTGAAATAACTTGAATAGTTTGGTACCTACTTAAGTTGTTGAGTGACCTACCAATAAACGTTCCTTTTTGAAATATGATAGAATATCATTCAAATATAAAAACGAGGCTCCTTTTGTTTATAACTTTAAAATATATGAGGCGACTTTTGCTTATAACAATATTGCTGAAAATAGCTTGAAATTTTAAGTGCCTGACTTGTTTAGTGGCCTGCCAGTAAATGTTAATAGTTTTAAAATATAATAGAAGATAATTGAAGGGTGTGGTGCTTGTTTTGCTCATAATAATACAACTAAAAACGGAAATTTATATTTGGTAAACCTGAGCTGTTTAGTCTCCTACCAGTGAAGGCTTATAATTTTCAAATATAAGAAAACTAAGTATGAATTCTCTGATTTGAAAATGTTTCCTTAGAAAGCGCTATTATTTCAAATATATATAATGCTTGCATGTACGTATAACTATAACAGTATTATACAATTACATAAGTAGCCTACTGGTACTCTGAGATGTTTTCCATCACGAAAAACACAAAAACTTGATGAACAATCTAATATAAAAAATGACACTGTATTCCTATTTAAATTATAATTTTTACGCACATATACTTGAGATATTAGAGGGATGCATTTCAGTTCTAGGCTAATGAAGATTCTGTTTGCATATCTCCAGTATAAGTGAGTAAAAATCCTAATTTACTTAGAAATACAATGTCAGTTTTGATATTAGATTGTACATAGCATATACCACGCCCCGATCCAAAGACATTCGCTATTGTGGACCCCATTAACATTTCATGGACCCCCAATTTTATTTTTTTCTTACATGGACCCCCTGGCAGGTCCCCGTGGACCCCAGGGGGTCCACATGGACCACTGCTCTACAGGAATATTGCCAAAAAACTGAGAGAATTTCAAGCAGTACCTCTAAAAGTGTATAAAAAATTTGAAAACTGTTGGTTATTCGAGATGGCAAGGAATGGTACTGAGAATATTCTTCACTCTGTCTACAGGTAGCCATAATCACTGTTAAATGAATGAATTTTTAAAATGATGTTGGATGGATGTTTTCAGGCTCCAGCCAAATTTTCTTATTAGATTTGAGAAATATGTTTGCAGTTTCTATCTTAAGATAATGTTCTATGCTAATTTATAGTTCTCATGTTAATTTTCAGTTAATAATTCAGATTCACCCTTATTCACAGGCAATAGCATATGTTAGGGGTGTTCTCATTACATTCACATAACAGTCTAGTATACAATGTTGTTTTTTTTTATTTGATATGGTATATTATACTGTACTATTATTATGTTTTTCAGTATCACCCACTTACAATATTTTGTAAATTATTGGAAGAGAATAGATTGAATTGAATTATTTCATGTTTTTTTATTGACCAATTTTTATTCATATTAACAGGGAAAAATAATGTTATAAAATCCCTATTCAAACCTGAACGAAATATTGAATTGAGTTAAATTAAACATATTTATTGTGGTAAGCTACAGATTTATTTATTATGCTGGTTAGATTGGGAATAATTGTTTTTTCTCAATTCTCAGTATACATAATAGTTTAATTGTATAACAGTTTCTCTTATAAAACAGAATTCACTTCAAACTATGAGAAAAAATGAAGCAAATTTTAAATAATTTCAACTATATTTGTTGAAAAATATAAAACTCATTTTTAGAGTTGACTTTTTGTGAACAATAAATGTTTGCGTTCAACCCAGGACCTCTGTGAGAAGCAAGCGTCCTATCCACTGAGCCAGCGGGTCACATTGAAAAACGTAACTACTATAAAAGCTGTGTTGAATCTATGCACGACGATAGTTATGGCTATCATACGATCCAACAACAACATGTGGAATTTTGAATGTTGAACATTAACTTTGATAATTCTGAAGTGAAAATCAAAAATCGGGCTTCGAGGTGCACTGAATCGAGTTTAGAGGAAGCTATGTACTAAATTTAGTGTAAAAAATCGTTGATTTTTTAAATGCGTAAAACAAACACTCCCCTACTCTCTTATTATATTATATTATAGACTCAGTAACCTAATGTTGAAAATGTGACTAAAGAGACCACGAAACATAACTTATTTTTGTTAATGTACCTTTTAATAAAAGCATCATAATTTTGCCAACACTATTGATTATAAAAGTAAAGTGGCACTTTAAGAAAAAATCCCTCAGATTTGCCTACATTAGACGTTCAAGTAATATAATTATTTATTACCTCTTCAATTTCCAAGACAAGTAGCCTAATGCGAATATTTGCAAATAATTTGCAATAATGGAAAATAACTCATGTTTGTACTTATTCAAACTGCAGTGTTGACAAGCACATTTTTTCAATTCAAACTAAAACAGTCCCGTGGCTTCGGGCCTCCAAGATTCAAGGGCGTACTAGTTGAATTTTATACAATTTTTGTCATATGAAGTGTGCTCAATGCTCATAATAAATTATGTTGAAATCAAATTTGATTGGAAATCGCTAAATTTCTGTACAATATAGGCTACAGCCTACACTACCAAGATAACTTGAGATTTGGAGTACCATTATATTATTAAAATCTACTCCAAACTGACCGATCCGATAGCCTTCTGTTCAACTGCCAAGAGTTTAAAAGCTCTCTGTTAAAGTCACATTTGTTCAGATAGGACTTATTTTTTCTGGGAAGCGATTTACCATAAAATAATGTACGGTACTTGAATTGTGTTGCAATGCACATTTATGAAATTTTTATTTACTTCTAGATCTCACTCCATTTTAAATACAGTTTCTTGGCATAATTAATTTATTGATGATTAGTTCTCTATATAGTTCTGCAAGTATCTTGTTTTGAACAAAATGATGATTTTTTTTTTTCGTCATCTTAGAACTTAGACTATCCCAAACAATTAGACTATAACTTTTTTATTTACATTGGAATAGGCTAAACTCTTGTTTTTGTTCCAGTCTAGAGTCCAGATTACTCTTAACAATATTATTCGAGAACTGCATTTGATATTTTACTGTTATTTGTCCAGCCCCAGTTTGAAATCTATAATTTTCTATCATTGAAATAACCGGCAGGATCGCGTCGCTCGCCTAAACAGTCCAACTGGGCCCAGTAGGAGAGGATATTTTATACAATATTCAAAACGTTATCAATTATTGCGCCTCCTATGAGGGACCATTTTAAAAATTTACTTGGGACTCATCTTGTCTTCAATGAACCTAGATACCAAACTACTTTTATAGCCTCCACCACGTGTTTCTAGAGAAACGGTACAAAAAATTAAAAAATCGTTAACTTTGGGCCCAGGCATCAAAAACGCTGAAATTAAAAAGTATCACGTGAAGTTATTCAACCAGCCAGGAGAAAAGAAACATAAAATTTTAATCCAGATTCAATATCCTGTAAAATGATTGAACAAAAACATTTTTCTATTGCTATAGATGGCATTCAATAATTGAATTTTAGCTATTGATCATCAATCCAAAATAATAGGATACACTGCAAAATGTTTTAATCTTAGGTGAATAGAAGAATGGTCAACAATGTCAACGTCGTAGTATTCATTGACTTCCAAACTGAGATTTGCTCCTTCTGTTGTAACCTTGTGTACCGTATTTGTATTTGTATGTTTTATGTTAACCTTATAATTAGTTTTTCCCAATCTATTTGACTTGGCTATATGTACCACTTGTATCTTCTAGCTGAATATAACTTGAACGTCAATTTAAAACTATTCTCAGCCAACTTGAGCAAGAGCAGTCCCAGAAGGGGGTATAACATTTGTACATTCGGCGGTCAAAATGTGGTTGAGGTTTATTTTGAAAAAAAATTCGGCGGGAGACCCCCGGATCACTCCTTATTATGACAATGAGAGTCATAAATTTCTTCAAAGTTGTGAGAGGACAGTTTAATACTTTGAGAAATGGGCATTTACTGTAAACAGGGGTGCCCACAGGGGGGGGGGGGCTATGACGCAGACTGCGTCATTGAAATTCTTGGGGGGGGGGTTTCCCAAAAACCGTTTTGGGGGGGGGGGCGTGAAGTTGATTTTGGAACCGTGTTTAACGTGACAACATTCAAAAATATACTACGAAGTCACCAGATAGAATGTCAATTAATGAAAATATATGAATATGAATTAGCTAAAATAGTTATGTTTAGGATTTGTGCAGGAAGTTATTATTCAAACTTAGCAAGACGCTAAGCGATTGCTCTGAAAGTGGTTTATACAACTTTACTCTCCTTAACAACTACTAGTTAATCAGCAGAAAGAGCAATAAGTCGATTTAAAATTATCAAGAACAGACTCAGATCAGCTATATGGGAGACTCATGGTTGTCAAATCTTATGGTTCTAGCTGCAGAAAAAGATGTACTTGAGTCTATTTCTAACGAAGAAATAATTGAAAGGGTTTCTGTTTCCTCATCCCAAAGACAAAAACTTCTATGTGGGGTTTAAAGTGATAGATTTAACAAGCTTAGAAGGTGCCTAGCTAACTTGTAGATGGTCACAGCCTACAAATTTAAAATGCTCGACTTCAAACTGTTGATGTTTTTCATGTATTTTACGATAACTACTTACTAATAAGTAAGAACTGCAAAAGCAAAACTTACTAAATACTAAAAATTCAGTAATTTTTCATAACTATGTCTTTATTTTGTTTTTGAAAGACACTTCTTTCGATTGTGTGTTGTAAATAACTATACATGAAATGTGTGCCTTTTATGTACTTCATCCATACATAAATTCTCCCAAGATACTACACTAAGTAAAAAACTTGTTGTTTAACTACTGTCCAATAAATGACTTAGTATTTTGAATTTTTGTGTTTTACAAATGAAGTTATTAACTCATTGTTTTCACTTCCTTTAAAGGAACAACTTTTTAGATTATTGTTGTAGATATCCATTTTTCATGAACTGCAGTAGAACTATTCATATGTATACACTTGCTGTGCAGAACTGACCTTTTTTTGAGTCGCGGCGGACGCGTTTCGAACTATGTCGTTCTTCTTCGGCGCTTGGTTGCAGACTGACTGGTTTTCTAGTATGTAAGGTCTGGTGGTCGTAGGAAGGTAGTGGGAGGAATGGATGTGGTGGGGGAAGTAGGTGTGGTGGAGGTGTTTTTAGGAGGGGTTTATGATGATGTTGAAGAGGGTATGAGATTTGAAATTAAGTTGGTCGTTGAGAATGTGAGATGAAATGTTTGTAAATTTCGAATTGTTCAAGAGTATTGAGTTTATGACTTTTGAGGGCAATGTGAAGGATGTGGGGGTTATGATCAATGTTGGTGAATGAATTATTTTTTGTGAGTAGATGTTCAGCATAATTTAATTTTGTCTGTGGTTGGGTGAGGGCTTTTATGTGTTCTTTGAATCTGGTTGTGAAAGATCTGCCAGTTTGTCCAATATAGAAGCTGTCACATTCGTTGCATGTCAGTTTGTAAGTGCCAGAATGATCATGAATGTTGGAGGTGTTGGTGGTGAGTTTTCTTGAGGTGTTGTTGGTTTTGAATGCGACTGTGTAGTTGAGCTTTCTGAAGGTATTTGCTATTGTTTGTGTTGTATGATTGATGCATGTTAATATTATGTATTAGGAGTCTGGTGGGGGTTGTGTGGGTTTTTGTTGTTTGTGAATGATTCTATGGAGTTTTTTGTCAATGATGGATGGGTTGTATCCGTTTTTTGAGGCTATGTATTTGATGGTATTGAGTTCAGTTTGGTAGTTAGTGGGGTTCATGGGTATATAAGCCTGTGAATCATGAAGTTGAGGGCTGCATGTTTGTGTTAGGTTGGATGGTTGGAGTGATTATGAATTATCATGTCTGTGGAGGTGGGTTTCCTGTAAATTTTGAATGTATGGTGATGATTTGTTCTGGTGATTGTGAGGTCAAGAAAGTTGAGAGAATTATGAATTTCAGTTTCCAAGGTGAATGTGAGATTGGGGTGGATTTTGTTGATGTAGGTGAGAAACGTGTGAACTTGTCTGGTGCTACCTTTGTACAGTACAATGATGTCATCTACATATCTATACCAATAAATTATTTTTTCTGAATGTGGATTGTTAATGAGGATGTGGGTTTTTTTAATGTTGTGAATGGAGATTTCGGCTAGGATAGGAGAGATGGGAGATCCCATTGGGAGACCTGTGGGTTGCATGTAGAATTTATTATTGTGGGTGAAATAGTTTTGTTTTGTAATGGTGTTGGTGAGTGACATAATTCCATTAATATGAGAAGGAGGTGTAGAATTATGTAACCTTAATGTAATTGCTGGTACACCGAACATAAACTTATACGTATTTCATTTTTATTAAACATTGTGTATTTGTAATATTTTATTGTTTAAAAACCATTCAGGTTCAAATTCTTTTTTTTTGCTATTTTGCAATTAAGTTTATTGAGCAGAAGTTCATATATTCATTTCATTGATATTTCTTTTTACTTTTACAAAAAAATGTTACCTATGTAAAGAATCTCAATAAATATAAGTTACATACATTTTGTATATTATCGACTGGGTTTGAATTTTTTCAATAGTTATAAAAATCTTCTTTTAGTTTTTGAAAGAATACGGGGGGCTTTTTTCGCATTTTTTGGGGGGGTTGGTGCTAAATTTAGGGGGGTGCGTCATGAGGCTTATGGGGGGGGGGCACCCCTGCTGTAAATATAGACTAAAGAGTTCGTTTGTCACAACTAAAGGTAGGCTTATTAGAACCTGTCACTTAGTTATAGTACTGTAGGCTATTCCATTTTGCTTCATTTCTCTTTCGTGAAATGAATCCACATGGTATAATAATAAGATAATTGCACTCTTAATATTATTTTAGAAAAAACATTATAATTTATCAAGTTACAGTTTTTACAGAATGAAAAATTTCAGTAGTAGGTCTTGAATGGTGTCAAAGACAAAAGATTATCAAAGTGTTGGGGATGGGAAAGGGCTGCCTGACGGAGCCCCCTTTGAAAAATTCCTGACCACGCTGATTGATGAAGGGGTAAGGAGGAGTGAAATCTCACAAAAGCTCAGCAAAAACCCACTCGTGACCGCCCTTCACAAGATTACACCACCATATGACCATATTCATGGGTATTTTCTATCAATTTCTTCTAACAGAATTATCTCACAGAATGAATGTTCGTGTGGTATATTATTACATTAGTATTGTGTATTTCATTCTGTATTTTATACTGTATGTTGACTAATAAGTTATTTAAAATAATCTTTTCAAACTCAAACTTCTGCAACCATTAATAATATGTACCGGAACAGAAAATTGTTTTTTACGACCTTCCTTCTATAAGGCAGAATATTTGGCATAACTTTCATAATAATTTAAAATAGATCCGCCATCAGGCACAGTTCTTGGAATAAGTAGCCTACCGTACAAGTTCACTTGACTGCAATTTTATTAATAAATGATATTAACTCACTTCATTTGTATCAGGCCAGTTAGAAATGAAATTTAGAAAGAAGATTAATTATCCAATGAAAAATAGACATAAAAAATGATTTACTGAATTAAATGGAAACCTATAAATTCCATTCAGAAAACGTTAAATGTAGATCCGAATGTGATATAAACTTTCAAAACTAGTCTGGAAAAATGTTTTAAAAATAAAAAGAGCTTTTTGGCAAGATAGTACAGTGGAACCTTGATAAATCGAACCTCAATAAATCGAAATCCTTGATAAATCGAATTTTTCCAATTCCCCTAGAACTTGCTATCCTAACACCATATATGTTATTTTACCTTTATAAATCGAAGATTTCATGGATATTACCTTGATAAATTCAAGTTTTTGGATCTATTGAGCTTTAATACTAACCTCTATAATTCGAAGGTTCGGCAGAAAACCCTTTATTATTCGAAGTTTTGCAGTTTTCGGACCTTTATAAATCGAAGTTGTAATAAGAGAACCTTAGTAAATCGAAGTTGCATGCTTATTGGATAAGATTCTGAAAAGGTAAGTGTTTTGAACCTCTAGCTATAAATCGAAGTATTTTAAGATGGACCTTGATAAATCGAACCTCAATAAATCGAAATCCTTGATAAATCGATTTTTTGCCGTTCTCCTTGAGATTCGATTTATCAAGGTTCCACTGTATAGCCTAGTTTACACGGGTCGAGTAGAGTGGGCGAGTCAGTATGCGAGTTGACACTCGCCCTCCTACTCGCTTGATGTAGACAGATCGGCGAGTCGAGTAGCGGGCGAGTCGGAAAAACCGGTCAGTTGCAGGGCGAGTCGAGTGGTTTAGTTGGGAAGCGAGTTACTCGTCCCAGTAGCTACCCCCACCACCACAATTTGCCCCAGCGAAACGTCTGTTCAGTTTTGAGGTTAGGTGAAGAGTTTGTCTGGTGGTTCACTGTTTTAACTGGAAACTAGAAATGAAGTGGACTGAAGAGGAGACAGTGATGTTTGTAGGTTTATACCAAGACAATGAATGCTTATGGAATATGCGAATTCCACAATATAAAAATAAATTAAATAAATAAAATAAAAAAGAAGGAATTCCTGGATTTCTTGTTCCATGACAAACTGCGTTGTTAATATTAACTTTTCATGTGAAATTTAACGACTTGCAGTCAAATATTTGTTAAGAATAAGTATAATAACTCACTTAATCTGGCCGAGTACTTTCGAGTCGTATGAGATCCATCTTCAGAGGCTCCTAGATCATCATGTCAGTTTTTTTTGGTTAGAAGTGTTGTGGTTTTTTGTAAAATGTTAAAATTTTACAAAAAACCACAACACTTCTAATAAAAAAAAACTGACATGATGATCTAGGAGCCTCTGAAGATGGATCTCATAGATTCGAAAGTACTCGGCCAGATTAAGTGAGTTATTATACTTATTCTTAACAAATATTTGACTGCAAGTCGTTAAATTTCACATGAAAAGTTAAAAAAGAAGGGTTTGGATTAGCTGAAGCCAAACAAAAAATAAAAAACCTAAGATCAACTTACAACCAAGAACTGTTGAAAACTGTGGTTCGGAACCCACTAAAACTGTAGGTCCAACTCATCAATCACCATCATCCAACTCATTACCCACGCACAGGTCTCAGACCTATGTTGGCTTCATCCTAAAAAAAATAAAACTAAAACTATTGCCTGTGGCCAAAAAGTTGAGGGTAACTTCTAACTTGATTTGGGAGGGGATAGCATCTCTCATAACAGAATCTTGTTTTGATATTCTAGGAGTTACCATATCTAAAAGTGACTCAAACATTTCAGGAGTCATCCTCAACACAGTTATGTACTCTTTCACATCTTCTACGGCAAGTTCGCGTAGCAAAAGAGAGGACGCCCCAAGAGTGTCTCTTCTTTTTAACCAATCTTTAATCCATACCCTAGGTTCTTTGTTAATTTCCTCTTCCAAAACGTCATCTATTTCTTCTAATATAACCTCATAGGCTCTTTTAAAACACTTTCTAACTTGGGCCTTAAACTCTTGGCGAGCCATTATATAAACTCACAACGTTAAAAATGTTAAAAAACGTCAACAGCCACGCTCTGAAATGTGATGCGTGTGGACATCTGGTCGAGTACTGAGGCGAGTTCAAACAAAACAACAACTGGGCCGAGTAGCTCGCCCACTGTACTCGACCCGTGTAAACCAGGCTTATAGATAGATTTTGGCAAGTTGGGACTACGGTAAACAATAAATTTTGTAGACGACTAGAATTTGAGAATATTATAATTAATTATCTATCGACCCGACGGTAAACAATAAATTTTGTAGACGACTAGAATTTGAGAATATTATAATTAATTATCTATCGACCCGACAGATGCTTCGCTCTGGTAGAGAAAAGTTGAACTAACTGCACATGGCGTGATAGCTGCGCGAGCATTGACAGTAGTGAATTTTGTTGCGCAGGTCACAGCAGCCTGATAATAGACGGTCTACAGTTAGCGAAGGTGCAGTTGATAGGGAACAGTCGGCAAAACACAACTCAATGATGGCTTCCGATAGACTTGGTCAACGTACTTTTGAAGAAGCCGCTAATTCATCTACCATCGCAAACAGCATGATTAGAGGAATTGACCACATGAGGGACCCACGCCTCAATAAGGTGAGTGGTCATGCGCCCTTCTAACCTCAATTTTTATCATGACGTTTGGCGGTAGTTTGCTGCCATTTCAAATTTCGGTAGCAGGTACTCAAGATGATAATATTATTTGAGCTCTTTATCAATGGTGTTAATGTGCAGTCAGGAGAACTAATACTCAAATTAAACGAAATTATACGAAAACATGAGACTGCTTTAATGATGAATGGAAATAATCTATAATTTGATAGTTAATCGCTGGATCTGAAGGACCTGTTTAACTGGTCTTAATCAAAAATTGGTGCTCATACTGGCATCATGGATTGAATGCCTATTTCTGTCATTGTGAATGTGAATGTTGCAAAATATCTGATTAGCACCCACTTGTCTTCATTTAGGCTGGTCTGCTAATTCATTTTTTCTGTATTCGTGTAATGTCAATAATAATAACTATTAATATTTAATATACGGTAGGGTGGAATGTTGACTCATACTCTAGTTGGCTCAACTAGTTTTTGGTACCTACATTCATCCTAGGCTAGTGTATCCTAAAATGCTATAATCCTTGAGAATTTCGGATTTTAGGCTAATTTACTATATTATGACTCTTTTCCACATTTTGTCTGTGGTATCCAATTATAAATATTGTTTTTCGATGAACAAGTTGATTCGCGAAGATGTCTTGTATTATAATTTATTTATAAATTATGGTTATCAGTATTTGTATTAATTATGGACTCATAGATTCATGATAGAATAGAATATACCAATATGCCAAATGGAATATGCCTTGAAAATGAGTCTCCATGACTCGAAAGCGTTTGGCCAAAAGTGAGTAGAAATATTATTTATTCACAATTTAAACTGACTGCAAGTAGTTGAATTCATAAAAAAATTAATATTAATAACGCAGATTGCTATGAAACAAGAATTCCAGGAATGGAATTCCAGGATTACATTTAATGTATTATAATTATTATACTGTAATGTATTGTACTTTAATATAAGTAATTCTAGACTATAAAGCAATGAATGTATAAATATATATTCTGTTACAGATTTAGAAGAGAAACAACGTTTCTCTTCGAAATGCGTTATACACTTGTATAGAGATGATAATGCTGTTATAATAATAGTAGGTCTTTCTATTTTTTATCTTCATCGCACTATCAATCATACTATTTTTATTATTCTATTGTAAATTTTTAAGAGGAGCCTATTTGTTTTGTTTATCATATAGATTACTTTCAGAATGTTTTTCAAAAAAGGGTAGGAAAACTCATCTTTTAGGCTTCTTGTAAAACTTATGTTACACATTTTCATAGGACAAGCTATATTTATCAGGAGACTATTTTAATTTATTTATGTATATAGAGTAGTACTGAGATGAGATTATTATGAAATGTGTCTAGCGAATAATCTTCGACTTTGAACATTATTTGCGGTCACCTTATAAAACAGTTGGTTAACTTGACCTTGACAGAAGTTGCAATGAGCGATATCTGTCAAGTCATGCTAAACAAGTGATAGGAGTACACATATTTCCGAGCTAGTTCTACGATTTATGTGATAAATTTCACAATAATAATAATAATTCTTATGTTTTACCCAATTTTTTTAGCCTATTCAACTTTTATCTCCAAGTTTATCTGTATTTTATTCTATTCAATTGATAGCCGTATTCATCTTCAAATAAGAAAGTTTCAATAGTATCGTGTTTGAAGCATGATGCGTGTTTGATAAACCACTTTAAAATGCGTTTTTATTTGACTTTATCCATAATTTCTATGTCCATTGCAGTTCTACAGTATAGAAGTCAAATTAATGATATTGATGGGTTTGATGTAATCACATTGTTCAGTACTGTTCTCAAAAAAGGTTACATTCAAATAGTTTGTCCTGTATATTAGAATGTCTAGAGTAGATTTTTAATTTATTTATTCACTTGAAATGTATTCACATACAATCGCCTACTTGTTGAATTTGAAGTTGTACTACGATCTACGGACTTAATGAATCTTTGATTCTTAAAATCTATTATTACAATTTAAACAAGATTTTTTCTTAGTTGATATTGCGGTAATGCTAAATAAGCTTCACTATTGGGTAAATTCAACTCAACGCTCATAATAGAAATATGAAAGATGTAGAAGTCACAAGCCGCAGAATGTAGGAATTTAAATAATGCAACTTTTTTCTAGTTATGAGCAAAGATAACGCGATTCGGAAGGAAAAATATGGAGTATGGACTACTGCTCAAGTTCATGTTTTTATGTAGCTTTAAGTGTGTAAAGAATTGCTTCAACCTAATTATTGCTTTTAGTACAAACATACGCTATTAATAAAGATCGGTTACGTATTACGTAATGATAGGAAGCAAAGAAGGAAATGCTTTCTCTAGTAGTCCTCGAAACCGTAAAAAGAATTCGCCGGCTTACGTAATTGCTGCGTTTTTTATGCAATTTGGAATTTTATTGTATTGCAAGCTTTGCAAGGATGCAAGAGCATCTTATACATAAGAAAAATTTATATTTTTTAATCAGTTGAGATTTTTAATATTCTTTTAATTGAGATAAACATAGGATTGTCGATTTTTCTGAAGAGCTGTTTTCATTTATTTGTTCTTTTTAGTAGGTATATTGTATGCTCAAATTCATTGTTTGTCCATGATTGGGATGATGGATTAGATTAGATAGTCATATAATAAGATAGTTTATGTGTTTATGCCATATATATGTTTGCTATTATTGATTTGACCAACTACTGATAAAATTTATAAAAAACTAATATATTTTTTAAATAAATTAATAAAAATAAACATTAATAAAATTTATCAGTGAAATTTAACATCACAATAGAAATGCTATCTTTTAATATTGAAACTAAATGTTTGAAGTAAATAAGGAAACTGCCAGTTTCATTTATAGAGTTCATTGCTGAAAATTATTTCAGTACGCATTACCTATGTTGTTATTTAGAAGTAGAAGCTTCTAGAATTTGCCCCTTAGCAGTTCCAGTTCTTTCGAAATTGATTATGGAATCGCTAGTTTATTCGATGATTCATAATACAATTCTGATTCATAATATTTATGAAATCAAACACTTAAGTTCCGTTTGTTGATGTGCAAAGTTCAGCATGAGTGATGGTGTTAGTACAAAAACAATGGAAAATTCAACTTTCTGTTTCAGAAAGTTGGTTTCCATTTTTCAAAAGATAATTCATTGTTATCGACTGAATAACCTTGCGATTCACGCATTTGCTCTTTCTTAGTGAGGGAGGTCAAGGTCATTTAAATAGATACATTTTGTTGAGAATTAAAACATGAATTATCATTGATGATACTTTGTTTTGAGTTTTTAAAATGTGTTGCTATAGAGAATAACGTTTAGTCCTACTACAGTAATTTGTTGAAAAGGGAAATTGGAACATTTCATTATCTAATAAACTTCTCATTTTGAGTAATTAATCTTGTCGTAGATCTTAATTGTTTAATATAGACCCTCTTATTCAGAATAAACGAAAAATAAAACAGATTTCGTTCAATTATGATGAAAAGAAGTTTACCTTTTGTTAAAAATAAAAGAATAAACTTAATTATTCTATTACTCCGAAGGATAATCAAATAAAGGAATTTATTTTTTGTAAAAATATTGAATAAAGTCCTATTGCACAACATTTTTATCTTATATGTACTGGAAATTTTATTCTTATAATTAATTCCATAAAACTTATATAGCCTAACCAAATTGGAAGTCTGAGAATCATTGAAACCTGTGTTTCTAATACAAGAAATAATCAATTTAACTTTCCAAGAACCTTTTACACAGTCCCATTTGTACTGTGATACGCCTAGAAGAAAAAAGTTCTTAAAAATTACCTAATAAAAATAATTGATTGATGTTGGCATTCATACCATTCTGCCACAACTTGTTTAAGTACTATTAACCTACACTGAGAAAACCTCCAAGTATCTCCCCCTGGCTGCTGAGTTAAATGATATCTGGCAGCGGGGAAAAGTGTCAATCGTGCCTGTCATTATTTCTGTAGTTGGATTGATTACAACAAAGAACAAAGGTGATAGAAAATTTGAGTCGTTTGGAAGTATTTTAATAAGAAAGAATAACAAAATACCAGAAAATGGCAGAAGTAACCGTAGTACCATGTAACAAACAGTACAGTAGTATCAATGATCCGGCCATTCGTCAACATTCCCATACAATATGATCAGTCTTGCCATAGGCCGATTTTTATTGGAAAACTCACATGAAATGTGATGAGAAAGCAAAATAATAATTATCTAGGCCTATATCTTTCAATTTTACACAATACTATTCGTAGTGTGATTCAAGAAAACCGCATTATAAGAATTACATAATAATTATAATATGTAGGTCTATGGAACAACTTACATAATAGTTTAAAGTCTTCATTGCAATAAATAACCTACCAGTCTTTTAAATTCGGAAGGTTTTGTTTCTTTTCCAAGAATATCCTCCCTTTTTATAAGTTTTAAGTTTGACGTCACTTGAGTTGGGGTTGGGGTCGATTAGACTGAGATGCTCGATGTGGCATCATGTGCTAACCACGTGCTCAATGCTCAGTCAGTTTGCCTGCCCTTCTCTTTATAAATGGCAAAAGTTAGAAGTTTTTATTTCCGATTCAGTCTGCTTAAGCTATGAATGAGTGTGGAAGATTTGAATGGTAAGGCGGACCCTTTTTACATGCTAAAAATAGACCACTCTAAAATAAAAACTATGATGCAGTAATTGAAAAAAACAGGATGAGTAATTCGAATACTACCTATCCAGTCAATAATACTTATTGAAAAACATAATATAAAAATTCACCTTTTAATCGTTGACAAAAATTTTTTAATTATTCGTAGCCCATGCCTCATGTGCATTATCACAACAGCTTGTTTACATTAATTTGTTGTGACATTTTCATTTTTCATCGATGATAGCCTATTATTTAAAAAATCTTAATTGTTGAGCGGGCATAAAATTTAATCAAACATTTAGTTAAAGACTGAAAATAATAACTTTCATGATCGTTGATATTGATACGATAACAGATAGGCCTAATATTGAATTTAATTCTGTACAAGTTAGCTTCTTACAGGGCACCGGGTCGTGCAGATACTGCTTATTGCCGATTGAAACTGCATTTGTTTTAAATCTTCAGCAAAATTCAAATCAAATATGGTAGGGTAGGCCTTCATGCAGGAATAAAAGCTGAGCATAGAGGGTATTTTTCGAACTTGGCAATCTCAAAACTACTTTGGAAATCAAACATTTTCAGAGCATTTATCACCTTGGAATGAATAGGATTGCAAATTTTGTGTGTCAAGGTATTGTAATGGAATTGATTTGTTGACTTTTGATTGATGAACCAAGAACAAGATACGGAGCTTTGTGGTCAGTAGTTCAGCTCTAACCACTAGACCACAAAAGTTCTTAACCTGCATTTTCTGAACTAAAATTATTATTACAATAGACTGACTGGACCTATAATCAAAGGAGATTGGAATTTTATTGCTGATTCCATCGTTATAAAGATATTGAAAATTTGATCATTATTCCAGCCATGTAGCCGTTCCCATATTGTTTTAAATCAGTTGACTCTTTATTTTTATGTTTTTACTCTTATAATATCGGATCCACTTATTATCCGTATATATCCTAATTTTCCTAATTGTAATCCACTGCTTTTTTATTCAAATGAATAATGAAATGATGTATCCATTGAATTGGATGGAGAATGTTTGGAGAACTAAGAATATTTTGTTGCGTAAAATGCCTTATAGGAGTACTAAGTACAATTATTATTAGATATTGCGCTATTTCAGTGATGTAAGATGAGTCAATTTGAAGAGAGAGTGAATAGTTCTGCTTTGCGAGTTGGAAAGCTGCAATGACGGCTGAGGCCATGCTATATTACATAATAAGAAGTTTTCTTATATTAATTCGGCATCTATTGCAGATTCTTTTTACCTGAGAAAATTCCATTTCCTGTTGAAACATCTACTCTAGACTATTTTTTCCTACATAATGTTTGTTAATAGTCTTTCCTCAGAATCTTCCAAAAAAGGTTCTTATATTAAACTTGTATATTTCACATTATATCTTAGTAATTTTTTTCTGAAACTACTAGAATAATAAAGGCTGTGGAAGAGCTCAAGGATTTTGGTTTTTAACTCTTCATTTGAAGTCAATGAAACAAATGAATGAAATAGCTTACTGTAAAAGCAAAGAAAATTAATATTTTTCATAATTATCATTGGAATGATGAGAGAAAATCTATCGATTCAAGAATTTGGATCAATTACTCCATCACCTCCTGATCACAAGGCCAAGTCGAACGGAATTAGCTGAACGAACTAGTTACATCACGGATGACTGATAATACTGTCGATTATTGGGCCACTCATTATTTGATAATTTTCGGTTGCAATACAATTTTCTTCCGAGTTGAAGGATTTTTTACTCGCGCAGATTAATAAATGTTGACTGGTGAGAAAAAAATTTCAAGGTTCAATAATACCGTAATTAGTTATCAGATCTATATATACCGTATGCACATTGTCAAATTATTTAGACTGTCGCAGAAAATTGTAGACGAGGGTATTACATACAGCAGAATGATGGATGAACCAAAAACCATGATAATACAGTTATGCAGTATCAAAACTACAATGAAATGCACCAAAACTGCATTATTTAATCTTTGATTTAATACTGATTGATAACGTTTTACTGATTGATAACGTTTATTACGCTTAGTAAACAGTTGCTGCTAGTCACATTTCAACAGTAAATTTTCATTTATTTTAACTAAATAATGTAGCTTACCTTATAATCAGGGGCGGATCCATAAAATTGTCCTGAAGGACAACGTGCTAAGGCTGATTCAGAGTGATACCTTTGAGGGGGGCTGCGGTTATAGAATACCCCTTCCCCTGACGACAGAAAGAGGGTCTGGGGGTCCTCCCCCGGGAAATTTAGAAATTTGACATGGAAGTATTGGGGTTTCAAGCATCTAATTAAGCACTTATTTGGCTTTGTAAATTATAAAAATATTTTCAATTATCATCATATGCTTTAAATGTTTGAGGTCATAAAGTAAACTATGGTACATAAAAATGCCTTCTTCAAATTATATAAGTTTTCTTCTAAATCCAATCTTTTTCCTCGAAATCCAAATTATTGAGAGGCGTGACTTCAATGACTAGTAATGAACTTCAATACTACGCCAAAATTAATAATCGGCAGAATATTAAGCTTATCCTCTTGAATTTTCATTTACCTAATAATTAGGCATATGGAGTACATATATGGTGACAGGAAAACCCTTCCAAACAAACGAGAGAACTCATCCTCAAAAAAAAAAATCTTGTAAAACCCTTTCTTCTTCAATAACAGTCCCTTCTAGTGTATCCTTCATCGGTCTGTTAAGGGAGAGGGCACTGTGCCCCACCTTCTGAATAATTGTAAATTAAAACCTGTGCAGCTATTTAGGAATTTGAAAGTCAAGTGCTGATTAAAACTTCAAAAGCTGTAAAGCTTGTTTAACTCTTCCTTTTATATCAAGTGTATCCTCTGCAGGGAGGGGTAGGAGGCACCGAGCCGATGTGCCCCCTCCCTAGATCCGTTAATGCTTATATTATATTAAGGGTGACTGGGGCTCTAACCATCAACTTTCACCTCAATTCATGGATGCTAATTTATTCAATACACCCATAAAGTGGGTGAGTAAAGGAAAGTATTTGTATTACTGTATTAGCCTCTTATAGGCCTATTATTGAATTGAGAATATAGAAGCCCAGGCTCATAATAATGCCATAGAATACATTTCAATAACCTCGTATATTTGAGTTATGCTTTTTCATTCAATTTTTATTCAGGGCAAATATGGGCCAGGAAATCCATTTGTGACCAAAACATAGGAACCGCCAATAATAAATTATCGATCCACTTTATTCAATTTTCCTCACAACTGTTTCCACTATACTTCACTCCATCTAGGTGGCTGGAACAAATTGTGGTGTTGCAAAAAACAATTGACTGCTAGCGTCAGACTATGAGCAACACGGCGCGGCTAGTTGTCAATTCTTGGTTGAGGTTGGTTATTCTCGACGATTACTGACATGGTCCCATATATGTCAACAGCGCAATTTGATCATGCCGCCTAATTTGATGGCATGAAGTGTAGTTATCAAATTTCTTATTAAATGATTACGTTGTGCTCGTCCAAATTTCTGCTATTTCACAATACAGCCATCATTCATGTAGTTCCTCACAATATATTCGAACGTGATTTTTCTTATCAATCTGCACCACTTTTTTATTCTCTATGTAAGTTCTACAACAATAAACAACCTTATTTCCCTGGTGCAAGATAGCTAAAAGTAAAATCGCACATCATCGAGACTACCTATTATATCTGGATCATACGGGTATCTATTATGCAGCTTACATCTGAAAGTGAATCATGTGTTGAAACCACTGAAATTTTAACATGAATTCGATCAGATAACTATCATGGTAAAGAGTTGGCCCCAATTTTTTAAATGCTTACTGATGTGTTGATCGATTGTAGAAAAATGATAGTACAAGCGACCAAGCCTTGCCGATTTAGCCGCCAGTGTATGTTCAGAGATTTTAGTTCTTTAGGCGAACGCTCATGATGAAGTAATGGTGCTCGAATGAGTTGAATGCAGGTGAGAGGTGTGCCCAATAACTAGGCTGTAGTAGGCCTAAAGTGTAGTGACCATTGACCCTTTCTAAGTTTAAACTGTTTATCAAACTGGATTCATTGCATTCACCTTCGTTTAGGAATGTGGTTTAAAATATAAGCTACTTGATCACTCTGATATGTGTATCATATAAGTGCAAACATTTCATGTTGGTTGAGCCTATTTTATAAATGAAATAAGTAGTGTTTTATGTACCCTTCAAATTCACTGACAGTCTGTACTATAACTATCCAAATTTAAATGATTTCATTTGATCGAACCATTCGCTAATATTGGCACCCTCATTTATCTAGGTGTGAAAAAGAATCAGATTATTTCAAACCGAATATCATTTAAATAAAGTTTAACCAAAAGAGGAGTAGTATAGATTATTTTCACTCTGCGATGTAACAGCTTGAAATATCAATAATGTACTGTACTCATTGAATTTAAAAATCTTAAGAAACTGAACAATACTAACTAAACTTTTCAAAGAACTCTTGAAATTAGTAGGTGAATATTAGTCTCTTTAGTCTCTTCAGCTTGATCATCTTTCTTATAATACTTTGATTTTTCGGGAAAATTCAATCAGTTTGAATTACTTTATGGACGCATTTATAGATTTATGAAAATTTTTTCTTGAATAGAGATTGGAAGGCTAAAGCCTATAAATAGGGTGTTAGCATAAATTTCTCCGTGATAGAAAAATTGTCTGTGTGGGATTAAACTTAATCTGAAAGTAACTAAAATTCTACTCAAAGGTGAACTTAGAATATTCATATATTACCGAGGTCTAGGTCTGAGCACTACTCTCTAAAGTCTAATGAAAATTGAATGACTGCTCAAATTTTTTTTCGTGGAATCGTGCTCTGATATTATTTTTGATTCGATATTGCAATATTGCAACTTTACTGCATGACCAAAACCAAACAGCATAAAATACCGGTTAGTTTACTATGAAGCCGAAATGATTGTAGTAAACAATATAACCGGTACTATTTCTTTTAATACTTGTACAAAAGTGCGTCACTAATATCAGTAATGGACCTTTTGGTCCTATCTTATCTGTACTATATTTTACTTGCTGTTTTTAAACTACTGTATTTTCGTTAAAATACCGTCGATATTGTTTAAAAGAGTCTGTAAATAAAAATTCACTCTGTATAAGCACTGCCAGAAAATTTGTAGCGCGAGAATTTCAACATAATTGCATAAGAAAAAACTCAATAGAAAAAAATGTATGAGCTTTGATTCTCAATTTTTTTTAGAAGGTTACACCAGTTTCATGACAATCCGTTTTGATAAGGGGTTTTTGAGGAGCGTAAGAATAGACGCATTATATGGTTATGGTTTGTAAATGAAACAAACATAATCTCAATGCTAGTTTATTCAATAAGATGTCCAATAAATGTGAATTAGGAACTTAAAATGATTTATTGTCTCACATAATAGACCCAACAAGTTTCAGGATAATTTTTCCCTGAATATTTAAATGGCATTTATTAGGTTTGAACAAGATTATCAGAAAGAACGTATTTTAAAAAGTTAAGTCCGCTCATGCAGGCTTTTAAATGCGATTAATTTGCTTTTATGATACAAGACAAACTATTCTCAGATAATTCACATTATCTATTCCATCCCCTTATTAACAAATACAATCAACTAGCATTGAGATTATGTTTGATTTATTCATAAATCATAAACAAATGTTTAGATAAACCAGGAAGTAGGTTACAACAGACATAGGAAAATTACTTTCGTTCTGAAATTTCCATGAATGAGTCATATTTTTATGGATTTTGAACTTCCATATTAATTACATAATTTCTCCACGCAGTTTCCTGTAACGGATAGAACGATTTACAATAGGGAAACATTCTACTGTATGTGATTATATTCTTCTTGTAGCTGAAGATGATAGTGGAAAATCCCATTGCTGTAACACATCTACTTACTAGTTATCTCTGGTAATCTGGTTCAATTCACGTTTATCCTTTTTATGTCATTTCACATCATCACAAACGATCAAGTCTTAGGCTTATGCGGGAATCATACACAACACAACAAATAAAAATTAATAATATAGTAAAGTCAGTCAAATACAGTCGAATCTGACAATGTTTACTCTTTAGTAAGAGTTCTCAAACAAACTTTTTCATGAAGCGGTTCCCCTTTCCAACCCTCTGAACAGAAATGAGGAAATACCGACAGAGATTCCAATATATATCGTATTTCAGAAGCCTCTTGCAACAACAATAATTCATCAAGAAAAGCCGTAAAGCGTATGGGATGAGAGTGTGGCTTAGTGACCTAGTTTTCTGGAAAGTACGTGAGGAATTTGGTTGGATAGAACCCATTTATCTTTTTTACTCACTCAACTCGCCGCGTTTCTCATCCATTAACACCCTTCTACCCTTGGTGGTTGGTGCTAGCTGCTGGCAGTGGGTCGTGTTCAATCTCCTTATTGATCCAGGCAAAATTCACATTGTATTCCATATTTGCCATTGTTCGCTTATAATTTAGCTTATAACTTGCAGATGGCTTCTTCTCCCTATTTATCAATACATTCAATTTAAAATTACTCGTGCAACCATATTCTTTACTACTTCAGCCTAATGCTTTTTGACCTATTGTTTCTTATATCATTCTAAAACATAGATATAGGCTAGGTGGCCTACTTGTAAACAATTATTTACACTAGATCTTAATATTTTTGAAAATAAAATTGTACCCCATGAAAATGGTGTAACTCATGCCCATATAATTTCATTGTGATATTCTTCTTATCTACTGTATATTATTACAATAAGATACGTAAAATCAAGTGCAAACAAAGTTGTCTCAATAACTCACTATAGAATTAGAAAGCTAATACAACTTGGTGTCAAGCTCAGATCTACCTACGCACGGAAAGTCGAAAACCTGGATTCGATTTCAAGTAAGGTACGAATTTTCGTATTGCATCCTATGCTCTGCAGCTGAATCATTACGGTAACTAGTCTGGCCGATCTATTTCCATTAGTCATGAATTAATCATTCATTAATTTAATACCGAATTGAATGTATTAGTCATTGTAGACCTAGGTTTGGTTGAAGTAGTTCTAATTCACTCTACGCTCCAACTAATGAAAACCGAAATAGTGAAGCGCTAGTCCCCTCTACGTAGTGTTGAAGAGTTGAGGGCGTTGTAGTTGAATTTCCAATTCATTAGAAATTCATAATCTTCATGAACAATCGAACGCATTTGCATTGATTATTAGTACATTAAAAGAAAACCTTTCAAGCAGCTTATTCTTGACAATGTAATGATGATAATAATAATTCACATTACAATAATAATGTTGTAGCAATGATTTAGAGCAAAAAAAATGTAATGATGTGATGCATAATTTCAGAGCTACTAATGAAACCTTCATTAAATTTAAAAAAATATTGAAAAATATTACAGGAAAGACTGCGATATAGAAAATAAATGTAGGTGTGTGGAAAAAACTTGTTTAAAATTCAATCCGGGAAATCATAAGCGACTCAAGACAGATTCGACAGCTGAAAGAGTTCGCGATCAATGAATTGCACTGCGTATGACAGCCTACTTTTCACCGGCAAGGCAAGATGGCTAGCTTTTCTGGGAGGCAGGCAGCTCCGCATTAATCGGCATTGGTCAATACCGTAGTAGTAGTAGTCCAACGCGCTTCTTGATAGGAAGAAAAAAAGGGACGTAAGTTAATATTTTAAGAGAATTCTTGGCTTTATCTCTCTCTATATTGAATTGATTTCTGAACTAGCTAAGTAGCAGTGCTCTGCAGTTGCTTTTAATGCAATCGTATAAAGATGTTATAAATTGTAATAATCTCATTCTGTTTTTCTTTTTAAAATATGAAGAAGTAATTTCTTATCAAATGAAAATATAAAAATTAGCAATTTGACTCCATGTTGAGTTTTGCTCAATAGTATGTTTCAAGAATACTGTATTTCTCTTTTAATTTGTATTTCCCCCTCATATATCTCTCTCCCAAAAGCATTTGACACTGTTGATCATAAGATTTTACTCAATAAATTAGCTTTGCTTGGCTTCAGTCATAAAGCCCTAATATGGTTCCAATCTTATCTCATAGGTAGAAAACTATGTGTCATTGATGGAAATTACAGATCCCAATGAAAAAATGTAATACATGGTGTCCCACAAGGTTCTATCCTTGGTACCCTTCTTTTCACCCTGTATGCTAATGACCTTTCCTCCGTTATCAAGTTTTCCAGTATCCATACTTATGCAGACGACCTAAAAATTTACTCCAGCTGTCCAAAATAAAAAATCAATGCAACTGTTGTTAAGATGAATAAAGATAAATGGTCTTAAATTTAATCCTGTAAAAACGCAGTCTATAATCATTGGTTATTCACGCTTGATAAATAGTATTGATTTGAACCTAACTCACAAAATCACTGTTGATGGCAATTCAGTTAAAAACTTGGGTATAACCATGAACTCAACTCTTGACTGGTCAGAGCAAGTTATTAGAACATGTAAGAAGGTTTTTTCAGCAATGCATCCCTTTAAGATAATGCAAGATATTCTTCCTAGAAGTGTCTGATTGTTACTGGTTAAATCTTTCCACATTTCCTGTACTGTAATTCTGTAATGAATGACATGTCATTCTGAATAATAGACTGTAGCGCAGTCAGAACTACTGTCTTCGGTATGTCTACTCTCTTCAATGGCATGAACGAATTACTCAATCCCACATTGCAAGCTCAACTCTCAAACTACCAGATCAGAGACTATTCACAATAAACTTGTCAAAGAAATCCTCAAATATGGCAAACTTAATTACTTTAAAAACGATTTCAAATTTGTTTCTGAAGGCAGACAGAATAATGTTTCTCATACTAGAACCGGGGATAATACACTTAGGATATCGAACCACCGTACTACAATCTATACTAAATCATTTGTTGTAAGTGCTTGTCGGGCTTGGAACGCACTTCCTAATTTTTTCAATTAATTTTTTGTGTATAAATTTTATTCTATTATTACTAATTATATAGTCTCGCAGATCGAAGTTATCAAGGTTAAGTTTGAATAAACGAATTTTTGTCCAGACTTCGCCCTTATTACGTAAATGCTTCACATAAAATCACATTGTTAATATTAAAGCTTTCTCTCATATATAATACTTTGTGTTGTTAATAATATGCTTTTCAATAAGTCACAATTATATTTTGTAAATTTACGTAAGAGCCTTTGGTCAAAAATGAAAACGATCATTAAATTCAATAATCAGTCATCATTTTGAACAGAAGCCGTATCAAAATATTTTATTTTGAATTGATGTAAAAATGTTTGACCAAAAAACAGAGCTAACATTATTAGTTATTTGCTCAAGATGTCATTTCTGATCCAATTAAAACGATTTTTCTGAAACGTGAAAATAAACTTCATTATTGGTTATTACTTGCATGAACGAGAGAGCCGAAGTGAATCAGCATTTTGAAGGCTTAAAGTACTTTCCATGTTGCCATTAACGAGTATTTGAGTGATTGTGCCATTAGTGACTGAGTAGGTCATTGTTTGACTGGATTTCACATCAAAACAATATTGCGGCATGTAATCGGTTTCGATAAATTGCTCGAAAAGTTTATTATAACTTTATACTGTATAACTTTTTTGTCCTAGATCCTTCCCATCTGATAAACGATGTCACCAAACCCAAACAGTAGTCTGAAATTTTAAGGATTATTGTGATTAGCAATCGGTGAAGTAGGCTATTCCTGAGGTAAAACAATGCTTAATATTATTGCCGAATATATTTTTGATGTACTAGCGAAGTTGCTGACGTTGATGAGTGCTTTCCAGATTATTGAACAAGAAGTATCGTGTCAATTTGATTAGGCCTATTTGCGCTAGTTCAAAAGTGTAGTTGAATTTTTTATCTATCGTATGGCACAAACGCAAATGTCTTGCATTCACAATCGTCAAGGGTAATTGAAAAAAACAAGTAAAACTTTATTCAACTAGAAATGAATTTCTTCAATTTCAAGATTTGAATTTCAGAGTATTTTCATCGGGTGAAGGACATCAGAAGGGCCCAACAATATTTCCTTCCGAGTGGAAAAGTTGAAATTGAATAACAAGAGTCGGCCAGAACGTTGAAATTTAATAACAATAGGCGACCGCTGAGCGTATAGCACAAATTCTACCTGTCCATCTATTGTTGTTGGTGGGCCCGTCTGATTTCCTTCACCCCTATTAGGCTATACGGCTGTTTGAATTATAGTGGTAGCGAAGTTTGGACTGAAAGGTCCTCTCTCCACTCTTTCACTCATTCTCGAAGAATCCCACTAATCTTCGTAGATTCAGGTAGGAACCCAAAGGAAAAATATATACAGTACTTCCTCTTCCAAAATAATAACCGTTGACAGATTAAAGCATCGTGTTGTCTTCATGAGTATACTAATGACAAATAAGGCAAGGATTGATTGGTTGCCTGCTGGGCACGGTGACGGAGCGCTCGTGACGTTCAGTCACGAGTGCTTGATACTGCTATTGGAGGGGTGGCCGGAAGGAAATAACGACTACTTATTTTACATTACTTACATTACTTATCTGGTGGTTTGGAGCCCACTTCGAACCGTAGGTTCCATCCATCAATCCATCTTGATGGATAGTGAGAAAGAGTATGACAGTGGCTTAAAGCACGTTTTTTCGGCTCCTGATACAGTTTGAGTTTTCGTCGGTTTTTGTGGTCGTATTAGTGTGATTTTTCGCTGGCTTCCGAATTGCAGTGTTACCTTTACTGTGCTCAAATTTCATAGTGATATCTCACCTATTGGTTGTGTAATCGTGAAAGCACCGTTTTTTTAGACATGGGCAAACCTTCCCAACCGACTCTGCGAAGCAATTCTAAAGGCCAGGCAGCAAAAGATAAGGAGTCTCGCGATAAGAACTCGGCTACACCGGATCGCCGGCCCGACTCGGCCCCTACTCCCTCTTCATCCAAGGTAGGAAGCGGGGTGGCGGTGAGGATGGCGACTCAGGATAACTTTTCGGAGCTTCTTTCCAACGGTGAAGTTCTAAATCGGTTGGCGGAGCTTGTTGCTGATAAATTATTACATAGACTGTCTGACATTATAACTTCAAAATTCACGAGCGAATTCGAACCGCGAATACAAGCGATGGAAGCGAAAATTGAGTCTCTGGTCGCGGAGGTCGACCTTATTCGCGAGGAGGCCACTGCTCGTGAGCGTGCTTTGGAGAGACGGATTGACGAGCAGGAGCAATACCAACGTCGGAATAACGTCAGAATTTTTGGCGTACCTGAGGTCAGCGGCGAAGATGTAGCAGCTGTGGTCACGGATCTCTTCCGTGGAAAGCTAGATCTGGAAGTTGACACCGCACTAATCGACCGATGCCATCGCGTTGGCCGCATCCGGGTCCCAGAGCCAGGACAGCCGCAGCCCAGACCGCGTGCGATTCTGGTGAAATTCATCAGCTATCAGACGAGACGTGGTGTCATATCTGCGAGGCGACAGCTGAAGGGCACCTCTATCACCATACGAGAGGACCTGACTCAGAGGCGAAGCCGTTTCTACCGCGAGATTGGCGAACGTGTGGGCTTCAAAAATGTGTGGACTATCGATGGGACCGTGCTGTGGCGAGAAGGGGGAAATGTCCTGTCAAGTCAGCGTATCTAATAGACTTACGACAATAGCTTTCTTCTTTCTATTGAGTTTATATTTAGCTAAATGTTATATTGTTAGATTGTTTGAGTGAGAGCGTATGTGTGAGTATTTTTTGTCGTTATTACTTATTCATTTATTCATTAATATATAACGGATATTATAATGTTCTTTATCAATTAATTAATTTTCATTTATTTGCCATTATGTGTGTATATATGTGTATGTGTATGTATATGTATGTATATGTATATATATATATATGTATATGTATGTATGTATATATATGTATATGTTATTTATTTATTTTATTTATTATTATTATTATTATTATTTTTTTTTTATTTTTTTATTTTTTTTTTGTCATCTACCAGTAGGAGATCACTAACATGCGTGGTGCTTGAACGCATGTAGATACGGTGTATAGGTATACATGCTCATGCGTTCATTCTTTCTTCAATTCATTTACTTTTTTTTTTCCTCATTAGCCATGTCTATTTTATGCCATTCTTATATTTTATCTATCGTTTATCATTTTCTATTTTCTCATCTGGTGTGTATGACGCATAGTACTGAACGTGTGAATGAGCATGTATGTATGTATGCACAGGTGTGATATTGGGCATGTATGAGTGGGAATTATGTAAAGTTGTGTTGTTGCAGCCTAATGCAACTAATATTGTTTACTTCTATGTGCATGCCTCTGGCCCACCGTACCTACCCAATTCTTCAATGTTATGAGAAAGTTTTAAGAAATAGGATTATTGCATCTGCACTGTTAAGATGAGGATGGCAAACTATTGTTGTTAGGTTATCTCTGCTAATTGTTATCTCTGCTAATTTTCAGATTAATGGTAATGCTATTAAGTATTGCGTAGTGATAAGGAAATATTTCTATACTATAATCGTCTAATCTACTTTCTTCTCTGATCCGTTTTATTTATCAACATCACTGCTATTCTCTCTTGCTTCGTAACTACAAAATCCAGAAGATGAAGGTAACATTGACTGATTCCGTTCTTTCCGTTAGCTTTCTATACTTTATTGTGATAGCCGACTCAATGTCTGATTTATAATGGAGCCGAGCTGCTCACGCCATGCGAACAAAACTTATCTTATTTCACATTTTAAAATTAATAGTAAGTTTCTTTAATTTACATAATATGTTTCTGAATGATTGTTCCGTGTGTTCTAGTGTGATTGTGGTTTGCTTGAATGTTTATAACTTATTTTTCTTCGCGTCCTGCCGCGTTTTTTGTTCCCTCCTCTGCGCGCCCTTTGTCTGTAAGACAATGCTTCCTCTTGTGAATGACTCAACGGGATAACGTTCCGGCCGCACTGAGTACCGGCGATCTGCTCAAACGGGCTTTCTTGCCTTTTCCTGGTCGACTGAAAATAGCTCATGTAAATGCACAATCCCTCCTATGTCACATTGATGAATTTAAGTTAGTCTTTGGAGATCAGAATTCTGACATAATTCTTGTTTGTGAATCCTGGCTTAAGCCGAATATTTCTGACAGGCTTGTTCAGCTTGATGGTTATGAGCTGCTCCGTAACGATCGTTTGCATAAAAATGGTGGAGGGGTTGCTGCATTCGTTAAGCGTGCCCTGCTGCCAAGTCTTAAATTTTCTTCAAACAGTTCAATACGAGACAGACCCGAATTTTTTTTTTTTTCGATATTACAATTACTAGTATCAAAATGCTTGTAGGGGTTTGTTATCGACCTCCCCATATAGGACACATGAGTGACTTTGAGGATGCCCTATTGCGGCTAATGTTACCCTACAGTCATGTGGCAGTCATGGGTGACTTTAACACCGACTTACTTGGACGAGACACCTGGGACAAAACTCAACTAACAGCAATGTTTTATGCTGGTAGTATGACCCTTCTTCCCCTCCAAGCTACGCATCATACTTCTACGGCGGACACGCTTTTGGATCTCATTGCAGTTGCTGATAGGAAAGCAGTTGTTAGCCATGGACAGATCCCTTTTCCGGCTCTCTCAGGTCATGACTTAATTTATCTTGTGTATGCTTTGAAAAGTCCTAAACCAGCGCCGAAAATTATTACTATTAGAGATTATAAGAATATAAATTACCCCGCCTTGTTTGGTGAAGCTATTAATATGAATTGGCAATGTATGTACACAACTAATGACGTCAATCACATGGTGAGAGAATTAAATTATGGGTTGACATATTTGTTTGAGAAATATGTCCCCCTTATTGAAAGAAGAGTGACAAGGAATCCTGCTCCGTGGATTACAGGTGAGATTCGGCGGTTGATGTGCGAGCGTGATCGACAATGTAAGATAGCACGAAGAACTAAGAATCCAGCAGACTTTCAAATTTACAAACAATTAAGAAATTCGTGCAAACAAACGATCCGCAATGCTAAGTCAAGGTATCACCATGACTTAATTACTTCCACTAGATCCTCATCAGCTATGTGGCGCAGATTGAGGAGTATCGGTGTTGGCAAGGTGAGGGGTGGATCTAAGGTGTCTCACACCTTAGATGAACTGAACAACTTCTTCACTGATATCCCTGTGAGCTTGGATCGCGCCCATCATTATTTTGATTCACTGCCTCCATGTGATGCACCTGAACTATTCTACTTTTCAGCTGTGAGTCAACAGGACGTTTTAATCACCATCAATAAAATCAAAAGCAATGCAGCTGGATTCGATGGTCTCTCAATAAAATTCATTAAAATTATGCTTCCTGTGATTCTGCCTTTTATCACCCATATCATCAACACCTCCCTTCTTACATCTGTTTTCCCTGAAGACGGGAAATTTTCTATTGTCATACCTCTCAACAAAATTCCCAATCCTACTTCCCCATCTGACTATAGACCTATCAGCTTGTTGGCAGTGTTATCCAAGGTTCTGGAGAGCATTGTCCATCAGCAGATGATTGCTTTCATATCAAGAGAGAGGTTGATCAGTGACTTCCAGTCTGGTTTCAGGGTTGGGCATAGTACCACCTCAGCCCTTCTGCGAGTCACTGATGACATTCGTAAGGCAATGGATTGCAGAGAACTTACAGTTGTGGTTCTGGTTGACTTTTCTAAGGCCTTTGACTGTATATTCCATCCGGTACTATTGTATAGGCTGCAAAGCTTAGGGTTTTCACGTTCCATCATGGCATGGGTGCGGTCCTACTTGCAGAATAGGTGTCAGTGTGTGAGGCTTGGGGGTTCCTCTTCTCGCTGGCGACCAGTGGAAAGGGGGGTTCCTCAGGGTTCTGTTCTGGGTCCTCTGCTATTTAGTGTTTACATTGATGACTTGACTCATGTTCTAAATACTACTAGACATCACTTTTATGCTGATGACTTACAACTGTACAAACATTTTCATCCTTCTGACTTTGACTTGACCATTGGTGAAATGAATGCTGTTCTGAATCGCATAGTGGAATGGACTCAGAATAATGGCCTCAAGATAAACGAGAGTAAATCACAAGCTATGGTTGTGGGTTATTCTCGTCTTTTAAATAACTGCAACCTCACTGATGGACCATTCATTAATATTAATAACACTCAGCTCGACTTTCAAACCAAAGTAAATAATCTTGGACTTTCACTCTCAAATACTCTAGACTGGACTGAGCACGTAAACACGACTTGCAATAGAGCCATTGGTGGTATCAATTCATTAAAGAAAATAGGACACCTCTTACCTCTTTCGACTAAAATCATGCTTGTTAAGACTTTAATTTTTCCTATATTCTATTACTGTGACTTGGTAACGATAGACATGACTGTACAACTGACAGAGAAGCTGCAGCGTGCACAGAATTACTGTGTGCGGTTCATCTTCAATTTACAGAGAGACGATCACATATCACCATATTACAACCGACTTAAACTCTTGAAGCTTCATGGCTGTAGGTGTCTCCATGCACTCGTGTTTCTGTACAAGCTTCTTAGAACTAGATCTCCCAGCTACTTGGCAGTGGATTTCCGCTTCATGAGTGATGTCGGCAGGGGTGGTACTCGTCATGGGTCTCATCTGCTGGCTGTTCCTGTTCATAGAACAGTTATGTTCAATAAATCTTTCCAGGTAACGGCCAGTAGGCTGTGGAATTCCCTCCCTGTTGATATAAAGTCGATGGCCAATGAGCGCCGGTTCAGTGCGGCGGTTGTGGCGTGGATCAGGGGTGGTGGGCTGGATGCGGTATGACTGGATGTCGACCTTGAGGGACGATTGTGTGTGTGTGTGTGTGTGTGTGT
Source organism: Conomelus anceps (assembly GCA_948455865.1). Taxonomy (NCBI): domain Eukaryota; kingdom Metazoa; phylum Arthropoda; class Insecta; order Hemiptera; family Delphacidae; genus Conomelus; species Conomelus anceps. The sequence goes on along the minus strand of OX418217.1, from coordinate 68,636,979 downwards.
GTGTGTGAGGTTCGTGTGTGTATGGTTCAGTGCGTTGTTTGAATGCATGTTATCTTTTCAAAACAGTTTGGTCCTTTTCTTTTATTTTTTTATTTAATATTTATTAAATAATAAAATTGATATTTTAATATTTATTTTTTATCTCTATCTTGTACATATTTCTTCTATAATTATCGTTTTCCAAGCTTTGTTATGTTCGTTTTATTTTTATTCAAGATTGCTTTTCTTTTTATTTTTTGTTTTCTTCTTTTTTTTTTTCATTTCATTTCTTATTCATTTCAAAATTGTTTATGTAGAATTGTATCGGAGGGTTGAGTGCAAGAGGGGGCCGGCTGCGCCTCAACTCCGCCCTCCTAGGATAAAATAAAGGCAGCAATTCAATTCAATTCATCTTTATCATTCACTCATTACCCACGCACAAGTCTCATACTCATAAGGGCATCACGAAAAAAAATGAGTGAAAATTTTCTTGGAATTGTCAGAGCGGACAATAATAATTTTAAAACATGCAATTCCATAGTATTCTTCTCTACGGAACTATGGATATTGAAAATTTTTTTATTACCGCTTGATTGCAGCTAAGTGCTGAGATCAGCTGATGGAAGAACGGAACTTGTTTAGGTACGGACGTCATTCGCCTGTCGTCCCGCTGTCCTTGGCGTTTGTCGTCCCAGTCGTTTGCCGTCGACCTTCATTTATCGACAGGATTTGCGCTTCTTCGCAACGCAATCTCTTCCCGACTAGTGGAAATGATAATCATTGCCGAATGAACACATTCTGAGTAGAATTGGGAAACTTGTCCATTCAGACTTCAGGACCATAATGTTTGTAATGGTAGGGTTTGAATGGACGATTATGTCTAGAAATGTTCCTTTTTGAATATGAGTGATTGATTGATTGATTGATTAATTGGTGGAAATACTTTTTCGGTAATGCAGTTCAGCCAACTAATGGATCTTTTAACAGTTACAGGAATTAGAATGAGAATTAGAAAATTATTAACGTAATTATTGGGTTTTTTGATCTTGCGGGTTTTACCAAATAGGCTCTGAAGATTCGGTAGAGAATGACACAACGATGGTCTTCAAGAGGAGGAAGTAGAGTTACGAAAGGAAAAACTTATGAAATGAAGAGGAGTAGACATCCAGAACATCAATCAATATGAACTATAGTGATAATGTCAATTGAAATTCATATTGATAAAGAGTATTGGGTTTATTGGGTTTTGTGGTAGTGAGTAAGTTTTTACTGTGAGACTACTTACATGCTCTTGATATTTATTGATGTATTGTATCTATTTGAATGGTATGTAAAATTTAATTTTTTTTTTATTGAGTGGTGAACTTTAAATTAGCTTTGTAAAAAATATCCTCCTATTTTATCATAATGAGAGATTCTCATATAATCATTGGTTCATCGATACAATCATTAATAATTTATTAATGTTTGAGAGTCAGGTATTGATCATTTCAATTATGGCCGTAAGTCGTAGCAGGTATCTGTTCAATCAGATAGAGAGCTGCGTTCTCCTAGGCACTCTTTGTAAAGGTGACCGATTAGATTGGCCAGCAAAAAAGACACTGTTCTTTGCTGTAAAATCACTTCCCGGTGGTTCGGAACCTACCTACAACTATAGGTCCAACTCACTAATCACCATCATCAAACTCATTACCCACGCACATGTCTCAAACCTACGTTGGCTTCATCCTTCAAAAAAAATTATAGATGATTATATGGTATACAATAATAATGCTGTTTGTACTGATAAAAATAATGCACTATCCTGAAATGTAGGTATTCTTTTGTAGATGTGTTTGATGAGAATCACGAATTCGAGAAAAACATTTACAGATTCTGAGATTCACTACTGTGAATTATCAGTTTGTAGTCCGAGTATGCCCACTGGGTACATATTTACATACTGCAGTATTTTCTGTTGGGCTATAATGACGCACTGGTATTTCCTTTGGCTCTGAAATATTCATGAGGTGTTTACTTATCACGAGGTAGTTTGTTTTTATGGTAGTGAGTAAGTTTTTACTGTGAGACTACTTACATGCTCTTGTTAAATCTTGACAGCTCTTTTATGTGATCTAATGTAATAAGCTAGTCAGCTGTCTATCATCTTTGCGGGAAAAATCAGAAAACGTTCCTCAAAATTCTAGAAATTACTGTATCATAGAATAAATTTTTATATAGAATTACAGAATATTTTATTTTGCAAACATGCATGTTTATCACGAAAAATTTATAAGCTGAATCCTTGTTTAATTTTTTTGTATATTATTTCTACTGTATATTACTTCTAAACTATTGATGACGTGTTGAAGAAAAATAATCTCTCATCAAGGCCACTGAAACTAGGATTAGGCTACCGAAATACTGTATTTACATAGCTTAATATGTTTTTTCGAAGCTTATAAGCACGTTATTTTATTGTCAAACCTTCTAATAAGCTCTACAGTGAGCAATTACAAGATATTTGTATCCAAAACAAACATTACAGATTACCGGTTAGCTTACCGACTAACAGATTACTTAAAATGCTTCAAAATTGCATTTATTTTCTAAACATTATGGGAAGAAATTGACAATACATAGAAGATAATTGAAAAATTAGCAATACCTAAGATGCAGAAATCGTATTATTACCCTAGTAAGCTGTAAAATATGACTGTATGTCATTTCAAATAAAAGTACTGTCCATAAATTCTCGTGAAGAATTGAAAAATGATTATATGAATAATAATCTAATCAATAGCCTACACAAATATTTTTGATTTGCCAGTTTGACTTGTCCCTAATTTGTAGTGCAATCAATGGACATGAATAAATATACATTTTAATTCTTGTAAGCAGCATAAAGATTCAAAGGATTTTATACTGTAACTGAAAATGTTTTAGACATTCTTCCACATTATAAATTGATGTGGTTATACCAATGCTTCAAATCGTTTATATTTCATGATGGGATTGAAACGTGAAGTTATAAAATAAATTCGATGTTAAAATATGACTAAAATTATTTTTATTGATGAACCCTGGATTTCTGCATTTCTATTAAATATATTATTCAAGTTAGTTTGAAGTAACTGACAAGTTAGCAAACTGTCAAATACTGTATCCAGAAACAGAAGCAATTTCTAATTCCTTGAAGTGCTTTACAAAAATATCAGTCACCACCGGGAATCGAACCACGGTCCTCCCAATTGCCGGTCGGGCGCCTTAACTACTAGACTATAGTGATCCTTCTGCACAGCAGATGGTGGTGACTGATATTTTTGTACAGTAGTATTCATCGATTTCCATCACCTATTCAATGCTGTTGTCAATATCCGCCATTGCCGAAGTCTTCAGTATAAATTAATAGCACTTAAAAGAATTCGAAATTAATATATTCCTTTTTTAAATATTATTCCTACTGTTATAGATTCTATGGGATAGTAATCCTATTATTGCCTGGAGCCTGAATAACCATTAATTGCATTTTCAGGAAAAATCCAAGGCTCACAGAATTTTCATTGAAGCAATTCAATTGAATAATCATTATATCAACTATACCTACATTCTACATTGAAATCCAACATTGTGCTCAATGATTTCCATAATGAATTTTGAATCCGTTTGGTTCTACTGGATTAATTGATATTAAAATTAACCTTTTATTGTAAATTTAAAGATTTGCAGTCAATTTTTAATTGTGAATAATAGTTCGGGTATTAAGAGCGTGAAGCGCGACTTTATTGCTTGAGCCAAAACTGTTACTGCGCAACCCACAGCGGAGAGCAATAATTTTGCGAGAGCGATAAAGAATCTTCACGCGGAAATTACATACAGCATTTTTCCTACAACTGCAGTTCTGGATTCCAGCACAATAAAAGCTTGTAGTTTCTCAGTAAACAGCTGTTTTATGTTTATTTTTCAGCACGTAAACTAATTCTTTTCGAGCAGTTGTTGAAAAATAATATTTGTACTCACTCTTGGCCAAAAGCCAAAAATTTTCAAGTCATGGAGGCTCATCTTCAAGGCGTCCTAGATCGGCGATGTTGATTTTTGGTTAGAGGAATTGTGGCTTTTGTATAATATGATTGAAAAGTTTTATGAGATTAAAACTTAATTGTTCACTGAGGATGTTTTGTTTATTGTGTGTGGTGTGTTTGTAAATTTCAAATTGTTCCAAGGTTTTTAGTTTGTGTCCTTTAGATTTTATATGTAGAATGTGTAGATTGGTAGTGATGTCATTAAAAGTGTGTCCAGTTTGAATGATATGGTCTGCAAAAGTAGATTCGGTTTTTGTATTTAAGACTTGTAAATGTTCTTTGTAACGTTGTTTGAACGGCGGCCTGTTTGTCCTATGTAAAATTTGTTAAAATCAGAGCAGTTCAGTTTGTAAATCCCTGGGAGATCGTATTTGTTTGTGTACACTTGTGTAATAATTTTTGTCGCAGAGTAAAAACAGCTTATATTTCAAAATTGAATATATTCCAATAAAAGTTTTTAGGAACCACGTTCAAACAGTGATGGCTGTAATTTTGTTTGGTCGATCATTCTGTTACTAATCCAACTTTTCTTCCCGGAAGTCTTGCTTTTCGCCTACTAGCGACTTTCCATCTACATACTACTGTACTGCCATTCCATAATTTTTCCTTAACAATGTATAGCCTACTGTATAGAGTGACATTGTCGCCACAGGCGAGAAGTTAGTGTATCTCACAACCTTTCGTTTAATGTTTAGAGAAAGCCTGCCTGTCGGATTCCGGCAGTGATGATTGAGCAGAGCTGTCTTCTGTCACGCAAGATGGCATCATGACAGGGATGTCCTTGGTCGGGTGAATCTCGGGGAACAGGCTCCTTTCCGTCTTGGGATTGGGAGTCAGTGAGTCTGGCGTGCTCCGTGACGCAAGATAGGGCGCGTCATGCCGCCGGTAATTCGCTCTGGATCCCGACCTCGTTTCATTTTGAAAGTGGCGAAAAGAGCGGCATTGTGCCTGCTTACTCCTCGGCATTGGTCTGTTGATTAGCAAGCCGATCGATATCTTTTGTTCACCTAATGGCCGTAGCAGAGTGCATTAGACGTGAATCTAGGACAACTCTTTTGTCATTTGTTCTTTATTTTTTCTATATATTTAACGATCACCAAATTGCAGTCGATACCGTGAAACTGCAAATTACGGCCGCCTTCTTGTTATTTAGATAAATTAGCACGAATTGGATATTGTTATTCTGATAGTGATAGATGGACATCACTCCCACGCTTGTATTATGTATATAGCCTACTCAAGGAGCACACGGGATCACATTCCACCCTGACTAATTCATGATCGAACTGAAAAACGTTGCTTTCCGTTAGCTATTAATGGATTTTTAATTTAAAAATCTATTTAATTTTTTTTTTTTTTTTTTTTTTTTGGAGTGGCCGTAGCCGAGTGGGTTAAGTGCTGGTTTGCTAGCCCAAAGGTCCCGGGTTCGATCCCAGTTCTGACCGAAAGATTTTACCTCGGGCCACTCCCGTGTTTCGGAGGACACGTTAAGCTGTCGGTCCCGGCTGCCTAAAAAAAAAAACAGTCGTTAAGTCACGTCAGAGGCCCAGAACTTATTCAGGTGCGACCTGATAACTCTGACACCAGACCTGAGCCAGCCAGGTCACACGATATTATTATTATAATGGATTTTTATATTTTAAAATAATCATCTGCCTTCAATATGTTCTTTAAAGGCTGCTATTTAATGGGCTATGCCCGATTCCCTCCCAGGACCTCAGCCAGGTAAAAATCATAGCCTGATTCCCTCCCAGACGTGAAAAGGTCTATAAAAATCATAGCCAAATTCCCTCCCGTTGGTGAAATGATCTTATCCCGATTGCCTCCCAAAATATCACTGAAATTGAAGTACTTACAATAAATTCTAAATTTTCACTTCAAATATGTGTTAAAGTCTTGGCTGTTTATGTTATGATAGCTGCGTCAATATTGAAGTACAGTTTTTACAATAAATTCTACATTCTTGCTGTCTTAGCTGTGCCAATGTGAAATGTATTTCATTTTTATACTAAAAAAGACAATTTTTGTAGCACACTCGCTTTACATATTCTTGTCATGATTCCTGATTTATACTTTTCAATTTCTTTCTGTATGAATTTCTCTTTTCCGGTAATTTGTTTTCTTCGTGTATTTAGGGTGGGCAGAGCCAGTGAGAATAGTGCAATGGCTGGGAGGGAATCGGGCTTTGCCCAACTGGGTGAAACCGAGGGACAACCTTTCGCCTGGGAGGGTTGAACTTAACTAGAGTCGGCCATGGCTACACCCTATATAATAATATGTTCTATCCCGTGATCATTGTCTATTACTTTGTCTGGTCTGTTCAGCTGGAAGTTTGAATGCTAGGCAAAGGCTAATATAATGTAAGTAATAAAACCTGAAATAATTTTCTGCCATTAATTGTTTTTTATTGTATTTCTCGAAATTTCTACCCAATTTTTATTATAAGTTATTCTTTTGGCTACTTCATTAATATATATTTACAAATTGTAGCACTCGTAAGCTGAACCGTAAGATTAGATATTAGAATGAATATGCCATTCCCGAAAAATGTAACATGTTTGTGGGAATGAGCTGTAGTACATGCATAATTTTCAATTGCCATACAGATGATAATTGACAGATAGTCTATAGTAAAATGATTTTTGTCAACTCAATATGATAAGTTCATATTAATTTTGATGAGCTAATCTCAACGTCACTAATAATATATTATGTCTAGTGAGAGCGAATTGATTTTAATGAGTGGGTATTGTGAGGATGAGCTGGGTTGATGTCTGTTTAGGACTCTGGTGGTGTTTGGGAATATTGGAGTGACATGGGGTTGATAGCCTCACAATTCAGAGCAGTCGATGACCGTTCGCTCACCCTCTTACACGCAATTCTAATGGGAAAGTGAGTTCGTGTGTTGTCTCCGTAAAGCGGCTGGATTTTGTGTTTGGGCCGATTTGCATGTGGCCGGCATCGCATGACCACAGTCACATTTTAGTGGCAGCATATCGATCGTCAAGAGAAAGACGGTGCCTTGCCTTGTTTTAGCGAGTTCCGTAACAGGAGCAGGTTGTCAGTAGACGCGGCGCCCTGGCCCTGGCCCTGCTCGGGGCGCACTCCCGGTCCCGCAGTCGTCCATGGACGCCTCGTTCGAATGGTGGCTTCAGCAGCCAGCCTCCAGACACTTTCCCGACAATCTGGCGGCCGTCGACAGTCTGGTCGGTACGTCCACCCACGGCTTATTGTCTACCGTTTGGGTGTTGTCTATTGATTGACGTTTCTCTCGAACACCAGTAATTTTTTTTCAAAAACCAGCACAATTTTTAGATTGATGCCTTTCCAGAAGGCATTTCTAATAGTAGGCCTTATTTGTAGTAGATTTACCAATATTTTTTAACTTGTAGCATAGTTTTTCACCAATCCACTCGAAGAATCTGATCGTAAAACTCTCATAGTATCTCATAGAAAAAAAGAAACATATTTTTAATTTAGAGCAGTGTTAACAACCTGTCTTGGATTGTGACCCATGGGATGATTCTGCTAACCATCAATTTTCAATGGATATTCATATTTATTATGTCTTCAAGACTGGTTAGTGTTCGTGCAATCATCTTAAATGCGTCCAATAAGCATGTGATGATTATTTTTAAAGAGACCTATCAAGTATTCATGTCTGAAAATTGAAAATTTACGTTTAATTTTTCAAATTTAATATGTGCCGCGACTTATCTGTAATCTTTTTATGGCTTATCGGTTGATAACACAAATTTGAATAAAAAACCGTTATTCAATAATAATAATATCGGGCCACAGTTTCAAGTCTGAGTAAAGAGAGATTTGCCATAAATAGAAATATGCTTGATTCTATGTGATAGAAATCGATTGTTATTTCCGCCTTGTAAACTGGATGTAAGTTTTTTCAAAAGGTTTTACTATGTTGAGAATTTGAATATTTAAGTTCGATATAACTTGTTTACTCATTTGACGCTCATAGCAATGAATTTTTTATGTACTAAGCGCTTTTTCTCACAACATAACTCAATTTATTTTAAAATTATAGAAAAAATTGTTAAACTGTCTTGTGATCTGGGTCATATTATGTATTCTTTGAAAAAATAAGTAAGGTCTAGTCGAATTTTATAGTATCTGATTTTATTTTATTTAATAGTACATTTATAAAACTAACTAGGCCTATAAGGAACCCTTAACAAATTGAAACGTCTCTTATTACAAATCAATCACTGTCATCAGGCATGGGAATGCAATGTTGAAGAATTTCTTTCATTATATCTCAAAGTTTTTGTGTTGCCGTTATTAAGAGTGAATCATTGATCAACATCAATCAGTGAGTGAGGCAGTAATGTTCTACTTCCATAATAGTTGAAATCGATTTTACTGAATATTGGTTGATCAAGTGATTGATCACTAAAAATCAATAAATCAATGATATTCTGCAATTTTTGAATTTCTCTATCACCATTCAATCACTTTCTCCAATTACTATCCTCTTTTTTAATCACTGACCGAGAGCTATTAATTGTTAATAGTAAGGCATGCGAAGTGAAACTTAGTTTTAGTTTGCCAACTAACTTGTTTCGTTTTCAATCTCAATACTAGTTTTTATAGCTTGATAATTGCATTCCATTTTAAAACCAGGATTCCAAATTTCTTAACAGAAAATGCAATTTTTAAAAACTCAACACGCTCATTGACACATTAATAAAGTTTTTTATTTTAGTTTTGGCTATTTCTCTTCATTTTTTTAATTAGAAGTGTAGACCCTATTCTGTTTAGTGTTTTACAAAATTTACTTTTTCTTGCCAATGAAGCCCACATGAGTCTGAGATTTTTGATTGGAAAATGAGATTAATAATGATACAATGATATTTTAAATGGTGGACCTACAGTTTTAGGTGGGTTCCGGACCACCCGGGTAAATGTCTTTCAAATTAAGCAATAATTCTTCCAATTATTTGGTTTCAAATCGAGAACAAACTTTTTTTAATAGCTTATTGGTTCATTTATTGGCTTGAGAAGTGCTCTTTTCAGTGTTTAAATTTGTGTGTTGGTGTAGTTGAAATAACATGGCATTCTCCTTTTCCGTTCTTATGGCGCGGACCAGGGTTTGTTCCTCCTGGTACAGAAAAACTTTCGAAAAATTCATGGACTGGAGGTGGGAAAATTGTTGGCATGACTTGTTTACAGACACGCACATCTAGAAATTGATTCTCACGGTCTTGAACTCTCATTCTCCTTGGGTGAAATCCAAGTTTAGCTAGGCTTAATTCAAGTCCAATTCTACCTACTTCCGTCTTTCGAATCTTCGTCAGTGTAAGAATGGCCTCAATGGCCAAGACTTCGCCATTTTGTGCAATTCATCTCTCAGATCCAAATTCTCATTTTTTACTACCTATCGCATCAATAATCACTGTAAATCACTTTAACTATTAGATCTGAGAGTTGCTTATCTGTAATCATTAATACTGTAATCATTCATACACATTGTAAATTTGCTCAACTAAAGCCATATGAATCTGAAACTTCCTAACATCTACAGAATGTATTTTGTCTGTGGGAGATTTCAGTTTATTTAGGGTTATACAATATCTAGTTACCTAAGTATGAACCAGCAGAAAAATGTGTTCATCTAAGTACATTATTTCAAAAAAGAAAAACTAGAAACATTCGTTCGTTCAACTCGGTAGAATAATAATAAACGAAAATTTAAACATTCTTTATGTTTGAAGAACAGGCGAAACTGGGAGTATAAAGTCTCTTCTTCCACGGGTTGAACATACAAAATTTGAGCTTGGCAAAATGATTTTGACAACCATAATCGTCCATCGTGTGGGGTGATTGAAAATCGAATAGATAAATTTAATGTAATGGGTTAATTGTTTGATGTTCAAAGAACAATACTCCCTTGCAGTGGCCAATCAGAAACAAAAATCACCTCAAAAACGACAATAATTTGTGAAAATCTATTTCTCATTTCCTGGAAAATTTCAGCTAAATGGCTAAAGTCTAAATGGATGCAAGTGAGTCATTTAACAGATAGAATTTTCATGTTTTTAAGGTCAATTCTTGTCAAAAGTCTCTTAATAAAAATATGCAATTGAATTGCATAAAAATGGAATTCATCAATAGTGAAATAACTATCTTAAAACTCACAAGCAAATTTTTTGCAATAATTTTCATTTTATTTTGTGTACAGTATTTTTACTTTTTTTGTGTTAATCTGAAATTACCAGTTTCATGCTGTGATTGTTTAATAAGTGAATTTAATTTTCAATATTGAAGGAAATATTTTCATTTTGTGAAATTCAACGTGTATATGTATTTTGTGAAACCGACATTTTAATATTGATAAAACTAATGCGTAATTCAGTAAGGGTACTTTATTACTTTGTTATCATTTTCGTTTTTTTTTTAGAAATAATAGATCTTTCATTTTGTATTTGTAGTCAGCACATAATTTGCTGGCTGTGCGCTAATAATTTTTTAATTTATCTATGTTCAATGACTTATTAGATATGTTTATAATAAAGAATCTAATATGTGTATGATATGTATATAAATATGTTGAATTAAATAATTATTGTATCAATTTGGTGAGATAAATTTGAATTTTAAAATCATTTAATTTTCATTTTCTCATTGGTTTCTAACAGTGTGTCTCCTGTATTCGGGAAGGGGGGCAGATTCCCAAGTTTTGGGGGGGATAAAAGAGGGCAGTATAAAAAAGGGGGCAGTATAAAATCGAGGGGGGATGGGCACCTCTGTTCCACGTAAACTTGAAGATTATACTAACATCATCGTATAGACCTACATGAAAATTTAAACTATTGCTACTGGTTCTATGTCTAAAATAACGCTGGCAACACTTAAATTTATCACTCGCACTTTATTTACACAAATAATCACAACACTCACTGATCAGTGATGTCTTACATCAGAAAGATAAGCAACTAAAAACAGATAAATCGATATTGTTCAACTAATAAAGAGATTTCAATAAACTGTACAAAAATCAATCACTAAAAGTTAAAAGGCCGATCTAATATTAAATAATAATTGTACAATAAACTGTCCAATAATATTGAAAAAGAAACATCGAAAAAGAACAATTAACTTACGTAGCACTAGTCCGTAATACAATAAAGACTATTTAGTAGCTCACTGGTATAAATTAAACAGGAAAAAGAAATTATCACTATAGGCACAGAGAAAGAATTATCACTATACAGAGTGTTTCGGAACTCTCTACCAATACTTCTAGGCAGTTTTCTGGACCACTACCAATAGTAAATATCATAATAAAAATTTTCTAAAAACCTCAGTTTCTCACACAGCCGCCATTTTAATTTTTTCACACATTATTTTTTTATTCGAACACCTCTGAATGTATAATTTTGAAATTTTGCATACTGCTTTATAACACTTAAAACAATCTAAAAAAAATTAATCAAAATTTTCCGACATCAAAAAACAAAATGGCGGCCATTTAAAATCATTGAACAGGATTAAATTAATAATGGCTAATGATATCGAAATTTGACTAGAATAAACTTTTTTAGATATTTTTATTGCAAATCCAACGATACCTCCATTTTCAAGATTGGCCAACAATTGACAGAGATATGCTACTTTTTAGGGTGTGTGGTGGTTGAGACCGGGTTCCAGTTTTTCGTTTCCAACCAACACATACCCTAAAAAGTAGCATATCTCTGTTAATTGTTGGCCAATCTTGGAAAATGAGGTATCGTTGGATTTGCAATACAAATATCTAAAAAAGATTAATCTAGTCCAATTTTGATATCATTAGCCATTATCAATTTAATCCTGTTCAATGATTTTAAATGGCCGCCATTTTGTTTTTTGATGTCGGAAAATTTTGATTATTTTTTTTAGATTGTTTTAATTGTTATAAAGATGTATGCAAAATTTCAAAATTATACATTCAGAGGTGTCCGAATAAAAAAATAATGAGTGAAAAAAACAAAATGGGTGTGTGAGAAACTGGGGATTTTAGAAAAATTTTATTACGATATTTCCTTTTGTTAGTGGTCCAGAAACACTGCCTAGAAGTATTGGTAGAGAGTTCCGAAACACCCTGTATAGGCATAATATATAGAACTGTCACAATTTGTTTAACACGACGAATTTCAAACAAGACTGAACTAGTTTTTACAAATGCGTTCGCCTTAAATAGGTTTTTCAACAATCGAGAGATCTCTACATTTTTCTATCAACTTCTAAATAAAGAGATAAGGAATCGAACTTTCCACAATATTTGATAAGACTCCATTAATCTCTAATAAAACAACTAGAACATTCTACAAAGATCCAAGCAAACCCCATAAAAGTGTCAAAAGCAGAGTAATTAATTGCTTATAAGTAAACATTTACATAGCAGATAACAACCTTGAACCACTGTTCCTTCTTCCTCTCTATTCTCGCTACACTATTGTAAAATACAAATAAATAAATGAAGAATTATAATAAAGAATGCATAATTATTTCATTCCAAATGAGCTTTAGATGTAATACACAGTTAAGATCTAAAAAATATGTTACAATGTGAAAAACAAAGAATCAGTCATTCATACTTTCGACTTGTTTAACTTCCAAAATAATGCAGGGGAGAATCCCATACTCTTTTAAAATTATTATTAAAATATTTAAAAAATGCAAAGAAATTAAAAAAAAAATGGTTACTTATTGGAAATTATTACTCTTTAACTTCTCTTTATTGAGAATTTTAGTTGTTACAATTGATCCGCAAGCTTTAAAAGTGTTTCTATCTGTAATAAAAAATTATTAATTCTGTTACAAAAGCAAACAAAGCAGTTATTTACGCATTTGTTCTACGTAGATCGGTCCATTTATGGTCGGACGTGACTTGAAACCCAATCTGCGCTCTCTTGCTTTTCACATGTCTTTGTCACTCTTATTCTTCAAGTGTGCAACTCTCTCACTCAATTGAATTTCTCGAGATTTCTTCAGACTTCCTGAACAATCGAATTCAATATTCTGTGACCTTCCAAGCATTCTTGAAGCTTTGAGAAGCCGTCAATTCTTGGAATTATACAACTATAACAGCTATATAAAGAAGTCCACGTGAACAAGCTAGTTAGTTTACAAACCCGCGTGTCAGATTGTGTTACAGATCTCGTGCCAGTGGAGTAAACAATGCTCGATTCCAGTGTTCAGTGCAGACAAGTGTTACTGTTTGTGCAACTTACTAATAGTTTAAAGACGTTGTATTAAGTGATATTATTTGGGACTGCCAAATAACGAATTGGACTGTGTTTTGTAAGTGATTAGTTGCTCTTTTTATCATTTCTTTCTACATTATTTTACAGTTTATTGGACTCTTGTTTCTTTTGTTATTGATCAGCCTGTAATTAATTATTCATTAATTCTTGTAAATAATTACTGAAAAAGAGTAATAGCTTGTCATTTGTTGATCTGTTTTTCTTTATTAATTGAACTTACAATTAATGTGTGTAAATAGACTAATTTGTGTAAATAAAGTGCAAGTGTGAACTTTAGTGTTGCCAGCCTTATTTTAGCTTTAGAACCCGTAACAATTCTTTCAAAGTGGATCAAATATTTTTAACATAATGTAGGTGCTGCTCGCACGTAAATGTGATGTGGGCAACTACACTCCTTGAACTAATCGCAATCCTCTACGCTTAGCCACATTATTCTGCATGACGTGAACTAGTGGCGGGTTACGATTGTGATCATAAAAAGTTGGGCAAGGCGGTCTGGTCTATAAACACGTTGATACACTCCAAGATCCAAGATTACCCATACGCACTATAATCAGAAACTGCGATTCTATCAGAACAATTTAAGCCTAAATTTCATCAAGTTCCATTATGAACATAAGAGAAAAAAGATAGTAAGGCATAATAGATAAAGATGAAAGACCATTATGAGAAGGAAAAACACACCTGTTATAAGAGAGGAACGGTCCATGAGAGAGGAATCATCTGTGTAAAATATGGTGTAGAGCGTGAGTTTTCATTCTGGGATTAGACATTTCAGTTTTCATCAATGGAGACAATAGTCCAAATTATACATAGATTATGCTAATCATTCAAGAAAACAGAATTGTAGAGGGAAAAGTTTTTATTCAGACTGATCAAATTACAAGTTAGAATCCACGTTAAAAATCAACTTGAGGTATAACTCTCATTATAGCTTTGATGGAAAATTGCATAATGTTTATTCTAAATTTTGATGATCCCAATATTTAAATCATGCATGTAACACGAATAAATCTTGATACCTGTAACCAATTATACAAATACCCTGAGTAGGTGCGAAAAAATTAGTCACTCTTGCTCTATTATACTGTACCACCGAGAACCGGTTAACCGTCAGCAGTTATTATTTCTTTTTAATGACGGATATACAATAATAATATAATCTCGGTCAAGGCAATCAAGCTTTTCTCACAAACGTTGTTTTGGAGGCATGCAGTCTGCTCTCTAATTTCATTCACACACCTCCTGGAGCTGTAAGGATAAAGTCATCAACGAAAAATTGGCCTACGCCCACGTTTTAGATTTTTCTTGCTAAGAATGTTGAAAACTTTTCTGCTTCCTACAATATTGATGGGATAGTCTTCTAAAGAATTTATTGCACATATTATGAGGAGCAGATAAAATTATCTGATGACAGAAGGAATATAATTTAAGAAGGCCAATGAAAGTGTATGAAACACACAAAAAACAGCAATTTATTTTTAGTTTTGTTTACACTATCTGCAATGACTGCAAAAATGTTGAATATAGTTGATTCTTAACACTCAGCGTTGAATTTGTTCAATATGTATTCTGAAGCCACACTTTTCTGACCTTATCATTAGGCTATTATTATTTTCATGTTTTTCCGTTATTTCGCTACACTTACTAATTGAAATTATTTTTTTAAATCGCATTTTCTGCTATTTCACAGTTAGTACAAGATTGAATGTTCCTAGGAAATGCAGTTAGCTGTTTATGAGTGGCTTTCACTCAGCTTTAATAAGATTGAGTGCCATGAACAGGAAGTCTCTTAAAAGGTCAATGTGATTTCCCTAATAAATTCAGACTCCTTTAGCTGACTACTGTTTCGTTGTATTTCAAACGTTTTTGTTATTCATTCATGTGTAAATGACAGCTTCCAACTATCGTACTTTATTTTAGGTAGCTCTAACTACTTATCTTGCCCTAACTAGTCCTTACTTTCTTGAACTTGATGAGAGCTGTATTGAGGATCTCTTTGAATACCTATATTCGAATTTAATTTTTAATTTCATGAAATTATTATTCATGTAATGTAGTGATTGTATTCATTTCTCATTAGACATTAATTATTTCCAAGAGCCAACATTATAAATTAATCATATCTATTAACCGCAAAAATGATAATAGTGTTTAGAATATATTGCAAAAATTCTGAATAATCATTCATGGTTTTTTGTTTATAATATTATGCTTAACTTGCAATGCAGTTGAAGTAGGATGAATGAGCTACACACGAATGAAATTAACTATTGTTTTTTATGCCAAATTGTGTATTATTTTCACTGTCTTTATGTCATATAAAGGTCCCTATTTTCGTCCCTAAGTCATCAACTCGCCTTGTTACTCAGGACATGAGCTCATGTCAAATTCAGTCGCAATGAATTAGAATAAATCAACAGAATAAAATCAGGCACCCTGGAAATGGTATAAATAAAATAAGTAGAAGTACTCAAATAATGGTAGAGACCAGAGTTGCAAGGTAAGCATTTGACTCCTCTAATAACAAGTGACATAACAGGCAGGGAATGAGACTCAAAGGCGTTGACATTACATTGTCATTGGTTGTTCAAAAGCATAACTAGAATAACCACTTGAAAAGTGGCCATGAATCGTTAATCAAACATGAAATAGATAACTTACTGTAAACACATAATAATTAGTTCAGTGGATTTGTAGAGGAAGAAGTGCAGTAATATGAAACACGTTTATTTCTTCTTCATTTATTACAAAAGCACAATCAAGTAAAGCTGTAAAGATACAACAGGTACAGCGCACTACTGCTTTCTTTACAAATGTTCAATTAAAAAATCCAAATTTTAGGTTATAACCAAGCTCAACTTCAAAATTCACTTTGAAGTACAATTCCTGATTCTTTCCAAAATATAAATATTATGATGTTGAAGATCCATCTTGTTTCCACTAATATGTAATATAAACTTAAAAAACACTTTTAAATGGAAATTAACTCACGTTATGGCGTGACGGCCGTTTCGCTCTGTTGTCTAGAGCATCGTCAGACGACCCACAGTACACATCAGTACACATGTACACATGAGTGTACTGTGGGTCGTCTGACGATGCTCTAGACAACAGAGCGAAACGGCCGTCACGCCATAACGTGAGTTAATTTCCATTTAAAAGTGTTTTTTAAGTTTATATTATAAATATTAATTTAGATATTTACATTAAAAACGAAGCACCAAAACTGTCCAGTAGTCCAAAGAAAGTGAATATAATTCTGAATTTTGTTCGAGATTTTAGAGCCGAAAATTTAGAAATCACATATTCGGTATTCACATTATTGGTAGAACACAACAGTCAAAACAGTAATTATTGTAACAATAAGAAGTGTTATTGTATGAAATTGATAACATTTGCATTGAATATTATCGTTTTATGAAGTCCTGGAGTTTCAGAATATTAGATTATCAGAATTTTCTGGATTATTATAGTACTCTATTCTGTTCAATTACTTTATAGCCTACTGTTAACTTGGCAATGTTTATGTCTTCCCAAGAAAAATAAGCATATGTTTCTTGTCCAAACTCAGGAATCGCTCTGGTAATGATAATCCCACATAGTATCACTTCATCACATATTTAACATCTGTATTTCCAGAAGTAATCGTACATGTACTAAATTCTGTAGCTACAATGAAAGTCCATTTTTGGATTGCTGAGTAGTAAAGTGACTTGATAATTTATGGATATTTAACTACTCGAATATGGAAATTAAAAGCCATTAAGGGAATTAACATTTTGTTCTCTTTTGCCATTATTCCTCTCTTTTCACTTCATTACGAGGGCTTAAAATATGTTTTTCAGTTTAATGATGGATCCATAACATCTAGAAGGGAGGGAAAGGAGTGGACAGGTATTTGGTGCCTAGGCATCCTTGAGGGGTCTTGAAGAGGTCCTGTGGCCACATTGTTTGCCACAACAAGGCATTTTTTACTACCCACTTTATCCATAAAAACCATATAGCAAGTTCAGTTATCTTCGATGTTTAGTACGTCAATTTACATTAGGTACCGTAACCGTACTGATAAATTCACTTTCTATGTATAACTTACATTTCCTATGGCTATCAAATGTTAACCTTCATTTTTCTCTTGACTTCTTGATTAATTGCTTTTGATTCATTTCTCTTTTTCTACACCCCCAAATAACTTCGTTTAAAATCGTTCTTGATGTTATTACCTACAGTAAAGGCTCTACATAAGAGAGGAGAGATGGAAAATGTTATCGCTAACATCCAGTAATTGATATGCACTCAAAGAAGAAGAAAGGCTCTACATAACTAACTTCCTAATAAGAAAATTCTATATGTAACTAATTGTCAGTTGGATCTAGTTACTTGGTGTGGCTTACTTATTCTCATTAACGATAAACGAATTACTCTCTAGAATAGTTTTCATTTAGATTACCGATTTCACTCCACAGAAGTTCTACATTGACTTACCAAATGATCAAGCAAGAGAAAAATATTTCTAGAGGAAAATGAATTTCTTGAATTAATTAAATAATAGTACTGTTTGAAAATCGACGTATCTACAGTGAAATTAATATCAGTAACTAAATGTGCTGGACTAGCATATTACTTTTATGAGGAATTAGTAGAGATTTCTCAATTGATTATAAAGTTGCCAAGTTGGAGCGCTTTTCTCTGATAAGACAGGCTGGCTGTTACTCCTGTGGTCACGAGTTCGAATCTTCTTCAGCCTAGGATATTTTCACCATGTCATCATTCACCTCATTACCCATGAAAAGGTATCACACTAATGTGGGTATCACGTGATTAAACATAAAAAATACATTAGAATAAACTTGAAAAATTATTAATTGTCCAGAGTCTAGATTATTACTCATTGAATAATGAAAATATATTTGAATGATTAGAAAGGTCGCAGTGGAGGTGATTAAAATATTTTTTCACTTTCTAGAAAATGACAAGTTGCAAGTTCCTAGTGCGAGGGAGAGGCCGTATCAACGACTCTTACCGTCTCTAGCACCAGCCACAGCTGACCGTTATAATAATACACCGGCAATCGGCATCACCACCACAAACCAACTATTACGCCCTATCCCTTCACCTTGGCCCGCTTCATTTCTCTTCTAGACTGCATTCGCCTTTTTACGACTTGCAATTTATGAGTGTCGCCTGCAATCGATTTGCACATTCTATTCTCCTTCACTTGCAAGCAACAATCGATGGCCGCGATCTCTGAATGTACTGCGCACTCTGAGGACTTGCGCCGAACAAGCGAAGTTCCGGAATCGGTACTCCGGTTGCAGCAGGCTTAGTGGAGATCGCCAGATATTTGGCTACTGACTTCGCTTGGTGTAGAGCTGTAGGCCAATCGTGTAAGATGCAAGCTTATGGAATAGATGTTAGGTTTTCAGGGTCCATCGACATAATTGTTGTCATATTTAGGCCTGCATATATTTTCTTCATACTTCGACTTGCAGATTCAGGGAGGACCCCGCCAAACTTGGCTAGCGGCAAATTGTGCTGGCGACAAGCTGGGCTGGTTTTCCAGCCCACGGTGACATTGCATGCACTGCTAACCTGGCAAACTTTGGAATGCAGCCCACTGTGTCGGCGTGCAAGTTTGACGCCGGCTGACAAAATCGGGACCCCGCCAAACTGCACGCCGTCAAGCTGGGCTGGTTTTCCAGCCCACGGTGACGTTGCATGCACCATCAACCTGGCACACTTTGGAATGCTGCCCACTGTGACGGCGTGCAGCTTTGGCGCCGGGTGACAAAATCAAAAGAGTGCCAGTTTGTCGTTGCATGCACCGCCAACCTGGCACACTTAGGAATTCAGACCATGGTTACGGCGTGCAACTTTGGCGCTGGGTGACAGAATAAAACAGTGCCAGCTTGACGCTGCATGCACACAACAACCTGGCACTCTTAAGATCGGTTTTCTACCATCGATTATTGGAAATACCTCGATACAGTCAGATACTCACTCATATAATCTTACACTATCAAATCGATAAATTATTTGATATTATATTGTATTGTCATTTTTCAAGTGTATTATTTTTATTGATAACTGCAGCCCATAATTTATCAATAATAACTTCCCAGGTTCCCCTGGGGGGTTGTTATTGATGACATTTGTCATATACTTATGGTTAGCACGGCGTTTTGACCGACCTAGTAAACAAAGGTGGTTCAGTCACATCTAGCCAGGTTAGGTTAGGTTTGGTTATAGGGTACAGGCTGCGCTAGCAGTAGGTCGATCAAACTGTTAGGTCGTCCTAAAGGATATCACCCAAATTGCAAATGAGTTGACTCATGTGCAAAGGGCCTAAAAGTAGCCCATTGTGACGGCATGCAGCTTTGGCGCCAGCTGAAAAAATCAAAAGAGTGCCAGTTTGTCATTGTATGCACCGCCAACCTGGCACACTTTGGAATGCAGCCCACTGTGACGGCGTGCAGGTTTGACGCCGGCTGCTAAAATCCAAAAAGTGCCAGTTTGTCTTTGCATGCACCGCCAACCTTGCACACTTAGAAATTCAGCCCATGGTGACAGAGTGCAACTTTGACGTTAGACAAGCTTGTTGTCAGCCGCGCTTGACGGCGTGCAAGTTTGACATTGTCCCACAAAATCAAATGAGTGTCAGTTTGTCGGTGCATGCACCGCCAACCTGGTACACTTAGAAATTCAGCCCACTGTGACAGCGTGCAGCTTTGGCGCCAGCTGACAAAATCAAAAGAGTGCCAGTTTGTCGGTGCATGCACCGCCAACCTGGCTCACTTAGGAATTCAGCCCATGGTGACGGCGTGCAACTTTGGCGCTGGGTGACAGAATAAAACACTGCCAGCTTAATGCTGCATGCACACAACAACCTGGCACTCTTAAGAATGGTTGTCTACCATTGACTATTGGTAATACCTTGATACAGTGAGATACTCATATAATCTTACACTATCAAATCGATAAATTATGATATTATATTGAATTGACATTTTTTCAAGTGTATTATTTTTTTTTGATAACTGTGAAACAGACAAGGTTGCGTGCGACTTCTGTTGCCAAATCAAATTGCAATTTGTATGACTGTCGTTTTGACCGACCTAGTAAACAAAGGTGGTTCAGTCACATCTAGCCAGGTTAGGTTTGGTTAAAGGCTACAGGCTGTGCTAGCAGTAGGTCGATCAAACTGTTAGGTCGTCCTAAAGGATACCACCCAAATTGCAAATGAGTTGACTTGTGTGCAAAGGGCCTAAAAGTAGCCCATCGTGACGGCGTGCAGCTTTGACGCCGGCTGACAAAATCAAATGAGTGCCAGTTTGGCATTGCATGCACTGCCAACCTAGCACACTTAGGAATTCTGCCCACTGTGATGGCGTGCAGCTTTGGCGCCGGGTGACAAAATGGAATGAGTGCCAGTTTGTCGTTGCATGCACCGCCTACCTGGTACACGTAGGAATTCAGCCCATGGTGACGACGTGCACCTTTGACGTTAGCCACCCTTGACGGCGTGCAACTTTGACATCGTCCCAATCGGCCGGGACGATGTCAAAGTTGCACGCCGTCAAGGGGGCTGACGACAAGCCCGGCTAACGTCAATGCTGTACGCCATTACCATGGGCTGAATTCCTAAGTGTGTCAAGTACCTAAGTGTTCCTAAGTTTCTACGACTTTCTCGTGTTCGATTCACGATCCAACCTGGCATTTTGGTATCATATCTCACCTCATTACCCACGTACAAGTCTAAGTCTCATGTCAGCATCATCAGCACATTTAATAAAAAATAAGGATTATACTTAAATCCCTTCATGTATTACTTCCAACTTAGAGACTTGATTCAGGGTACTAGTACTATAAAGTACAAGACACATTCAAAATAACGGTTGGGATATTTTTTCAATCCTTGGGATCAAGAGAGGTGGTGAAGCTAGAACTTTCAAGGAACAACAATATAGGGAGTCTAGGGTGTTGTTCTGCTCAAAAAACTCACTTTTCTCGCAAATACACAAGCATTAATTAAGTGTCACTCTTAACCTGTAGTCAAGTTCTAGAACTAGATCTGACTATTTCTTTTTTGCAAATGCATTAAAATAATTATTGTTAAAAGTGTTCTTGACTCTACCTACTGAAGGAAAACCTCCACTTGTTCATAATCGCCGCCAGGTTCATCATTACAAATAGAAATCACCACTTTCTCCCCATATCTAGTTTTCACGAGTCTAGCACTCATCACTGTATAATCATGTTGGTGATAGTTATCAAACTGCACTACTCATACCGCAAAATGAAGAATAATAGCCCGTTTACTACAAAAATGATATTTACTCTAGCTAAACAATTGATTGATGAACTTATTCTTACCAGCTCACTGCTAGTTTAATTTATTCTACTGAAACCAATGGCTAATCAATAGGTGTCTTGAATGTACAAATGTATTATCATTTTTAAAGAAGGAATAATTGTTCTTAGTTAATTTCGTGATGAAATTAGTCGGTCTCTACTGCAATTGAAGCTAAGGGAAAATAAGGGAACGCACCAAGGGCTGACGGTTTCTTCGACGGTCCGCTCAGCACCATAATCTGACGGGTCTACTTCTTGAACAGACTGTACACCCTCATAAATCAAAGGTCGGGAGCAGTCTCTGATTCAAACTCTTCTTGCGGTCAGTTTGACATTCTCCCGCTAGGGACAAAACCCTCTTAACTTGGGAACTTCGGTTTATTTATTGTTTAGGATCAATTTATTATTGAGACTTATTGTTTACTCAACACCTGAAATCTCCTGCTTGCGCTCATCACTTATTACTTATTTAGCCTACTTTTCACTTTGCTGATCAGTTTTTTTTTACTTTGTTTAATTAATAAGGCAATCTATAGTTCACGCCACCAAATTAGACGGCTCTGAAAATTTGCGGTGTTGCCAGTATGCCAGATATGGGGTCATGCCAGTAGTCGATAGTAGAGATGCACAAATTGACTACTCATACTGTGTTGTTATAACAATACTACTTACTTTTATTATTATTATTGCAGTACTATGGAACTATGCACTACTACTTTAGACTTAAACTACTACTACTACTAAGTACGGTCAGATTTACAGATAATAAAGATTGCAGCTATTGCTACGAATTCACTCATTCAGAAATTTGCAGCACCTATATATTTTGTAAATTAGGCTCTATGTGATACGATGAAAAATTGAAAAAAATATCTGTAACTTTCTTTAATGTCAGAGAAATTTCCTGGAGACAACTTGTGAAGCTATAAAACTCGGACTCAGTAGGCGAGCGCTGAATTAGGCTACTATTGAGACTTTCACTCATTATCTTTGCCTTTAAAAAAAAGGAGGCACCAAGTGGAATCCACATCATTAGTGTGGATTGTAATGACGGTGTAGTTGTGTAACGGCATTTGGAGTCATCAACTATACTTTTTAGGCTTGGCAATTCTACTTCTAATTATTATTAGAAATACAAGGCTTGAAACACCCACCTGAAAATGTAATGATTAAATTTCATGAAATGTGATAAAATAATAATAATTCTTGATAGATAAAATTGTTTTATAAATACAGTAGTGCCAGTTGTACAAAAGATAATTAAATTCAACCACCGTAAGATGACGTCATCTTACGGAGCTCAATAGGGAAGTCGTTGCACTTATTCGTCAAATGACGTCATCTTACGGTGTTCAAATTTAATTTTCTTTCGTGCAACTGGCCTATGAGCTCTCCAATGATAGTTATTGAATGAATGTATAGAAGAATTATAAACTATCATTTGCGATGGCTTTATCTATGCATTTGGCAATTGCGTTTTTGTCTTGTCGCATGTTGTAACATAAAAAGTATATTTTGACTAGAACTATTTTTCCACAAGACTTAGATTTAAGCTCTAGAACTGACGGAGGGGTTTTTATTAAATAATTTTAATCTTCCATAAAGAATGTATATCATAGTGCAATAGCGTTTTATTTTCTATTTCTTCAGTTGAGTAAATTTTTTAATTATATTAAATATTAAAAGAAGTGGATTTTCGTGCAAAAGATTAGGCTTCTTTCCAGTTGGTTAACTATTTTAAATACAGTATGTTGTATGTAGTATTATATAGCTTTATATTTTTCAGATTTATTCTTCACCATATTTTTCCAAATTGAATTTGACTTATCAAGCATACAATCCATTTACATAATATTTCTTTCATTGCAAAGTTATTCAAACGAAAGTGAGACGTACTTGAAACAAATTCATTCCCACAGATTACAAAAACAGTATTTGCTGTGCTTCCCTCAAAAAAATGAATTAATTTTCTTTGATTTTCAATTTATTACGGAAATGGAAAGCACGCTGAATGAAGAGATTAATATCGTGATCCTCAGCCTTATTATTCCACGCGAATCGGCGTTACTTGTGTCCTGGTAAATGAGTTGGTGCCCTTCCATTTCTTTTACTGCACTTCAGCTTTACAAATTTAAAATGATAATCTTTTTTATGTTGTTCATACAGTTCCAATTTTATATGAAGAGAACCTCCTATGTTTATTAATATATTAATTATTTAATCCCAGCTTCAGCCAATAATAGTTATTTCTGTTTTCGCAGGGCATGGCTTTTACCCTTGAAGAAAGACAAGCACTGGGCATCCACGGACTCATCCCTCCAAGGTTCAAGACACAGGAAGAACAATTGAACTTGTGCCAAAAGAGTATTGACAGATATACTGAGGATCTCAACAAGTACATCTACCTAATGGGACTGCAGGTACTGTACTTGGACATTATTTGATTTGATGCTCACTCCTTAATCTTCTTTTATTGATGAGAGGTTTCAGTATTTCATGTTTTATAAATATTTTGCATACTAAACTCGAAATTTTTATAATTTAATCTCATGATGCTGTATTTCTCATATTTTATCTAAACGTTTCTGGAACCTGCTTTGGGGAATTCGCTTTTCTCATTAATAATAAATGATGTTAAACTGAAATGAAACTGCCATTAAAGTGGGAATAAACACTCACATCTTGTGTGTTGATCGTTTCACTCCAGTGGCGGATCCAGAAAAAATTTTTAGGGGTGGCTGGTAGCTACTGATGATGGGGGTAGAAGTGTACTGAATACAAGTATTGTGAAAGCTTTTGAACTTTTCATTATTGGGAAATAAAAAATAGCTTTACTAGTGCTTTGAACTATATCAGCGATAAAATTAATTTAAATTTAAAGTATATTGGAAATTTTTTATTGAATTATGGCTGAATCGGGTGTGTTCAGCAGTTTGTCAAGGAACATAGTATTATTCCGGTATTATGGTTATATTATTCAATATTTAAGAATGAAAATCAATGTGGGAGCTATAATTAGTTAGAAATTTTTCAATTACCTAATGTTTCATCTAGTTTTAATAGATAAACTTTTTGTGAATTCCACACTGTAAAAAGAGATTATGTTTTTCTGAAGTTTTTATCTGACGATTAGTTTTCCTCTTATAGAAATATGGGATCTGAAGTTACTCCCCCAGAAACTTTTTGTATAATCTCTTTGAGAAATCAGTTAAAAAGCTATTAGATCCATATTATATACAAGTAAACCCAATGTAAGCGTTGTATCTAGAATTTTTCCACGATATAACCTATATTAGTAGCTGGTGATCACTGGTTTGCCGACCACTGTGGTAAAATGTTAAAAAAAACATTGGTTGATATGTTAATGTAGTTCCTCATTACTTTCTATTGAAAGAAAGTTGGTACTGTCGTGATTCAATTACTGCAATTTTTTTGTTGCACTACTTTTTCTATTCAACAAGTACTGTTTTTATTCAGCAAGTGCAAAAATCTAAACACTGGCAATGCAGGCAATGTAAATGTAACCAAGACATCATACAGTATTAAAACGTTAACGGATTTCATACAATTGAAGACTTAGTAGTGGAATTAGGTAATTCTTGCTAATGAATATTTTACGAGCTTCAAACTGATAAATTGGTAAAAAATTTACACTTCCAAAAAACTTCTTGGAGGAGGTTTTGGGGGGCTTCAGCCCGAAAGCACCCCCCCCCCTCGTAAATCCGCCACTGTTTCACTCTAATGTTAGAACATCTTCAGTACATCATGTAAGTATTCTTGCTTTTTAGTCATTTTTGTTCTATACTGAGCAAAACTACGTTAACGGTAACGTAGATGTTAGCCTGAACAGTCTATGACTCTGCTTGCTCTAAATGCAAGATGCTGTAGAGCTAGCTGAGACATGGAGTGCTTAGTTTAGTTTTATCGTTAGTGTAGTTTCGCTCACAAAAAATAATTTACATTCAAAGGCTAAGAGCCGGCTTTGAAACCAAGAATGCCTGAAGGCGCTGAACTTTATTTTCTAATACAAATGCAGATCTTCAAACACATATAAAAATTCTGTCTGGTTGTTCTGATTGTCTTCTATCTGATTGTTCTGATTGTTTTCTATCTGATTGTTTCTGCAGGATCGCAATGAAAGATTATTCTACAGGTTTCTTTCAGAGAACGTTGAGAAAATGATGCCTATCGTCTACACTCCGACTGTCGGTAAAGCCTGCCAGAAATATGGTCTGATTTACCGCAGGCCTCGTGGACTGTTCATCACCATCCATGACAAAGGCCATATTTATGACATTCTTAAGAACTGGTGAGTCGTCAGCCCACACTGAAATAATTCTATTCTGAAGCATAATTTTAAAACTTTCAAAAGCACATAGGGTACTCTCTTAAGAAAAGTCCTACTCGTGGTGATATAGTCAAATGTATATTTTTTTTATTGCTGATGATGCCCACATGAGTCAGAGACTTGCGCGTGGGTAATGAGGTGAATGATAACTCATAGATTACGTCTTGAAGACTCCGGTTAAGGAGTGTAAGGCAGTCAGATCAACAATAATTATAAGCATACAATATTAGCAATATTATACACTGATTAATTACTATATCAATTAGTTGAGGGAGGCTTAATTTTGAATTGTTTTTTAAATTTATTTATCTTCAAGAATCTTGAAAACTGCGGTAGCTTGTTGTAGAGTATCCTACCAATATATACCGGTACTAGGTTTTTGTTCGAATAAGCTACTATTGTGACTCACCAAGTGATTATCGCCTTGGTTTTTTGTATTATAATGGTGTATGTCAAGGTCTGGTTTATATCACTCTTTTTGCATATAAAGTAGCTTCATACACTTATAAGCAAGGTAGTGTTAGGAGACCAAGTCTCTTGAACAATGGCCTGCATGAATCTAATCTATTTACTCTTTCCATTCACCTAACAGCTTTCTTTTGGATCTTAAACACCCTATAAAAGTTTTGTTTTGATGAATTTATTACCCCATACTAAGATAGCCTACCTAATATGTGACAGTAAGACTCCATGGTAACCTGTAAAAAGTAACTTTTTGTCATTTAATCTAGTAAGCTGTTGCAGGAAAAATACCCCAGATGATATTTTACAACATATTTTATCAACGTATGGAGCCCAGGTCAATCGTCTATCAAACAAAACTCCTAGAAATTCAATGTTTCCTTCCTGGTCTAGTCGATTATCATTTACAAATACGTTTATGTTCATTTGAATTATGTTTGTTTTTGAGTTGAAGGTATTGACATCTTTTGCTATTTATTGCTAATTTCACATGGTTAACATGTATTTTTATAGGGGCCAATGCCATTCTCGTGGCGATCAAGTTAGTACCGCCAAGTTGAATGGAGGAATAGTTAATGTTGTTAGCAAATTATGTTCTCGATAATTACCAAGTATTAAACACAAACACTGCTCCAACAGCACATAAAACAAAACACTGCCGAAAACATTCT
Source organism: Conomelus anceps (assembly GCA_948455865.1). Lineage (NCBI taxonomy): Eukaryota > Metazoa > Arthropoda > Insecta > Hemiptera > Delphacidae > Conomelus > Conomelus anceps. Next base: position 68,609,840 of record OX418217.1, on the reverse strand, counting down.
GCTTTGCACAGTCTAAGTGGTACACATTGACTCTGCTTATGATTAATACTTCATATCTAGGATTACTGATTAGGTTACAATACAATGTATAACGTTCGAAATGACCAGCATCCCAAAGATTTGACGATCCAAAGATGTGATGTAATCTGAATTGATAATTTCAGGCCCGAGAGTGATGTGCGAGCAATTGTTGTGACTGATGGTGAGCGTATCCTGGGATTGGGTGATCTTGGTGCTTATGGAATGGGAATTCCAGTTGGAAAACTGGCTCTCTACACGGCACTAGCCAATATCAAACCCCATCAGTGCCTTCCTATCACATTGGATGTTGGAACAAACAATAAGGTAATTAATTCTATAATTATTTTTGTATAAGTTGTCTCAAAATACTGAGCTTTTTAAGTGTGATTAATATACATGTTGGTTGTATTTATTCAATCCCTTTGAATAAGAGTGAACCTTTCTCAGTCTGTGTTCTACATTCTTACAATTCTTGGGAGCTGATATTTTTCAATGGCTTATTGAATTTATTACTATTCATAAGAGGAATATCTACTTGAATTTTATGTATACTGCTAATAATGTTATCATTTATAGTAACTTCAATGTGAACACGATGTAACACGATGTTGAAGGTTGCTCGTAATAATTAGTAACTTTGAAAGTTAAATTAAAACACTCATTTCTGTGTTATGCCCATTTCGCACTGGTAAAGGGATTCGTCAATGATACTAATTTCTAATACTTATTACTAATTTATAATAATTAATTATATAATTATTAATACATTATATATATAATATAATAATAATATTATATAATATAGTATAATTTCTAATTCTGTAATACTAATTTCTCTACTTTCAGTCATTTAGTTTTATGATTCAGTTGAAATGAAAATGGTTTCACAACAACAAATGTACATTTTTCATAAATGCATAATTTTCAAATATTCTTTAGTTGCTTAGTATAGAATCTAGAATTTCAAAGTGGCTGGCTTGTTGATTAAGCAGTTATCTTTGGTGCAAATATCAATTCATGAATAAATTACCTATCGATATTAATTGAATGCTAAAATAAAATCCTTTTTATCACAACTCCATAACTTCTCAGTAAAAGACAACATCCAGGTAAACTAAGTCAAATTATGCTACTAATTTGAAAAAATTTGAATTCTTTAGATCTGACAAGATTAGAAGAGCTCCTTGAAACTGGCCTATGTACCCTGCTAAACTTTGGTAATGTGCTCTTTAATATTTCTGTAATGTAAAAAAATTTCTACATTGCTCTAATTCATGTTTTCCAACTTTCCAATCTTGACTACCGTATCTATAAAATTTTCAGGAGCTGAGAAATGATGACCTCTACATTGGTTTGAAACACGAGAGAGTAAGGGGACAAGCTTACGATGAGTTCATTGATGAGTTTATGACAGCTGTGGTGAAACGCTATGGCCAAAACACTCTTATCCAGGTATGTTATCCCAGCTTATAGACTAAACTGGACATATTATATACCTTTACTGAACTGTTGTTCTTTTTTCTACAAAAGATCATTGATGTTGCACTTACTGCTGATACAGCCCTACTAATAATTATTATCTTTGTAATTATTTGGTTTCATTATTATATAAACATTTACTGTCTTCAATCTATCAAATATTCTAGGAATGTTTTCCCGGAATGGTGTAGTTCGTACACCACTACACACTTGCACTGAATCTTTATTTGTTTTTTATTTATTTTCTAACTCTTTATCTTCGTGTAACGTTTTTCATTATTATTCAAAAGTGCATGTTGTTTTTGTAATTTTCACGTTACAATAGGTGATCGTGGCAATCGGCGATAAAACATCTAAATATTTTTAAATTGTAAGTGCATTCTAGATTAGATTGGCCAGCAAAAAAGACACTGTTCTCTGATGTAAAATCACTTCCCGGTGGTTCGGAACCCACCTAAAACTGTAGGTCCAACTCATCAATCACCATCATCCAACTCATTACCCATGCACAGGTCTCAGACCTATGTTGGCTTCATCCACCATAAAAAAAAACTAAATTTTTTTTATATCTGAAGTATCATAACTTATTTTGTTCAGAATTTCAGTATTAAAGAGTATATTTTCAGATTATGTCTTGGATTGAGAAACCTTTTTGCTTAAGCCAACTAATATCATATGCTAACTCTTTTAATGATCTTCCAGTTGTACTGTACTCTTGAGAAATCTCAATTTTTTATAATTATTATTTCAGTCTATGGGATTAATATGCTTCAAATATACTCCACTTCCTACATTTCTAGAGTTCTCTCACACTAACTCTAAATCTTATCTTGTCATCTAGGTGGATCGCCACGAGAATGGCATTAGCTACCATGTATTCTTATGAGGGTCAATGCCATTCTATCCACCTATATAACTGTTTTTTATATCCTATATCATATCCATTCACACCTGCTCCGAATAATAAATTATATTATTTTCTATAAAGTTATCTCTCCATCTTTAGCTCCCTCTTTTCCATTCTCTGTATCTTCACTTTTTAATGTATGGCAAAGTGACGGTCTCCAAACAGACACTCAATACTTCACTTTCTTGTAATTTTCCCTTGACAAAGTATGAAATTTCATGCATATACTATTAACATTTTGATTATTTAATTAAAAATAGTATAGATCCCCTATTTTCTTGAAAAATTGCTTATATACAATATCTATTGGTTTTTCTATTTAGAATTGCGAAGAAATTAGCCTATCCCAAATCTTTTGTTCCAGTTTGAAGACTTTGGTAATGAGAATGCATTCAAGCTCTTACATAAGTACCAAATGAGCTATTGTACTTTCAACGACGATATCCAAGGAACCGCTTCAGTGGCAGTTGCAGGTCTGCTTGCATCTCTGAAGATCACCAACGCAAAGTTGAAAGACAACAAGTTTGTCTTTCAAGGTGCCGGAGAGGTGAGAATTTTATAGATTTCCAGAAAAACGTTTTTAGGTTCAACATTCTTTTCATTTGACAAATAAATCGGCTCTGTTGGGATTTGAGGTTTATATGATTAAAAAAATTATTGTATTAAACGAGTATTAATGTTTTTAATTACGCATTCACATGGAGAAATTGCAGGTCATTAGGGAGTTCAATTAATAGTAGCTTTTCAAGTATAGAAACACAAACATAAAATGTTCAGTGATTAATGTCAATGAAGGGAGTTCAATTAACAGTAGCTATATTGTAAAAGAATGTTATCATATTTCATTGCGTTATAATGTATGGCTTTATTTTTTATATTAAAAATGAATCAATTAACACTTTTGATCTCAGTATGAAGTGACTAGCGAACTCCTAATACTGCACACTGTAGTGGTCCATCACTTGCAGTCAAAATATTCTTATACTCTGCTGTATATAGACAAAACTAAATTGTGGCGTTTCTAGAAAATGAATCTGTCATGAAAATATTTCTGTGTAAATCATTACTTTTAAACACACAAAACATCATTGAGAACTATTATCGGTTAAAAACATGAATGATCTACAGAAAATAATAATGTTCGAGCATTCAGAAAATTCATCTTGCATTTCAGAAAATTGTACTTGGTTTTTAAACATTAATAATTAGGCTAACTGTGTTATTTTTACCCTAAAGCGTTATTTGATCTATGATTTATAATGTTTCAAAATTGTAATTCTAGGCAGCCCTTGGAATCGCCTCCCTTATTGTGATGGCCATGGTTAAAGAGGGTATCAGTGAAGAAGAAGCTAAGAAGAGGATATTCCTTTTCGACTCACGAGGCTTGGTTGTGAAAAATCGTCCAACTGGTGGAATTTCAGAGCACAAAGCTAAGTTTGCTCAGGTCATGGATCCCATCGACAAGCTGTATGATGCTGTGAAAAAAATCAAGCCATCTGTGATTATTGGTAAATCATAACTATGATAATATTTAGTCGATTTTAATTGTTATTATAAGGTATTATCGATAACGATACACATTACATAAATTTTACATCATTTTTTACCAGGCCCAAGCATTTTCAAATAGACATGACAATAAACGAGCTTTATGAGTGTGCAGGTCCAAATATTTTCACATAGCTTAGGCATGATAATAAAATCATCGTATCAGGATTTCACGAATGAGCAAGGGTCGTAAGTAAAGTAAACCACTTGTCAGGCTTTCATTGACATTACTCACTGAACATTTAATGTTTGTGTTTCTCTACTTGAAAAGCTTAAAACTTATACCTTATTGTATGAGACTCATGACGTCTTACCATTTAACTACTGTTCGGTTCTTACTGTTTAATAGTTCAAACTACAAAGAAGTATAACTTCAATGAATAACCTTTTTTTGACAAAACTATGATGTTTTTTTTACTAATAATAGTAGCTAATCATGTATCTATTTGTCGATAGTCAGTTCAACGGTTGCTTCTTAGAGATTTTTGTTTAACAATTTACAAATAACAATAAATAACGCATCACTTAGTCAACATTGCATTTATTGTAAAGACATTAGATACTACTTTCTTGGAAGTCGCCATTCTCAATCAAATTAAGAATGCCGACACTATAATATCTGGTGCTCCCATAGAAATGTAGTTTTGACAACATCAATTCTTATTCATTATGGATATCTACCACAAAATCATCATCAACAATACTAAGAAGATTACAAACATATAAATGCTTGTATTTTTGTAATCACTGGAATTATTATTTTGCAAAATCCCATGGAAGCTTTTAGCTTTTACATGAAGATTGTAATTTTTTAATTCTTAAGGAATCTGGGCCAATTGTTCTTTCTTAAAGTTTTCAACTGCTTATTTGAGAGCCACCTTTCTGCACTATAGATACAGTGTAAAAATATTTAGGAATCTAGTCTATCATTTTCTATTTTAAATCGTATAACAAGTTAATTATACCATTATCTTCTAATAAGAAATTTATAAATTCTTGATTTTTTTCTGTCTCATCTCAAGTTTATAATTTTCTTGTTTTTTGAAATAGGTGCCGCCGCACAGAGGGGAGCCTTCACGCCTGAAATTATTGCTGAAATGGCTAACATCAATAAGAGACCAGTTATCTTCGCCCTCAGCAACCCCACATCGCTAGCCGAGTGCACAGCTGAGGAAGCCTACACCCACTCTAAGGTACACTTTTCAAAGTTTTCTCTTTTATTTTATTTCAAAACTAAATATTGCATTTCATTCCTCAAACCTCAAGAATAGTTCAATACTATCAATTAAAAGTAAAAGTAATTATACTGTTATTCTAATTTCAATTTAATTTCACACACAATATAAATATACAAAAATAATAATGAAAAACAACAGTAATAAACATAAAAATATATAAATACACAAAAAAGTTTTGCAGAGATCATGGTAGGGTGTGGAATAACCTTTTAAACCATTTGGCTGCCCACGTACTAGGAAGGAATAGGTTCGAAAAAATGATAACAATGCGTTCAACTTCAGTTAATAATTTGGAGTCATTTAAATGATAAGTGCAGGTAAGATTGATTATTAAAACGAAAATGCATTCATCATCAGTTGAATATTGTTTGAATGAATAAAGAACGATTCATGAATTTGCATAGAATAGCTATCAACAATTGAATTTGATTAATAATTGAGAATAAAAAATGAAACAAAAATTAATGTTTGATGATAATAATTGAATTGAGATATTTCGCAAACAAAATTTATAATAAATACTCAACTTATGACTTCTTTGAATACATCTGGAATTCAGACCTTTACTCTAACGTAAATGTAGAACGTGTAATTCAACAGCTCAATATTTCAATAGAAACATCCAAACTGAGGTACTATTTCAATAGCCTTTCACTTAAAAAGAGTAAAAAGAAAAATATTGTTTTCCCTGGAAGCAATGTCAGTTGTTTCAAAACCAGTGAAATTACTGCATAGAATGGTAAATAGCGAAGTGTGCTATTAAATGTAAGTGTGACAGTTTAGGCATATCGATTTTCATTCAAAAACAACAAAAAAATCTGGCAAGAATTACATTTCTATTGAGACAATTTACAATATCTGTGAGACCGAAATTATGATTGCAGAATATTATTTTTCTTTCTCTTTTGAATTATTGCATTCGCTTGTGGGGAAACTGCACCTCTTCAAAAACAGTGTTCATCTGTCAGAAAAAAATCAATTATGTGTTTAGCGGGATTGAAAGCTAGTGGGTCTTGTAGGATGTAGGGAACTTTGAAAAAAATACAAATAATGACCCTCCCTAGTATATATACTATTTGCAATGTGAGAGAAAATGAAAATAAATTTGGTAAGTCGCATGAGCAACACGGGCTTGATACCAGAAAAAATATAATTTGGAGAAATCAAGAATCAGGCTGCAGAAATCATTTAAAAGCAACAGATACCAGCAGTTTATTTTGTTTAATAAATTATCTATTGAACCAAGAAACCTTGCTATAGATAAATTTAAAAAGGAGATTAAGGAATTGCTGAAAAATGAAGCCTTCTACAGCATAAAATATCTCAAGTGTGAAATCTAGTTAGGTTATATACATTTTATATTCTCGTCATAAAATATTGTATTTATAGATTTCATTTCAAATTATTATTGTGTGATTTTTGTATATAATATATACATATTATCACCTTTAATTATTTCTTGTATTTTCTGAGTGTTGTTTTATGACTGTATGACAAGGTCCATGTAATTCTGTATTATTTGTTGACCATTAAAATACATTCTTATTCTTGTATCTAGTTTCTGCAAGTTTTATTGCAGTAATTATTGTAAATAATTCAAATTTTCGAAGATTAGAAAATGTTTGCTTTATATTCCATTTGCAGGAACTACTCCATTGCAAATTAACATATATTATTCATCAAAGAAAAGCATATAAATGTTATCCATTTGATTCTTTCGTGAACTAATATTTTTACAATTGTACTATTCTAGGGCACTGCTATTTTCGCCAGTGGTTCACCTTTTGACAAGGTTGTGTACAATGGAAAAGAATTCGTGCCAGGTCAAGGAAACAACGCTTACATATTTCCAGGAGTTGCTCTTGGTGTTATCTGCGCTGGTATCAGACACATTACCGATGAAGTTTTCCTAACTGCCGCTGAGGTGAGCTATCATTAACATTTTAGATCGAGTTAACTCGATTTTTACCAAATATCGAATTCTCATAAGGCTAGGCTGCATTATCAGAAATAATAATCAATATATGACGAATTTCTAAATTTACTCTGAGATATTCTTAATTCATTGAACAATAGTGACAAAGATATTATCTTTAATGTTTTTTTGAAACTTCGTATCAACACATCAACAGGAATTTCCTTGTATTCATTTTATAAAATGTTCGTGTCCATTAAACGCTTCAAAACGCTTACATCTTTGTTTTGTAATTCTCAAGTACGGTTCAATATTTCTCCCCAATTCAATAGTTCTTTATTATTTTTAATCCATAATAATTGAATTCTTGGCAGAGGTCCTTATTATATTTTATCAATAACACGTTTTGGGTGTGAGATTTGCTAGATCAATTCAATCTTTACTTAACGCCAAATTATGCAGTTGGATGAAATTACGATGTTGTCAGATATGGGACCATTTCAGCGCTAATAGTGGAGAATCACCAACCTCAACGTACGAATTCACAATATTACCCGCGCCCTACTGTTCATGCCCAGTCTACAAGTCTGACGCTAGCAGTCAGTTGATTTGTCACCGCAGTCACATCAGTTGTATATTTCTAGATGTATATTTGCTATTCTATTACTGCATTTACTTTTTTCTGTATACAATTAGTACATTGCATGAGTTTCAACTAAATTTTTCTCATGATCATGAAACATTACTTCTGTAATCAAGGTTTTACATCCACAACCTTTCTTCGACCTTCTGCTGGATATGTCTTCAAAAGTGCCTTGATAGTCTTGGGCATTTAGTCGACAAGTGATAAAATAAAATATGTTGTAAATATGTTACATTAAAAATTAAATAGGTAATTGATGGATTTCTTCAATTGTATTAGATAAAATACAGTTTATAAACTAAGGTTTTGCAATTGTACTGATGCTAAAATTAATGTCAATTTCAGACTCTGTCTGAGCTTGTTACACAATCTGACCGTGACAAGGGAGGCCTGTATCCACCTCTCACATCAATCAAAGACTGTTCCATCAAGATTGCTGTCAAAGTTGTTGAAGGAGCGTATGAGGATGGTAAGTTCTAAAAATAGACATTTTCAGGGAAAACGGTAACTAATCTTGAATGAAGCGGCAAATGTATAATTCACTGGTGCATTCGTGATATAATAGCCTTAACGATACAATATACGGTACCTTGTGAAGCATATACTGCTTCTGGCTCATTATGATTTGTATACATATTTGTAAATTTAAACTTCAACTGTATTGTAATATAGTGTGTAGAGAAATTTTATTTATAGATTAATAAAGAAGGGATCTCTCCAAACTTGAACTAAAAATGTTGATTTTGTGATAATTCATCACAAATGGCAGTTCCCTGCCTTGAATAGGCCCGAGTGAATCACAATACGATTCTATTTACATATCTATGATGACTATTTTTCAATAAGATAAAATGTTTATAGTTAATTTGTATTCTTTCTTTGATAATCTTTGTTTGCGTTATTATTTTGCAAGACACGTATTTATTATTGAAGTACCACAATCATGAATATTTTTAGATATCACAAAATCGTAATTGTTCTCATCTGAGTCTCTTTCAATGCTAAATTATCACTAACCTGGTGGTTCGGAGCCCACCTAAAACTATAGGTCCACCATCCACCATTATCACGCACTTATTCCACGTGCAAGTCTCATACTCATATGGGCATGATGGGAATAAATAATCCAAGGATGTTACAATTATTGACAATTGTTGGATCAATGCAGATGGTAATAAGTTACGAATTCTCAATTTAAGTATACCAAATACACCAGTGATTCTCATCCGGTGTGCCGCGAAATTTTCGAGGCAATGTGACAATGAAAGTGATTAACAATTAATAATTAAATATAAATTTCAAAAATGGACAGGGACATATTTATTTTCCTGTGATATACAAAGATGCACATTAGTACCTGATGAGAAATTTGAGCTTGTCTTTTGTACATAATAGTTTTATTCTTGCTGAAATTGATGACAAACGCACACGCATTTCTTGATCAACTTATAAGTGTTGCCAACTCGCCTGTCAGTGTGCCGCGAGTACGGTCAACAAAGGAGACTGTGCCGTGACCAAAAAAAGATTGAGAACCACTGACATACACTGAAGACTTTCGGTATACAAATATTGATAACAGTAGCAAATAAAAATGCAAAAATTCAAAAAAATTCATTTTCAACAATTGTTAATAAAATTGTAATATCCTTGGATTATTTCACCATTAATGATATTAGCCAGCTGGCTCTTATATCAAGTATATATCTATTTGAAATCAAATTCACTTTAACTTAGATGGTAAGAGAATTCTCCGCGAAAGAGAAGGGCTAAGGTTCGATCTCCGGCTGTGGGAAGATTTTTTGGATAATAGCATTTATCGAATTTTCGCGTTTCTACTTGCTACTGTTGTCAATATTCGTATATCGGAAGTCTTCAGTGCATTTGATAGAGTTAAATTGAGAATTCTCAACCCATTATCACCTCATTTGGGCATCAGCAGCTCGAAAACAATAAGACAACCATTTATTCATTATTACTCTTGCTGTCTCCTTATTCTATACACTGAAGAAAAATTCACATTCTTGACATATTTTGTCACCTATTTCATTCTAGTTTCCCCCAAATAATTTACTCTGACCAAAATTTTACATTCATATAAATTTTCAGATTCTTACTTTCTTACATCAAACACATTTTTTGTCACAAATCACAAGGTATCCTGGGAACACATCTCGTTATTCTTGTAATTTACACAATGCTGGTATGCGTTTGCATGTTCTATTGGAGCTACTTAATTATAATTACGCTTAAATCCTTTGAGGTGCTATAACTTAAAATTACAAATTACCTTATAGTCTTCAGAGTTATTCATCTGCTTAATCAAAAGTTTGATATTGGGGAAAGTAGCAATGTAGAGTTAAGTTTAGCAATTTCTCAAAAATGTGTAAAGCCTAAAAATAATAATATTAATGTGGTGATACTGTTATCAAATGAAAGCGATAATTTTGCACTATCCGCAAGAATCTTCCCATACCGTATTTCAAAAAAATATTCATTGAACCAGGGAACAATACTTCCCTGTTCATCCTGCGCCTTGAACTCTCATAATTTTCGAGGGAAAATGAATCTAGAAAATTTGAAGGAATTCATATTTTTTAGTCGATGCGGTGCAGCTCCCTTTCTAAAAAGACAAGTCTATGAACTGAGGACTGAACTGCACTACTTATGTTATAAAGGACCTAATTTCGGGTACCGTGGCAAAATTCTTGATTGCTTTGAACTACTGTACTTATTATTTTTGAAAAATTAATTGCATTCCAATAGTTTAGAGGGGAAGCCTGTTCTCAGTCATTTCGACGTAGCTTCTTTTTTCTATAACGTTCAGTCCTAACCCGTAAATCACTACTTATGACGTAGGAGTCTAGATCACTCTACTAGAGCGCTCTATCGCAATAAGTTCGGTGTCTCCATTTGGACAACCCTTTACTGTATCGGTTTTAATTGTATCACAAATAAATGTTATTCATCACCAGATAACAGTTCATTACTAACACACCACACATCAAGTCCCTACGACAAGTAGATGAATTGTTTTGTCATTGTATTTGTCTTATAAATTAGCAAAAACCTTCCCTGAATTTGATGTCTACATGACTAAACCTCTGTTTTCATTGTATAAAATTGAATATTTTTAAAATTTTAATTTCAAAATACTCAATGACATAAAGACATTCACAGTTTACTCATTGTTTCTCAAATTATTATTGAAATACTCACCAAAATTGTTTTTACATCCGCCATACAAATTAAAAAAGGTTTTTGAGACACTATTCTTGAATAATTTTGTGTATTTTCCAGGAGGTTATGCATCTACTTATCCTAAACCCAAAGATGTGGAAGCATTTATTAGAGCTCAACTTTATAATTACAATTATTCGTCATCTATACCTAGCCATTATCAATGGAAACTGGATGAATTCGAATAACTTGCTGGGGTCTATTCTCTGGGTGTGCATGTTAACCAAATTGGTAAATTACTTTGAAATTTATAACCAATTTTTTTAATGCATGGGTGATTATGCATGTGTTCAGAAGTAATAGTCTCAATTTCTAGAATTGAATAATAAAATAAATTTACTGTATCAAAAATAAGATGAGCTTACATAAATAATTTTAAAATGATTGTTTACAACCAAAACTCGTTTTTTGTCGACCTTTCAGAGGAGTTGACAACCATTTGCATTCCAAGTAATATTTTTAATCAGTAAACCTTCAAAACTCTATTCCTTTGTCATATTTTAATACCCTACTACAATATCATCTCATCTGGTGTGATAGATATTGTGGACACTGGTCAATACTAATTGTTCCATGCGGCTCTGATGCATGGTTGAAGTGAATTGGGAATAACATTGCTCTTTTTTGGGTTGAAAATTTCAAGATTGGTTTGTAATAGTTCTTCATAACACTCTTCGTCCTGCACAGTTTATTTATTTAATTGGACTAATATGTCAATCTACGGATTATAATCACCATCATCCAACTCATTACCCACGCACAGACCTCAGACCCATCTTCAAAAAAAAAAAAAATATTTGAATTGTAAGACAATTTTTATTTTAAAAAATTTTAATTTTCTTTTTCATTTCTGCTGACCTCTGATTTCATATTTTGTTTTTCAAATTTTGATTCAATATCATATGGCTTTGAATATCGCGCGATTTTGGGTTTTAAGAAATTGGAAGTATTACAGTAATACCAAGCTAAACGAAAACCTTATTATTTATTATCATAGATCGCGACCGTAAACTAAATTTTATTGAAGAATGAAATCTAATTTATAGTTGTCATTTAACGAATCTGATTACAGTATTTAAAACTGTGTAGTTGTAGTTTCTATAGTCTGAGATAGAATATAGTCGAAATCCGAACTCATTCTATTTAGGCCCTACAACAAATGTTTTTTCTCAATGTATAAGCTAATTTCCTAGTGTCTCAGTCAGTTTGGGCGCTTGTATCTTATTGGATAAGACTCTAGCTGGCTGCTGTTCCTCGAGGTCTCGATTCTGAATTTCGTTCAGGCTTGGATATTTTTCCTATGTCTCACCTCATTACCCAAGCACAAGTCTCAAGTGGCATCATCGGGAAAAAAAAAGAATGATGCATGTACTTTTACAGTATAATTCACCGGTAGTGCGCTTTCGTATCCTATCAGATATAATGTTTGCATGAATGGTAAAAATCAATGAGGTCATATGAAATAACGTGCATTGACCTTCAAAAATCTTAGTTAATTATACCTTGGAATTATTACCAGCTGCATACTGGTTTGCATGGTTGTGCTTTTCTTTATTTTTGGCTAGCTTTGTATGCTGAGAAATCACCAGCTACCGCATTTCTGAAAACTGTTGTTCTCAATTTTTCCATTCCCTTAATTTGCACTTCGGCGAATTCTTGCTGTGGAACCAAGTGGAACAATTATTTAAAAATAATAAGTGACTATCTGTTGTAGAAATTTCCATGTAAAACTTTAGATGATGAATTTTGTGGAATGGCATGCTAGAAAACCTGATAACAAGTTATGGAATAAATAAATGGTGGAAATGAAATGTTGAATTACATAATGATGATTTCAGAATGTGACAAATGTTTTTGGCCCTCGAAATTCACATTAATCTCAGATTGTTAATGTTGGAACTGTTTTTTTTAATTATTCATAACATTTACTATCAAATAAAGAAAATGCTCAAACATGATATATCATTTGTGCAATGTCTCCTATAGCTTGGATATTAAATTGCATTACTGTTAAATCAAATCAAATTTGATGTATATCAATGATGAATAATAAGTCGAAATGGTCACAACCACATTTATTAATAATAGTGAGATACTAGTTTCGGTTGTAATACCATTATCAATCTTAAACAAAACTGTTTTATTTGAAATTGATAATGTTGTGAGATTGTAATTTCACAAAACTGTTTTCTTTGAGATTGATAATGTTATAACAACCGAAACTAGTATCTCACTGTTTTTAATACATGTGATTGTGACAGTTTCGTCTTATTATTCATTATGGATACATTCCACAATATCACCTTCGCCACTTCAAAGGAAGTTACTGTCAATGATTTATTATTTGGATTATATAATTTTTGTTTTCTTTCTTTGCAGGTTCTGCATCTGTATATCCGAAACCAAGAAACATTCAGTCTTTTGTAACAGATTGTACATACAACTATCAATACAAAGATCCAGTTCTACCAAAACAATACAGCTGGCCAAAATCGGCTATGAACTGAACACTGATTATCAATGATCACTTCGTTAATATGGTGTATAATAAATAATACTCATACACAAACAACACTGTAAATTGGAAGTAGTGATTTCCTTTTCAATTTTGAACTGAGAGGTGTGATTTTTAAAGTTTTTATTTTGTAAAACTACGAGCTTCAGGGTTTGAGGTTTAGAATGTCCATGTATTTATTTCATCACTTTTTATTATGACAATAATATTGTTGATTATTAAAATGTATGATTGCATTTATCTGTGTACTAAATTTGAAATAAGTGTATACCTATTATTCCTGAAACTCCAGCTCTTTTTCCATGTCTGTGACCATACTTTGGTCCCATCTTAATCCTATAAAAAATTTCGCTCGATCAGTCTGCATTCTAGTCCCTGCCGGATAATAGTAAGCCGAGATTTTGTCGTAGAACCTACAATTCCATTACTTCTTAAGTTCTCTGTGTCAATGACAATAAATGCAGAGCTAGTTCTACCCAGTCTCCTATTTCAGCTTATACTTGAAGGACTACATTTTGACATTTTTTCAGTACCCATATGATCTTTATGCTTTTCTGAGTTTCTGTCAAGTTCAGATTTACGATCTTATTATTGAATGAGCGAAGCGAGCTCTTCCTTTTGACTTGAGGCTCGAGGCGTTGTGTGTTTGTTTGTATGTTCCACGATAACTTTTGAACGCTTTCACCAATCAACTTCAAATTTTAAACACATATTCTTGGAACCTTAATACAGATCAAGTTTGTTTGCCAATGGAATTGACCCATTCCTTCATTCTTTTTGATGCAAAACAAAAGGATAGGCTCTCAGCCCTTCATTAATATAGGTATCATTATTCCGTCTATTGTGACATCGGTTGTTACTTGGCCTTCTAACCTAGCTGTAGCCCCGTTGGCCATAAGAGCTCTGTGTTTAGCTCCTGTCCTTACTGGTCCCAACTTTTTCATTATTTTGATCATATTGGAACTTATGTAGTTTGATTCAGCCCCTGTATCTAACAGTGCTCTACATTCCCTTCCTGATATCACTACTGTCACAAATAACCTTGTATCAAACGGCTTCTTTGGACTAGTGCATAATGGTCTCGTAGTTCGTACTACTACTGATGCCTTATTTGATTTTTGGTTTGTCCGGTTGCAAATACAGCTCTGAGGTGGTTTGCTTCATTGTTCACACATTCCTCTTTGTGGGCAGTTGGATTTCCAATGGCCCCGCTGTTTACATAGCCAACACACGGGCTCTGTATATTCAGATGACTTTTTGAGTTCATCTCTGTTTCTGTTAAACCTTTCTTCTGGTTTCTGTACCGGGGCCTGTCTCTGCCTCTGTGGTTCTTGAATGTTTTCCTGTACTTTATCGGTCTTAGTTTGTTTCATGAGTTTCTCTCCAGCTTTTACCTGCTCATATTCACGAGCGGCATTCAAAAGTCCTTCCAAGGAATCTATATCGCTGGAGTGTATGTATAGCTTATACCTTGGTAATAAATTTTTATAAATCTGTAGTAGGATTGTGACGTTAGAAAATCCACCTTTTCTACACATAAGCGTCTGGAGGGCCCCTGCATAATCATCTGCAGTCTCTCCTCGCTGCTTTCTGGCAATGATTTGACTCTCTAAGTCATCGCCGTATGAGCTAGGATAGTAACAAGCTTTAAAATCCCACAAAAAATCGGCCCATGCTTATTATTCTGCATCCATAGTATAGCTTTATCTGCTAGTAGCTCAGGGAGGGCAATTAATAATTGTTCTCCCTCATATCCATATGCTTGTTGGAGTTCCTCCAATCTTTCCACAAAACTAGGAGCATCAGATAGCCCATTATATGAGAGCCTCCAACTCCTTATTTTGCAGCTCCACACAGCTCCCAAATCAACACAGCGGTTTGTGTGATTTAGCTGCTTTTTAGTGAATTCTTGGGCTGACTGAACTCCGTGTTCTGACCCATATCTTGACTGTGAGTTCCTGCACAGACATCACTGCCGCTAGCTTCAGCTGGGGCTGTCCTGCGGACAGTCTGTTTTCTATGATGTTCAACAAGTTTTTTTCTTAGCTCAACTAGAACACCATTGCTGGGCAACCCCCAATCTTCTAATAGACCTACTGCTTCTTCTTTATGTAGTCTATATATCCAAGATACCTTTGGATCGGATGAATAATCTGTAGGATCTTTGTCCTGGGATGCTTGATGCACTCCCTGTTGTATGTTCTCATCTTTATCACTCATTTCAGTTATTGATAGCTCCTTTTTCATGTCCTTTTTCAAGCCCCCTGTGTTGGGCGCCAATCTATCAGCACACCTCGACTCCTCCTCGAGTAGTAACTGATTGATATCAGGATTTTCTCCTGATTGACTAGACTCAGTCGGGAAATGGGTGGGGTTAGGAAAAGAGGACACACTCTTCATAGGCTTATCCTGCTTTTTAGCAGTTTTATCCTGGCCTACTACCTCTTGCCTTTGTCTGGGGCCTTTTGCTTGTGGACAGGGCGAGTTAACACTCGGTAAGGAAGGAATGGTTGGTTCTGTTACAAAACGAGGAATACTTGGATGGGGTTGGAACACATGTTGCTGTCTGTGAACCACTTGGCGTGGGTGTAGGTGACAAGCTTTGGCTGTTTGCAACCGCCGAGCTCTTGGAGGATATACTTCTCAATCCAAGAAGTGCTTTGGAAGGGTATAGGACCAAACACTTGCAGTCTGCAACCGCTCAATTCGGGGGCCACTCTTCGCTGGTCTGAAACTGCTTCAAGAAGGAGGAGGAAAGGATACTTGCAGTCTGTAACCGCAAAAAGGAGATTGTTGCATGTCTGTAACCACATGAGAGGATGGAGGGAGGGATGTATGCAGTCTGCAACCGCAAAAAGGAGATCATTGCATGTCTGTAACCGCACAAGAGGATGGAGGGAGGGATCTATGCAGTCTGCAACCACAAGGGTACTTGTTGCGTGTCTGGAACCGCAACAAGAGGATACAGGAGAGGATGTATGCAGTCTGGAACTGCAAAGGGTACTTGTTGCATGTCTGAAACCGCAACGAGAGGATGGAGGAAAGGATATATGCAGTCTGGAACTGCACTAGGGGCTCGCTGCGAGTCTGTAACTGTGACGAGAAGGTGTAGGAAGGGATGTATGCAGTCTGCAACCGCAAAAGGTACTCATGGCATGTCTGAAACCGTGACGAGAGGATGGAGGAAAGGATATTTATGCAGTCTGGAACCGCTCTACGGGCTCGCTGCGAGTCTGTAACCGTGATGAGAAGGTTGAGGAATTAGTGGGTTGTGAGGGTAAAGGACCGAACGCTCGCAGTCTGAAACCGCTCAATTCGGGGGCAGTACTCTTTGCTGGTCTGTAACCGCTTTGAGAAGGAAGAGGAAAGGATATTTGCAGTCTGAAATTGCAAGGGGACTCATTGCGTGTCTGTAACCGCGATGAGGAAGGTATAGGAGATGGATAAGCAGTCTGGAACTGCTCAAGGGGCTCGCTGCGAGTCTGTAACCACAACAAGAAGGTTGAGGAATGGGTGAGTGCAGTCTGCAACCGCACCAGAGGTTTCAAGGAAGTTGTTGTGGGGGTAGGAATGAACAGTCGCAGTCTGTAACCGCTAAATTCGGGGGTGGATACTCTTTGCTGGTCTGGAACTGCTCTGAGAGAGAGGAGTGAACGTATCCAGTCAGTAACTGCAAGGCTCAGGAAGGATGGGAGAGGAATAGGTGGAAAGCATGGGGGACGTATGGTGACAGAGGTAGTCGTTCTGACTGAGTATTCAGGCTAAGTGGCCCTTGGGTGGGCTCACTTGGAACACTAGTAGAAACGAACCACAAGCTAGCCGCAATTCAAGTCTGCCGAATCAATCAGCACTGGCCATTTTATAGGCCAGTGTATAGGGGGAGTGCGGGGGAGGAGTAATTAATTAGGTGGTGGTAGATTACAGGTAGACCGCCACACCAAAGATGCGCGTATGGTACCATCTTACCACCCCTCTATTCCCCCCACTGCTGCTACTCAGTCGAGCGTCGCTCACTCCCTTTTTTAAATTAACGATATCAATTTCAAATATCCTGCCATCACAAAATGCTTTGTGACACACTACAACTATGAAAATTTCATATTTATTTAATAAATTGCTGCATTCCTATTCCTAAGAAATGCACTAAAAAATAAATAAAATGTCATAAATAATAGCTATTACAAATGCTGCAGAGGTCAGATCTATCAGAAATTGTTTTGGCACTACTGAAAAAGTATGGTCTTTTTTAACACACCAAAGAGGCAAAATGTATCATAAGAAACACGATGTCTGAGAGTAGGCTAAATGGCTTAGCCAATCTTCATATCCACAGGGAAATTCCAGTTGACACAGACAGTGTATTATCCACACTGACAAAGAAGACTCAATTTTGTTTTGCAAGTCAGCTGATATAAAAAGATATTGTTGAAATAAAACCTAGAATCTTATTTTATCTGCTGTGTTTTATCATTCATTCCTATAGTCCGTATTCAAAACTTGCATTCAAAGAGCTAAAATAAACTTAAAGTAATGCCTTAGAATACCGGTTATTCTAAGGAATTTTTAAAAAGTTTTCCATTGGCTCAGGGACCCCTGGTCAGCCCCCCCCCCATAATTAGTTTCTGAGTGCGCCACTGCCCTCATAATATGAAATTTAAAAGACAATAAATAATATTGCAACACAAAATTAAAATATGAAGTTTACCAACGATTATTCAATAAAATTTCATCAAAACAATGTACAATATTATCTCATCTGAAGTGTTATGACCAATAATATTGTATTTTTGTGTTGGCTACTTTGCCAGCGAGTACTAAATTTGACCAAATCCAAAGTAGACAGGTCATTGATATATACTACTAGATGCGACTTCAACCTACAAGGCAATGGCATAGTGAAGCTACTTTTTTCTGGTGGGAAAAGGCCAAATCGGGCATAAGTTGAAATTTAAAACAGGCTCTTATGGGAAAAAGTCGATTTCTTGCAACTCCCTTGATGGATTCCAATAATTCTTTTTTTGAAAAATAGCTCATGATTTTGTCTTTCATATAGTAGTGATAATTTGACATTCAAGATTGTTTCTGGCTCAAGCCAACTTCATACTCAAATCAGTGCAAAAGCAGTATCATAAGTATTTGATTGCAGGAAAAACACAGTAATTTTTTTTCTCAGCGTATTCCTATGTACTTTGACGCGCTGAATCCGAATCTGAACTCTAGCACCTCAAAAAACGCTCGCTTCACGAGATATTTCCAAGATGGCGGCCAAAATTTCATAAGCTAATTTTCTCAGTCAAAAAAAAACAACGAAATGAAGAAAAAATTGTAGAGCAAATTTATTTGTGGTCTGTGATTTCCTGAATTCGAATATATGATTTTTATTCTGAAAAAAATCGGGATTAAAAGATATTTTCAATAAATTGAACATCAAAGTCACGTTTTGAATAAAATAACAATAATAGGCTATCTTGTGGAGCAGACATAATGGATTAGTTTATTAAAACAATAAACTTGATTAAGCAGTAGGCCTCCAGCCGAATCTGAGGTAGCATTACAACAATGCGAAATTACCATCACACACGAATATGTAAATGTTAAAATCGTTAGTGAAGAATTTTTAAATATCAAGTGAAAAACTGATATGAGTAGGCTCCTATATGAATTCATAATGTGACCAAATTCAAAGTTGAGAGCCTGTCTACTTTGAATTTGGTCACATTTATACTTGCTGGCAGAGTAGCCAACACCAAAATACAATGTTATTGTGGCCAAAGCCGACACTTAATCAAGTAGGCTGCCAGCATAACACTTCAGATGAGATATATTGTATCTGTGATGTTTTCCATGACGAAATACTTAATGAACAATCTAATATTAAAACTGACACTGTATTTCACTTTTAAATAATTATTCATATGTATTATCTTGCTGTGCAGAACTGACCTTTTTGAGTCGCGGCGGACGCGTTTCGAACTATGTTGTTCTTCTTCGGCGCTTGGTTGCAGACTGACTAGTTTTCTGGTATGTAAGGTCTGGTGGTTGTAGGAAGGTAGTGGGAGGAGTGGATGTGGTGGGGGAAGTGGGTGTGGTGGAGGTGTTTTTAGGGGGGATTTGTGATGATGTTGAAGAGGGTATGAGATTTGAAATTAAGTTGGTCATTGAGTATGAATTGAGGATGTGAAATGGAATGTTTGTAAATTTCGAATTGTTCAAGAGTATTGAGTTTTTGACTTTTGGGGGCAATGTGAAGGATGTGGAGGTTTTGATCAATGTTGGTGAATGAATGATTTTTTGTGAGTAGACTACTACTATGTGGAGGTTTTGATCAATGTGGGTGAATGAATGATTTTTTGTGAGTAGACTACTCACAAATAATCATTCATTCACCAACATTGATCAAAACCTCCACATCCTTCACATTGCCCCCAAATTCAAAAACTCAATACTCTTGAACAATTCGAAATTTACAAACATTCCATTTCACATCCTCAATTCATACTCAATGACCAACTTAATTTCAAATCTCATACCCTCTTCAACATCATCACAAATCCCTCCTAAAAACACCTCCACCACACCCACTTCCCCCACCACATCCACTCCTCCCACTACCTTCCTACAACCACCAGACCTTACATACCAGAAAACTAGTCAGTCTGCAACCAAGCGCCGAAGAAGAACAACATAGTTCGAAACGCGTCCGCGCGACTCAAAAAGGTCAGTTCTGCACAGCAAGATAATACATATGAATAGTTCTACTGCAGTTCACGAAAAATGGATAACCACAACAATAATTTTAAATAATGTTTTACTCACATATATTGGAGATGCTTGAGGAATGCATTTCACTCCTGAAAAAAAGCATCGTCAGCCTCCATGTATTCATTCAAATTATAAAATGGCTTTTTTCTTAACCATTTGTTAATTAATTACTGATTTAAAGCTTTTTTCTGGTAAAACATTCTTATTTCAAGAGGAAGCTTTTTCTGGTACATTCTTATTTCAAGAGGAAGTTTATTAAAAATTATGGTATTAAACATGGTATAGCCTACATGGCTTTTATGCGAGTCTTTAACAATCTTATATAAGGAGTAATATCAGAGTAGTTCGTTCTGTATTATAATTATGATTATTATTATTATTTTGATCAAAATTGTTTAAATTATTTTCAACTGTTATCAAATTATAATAAAATGTAGGTATAACGTTTTTGTATTTGTAATATATAACATAATATTAGGAATAACACTGCAATAAAATCATTTATGAATGACACGAACAAGGTAAAACCTGGAACAAAGAGAAGAATTTTAACCTATGAGAGATACAACATCCACAAAGAAGTTGTATAAAGGAAACACATTTTAAACACCATGAACAATACGATTCAAATTTCGAGCCAAGCCAGGCTATACAACCAATCTTCTGGCTCGCCGAAGTTTATACCATATCGATTAGTTACAATGAATCGATAGAAGAGAATCGATATAATTACCTCATTCCTGTGTAGACCCACACTGTCGGGGGACCGCGACAAAGCTTCACAACGACAACCGTGTCCTGATTTTCAGGACCAGGTTGTCGTGTGCACGCAGCGTCAACCTGTACCACTCTGGAAAGTGGACCAGTTGGTCGGTGGGACAGTTTGTCGTTTGTTGACCAAAACTGATTTGGACCAGTCTGTCGTCTACGCGCAGCGTCAACCTGTACCACTCTAGAATGTGGACCAGTTTGTCGTTGGAACACGTTGTCGTTTGTTGACAGAAACTGATTTGGACCAGTTTGCGTGCAGCGTCAAACCTAAACACTCTGGAATGTGGACCAGCTTGTCGTTGGGACAATTTGTCGTTCACTGAAGAAATGTTCAATCACAGATTAAAGAACCAGATCGATCACGTCGCTTGCGGATTTCCTAGTTAATGATTTAATTCAGAGATAGCGCCACGCGTCAATGATTTCAACACGGGGAGCAGCACTGTTGCAGTGCGGGAATACTTGAATTGTCGGCACTCTACGGATAGAAAACTCGTCCACGGGGAGCAGCACATGTTGCAATGCGGGAATATTTGAGTTATCACTACTTCATGTAAAAGTTCTTCAAAGTAATTAAATTAGCAACTCTGGAATTACTCATTCACTTATTGATATTGAAGATTCAATGATGGGGGTTCGATTGTAGGTGAGTGGTTTATTCTCGGTTGGGCTCAAAACCATAGGGAGGAATCTGACATTTCCAAAAAGTGCCCCAAGTTACCAGGTAAAGGGGGGGTTGAAAATTTGATAAATGTTTTTTTTTGAAAATAGTTTTAAATCAGAATTGGGTGATTGTTTATAAGTTGTTGTGAAACGTTTTTGGAAAATTTGGTTTTTGGGGGGGTTTAGGTTGGGATAAAAATTTTTGAAAAAGCTGGACATTGATATTTTTGAAAAATTTTTTTTTTTATTCTATAGTGATTTTTGTGTTAAACGAAATGATATGTGTGCGATTTGGAAAAATATATCGTTTAAGGGGATGAAAGTGGTTTAAAACTGGAAATTTGTACAAATTTGTTAATTTTTTTTAATGAAAAGCTTCTTGATTTTTCATTTTTAAGCGCAAGACAATCTATTGGGATGTGTGCGTCACAAATGGATTCTCTTCAAAAGAAATGAGGGGGTTGAAATTGTGGACTTCTTAAATATTAATATGTTTGAAAATTTGTTTCTTGTATCATATATAATGAAAAAATCTGTATTAAATGCGATGTGGAATAATTTTTAAAAGTCACCCCTAAGGCATTAGAAAGTCAGCAGAACATGCATTTGTGAAATAATCCCCTAGAAAAAGAGGGTCGCTTGAAATGGAACATGTTGAAAAAATGATTTTTTTTTTTTTTGTTAAATGATTTTTCAAGGGTTTTGTAATTGGAGGTTAAAGGTAAGTTGAGGACACATTATGAACAATGCTATGCCACCCCTTGATTTGAATGCGAGGGCTATTATTGTAGGGGTGCAAAATTTAGGGAAAAATTGAAAGTTGGGATTTTTGGCGGAAATTTGTTTGAGCCTTTTAAAACTTCAAAAGGCGTATTCAACGCTGTTTGAATAAATAACCCCTTTCTGAGATATAGGCATAACTTTGAACAGTTGAGCAAAAGGCGTATTCAACTCTTGTTGAAAAAATCACCCCATTTTGAGTTGAAGTACAGAATAAAAAAGAAACAGAAAGCTTAAGCTGGCAGAGCTTGATTAGTTATTTTCAGCAGTAAGTTAGTTATATTTAACTAATATTATATTTATATTAGTTATATTTAACAGTATGTATATATATGTTTAAAATATGCTTCCACAGACGTAAGATTTTTCTTCATCAGGTTTTGATATATAGTCAGGGCCGGCTTTATAGGCTTGCGAATAAGGCTGGCTCCTGGGGCTGCCAAGTTATTACATTATAAGATTATTATTGATCAACTCTCAAATAACTCACAAAAACATTAGAAATAATCATAATAATATAAGATAATAGATTTCATAAACCTACGCTAACCCTACGCTATCACCCTGTGGTGGAACCATGATCTCTCCAAGGGGGGGGGGGGGCTGAAACGTCTGGGAATATGGAATACCCTACAAGCAAGAATTAAAAAAAAACATTTGTGTAAAATCAATGGCGGATAAAGTATTTTCCAAGGGGGAAAATACATACATCATAAATAACTATGGGAAGTGATACGTCCGAACGGTTAGCGCCGCTATCTGTAACTCAGATAAGATAAGTCACGGCGCTCGTTGACAGAATCTGTAGCGGTGACCGATAGAAATACAAAAGTCACTACACAGTTACGATGTTTTTGCACAACAAAATTTAAAAAAAAATTATTTTCATCAAAAACAGCATTGCCCGTCTTAACTTCTCCAAACTTACCAACGATTTTGCTACTAAAAATAAAAGTTATATTTCACTTTATATTATTTTGATATGATGTGATGGTGATAATCATTAATCAATGTTTCTTTTGATCAGTATAATTTGTATCAATATCATTAAGGTCAGTATTATTTGTATTGAAACATATTAATCAAATAAATAAATAAATTGTTACCAAATCACAGTTGCTTCGAATATATAGCCTACTGAATACTATGACAATTTATTATATTATTTTATAATTCAATTGAATTATTTATTCATTGATATTTCATTGTAAAACATTTCATACTAGAATTTGTTTTTATTATTCAATGTAAGAAAAGCCTGTTGTGATATTTTGACAGGCTTACACCATTATTAAATTCACAATATTACAAACGGAAGGGCCGCCAAATGCGTTTTGCTTGGGGTCGCCAATTGTCTTAAGATAATTACTGATATAGTACCTACTATTTTAAAGAATATTGTAGTTAGCCTATATCTCATAAGAGGTGGAGGAGGGGTTTATTGGTCTTTGAACCTCATAGGGATGGCTTGCGAACCAGAGACAAATAAAATGTATAACCTAATATGTATTCAACATGAACCTTCTTCCACCCAATTTATTCTCTATTAAACAGCATTAATTCGAATTGAGAAAATCTTGAATTCAGACAAAAGTGTGGAAAAATCTAGTTTGGATCAATTTACTATATACCGAGTAGTTTTGACCGGTGACAGTTAACATTGGCGGATTACTAAAAACTGAATTACAAGCCACTAGTACTGGGGTGCCCAACTATTCTCGTAGGCGAGCAGTTCGCGAGCAAAAATCGAGATTTTTCCCCCCCGATTTCCACATTTTTTGGGGGGAAATTTTAGTTTTTTTCTATTTGAACAGGGTCAACATTTTCATTTTTTTAAATGTTAATAGTTTTGGAAAATTCTTTTTTCTATCAGATAGAAACCGACAAATTTGTACTAAATGTAATTTGAACGCTTTTTGATACCGTAATTCACTAGTGTTTGGGGGGAGGTGAAAAACAAAATTTTGTTGAAAAACGTGGGGGGGGGCAAAGAAATTTTAAACTTTTTGTTTGTGAGTAATTTTAGCTTTTTTGATTGGAAGTGTAAGGTAAGTAGGTGCAGAAGTTCAATATGCCTTGTTACCGCTAGAAAAGTCAAAGGGGTTGGAGAAAATTTCGAAAACTTTAAGAAATAATTTTTATTTTTAAATTATTTTGTAGAGGATAAATAAATAATATTGGCAAAAGGCATTGAAAAGTGAGCAAAATATGTATGTGAAGTTTTATCAAGAAATCATCCTCTCGTAGAGGAGAGGTGCTTAAAATAAAAAGTGACAATATGGAAAATATTCTGACTTTCTGTTGAATACATTTTATATGATGTTGAAGACCCATCTTGTTTCCACAAAAGCAGAGCGAAACGGCCGTCACGCCATAACGTGAGTCAATTTCCATTCAAAAGTGTTTTTTAAGTTTATAAATTTTATAGGTTTTTGGGATTGACGTTGGACGTAGGGGACATTAAGAAAATTTCGATGCACCGTCTTGGATAATTTTTTTAATAATTTAAAAAAATTATTTCATGTCAATTATTTCAATCAATAATCCGCGGGCGGGTTTTGTAGGGGGGAAAAGTCCGTATAAATTTTCAAAATAAAAATCCATGTATTATTATTTATTTACTATAGAATAGGTATGGAATATTGGGTCCTTCAATACTCCATTGAATCGGTTTATTTGTTTCTCGAAACAGTTTAACATTTTTTTTTTCATTTTTTTTTTTTTGTTCAGTCAGCCTAAACAGTAACATAAAATTATTCCTAGAAAAAGTTAATGGAAGTAAACACATAGATGGAAATGAAACTTCCTGAAAATGTTAAATTACGGGAAAAACATTGTAGAAACGTATTCTATTTATTTTTCTATTTAACATTTTTACATGAATTCAAATTTATTTTTATTTTAAATAATATTTTATCACATAATCTAAATAATTTAGTTATAGAGGCTTATTAATATTTTGACAATATGAAATGAAACGGGATTCGCAATAGCAGTATACTTTAGAGGCAGTCAACCCAATCGTCATTATTATTGTAGCCCGCAGATCTGTAATCAGATCAGAGCATGCAGTAGCAGAGAAAAATGTAAAATGTAATGAAATCTGGCAATAACGCTTGATCCGGCAACAGTGCTGTAGGGTGAGCATGCATATGCGAAGGACGCCTGTAGATGATGTTGCAGGAATGAAGAAGTGACGGATGGAGGGAGTGATGATGAGTGAGAGCGAACAGAACAGAGAAAGTAGAGAGGGAAACACTCTACTCTCTAGGCGCTATACCTACGCATTCTAGCGCATGTTTTTGGAACTTAGCGTGAGCAGTCTGGGTTTGTCTGTGGTTCAATATATTTATCTTGCCAAACTATCAATATACCAACATATCAAACTACCTATTCTTTAATAATCGGTATGTTGGAGATATCGATTCTTCAATAATTGATGTATTGGGGAAATCAATATTACAAGGAGTATTCATTTTGAACACCTTCAAAACTATTGATTATGATTCTGTACATCATTTTTCGATATAGTCACCATCCCTTTTCAAGCACTTTTCGGTAGCTTTTTTAGCCCAGCCGCATACCATTTTGCCGCCATTGGTTTAAACCAAGTAGTGTTAACGCTTTTCGCTGCTCCTTATGCATGTCATTCAGTAAGCGAGGCATCTACCTCGCACAAACCTTTGACAGCTGAAGGTATTCATAATGCTGTGCACAGATGTACGGCTTAATTCAATGTTTGGTGGCAATTGATGCATGATTTCTAATGTGATACAGTGATGCGCTTGTCAGAATCAACAATGGCTTGCACAGCAGCAATGCAGTAGGTTGCCGAGGTCGGCCACTTCGCTCATCATCGTGCACATTTTCCCTTCCTTCCAAATAAATTACTCGCCAAAGATCAACCATCTGTACAGACAATCAGACATGTCATTTTCACCATGCACATCACAAATCTGACTG
Organism: Conomelus anceps; assembly: GCA_948455865.1. Taxonomy (NCBI): domain Eukaryota; kingdom Metazoa; phylum Arthropoda; class Insecta; order Hemiptera; family Delphacidae; genus Conomelus; species Conomelus anceps. The sequence continues at coordinate 68,583,398 of OX418217.1, read as the reverse complement.
TAAATTGCAGTGGCAGTCAAATTTCTTGCAGTCAAGAAACTCGTAAAAGCCAAAACATTCTCAAACAGAATAGAATTGTTTTTGTAATTCAAAACTACTCATGTATGCTCGCTCTAAGGCCGCTGTTATACAATCACTTATAGGTTCAGCGATTTAGGATCATAGATAGGTCTAATCTTTTATTTATTTACTTTTTAGCTTGCAATATTTTATGAAGCATTTCTATTTCAATCAATAATTGTGAAAAAAAATTTAGTTACCTACTAAAAGATCACAGTGATTTAACACATGCAATATTTCATCTCAACAGTCTTAACACACACTATGCGGCAGCAAGGAGCTTTCGCACATAATTATGAAATTGGTTATAATAGGAACTATAGGAAAATGTGTATTGTAAAATAGCTTATTATTGTAGACTCTTCTGTAATATAATTGTCCAGTTAGGACTAGTTTTCTTGTGTGCAATGTGCACTGAATAATGAGAGTATCCTATGGCCGGTATTCCACCATAAAATATCTTATAAAGGTTCTTTTAGATCTTTGACTGTGAATTGTCATATTTAAAAGGCCATACACATATACTTATAAAGTGTAAAAGGCCATATTTTATAAAGTACCTATTTACTTCTTCAAAGTATTCTAATCCATGACATTTAATAGTTTGGCATTACATGAAGTATACTGAATTTTGATGTTAGATGTGTTTATATATTTTATCAAATATTTTATTGTGGAATATCATCCCAAGGTCACCATCACACAGTTATAAAAGGGTCTAGTATTATAAATTGGTCTCATCTTATATTTATTGTTTTGCAATTTTTTATGAGTATTTTATTTATTCAATACAAGTAATTCTTTTTATGAAATTTAATAGTTTGTCATTATATTTTATAAAATAAATTGAAAAATTACTGAATATGGGGTTAGATTTGGGAAGACCTACGATCCCTGGCCCCTATGGGGTTAGATTTCGCTGTGATGGCGACCCTAGGCTCATTACTCTGTCAAAGATATTCTAATAAGAGCCTTTATAATGGAAGATATTTTACAACATAATGTTACGGGTTCTAATAGCTAAAATAAGGCTGGCAACCAGTGGCGTAGCGAGGTCTTGTGGCACCCGGGGCGGTATTTCAACTTGACACCCCCCCCCCCCCCCCACCATTCAAAACAAAGGTTAACAAACGACACCTTATTCATAGCTAATTCTTATTTTGTATCAACCATGGAAAAATAATAATTTTTTATGTAGATATTCAAAATTTGGGACTCCAGGGGCGGGCGTTTGAAGAATTTTGATTTTTAGGTCTTTTAAAAGCAATTTAAAGCTATTTTGGTTCTGTTTGTCTTGGGCTCCACTCAATTAATTAGCTTAGGCCTGCATATCGCAACTCTTCAGAATGTGGGCAAGGTAATTGAAAATATTGAAATAGCTTGTTTGAACAGCATGTGATTCAGATGAGTATTCCATTAGATCATTAGCTGGTTCACTTTGGGAATAGTAGGCCAACTTAGGACTCTATTATTGGAATTTAGAGAAAAAATGTGAATTATGAATTAGCTTGGAGGAGCCCTGTAACACGTCAAATGAAACAAATACCTCTTCTGTAGGTAGTAAAAGGGTAGTGCGGGAGTTTTCCCCCCAGAGAAAAATTGAAAATAATCCTCTCAAGTGCTTTCAGGCACAGCACAAACTCATTCATCTTACACCATAATCTTTGGTAAGAAAATTCAATTGATTTTTTTGTGTTTGAGAATTGAGTTTCATTTAAGTTATGGCAAATGTTTGGGTCCATCCCCTGGGAGCACCTCACTTTCTTGACTATATGCTCACCATAAACGGTATAGTCCATATTAGTAAAAAACACCTACAAATCTACCACTGAAATTTATTCAAAAAAATTTCTAACTTGATAATTTTTTTACTGAAATAATATTATGCCTTGAAATACAATTATATTACTTTATTACTTGTTTTTCACAAATCAAAGTAATAGTTTTTATAACTTTCCGTATTAAACTCTATCATCTATCAGAATAATTTAGGGTGTCTTTTCATGATGTTGACAAACTATATGACTCTCTTGTTTGAATGGCGGGGAGGGGTGCAAAAAAATTAAAAATAACCCCTCTAAAATTGCATTTTGAGCGTTTCTATACATTATTTTAACCTATATTATTTTAACCCTCCCACATTATTTAATCCCATACATATCTCTGTATTAGCCAATCCAAAAAAGTGTTAGCTCTCACCCAAAAAAAAAAACATATACAATTTAAGTAAACGCTGTATTTCAATATTTCAACCCACATAATGAATCAAACTCTATTGAGTCATCGCTAATGGAGGGTATCCGTACCCTAGGACGCTACTTGGCTACTCTCCTGACACCTGCATCAACAAATCCACTGATTCTCTAAGGGTAAATGGCAGTGGCAGGTGTAGTAGAACAGAACAGATTTCTTCAAATAATGAAAATAAATTTAGCTGATAAGTTTTAGCTGTGTCACACATTTCGACAATCAATGCTCCTGCGCCATCAACCTTATGACTAAATTTCTCTCAACTCAATCGCCTGTCATGTCACCCCTAACCAGAATAATTTTTTCTCTATTATTTATTAGAAAAAAAAGATCTATTGAAAAATATTAAAAAAACATTTAATACCAGTCCTTTTAAAGCTTGATTGGATGCTTTTTGTCACCCCCCTTGGGCTGTCACCCGGGGCGGTCCGCCCCCTCCGACCCCCTATTGAACAATTGCTAATAATGTACGAAAACTCATCAAAATTCTTTTTCAAACTTCTGATATTTAAGTGTATAATATTCAGGTAAGATTGGCTACCACTACCACCAAACAACTCTGCTCGACACTGTAAAATATCCTCTATCTCAATAGTATTATAAGTTTCCAGGGAAATCTGTTCTTCAGAGTCCTTTATGAGAACCATAAGAAAAGAAAATAGTAAATTATAAAATAGGAAAAAGTGAAAAGATACAAAATACAAAAGTTTAAGAAGAAAAATCAATCAAAAAACCAACTCCCGGCTTGTCACAGTCGCCATAAATTGAAAGTTCATACAGTCCGGTCAGTTTTAAATCATATAAACAACAAACGTCCAGATTAAGTAAAAATATAAATGTAGATAATAGTATATTAGTTTTCTGTTTGGAATTTCAAGAGGTCATCATCATGGGAGATCCTTTTAGCCGGTGAGTCCTTCGTCCTTCCTCTTTCTAACCATGATTTTCCCCTCCTTCACCCATACGAAGGCCAAGTCACCATTTCTGGCCAAGTTTTTCGCTTTACCGAAAAGAAATTTGTTGTAGGAGGTTAAATGTTCATTGATGTAGACACTTTGAGGTGGAAGATTAGGGTGAATCTCAGTAGAGCACAAACGTCCCTTTTTTTTAGCTGAGTCTCTCCAGTGTAGCTTTGTTGATCGTGAAATGAAACGTACAATAATTGGCCTAGTCTTCAAGTCTTCATCTTTGCAATAGAAACATCTTCCCTCTTAAAAGGCACTCCAACTGCAAGGGCCGTGGATCGTAAAACAGAATAAATATCCTCATATTGGGTCTCTGGAATTCCCACTATCTCTAAATTATCAGAGTAGGAATGTTGTTTGAGTTCATTCATTGTGTGTTGCAGCTTCAAATTCTCGACTATGAGTTTATCATAATTTCTTTTCAATGTGTTATTTTCCTCATGAACGATTTGAAGCGATTCTTTTAAATCTGCCACAGTGTTATTTAAAGCGGTGATATTCGTGTTCAGTTCATTAAATTTCATATTAATAAACTCGATGAGAGAATCTTTTAATGAGTCCAAAGTGTCGGGTTGGTCAACTTCGGAGCTCTTCTCACTCAAAGTTTCACTTCTACAACTGTCACATTTTCAATTAGCTTTACGTGTGCCAAGTTTCTTGAAATTATTCAAGGTACTGAGTTTCGTACAACTAGGATGATAAACATTTTTACATACAGAGCACTCGATAATTTCCTTGATGTTGCTAAATTGAACCTTACTCTTGAAACACTCATTAGCCATGATTCTAGCAATAGGGAATGAAAATAAACACTAATTTGAAAATATAATGAATGAAACCGAGACTTTTAGGTTAGATTATAACTAGATGAGACAACTTAGAAAACCGGAGTTGATACGAGATAAACTGTACAAATAAATAATTAATTACAATAAACTGTACAAATGAATAATTAATTACAGGCTGATCAATAATTAAAGAAACAAGAGTCCAATAAACTGTACAATAATGCAGAAAGAAATTATAAAAAGAGCAACTAATCACTTACAAAAACACAGTCCAATTCGTTATTTGACAGTCCCAAATAATATCACTTAACACAACGTCTTTAAACTATTAGTAAGCTGCATAAACAGTAGGCTAAACACTTGTCTCTGCACTTGACACTGTCTAGAGACTGAATAGAACACTGTTTACTTCACTGGCATGAGATCTGTAATACAATCTGTCACACAGGTTTGTAGAAAACTGACTCACTAGCCCACATGGACTCCTTTATATAGCTGTTGTAGCTGCATAATTCCAAGAATTGGAGCTCACCAGACACTTCGAGAATCTTCAAGAAACATGATCTCGATCGTTCAAGAATTCTAAAGAAATCACGAGAAGTCTCGAGAAATCAATTGAGTGAGAGAGTTGCAGACTTGAATAATAAGAGTGACAAAGACATGTGAAAAGAGAATGCAAGAGAGCAAGGGAATGCATACTGTGTCTTAAGTTACGTACAATCATGAATGGAATGATCTATGTAGAACAATGCAGCTCCATGTGTGCAAATAACTGCTTTGCTTGCTTTTGCAACACTACCCCCACCTTGAGAAATTGTTCTGTCCCAGAACAATGGAATCTTAGATGACTGATGTCTTCCTTGACTGCTGACCATATTCTCCTTGACCCTCCAAGGGTTGTAGATGCAAATGGTGATCTGGATACCAGTGGATTGGAACACTTCTTGCAGCATTGGCTTCACAATTGCCCATTCCAAGCCATCATAACCACTTCCGAGCCTGGGTATGCCAAGTTTCCTCACTCCTAATGCCTGAATCTTGTCCCTCAGCTGAACCAAGCAAGTCTGCAATGTGTCATATGATGCCTTCACCTCAGGCTGCATCTTAGTCACCAGGTAGAAGAGATGCTGACCATGCTGCTGCAGATGAAGAACATTTCCTTCTGCTGGTCCTTGCTGTTCCAGGTCCTTGAGACCACCAAACTTCTTCCTGAAGACTGTAGCAATGTCTCGAGATTCTGCCAAGTTGCTGGTGACACAGTGTGCCAGTGCATACTCCTTTGGTAGGGTGAATAAGTCCCTCTCACTTGTCTGGAACATTTTTCCTCCTGGTGCCAGCATGTAGTCATCAACAGACTCCTTCAGGGATGTAGTGCACTGAACTTGAGCTGCTTGTCATTCCTCAACACTGTTATTACCATGAAATGGAGATAAACGATTGAAATGAACTACTCTTGGCTTCCCTCTAGGAGGTTTTCTTATCTGGTATACTACATCATTGATCCTAGTCACAACCTTGTAAGTCCCCTCGCACTGGTTTTGTAGTTTTGGACAGTAGCCACAAATCCTTTTTGGGTTGTGTAGCCAGACTAGGTCTCCCACTTTGTATCCACCTTGGTCAGCCTTGATGTCATACCTCTCCTTCATCTTCAGGCTTGCTTCTTCAAGATTGGTGCGTACTTTCTCATGGGTCTCATCCATATGCTTCCTCAATTGAGTGATGTAGTCGTCCTCCTTGAATGTTTCACCAGGCTTGCTTCCAAACTGTAGATCACAGGGTAGCCATAGATCTCTACCAAAGATGATGCAAGCAGGTGTTTCCTTTGTTGTCTCATTGATGGAGCTACAATGTGCCATAAGAAAGAAGTGGAGATGCTAATCCCAATCATGCTGATTGTCAGGAACCACCTTCCTTAGATATCGCTGCATTGTCCTGTTCATTCTCTCAACCATACCATCTGACTGGGGATGCAGTGAAGTGGTCCTTGTTTTCCAGATGTCCATCAACTCACACACTCTGCTGAACACTTCTGACTCAAAATTTCTCCCTTGATCTGAGTGCAGTTCCAATGGAACACCAAAACGACTGAAGAACTGCTTTATTAACACATCAGCCACTGTAACTGCTTCCTGGTTTGGTAAGGAATATGCTTCAACCCATTTGCTGAAATAATCCATGGCCACTAGAACATACTTGTTCCCATCATTGGTGGTAGGGAAAGGTCCAGCAATGTCAATAGCCACTCTCTCAAATGGTGCTCTAACATTGTAGGTCTTCATTGGTGCCTTTTTCTTCTTCAGATGGCCATTTGCTGCTGAACAGATTATGCACTTCCTACACCAATCTTTGACATCTTCTCTTAATCTTGGCCAATAAAATCGTTCCCTGGCCTTCTCCACTGTTTTATGTAGACCTAGATTTCCTCTGGATTTGCCATCATGCAGACTCCTCAGCACTTCTGGTACACAATTTTCTGGGACAATAACCTGTTGTCTCTTCTGATCCCCTGCTGCATTCTCAATCTCCCTTTTTAGTACTCCCTCATCTTGAACTATTGAGCTCCACTGGGCCCAATATGTCTTCACACTTGGTGAAAGAGGTGCCACTTCCTGCCAGGCTGGTCTTCCTTGTCCAGTGCGTTTCCAATCCCAAAGATATTTCAGGTCAGGATCCTCTTCCTGGTCCTTCTGGAGCTGGTCACTGCTCCACAAATCAGCAACCACAGTTGTTCTTCTCAGCATGCCTTCCTTGCTATCATGATGTGAACAGTGTTTGCAATCTTTCTTGCATGGCCTTCTTGAGAGTCCATCTGCATTCCCATGACTGGTTCCTGCTTGATGAATTGACTCAAAGTCATACTCTTGAAGTCGCTCAATCCAGTGTGTCACCTGTCCTTCAGGAGTCTTGAATCATAGGAGCTACTTGAGGGCTGCATGTTCTGTTCTCAGCAGAAAGTGTCTTCCATACAGGTACTTGTGAAAGTGTCCAACTGCTTTAACTACTGCCAATAGCTCTCTGTGGGTGACACAGTAGTTGCACTCTGGTTTTGACAAGACCTTACTGAAGTATCCAATGACTGTCTCAACTCCTTCCGGCTCCTGAGAAAGTACTCCTCCAATGGCTATGTTGCTAGCATCTGTGTCCAGGATGAATTTTCCTTCTGCTCTTGGATAACCCAGGATTGGTGCATTTATCAGAACATACTTTAGCTTATCAAAAGCTTGCTGACAGTTTTCATCCCAGATGAAGCTGCTATTGTCCTCAGTCAATTTGGTCATGAGTTTTGCAATGTTGGAGAATCCTTTGACAAACCGCCAGTAATATGTGCAAAGACCCAGAAAGCTTCTCACTTCATGCTTATCCTGTGGGACTGGCCACTGTGTAATAGCTTTTATTTTCTCTGGGTCAGGGAAGACTCCAGAATCTGATACCACATGTCCAAGGTAGTTGACTTGTCTTCTGAACAGGTTGCACTTCTTTGGATTCAATTTTAAATTTGCTTGCCTCAGCCTCTGAAAAACCTGCTCCAAGTTGTGTAAGTGGTGCCTGAATGATTTTCCCAGGACAATGATGTCATCCAAGTAATCCCAAGATAATCCTCTCAACACATTCTCCATGAGCCGCTCAAATGTAGCTGGTGCATTACAAAGTCCAAAAGGCATGACTTTGAATTGCCTAAGTCCTTCTCCAATTGAGAATGCTGTTTTCTCTCTGTCTTCTGGCTTCAAACCAACTTGCCAGTAGCCACTCTTGAGATCCAATGTCAAAAACAATTTGCATCCTTCCAGGCTGTCCAATGTGTCATCAATCCTTGGCAATGGATAGCTGTCCTTCTTGGTGACATTGTTTAACAGGCGATAGTCAATGCAGAATCTTGTTGACCCATCCTTTTTCTTGACCAACACCACTGGAGACACCCAAGGACTGCTTGAAGGCTCTATGACCTCATCAGCCTCCATATCCCTGATAACTTTCCTCGATTCCTCCCTCTTGGCTAGTGGCAGCCTTAGTGGATTCTGTCGTATAGGCCTAGCATCACCAGTATCTATCACATGTTGTACAATGTTTGTTCTTCCTTTTGGCCCTGCACCAATTTCGAAGATATCCTGGTATCTAGTAATGAAGTCTTTCACATTGGCAGCCTGCTCTTTTGTAAGATCCTTGCAAGTACTACTAGCAAATTCCTGCAGTTCCTCTGGAAGACCCTTGTTGACTGTTTGAGACTTCTGGATCTGTCTTACCACTGAAGAGGCTGTTGAGCAGTGCCCAAGAGTGCTTCCTCCTTTCAGGGTAATCTTGAAGTCGTTCACATTCATAATGCACACAGGAAACTTGTTGCTGGTCAGGAATAATGTTCTTGCCACTAAGACTCCTTTATACAAGTTGTCTTCTTGACCTGCTGGCTCCAGAAGTGCACTCTGTCCTTCTACCATGTCATCCTGCATTTTCCCATAGGTTATAATCTGACTCCTTGCTGGTAGAGTGACATCAGTCAGTAGTAATACTCTGCTGTTGCTTAGCTTTCCTGGGTGAAGTAGAACCTCTTCTTCCCCAATTACAACTGTCCTCTTGTCCAAGTCCAACTTGAGCCCAAACTTGTTGAAGAAATCCATCCCAAGTATAACATCCTCCTGAATGTCTGCCACTAACATCTGATGTTTGAAGGAACTGCCACCGATGAGGAGGGTAGCAGCTGTCTCCCCAAAAACTGTAGCCAAGTCCCCTGTAGCCATGTAGAGTGTCCACCTTGTTGACTTTATTCCTTCCTTATCAAGGACTGTGCTCTTATTCAGGATAGTCATTGTAGCTCCTGTGTCAAGAAGTAGTTGTCTTGCATGCCCATTCACAATACCATCTATGTACAGACTACTTCTGCTTCCAGCAAGAGATGCCACCTCTGCTTTCCTTACTGGGGCCTTCTGCTTTTGGGTTGACAGCTGCCCCTTCCTATCAACCCTTTTTAGTTTACCTGCTCCTTCTTCTCACCTGGTTTTACTGTGCACTTACTCCTTATGTGTCCAATCTTACCACAAGCCCAGCATCGAACTTCCTTCTTCCTGGATCTCAACTTTTCTAGGACCTGTTCAATGATCTTTTAAATAGTGCTCGCCTCCATCCCTTCAGCTTCTACAGCCCTCACCTTGGAATGACCTGGTACTGACTGCCAAACTGCTTCAAACTCTAAGGCTTGGGCCAAAGCATCATTCAGTGTCTTTGGTCTGACTATTTTGATAGACTGCTGGGTCTCTGGTATCCTTAAACTATTCAAGAATTTCTCCACTGCAAGGCTCTCATAAGTGTTGTCATCTGCAGATGGATATGCAGTCCTAACAAGTCGAGCAATATCAGCTTCAAACTCTTGCAATGATTCATTAGGCCTCTGCACCCTATTGTTGAGCTGGGACCAGTACTACTGCTCCAGGTGCTTGTTGCCAAATTTCATCTCTAGGCATCTCCACAGATCATTGAAACTCCACTTCTCAGCTGATGGAATTGAGTGAACAATTGCCAATGCTTCACCTTGGAGATTCATCCTTAGGACATAGGCCTTTGTTGCTGGTGACCACCCCTGGAACTCTGCTGCTGACTCAAAAAGTGTTTGTTAGTCTTCTAATGGTGTCTTCCCATCATAGGTTGGCAGGGGAAGAGTTACGGTCTGCTTATCTTCCTCCTTCATTTCCAACACTGACTTCTCTGAGATGGCTGAGTCTGAAATACCTGAAGATCGATTCACTTTGTCATGTCTGCTTGAAGATCCAGCACCACACTCCAGCTTCTTGAGTCCATCTTCCATTGTTTTCAAATCCTCTTTTTCCTTACTGACTTCTTGATTAACAGAATCAGCAAGATTTTTAACTTTCTCTTCCATGGCTTCTTGTAATGAGGTGATATTTTCCTGTAATTTTCCCTCCATAGATGCCATATTCTCTTGTAGTTCGTCCTTCATGAAAGTGGTGTTCTGCTCCATGGATCTGAAGTTCTGCTCCATGGATGTAATATTCTCTTGTAGTTCGTCCTTCATGAAAGTGGTGTTCTGCTCCATGGATCTGAAGTTCTGCTCCATGGATGTAATATTCTCTTGTAGTTCGTCCTTCATAGAGGTGATGTTCTGCTCCATGGATCTGAAGTTCTGCTCCATGGATGTAATATTCTCTTGTAGTTCGTCCTTCATGGAGGTGAAGTTCTGCTCCATGGATGTAAGTAATTTCATGTCAGTAGTCTCAAAGAGGTATGTAGCTGGATCTTCTCCTTCTCCCAATAAAGCCTCACGAAGCCGGTCTTGTAGAGTTGACTTCTTTCCAGATGTGTCCAAATCACGGTCTTCTAGCTCCCATTTCAGATCAGCCACTTTTGAACCATACAATGTAATTTTGCCAGCCATTTTAAATTAAACTTGAAAGAAATCCCACTTCTGACAACAATTGTTATGGGTTCTAATAGCTAAAATAAGGCTGGCAACACTAAAGTTCACACTTGCACTTTATTTATACAAATTAGTCTATTTACACAAATCAATTGTAAGTTCAATTAATAGAATAAAAACAGATCATCAAATGACAAGCTAATAGCTATTTTCAGTAATTATTTACAAGAATTAATGAATAAGTAATTACAGGCTGATCAATAATAAGAGAAACAAGAGTCCAATAAACTTTACAATAATGCAGAAAGAAATTATAAAAAGAGCAAACTAATCACTTACAAAAACACAGTCCAATTCGTTATTTGACAGTCCCAAATAATATCACTTAACACAACGTCTTTAAACTATTAGTAAGCTGCATAAACAGTAGACTAAACACTTGTCTCTGCACTTGACACTGTCTAGAGACTGAATAGAACACTGTTTACTCCACTGGCATGAGATCTGTAATACAATCTGTCACACAGGTTTGTAGAAAACTGACTCACTGGTTCACATGGACTCCTTTATATAGCTGTTGTAGCTGCATAATTCCAAGAATTGGAGCTCACCAGACACTTCGAGAATCTTCAAGAAACATGATCTCGATCGTTCAAGAATTCTAAAGAAATCACGAGAAGTCTCGAGAAATCAATTGAGTGAGAGAGTTGCAGGCTTGAATAATAAGAGTGACAAAGACATGTGAAAAGAGAATGCAAGAGAGCAAGGGAATGCATACTGTATCTTAAGTTACGTACGATCATGAATGGAATGATCTATGTAGAACGATGCAGCTCTATGTGCGCAAATAACTGCTTTGTTTGCTTTTGTAACAATAATTTACTACGTTATAGTGTAATTCCGGCCTTGCACACAAAAGTTTAGAATTATCATTCTGATAGAAATAGCTCCTTAGCTTCTCTGACAAAATTGATGACCAAGAAAAAAATGTTCCTCTCAAGTGCCACATTATTATCCAGAAAGGAGTGGTCTACTTACAATATTGTATCAAAACGTGAATTATGTAAATGTAATGAATGTTTTAATCTCATGCATCAAATTCTATCATGCTGCATTTACGTATGCAAGAAAAGTTCTGACAGTTCTCATACACAGTACCTCACAACAATGGCACAACTGTGGTAGCTTCCGTTTAATATGTGCAATTTTGACTATTGCACAAAAAACTTCTGCAATTTCTTGTTTTTATAAATGCAGCATTATTTTACCAATATTTTTTTTTTTTTTGAGGATGAAGCCCACATAGGTCTGAGACCTGTGCGTGGGTAATGAGTTGGATGATGGTGATTTATGTGTTGGACCTACAGTTTTAGGTGGGTTCCGAACCACCGGGAAGTGATTTTCAGCAGAGAATAGTGTCTTTTTTGCTGGCCAATCTAATCGGTCACCGTTACAAACAGGACCTACGAGAACGCAGCTTATCTATCTGATTGAACAGATACCTGCTACGGCTCGCGGCTATCACTATTATCACTATTATATTAGAAGAGGATTTGAAAATTATTATCATTCAGGATTCAGGTACAGTATAAGCTACTTAATAATGTTTCCTTAGTAGCCTATCAGAACTAAAAGCTACAAATTTAGTTTCAACACATAGGCTAATATGATTGTGTTTGTGTTCTTTGTTAGGCTGTTCTAATTGACAGAGAGTTTTGCATGGTTTGAACTTTGCTTGAAAATGACAACTTGTTACGAAATTAAAAAATATCGGTAAAATTAATCATGGTCGATATATCGAAATGTTGACCTTGGATGATGGAATATTGATGTATTGAAGGCAACTTTCAACAATTGATATTCAGGATATATCGATGATCAAGTTTGTCGTTTACGCGCAGCTTCAACCTGTACCACTCTGGAATCTGGACCAGTTTGTCGTTTGGACGGGTTGTCGTTCCTTGACCAAAACTCATTTGGACCAGTTTTTCGTTTGCATGCAGCGTCAAACTGAACCACTCAGATGGAATGTTAACCAGCTTGTCGGTGGGACAGTTTGTCTTTCGTTGACCAAAACTCATTTGGACCAGTTTTTCGTTCGCATGTAGCGTCAAACTGAACCACTGAGATGGAATGTGAACCAGCTTGTCGGTGGGACAGTTGGTCGTTGGGAAACTTTATCGGCAGTGTGCAAATTCAATTGGACAAGTTTGTCGGTGGGACAGTTTGTTATCGTCCCTCTGGCGGGTGCGTGCAGCGACAGAGTGGGTCGATTTCTATTTCTTCACCAAACGACAAAGTCGATCGGCGATAGAGTGGACCATTTCCCTGAGAAGACCCACTCTGTCGGATGCGTGCAGCGTCAGATGCGGTCTGTAAATCGTTCCAGTTTGTCGTCGACCATCATTGTCGTCGACCACTTCTGGCGCTCTCCCCGCAGCACTCCTGACACATCTTACATGGTCCCATCTAGTGATGGCAAATTTTTTCAGAACATCGATGTTTCGATGTATCGATATATCGTACGCTTAACATCGATGGCATTGAAACATCGAGCTCAGAACATCGATGTTTTTGAAACATCGATGTTTTGGTAACATTACAAACTATTGCTATATTTACTACAGTATTAAGGTGGACTATTGAATGTGCCCCTAATTACACAGTAATTCCATTACCCACGCACAAGTCTCAGACTCATGTGGGCTTCTTCCTTAGATAAAAAAGATTATTCAAAAGATATTAACATTCAAAATTCTCAAAACCCTAGAAAATTATTGTATGGTACCAAAATATGGCACCACTGGTTTATAAAAGTGTGATTAGGGTTACATGAAACATGAAAGAATGGATCAGGTGTCATTGTGATGTAACGAACAGTTTTCATACAGTGTTGTTTCAATTTATTGAAAATTAAAATTCAGACAAAAGACATATTTTGTTAGAGAGACAAAATATGCTATTCACTTGTATCTTATTGTATCCAGGGCCGTAGTAAGACCGGTTTTCTCGGGTCATTTGCCCGGGACCCGGGCCGGAAAAGGCAAGTGAAGTAGTAAAAATTCTATTTCTACTACAAAAAAATTGGAATTTTTTCAAGAATTGATTCGTAAAAAGATGATGAGATGACAAAACGTGTTGCAACTCAAACATCGATGTATCTGGACTAAAACATCGATGGTAGAAAAACATCGGTCCTCAAACATCGATGTGAAACATCGATGTTTTTTGTACAAAACATCGATGTTTTCTTGCCATCACTAGTCCCATCCCGCTGGACCCGGTCTCGTGTAGTAATAGGTTATGTTTTCGTTGTTCTGGAGGACTGTTTACTAGTTTATGAGGAACACTAAATTCACATTTGATGTTGATTTGTTGAACAGCAGTTGCATCAGGATTGTGTGATGAAATCGTATTTATTTATTTTTAATTGTTAACTTACCGACTATTTTAGCGTTAATTTATTGATGTTTTAGTGTTCGCGGTTCAGCAACCGGCTATTCTTTGCTGAGTTACTTTTTATTTACCTTTTCTTGTTTACTTGAAGATAATTATATTAAACATCGATGTTTTTTGTACAAAACATCGATGTTTTCTTGCCATCACTAGTCCCATCCCGCTGGACCCGGTCTCGTGTAGTAATAGGTTATGTTTTCGTTGTTCTGGAGGACTGTTTATTAGTTTATGAGGAACACTAAATTCACATTTGATGTTGATTTGTTGAACAGCAGTTGCATCAGGATTGTGTGATGAAATCGTATTTATTTATTTTTAATTGTTAACTTACCGACTATTTTAGCGTTAATTTATTGATGTTTTAGTGTTCGCGGTTCAGCAACCGGCTATTCTTTGCTGAGTTACTTTTTATTTACCTTTTCTTGTTTACTTGAAGATAATTATATTAAAACATATCTAGTTATGAAAATGTACGAACTCACTTATGAACTCTGGTTTTATTGAAAAAAAGATAGGCTAGGCTTGCCAAGAAGAAATAGACGCTATAAACTGAAAGTGTGGTGTGTTGTAAGGTGGTGATAACAAACAATAAGGTTGTAGAGTGATTTCATTTGAAAGAACCATTCCATTCCCTTTCTGTTTGCTATTAAATTATTTTGAAAGTCAAGTAAACGTTCTAGGATGGAAAATATTATTAGCCAAAGAGGTTAATAAGACTTTAATTGTTAAAGATGGTTTCAAATACTCGTTCAAACGCAAACTAAAAACGGCTATGAGTTTTGGACTTGTATACAAAAAATAAATTTTGTCATGCACTATTATATACTTTGGAAGATGGAAATTTATTTAAAACAATGATGAATGTGCTTAACCATCCACCAGAATCCAACGAACTTCTAAATCGTCAGCGAATAAACAACGGAGTCAAATTAAAGGCTCTTGAAGAAATCAACGAGAAACCTGGAAAACTTATTTGTCAAGAAATAAGCAATCATAATATTGATTCATTGACGGAGGTAGACTTAACACGCATTCGGAACGTAATATTGCGGGCAAGGAAGTTAGCACAATCACAATTTTCTTCTATATCCAGAGGTTAGTAAAGTTGGATTTCAATAGGCCTTATTTAATTAATAATTCGAATGTCAATTTATAATTAGATGTCATTAGCTCTCATCAAAATTTTCTGCAAAAGCCGATCTCCATTCATCACTTTACTGTAAGGACCCCTTAAATTCGATGAAAGGCAAGAATTAAGTTAATTCATTTTTTTCATTATATATTTAAAAAAACCATTGAATACATTAACCCTCATTGGATCAGACTTTTAGCAACCTCTTTCTTTAGGGCTGGCACCCACGGGTAGTCCGCTCCCACCCCCGCCTTTTTTCTACACCACTTGTATTCACTATACTAAGACATTAGGTATTGAGACCTGAACTCTGCCCCTCCCCCCTCAAAAGTAAAATCCTGGGTGCGCCACTAACTGACAAAACTACAAGTTTACTATAAATTGAAGTGACCTACAAAAAAATTGGGTCTATTAGGACATTGTTTCAACCGCTATAGAGACAAACACAACTGTAACACTCGCCACTTAAACTTTACTCGTATTCAAAGAACTCTTCAGTACATTACTGTAGCCCTAAAATTGGTTATGCTTTGCCGATTAAATTGAAATATTTAAGTCAAAGTGATAATTAGATTAATTCTAGATATCTGCATGCTGGTAATATCAAGCAGTTGGTTGACGTTGAACACATTTATTTTAAACTAGCTATTGTGCCCGTCCTTCGTACGGATTATGTTTAGAAATAAGACTAAATATGTTTTGGCTTTTTTGATAGCAACGATCATGAAGTTGTTAGCAGCTTAGGCCCCGTTCAGACGAT
Source organism: Conomelus anceps (assembly GCA_948455865.1). Classification (NCBI taxonomy): domain Eukaryota; kingdom Metazoa; phylum Arthropoda; class Insecta; order Hemiptera; family Delphacidae; genus Conomelus; species Conomelus anceps. The sequence goes on along the minus strand of OX418217.1, from coordinate 68,567,623 downwards.
ACGGTTTTTTTGCGGTACGGTTTTTTTACTGTACGGCGTCAACTGTACTGTGATGTTCACACGGTCCGGCTTTGCTGCTTATTGCTGTGCTCTCCTCCTTCTTCCATTGCGCTTCCAGTTCAGTTCTATTTATTCCAGTCCAGGATTTTTTTTATTTGTGTAAGATTTTAAAAAATAAGTTTCTTACTGAAGGTTTCTCTTAAATTTTGATCAAAGTACCGGTACGCAAATTCTGGTTTCAATATTCCACACATTTTTCTCTCTTTATTTTTATATTAATCTTAAGTCTTGTCCCACAAGGCGAGTCTCTCATATATTAGAGAAATGAAATTTTCACAATTAATATCTACCACTTCTGGACACTGGAATTCACTATAATAAGAAGATCAATGCTGAAGAATATCAATGAAGAAGATCAATGCTGACGATCTGAAGACTGCTTCCAGCGTAATAAGCGTATCGTTTGAACATATCCATTACCGGTACAATACATGTGCCACCAGATACGGATAGTTATTTTGCGGTACAGCTGATTTTAGCGATACAGTTTTCGAAGACAAAACCGAATGTAGAGATCGGCTAGAACAGCTTTTTTACTGGATCCAGTCGAAACAGTATTGTGTGAACATACAATATGAAATGTACATGCAAACGAAAGCACTGCAAAATAACTGATACAGCAAATTTACTGTACCGCACAAAAACTGTATCGTGTGAACGGGCCCTTAGTAAACAACACTTAGAACGTAAGCAATTCAGTGACAGGTATCGGAGAGAATATTTTTTTGAGAACAGCTGATTGATATATCATGATAAATTACGTGATTTGTTCTTATGTGGTAATAAAACTTAGAAGAAATGTATCCAAAATAGCACAATACTTGGTTTTTAAACGTTTATTATTCTGTTAAAAAAAAGTTAATTTAGTTTTTTATAGCTAAAGACATTGTCAATAAAGTGTTCAATACTGTTCAATAGCTAAAATCCCGAACGATGCTCTCGTTTTTGAGGAGAAGGCCGCGTAAAATGCCTTTGGGGCCGTGACAGACAGACAGACAGACAGAAAGTGAGATAAGACCATTTTCGGCTTATTTAATGTATAAAACGTAAAAATAACCAAAAATATACAATTCTGATAAATGTACAGACAAAACTCTAATTTTATTTATATAGATAGACAACTGATCTCCTTTGGAAAATCTGTGATCTTGAGCGAGCTCATCAAAATGTTTTCTAGCCAATAATGGTTCTCTCTTTTGAATGAAGATGGGGTCTACTTTCTATTTCGTAGCGAGAATTTCTGTTTCTTTTTTATCTTTTCATAATCTTGTCTTATCTCCACTACATTCTCCCTACTTGTTTGCAAGGTTTTCGATGCTTTTTTCAGGTCAGTTTCTTTGGCTTGTTGACATACAGGGTGGGGGAAATGTTTGGAAACGGCTTAATATTTCATATACAAAGGTGATTTTGCGGTAGGTATGATTGAGGATCCTACTCAAATTGAAAATACTATTTTACTGTGACTTTAAAAATCTGGTCCGCCATCTTGGAACCGCCATTTTGAATGTAACTTTTTTTTTTAAATAGGAAGGGGGTCATGCGATACATGATTTCAATACGGAATTTTAAGACAAAATGAATGCCGAAAACCGCACATCGATATGTCAACCCGTTTCGGAGATATTTACATTATTAATCGATACCATGAAAAGCAGAAATGAAATAAATAAGTACATTAAAATCTTACCTATCAAATTTTTTGTTAATAGTGTTTGCTAATAAACATTAAAACCCAATTATTTTAATAAATGTTCAAACTGTTTTCCTTCAGCTGTTTGACAATGTGCTAATCTTAAATAATAGCCATCAAACACATTTTGAATCATTTCGCGTGATGAACATCTGACTCTGGATATCATAATATCAACAATAATCATGATATCAACCTAAAATCATCTGTAATAATCCAACTGATTTAATGAATTCTTTTTCAATCATGAAGTAGTGAGTGTGTTTAAAGTCGTTCGCAATGGCATTTTTAAATGAAACCGAGAGAATAACTTTGTTAATGATGCGCGGCTATGGAGATAGAGTACGGTCTTACCAAGAAGTTTCTGATTTATTTAACGAAACATTTCCCAACAGAAATCCAATTAGTAAAAGTGTTGTTTTTAAGACAGTAAAGCGGTTTCAAGAAACGGGCAAAGTGACTGATCGTGCTCGCACTGGAAGAACAAATACTGCCACCAACAATGAAAAATCTTTAGAGGTAATGCAATCATTTGTTGAAGATCCGCATACATCAACTAGAAGCGTTGCCAAGGAACATGGTATGTCTACTCGTTCTGTCAGAAAAGTTCTTAAGGAATCTCATTTCCATCCGTTTAAGCTTCATGTATTACAAGAACTGAATGAGGATGATTTCGACCGCCGGGTAGAGTTTTGTGACATAATGATGAACAAGTATGACAATGATCCAAACTTCTTTAATAATGTAGTATTTTCGGATGAAGCTACGTTCATGCTTAACGGCAATGTAAATAAGCAAAACTATCGTTTCTGGACCGATGTCAACCCATACTGGATGAAGGAGGGTCATACACAGTATCCTGAAAAATTAAACGTATGGGCTGGTATGGTAAATGGTCACATTGTAGGACCATTTATTATCGAGAATAATTTAACAGGTGCCATTTACGAGAACATGTTAATAAATTTGATCGTTCCAGCCATCCAGAACATCAACGGACAAGAGTTACATAACTTGTGGTTTCAACAAGATGGGGCGCCCCCTCATTATGCATTAGGAGTGCGGGATATATTGAACCAAACATTTCCCCAACGCTGGATAGGTCGTAGAGGTGCAATAGAGTGGCCCGCTAGGTCACCTGACCTCTCTCCACTTGATTATTTCTTTTGGGGCTACATGAAAGACAATGTGTACAAAAAGAAACCAGCAACAATTAATGAACTGAGAGAATGTATAACTGAAGTGGCTAACAGAATTCCACACGAAATGATTCAAAATGTGCTTGATGGCTATTATTTAAGATTAGCACATTGTCAAACAGCTGAAGGAAAACAGTTTGAACATTTATTAAAATAATTGGGTTTTAATGTTTATTAGCAAACACTATTAACAAAAAATTTGATAGGTAAGATTTTAATGTACTTATTTATTTCATTTCTGCTTTTCATGGTATCGATTAATAATGTAAATATCTCCGAAACGGGTTGACATATCGATGTGCGGTTTTCGGCATTCATTTTGTCTTAAAATTCCGTATTGAAATCATGTATCGCATGACCCCCTTCCTATTTAAAAAAAAAAGTTACATTCAAAATGGCGGTTCCAAGATGGCGGACCAGATTTTTAAAGTCACAGTAAAATAGTATTTTCAATTTGAGTAGGATCCTCAATCATACCTACCGCAAAATCACCTTTGTATATGAAATATTAAGCCGTTTCCAAACATTTCCCCCACCCTGTATATAGAAGCCATGTTCAGTTGTGTGAACACCTTAAATGACAAAACAGTTGACTTGATAAGAGGAAAACTGTTTTATCAGTTTGAACAATCTTTTTGCCTGTGATACTTCTTCTGGCGTTTTGCTTCCCTTGGTAAGGGCTCTAATCAGATCAAGATATCTAATTTTTATTGCAACTATTGATTCATGTCTTGAAGCCCATCTGGTGGGGTTAAGTTTCTTGAGTGTGATTTCTGATTCATCTCACAGTGTTGAAAGGATATCACACCTGTTGATACTGTGAAAGAAAATGAAAATGTACCAAAGAAAATGAACAGGGCTTGAAGAGTGGTGAGGTAATTGGCTACATCTCATACTTTCAGCATCGTTAACTACTAAATTTAGGTTGTGAGCTGCACAATGTACAAATACAGCAGCTACCTCTTGATATTTTGAATTCTGGTTTGTACACTGGGGTAAGTGCCATTCATTGTAAAAGCTCGATTGTACCCTTGCCCTCTACACTTATAAAGGCTGTGTACAGGGTGTTTGGTCATAATTTTTTTTCGAAGTTTTTAGTGTTGAATAGGGCTCTGCAATGTTATCTATTGCTGTGAGAATTTTTTCTCTTCAATTTAGCTATGTTGGGGTTCATAGTTGAAATTTTTCTGTTTTTGGGGCAATTGATCTACCTATGAGTGATTTTAAACATTTGATCAATTTTCCATAACTAGAGGACATCTTGAGGAATAAAATGACTTATATTTTTGTGAAATAAATTTTTGAAAAATTGAAATTTTTTACAGATTTAAAAAAATGTATTTTGAAAAAAAAATTAATTGTTTGATCAGAGTATGAGTAAGAGGGCCCAGTTGATCGGCCGCTTTAGAGTATTTTTTTGGACTGGACCATTCAGGGTAGTTTTCGGATGGGCCCTTTAGAATATTTTTTAGGCCAGGCTTGGGCCCCTTCAGAGTATTATTTATGGGACCGGGCCCCCCTGCAATGCGGGGTTTTTCGGTTGCCTAGATCCAACTTTGTTCCTATGTGTATTGCTAGTGTAATGGTAAGGCTCCTCCTGAAGCATTCTGTGGATGGCCGATCGAGTGAGCATTGAGGCTACAATTTGTATTCATAGAAGTAGTCATCCAAAGATTTCACCCAAAAAATAATTTTTTATAACTTAGTTTTATTCTTGAATTCATTCAAATTCGATAAATTTATGACTTACCCATCATTGAAGTACAGTAGTTTCACCTGTGAGTTTCATCTGTTTGTATTACTGAATTTGAAATACTGCATGTTAATCGATTAAATGAACGTTTTAATCTAATTATGAACATTTTTAACCGACTTCCAAAAAGAACAAGGTTCTATATTCGACCTGTTTTTTTATTTATTTTTTTATGTTTGTACATCAATCATTCGTACAATATTGAACTGATTTCGATGAACGTTTTTTTAAATGAAAGAGCATCGCTCAGCGGTGGTCCCTTCCAAGTTTCGCAAGAATCGGCCCAATACTTAGCCCAATATTAAACAAAAAGGAGCATTCTTCGATGTCTTCATTTCAGTCAAGTTTGAATAGGATAGTTCCACACATAACCGCCAATCGGATAACCGGTGTCGTTTACCAGGCTGATCATTGTATCATATGGAGCGCTTCACATCTAGACGGTTTTCGAAATCATATGATGCAATGCAATTATGCCGGGTAAACGAAATCGGTTACCCAAAGCTGGTTCAGTGTGAAACAAGCCTGTAATGTCCCGTTTTGACCAATCATGTGAACTTAATTTGAATCGAGAATAAGAAGAATATAATGTTACGGGTTCTAATAGCTAAAATAAGGCTGGCAACACTAGAGTTCACACTTGCACTTTATTTACACAAATTAATTGTAAGTTCAATTAATGAAATAAAAACAGATCATCAAATGACAAGCTAATACTTATTTTCAGTAATTATTTACAAGAATTGATAAGTAATTACAAGCTAATTAATAATAAAATAAACAAGAGTCCAATCAAATCAAAATCATTTATTTATCCTTTTCACAAAAAAGAAACATAAGAATATATATGAAATACATCTGAATATACAATTTAAATATAAAAAGCACTAAATTAAAAATATAATAAGGAAGGTCCCTGCAAGGTTAAAACCTGTGCGCAGGGGCCGAGTGTTATACAATTATAATTTCTGAAAAGAATTTAAGGAAACGTTTAAACTAAGGTAAAGTTTGATATATATTTAGCCATTACAATTAATTATAGGACAGAAGGATTGAAAAACCTGAAGCAATAAAACAAACTAAGGAAACAGGGAAGGGGAAAGGGAGTACGTAAAAGAAAGGAATATGGAAAGGCGAGACAAAAATGCAAAGAGACCGCAATAAATTAACAGTCCAAAAATAAGTCAACACTAAAAACTTCTACACCAAACTGAGGAGAAGTTCTGTTGAAAATCAATAATTAGAATACAATAGGATTATTTAAAACTATCCATACATTCAACTCCATAACAAGCTTTTTACTGAACTTACTTGAAATAAATTGATTTGGAATATTGTTTATGAGTTTAGATGCAATGTACAAAAACTGTCTTCTACAAATAGATAAATTAGTATCTGCAACTTGAAAAGTAATGGATGAGAGTTGAAGGTTATATGCTGATTCACGCAAGTTAAACAGATTTTTATTTTGTATATGATTAAATTCTTAATGTATAGCTGTCGGACAGTTAGGACCTTCAGTTCACAAAACAGATTTACACTTGGATAACGTCTAGGTTTTCCCAATATAGCTCTAATCAGGTGTTTTTGAATGACAAAAATCTTTTCCATGTGGTTAGAATAAGTCCCACCCCAAATTTTTATTCCATATTGCAGAAAGGATTGGATGTAGGCAAAATATATTAGTCTTGATACCTCTTTGTCACTCAATTGGCTTATATTATGGAATTTACTAATCCAATGTTTGAGTTTATTACAAGTATAGTTTATGTGTACATCCCATCATAAATGTTGATCAACTATTATGCCTAGATATTTAATGTGTTTTTCTCTTTTCAACTTGGAACATGAACAGTCAATCAAGCCTAAATTATTACAGTTCAAATTATGAATATTAATTTGATCTAAACCTTCCGGCTGACCAGCAGAATTTGGTGAGAAAGTCATGAAGTTGCTTTTCTTTATGTTGAGTGTTAACATATGCTCATCTAGCCAGGATTTTACAGTTTTGAGACCGGTTTCTGCTGTTTTCCTCACCTCCTCCCATGTCACTCCAGTAAATATCAATGAAGTGTCATCGGCAAAAGCGATTGACACACCATTTTTCAATTCCAACTTGAGAAGGTCATTGATATATAAGAGGAAAAGAATTGGCGACAATACTGTCCCCTGTGGAAGACCGTATTCCGTCAATTGTTTGCAGCTAATTTTATTGTCAATTTTTAAAACTTGATATCTGTTGTTTAAATAACTGGTGAATAGTTTGAGGGGTACTCCTCGAATGCCCAACTTTTCCATTTTTATTAGAAGCTTTGAATGTGGAATAGTATCAAACGCTTTGGCGAGGTCTAAAAAGGTAGCTATTGTTTTATTATTATTATTAAAATTATTTGCAATTGTCTGGGGTAAGAGAGCTATTGAATCTATTGTACTCTTGTTTGACTGGAAACCATATTGGTGATTGTGAATGATATTATGCTTCAAGAGATAGCTAACTAGACGGGATTTAATTAACTTTTCAATTATTTTGGAAAACTGCTCAACAAGCTGATTGGACGGTAATTAGATGGATTTAAGGGATCACCAGTTTTATGTAAAGGTATGATATTGGCCAATTTTAAACTTTCAGGGAAATAACCCTCCAAAAAACATCTATTGGTTATTACTGTCAATTGCTTTACAATATATGGCGAAATAATTTTCAAACACTTATTGCTAATCCTGTCTATACCAGGAGCTGAGTTGATATTCAAAGAGTTTAGTATGGCAGAAATTTCATTTTCATTAGTTGGCGTTAAGAAGAAAGAGTCATAGTGATTCAGACATGAATCCTTAAATTTATTCCCAGCCGTTGAGATTGGATTATTTTATTTCAATTCCTCAGCATAAATTTTTCCAACTTGAGCAAAGTGTTGATTCAGTATATCAGCGTCTATTCTGGGGAATTTAGTATTTCGTTTCCTACCTAACAATTCATTTAGCGTGTCCCAAATTTTTTTAGTATTATTTTTATGTTGATTAATTTTGTGTTTATAATAGTCACATTTACACCGTTTAAGCAAATTGTTGAGAATATTTCTGTAAGAGATATATTCGTTTTTCAGACGGGTATTGAAAGGCTGCCTTGAAAGCATTCTGAACAATTTATCTCGCCTTCTAATTGAATTAATAAGACCACGTGTGATCCAAGGTTTTAGAGTTTGTAATTTATGTGGAATGTGTACTGTAGCACGTTCTATGTGATCTGATATTTTATTAGTGAAAATTTTCATTTGTTCATTTACGTGTGAATCAGCGTCCAGTAAGTCATCCCAGTTTTCTGTTTCTACAGATAATAGCAATCGATTAAAATCTATTTTAGTATTTGAATGGTTTTCTTTGACAGTTTTTGCAAAATCAGTAGTAAGATCTATGTGAATGCTGGTACAAAAGTGATCAGTAATATTAGTCTTTATAATTGAGCTCAGAACATTATCAGAATTAAAGGTAGAATTTAAAAAAAATATATGGTCTATACAGGATTCAGAGCCGTTTTGAACTCTAGTAGGCTTATTTATATAGGATTTTAGACCATTTAAAGATAACGTTCCAAAATACTCATTTGCAACAAACGTATTTTTATTCAAATGAATATTAAAGTCACCTGCAAAGATTATATTGGGTCGATTTTTGATCGAATGCAAACAATCATTCAATCCGTTAAGAAATATATCTATATTTGCTGAAGGAGATCTATAAACTGCGATAAGAGTTATCTTTTCCTTCACTCCGGGCACTTGTACATCCAACAGAATTGAGTTAGATTCTGTTATCTCATGATTTAACTCATCAACTATCAAATTACTTTTGAAAAAAACACCAATTCCGTCACATTTATTAATTTTACCTAGCTTGTTAATTACTGAATAACCATTCAAATTGAAATTTAAATTATCATCCTCAACCACCCAAGTTTCACTTAGAATAATAACATGAAAATCTATTGAACAATTGCTAATAATGTTCGAAAACTCATCAAAATTCTTTTTCAAACTTCTGATATTTAAGTGTATAATATTCAGGTAAGATTGGCTACCACTACCACCAAACAACTCTGCTCGACACTGTAAAATATCCTCTATCTCAATAGTATTATAAGTTTCCAGGGAAATCTGTTCTTCAGAGTCCTTTATGAGAACCATAAGAAAAGAAAATAGTAAATTATAAAATAGGAAAAAGTGAAAAGATACAAAATACAAAAGTTTAAGAAGAAAAATCAATCAAAAAACCAACCCGGCTTGTCACAGTCGCCATAAATTGAAAGTTCATACAGTCCGGTCAGTTTTAAATCATATAAACAACAAACGTCCAGATTAAGTAAAAATATAAATGTAGATAATAGTATATTAGTTTTCTGTTTGGAATTTCAAGAGGTCATCATCATGGGAGATCCTTTTAGCCGGTGAGTCCTTCGTCCTTCCTCTTTCTAACCATGATTTTCCCCTCCTTCACCCATACGAAGGCCAAGTCACCATTTCTGGCCAAGTTTTTCGCTTTACCGAAAAGAAATTTGTTGTAGGAGGTTAAATGTTCATTGATGTAGACACTTTGAGGTGGAAGATTAGGGTGAATCTCAGTAGAGCACAAACGTCCCTTTTTTTTAGCTGAGTCTCTCCAGTGTAGCTTTGTTGATCGTGAAATGAAACGTACAATAAAGGCTGATTCACACATATAGGACTGGACTACGACTGGACTACGACCGTACGCTGACTGTGATGGGTCGCTATCATTCACACATGTAGGACTGTACTACGACTGTACTGTTGTCGTTTATTTCTGCAGCTACGTCATTCCAGTGGATTTCACTTCAGTCTTCACTTGCAAAGATGGATTCAGACGAGGAGGATGTTATTATTGCTTGCGGAGCATTACTTGTTTTGCAAGAAGAAGAAGAAGCTAGGAAGAGACGAAAATATTGGGTGCATCAGTTGTGGAGAGCAAGAGATGAAGAAGGAGAATTCCATACAATATTTTCATGTCTTAAAAGTGACCAGGTTAAATTTTTCAAGTATTTTCGTATGAGTATAACAAAGTTTTAGAACCTGTTGAAAATACTTCAGAATGAATTGACGAAACACTACTCAAGGTGGAGGCGGCCAGTTTCACCAGAAGAAAGATTAGCTTTGACATTGAAAACCCCGGACATTTCCTGGACGCGAGCTCGAAACCCGGACTGTCCGGAAAAATCCCGGACGAATGGATAGCCTAAGTATAGTGTTATAGTAAAAGTTTCCCAATGGGTTGTACAGAGTGAATACATACATTAGAGTAGATGTTATCAGTTTGATAATATTGTCAATAATAGGTTGAATAGGTAGTTTTTGATCATAATTATTAAATTCAAAATTAACTTTGAAAATTATAATTCAAAATAATAATAATTCAAAATTAACAAAAATAACTTTCAACATATTTCTTGTGTTTCTACTGAATGGAATGCTTGAGTTGGCTCTTATAAGCAAGAATCAGTTCCATGTCATGTTTAATTATAACTCTAGATGGAAATTTCTAAAGTCAAAAAATTGATACTATAGGCTACTTAGAAATATTTTTTTCTTGTAGAACTTTTTTTCTTTCAAGAAATAATAGTAACTTGTGGAAGTGATAGAAACTGCCATTCTAGATGAAACTAAGTTCAACTAACTAGACAACTGTATAGGATGACTTGATATCAATAAAAACAACTTCCTCAATTTTGCTTATTTTTGAGTACTCGCGAGGCAAATTATTAATTCTAGGGCGCTGAATCCGAATCTGAAATCACAATTCTTCTATCTCTAATTTTGGAGATAATGGAAACACTCGATCCTAACAGTACAGTCGGCGCACAGTCCTACGTTGATTCACACATATAGGATTGTGTTCAGGCCGGACGCAGACTGTGTAGGACCATGTCCTTGAAAGATCGCTCTGAAAGTGATCTACGGCAGTACAATCGTAGTCCGGTCGTTGTACAGTCCTATATGTGTGAATTACCTCCGACCGTCTCTGTATATTTCAAATGGAAAGACTGTTTAGGCGAATCCATTCAAAATGACACAGTCGTAGTCCAGTCGTAGTCCAGTCCTATATGTGTGAATCAGCCTTAATTGGCCTAGTCTTCAAGTCTTCATCTTTGCAATAGAAACATCTTCCCTCTTAAAAGGCACTCCAACTGCAAGGGCCGTGGATCGTAAAACAGAATAAATATCCTCATATTGGGTCTCTGGAATTCCCACTATCTCTAAATTATCAGAGTAGGAATGTTGTTTGAGTTCATTCATTGTGTGTTGCAGCTTCAAATTCTCGACTATGAGTTTATCATAATTTCTTTTCAATGTGTTATTTTCCTCATGAACGATTTGAAGCGATTCTTTTAAATCTGCCACAGTGTTATTTAAAGCGGTGATATTCGTGTTCAGTTCATTAAATTTCATATTAATAAACTCGATGAGAGAATCTTTTAATGAGTCCAAAGTGTCGGGTTGGTCAACTTCGGAGCTCTTCTCACTCAAAGTTTCACTTCTACAACTGTCACATTTTCAATTAGCTTTACGTGTGCCAAGTTTCTTGAAATTATTCAAGGTACTGAGTTTCGTACAACTAGGATGATAAACATTTTTACATACAGAGCACTCGATAATTTCCTTGATGTTGCTAAATTGAACCTTACTCTTGAAACACTCATTAGCCATGATTCTAGCAATAGGGAATGAAAATAAACACTAATTTGAAAATATAATGAATGAAACCGAGACTTTTAGGTTAGATTATAACTAGATGAGACAACTTAGAAAACCGGAGTTGATACGAGATAAACTGTACAAATAAATAATTAATTACAATAAACTGTACAAATGAATAATTAATTACAGGCTGATCAATAATTAAAGAAACAAGAGTCCAATAAACTGTACAATAATGCAGAAAGAAATTATAAAAAGAGCAACTAATCACTTACAAAAACACAGTCCAATTCGTTATTTGACAGTCCCAAATAATATCACTTAACACAACGTCTTTAAACTATTAGTAAGCTGCATAAACAGTAGGCTAAACACTTGTCTCTGCACTTGACACTGTCTAGAGACTGAATAGAACACTGTTTACTTCACTGGCATGAGATCTGTAATACAATCTGTCACACAGGTTTGTAGAAAACTGACTCACTAGCCCACATGGACTCCTTTATATAGCTGTTGTAGCTGCATAATTCCAAGAATTGGAGCTCACCAGACACTTCGAGAATCTTCAAGAAACATGATCTCGATCGTTCAAGAATTCTAAAGAAATCACGAGAAGTCTCGAGAAATCAATTGAGTGAGAGAGTTGCAGACTTGAATAATAAGAGTGACAAAGACATGTGAAAAGAGAATGCAAGAGAGCAAGGGAATGCATACTGTGTCTTAAGTTACGTACAATCATGAATGGAATGATCTATGTAGAACAATGCAGCTCCATGTGTGCAAATAACTGCTTTGCTTGCTTTTGCAACACTACCCCCACCTTGAGAAATTGTTCTGTCCCAGAACAATGGAATCTTAGATGACTGATGTCTTCCTTGACTGCTGACCATATTCTCCTTGACCCTCCAAGGGTTGTAGATGCAAATGGTGATCTGGATACCAGTGGATTGGAACACTTCTTGCAGCATTGGCTTCACAATTGCCCATTCCAAGCCATCATAACCACTTCCGAGCCTGGGTATGCCAAGTTTCCTCACTCCTAATGCCTGAATCTTGTCCCTCAGCTGAACCAAGCAAGTCTGCAATGTGTCATATGATGCCTTCACCTCAGGCTGCATCTTAGTCACCAGGTAGAAGAGATGCTGACCATGCTGCTGCAGATGAAGAACATTTCCTTCTGCTGGTCCTTGCTGTTCCAGGTCCTTGAGACCACCAAACTTCTTCCTGAAGACTGTAGCAATGTCTCGAGATTCTGCCAAGTTGCTGGTGACACAGTGTGCCAGTGCATACTCCTTTGGTAGGGTGAATAAGTCCCTCTCACTTGTCTGGAACATTTTTCCTCCTGGTGCCAGCATGTAGTCATCAACAGACTCCTTCAGGGATGTAGTGCACTGAACTTGAGCTGCTTGTCATTCCTCAACACTGTTATTACCATGAAATGGAGATAAACGATTGAAATGAACTACTCTTGGCTTCCCTCTAGGAGGTTTTCTTATCTGGTATACTACATCATTGATCCTAGTCACAACCTTGTAAGTCCCCTCGCACTGGTTTTGTAGTTTTGGACAGTAGCCACAAATCCTTTTTGGGTTGTGTAGCCAGACTAGGTCTCCCGCTTTGTATCCACCTTGGTCAGCCTTGATGTCATACCTCTCCTTCATCTTCAGGCTTGCTTCTTCAAGATTGGTGCGTACTTTCTCATGGGTCTCATCCATATGCTTCCTCAATTGAGTGATGTAGTCGTCCTCCTTGAATGTTTCACCAGGCTTGCTTCCAAACTGTAGATCACAGGGTAGCCATAGATCTCTACCAAAGATGATGCAAGCAGGTGTTTCCTTTGTTGTCTCATTGATGGAGCTACAATGTGCCATAAGAAAGAAGTGGAGATGCTAATCCCAATCATGCTGATTGTCAGGAACCACCTTCCTTAGATATCGCTGCATTGTCCTGTTCATTCTCTCAACCATACCATCTGACTGGGGATGCAGTGAAGTGGTCCTTGTTTTCCAGATGTCCATCAACTCACACACTCTGCTGAACACTTCTGACTCAAAATTTCTCTCTTGATCTGAGTGCAGTTCCAATGGAACACCAAAACGACTGAAGAACTGCTTTATTAACACATCAGCCACTGTAACTGCTTCCTGGTTTGGTAAGGAATATGCTTCAACCCATTTGCTGAAATAATCCATGGCCACTAGAACATACTTGTTCCCATCATTGGTGGTAGGGAAAGGTCCAGCAATGTCAATAGCCACTCTCTCAAATGGTGCTCTAACATTGTAGGTCTTCATTGGTGCCTTTTTCTTCTTCAGATGGCCATTTGCTGCTGAACAGATTATGCACTTCCTACACCAATCTTTGACATCTTCTCTTAATCTTGGCCAATAAAATCGTTCCCTGGCCTTCTCCACTGTTTTATGTAGACCTAGATTTCCTCTGGATTTGCCATCATGCAGACTCCTCAGCACTTCTGGTACACAATTTTCTGGGACAATAACCTGTTGTCTCTTCTGATCCCCTGCTGCATTCTCAATCTCCCTTTTTAGTACTCCCTCATCTTGAACTATTGAGCTCCACTGGGCCCAATATGTCTTCACACTTGGTGAAAGAGGTGCCACTTCCTGCCAGGCTGGTCTTCCTTGTCCAGTGCGTTTCCAATCCCAAAGATATTTCAGGTCAGGATCCTCTTCCTGGTCCTTCTGGAGCTGGTCACTGCTCCACAAATCAGCAACCACAGTTGTTCTTCTCAGCATGCCTTCCTTGCTATCATGATGTGAACAGTGTTTGCAATCTTTCTTGCATGGCCTTCTTGAGAGTCCATCTGCATTCCCATGACTGGTTCCTGCTTGATGAATTGACTCAAAGTCATACTCTTGAAGTCGCTCAATCCAGTGTGTCACCTGTCCTTCAGGAGTCTTGAATCATAGGAGCTACTTGAGGGCTGCATGTTCTGTTCTCAGCAGAAAGTGTCTTCCATACAGGTACTTAGGTTCAAGTGAAAAAATTATTTTCTATGTGTTTTAAACATTATTTTTAAACTGCTAAGCTGGTTTAAAACCAATGGAAATGTCCTGTTCCATCGAGTTTTGTCAACAGTGAGCAATAAAACATATTTTAAAACAGAAAAAGAAACCGACTTCAGTGAAATGATAAAATACTCACGTACTAAAAAGTTTAAAATAAAGTATTTACTTTAAACTGAGAAAATGTTAATTTCATACAAGTAATCTTTTGAAGTCGGCACCAAATTTCCCATAAACTTTTAAAATATAACAGAATTACTCTGTGATGTCTTCCATGACGAAATAATTGAACAATCTAATATCAAAACTGACACTGTATTTCAGTAAAAGTGAGTGTAAATCACATATTTAATTGAAATACAGTGTTAGTTTTGATATTAGATAGAATTTCTTATCAATCACTTCCCGGTGGTTTGGAACCCACCTAAAACTGTAGGTCCAAATCATCAATCACCATCATCCAACTCATTACCCACGCACAGGTCTCAGATATATGTGGGTTTCATCCTAAAAAAGAATTTATAAAATATTTGGCACCGACTTCAAAAGATTACTTGTATGAAATTAAAATTTTCTCAGTTAAAAGTAAATACTTTATTTTAAACTTTTTAGTATGTGAGTATTTTATCATTTCACTGAAGTCAGTTTCTTTTTCTGTTTTAAAATATGTTTTATTGCTCACTGTTGACAAAACTCGATGGAACAGGACATTTCCATTGGTTTTAAACCAGCTTAGCAGTTTAAAAATAATGTTTAAAACACATAGAAAATAATTTTTTCACTTGAACCTAAAATTATGTTTTGGTTGTTAAATAACAGTGCAGTGTTAATGGAAGTAATCAAGAAGCATCAGACATATTAACTCAATATAAATAAATAAATAACAAAAATGATTCCATTCATTAGCACAAAATCACAGTACTACTTGAAATGACTCAAAATAGAATTATTGTGGATAATATAATTACCATTGATGACTTGAAATTTACTTATTCTGAATGCATAGTGGCCTCACTGAGGATGTTGAAAAGTTACATCCAAGATGCGGGGCAGTGCTTGGTGACTTTCGCAAGACTTTATTTATTTATCAGGTTCATTCACTAATTTAACCCTGAATGAAAAATCCTCATCTTGGAACAAATTTACCACACATATTTCCATTTTTTAAGCTGATAATGATAAAATAAATTCTTATACATTTTTCTTCAAATTTCTGTATTTAGCCTACTACACTAACACTTCTCTCTTGAAAAAAAATGAAATTAAATGAAAAGTGAATACATGGCTATTTTAACTGAAGCGATCCTGAGCCATAAGTAGTATTCTCCATTCTCACTACCTTCAAGCTCTAAGAAAATTGCTTCAATCATGGAAGTCTTGTGGGATTTATTTCTTCTATTGCTAGTAGCCTACCTGAGAAAAAACAATATTGAATGCATCTTATTCTTTTTAGGTTAAAATTGAGGAGATGCCTCAGACTCTTCCAAAGAAGAAAAATACAAAAGATAATTCAGATGATCAGATAGAAATCGCTTTTAAACGTCTTCAAAATCAACCAGATAAATATGATACTACAGCAGCAATGTGGGCAGTAGAGCTGAGAAAAATAGATCAATCTCAGCAGATATTTGCAAAGAAGGCCATTAATGATGTATTATTCGAAGGACAAATGGGGACATTGCACCGAAACTCAATGGTCATCAATAATAATCGATCAATTCTACAATGATATAATTCAAGCAGAATAAGCAATCATCCAAAATTGAAGTCTATACTAGGAATTCAGATGCTCAGGTAACTCTTTATTTCAATACCTAACTTCTAATATAGATGACTTGGTCCTCTCCAAAGCTTCTTGTACATTAGTTGCAACAACAAAGACAAAAAGCCATGTGCACATGTCCATTTCATTTTGACATTCCAAATCTAAAAATAAAAATTTAGATTTAAGTTTTAATCAACATTCTTGAGGTTGAATTAGTTTAAACATTGATTGAAACTTTTTAGAATTGTAAGTCGAACATTTTACAGAAGTGAACATGTTAGATGTGTAAGTTGAAGGGGATGAAAGTATGATTGTGTGCAAGTTGATAACATGTTGAGCAAGAACCATTGGTATTAATTAATGCAATGCTGCCTTCTTATGGACAATAAGTTGTCTGTCTTCTATTAACTTCTCCTTCACAACATTTAGCCTTGGTTTCCAACTACACGGATTTGATCAAAACGGACAGCGGAGAAGGCTGGAAAATACTATAATACCTGATTTGGTTTTGAAATATAGTTTGTTATAATATACTATGATGCAATGATTGCTTTTATATCCATAACTTCTATTATACATGATTGCTTT
The DNA here is from genome assembly GCA_948455865.1 of Conomelus anceps. Lineage (NCBI taxonomy): Eukaryota > Metazoa > Arthropoda > Insecta > Hemiptera > Delphacidae > Conomelus > Conomelus anceps. The sequence goes on along the minus strand of OX418217.1, from coordinate 68,550,838 downwards.
CAATAGTTGGTTAGAAGCTAACCTACAATTTCCAACAACATGCCATCTTAATCTGTTCTGTGAGAAGATGACCTCTGCAAGAATGGACAAAAATTGACAATGGCTGGAGATGAAGCTTTTTACCTTCTGTCCATCAGCACTGATGGACACCATTGAGACAACTCTACATGGTTTATCAATGTGTTCTTGGAAACTACTATTACAAAAACAACATGCTTTGATTTTCTTGAAACCATAGCTCTAGTTTAGAGTTGAGTGTTGAAATACTTTGTCAACTTCTCAAAAGATGAAATAATTCAGTTTCAAAATGAAACTTCATAATATAATTCTTTGAAAACTTGAACCTGAAGAAACCTGTATTCCAGCCCTGCCTGCTGTTCAAATAATTAGAATCCGCATAGTTGGAAACTGAGGCTTAACAGATTATCTAAAGTACAATATATGTCAGTATTGTCATAGTTCCCATGACACTATACTCAATCAATAATGACTTATCAATGAATAATGACTTCATGCAAAAGAGGAGTAATGAATATTGACTTTTCATGCTTTGATCAAATATTATCTATACTTTCTTTTGAACAATGTTTGTTACGGCAGCCTTGGGTTTGGCCAATGTGGCTTTGCCACATAAGGCAATTTATTATTTTATCTAAATATGGAGCGGCTTCCATACTGTTACATACAGTATGCTGTGGCTGTGGTTGCTGCATGGCTTCTGAATGTATTTTTGCAGTGCCTTTGTAGAGGTTCCAAGGCCTAAACCTCTGTTACCCGACAACAGAGTTGTCTAGTAAATAAAGCCCAAATTGAAAATATGACTAAATGCAATGTTTACAAAAATCTCTATATAAAAAAATACACAGTACACATCAGGAAATACTGCTAGGTCAAAATTTATCCCGGCACATTGTCAATTGTAAAGATTGGAATGTCAGTTTTTAATATCCTTTTATTAAGTATATACCAATTGCAGTGCCCCCTTTTCACAATAGGTTTACTAAAGTGTGGGTTGGCCTTTGAAACACTGTTCCTAAGGATAAGGCTATTGGTATCTCAATTCTGATATGATATTGGATTTAGGCATGGATGGTTTTATAATTCATGAACGAATAAAGACAGATTTTGAAAATACATACACTTATATTTCTGTGGTCAACTTGCCACCTAAATGTAAATTATACAAAATTATAAGAGAAAAGAATATTACACCCTAACCTAAGCATGAAACATTAATTATTAATATGAAACATATTAATGAACACCCTAAAATAAGATACATGAGGCAAGAAACGGTCATGACACAATTACAACTTAATACTATTACTTATCTTTTATTATGGTGTTCCAACTTCAATTATACATAAATCTTGGTCATGATACACAAAATAAAAGGTTAATAATAAGAAATATCAAAGTTACATTACAAATATAAGTTGCTCAAAGCACTGCAACTATAAAAATCTAAGAGAAGTTACAACACATCTGACTTTATCAAGATTCAGCAAGCAAGTGCTCAGGAAACAAAAGCTATTTTCCACGGTAATCCATTCGTTTTGGATTCCAAGAATCTAGACAAAACCTAGACAAAAATGTGGAGAGTACTTCATTTGTGCTGCGTAAGTAAATGTAGATGAAAATAATTATTACATCAATAATAAAATCAATTACAAAATTAAATTATAATACATAAATTTGTATTTTATTAAATGTCTATTTCATTATCCCAATGTTATAAAGAAATTATATTATATCACGATACAAGAAAAAATAACATAACATTCTAGACATATTCGATTATATGTTATCGATTACAATTAAGTTGATATATCAATATGGACTACAATAAGTCGATATATCAATATGGACTATTGATACACTATACAAAGAGGTTAGGTCGACTTATTAACAATGACTTTTAATGTCATTTTAATTGAATTAAAGAATTTCTCAAGCATATTATTATAACCTTAAAAATGTATCATTACAAATACCCCCTCCTTAGTGATAAAAATTTTCCTGTTTGAAAAATTTATAAAAAAATTGCTAAAAATTTAAATTTGAAAAAAGGAAAGTTTTTTACATTTGTAAAAGGAATTATAGTTAAACTCTAACAAAATATTTAAAATTTGGGCACAGGTATATTTTCTCACTATTACATTTACGAATTATTTAAAACAAAATTTACAAAAATACTTATTTATAAGAATTAGAAATTTATAGAGTGATAATAAACAGTATTACAACAGATTCAAAAATAGATATGAAGATAATTTAGTTTAAAATAAATGACAGGCATTTTTATATTAAGTGACATATTATAAAAATTCTTTTACATATCTCATCAAATTTATGAAAACTACGTTCAAATGTTACAGCAAAATTCTAAACATTATAGGATCAGAGAAGTTTATATAATTTAAAATTGTATATTGAAGTTGTGATATAATAGAAAAATTGACAAATATTAATGAATGAAATGTTTACATAATAAAGATTTAAAATGTAGCAAAGAAGTTTACTGATTTAAACAATGTTTAAGTTTATATAAAAAATTCTATCATCAAACTGATTTAAAATAAAATTCAATGTTATATAAAAATTCAATTAATCATAAAAATTGAAGTTTTTATAAAAGATTTCATTAATTACAAAATTCATCCAAATCAAAATATAAGTTCATTTAAAAAATTCAAATAATCAAATTTATAAAAAAATAATGAGTCCATTATGTCAAGTAAACTTGACAATGTTGTCATAGTCGATGATGTGTTCGCATTTTTACTATCATGGTTTGATAGTCCCGATTATGTATCGTCGTAGTTGATTGTTCATCCAGTTTGATATGAAAAACTATGTTCATTGGAATCCTCTGACATTTTTTTCACAAAATTTTGTCATTATGATCTGATAAGTTTGGCATTAGTTTTTTGCTGGATATGATGGTTGAACATCATGGCTGGACATCATGGTTGGAACTGGGTTGAACATCTCTCTGCTGCTATTTTGCTGTGTTCACTCATAGTCACAAATTTACATTTACTGATTATTTCTGATATGAAATAACAGTATGTTAGGATTTTAGGAAGAAATATTGTTGCTGCTTGTCAGGATTAATTTGGAAAAGGAACGATTGTTTTACTGTCATCGTTTGTTATTTGACAGAAATTAAAAAAAAATTCTTCTTTTTTCTTATGTTGGAAAAGACTTGCTGCTTGTCAGGATTAATTTGGAAAAGGATATAGAATTTGTGACTGATGTATGAGTCTAAAGTTGAGAACAGAATGAGTTGGAATTACCACCAGGTAGTTCATTGTGTTGATGAAGGCAGGAACAGGATTAGGCGTGGACATGCCCTATGACACATCTCAAGTTGTAGTTATGCCCTCATCTCTGGTAGTGGAACTCATAAAACTTTAGCCCAACTCATCATCACACTCTGACAGACATTTGTTACTAAAATGCACTCAGTTTAGTCCTGACATCACAAAGTCACTGTTGCACTGTAAATGTTTTTAATTTCAAAAAAAGCTTCATGATTTAAATTCGTCGTTTATTTCACTGTTTCATCGATGTATATGTTGTTTATTATTATTTGTGTCGAAAATGTTCGTTTGTAAATATTGTTTTTTCATTGCTATTCAATGTTATTTGCGTCATAAATGTTTGTTTGTGAATATTATTTTTTGTTGTTAAACGTTGTTATTTGCATATCCCATGTTGAAATCTGTTTTTTTTAAGTTATACAATCCAAAATATAAAAAATCAAATTAATTAAAATCAAATTAATGATCCAAGGAAGATTACATAATATACTAAAATGAATATTAACAAGAAATAGAAGTGTGCAAAACATTTTATAAGTGAATCATCTATAATAGAATATAGTAAAGTTTAATATTATTTAAAATTATTCAAATTCTTAAGACTACCTTAAGCTAAATATTTCTTAACAATTTACTTAGCATTATAATTTGTTTAAATCTACACCAACTTTCAGCTTCAAAAGGAAAGTTAAAATACAAAATTTCCCAAAAAAATTTGCATCAATTTAAATTATACTAACACAAACAAGTTTCAATTAAATGTAATAAAAAAATTTTGACAGTATTTTTTTATAAGTGAAATTTAAATGTTTCAAAAAATTAACCTTATTTCATTTCATCTTCAATAAAATTCAACTGTTTTACAAAAATTACCATGATTATACAGTATTTAACTAATCTGTAAATTTTAATCCAATTGTTACAACAAATTCAATTTATATAAACGCCATCATATTTTTTGATGTTAATTATTAATGGTTACCAAATTTTTATTAACCTGCAATTATTAATTAATTATTTATTTAATTCATTCATTTATAACATTTCATTCAATTCTTAGGCATTTCAGTAATACATGATTAATCATTACAAGATCAACAGTACAAAGATACACAAACAGACATAATAATATTCAATGGAAATTCAATACATATTTTAAAGAAATCCAATTACCATAAAAAAATTCAATACTTATTTTCAATTTAATACAAGAAATCAAGATATCACAAATAATTCATGGACATAAACATGGATGCACTCATTAAGTCAATTGTCAAAATCACAAGTCCCTAACACAAGAAATACAAGTCAATAACACAAGAAATACAAGGCAATCAATTCAATAATCATTCAATTATACATCCATGTGGAGGCTTTTCTCTCACATTTTTAAGACAAAATCACTTAAACTAACACAGGATACACTAATACTAACAAAATTGAATGAGAATTGACCTCCTAAGTATTCCCATATAAAAATCCAATCTTCATTCAATCATATCTAAATTTCCTTATGAATTTCTTTGAAAAATGCATACAAAAGGTATATTATATATTACTCTATTTCAAAGTAACATACATTAATCATCATTATTAATTATTTTCATTTCATTTCAAATAACAATACATTTTATTGCTTTTCTATCTCAAAATGTTACATATTAATCATTCATTGTAATTATCATATTTTATAGCAATATGTAGCAGGTATAAAAATTTCATATTTATCATCATTAGTGATTTTATTATTATTCATAAAATAATGGCTACAAAAAAATTTTTTATATTCATGATATTATTTGATATAAGATTAGCATTAAATTCAAGTTAACAAAATCATAAATTCTTCATGATGATTCATTATGCAATGTGATAATCAATTGAAAGAATGACATTTAAGAATGAGTTTATGTTTTCAAAAACTAAATTTTAGTAGCAGTTGACATACTTATAGATTCAAAGTCAAATACCCAAATTAAAAAGAGACAAAAAATAACTAAGCATACCTAGCAAATTACCATAAATTTGTATTAATAAAATATTTATAAATTTCACCAAAAATTTTTCTTTGAAACTGAAAGTTTTACCTACTAGCTAAGGATATACATGATTAAATGCTAAGAAGAAAAAGTTAATAGAGCAAGCATCAATATGAGCTTGACTCCATGTTATTATAAAAGCTGTCATACTCTTAAAAAAACGTGTGATGTAAAAATCTACATATGTAATTAGTATTCAAAACTTCAAATAATAAAACTATTGTTGGCTAATGGTAAGTTTACTAGATGTCTGTAGACTGATTTCAGCATTATGACAGCAGACTCTAGGTTCGGACTCAACGTAAATTATATGGAATAAAAATTATTCGATAATTGACATGAGTCTTAAGTTTTTTATTGCATATGTATAGGCCAGATAGTAGAGATAGCCAACTCATAGGACTTAAATGCCTTTTTCTATCCCACCTATACACATACTAAAATCCATAAGGACAAAAATTCAAAATAAAAATGGGTTAAGTGCCCTTAAAAAAAATTCTCTATAAACTAATTACATAGTTGCTTATGGCACGCTCAAATTTCTTGTACCTCCTTAAGGGCCCACACACTAGCGAGTTTGGCTTGCGAGTAAGACTCGGCCAGCCGGACTCGGGAGAAAATCACTAGTTAGTGAGCCGAGCCGAGCCCAGCCAGACTCGCACAGGGCTACAAGCGCGGCTGGGCTCGGCTGGGACTCGCTAGTTAGTGGACGTTTTCTGAGCCGAGCCAGGCTCGGCACCTCATTATAACATAGCAGATGGTCAGAAAGCAAGTATTTGCACTGTTCGCAAGACGTAAAAATAAGTTAATTGAGTTATCTATTTAAGTTTGTATATTTACTATTACTATGACTGAAATAGGTACCGAGTTAAACTAATGTATAAACAGAAAAATAAGAAAGAAACTGTATATTAAAATTTGAATATTCAAGAAAAAATAAAAATGATAATATTGCAGTGCAGAGCTTATTTTTAATAAAATACAAATAAATATTCGAATGTTGTTTTTTCAACAAAAAATACCTACAGTAACATAAAAATAAAATTAAAAAAAAATAACTTCAATAATAATAGCTGCTAACAGATAAATTGTGTATAAAATAAATAAATAATTATTGAATAATAATGATAATAATAATAATAATACATCCCTTTGCATGTAAGTCCAATGCCCATTTTATGTTTATTATATTATAACATTATCATTATAAATATAACAGTATTTAATAAATTGCAATATAACAATTAATTACTTTGATACAGATGAAAAAAAATGGAAGTAATTAAAAAACAGAAATTGAGTAAAAAGTAGATGAAATTAATCCTATATTTCATCTGACCTTTTGAATTCTATGGAATAGGCCCCCTATTACACTTTTGCATATTTAATTGTAGATGTTCTTCTTCTTCTGAGGATGAAGCCCACATAGGTCTGAGACCTGTGCGTGGGTAATGATGGTGATTGATGAGTTGAACCTGAAGTTTTAGGTGGGTTCCGAACCACCGGGAAGTGATTTTACAGCAGAGAACAGTCTCTTTTTTGCTGGCCAATCTAATCGGTCACCGTTACAAACAGGACCTACGAGAACGCAGCTTATCTCTATCTGATTGAACAGATACCTGCTACGCCTCGCGGCTATCACTTCCCTAATTATAGATCTATATCTATAATTATGTTATAAATCTATAAGAAAGATACTTGTTGGGAAAATAATTGTTAAAAAAAACATAAATCGTGCCTATAAACTCTCTGACATCTTTTTCTCTTATGTCAGAAAAAAATTAGAAGAAATAAAACATTTTTTTTAATAATAATAATAATCAAATTTCAAGAATTATGAAATTTTAGCAAAACCAATACTCTCTCTAGAGCATAAAATGACCTTCCAAATGAGATATTGATTGTAATTTGAAGATTTTGAGATTAGATGAGCTATATGGATCAGAATTAACATGGGCGCACTCCAGCCGACCTTGAAAAGTAGCCGAGCCGGACTCGGGAAGTTCACAACACATTAGTGGTGATTTTCTTCCGAGTCTTACTCGCCAAGCCAGACTCGCGAGTTTGGCTCGCGAGCCTTACTCGCTAGTGTGTGGGCCCCTTTAAGTTTTTTATTGCATATGTATAGGCCAGATAGTAGAGATAGCCAACTCATAGGACTTAAATGCCTTTTTCTATCCCACCTATACACATACTAAAATCCATAAGGACAAAAATTCAAAATAAAAATGGGTTAAGTGCCCTTAAAAAAAATTCTCTATAAACTAATTACATAGTTGCTTATGGCATGCTCAAATAGATCTGTCTATGTAATAATATAAAAAAGGGACATGGGAAATAACACCTGAAATAAAATATTATTAATACATGTTACACATTACACACCTGAAAGAAAATTATATTAATACAATGCAAAAAAAATTAAGATACCCACAGCTAAGTTCCAAGGCAATTAATAATACATTTTAAAATTTACGATGTCAGAAAATGAATTGGAATATGCAAATTAATTTACTGTATGTACAAAATCTGAAATAAATTAATAAATTATTTGTCATAAAATGATTATGTGGCTTAATTTAATTATTTTTAATGGAAGAATTGAAGAGAAAGTTTTATTGAAAAATGGAAATCAGAGTATAGATTACTATTTTCTAAAGCATTACCAGAAGAATATTTTTATATGAAAGAAGGATTTGACAGTAAAGAGTAGAATATAGATAATAGGTGAGTAATTCATTGAATGAAAATTCATAGAATCTTGAAATAGTAGGGCCAAGTTTAGGCTTTAAAATAGGACGTTGTGGGACTTTTACCCATGGTCGTTTGGAAACCATTGTGCTATTCGGAGGCCGGCACAATACAGCTATAAATTAAATTACAGGTTGAAATTAAAAATGTTCAGAAAATTATGGTATTATGGAATAATAACCTAACAAACAAATAAAATAAAACTGCACAGTCATAACGTTTATGCACAAAGTTCAAGTTAAGACTGGACCTAATATAAATATCAAAATTATTAATTCCCTTGGTTCCCTCGCTGGTGATATTGTTTAAACATGAACTGATTAGCTTTACTAACCTTACCAGTACTTATTTCTTCAATTTCGAAACAACCTTCGTTCAAATCTTTTTTAATTAAATAAGGTCCACGGAATTTTGGACATAATTTTGCTGAAAACTTTTTGATCTTGCTCGAAAGTATGTAGTTCCTTATTAATACTAAATCTCCTACTTTGAAAGGTTGTTTCATTTTAATTTTTCCAAGTTGTATGAATCTACGAATTGCTCCAACATTTTTAATCCTTATCAAAATCTTTTTATTACATATGTTTTCTTCTTCCAGAATGAATTTATTATCAGCAGGATACTTGATGTGTTTGAAAACAAGATGAGACAATTTTTCATTCATCATTAATTCCATTGGTATATGACCAGTAGTTTCGTGAAAATTATTATTAATTACATACTCAATTTTATCTAAATATTTGTGCCACGTATTATGTTTCTTTTCAGGTATGTAAGCTCTTAAAATTCTATTAACTTCTTTAAGAGGACGTTCACTAAGGTTTGATTGAGGATGATAAGCTGAAATAAAATAATATTTTACTCCTAATCTTTGCATGGATTCTTTCCATACTTTGCTTTGAAAACATGTTCTGTTGTCGCTAATTATATATTCAAATTTTCCAAATTCAGTAATGTATTTTTCTACGGTTTTCACAAGACTACGCGCATTTGCTTTTACAAGATGATATAATTTAGTAAACTTTGTAAAAACCATCATGTATAATACACATCCATTTATATCGACCACCTGGCAATTGTCCATAAACATCGACAAATACTTTATGATGTTTCTTTTCTGCAAGAATCGTATGCATTTCTAATGATCGTTTCTCATTTGTGGTTTTTACCAATTGACAGTACTTGCAATATCTAATAGTTTTAGCTACTTGACGGTAACAATTCTTAATATAAAAAGTTTCCTGTATGAATTTATTAGTTTTTGAAATCCCAACATGACCAAGACGTTCGTGAAATTCTACAATAAGATCTTCATATAATTCTGGAGGAACACAAACTTTCCAAAAATTATTTTTTCCTGATTTACAAGTAAACAACAAGTTATCACAAACTACAAAAAATTTACATAACTCTATATCTCCAAGTCGGACTTTTTCAATAATCTGTTTAATCAATTGATCGTTTGTTTGACCTACTTTTATCTTTGAAATGATTGAACTGAGATTTTTGTCACTTTTGATTATGTTAAAAACTTTATATTCATTAGTATTTTTGCTTTCTATGTTACCTTCAAAATCTGTTCTAGAAATTATGTCAGCTACAATATTTTCTTTTCCAGGAACATGTTCCCATTCAATGTTATAATTTTTCAGAGCTAAAATCCATCTACCAAGCCTACCATGTCCTACTTTACATCTTTTCAAAAAAGTTAAGGCCTTGTGATCAGTTCTTTCAATTATTTTTCTATCTCCAAAATAATTATGCAATTTTGTGAGACCAAACAGTACTGACAGACATTTTTTTTCACATATGGTGTAATTCAATTCACTTTTAGATAAAGATCGGCTAGCATACGCTATCACATTTTGTTCTCTATTTTCATCTTCTTGAAATAAAATTACTCCTAACCCATTATCACTTGCATCACATGACATGATGAAATCTTTACTATAGTCAGGGTGTTTAAGCATTACACTTTGAATAAATCTTTTCTTAATTTCATTGAACACTTGCCATTCTTTTTCAGTCAATACAAAAGGATTTTTACCATTTAATAAGTGTTTAAATTCATTAGTTAAGTATGAATAATTCTGCTGAAATTTTCGATAATAGTTACAGATTCCAAGCCATGATTGTAACTGTTTCAAATTCTTAGGTTCAGGAAAATCATTTATTGCTTTTATTTTTTCCTCATCAGGTTCAAGCCCATCCTTACTAATATAGTAGCCTAAGTATTTGATTTTTTCTGCAATAAATTTGGATTGTGTTAGTTTTAATTTTAAATTACCTTGTTTCAATCTGCTAAACAACATTTCTAATCGATCTATGTGTTCCTGAAGTGTTTTACTGCTTATGGCCAAATCATCAGTGTATGCTATTACAAACTGACATACTTCCTCTCCTAATATTTTGTATAAACATTTAATAAATTCAGCACTACTGACACTAAGTCCAAATGGCAAATGCATATATCTATAAGTCTGTCCAAAAACATTAAATGCAACATATTTCTTACTTTCTTTAGACAATTTTACTTGGTTGAAACCCTGAGTTAAGTCAAAACTGGTGATATATTTACATTGATTGAAACGTATTAAAAGATTATCAATTGGCTCTGGTTCAGTGTAGTCCTTCTTTAAAAATAAATTAATTCCACGAGCATCAAGGCATAAACAAATATCTTTTTTATTAGGTTTTTTAACTACAACCATAGGATTAGTATATTGTGAGCTAGCAGGTTCAATGATTTTTTGCTCTAACATTTTATTTAATTCTTCTTTTACCTGTTCTCTATAATTGTAGGGTATAGGATAACTTTTCTTTACTAAATTCACCTCATCCCTCATCTCTAATTTACATTCATAACCTATAGCAGATCCAGGCTGATCGGAAAAAACATATTTATTTTCATTAAACACATCAATTAATTTTTGTACAAGTTCCTGAGGTTCATCTTTTAAGCTATCATGGATTTTATTTATCTGCTTCTCCCATGCATGTTCAAAAGTTTCAATTTCACTCGTTAGGTTTATATTATAAAGCCTATTATACTTTGAAGTTTCTTTGGTTACAAACGGAAAATCAATATTTTTTATTGTTATAAGGTTTTTATTAAAATTTATTATTGCATCCACATCTTTAAGAAATTCACATCCTACAAGGATATCTACATTTAAACTGTCAACTAAAAATACTATGGGCAATTCAAGTTTACCAAAATTGACTTCCAACATGATTTGTTTACTAACTTTCTTATTTCTGACACCTGTCGCTGATATTATACTAATGTTTGGTGTAGGAAACAAATTTATATTATTATTTAATTTCATCGATTGCACTAATTTATCACTGATAACATTTACTTGGGATCCTGTGTCAACAATTAAATCATAATTTTTATTAAATATTTTCACATTAATTTCCGCCAAATCATATCCCATTTTAGACTCACTTTCGCCTTCCTCAATTAATTCCTCAAAAATACAACTTATATTATACACGGTTTTATCTTCTTCAGCTTCATCTTTAATTATTTCATTATTATTGTTGTAATTTTCATGATTACATCTAATGTGATTTATCTTTACATTATTTTCCTGTTCTTTTAATGATAACCTAATTTCATGTGGACAATCAGGGATACTTTTTTGTTGCCCTACACTCAGTTTAAATTAGGCCTCTGTCCTACTTGATTTTGATTACTCTGGGATTGGCTTGAATTTGAAAAAGTCACAAATCCTGGTGGTGGATAACTATAATTGATTGGATAGTTTGTTGTATTTTGCGGGTAAGGATTGAAATTTGTATTATTATGATTTGGATTTCTTTGCCTATCATTACCATAGTCTCTTGCATTATTATTATTTTGACAATTTCCATATCGATTGCTATTTTGTTGATTGAAACGTCCATTATTCTGATTGTAATGATTATTATTATTATTTACTGATATTTGATGCTGGTTATTTTGATTCGATTGGAATGCATTACAATCATCCTTTCTATTACTCCTATCAACTCTATACTTCTCAGTGTGCCCAAATTCGTCTAACAATTGAATAAATTCCTCACTATTTTTAATATTTCTAAGAATGGCTGCAGTAGTTATGGTTTCATTATGATGTTTTTTAAGAAAACGGAAAATTGTCAATTCATCAATGTGCAGTATTTAATTTTTAGCAATATTGTAATGTTTGATATAGTATTCAGTTAATGTCTTTCCATGACCAGGTTTATACTTTCCAAATTGCAGATTATTATGGGCATTTTCTTGTATATCGTCTGACCACATATGAGCAATGAATTTCTTCTCAAATTCTTCAAAATCTTTTACATCATTTCTTATAAATTCCCACCAATCCTTTTGAGATGGAATTGCATTTAAGTTATTTTCTATTATGCCCTTTATTTTCTCCCAGTTTACAATTTGGTTTCTTGACAAATAACTTTTAAGATTTATTATGAATGTCATGGGATTTTTACGATCTATCGACATTTGAAATTCATGCTTATCAAGGTAGTTATTATTTTGCTTATCAAGGTAGTTATTATTGGGTATTATATTACTAGGCATTATCGTTTGATGCAATTTCTTTTCAAATTTCTGAAACTCTTTATTTACTTTAGTGTTGACTTTGTCCTGCTATTTAAATACTTGATTAACCTTCTCATTTAGATCATCAATTCGTTTAATAACAGGCATTATTTTTATTATACTAGATTTCTTTACATCACTTATAATTGCTTCTATGTTTTGGGATTTTTCACGCAACTCACTAATATTTTCATCCATTTTTTTTACAAAATTACTAAATTTCACTCCAAGCACTGCATTTTCTTGTTTATTTTCATCGATTTTATTACGGTTGGTGTCTATTTTGTTACTTAGGTCAGCTTGAATTTCACCTATCTTGTTTTCTAACCTAGCGTTATTTTCATCTATTCTCTTATTTATTTTTTCTACTTCAGTTTTTGTTTCATTCATCTTTTGTGATAGTTGCTGTATGTTAGTTTTAGATTCTATTTTCACTTCATTTATTTGTTGAGATAATTTTTGTAAATTTGTATTGGTGATATTGGACTCTTGCAATAGTTTTTCACCCATTTTTTGTAAATTGCTATTTGACTCTTGTGATAGTTTTTCGCCCATTTTTTGTAAATTACTATTTGACTCTTGAGATATTTTTTGTAAATGATTCAGGAGAATTTGCATATTAAAATCAGTACTCATCTCATTTGACTTGTTTTCTATACTCAACACGGTTTCAGTTTCATCACTATTCTGTATGGTTAAATTTAAATCTTGTGAATCATTATCCTGTTCAATTATGATTGTATCATATGATTCTTCCCTATGTTGATCGTTAATGGCTTGTTCTTCACGTTCAGGAATGTCAGCCATTTTCCTACTTCTAAGAAAGTATTCGTTCATGGATTACAAAAATCTCCACTCACCAATATCATATAGAGTTGATTTCAGGTTATATATATGTAATTTAGAGTAAGGTCCCACCAGGGGTACCAATTTGCAGTGCCCCCTTTTCACAATAGGTGTACTAAAGTGCGGGTTGGCCTTTGAAACACTGTTCCTAAGGATAAGGCTATCGGTATCTCAATTCTGATATGATATTGGATTTAGGCATGGATGGTTTTATAATTCATGAACGAATAAAGGCAGATTTTGAAAATACATACACTTATATTTCTGTGGTCAACTTGCCACCTAAATGTAAATGATACAAAATTATAAGAGAAAAGAATATTACACCCTAACCTAAGCATGAAACATTAATTATTAATATGAAACATATTAATGAACACCCTAAAATAAGACACACAAGGCAAGAAACGGTCATGACACAATTACAACTTAATACTATTACTTATCTTTTATTATGGTGTTCCAACTTCAATTATACATAAATCTTGGTCATAATGCACAAAATAAAAGGTTAATAATAAGAAATATCAAAGTTACATTACAAATATAAGTTGCTCAAAGCACTGCAACTATAAAAATCTAAGAGAAGTTACAACACATCTGACTTTATCAAGATTCAGCAAGCAAGTGCTCAAGAAACGAAAGCTATTTTCCACGGTAATCCATTCGTTTTGGATTCCAAGAATCTAGACAAAACCTAGACAAAAATGTGGAGAGTACTTCATTTGTGCTGCGTAAGTAAATGTAGATGAAAATAATTATTACATCAATAATAAAATCAATTACAAAATTAAATTATAATACATAAATTTGTATTTTATTAAATGTCTATTTCATTATCCCAACGTTATAAAGAAATTATATTATATCACGATACAAGAAAAAATAACATAACCTTCTAGACATATTCGATTATATGTTATCGATTACAATTAAGTTGATATATCAATATGGACTACAATAAGTCGATATATCAATATGGACTATTGATACACTATACAAAGAGGTTAGGTCGACTTATTAACAATGACTTTTAATGTCATTTTAATTGAATTAAAGAATTTTTCAAGCATATTATTATAACCTTAAAAATGTATCATTACACAATATACTGGTGGATTGTAATAGCTCGTTAACAACCCATTACATTTTCTTTTTTGTAAATTCCAATTATTGTTACAGTAATTTTGTTTGTTCATCAAACTGGGATTTAATTTTGGGTCACCTTCTGTATAAAAATACATTCACTTTATTTCAATTCAAATTTATTCTTTTATATTGTCAAAATCAACTCAGATGCTCTAGAAACTTCACAGCAAAATTTAAGACAAAAATGTAATTGATTTGTAAGATTTTTTATATTTTATTCATCTCTTATAGGCCAGGTTTTATGTTGCACACTTGCTAAAAGAATTACAATGTACCCGCAGTACAGTGATAACATGCAAAGAACCAACTAATCTAAACTTGAAATGAATTGAGCATGTGGCCAAAAATGTTGAAAATATTTGTCATTGACAAATAATTGATTCAGTTGATAATATTTGAAGGATTCATCAAAGGTTGAAAATATTGTTTGATTCATCAAAGGTTGAAAACGTTGAAAATATTTGTCATTGAACAATTATTGATTTAGTTAATAATATTTGAAGGATTCATCAAAGGTTTTGGTCAAATAATAAGCTCTGCAGAACAGAATTGCCCATCTAGTGTCAAAATAAGTAAGTACATTTAGCTTTTCACTACTAAAAATTACAATTTTGGTAATTTATTACTGTTTCCTGGGATCCCGAGATTATAACACAACCAAAAATAAACCATGATAAAAGAAAAATTCCTAAAACAAGAATATTTTTTAGTTATTGTTCTTTGTGAGCTAGTGTTGCAAATTTCGCAGAAACTGCAAGCATTTGTTTAACACAAAACTTCAAAAGATTATGCAAAAAATAAGGCTTGATTTCCATGCACTAGTTAGTGATCATCTGCTGTTAGTAAAGTTCTAATTGCATCACGTTTGTGAGCCCGCCATATCCTCATTCTTTGAGAGCTGACCTGTCACGCTGGTGCACACTGGGTTCTAATCTGTGTCAGGTGTCAGTGATAGCTGAGTGCCGTAGCAGGTATCTGTTCAATCACAGATAAGCTACGAAACTCCTGGGTGCTCTTTGTAAAGGTGACCGATTGTATTGGCCAGCAGAAAAGACTGTTCTCTGCTGTAAAATCACTTCACGATGGTTTGGAACCCACCTAAAACTGTAGGCCCAACTCATCAATCACCAGAATCCAATTCATCACCCATGCACAGGTCTCAGGTAACCTATGTGGTCTTCATCCTCCAAAAAAAATCTTTTTCTCTACAATTATTCCAAATTCTACAGAATAATTTTTATTTTTAAATTAATTTAAATAAATCTATACTTGAATTAAAATTCATTTGAATAAATAAAACTAAGCTACTTAATTTTAGATTTAAAATCAAAATTCACTTTAATTGCTGAAATTTATTTAAAAATTAAATTAATGAAATATAAATTATTGATTCAAATTATTGAATTAATTTAATTTAAATATTTATCAAATCATAAATAAATATGTAACCGAAAGGTGGTGGTGGGGTGTTAAGGCAGAGAAACGCTGATTTAGTCAAACACCATATATTCTACGCTCTTCCCTAGGAGCACAATGTTGGCCTTGCCAGAATTTCTTATCCGATCCAATGATTCCAATAATACAAGTAACTTAACAAACACGTGGTAAAAGCTCTATCCACAATATAGGGATATTTATGAAATACAACACTCAAATTCTAAATGCTAACAAATTGCCCTGCGCCAGAACCGGCAATATTACTCTACTCTACGAAAATGACCTAGATTAAAAATCAACAATATACCATCTAAATCAAATTCGAATTAATCAGCATCCAATTCAACTTTTATCAACAAATTCCGTGTTTAAGACCTACGTCAAATCAAAAGAAAAACGGTTAATATTCAAGGCACATTCAAAAACAATTTACTCAACAAAACTATCAAATCCAACAGCAAAACAATTAATATTCAAGGCACATACGAAAACAATTTACTCAATTAAAATCTAAGTCAAATTCACAAACCAAACAATTAATATTCAAGGCACATTCGAAAACAATTTACTCAACAAAACTATCAAATTCAACAGCAAAACAATTAATATTCAAGGCACATACGAAAACAATTTACTCAATTAACGATACTAAAGTGATCGACCGAAAATAGGAAGGACAGTAAAACAAAATTTAAAGACGTGTAATAAGCCCTACGTTGCATCTAAACAATGAATCATGAAATGCAATTTTAGGTTATCCAAACAGACGGAACTATGTTCATCAAGGTCTTTCACCAGATTATTTCTAGGATTAATCTATCATTCACTATCTAATGGTTCCGACTCAGTATATGAATATTCAATAATAAAATTATACAAGAAGTCTAAGGAAATATGAAATTTAACTGTCCTCCTAAGCCTACTTTAATCAATAAATTACTTATTATCTATAGATAAGATTATATTCATAGCTTCAAAGATTATTCTGAAAATGGCATTGATAATTCCATCAAGGCTACCACTCCATTGATTATGGATAGGTAAATATTAATTAACGAACGGTAATAACATTCGAATGGCCAAATGCTAAAGTATTTTTAAAACTAATAATAATAACTAAAATATATTGTCTACTTCATAGGGTTAGCTAAATCTTAAAATTACAGCTGGACTCATTGATACTAGCTATTACTCCTTAGCCTCTCTACCTTCCTTCTCTCTCTCTAATTTCTACGTAAGACAATATCCATTTACTTATTTCCTTAACACATTCAGAATAAAGGGGAGTTCGCTCAAGTAAGTTATGCTTAATTTTGGGTACATTATATCGTTATCTTGATAATAAGGGTTAAATTGCGATTAATTGTAAGATCAAAATTGGTTCACACACTAGTCATTAATAACACAAATATCACTATTCCGAACATTCTATATCTTCGCTACGCCAATGGAACCCGTCCAGGCTGGTATCTTACTCTCACGGTTACTCGGCAACGACAACAACTGTACAACACGTATTTATTATATTTCATTTCCTCAGGCATAATTGACCTGGATTGGAAAATCACGCCACTTTTTAGAGAGAGAGAAAGAAAGTCCTAAACCAATAAGTTAGAAAGAGACAGCAATCAGAGCGGGACAAGCTGCCTGGCTCTAGAATGCTGACTCTTAGCCATTGTTTCACTGCATTACCGTTTTCAGTGACACAGAAAATATACACTTCAATATGAACTCCATATTATCAAAAATATTTGAAATAGAAGTTTGAATTAATCTAATTTAAATATTTATTAAATCATCAATAAATATTTGAAATGGAAATTATTTTTCTCTATTAATAGTAATATAGGCTAAGGAATAGTAATAACATAACATCATTTAGTAAAGTTAATTAAATGAAAATGCATTTGAATTGATAAAATTGAAGAATCTAATAAATTTAATTTAAAATTTAGCCCATAATACTTTGAATTTGAAAACAGAAATTTTAAAGAAATGATTTATTATGCCTCTATTACACTGGAATTCTGATGATCTGTACTAATAATTGATCTACTAAATATAGGCTACTAAACATTTGCAGGCTGTTATTCATTTATTTTTTCAATAAATAATAATTTGAAAAAATGGAGGAATAAATGAATTTATTGTATGTTGGTGAAAAATAATAATAGAAGTTGGAAGAGAGAAAAAATCATTTGATATAAATATGTCTAGCAAGCTCCAGGTTTCACCCAACTTTCTTACTTCTCTAACTTCTTCATAGACAAAGTAGTATTCTTCTTTGTTCTGAATTACAGGTTTCTTTTGTAATTTCTTCTCAACTCAGCCAAAAACCCTATCAGCTTGTAAAAAGCTGTGGCCTCTATCTGGAAATGTTATTAGAATTTCTTCTACATTACAGCATTGATTCCCAAGAAAATATACCAGTATGTGGATCACAATGTTATTTTTATTTTGTGCACCAAACCATCACAAAATAACCGCAAATGCCTAATTTCTGTTAAATATATAATTTTAAATAGTTAAAAAGAGCAGATGACACCTCTGTTGATCATCTTCCTGACTCAGACTCAGTCCAAGTGTAAAATACTGGGGATTTTGCTTCAATATCAACCATACATAAAGCATAGAAACTCAACTGACACAAATAAAATGCTTCTTGAACAGGACTTCTTGGTAATGGTTGCACCTGTTGTAGATCAAAACAGACAGATAACTCATTTGGACACATTTCTCTCATCAGTTCATGAAAAGCTTTTGCTCTAATCCTATGGACTCTTTTTTATGAATCAGGTCATTAATAGTGCTGTTACATCTTGGGTTTGCAATCCTTTCCTTTGCCAGCTGTATATCAATTTTGTTGCAAAAACTGCAAATGTCACTTGCTGGTGATTTAAAACCTACATTAAAACGAAAAAATTCTCTTCAAAACATGGACTTTGTAACTTGCAACTACAAACCAACAGAATTATTATACATTTTAAACAATTTCATTATGTTGAGATCAGAATCTAAATAAATTTGCTTCAATCTTTTATGATTGTAGTGGCTCTCTCTTCCTTTCAAATTCCCTATAAACTGCCACACCAATTCTTTTTTGGCTGTTGATTTGTGACAGACATGGTCACCTCCTTGAGTCTCCTTCAAGCTCCTGTTTGAGGTAATTTTGTTGGCTATATTATTCAATCTTGTGGGCTTTATTTTTGTGATATGCAGAAACAGTTTTTTACAAATGTTTATCACTTTTCTATTCACTTTAAAAACACAATATTCAACATTGAAAATGCATGGCTTAGGCTTACCATTGGTGTTCTTCTGATTTGGTCATCTTCTTTTAACATTCTTGAAACTCATAAATGAACTTAATCTACAATCTTGATGGAATTTATCAGGAAACTCATAAATAGCTACTCATAGTCATTTAGCATCAGCTGGGGCCTCACTTCAAAGCACTTGAAACGTTTGTTGTTATGTGGACAAGGAATGAATATGTTGGATCCTGAAGGAGCACTATACTTTTCAATCTTCTTTTTTCCTTGAGCACCAATAGTCTTTTGTTTCTTCTTTGATCCACAATTGCCATCTTTCACAGAAATTAAACTTTCATCCATTTTTAATTGACTTATATATTGAGAAACGAAATCAACTGTAATCTGTAAACTGTATTTTCGAACTTAATAACAATGCACTGAACTAGAAAGCGCTGTAATGAACATAACCTAACATTTGCATTGCATCATGGGATTCAACAAAGTCACATGTAACTGAATACTGTCTTCCCATTGGCCAAAGGGATATGTTGGTTTTTGTATTGAACAAAGTGATGGATACATTTGTTGATGGATACATTTGTTTTTGCTTGAAATACTGATTTTTGAAGATGAAAAACTATGGGATATAATTTTTTTTATTGAATCTGATTCTACCTCAAGGTAGAAATGAAGTCAGAGTGCAGACCTCTAATAATCTCAATTTAGATTTTTTTGGATATGTTTGCTTTTGCATGTCACCTCCTCAAGTGTAAAATCAAATATTAGTTTAGAAAGAAATCAAAATGAAATTATTATGAAGTTATTGCAGACTTTATGAAAAGTAAATTTAATATTTAATATTTCAAATTTCCAACTTTTGACTTGTGGCTACAGTCATTACTTGTGCTATCATTCTCAATGCCAATTGCTATTCCAAACTACTTCATATTTCATGCCCATTCTTGCAAAACTCACCAAATACTGCTGTTTTGAGTTCCATGCAAAAATAATCATTTAAATTGGATGGAATTAAGCAGAAATGAACCGATCAACATGCAGACTGTTTTGAGAAAATTGGCTTCAAAGGTGAAGTGATGCTGTATATTATACAACAAATATGAAAAGGATTATTTAACTGAAACAATATTATTTTATTTGATTTTTCATAGGGTTATTTTAATATAAATGTTTATATTTTCAAAAATAATCATCATTTTTGTGGGTTGGTTCTTTATTGCAATAAATAATTACATAAACTGAGCAGGAAAAAGGTTTGGTGTTTTGTTTGCAGTACAACCTGTACATTGTAGCTAGATTCAGTGATGGAGCAAGATATTTTTTTGAAGTGTGTCGACAAGAGTAATGGCTTTCATAAGCTGGGAATGAATGTATGTGTGCAAGAACTTCCTTCAAAACATCATCTGCAAGCTTGTGTTTGGATCAGTCTACCTCTTTGATCAATCTGCAGGATACCAAAAGAGCTCCCCTCTCTACTTGCAAGCACTACTTTTACAAAAGCATCTGATATATCTAAAGTTTTCATAAAACACCCTCTACAAATTTCTTCTTGTTCCCCCACATTACTCCTAAGATAGTATCAATTTGTGCATTTTCTATATTTTGCATTCTCACCTTTCCTTAATTTCATTGTTGCTTTTTCCCTTGTTGTAATTAAACTAGATACATAATCTGCTCTGCAATCTCTACTGTTCATTCCCCAAAATGAATCAAATAGATCCTTTTGAGTAGAATAATCAAATTTGGAGCTGCATTTCATATGGCATTGTGGAAGTAGTTCAGGGCATGATTTTGCTGTGATTATTTTTCCATTTTCAGTCACATATTCTAGCCCTGAATTCCTTACCGCTCTTGACCTCTTAGTTGGAATTTTAGAGTTCAGATTTTCTTGAGCCACATTGTTCATTTGAGGCATTGGTTCATCCTCAGAGTCACTGTTATCTGCATATTCAGAAGCTTTGAATGAATTTTCTACATAATCTGGATCTTTACTCAAATCATCTACACAATCCAGATCTTCATTTGAACCATCATCTGGAAGGATTGCAGGAAGCTCAGTAGATGAGTCATTACAAGAACCTGCAATGAAAATACAAGGTTTTAGAAATACAATATTTTAGAGGATGAAGCCCACATGAGTATGGGGGTGAATGATGATGAGTTGTACCTACAGTTTAAGGGTGGTTCCAAACCAATAGGAATTAAATATATAGCTGATAACAATATCATAGCCGAAAAATTGAAAATAAATTGGACATCATTCCTGTCAGTGTCATGAGTTTCAGTGTCTATGTAATCTGTTGCCAAATAGATGGCAGACTGCTTCACCAATCAATCCATTCACTTCCCTGCAATATTAAAAATGTTATACTGTGACAAAAATACAATATTTTATTAATTTATTAAATGTTATCTTCTCTACTGTGTATGTAATTTACTCTACTACACTGTATGATTGATGGATTGATTAAAACACTAATCCACTTCAACACACTTGAATGTTTTTTAGGTGGGCAAAAATATTAACTTGACAAAGTAAAAACTAAATTTATTTTTTATCTCATTTTTATAATGATTATTATACTGGAACTTCTATGATGAGATTACCAGTTGCTATATTGGGTATCTTCACATGTTTCTCATCTGCCAAATCCGTTGCTGTTTTGGGTATTGTCACATAGCTCACATCTGTCAAATCCATCAAAAGAATTCCTCCCATGTCACTGAAACTATAAGTTTTGGGCAGTGTAATCAGCCAGCTCCCAAAATTTTTCATATTCTCATTTTCCTATTTCTTCACTTGTACTGACTTGACACTTTTGCTTGCAAGTACATTGGACATCTATGAAAGGCCATCTGTCTTGAAGGATTCAATTATTAAAGTATTAAGTATAGATTCAAGGATTAAAGTATGGAAGGTTACTATTCTTCTTTTTTTTGCGATGTCTTTATTGTGTTCTGGGAATTTTCTTTTTCTTCCCCTTATTTTTCTTGGATTATTTTCATCAGCATTAGTAGTTGTTACTCCTGATCCATTGATGATATTTTCACAATTTCTTTTCACTTTTTTTGGAATCACTTTCACTCTTGTCAGGATCACTTTCACACTATTCATATGTTCATATGTATAAACTTGCTGTGCAGAACTGACCTTTTTTTGCAACCAAGCGCCGAAGAAGAACGACATAGTTCGAAACGCGTCCACCACGACAAAAAAAGGTCAGTTCTGCACAGCAAGTTTATACATATGAATAGTTCTACTGCTGTTAGGTTTACATTTATTAATGAAAACTGAATATAGTTTGTAATGGAGGTGAGCCTCAAAGTGAGAACAGGCACATTTCATGAAATTATGTGTTAAAACTGTAATCAATGTTTAATAATTTAATTGGAACATGTTAAGGACTGTATTTTATATAAAACATAACCTATGAAGAACTTGGTAATTTTCATTGTATAGTTTTTATATTTGTACGTTATACTTGTACATTAGGGTTTGGCTACGCAAGGGCTAGGAGAAGGAAACTCTGACATAACACCAGGGTCAGGTTAGGATCCGGAGCTGTGGTGGAAGCAGCTATCCTAGGAGATGGCAACTCTGAAAATAAATCCCTGGTCCTCCAGGTTGGGGGTTGAGTGTTGGGCCAACAACCCACCTCATAAAAACTGTACGTTACAAATCGCCAACAAACAGCCTCGGAAATCGGATGGAATAATCAGATAATGAACAGGAACTGCCCAAAAAAATTGAGATTTGGTACATGGAATGTGAGAAGCTTAGCGTTACCTGGAGCTAGCGACACCTTAGCCCAGGAGCTGGAAAAATACAAAATGGATGTAGTGGCCTTGCAGGAAACAAGATGGCCCTTGGCAGGAAGGATTAATGCCAGAAAATATTTCATATATTATAGTGGCTGTGAAGAAAATAGATACTATGGGGGAGTAGGATTTGCTGTAAATAAGAAAATAGCAGAATCTGTGATGAGTTTTGAAGCCAAAGGTGAAAGAATGTGCAATATTAGGCTAAGAGGAAAATTTAAAAATATTTCTCTCATCAGTTTCTATGTGCCCACAGAGGAAGCAGAAGATGATGTAAAGGATCATTTTTATGAGATGCTAGAAGAACAGGTGGAAAAGTTACCTAGCTATGATATCAAAATTATTTTAGGAGATGCTAATGCCAAAGTAGGTAAGGAGGACATTTGGAAACCAGCTATTGGAAAGGAGAGCTTACATCAGGAATCGATTGACAATGGAACTCGACTTACAAGTTTTGCCCTAGCAAACAATCTAAAAATATCCAGTACCATGTTCCCAAGGAAAGACATACATAAATACATGTGGACGTCTCCAAACGGGTTTACAAGAAACCAAATCGACCATGTTCTTGTAGATCAACATCATAAGAGTAGCATAACAGACGTAAGAAGTGTAAGGGGAGCAGAATGTGGAACGGACCACTCATTAGTTTTGGTGAAAGTAGCACAAAAAATTGCAATCCAGAAAAGAAAAGAAGAAAGAAATAGTGTGGATATAGACTTTGGAAAGCTGGAGGACAAACAATTGAATAGAGAATTTGAGCTGAAACTAGAAAATAGGTTCCAAATGTTGCAAGATCTCCAAATAGAAGAGAATGACATAAATATTAAGTGGAGCAACTTCAAGAAAAATATAATAGAATCAGCAAAGGAAATTTGTGGTGAAAAGAGAAGAGTGAAAAAGAAACCCTGGTTTGATGAGGAGTGTGAGCAGAAAGTAACGGAACAAAAGGAAAGGAAAAGGATCTGGATAAATAGTGATACAGCAGAGAATAAAGACAGGTACATTGAATCAAGTAGAGAAACGAATAAGATATCAAGAGGAAAAAAAAGAATGTATGTAAATAGCTTAATCAATAAAGCAGAACAAGAACGTTCAACAAATAATGCATGAGACTTTTATAGAAAAATAAGGTTTTTTAAGAAAGGATTCACACCAAATCCGTATGGTGTCAAGGACAAAGAGGGAGTTGTATTAACTGAAAACCAGAAAGTTCTTGAAAGATGGAGAGAATATTTCTATGAACTGTTGAACATGGAAGATTTGGACATTGCTCTAGATGGAAACAATGAAGAGACCTACTGTAATGTACAAC
The DNA here is from genome assembly GCA_948455865.1 of Conomelus anceps. Taxonomy (NCBI): domain Eukaryota; kingdom Metazoa; phylum Arthropoda; class Insecta; order Hemiptera; family Delphacidae; genus Conomelus; species Conomelus anceps. Next base: position 68,526,290 of record OX418217.1, on the reverse strand, counting down.
CTGATGTAGAAATACCATCCAGAGAAGAAGTTGAAGCCGCAGTCAAAGCTCTAAAAAACAATAAAGCTCCAGGGAAGGACGGAATTTCACCAAAGTTACTAAAGAAGGGAGGAGATGTAATAATAGATAAGCTGTGGGAGTTAATAAGGATAATATGGGAAAAAGAAATGATGCCAAATGACTGGCAGGAGGCAATAGTTGTTCCCATACACAAAAAAGGAGAGAAGGAGGAATGTGGCAACTTTAGAGGAATTTCTCTCCTCAGCATTCCCTATAAAGTTGTATCTAAAATAGTCCTGAATCATATTGAGAAATACACAAGTGAAATAATCCTAGAACACCAAGCAGGTTTCATGAAAGGCAGGCCCACAACAAATCAAATATTCATTCTCAAAGAAATCGTATCAAAGAATTGGGAATTCAACAAGGAATTTTTTGCTATATTCATTGACTTTCAAAAAGCTTACGATAGTATAAATAGAGAGAAATTGTGGATAAATATGGAGAAGTTTGGAATTCCAAATAAAAACTAGTAAACCTGGCCAGGTCAAGTATAACAGAAGCAACATGCTCGGTACGAGTAAGTGGGCAAGTCTCTGAGTCCTTCAGGATAAATTCAGGAGTAAGACAGGGAGATGGGCTCTCTCCAATTCTCTTTAATATAGCCATCGAAGAAGCACTCCAAAAAATAGCAAATAGGAATGAAGGCATAAAAATTGGATCAGTAATCAACACACTAGCATTTGCTGACGATGTGGTAATTTTGGCAATTAACAAAAGTGTTTATGGTTTATGGAGGAAGCAGGAAAAATATGATTGAAAGTAAATAGTATAAAAACGAAATATGTGCATTTCACAAGAAATCGAGATAACAGAGACCAAGGTCCTCTCCAAGTGAACGGACATTATTTTGAAAAAGTGAACTCTTTTAAGTATCTAGGCGTTGTCATTTCTGAACAAAACACAGAAATACAAAATAGGCTAAACCTTGCAAACAGATGTTTCTATGCATGCAACAAACTCATGTCTTCAAAATTGTTATCACATACAACAAAAATTTAAATCTACAAAATAATTATCAGTCCAATATTGCTCTATGGAGTGGAGACATGGAAATTAGATAAAAGAGAGCACAACACTTCTAACCAAAAAACTGACATGATGATCTAGGAACCCATGCCTCTGAAGATGGATCTCACAGGTTCGAAAGCGCTCGGCCTACAGATTAAGTAGGTTCTTAATGAATATTTGACTGCAAGTCATTAAATTTCACATGAAAAGTTAATATTAACAACGCAGTTCATCATGGAACAAGAAATCTAGGAATAAAATATTGAATTGAAAAGAATACAAAGTGATGATGAAATGTTACACTTACTATATCCAGGAGTTTTTGCTGCAACATTCTTGCCTGTATGGCTGACATAGAACTTTCCTTCCAGTTGAGCTTGTTTCATCACATTTCCTTTGTATAGTCTGTGATTGGCCTTTCTTTTTTTACCAATATAAGAATCATCTTCAATACCCATATTATTATTGTCTTAATCGCTCATTTTTGTATGTTAATTAAACACAATTGGCTGAAGTAACCTAGAATGCATAATTTTACAAGTCAGCTTGTGAATGATCAGTTTGTGTGGGGCCTATGAGTCTTGCAGGCCACAGTATCTATGATAGGAAGCCTTCTAATATCAGTGAAATTTAACAGTGGAGTAATAAGCCCATTAAGATCCTAATGTTGGATGCATTTTGCTGTCTCTAGATGTTATAAAATATGCCTGAAAATCGCCTTGTTGTCTGTTGGTGCTTCTATCAGTAAAGTTGTGGCAACTGTGTTGAAAAGCCAAGGCCTGCACTTCCAATTTCAAGTAGCAGATGATGTTTTGACATCCATCATGATGCCTGTTAAGAGTTGTGCTTCAATCACACATTGCAAGAGAGTGAACAATTTTTCTGCAAGCAAGGCCCAAAAAGTAATTTTGTACACAATAAACTGATACAACTGTTCATCCAGGGACCTGATGAATTGTTAATAATAATAATTACAATAATAATAGTAACAATAATAATAGTAACAATAATAATAATAATAATAATAATAATAATTATTATTATTTTTATTATTATTATCATCATCATTATCAGTGCTGATAGGTATGTACACCATTCAACCAAGGTGCACACTAACCTCTATGCTTGTTCATATGGTGTGAAGTGAAAGTAAGCTGTGAGTTACAGCCAATCTTTATCTATGACTAGCTGGCCCTACGCACATTGCTGCATTCTCATAAAAATTCTCCTTGATTTTATTATTCGCCACCTCCCGCTGAGGTTACATTTGAAATAAGGAAAGAAGTTAGTCCTAGGGCTCTTCCAGCTGATCATAGAGGCTTTGTTGTTTTCTTAATCACCACCTCTGAATGAAGAAACATTTCAAATTTAAACTTCCTATGACTATAAGGGTAGAAGCTAGGTTTTTTATTTTATTATTCGCCACCTCCTGCTGAGGCTGCATTTCAAATTTCTAGCTGCATTGGTTAACAGATGTCATCAACCTGGCATAATTACATTTCATCATACCCAGTCATATATTTCCTACATATTTTAGCTTATAAAGAAATAGACAAAATAGTGGATTCCCGACACATATTTATATGGTGGGAACCATAAAAAGAAAAGAAAAGACAAAATAGTGGAATCCCGACACATATTTATATGGTGGGAACCACAAAATTCAGAACTGCAATACTTTAGATTTGAAACTTTTTTTTATTTTCTGAAATATTAATTTTTTTTAAATTTATTGTGAATAAACTCCTCTGGTAGTGTTGTACTCACAACCAGAGAAATTATTATTATTGCAAGGCTCCGACTGCTCAGTAGCCTACATGCAAAGTGCAAAGTCTTTTGCTGTTCAAAGACAGCATAAATAACACCACTAAGGGGCCTGCCATATGATTAAAAACTGTTGACTTCTATCAGCTGTTCCTTTAAGCTGTTTGGCCGGCAAGTTCAGTAGGTTAGGTCTATAAAATGGAATAATTTTAGCTCCCCTATTAAAATTTATGATCAGAAACCATCCCCAATATTCACACAACATATTCCCAAAGTTTCATGCCGATCTGTCAAGTAGTTTTGAAGTCTATAGGGAACATACATACATACATACATACATACATACATACATACATACAGACAGACATTCATCTATATAATAAAAATGAATGTCTGTATGTATGTATGTATGTATGTATGTATGTTCCCTATAGACTCCAAAACGACTTGACAGATCAGCATGAAATTTTGGGAATATGTTGTATGAATATTGGGGATGGTTTCTGACCATAAATTTTAATAGGGGAGCTCATAATTATTATTAATTGATCCATTTTATAGACCTAACCTACTGAACTTGCTGGCCAAACAGCTTAAAGGAACAGCTGATAGAAGTAAACAGTTTTTAGTCATATGGCAGGCCCCTTAGTGGCGTTATTTATGCTGTCGGAGCCTTTTAGTATGTAGGAAACATATGACTGGGTATGATGAAATGTAATTATGCCGGGTTGATGACATCTGTTACCAATACAGCTACAAATTTAAATGTAGTCTCAGTGGGAGGTGGCGAATAATTGAATAAAAAACCTAGCTTCTACCCTTTTAGTCGTAGGAGGTTTAAATTTGAAATGTTTCTTCATTCAGAGGTGGTGATTAAGAAAACAACGAAGCTTCTATGATCAGCTGGAAGAGCCCTAGAACTAACTTCTTTCCTAATTTGAAATGTAACCTCAGCAGGAGGTGGCAAATAATAAAATCAATGAGAATTTTTATGAGAACATAGCAATGCGCATCAGGCCAGCTTGTTTATATATATATATATATATATATATATATATATTGATAAGATAGTCACCAGCCCTGACACTGAGTTCCCTTGTCAGTAGAGATGGACAAACTAGTTCATTAAATTGAATGGAACTATCTCTTCTTAGTTTTTTAACCAGTTCTTAGTGAACCAGTTTAAGGAACTAGTTCAATTGAACTATCTAGTTCATATATTTTAAAGGTGTGACTAGCTACATTATATACAAGATAAGCTTCATTGCACTGTATTGTTGCACCTCTAGGCAAGAACAAGTAGACATGTCTAGAAAAATATTTTTATTATTTTACCCAAATATAAGTTTATAATGAAACAAACAGGCCATTGGAACTGGGACTGTTTGAATTAAGAGAATAAAAATCATGATTCCTCACTTATGAAAAATTATATCTTATTCAAATTCAAGAATTATATTGAATGAAGTGTATTTTTGACACTTCATTCTATTTTGAACAGCTTAGTTTTTCTAATAAAACTTAACCTGCCTTGGAGAAACCCCATTCACAAGGAACTGAGCTTGCTGGTATGCACAACCTTTTCACCATTAATTTATAAATTTTTGGATAGATTAATTTTCGATGTTGCCACCAAATGAGGGGATCAGCATTCCTGTGGAATTGTGGTTCTGCCAAATATTTATCCATTTCTACTATGCTTGCAGCTCTAGGGTTTTGTCTGGCAATCAAAATATTAGCCTCCTTGTCAAGCTCAGCCCATATTTTGATGTTCTAGGTTTAGGGCTTTGTGGCAGGGGATCACACTCTTGGTGAGTATATATTTGTGCCTGAATTTATCCCACCAATGCCTGATACACAGCATTGAATGTGGATAATTTTTTAAAAGCATACTTTTTAAATTGGGGGGGGGGGGGGGGGGGTCTAACAAAGTGCATTCAGGGATAAAAACCTACTCCTTGACAATAAGCCTGTATTTACCTCCTTTAGAATCTTATTACACATTTCCTTTACAAGGGGAGGCAAATTCTGACTTTGTAATATTTCACTTATAAAATTATACAAATTATGTGAAAGAACCATAGTTTTTGACAAAGTAACACTTTGCTCTGAACTGAGTTCTTTTGTTACTTCATCAAAAACCTCCAAAATATTGATGCTATGTTGTACAATATTCCACTCTTCAGCAGAAAACAACCTCATCATACCCTTAAACTGCTAGTGTGAATAACATTGGCTTTTTGTTACCCATAATTTTTTTCAACATTTCATAGGTGGAATTTCACCATGTTGAAACATCTTGTAAGAGTTTTAGCTCTGGTAAACCCATCTTTTATTGGGCTTCATGAAGTTTTAACAATGATTTACTTCTTTTGAAAAACTGAACAACTGTTTTGCATTTGTCTAAATTGGTGATATATGTGATTTCACCACCAAATTAAGTGTGTGCATAACAAGTTATGTGTTTCCAATATGTATTAACTGCTGCAACTATATTTGCAGCATTGTCAGTTACAATGGCAACAACGTTTTCTGAGGTTTCCCATTCTTGGCACTGATCTTGAATCATTTATGCTATTTTTTCTGCAGTGTGTCTTGCTCAAAGACACCTAACAAGCTACTGCATAGCATGGAATCACTATTAATATAATTTTCTGTTATTGCAATGAAACTGTCATTATCAATTGAAGTCCATCCATCAGTTGTCAGAGATCTGCTAGTTTCATTTTTACATCTGCCACCAAATTAGAATAAAGTTGTAGCAGCAAACTTTCAGATAAAGTTTTTTGGCTTTGAAGATTATAACTTGGATTTAGCATTGACACAAATTCTTTAAATGCAGGGTCTTCAACTAAACTAAATGGATGGTATTCTTTGCATATCATTTTTAATAGTTGAATATCAATTGGAAACATCAAATTTATCTTGATCTTGATCATCATTACACACAGCTCAGTTCTCCTATATCTAAAAATTATTCTGCACTGGTTTCAGTCCCATTCATGGAACTTTCTTCTCCATCACCTGCATTTACAACATCAATGCTTAAAGTCATAGAATCATCATTGTGACAGTTATTTGGTTTGATTATGCTTGAGGAATTCTTGCTCAACAACAAAGACTATCTGTTGGCTTACAGATGTAGGTAATGGATGCTCATAAAATCTACCCAGACCTCTGATTTGTGAAAAATAAGTCTCAAGAACAACTTGGTTACAACTTTATGTCATTAAATATGTGTAGCCTTCCATTATTAATTCTTGAAAAAGTCCTTGAGCACTTTGAATTGATATGATAAATCATTTCTGAAAAGGTAGCAAGCCTTTTTTATTCATATGATTTGCATTAATAAGCACAAATCTCATAGTTTCTCCAAAGTGTCTTCTTGTCCTTTGAAGTTTAGGTCATAGCCATTTTTCATTGGGTTGATGTTGTTTGGAAATCTAGAATTCAGGACACCAAATCCTTCATTTACAGTCTGAATGAAATTTTTGCATGGTCTTGATTTTCAAGTAAGTAGCCAATAACAGAAGCCACTGTACCTGAGACAGGCCCTGGGCTTAGGTGACAGGTGCCTTGGGCAAATGGTCTACTGGCACCCCTTCTATTACTATAGTGTAAAAAAAAACTGTAATGGAGGTTTTTTAAAACAAATACTCTATGTTACTTATATTGTATAAAAGGAAATACTGTAACAAGAAACTGTTCACAAGTTTATAAATTAAACGGTAGACATTTATTTCTACATAATTCACACTTACAACAAAGATTAAAACTTCAAGTTATATTTTTAATGTTCCTACATTGTACACAGCATTTTAAATGAAAGATTTTTTTCTGGTTTTCAATTTGGTAAACTTGTTTATTACATCAGAAAAATCTGTGCTAAGGGTCAAGTCTTTTTCGCAACACAGTATCATAAGACAATTTAACTTGCTGTCTGAAAGAGCAGATCTCTTAACATTCTTCAGACAATTCAAAGCAGAAAATCCTCTCTCTGCAAAGCAGTTAGTGACAGGTAAAGTCAGAAAAATTCTAACAGCTACTTCAAGATTTGGGAAAGTACTTTTCAATTCATTTTTTATTATGTATTCATATATGTCATGGATTCCACTAAATTCTTCCTGTTCCACATACATTTTGAAAAGCAGACATTCATTTTCAAATTCACTTCCAATGTCATTAGGGTTAGGATGCATAAAGTTTGCAGTTTGTGATATGGCCTCTTTCTGTGATCCTTTTTGAACAAGAGTCGAGAGTATTTCAAATTTACCAGCCAAATGCTCATAAGCTAATTTTCACCTTGACAGGTTACTTATCAAAGAATCAAAGATTTTGATATAAACTTGAGTTTTGAAAATGGTCCTTCCATCAAGATGAGCTTCATCACCAAGGAGTTTTTCTGTTTCTTATCCTTTTGTAGCTGGGCAATTCAACTTGTAAAAACATCATAACTGTTTGTTCATACTTGTCAAACTCATCCCTCCTGTCATTTAAATAGCTCTCCAAGGTCTGAAGCTGTGCTTTACCTACTGCTAGGTTGAGGGTTTCACTTTGGAGACTTTTGCTGACTTTATCAAATCTTTCCAAAATGTCATTCCACAAAATTGTGAGGAAAGCTCAAAGTTCTCAATTTCTTTTCCAGTCCTAAAGCTTCTACTTGTACTGCAGGCTTCTGAGTAGGATCTTTTGATATTTGCTTAAGTGATTTTCATATTTCCTTGTAGCCTTTAACCAAAGCCTTCACGGCATTGGCTCTTGCTGACCATCTAGTCTGAGATAGGGATTTCACCAATAATGGAGTTTTACTATTTTCTAACAATGCTTTTAAAATGTTCCACCTATGGGTTGAATAAGAAAAAAATGTGAACAGGAATCCAAAAAACAGAATAGCATCAGTGCAGCACTCTGCAGCTGTAGAACCAACAAGGTTGAGTGAGTGTGCAGTGCAAGGTACAAACACAGCAAAAGGGCAGTGTTGTTTAATTGTGGCTTGTAGTCCTGTGTAAGCTCCTGACATATTTGCAGCTTTGTCATAGCTTTATCCTTGACATAACTCAATATTTAATCCCAATTCTGTTACTGTACTCAGAACTACATCTAGACTACTAAAGGTGTGGCCTATTCCAGGAAGAACTTTGAAGAGATGTTCCTTTGGCTTAGCATCTTTAATGCAAACATAATGTAGAACAAATGCTAATTGATTGGTGTGAACAATTGGGACTAGAATCTATGTTGAAGGCAAAGTAGCAAGAATGTTTCACCTCTTCAGTCATTGTTTGTAGCACACAATCTGCCATTACACTGATGAACTTGTCACACGTTTTTGCAGATAAGTATGACACATGGTCTAATCGTTTGTTCCCCATACTGAACAAGGTGCTGGGAAAGAAATGGATCAAATTCACTGATTAGCTCCAGACATCCTAAAAACAATCCATTGGAAGTAGATCCTGAATGCTCATTGTCACCTTGAAATGGTAATCCTCTAACTGAGAGGAATTTCACAACAGACACAATTCTTTGTAATACATTTTGCCAATAAGTGACCTACTGCTTGTATTGGTTGAAAGTAGTGTATTTATTTGCTCTTTCTGTTTTTGTCTACTAATATAAGTTAACATGTTGGAACAATGGTTTACTGATTGTTCATGCTGTTTAATCAACACATTCCCATGTTTCCAATCATTGAAACCTGTTGAAAATCCAGTTTTTTTGTCCAAAGGCTGAAACAAGCAGCAAGGAACACAAAATATTTTTCCAGATGACTGTGAGTAGATCAGCCAATCCCTAGTGAAATTACCTAAATACCGTACCTAATTACAGGAAAATAATTAATTTTTTACAATCATTATTTTCAAAATGGCAGCTGCCTAACACTTTAAAAAATATTAATTTCTTGAAAACCACTCATAATAAAACAATTACATTTATTACGTTTTATTTAGAGAATTTAATAGCAAATCTAATGTCACCAAATTTACAGAAATTGGTTCATAAATAACAGAGAAAATCCATTTTTAAGATATTGCATTTCTGTCAATATCAACTGTTAGGCTAGGCACATATTGATACGCGACCAGCGCATGTGGCGTGACATGACACAGCGCAAGTTTTTGTAACTCTTGTAAAGGAATGGATCAGTGCAAATTGGCAACATGATGCGACGCAGTGCTATTGTCGTGAGACGCGACACATGTGGTGCTGTGGCAGAGCCACAGTTTGTCATGCCGCGTATCCCATGTCCCACACATCTCATGTAATTATTAATATGATTGGACCAATTAAATGCTCAGTTTTAGTTTGATCTACCAGTACAGACTCCCAGGATGTAATAAATATGTGCAGTAATGTAACTTCGAGAGATTTCTTTTTAATATCTATCTTATTTCTTTACTTTAATATTGATAAGGTTAGGTCATATTGCTACTAATAATTTGGTTCTTGTATCAAAGTGATTTCTGCCAGTTTCAACCACAAAAGCTTAATGAAATTCACTTCAAAGACAAGAAAAATAATAAAAGTAGAAAATAGAAATATTGTGAAAAAATTGTTTAATCTATTAGAAATTTTAATTCTTAACTGCTGTTACTGCTTCAACTTATCAGTGCTAGTAAAGATGAAATGAGATTTCATTCCTAATCTATTATTTGTTTATTTATTATTTATTTATTGTGACAAATTTACAACAAATGTGAAGGCATAACAGACTCAAGTCCAAAACAGCTCCCTTCACAAATTTCGAATAAATGTTACGTGGTCCAAAACATTAAAGTTAACATTATTAGGAGATTTCAGTTTCTTTTCTGTTAATAAAATCAATAACATCTTGTCTTCAGCACCACTATCCGAATCAGAATCAGAGCCTAGATCTAATAAACATAATTTTAATTGTGATTTATTCATTTTGAAACAAATAAAAAACATGTCTAACAGGCAAGAGTTCACCTACAAAACTGCATTGCAATATGCATTTCATGACGCTATGCGTGCGGCGCGATAGTGTCATGTCGCATCACATGTGCCAGCCGTGTCTCAATATGCGCCTAGCCTTATAATGTGACATCACTGCTAGTGAGCCATTTTGATCAGATGTTTCAAGTATAATTCCACTAAAAAGCTGATTAAAACATTAACCAGCTGTATTAAGTTCATTTGCACCAATCAGCTGATTGATACCCTCATGATTCCTAGGGTTCACTAATGCTTCAAATAAAACATAAAATATCAAAAATGCATTAAAATTAAAAAAACAAAACACAAATGGATTTATTTACATGAAATAATATGACTACAATTCCAATTTACAAACAATGTTAAATATGCCCACCACCAAGTTGATTGCACATTGTAAACCTAGATATCATAGATTGCCGGTCAGCTTCAAATTCATTTTTCTCTTGTATTATGGCAGCTGCCTGTACAATTCTATCAATCAGGTCCAGTTCATTTTCCACAGGTGTTGAATATACAAGTTCCTTCATTCTCCACCAAACATAGAAATCTAGGGGAGTAATATCAGGTGATCGTGGAGGCCACAACACCAGTCCCCATGACCAATCCACTGCTAATTGTAATTGTGGTTGAGGAAATCTGTTACAATTCCCCCAAAGTGTGCAGGAGCACCATCATGTTGCAGCCACATGCTCTGTAAGTCTGCCAAGGGGACATTCTCCAGAAGTTCTGGGAGTATGTCTCTCAGGAACACAAGATAGGTGTGGGAATTCAACCTATTTGGGAGAATGTAGGGGCTAATTAAATTATCCCCTAAAACTCCAGCCCAAACATTAACTGAGAAACGGTGTTGCTTGCTGGAAATGTGTGTTCCATGGGGATTTTCAGGAGCCCAAACATGGCTGCTCCTGGTATTGAAAATACCATCCTGGTTAAAACTGGATTTGTCTGTAAAAAGAATGGATTTCAAGAAATCTGGATTGTCTACCAGTTTGTGCAGAAACCACCTGGAACCATCTACCCAACCTGGATAGTCTTGAGGTTCAAGGGCATGAACCTTTCAGAAATGATATGGGTACAAATTTTCTCCATTGAGTACCTTCCACATAGTGTCTTTGCCTGCCCCCATCTCATTACCCAAATTTTCTTCAAATTTATGAAGGACTTCCTCCTCAAATTCAACTGTACACATCAACTTTGCAGACCAGTATCTGCCATACTCAAATTAAAGGTACCAGTTGCATGTAGATGGTTGTTGACAGCAGTGAACGTTTTGGCACTAGGACATTATCTGTTGGGAAATAGTCACTATACAACCTTCTTGCTTCATCTGCATTTCCAAATGCAGCTCCATAAAAAAATGCATATTGCAATACTCTGCAACACTATAATTAGCCATTTATCAATAAATATGAAAACTGAATATGTTAACACTGATTACTATTAAAAAGCAGCACACTGATGAACAATAAGCAACATACAGAAAAAAGACACATTGTAACAGGAAACTGTCATATTTTAACAATATTAATTGATCAATCAGCTTTTTAGTAGAATTATACTAGAAAAGTCTGATTGATGTGGCTCACAAGCAGTGATGTCACATGATAACAGTTGATATTGACAAGAATGTAATATCTTAAAAATCGATTTTCTCTGCTATTTAAGAACCGATTTCCATAAATTTGGTGTCATTAGATTTTCAATTAAATTCTCTAAATAAAACATGATAGATGTAATTTTTTTATTATGAGTGGTTCTCAATATATTAATGTTTAAAATTTTTAGGCAGCTGCAATTTTGAAAATAATGATTGCACAAAATTAATTTTTCTCCTGTAATTAGTTATTTAGGTAATAAAGCTAAATACCAAATTTCACTATTGATATGTATTATCTTGCTGTGCAGAACTGACCTTTTTGAGTCACGGCGGATGCGTTTTGAACTATGTTGTTCTTCTTCGGCGCTTGGTTGTGGATAACCACAACAATAATTACCAAATTTCATTTAATTATAACTAGCCATTCTTGAATTAAAAATTCCTATGTGAAAAAAACAAAATGGCGGCTATATGAGTAACTTTTGAGTTTTCGAAATTTTGAATATGATATTTTGGCTTGTCTATGGTCCAGGAATAATACCTGAAAAGGTCAGTAGAGTCCAGAGACATCCTGTACATCTATGATATTGTTCATTTCATATCTATATTATATAAAAATGAATGTCTGTCTGTATGTATGTTCACTATAGACTTCAAAACTACTTGAAAGATCGGCATGAAACTTTGGGAATATGTTGTGTGAATATTGGGGATGCTTTCTGACCATAAATTTTAATAGAAGGGCTAATAATCATTAATAATTAATCCATTTTACAGACCTAACCTACTGAACTTGCTGGCCAAACAGCTTAAAGGAACAGCTGATAGAAGTAAACAGTTTTTAATCATATTGCAGGCCCCTTAGCGGCGTTATTTATGCTGTCTGGAATGCAAAGCCTTGCATGTAGGCTACAGTACAGTCAGAGCCTTGCAGTATGTAGGAAACATATGACTGGGATCATACCCATATACTGGGAAATGTAATTTTGCAGGGTTGATGACATCTGTCTCAGTAGGAGGTGGCAAATAATAAAATCAAAAACCTAGCTTCTACCCTAATATTCATAGGAGGTTTAAATTTAAAATGTTCCTGGATTTCTTGTTCCATGACAAACTGCATTGTTAATATTAACTTGTTATGTGAATTTAATAACTTGCAGTCAAATATTCATTAAGAATAAGTAAAATTTACTTACTCTGTAGGCCGAGCGCTTTTGAATCTTTGAGATCCGTTTTCACATAACATAATATTTCCATGTAACAAGTGAATATTAAAATGTTCATTGAGAGGTGGTGAATAAGGTCTTACTGTGTAAGAAAACAATGAAGGAGGCCTCTCTGATCAGCTGGAAGAGCCCTAGGACTGACTAACTTCTTCCCTAATAGTCCCAGAAGGTTGAAATTTGAAATGTGGGAGGTGGCAAATAATAAAATCAAGAATTTTTTATGAGAATGCAGCAATGTGCATTGGGCCAGCTAGTAGGCTATAAAATACATTTAATACTTTTCCATTAATTGGTTCAATGGATAAATGAAACATTTCTATGGAATTTGAATTCTATGAAATTTGTTTAAGTTCATCCCTTAATACAAGGGTAAAAATAGTTATTTTTTCACATTAAAAATATCCTTTCTATAAGAAATGCTCATTTTCCAGTTAGTCCCTACAGAAAAAGAAAAAGACATACATAGACCACAATTATTCTTGAATTTAAAAAAATACATGGGCATAACATATCCTTTAAACTAACCATTCCCACCCAAGATTACTAAATAATGAAAAATAAAAGTAAACTACTTACCCTTTTTTCATTTTTTTCTTCTCTGGCCTCCATCTTCAACCCATCATACAATCCCTTCAGTCTTCACCTCCCTTATTCCTGTTAATTGAACCAAATTATATTTTCCTCTCTAATTGCATCCCATGCCACACTTTTGTCTTTTGAAGAAACTTCATTGTTTTTTTTTATTTTCAATAATAGAACTGTATTTAAGACAGATCTCTATTGATTGTTCTCTTTCTACATCTGCAAAATTCTTACTGCCCTCACGTTTCTCTGACACTTTAGGGACAAAATTTCAAATAGATCAAAACCAGTAGCCTTCAGTCAACAGTAGCCTAACCACATAACCTCACAACAAAGAGCAAGGGACCTACAAAATAGTAATATATCCTTCAATTTGTGAGATTTGTCTACAAATTTGACTATTTTGCTGTTTTGCCAGATTGGTCAAACAGATGAATCATCTGATAGCTATTACATACATACATACATATCCGGTTCCCGTTCTAGTAGGTTCACTGGGTCTGGGTGTTAACAAACCTCCGCCACCTGATCCAGTCATTCCAAAGCTGTTCCTCCTCAATCTCCAGCCATTGCTGTCCCCTTCATTCGATCTCTCCTTTCACTCCATCCTTCCATCTTCTTTGCAGTCTTCCTCTTGGGCGCTTATCCACTGATAGCTATTCATTCTATAAATATGTCTAAGAAATGCATAAAATTTTATCAAATCTATAAATTTATTGAATCAATAGTCATTGAAAGATTTATCAAACAACTGAGAAACCGGGCACTAGTATCTATGCTACATGCTATATGCTATGCTACACAATAGTAGCTTATTCAAACAAAAACCTAGTTATATTGGTAGGAAATTCTACAAAAAGCTACCACAGTTTTTGAAGAGTCTTGAAAATATAGAAATATTTAAAAAACAATTGAAGAAATATTTAGTTGATAAAGCTTTTTACAGTGTACAAGAGTTCCTTTCACATCAAAATTAAGCCTCACCTCAACTAATTGAAGTAATTATGGTATCTAGTGTATAATATTGTTGATCTGACTTGTCTTATACTCCTTAACTGGAGTCTCCAAGACGTAATCTACAAAAAAAAAAAAAAAAAAAAAAAAAAACAAAACATAAGCACACATAGAAAAAGTAGATTGTTTTTCTACTCAATTGTCCTATTCCAGCTGAAGCAACAGTAAATGTAGTTCCACACAATTTGCATTTACCATTATATTCATTATGTGGATCTCTAGTTAACTAATCACCATGTTCAATTTCCCATTGAATTTTATACTTTTGCATTTGTGTTTCATCAAATCAGGCTTTTTAATGCACTTTTATGGTGTAATACAGTAGAACCTTGATAAAACGAACCTCAATAAATCGAAATCCTTGATAAATTGAATTTTTCCAATTCCCCTAGAACTTGCTATCCTACCACCATGTTATTTTACCTTTATAAATCGAAGATTTCATGGATATTACCTTGATAAATCGAAGTTTTTGGATCTATTGAGCTTTAATACTAACCTCTATAATTCGAAGGTTTGGCAGAAAACCCTTTATTATTCAACGTTTTGCAGTTTTTGGACATTTATAAATCAAAGTTGTATTAAGAGAACCTTAGTAAATCGAAGTTGCATGCTTATTGGATAAGATTCTGAAAAGGTAAGTGTTTTGAACCTCTATAAATTGAAGTATTTTAAGATGGAACTTGATAAATCAAACCTCAATAAATCGAAATCCTTGATAAATCAAATTTTTGCCGTTCCCCTTGAGATTCGATTTATCAAGGTTCCACTGTATATTTACTGTCTGATCAGTTTCATTATTAAAATGACGTTTGGTAGGTTTGCATGGAGTACCAGTACATAGTTCATCAAATTTGTCCTTGTCTTTGTCCATGATTCACAATAAATAGGCCACAGCTACAGACAAGATGTTTAGACCAAGTTGAAATTTGGGGTTAGCCTAGGAAAATATCAAAATCAAAAGCATGCACTAGCAAGTGGTGAAATGATCATAATGATAGGTGACCTATCAATTAGGCATTAATCAATAAGGCAATAATCAATAACTTCCTGTTGTATGGGAAATTTACTATGACTAGTTGTCTAGCTGACTGCATTCTACACTGGAAGACTACACAATGATGAACAAAATATTTTGATTCCCAGATACATAAAACCATAGGAAATGAAGTATTTCTTTATTTGCAATTTTCTCATAAAGCATGGGTGGCACCATTCTGATGTGGCATATGACAACCACAGACAATAGTGTTGACTGACCCCCTCCACTACTCTAGTGAGCAAGTGAGATAAGGTGCATAACATGTGCTCTCTCTGTACAGTAGAATTCATATTTTGAAAGTTCTTTTGTCTGTGGTTGGATTATAGTATATAACAATGACCTCTGCTATGCGCACTGCATCAGAAGGGAAATTTTGGCTCTTGGTGGGAATTTCCCCATTACTCAGTGAAGAAAAAAGGGAAGTTTTCTATGCTGGCAGGAATTTCCCTGTAGTGCTGCAACACTGTAGGCTGCACAGAAGGCATGTCTGTTGACACTTCTTCTCAGTCTTGCCAACCATATAATAATTATCATTTTGTACAATAAATAAGCTTCTTGTATGATGTACAATAATGTTTAATGTACAATAATTTCTGTCAAGCCAACAATGTCTTTAATTGAACTGGAATTTTCAAATTTCACTGATCATACACATCCTATTTCATTTACTTATTAATTTATTATTTTGAGTTTAAAATAACTCAAAAATTTTTACTGATATTTTCAAATGATTACTGATTTTGTTATTTTACATTAGGATTTTAGGGCTACCATATTAAAAAGTTAACTCATTTAATTCTGTTAGACTTGTATAATTGCATATTGGAAAGAATAATAAACAATAGTAATATAATATATATGAATAATGAATGACTACTAAAGTCTTTGGTTTTCAGTCCTGTATTTAAGAAACATTAGAATAATAAAAATATAGTAAGATGAAATAGGCACTTAATTAAATGAAGACTACTGAAGTCTTAGGTTTTTTTGTCACATGTTTAGGTAACAAATGTAGAAACTCAAATAATAGCATTTAAAAATAAAGTTTTTAGTCCATGAAGATAAGTTTGTCCTCAGATTCACTGACATTAGACACTTCTTTATCTTGCATCATATTGTTATGGGTTCTATGTCTAAAATAATGCTGGCAACACTTAATTTTATCACTCGCACTTTATTTACAAAAATAATCACAACACTCACTGATCGGTAATGTCTTACAGAGAAAATAAGCAATTTAAAACAGATAAATCAATATTATTCAACTAATAAAGAGATTTCAATAAACTGTACAAAAATCAATCACTAAAAGTTGAAAGGCCGATCTAATATTAAATGATAACTGTACAATAAACTGTTCAATAATATTGAAAAGGAAACATTGAAAAAGAATAATTAACTTATGTAGCACTAGTCTGTAATACAATAAAAACTATTTAGTAGCTCACTGGTATGAATTAAACAGGAAAACGAATTATCACTATAGACACAGTTTGTTTAGGTCTATGCACTTTGGCAGGATCCATTGCAAAAACATGAAGTAGAACTTTCTGATAGGATCTCCAATTGTTTTTACAATGTTGTCAATGCTGGTTAGTTTTGTGGAGGCCCTTTCAGGAATAAAAAAGTTATTCAATGGTACTCATTGCTCCAGAATTCAATTCACAACCAATAGAAGAGACAACCATCAAGTTTCACTTGGTCTTAAAATTTATGCTTCAATATCTGTTTCAAAAAATAGTTGAAATTCTGCTAGCTTAGCTTGCCTTTTACTGCTTGTCTTGAAGTAGTTATATGTGTCTCTGGCAAGTTCTTCTGGAGCTTGAGGCAGCTATTTGCAAGCTTCACTGCAGGCTATGTGCAAGGAGTGGCATCTACATTTAGAGAGTAAGGCCAGGATAATTTTCATATAATTTTTGAGCCACTGAATTGTTTTCTCTGTACATGGTGTTACACTCATCACTAGCAAAGCCAATCAAATTATATTTTGGCATTTCAGAGTCCTCAAAGGTTTTGATCATCTTGTTGTAAAGCCAGCTCACTGTTGCACCTTCAATAGCAGCTTCATGGTCATTAGATGAAAATATCTGAACAAGTCTCCAAAATTTTGTGACTAAGCAACCTTGAGAAATCTAACACTGGAAATCTAACACAGATACTAAGGTTTTTGATGGTACCAATGTCTGTTGACTCATCTATGATTACACTAAATTGTTTTGATTTGAGCTTACCAGCAAACACATAAGACCAATAGAAGGGGCTCTTGTCACCAAGGTGAAGCCACTTGTTATGTGCTTGTCCACTACAAAGATGGTGGCGCAGGGATGACTCACCCAAGTGGCGAGTGCTTGAGAAGCCAGTTTTTGCTATTTATTCCAAATTTACATATATATATTTTTACAATTTAAATAAAATAAATTTTAGCACTGAAATCCAAGTATATTTTTACAATTTAAATAAAATAAATGTTAGCACTGAAATCCAAGTATGCTAATCAGATCATTAGTTTCATATTATTCTATTTTGATTTTATTGTCTAAATAGCCTATATTGGAATAAATTATTTTAAGATATTATCCTATGTTTTTTTTTAAAGTAGGCTACTATGTTTTCATATAATTTTAGAGTCTTATCATCATTAAACTATTATCAAGATGCAAATTTAATTGAATTGGGGCTTACTCTTTGATTAAATACTAATTGAGAGAATCAACTCTCGCATCATTAGTTAGGTCAATAATTTGTTGAATCAAGCTGTTTTTCTTTGAATTAACTTGCAATTTTTCAAACTGCTAAATTTCAAACATCATAATTAGTAAATACTAATTGTGTCCATCTGATCATTTATTCCAATGTAGGCTATTTGGACAATAAAATCATGATAGAATAATATAAAATTGGAAGTTTATGATTTGATTAGCCTACTTGGATTTCGGTGTTAACATTTTATTTGTTAAATATTAGATAGAATCCCGATTCAGATAGTTCAAGGCTGCTCCTACATTGGAAGCGGATAGTCTGGTCAGCCAATCCGACCAGACCAGACCCGGCGCTTTTACACTAGAGCTAGTTTTTCGGTGCAGTTTCAGATCTTGATGAGGAAAGTTGCTTTTACGAGTTGTAATTTTTGATGGTTTAAAATCTTCCACTTTTGCAAATGGATGAGGAATGTTTTGATTTTATGTTAATGAACAGTAATCTACTATTTAAGACACGCACAAGGAAGTGGGTTCATGAGTTTAATGAAGACCACAGACAAAGTGAATGCATACTATGCAACCTGCTTACCTTTGAGTGGTTATCCAGACAAACTTAAAAAATATCATAGAATGACTGTTGAAACGTGTGACTACATTTTGTTAGTAATAGAAGGGGACATACAGAAGTGGAGTGACTCTGTATAGAGCCAGCAGAAAAACTGTCAATTTTATTAAGGTGAGTTATTTTAATACAATGTAGGCAACACATTAGTCAGAACATATTTATTTTAATAAATTGAAAGGTAGTTAAATGCTAATCACATTTTAACTACACTGAGATATTGATAACAATAATGACAATGTAGATTTGATGATTTAAAATTTCATTGATAAATTACAGATGAATATAGAAGGCTTAACACAAACTATAACTATCAAAAAGTCTGGCCAAAGTATGAAGCGTCTGGGAGAAAAAACAAACTAGTTTGATTTCTGTCAGACAAGCTCAGACCAGTTCCTCCTATGACAGGCCCCAGGGTAGGAGGGGACATGGTGCCAAATGTGTTTGTTTACATCAGACTCAGCCAGACCAGACCAGACCTTCCAGTCTGAAGAAATTCTGCTTCCAATGTAGGAGCACCCTACAATTGGATCATAGGATATTATGCAGTTATGTTTATAGATAGGTGATCATCTTAGTTATTTTAGTATATTTACTCAATCTTCTTGTAATGCAATTTCTCTAAGTTTTCAATTGAAATGTAGGTCCACAAATTGAATACACTATTCCAGTAATCATGTTTTATGTAAAAACTATAATTTTAATTCAGGATCCTGATTGAACTCATTGTATATTGTTTAGACTATCCCATGTTAGGGATAGGCCAAGGTTAATCTTGTTTTATGTCATTATTATTAATTCCTAGGTTGATCTTAGTACCGGTACTGTATAACTTGTTAGGAAACTGGCTTTCAACTTAGAAAACTCTGTTAAATATGTATTGCCTTATTAAGCATTAGGCCTTCAAATTTTAAATGTTATTGTAATTTTGAGTATAAATGAGTCATTTTCTAGATGTTTCAATTGGCCTATCTTCAATATAACATTAATTTTTGTTATGCCTTCTGAAATATCAATTATTGTGTATAATTTAATAGTGCTAATAAATTAACAGCTAATTCAATACTGCTTTAATAGTGCTATTAGAAGTGTTGTATATATTTTGTGCTTAGTGTCTTTGTGAGTGTTTGAAGATAAACTTTTTTTATCATCCCAAAGTTGGTTTGGTTGGCGCCCGTCTTTACAATAGGCTATTACCCCATTAGACAAATTGAGTAAATGTTCAGTCTTTATGTAGTCATTGATTTATATGATTCAATTTAGTGGCATGACTTTAAAAATTAATTTTTATTTAATAATGTCATTGTTCTAATAAACATTTTCCTAATTGGATTTTGTTCATTTGTAATCATAATGGAAAAATTTAAATGTTAGACTAATTTAATCAACAATTTACTAAAAACAATCCAACTATAATATTATTACATTACAATAATAAACCTTCAAGGAAGTATTGAATCAAACACAAGAAATGTGTTTCACTTATTGAAAAATAAATGAAGAATCGGCTTTGTGGTCCCAGGTGCACAAGCCGGTTGACAACAGTGTGCCATCCCAATCACGTTTCAACATTGCACTTAAACCTAACATTGTATCCAAAGTATAAGTTGTACATTAAAATAAAAATCATGAAAAAATCATTCTGTTATTTCTGTACAACTTTCTTGCTTTGATCACATCTCTACCCAGAAGATGGAAATTTTGGTAGCTGACTCACTTTTTCATGTCATGGTTTGAAACTTGGACAAAAAATATAACTTTAAACAACTAATTAAAATATATAGAGGTAACCATTAACTTTTATAATGCCACTGTTATCATCAGAAACTAATTGTCTATACTCATGCCAAGTTTGAAAGTTATATCTTGATCCTAAGTGTGTTAAACTGCAGTTTATTTGGAGAGCATGCATTGAAATTTCTGCTCTTGAAAACACGATTTTGTCTTTTTGTCCACTACATGGATGGCAGACTTGGCTTCACCTCCTGTAATGCTATGCTAGTGCATAAGCCCCTTCTATTGGTCTTATGAGTTCATTGTTACTAACTAACCACTCACTCTCATACTTTCCAATACCATATTTAACAATGCCTGCTGCTTTTGATTGATGAAGTTTCACAGCTTGGGCTATTTTTTAGTCTGGGTAACACTTCTTATCCCTGGAGATGATTGAATCAATGGAATTGAAAGAAAATTTGTTTTCTGCTATCAATGCACTAGTGAAAATTTCAGCACATTTCACTTGATCCTCAAATATTTGTTTAGTCTTATCAATTAGCATTGTTAAATTATTTTGTTTTGTCCTACACTGCTTGAATTGTTTACATGAGGTTTTGACTTGGCGTGATTTTTTATAACAGTAAGCTCAGATGTAAATGTACACTTACAGGCAGTGCAGTATGCCTTGAAATGGTCATTCTAAGATGGCTTAAGCCACTGCTTAAACTCAGCTTTGTTCTCCCATTCTACATGGCATCATTGTTTTCTATGTTTGTCCTTTACTGAAGACTCTTCACACCTCTTGTTTCTTTCTCTGGAGTAGATTAAGCCGTTTTAGAATATATGGGTTCAGCGTTTGAATCACTGTCACTCATTGTTTGGGTCTTACAGAATTCAGACCTAAAGCTAACCAGTGGAACTTAAAACACTTTTCAATAACTTTAATATCATGATTTAACACACAAAACACAGTAAATGCAAGCTTAAAAGCTCCAACAGTGAATAACAATAGTCTACTGTTCAGATCAGAGGTTCTATCTTCTTTTTTTAGGTTAGGAAGAGTTGGTCTTGATCCAGCTGTTCAGTTTGAATCAGCTGTTACTTGTTTGCAAAACCTTAGTTTTTGTTCCAATTTTTAGGTTATCTCATCAATGTGTAAGTTGTCAAAATAGCATGATATCTTTTAATATGTTGCCTAGTTCTAGAATAAATTAAGTGAATTGTGGAAAAAGCAACAATAGAAAATAGTATGATAATACAATAATTTGAGCAGCCTATATGATAATTGAGCTCTGTATGGTTGGCAACACTGCTTCTTCCAGCAGTGGTTCTGCCTCACAGCCCTCACATGATTTTCTGTGACCATTGGCTGGGTACACATGTAGGCATGCAAGCTTTTTTTAAATAGTGATATGATTATCAATATATCACCCAAATTGTCAGAGAATTTTCCTTCCTCTTTGATCATTAATGTCATGAACTTGTTTTGGAACCTTTGAATGATGTCAATATTACTCTCTGCAGTACAACCCCACAGTTGGACACCATACAACCAGACAGCCTCATTGTTTATATAGTAGAATTTTATTGTAGGTTGATAGGCTTAAATGTCTTCCTATCAACCAGTACATTCTACTATACTTGAAGTTGAGCTCATCTCTCTTTTACTTGACTTCTCCACCTTAGTTTGGCATCAAGTTTCATTCCAAGGTATTTGGCCTCATTTGCATAAGGTATTATCTGGTTGTTGATAGTAGCTGGAAAATATTCATGAGGTCTATTTGACAGTCACATGCACTGATTTCTTCTCATTCAATTTTGTTTGCCAAACTCTGGTCCATTTCTGAATTTTTCTCAGGGCCACTTGCAAATTTTGTGTTGCCTTTTCATTGGTATCTCCAACAGCTAGGACTGCCATGTCATCTGCAAAAGTGGCAATGGTATCTACTTCTGGCACAGGAAGATTGCTAGTGTAGAGCATGTAGAGAATAGTCCCCAAAACACTTCCTTCTGCTCCAATAGCTGTCAATTTTGAGTAGCAGTCTTCATGTTTCACTCTGAAGTATCTGTCTGATAGGTAGGATCTTAAAAACTTCTAAAGCCAACTTCTAAAGGATCTTAAAAACTTCTAAAGCCTACTTCTAAAGCCAAATTGATGGTCTGGGATGATCTTTCTTGTTTCAATTATTGGCTATAATCTTGTTAGAAGCACTCTTTTAAATATATTTGCCATAATTGGTAATAGAGATATTGAGAGTAGTTCAATGTGCATTTATTTTTGCAAGTGTTTTTACATCCACCACAAAGTGTTCATGCTCATTTGTTTTTGATTCTTTATCATATATGCCTCTCCTGCAACATGCTTCTCCTTCCTTATTGTACAAGCCATTGCTCTGGGTTTTGTTTTCATTTCCTACTTCATGTCAAATTCAATTCACTCTGTTCTATATCTGTACATCCTAGGATCATCAATTATTTCCTCAGTGCTTCTATTTTTTGAAAAGGGTTGCATATATGTGTCTGTGGATGTCTGTCTTGGACACATCAGATAATGCTTCTTCATCCGCAAATGATGAATTGATTGATTTATCTAGAAGAAAATATAGCAAATATAAACTACATCAAACAAGATAACTTTACTTTTATTTTATAATAAACATGAGTGGGAAACATGGGAAAAAAGATGTGAATCAAAACTTATTGAAAATAAAAATAGTACAATACAGTACAAAATTCAAGGTACAAAGAATATTAAGGTAGTATCTGAATATCTTTAGGTAAAAACCTGACAAGCACCACATGAAACAAATCGTTATTTTAAAACACATAAATGTAAGAAGAAATGTAAGAAATTTAAAAGTACTTTTACCAATTTGCTACAATGAGTACCAAATACAAAAGATCACATTCACAACTAATTATAGCATTAGTTCATCATGTCCATCTGGATCTGTATAGGAAACCATTGCTTTGCCTTCTTCTGTTGAAGTAAATCCAAATGTTAAAGTAAAATGCAAAACACAATCAGAGATAAGCTGTGGTCTCCTAGGCACTCTTCTAGAAGCTCATCATCTGTGATGAAACACCCTTACACTTTATCCATTTCCTGAAACAATCACAAGCACAATTTTTTTAGAAAAGACCAGTGATAAACAAAATAAATTTGTGAATTTGAGATGGTTTCATCTTTTAAAAGATGAAGCTATAAGGAAAATGTTCTATTCTGTCCATTATTGTTAATAAACTGTAGATTGGAATAAAAAATAATATGAAATTTCATTTTTTTTGAGGCTATTATTTGGAATAGACAGTTAAAGCTTATCATCTACCATTGATTTGTTTCTAATTATGAGACTAGGATGTTGGACACTAATCATAATCTAGCCTATGGGATGCAATAAATGTGTTAATAAATTTTTGCAAATAAAGTTGTCTGATTTCAATTCTAATAAATTTAAATGGATGTTCAAGCATGTTGAAAAAGATTAAAGAGCATTATAAGGTCAACTGATTGAGACCCAATGAACACATCAGTGTACAAATTCGTTTTTCCTATTCTTATCATAGAGACCCAATCTAAACATGTGTGCACAAATTATTTTCACAAGTCATAACTATTTAAATAGTCCAAGTAAATACATTAAACCAGTGAGAAAATATTATCTGATTCATTAACTAAATGAGCCACTTGACAAAACTTAATTAAATAAACAAGGTAAATCATAAAAAATATACTTACCTCAACATATGATTGCATGTGGTTGTCACATGTATGGTCTGGCAGCCATCTTGATTTCCTTGGAATAGATGAACATAGACATCTGAAAACTGGAGTGGCTATGACAAAGATAATGAAGAAGGCAATGGGATTGAGACTGGCATGGAATTCAAATGCTGTAGCCCTAGATAAATTTAATGTAGAATCGTTGCCTTTGTGGAATAAGGCTGTCTCACTCCAAAAATGATGTCATTGAGAGTGGTCATATACTTTCGCTAAAGCCATATCTTTCCATATCTTCCCATTATTACTGAACTGTATCAATTCAGTTTAAAATCATACTCATTCAACAAGAATTATATAATCTTCTGTGATATTTTCCATGACAAAATACTGAATGAACAACCTAATATCAAAACTGATACTTTATTTATATTTAATATAAGATTTTCACTCACTTATACTGGAGGGATGCATTTCACTTTTAATTAGAAGCTTCTTTTTAGAAGAGAAATGCATCCCTCCAGTACAAGTGAGTGAAAATAATATATTAAATAGAAATAAAGTGTCGGTTTTGATATTAGATATAATTTTCTTTGAAACGATACTTCTTCCTTATAAGACTATTCTCATATTACATATGAATAGCAAATTATAAAATTGAAACAGAATAGAATTTTTCTCTTGAGGGATTCAAGATATAAGATGTAGATATGGAATAAGATTGATATCATACTTATGGATAAGTGATAATGTAGCTGAGGTTTAGTTACATTTGATTCAATAATGTTTCCCTAAGGAATGATAAAAAATGTCTTTATTAAATTGATAAAAAGTATCACAAGATGAATGCAGTTCTATCAAAAGTATGATGGGTAAGGATTGATGTACAAAATTCAAACAATTATCATTATTTATTGCAATTAAACATACTTTCATTATTTAAATAAATGGTTCATCTACAAATAAGTATACCAAGAAAATCAAAAAGAACCAAACTAATATTATTGAAGACAAAAAAAGTCATAATAAAATAGCTGGTAGGCCAAAAATATACATAGCCTACCTGCATTTTATAAATTAATATCCATATCTATACAGAATTACATATATGATTCTATAAAATTTTATACAGTATTATTAAACTAGAATCATATAGAATATAAATTATATATAATTTTAAAATACTGATTTCTGGTAAAGTTTATGTCAGTGGCAATGGGAGGAATAACTAGTGATACCTAAAATTGTCTAATAATGACAAGCAATATTGATTCTTGATTTGATTTTTTGGCAAAGTTTATGTCAGGTGTGATGAAGAGGAATAAGAAATACCTGAAATTATCTGACTGATCTGATTTAAAGTAATTATAACTATGAATATTGATTCTTGATTAGTTTTTATTAAGTCAGGTCAGTAGTAATGAAGAGGAATAAGAGATACCTGAAATTGTCTCACTCATCTCACAACTATTCATATACACACTAATTATAAAAAACTTATAAACTTTGTACATTATACTTATGCTTATACACTATGCATATATTTATATAAACTTATTATTAATATTTATATACACATATTCATTTACTATTAATACACTCAAAGGATGTTACTCAAAAATATAATTTTCCAAAGTGCAATCAATTCAATCAGTGGAGGGGAAAGTTAGTTTTATTAAGTGTAGGTCAGTAGTAATGAAGAGGAATAACAGATACCTGAGATTGTATCACTCATCTCACAACTATTCATATACCCACTAAATTATAAAAAAAAACTATAAAATATACTTATACTTGTACAGTATACTTATGCTTACAAAACTACATATATATTTTTATTTTCACTTATTCATTTACTATTAATACACTCAAAGGATGTTACTCAAAAATATAATTTTCCAAAGTGCAATCAATTCAATCAGTAGGGGGAAAGTTAGTTTTATTAAGTTCAGGTCAGTAGTAATGAAGAGGAATAACAGATACCTGAAATTGTCTCACTCATCTCACAACTACTCATATACACACTAAATTATAAAAAACCTATAAATTATACTTATACTTGTACAGTATGCTTATGCTTATACACTATATATATATATATATATACAGTGCTCGATTTCTAGAAAATGAGGTGCCGGAACTGTAATGGAGCAGGGATTTTCTGGGGGAGCTGGGGGGTATGGAATACCCCCCAGTTAGCGGGGGGTCCGGGGGCCCTCCCACAGGAAATGTTTAAAAATTTGGAGTTGAAAACCTGCATTTTGAAGCTCTATTTTATCTCCAATATTAAAAAATTACTTTCTGCTTATGTTATAGAAGCAAGGAAAAATAATCATAAAAATACATTTTTTAAAGTTTCAAAGTTTATTTTTAATACAAAAAGATAATCATAAATACATAATCTATTTCAAAGTTTTTCATTTAAAGATTGTCCAAAACTTTAACAAGTCATCATCGTACTTCTTTTCCCTGGTTCTTTCCTTGCTTTTGACAGCCAGGGCTGAGTGATGTCCCGAAACAAGCCATGAGTCTACATACTTTTCTGGATGAAAAAGCTGCAGAGGAGGTCCATTGATTTTTAAAAATAGTAGCCCAGAAACTGTGGATATTTTTAGCGAAGATCAAGTGGTGTAATTATGATGTTCATTTGAGAAAAGCCTCTTTCACATTCACTTGACGAAATGGCAATTGCCCTTATTGACTGCTGCAAGGGAAGGAGGCTTTCAGGCGATTCTTTGGTATGGATATACTCTCGAAAGTCCCGTATTATTTGCCTTTCATTAAGTTTAAATCTCTTAGCTAGTTTTGTAATTTCATCTTCCCCAAAGGTTATTGGAATGTTTTTTGGCCAGTTTTTGGTGTCCATTAATTTTGCAGCCTCGGCCAATTCAACATCTTTTTCACTTAGAAGCCTACTTTCAATCAATTTTTTCAGTGCTCCATAAAAAAATTCAGTGTTAATAGGGTGGTTGTTTGACCTGCAATTTCTTTTGTGTAAGGTTACACCGAAAAATTTCAGATGGTTTACTGACTCTTCAGCCATTTTCGAATAGCTCCCTGGAATAGTTTTCCTTTCCTCAAACAAATTGGCTGTAATTTTTAATTTTTGGTTTGCATAGCTCAAATCTACATTGCGATGTTGAAGAGCTTCGCTTAGTTCTTGAAGTTCTTGCAACGCGTCAGCCATTAACCCTAAGTCTAAAATAAAATTAGTGTTGGTAATCTTGTTGAGGAGGCCTTCAAAAGTACTCCTGTCTTTAGGATCTCTTGTCGAGTCATTGGAAGCTTCATTAAAATGTTTAGCTAGGGCCTCATATGACTCCCAAACGGCGACCACAGTTCTAAAACTAGATGCAACCCAACAGGTGCTCAGCACTCTTCTGATTTTTAAAACTTCTGTCTCCAGTACGCTTGCACATAATCGCAATTCTCTGCTGTTCTTCGGTGAAGCGTGGTACAAAACATATAATTTATCAATAAGAGACTTGAAACTATTGACTCCTGAAACCGATTTAATGACATCTGACACTGACAGCTCAAGTCTATGATTAGTGCAGTGCCAAACAATAACTGAAGGGAATTTATCACAGAATAAAGCTCCAACACCATTATTTTTTCCAATCATGGTAGCAGCGCCATCACATGTTAGGCTTATTAAATTTCTACTTAAGAAATCTTCTGAAATTCCATTAGAATTCAGGCAGCTAATTAAAGACTCAAAAACTGCCTTGGCAGTAACACCATTATTTAGTTCTACCAGATCTAAAAATACATTGGATGAACCATTCATGCCAGTACTAGGAAGAGCACACCGAACATACATGATCAAACTTGATTTATTACTCAATGAAGTGGATTCATCTATTATGAGTCCAATTTTTGAGTCATTCCTAACTAGTTCGTCACTAAAAACTTTCTTCATTTGACTACTAATATGCAATGTAATATTAGCACAAGCTTTGTCAGAATGCAAAATTCGACCCATGTTTAATCCATTTAGTTCCTGTAAATCAATTTCTGCCTCAAAATTATGAAAAGATTGGTTTTCTTGCACAACTTTATAAACAGTCCAGAAAACTTTTTCGGTTATTTCTTTTTTGTGAGACCGCTGTCTCAAAACAACTTTCTCTAACTGCCCATCTTTACCTTCACATAAAATTTCGTCAGCTGCTTTGTGACCAGTGCTCTCTTTATGGTCAAAAATCTTCTTTCTTAGGGAAGTTTACTTTTTCTCTTGTATTGCCATAACTGTCTATCTCCCCATTTGCCCATTCTCGTGCAATTTTCATACCAGTCTTTTTCTTTACAGATAAGCTTCCAACCTCCTTACATGTGCTACACCCTAACATTCCATTTTTAACAAACAACCAGTGTTACTTTTTGCAAAACTCGTTTTTTTGCAAATTGGTCCAACAATCTGGCAATGCATTATCGTTATTAACAGGATTTTCTTTTTCATTTGCGCTGCTAACATTAGAATTAACTAAGGAGGCAGTAACTGTTACAGAAGGAATTGATTTACTCACACTGCTAGATGACTGCTGAAACACTGATATATCCTCTGTGAGATTGTATTCAGTTACACCTAATTTTTGTCTTTTGCTCTCATCCGAGCGGGAAAAGAAATCAGTTAACTTTCTGTTCATTTTATTCAACCCACAAGCTGTTCAATCACAACGAAAAGAGTACCTGATGGAAACTAATAAAAAAGCGACTAAAAATAGAATGCAGATTAAAACACAGTACTGCACAACAACACATAACAGTGTACGGCGCATGCACTGACACCATTGACACCGACAGTGATTAATGGACGGCACTGAGTTGTGACTTTTGAGTACCTACTGACGACCGACGAATGAACTGGACGATTCCATTTGAGTGCAGTGGAGGGGAGGTAATGTGTGAGACACTTCCTCCCCTACACTAAAGAAAGATGGCATCGCCCACACCCAGTTGCGGTCGACTGGATGAGTCATCAGTAGTGATGCGATAACCGAATGGTTTTCATAAACGATTAAACGGTCAGTTATTTTCTACGTTATTCGGTTATTTTTAGTCGAATAAAT
Organism: Conomelus anceps; assembly: GCA_948455865.1. Taxonomy (NCBI): domain Eukaryota; kingdom Metazoa; phylum Arthropoda; class Insecta; order Hemiptera; family Delphacidae; genus Conomelus; species Conomelus anceps. Next base: position 68,497,207 of record OX418217.1, on the reverse strand, counting down.
CACCGAATAATTTTTAGTCATTATTTACTTACCCGCCGACAACTAATTTAATCTGAAACAGTTATTTGTAGTTGAATAAATCATTGCACAACTCTTTTAATTATAACATAAGGTACTGGAACGCCGTTCCGCCTCAAATCGAGGCCTGTATATATATATATATATTGATATATACACTTATTATTAATATTTATATATACACTCATTCATTTACTATTAATACACTCAAAAGATGTTACTCAAAAATATAATTTTCCATAGTGCAATCAATTCAATCAGTAGGGGGAAAGTTAGTGGCAATTTGTTCAAACTCTCAAAAAGTAGAGAATAAAACTATTTCTTTTTCAGTCTCTTGATTGCATTTATACTCTGGGAGTACTGGATATCATTTATTCTTTTTGTATAATTATTTAGTAGAATGTTTATGGTACTACTAATGATTACATTGAATAGTTCTTTAACACTGTGCTTGGAAATACAATCAAAACCAACAAACAAATCATTGAATTGTATGTTATTGGAACAAATTGAAAACAGAACATTTGATTGTTTTGTCCCAGTAATAGTTCTTCTCTCTCTAAAATAATTTTTTGTGTCACAGCATACACATATGCTGTACATATTACAACATCATGGCTAGGGTAGCACAGACCACTCCTGTTTGTGAGATCAGTGAGGCAATTTCGGGTATCTCTTATTTCCTCTTCATCACTAGTGACATAAACTTTACAATAGTCACACCTATTTTCTTGATTATTCTATAAGCACAGTAGCCACTAATATAATGAAGCAAGGCCACACATCTTCTGCCAGATCTTGAATGTCATCATCATCATCATCATCAACAATGACATTCAACTCATCTGGGTAATCATTCACTAGATTAAGAGCAGATATGTTTTCAGAATCACTCAAGAAAATATAATTTTTTTCTATTGCGACATTGCCTATTTTTTGAGATTTCAACATGAGAGAAACATAACTTTGAATCCTCAGTTTACATTCTGTTTCAAACACCTGTCTTACTGAAACATGGTAATTCCCACCAGACATCTGATGGTATTTACCAAATCTACTCTCCAAATCATCTGTTTGGAACTTTCCGGTGAGAAAATACCTCCTTTTCTTTACACATAGCCAATATTTTATGAGGTCAATAAGAGCCAAAGTTGTATGATTTAGTGCTAGATGAGTAGGCTTACTGAGGCCTACTATGCTTTTTGAGCCTTCAATCATCACCCATTGTGCAATTCCATTATGTGATGGGAATTTTTGGTGATTGGCTCTTGAAAAGAGTTAAGGTTCCTTTTTCCCTTCAACAGTGTTTTTACATTTACAATATCCCACCACCTGCTAATAACTTCAATGAAAGTTGCAGTGTCATTCCAACCATCAATTTGTCTTTTTGGCCCAAGATGTCTTAGAGCAAAAGCAGTGTTACTATTGAAAATATGGAGGGCAAGTTTAACATTTTGCCTTTCCAAAGAATTTGGAAATAAAGATTTGAGGCAGAGACTCTTGGCATACTTTAAAAGGTTTGTTTTTTCAAGTAAATGTAGAGTTTTTAGGCTAGAAAATGTAGCATGCCCACCTGCTATCTCACTGGAAGAAGACAATAATTTGTTCCTTTTGATTGAGCCAATTATTCCTGATGCACTTTAAAATATGTACAGAATCAAAAAGAAAATATAAGGGTCTTTCTTCTGCACTAGAGTTACACAGTGTTTCATTGTTATATTTTAGTGACTTTGGTCCATTTACATTGATTTATATCATTTTATAATGAAGATATGATTTTTTTTCTCCTAACAACTTTTGATGTGAATATTTTTCACAGAAAAATGGCCATAAAATGTGAACCAAACAATATATTCCAAAAGTCATGGACCAAAATATCCATCTCAATGATATTGATGGCTCTGTGAAATTTCACTTCTGTGACATGAAGGGTTCTTGAGTAAAGGTACATAAAGTTGAAAAAATGTGTTTTTGAGAAAATCGATGGAAAAGACAAAGTAGCAAAAAACTCACATTATTTGTTTTCTAGAAGTTTCCAGGAGCATATGACGGTCCTGCTGCACCTTGCTGTTCTTCATATACATCCTCCATTTGTTTTCTAGCCAAGCTGCTCTTTTGACGACACTTTTTTTCAATTTCTAACACAGCCTTGTCTGCCTGATTGATCCGCCATTTATCTAGGGGCTTCATTGTGTCCGAAGGAGCTGAAAGAGGCAATTTGCACCTGGTCTTTGATGCTAAGGAGTGAGGAACCTTTCATTCTGCACCCTGGAACACAGATTCTTGCCCTGATCTCTGCTTTGTTAGTGGAGACATGAACCTGACTCCACTTTCTATCAGCAGGAGAGTTCTTGCAGGGTTCCCACGAAGTCAGCATCGTCCAATACTATATGAAGTGGGTGTGCCGGTCCCCCTTATTTCTTCTACTCCAAAACCAAGATGGAACTTCAAAAAAGCAAACTGGCAGGGTTTCTCTGAGAAACTGGACAGTTACCTGGATAATATACCTCCTAATCCTGACAACTACAATCTTTTCTGCTCAGCAGTAACAGACTCAGCAAAGGTATTTATCCCACGTGGCTATAGAAAGCAGTATATTCCAGGATGGTCACAGGACAGCAGTGAACTGTATGTAGAGTACCAGAGTAGTCCAGACCCAGATAAAGCCAACCAGCTTCTCAAATCACTTGATGCTGGAAGGTTAGAGTGGTGGAGGAAATTGATGGAGGAGACCAACTTCACACACTCAAGTCGAAAGGCATGGGCTCTTCTAAGGAAACTTGGAGCGGGTGACTCAAGCAGGGACATAGGAAGGCCCACTGTGGACCCAAACAAGATAGCAAGCAGAATTGTATGCACATCAAAAGTTAAACCTCATAAAGAGCATACCAGGCAAGTTTGCTTCCAGCTTAAACAAGCAATAAGAGTACTACCATCCACCTCAAAATATTCAGAGGAAGTGTCGCTCATTGAAGTGAATAATGCCATAAATATGATGAAAACAGGCAAATCGGCTGGAGAAGACAATATATTTCCTGAGTTTATAAAGAACTTTAGCCTGAAGGCAAGAACTTGGCTATCAAAGCTCTTCACAAACATACTGAACTCAGGTATTCTCCCTAGACTTTTTAAACTTGCCAAAATAGTAGCAGTGTTGAAACCTGGAAAACCAGCAGACAAAGCTGAGAGCTACAGACCAATATCTCTTCTGAGTATAATATTCAAAGTATTTGAGAGGATCATTCACAATAGAATCTCTCCAGAGATAAATAAAATCATTCCACCAGAACAAGCAGGTTTTCAGGCTGGAAGAAGCTGTGCTGAGCAAGTCCTTTCCTTGACAACACACATAGAGTGTGGGTTCCAAAAGAAACTCAAAACATCTGCAGCTTTTGTTGATTTGTCATGTGCATATGATACGGTGTGGAGAAAAGGGTTGTTGTTGAAATTGGCAAAGGTTATTCCTTGTGCAAAGATTTACAAGGTTATGAACAACATGCTAGCTGATAGGCAGTTTAGAGTGTTTTTCAATGGGAGGAGCAGCAAGCAGCGGCATCTCAACAATGGCCTTCCACAAGGATCAGTCCTTGCCCCATTAATGTTCAACTTGTACACCCATGACCTGCCACAAACAACTTCAAAGAAATTCATCTATGCAGATGATATAGCATTGGCTGTTCAGAGCTGTCGATTTGACGAAGCTGAAAGAACCTTATCTCAAGATCTGCATAAACTGGCAGAGTACTTTGATAAATGGAGACTTAGTTTGAATCCGACAAAAACAGAGACAGCTTGCTTCCACCTTTGCAACAGAGATGCAAACAAGACACTCAATGTTCATCTCAATGGTAGGTTGCTAAAACATAATTCCATTCCTAAATATCTGGGAGTCAGCCTGGACCATACTCTCTCTTTCAAAAAGCATCTAGAAAACACTGCTGCAAAAGCTCAGACAAGAAACAATATCATCAACAAACTTGCAGGCACAACCTGGGGTACAACTGCTGAGACTTTGAGAACCGCTGGACTGGCATTGGTGTACTCAGTAGCTGAATATTGTGCACCAGTATGGCTCAACAGTTCTCATGTCAAAAAAATCGACAGGGAACTCAATAGGACCATGAGGACAATAGGGGGGCTAATCAGATCAACCCCAACAGAATGGTTACCAGTGCTAAGCCACATTGCTCCATCACATCTGAGACATCAACTTGCGCTGAATAATCTGTTCAATAAGATCAATAAGTCCCCAGCCTTACCAATTCATGACGACCTGAACAACATGCCACTAAAGCGGCTGAAATCCAGAAAACCCACATACGATACTGTTCGACGAAACTTTAAAGTCCAAGAGGCCTGGAATGAGGAATGGCAAAGATTCACACCTTTCATTGGAGGGTTAGACCTCAGTAAAAGACCTCCAGGTTTTGACCTGACTCATAAGTACTGGACAAAACTGAACAGAATTCGTACTGGACATGGTAGAACTGGTGAGTTCATGTACAGGTGTGGATTCAAAGACACTGCTGAATGTGAATGTGGAGCCGAAAAACAAAGCATGAGGCACATCCTAACTGAGTGTCATAGACATAAGTTCCAAGGCGCCATAGAAGATCTAATGGTTTGTACACCTGGTGCTTTGCAATGGCTGGAAGAACTTAATTTAGAGCTTTGACATTAAATTACTTATATAAACCTTTTTTAAATCACATTGACAAATCATTTACAAAATGATGATGATGATTAAATGAATTAATAATTGTAGCTTTACTTCATACCAGTGTATTTCACGCTCATACGAAATATATATATATATTGTGTCCATGCAGTTGTACCCAGGCTTCAGACCAAGTTTCTCCAACACTAAAGATTTTGTCACACAACCTTTATTGTATGAAGCAACAGCTTCATACACACCCATTTTCAATGTTTCTAGTCTCACAAACACCTTTTTAGGGATCTTACTCCAGATGACATTGTTCACTGACTCACAAACATTTTGTGTACCACCATGAGTGTATTTATTCAACAAAGTAGGGTTTGCAAGGTCCCGAAATATTGGTTTTATTTCCTCAAGCACTGCCAATGGAAGATGAGTTTGAGCTTCATGATCATAGGTCTTGCCTTCCATTTCTGCCTTACGATACTTGCACCATGTTGTGGACTCAGCAGGACACAATCCATGATTTGGGTTTTCATTTGTTGAGCCAAGATGAAAGTTCTCTGAGCAAATGGCTTCTTTCATGGCTTGTACTCCCTTACTGGCATTTCTTCTAATGGCAAGGCCATAGTATAGCTGAACAGTATTTATAGCAGCCTCTGTCAGTCGACCAGTACCCCCAAGTTTCTTACCATCTGACAATACCTTTTTAGAGTTGGCCTTTTTATATGATCTTAGACGAGTCCCCATCCTCTTTTGTACATGTCCTACACATTCCAGTTTCACTATATCGAAATCCTCTCCATATGGTTTCTTCCCACTTATATTACTGTAGCTCTTGGAATCACCATCACCCAGATAATACTTATAATGGACGCCATACAGTTCCTCTGACCTCTTGAAAATTTTTTCAACTCCTTCCACTTCCATAGCACCACTGGTTCCTATAAAATTGGCCTTTCAGTCTTCTTCATGATTATTTTTAAGCTTTCCCTTGCATTGGCAAAACTTTGAGAGCACTTCAACATCAATAACTTGACCATTTGTAATACTAGTAGCAGTAACCACCCCATTCAGGGATGAATAACCTCTCTTTTGCCAACTTCCATCAAATGCAGCAGAAATGTCATGATTCCCATCATTTTGCTGGACAGTCAATTCCAGAGCATCCTTCATAGATTCCTGACACACGTCCTGTGTAGCAGAATACAAAAGTTTATTATAGAATAGGAATTTAGAAGCTCTGGGGAGGTTCATTATGCTGGTGAACATCTGTCCAGTCTCTTGTCCAACTCCAATTGACCGTAATGCATACACAAAATGTACATTTATATTAAAAAAAATTCGATTGTTCTCTAATGTAACCACATCACTGTTACACCTACTCACGTTTTTGTCACACACTGGATTTCTACAAATTATGTCCAAAGAGAATGCCAAACCAACCCTCTTTGAAGCTGAAAGTTTTAGTGTAGACTGACAATATTTGCAGACAGCAATCTCAGAAAGTAGTCCATTCAAAACAGCTAAATCGACAATATCATATTTGAAATGTTCATTTACTTGATCTTCATAAGATGAGAAGCTCCCTTCCAGTTTTTTAGACAATGTACTTTGTTTTGGATCACAGGGAGGTTGTTGTAAAGTTTGTTGTTCTCTAGGCCTATGCATTCCAACTGGTCCTTTTCTCTTTTTAAAAATATGCATGGATCTTGGCATTTTCTCACTAATAGACTGGAATAATACTAACAAATAAAATGATATTTATATTGACACTGATGATAAAGATTGTCTGACACTAACTAACACTTTATTCAAACACTCACTTTTTGGGTTTAAACATAATTATAAACGTCTCCAGCTGTACAGCAGAAAAAGAAATACTGTAGTAAACAACATGCCAACTTGATCAAATAGAAGAGAATCGTGAAGATCATGAAGACTTGATCTATAGGTTATGATTGTTGATGGTATCAGAAATAACAAAAATTTATGAGAATAATTTGGAAAAAGTTGAGCTTTCAGGGCCGGCAGGCGCAGAAAACTTTACATGACTGTTGTTTTAATTTTTTTTCTCATCAAATTACACTAAAAAGTATATATTATTATATGTCGTTACAAAGAGGAAATAACAAGCTATCGACTTAACCTAATATAAAAAATTCGATATTTTTTTCGATTTTCAGTGGACTACTCCCCTTAATCATGAAGACTTGAGCACTGGAAGCACATCCAGAAGTATCATGTGCTTGTCCAACTACATTGCCTCCCTTATAGTCCATTTGGGTTTTTAGATGGATTTCATCAACTAAAACTACAATAGTTTTGTATTCTTCTTTTAAAAAAGAAACCTTTTTTGACAAATAGCTGAGAATATTTGTAGAATTTTGCTCCAAAACAGGATTACTATGGAATTTAGAGCATAATCTTGCCAAAGTTGTGGGATTTGGCAAATTCAGTACTCCACTACTCCGCAAAAACTTGTAGCTGTGAGGGGAGATTGAATTTACCAATGACCACAATATCAAACTTTCATGAGAATAGCGCAATCTGGCCTTATTACAATTGAGGAGAGATACTTGTTCTTTCAAAAAAACAATCTGTTCTCTTTTCTGAGACAACTTAGATGCTAAATGGTCCAGGCTATCTGCTATCAAATTGATGTTGTCATCAATTTCACTGTGGCCAGGATCATTGTTATTCTTGGTGAACATTTTTTTCACTGATTGAAGAGCATTGCTCAATTGAGTAGTGCTACTTACCCTCAGTGGAAATTTATAAGAATCAACTTCTCGTAGTTTTACACTTGTAGCCTCCACAATCATGTTTAATTCACTGTCAATTTCACTATGGCATAAAACTTTCGGAGCTGTAGAATTATTCAGGAGAATTAAAAGAATTCTGGATTCTTTTTGTATATGAATCCAATCATGAAGTTCACAGTTTTTAATTTTTGTGACCAGATCATCAAAACGTTCCAATCCAATGAGTTTTTCATGCTCTTTTTGTATGATCAAGCTTTCTTCCAGCGCATTTTTAAGAAGAGAGTTCTCTAAATGCTGCCTCCGTTCTTCTGGATCCTCCCTTGCTGTTGAAGCTGTAGACAAATATGCTGGGCATCCAGGAAATAATGATGGCACAGCTCCTAGAAAGTAAAGTACAATAACTTGATCAAGTGGTCCATTTATATGTTAAAATAATGTGGGAAGATTTATGTACAGAAAAGCTCAAAATGCTATTTTAGAGGAGGTATTTTTTATTTTTTTCTGGGCGAGGACCCCTGCAACAAAAGAATCATATATTTCATAAATATTGTGAAGACCTGTATTCTTATACTTTGAAGGTAGATGATAGAGTTTAGGAGTGAAAGTTATAAAAATTATTAGTTTGATTTGTGAAAAGCAAGTCATAAAGTAATTTAATTGGATTTTGTGGCATAATATTGTTTCAGAAGAAACTAAAAATCATTTAACAAGTAACTAATGTTTTAGAATAAATTTCAGTGGTAGGTATTGTAGGTGCTTTTCACTAATATTGAACTATACCGTTTACTGTGAGTCTATAGTCAAGAAAGTGAGGTGCTCCTAGGGGTTTGTTTAACCCCTATATTATTATTAACCATTAACCCCCCATGATATTATTATTTGGACTTTAACATTTTGCCTTGACTCAAATTGAATCACTCAATTCTCAAGCACTAAAGAATCAATTGAATTTTTTTACTAAAAATTATGAGGTGAGATGAATGGGAGGATTATTTTCTATTTTTCTGGAGTGACACCCCCAGAGCCACAAATTTGGAATATCTACATAAAAAAATTATAATTCTACCATGAGTGTTACAAAATAAAAATGAACTGTGAATGAGGTATTGTTTGTTACTATGAGTGGGTTGTTGGGTTGGTGGGGGGTGTAGACAAGTTGAAATACCGCCCCAGGTGAACTTGTATTTTCAATTTGGAGGAATTAGAAATCATATAATGTTGGTGCAAGTAATTTTTTTTTCAAGTTCAATTGTAAACTATCCAATATACAAACCATTTCTCTAATACAATTATAATAATAACAATAATTAATTATAAAAAGCATTAGTTTAAGAGTTAAAATTGTACTTAAGTAATCTTAAAAATTATTATAACTTTTAATCATTTCCCATTGAAACTGCTCAAAGATAAGCCGTCATAACTTCCAACCAACAGAATGGTACAGTTATTGATTCTAAGTTACTACAGTACATTGTGGTTTACATACTGCACAGTGGGAGCAAAGATTAGAAGCCCTCCCTCACTTCAATGTCATCATATTAGTTTATGCTCATCTTTATGCATGCATCATATGATGCAGTGTATAAAAGGTTTCTAAATATTTACCTTTTTTCAAGCATGGGTAATCCAGAGGGGCTGTAACAAGTTTTCCAGTTCGTGGATCATACATAGATGAAGTTCTCTCCACATCCTGAGGCTGAAAATGCACCTCACAAACCTGTACAAAGAGAAAAAAAAATAATTATTGAGACCAATTTTTGTTTGAAATACAGCTAGAAGGTTTAAAGATTATACCAACTCTAATCTTTCTTCCAATTTATTTTTAAAGGAATTGTTCATGTCTCTATAATAATAGTTAGTAAAAGCGTTTTTGGCTCACTTGGCATTAAAATAATAATGGCATATCAGTGAACCATGTTCTTTTAATATTTATCACCATATTATATTGGTCAATTATTTAATTTCAGTAGTTGATTCAAGTTACCTTGTATGTACAAAAATACAATTAAAAGGGTTGCAGTTCCGTATCCTTCCACCAAAACATTTTAACATTTTTTTGAAAACAATCTATACATGAACAAAACCCAAAACCTGACATTCTTTTTATACCAATGCTGTTCTAAGTCCACCGAAATAATAAGTATTTATATAAATTATTATTGATATATTTATAATCTGCACAAACCCCAAAACCAAACTCTAACCTAGCCTTCAGTGTGTAGAAAATTGATTATTTCATTTTATTGTTTTGGTTGACTGACAGGAACTGCAACCTAACTTATTTACTTGGTAAGCACCAGTTTTCACTGTTCTAGTCAGAAAAAAACATAGGCTAGCAAATATATTTGGAAAAATGTAGGTGACCAATATTCATTGATAAATTGAAGATCTACTCTGCAATCTTCACATGTTGATCCAAATTACACTATGTTCACACTGTGTAGCAAAACACTGTTATATATAATCAAGTACAACGTTTTTATGAATAGATAAAAATAAGCAGGATATGCCAAGTAACAACCAAAATTTTCAAAGCTAATAGTTGAGGTAATAGGTTACATTATAAAACAACTTCATCAATGGGAATAGGTTATACACATAACCTGTGTGTTGCTTCAAAATTCAAAACAGCATTATATTCCATACAATATTAAAGCTTTAGACTGAATGATCAAGTTAGGCTATATAGTTATTTTAACTTACCGCAGAATACTTTGATGGAGTGAAGTTATCTCTAGGGATTGCTTTGATCCATTTCCATTTCAAAATTTCATCACGTGGAAAGACAAATGTACTCACTTTGTCATACTTCGAATAATTGCCCCTGCATGCAGGCACACAACACCTGCATGGCATGTTGAAGTTACACTTCAATAAAATAATATATCATTAAGCACAATTTTCACGAAATAACGCACCAACACCACAACAACACATAAATTCAATGGCATGTTCGCATGATTTGATGTTCAACTGTTTGGCTTTGGTTACACTACCACTCACAAGTCCATAAATCTGTGATGACCACTTCCAAATACATCACTCCAGGTTTCTGGAACAGTGTAATGGCCTTATTCCTCGAAGGCAACAGTAGAATGGTTTGTGAACATGTGTGCTCATTGGGACTGAAGAAGATATGCTCTTTTATGTGGTTTCTCACACATTCTTCAATAAGTAAAGTAAATTCATATGGCTTTTCATGGTGGGGATGCTTTTCAATTCTGTGAGGTCAAGATTCGTGATACCCTCATTTATCAGGAGGTGGTACTGATAAACCTTTTCCAATCTTGCTTTTCATCAATTCTACCTTTTTTCTTCCAATGTCATACAGCTTATAATATGCTGATTTACATACAAACTCTACCTTATGATTATAAGTAAAATGGTACTCATGGGTCATTTTCATATTAGATGCCAAATTCAATTTATGAAGGATGTCAAATTAAGTTTGTTAAACAGTTTTAATCATTTGCTCACCTGTATTCTGCACCCTTTTTTAAATAACGTGCAGCTGGAATTCTCCGTGTTTATTGAATGATATATAATTTATATCAATATCACTGCAGGACTAAGCGTCACGAGTGTTACCAGCAATAACAAATTTTTTAGGTTATTAATTTATTGATGTAAAAATAAAATTACTTATTTAATATAATTAAGTGACTTTCTTCAACCAGTTTATCACTTATTAGAAGAAAACAAATATTTATTGTAATGAAAAATTTCAATTATATGTCACGAGTGTTAAAATTTAGATAAACTTTATATTTTTCCAAAGATTACAAACATTTGTTTGTCTTAACTATTATGTTTTAGTTAAAGAACCATTATGGTTTAATTGTACACATCGGGTTATTTCATAGAGTATTTATATTATTAGTTTTTTTATATTTTGACTAAAGTAACACTCATGACAATTAGTAACACTCGTGATAGATAGTAACACTCATGACATGTGCGTTCTTGTCTAGAACTTGTAGTTCTAAAAGTTCAGAAAAAATAACACAAATTATTAATTTTAAAAACGTTATGTAATTTTGACCAAATGAAATTATTACAAAGTTTCAGAGTGCAAACTAAATGTTAATAATTAATGTTAAATGTTTTATTATTTTTTGCTTGTGAAAAACGACTAATTAGCTAAATAGTTTTCCAGGCAGTAGGGGAATTCATATGCAAAGCGTTCTGAACCTCTCATAACTATTTCAGGCTGTGGAAGAACAGCATTGACTTGAGCAAAATCAATTGCAGAAACATCTTTTTCATTCAGTAAATAACAATTTCCAGTTCCCTGTTTCACCAAAAATGTCACAATGTAGTCACCATCGTCTTCTTGGTTGCATTTTTTAGTAACTAGACCAGCAAATTTAAGTTTTGTTTTTTTCCTCAAACCACCTGTAAAAACAAAAATTATTAGAAAAAGTAATGGTTATTGATAAATCTGTTTTAAATTTTAAAAACAATGGTGAAGTCATTGTAATAAAAAGCCTATATTTTGCATAAATGACATGCCATAGACTTCTTTTCCATACATATATTATATCTATATCTACAAAAGACAACAGATGTATGTCCTTTATGCATTACGTTCATCCGATCGTCATGAAACTTTGGGAAGTTATTCAGATTCGAGAGAAGTTATTCATTGATTTGGTTGAATATTACCTACAATAAATAACCCTATTTGAATATAAAGGCCTAATCCAATTATAAGTAAATGCCATCCAAAAACCCATCTTACACTAAAATGAAGAATATGCAGATTATATCAATGGGAAAATGAATTTCATCATTATTGAATCCCGTAGCTGCGCATGGGTGGTCCACTAGTTCCTTTTAATATATTTGCAACCACACATATTGTAGAATCATTGTAATTTTTATTATTATTTTATCTTATCTTATTTAAGAGAAGCAAGAGTTACATACCTAATAGCTCCACAATAATGAATGTTCCCTCGGAAATATTCGCTTCTGTTGGAGCCTCTAGTAGTACTTCTTGATCCACAGACTCTCTTTGCATGTGGTTGGCAAAATCCTCCATTGTCAATATGTCATCATCCGATTCAACCAGGCTGATTTCTGCTCCCGAATCAGACTCTGATGAAGAGTAGATTGCTTCATAACGGCTCTTTTTCTGCTGCTTGCATTTTTTCTGTTTCTCAGTAAATGATACTGACTCAGCTGGAAAATAGCACTTGCAAGTAAGTCCTTCTTCCCATTTATTTGCATCACAAAAACAAGATAGCAGCCTGAAAATCATTTCATTCTTCTTATATGTAATGACTTGGTGAATACCCCTTGTACCAGCAATCGTTTTTAGGGGTATACTGGGTAAGTTTTTGAAAGCCTGTTCAATGTCATTATCTGTTACATAGAAAAGCTTTATCTTGCTTTTTTCTTTCATTAAGTTGAAGAACACTGTTGCATCAGTAATGTCACAGCCATGAGCAACATAATGGTTCACCATTCATTTTAGAGCACCGCCAACACCATCTGGTGCCCCTTTACCATGGGAAGATTCAAAAAAAGACCAAGTTGCATTTTGAAATCCTAGTTCATATACTTGTGTTGTAAACAAATAGAAGTTCTGTTTTTGCTTATATTGGCTGGAAGGTCCATCAGAAAAAAAGAGTACTGTACTTACATCTGGGTGTTTAATTTTCAAATATTCCAGAACTGGCTTCAAGTGCGCCCAAATAGCGGCGGGTCCATGCTCTTTATTAGGAGATACTGTAGCAAATGGAAGTGGTTTTTCAGTTGAAGTATACATAATGCCGGTATGGAGAGTCACCTGATTCCTACTTCCACCAAAATGGAAACTCTGCACTTCTGAAGCAAGTTTGCATGAATAGTTCTCAGAAAAGTCGGCGTGTAGAATGGCCTTGTTCCTCTTTAAGTTAGTTTTCACGTCATCATAGCCCTTATTTTGTATTTTAATATTGAAGGCATGTTTCCTCAAGAGAGTTATTTCTTCATGGAACTCTTTTGTTAATTGACTAAGTGTACCATCAATTGTCACTTTGGATGTGATCTGCACGGGGACAGAAACAACTTCACCGTTTTTCGTTTTTTGTCTTATTTCTTTTGCAGTTACCCATTTCTCCCACTTCACTTCATTGTTCCCCTCAAAGTCTTTCAAAGGAACAGTCAATGTCTTGCATATCTGGCACATGTTATACATGCATTGACAGTTGCTTTTGTCACATACTGTAAGTGGGTACAGTTTATGTGGGTCTTTTTCATCAATTAAATTCATCTGTCATAGCTTTGCTGCTTTTAGTTCTATGTTTGTATGTTGTTTACATAAGCAAGTATTTCTAGTCACTTCAGTTGGTTTCAATACATAAAACGGTCTGAATCGGGTGAAAGTTGTGTACAATATTCCATGACCATGTAACTTGATAAATTTTTTGAATAGAGTCTTCATGTCTGAGAGGAGATAGCATTTTTGCTTATTGATTTTCTTTCTTGTCACTGTTTCTTTGATACCAGCTATGGTGCGGCTCACATCTTCACTCAAGAAAAAGCTTTCTATTAAAAAGCGCCTTTTGTTATCTTTTAACTGACGCTTTTGAAGCAAGCGTTGGCAACATGAGAGACCCAATGTTCTACCAATCATGGTTTGAAAACGGTATCGCAGTATCAGTTTGGAAGAAAGTGCCGAGCTTATGTGGCGTTTAACCATCTTAGATTTTGCTCCCATGTAGTTTTCTTTTATAGAACTTGTCATTGCATTGTGAAATGTCAATGTTCTTGCCACTCTTGAATTCATAAGGAGAAACTTTCTTCTCCGAATATTTGACTCACTTAAATCATTATCTAGGTCTGTCAACATCTTTCTTGTTTTTGACTTAGGAGTCAGGTCACTGTCTGGTATCATATTCAATTTATTATTTTGTTTGGCATTCTGTCTTTGTAATCTTTTTTTGTATTTTTCAGCCTTTCTCTGTTCATTTCTGATCCTTTCTTCCAATATTTTCACATGTGCTTGGAGTCTTTTATTTTCCCTGACACACTTTGATCTGTGACGTAGTATAACTTTGCGTCCTCTCATTTTATTACCATTGGAATTTGATGGCAATGGTTCTGGTGTAGAAGAAGGTGTTAGTTCTCTGTTTGCATTATCAATTTTTTTCTTTTTTCTACATGCATTTTGCCTCTGTCTCCACTTCTTTTTCTCTCTTCTATGCTCTCTTTCGGTCAGTTCATGTACTTTCTTCCTCTTTGCATTCCTGTAACAAGGAACCCATATGTAATACTTTTTACAATAAATTTTAAATCAGAAGCAAGCCTTAAAATTTGCAGAATTAAGTAAGAGCCGAATTTTATTTAGGTACAGTGAGACATTTTTTAACATTTAGGTAACTTCATTTTTTAACATTTAGTAATTTAGTTCCACATTGAAGTCATTTTTTTATAACGTTTTTATTAGCTCGGTTTGGGTGGTGTCCAAATTTACAAATACAAATTTTGCAATCAATTTTTAAATAACTTCCCGATGAGCTAAAGACTTGAAATTTGAAACATAGGTCAGAACTGGATGACAATGCAATATTCACTTGTAATAACGTGGATTAAACTTACTGAAGGATAGTTAAAGGAAAAAAATAAATCCTTATGCTCTATACCTATATGATAGATTCAACATGTATCTAGGACTCAGTCATTTCAGCTGTTATAGTATCACTATGTCTCAGATTGTACTGGAAGAATTGATGCAACAGATTTCACGCTACAGCTGAGCAGCTGATTGGGTTATATATAGTCCTTTGGTTTTTCACATCTGTATAATCTGAGAATGCTTCTAAATTTGAAATGATTACAAACATCTATCATATGGACAGCCTAGAAAAATTCAATAAAATCGAAAAGTTCCGGACTTCCCTGCATGTGTATTATGAGCAAGTTATCTGTCGCCTATTGTCCTGGTAGTCAGCGACTGAATTTTATTTTATTATTTATTTATTTAAATTATATTCTGTGGAAACAAAGATTGATTTACAATAAATCCATAGTTAGTTTCATGCCTACCTTGCTTTGTGTTTTTCTTGGTATTCTTCTTCTCGACTAAGATCAAGCTTTCTTTTTTCCCGGTATCTTTGCTGCTTTTCAGCTGCTGTAAGTTTCTTTCCAGAAACTAACACCTTTCCCTGAAAATAGTAGGAGTTTGAGTAATAAACATAATTAAAGGCAATCATACAGAAGCTGTTTCTGTGCATTTTAAAACTTTGTGCTAGGTTCATGTTGTTATTAGTATTGCCAAATGCCTCTGACACATTTATTTTATTAATAACTTGTAACCAAACAATAACATAGGAAGAATTATAATGGCCTGCTTAGCCTAATACCATAATATCCTAACCTGATAACCTAATATTTATAATAACCTAATATCATAATACAATTATTGCCATTATCTAATCATTGTATCTATATATATGTCAATTATGTCCTACCATTATAACTTGAATTCGCTTAAGATGTCATGAGTGTTACTTTTCAGTCACGAGTGTTACTTTTTAAAAGTAACACTCATGACAGGTAACACTCGTGACAAAATAAGTTGTTTTAACTGTGATTAAAAATGGGCTCCATAATAGAGAAGTAAGGTTATGTCTTGTGGAGTAGTACCCTGAAAACTAGCTAACTACAAAAACAAACATAAAATAAGTTGACATATATCATATAAATGAGTGGTAACACTCATGACATTGAATTAAAATACTTACCATGATAAATCACGATTGCAAATAGTTTTCTCTTCTCTTCATATACAAACAAAACTTTCTCCCAGCACTCAACTAGAATCCAAGATGGTTAGCTTTTACCAACTTGACAGACCTAAAATTCCCTTTTTTCCTCTGTAAACCAAGTAACACTCATGAGGTAACACTCGTGATGACACATTAAGGACAAGTAGAAAAACGTGTATTATTGAAAAATGTCTAATATTTATTTAAAACGAACCTTCTGAAAACAGTTCTTAATGCTTTAATATATTTATTAATACAACAAATTATTTTTATCTCCTTTATTTAAATGGAAATGTTCATTTCATTGCATCTAAATCAAGGCTGGGACACATAAAAAGTCAGTGTTTTGGCCAAAAAACATAATTTTTACAAAAATCTGAGAATTACTATAAAGAAAATAATAATTTCAAGCTTATTATTGTGTTTGATATTTTGAAATTCAATAAAGCTTGCTTGGGTAAATTCAATCAAAACACAAAAAAAAAATTCAAAAGTTACGGGGCTGCAATTTTGCATCTAATTTGAAAATGACCCTCATAAGAAGCTGATCTATTTTTCATTGCATTTGTTTTCTTTCTCTTCACAGCCACTATGTACTTTTAAATAAAACAGCATTTTTACCATTGACATCTACATTATTTTATAGAAGCTAGAAAATATTTTTTCCCTGTCCTCAGTTGAAAATTATTCTGTGCATTTCAACTTGCAATTACCATTGCACAAATTACCATGTGAAATGTGAAATTGTTTTTTGTGGAACAACTTTCCCATTGTACAAAATATAGTTTGTAACATTGGTCTTAGTTTTTTAAATGGTATGAGTATGGCTTGCCCTAGACAATACTGAATCAAAATCTTTAAGATTCAAATCCAACCCAATTCAAACCAAACTCTTTCCCAAGACATGTTATGCTCCCTATTTGCCAAAGAATATGAAATCGGTTCTGATTCAAGTATTGGAACTCCAGTTCAGCAAATGACAACACCAGAGTGAGAAATACTTGCAATTTATTAAAGCATAATATCCTCACATTTCATCATTTCAATGTTAAATCAAACACATTGATTAAGCAAACAAAACAGTATCAATATTAAAATTTACATCAAATTCAACAAAAAGAAAACATAATTAACTCACCTTTCATCAAGAATAATATATTATTTACAATCAAAGAATTTACAAGCCAAAGATTCTGAACTGGCCTTGTGATTATTTGATACAAACCTTATATCAAAACCCACTATTGAAATCCCAATTCCAAGTTAACCCATCATTCCTTATATTTTCCCCATTTATCTAGTTGAAAACTCAATTAATGTTACAAATACTATTAAAACACAAGACGTTCCAAATTAGAAAGCTTCCATCTTCCTTTTGCTAATCAGAGCATGTCCACCTTTTCGCCCTTTTTACAGATCTCCAAAGTCAAATGTTACCAACTCATTTCAAAATGTAAGTTATTTATGTCAAAAGTCTGCAATAAAACTTTGTATTCATTTTATTAAGCTTCTTTTTATTTTATTTTTACTTATTTATACCCTATAATCTTTTATTTAATTTGTTTAGTAATATACTTCAAAATGAATATTACTATTGACTATTTTAATTGTTTGATCCATCAAATATCAATACTTGTATCAATTCCAAATCTGGCACTAACTTTGAATTTTTCAAGAAAACAAATCACTTCTAGAAATAACATTACAAGCTTCTCCCTTTTTCTCTGGCAATGGCTGCTTTCTTCTTTTTCCACTCTTGCTCAATCCATTTTCGTTTACAGGAATTTTTCTTTGAGACAATGTGTGTATTTTCAAGCCCTCTTCATTATGTCTGGGAAATACCTGCACAATATTATTTGAACACTCATTGGGTTCTGGATCATCAAAGAAATCTGGACTTTGGCAAAACTGATTCCCATTTTGGTTTGTTCTTGAAGAGCAATCATCATCAGAACTAATGAGGTCTTCACTATTGGGCACATAGTCATCATCACTGGTGTCCTGAAATATATTATTTGTAATCTCATCTGCATCAGCCTCATCACTGTCCTGTGCATTTCCTGCAACAAGAGAAAAAAAATCATTAATAGTCAGCTAAAAAGATTCCAATCATTAATAAAAAATTGCCTCTGTAACACAAAAATTCAATACTAATATTCTGGAACAGAATTTGGAGCCTTCATTTGCATTAAACACAGAAACATCCACTATCTCTGAGTTTTGTGTAGATTCAAATACTGTTTGTTTGCCAAAAGTTTGACATCAATGGATTTCTGATGAAATTTCATTAAGAATATGTAACACAAACATTATCTAGTGCTCACAAATAATAATAATAATAATACTAATATTATGCAAGAGTAGTTTGAAGCTTGAAATATTCCAATATCCCTGTAAAAATATTATATATTATATGCAAATTTAATGGAAGAATTTTCCAAACTCTGTATCCAAGTGATTAGATAAGCTAAGTCACAAGCTCAGGCCTGCACCTGAAATGATGATTGTTCAAGTGGCTGGTAGCACTGACTTTTTGTTATCTGCTTTATAATCACTTCCCAGTGATTAGGAACCCACAGATCGTACATCTAGTCATCAATCAGCAGCATCATGTACCTATTACCCACACATAAGTCCCTGACTCATGTGGGCATCATCTTCCAAAAAAATACAATAAAAAGAAAACAATGTAATGTGTCAAAGAATGATGACAAAATGATGAAATTGCTTACCTTCAAAAGATATTGGCTGATGACTATTATTTTGTAGATTTCCCCTTTGATCTGAATGTATATTATCTATAATATGTCTGCATTGTCATTGTCATGGGCTTTTCCTGCAACAAAAGATAACACAAGCCAAGTCAACTAGATAGATTCCAACCATTGGTAAAAAAACTCAATACCATAGAAACCCAAGGGCTAATATTCTGGAACAGAATTTGCAGTCCTTATTTGCATGAATCTCCAAAATATCAACCATTTCTGACTGGAATAAAAAATAATGTGGGTTCATTAAATGTTTGATATTAATATTTTTGTGACAGGATGTCATTAAGAATAATGTTAAAATTATCTGTCACTTACAAAAAATAATAATAATAATAATAATAATATTATGCAATAGCAGATTGAAGCTGGAAATATTCCCATATTCACACCAAAAAATCATACAGTATACCATGTTATTCATGCCAATTCCAACAAAAATTTCATCACAGATAGAAAATAAAACAATGTAATGAGGCAAAGAATGAATATATTATAATAAATGAATGATTTGATCTACATAATAATATAGAAATGGCTTACCTTCAAAAGGAACTAGAAGATTAATTTGTAGGTTATCCACTTGAGTTGAATGTACATCTGGATTAATACCTCTTGCAATTTGAACTAAATGTTCTCCATGACTACTAAAAGATTGCTCCATGGAGCTCACACTTTTAAAACAAATTTATCAATAATTATTTAGAAATGATCTATTATCAATCACAGTTTTACAGCTGAAAAACAGATATGTACAGCAAGCGCAATCACTAACATAACCTAGCAATACAGGCCAGTTTGACCAATACATGCCAGCCCAAAATGGATGAAGGTGGTAACAAATTTTCTTTCACACTAGTGAAAGAAGGTGTCAAGTAATTTTAACTCCATCATTCACTCTGCATCAGTTATTTTCTTGTTTCTTAACACCTGCTTCTACTGAAATCTTGGCCTGCAGTAGAGATATGGCTTACTGGGTTAGTACATAAGAATATAATGTACTTAATATAATATAATGTACCTTCATCCATAACAAAATGTCAATATTCAAAAAATTGTCTCTTGACACCTTCATCCACTGAACCCTTCAATTTACAACAATTTATCCTTTTGGAGCCAGCAACTGTCCTAAGTTACTAAAATTATTTAAAAAAAATAATAACTCATCAACTTCTTATTTTAAATTTAATGATGCAGTCAATGTTTTTATTTTTATTTATATATTCTCAAAATAAGACACTTTACAATGTTGCAACTGTTGTTGCACCATCTGTTGAAGTTGCAACTGTTGTTGCAGTTGTAGCTGCACCATCTGTTGATGTTGCAATTGTTTCTGCTGCTGTTGGAGCTGTTTTTGTTGTGCTGCTACAGCTGCTGCTGCTCTGTGATCTGGATCGTTTTCTTGTCATTTTGGATCTTTTTGGGGCAGGTTGCCTCTTCTGCTGTTGTTCTGGCTTGTTTTCTTGTCCAAGTTGACAGTGGCTTGTCCAAGCTGATGGTGGCTGATGGTGCAACAAATTACAACCAATTGTCTTCAATTACTTTTTTGATTCCCTCATTCAAGAGGTGCTGAACTTCACTTAATTTGAAAGATGTATTGTGTTTGGCTACATATCCCTTTACTTGTGCCCATATCAGCTCAATTGGGTTGAGCTGTCAATGGTATGGAGGTAACCTCAATACCAACTTATTGTTTAGTTTGGCCTCTTCATTGATAACAAATTTATTTTGTTTTGGCTTCTCTTCATATGCTAGTTGTAGAAGTTCTTTTTCAAGTAAACTGTTATCTGCTGTAATGTTTTTTGACTGCAACCAGTCAACTGATTTAGTTTTATTCCATGATGTAGTTGGAAGCTTCTCTATTTTACAGGAATGATACAGTGCATTTTCCAGTACAATCACACAATTATCCTTCAGTTTTGGAAGAACATTTTTGAAATGATTCAGAAATACCTCACCATTTATCTCTTGATGGTAATTGCCTGACAACTTAGATTGAAAAATTAATGATGTATCAGGACAAAACGTTTTTTCATTTCTGAAGTGAGACAGAATCAACCACTTTCTGTTTCCTGAAGGATTTTTGAGTCCAGTAGAGAGACCATTTAAGAAAGCATCTTTTCTGCTTTTTATTTTGTCATCAATCCATATTTTTCCTGAAGTATGCCCTTCATTCACCCATGTTTCATTGTGAAATAAATTGGTCAACCTTCTTCTCTAAATTGTTTCATTTTATTTAAGTAACCTCTCCTCCAAAGAATAATATCATCCTGGTCAGCAAGGAACATATTCCTACCTCTTGAGGTGAACTTGAACCCCAATTTTTTAAGAATCTTGAAAAAAGTGGTTTGTTTGAAATGAGGTAGATCATTGTCCTCATTCACTTCACATAGAACTTTATCAACCATGGGTTGTTTATTCCTAAAAAAGAAATTGTGAACTTTTTGATGGGTGGCCCCTTTAAAAAAAGTCATGTATCTTTTCAAAAATGCAGGCTCTCTTCTTTTTGTTCTCTGGAGATTTTATTGCCAATATATTTTTTGTCTTATACAAAGCAAGTATTCTATAAATACTACTTCTGCTCACTCCAGATGTAGCAGCGACTTTTTCAACAGCTCTCTCCTTTGAAATGTTTGGGTGTTCACTCATAACAGTCTTATAAATGTTCATTATGGCCTGTCTCTCACCACTGTATATCACTTGCCCTTTTTTATTCTTATGCACTGGTTAAAGATATCCCATGTTTTCGTTATGTAGGACTAATAGTGAACTGCAAACGGGGAACTAAAAGAAGGAACTTTACACTAAATCACAAACTACTTTTAACAAGGAACTAATAAAACAACTAATAAATTAAAACAAATATTATTCACTACTGATTGACAGTAGTTTAACTAACTGTGTATATATATTAAATCAACCATCAAAATCGAAATCGAACCATCAATATAGCAAAACGTAACTGTCAATGCCTCAAAATGAAGCCATCAATATGAATACAATGAAACAAAACTCAAATGAGGCAAGAGCATGCATGGCTTGCAGTTCAAGACTGACTCTGAAATTTGTGTAGGGCCTAAGGGATGACTGTGACCTGAAAAGTGACATTTGTTGGATGATGATCTTGCTCTTTATTGGCCAAGTGCTCTGTCCCATTACTTTTTATACAAATTATTACACATTGACACAGAATACATTTTAAAGAAATCCAAAAATTATATTGCAAACAAGAAGACAAAATTTGAAACTTAAAATTTATTACATGAGAATGAGTTGATAATAAATTGCTCATTACAGCCCAAAAAACATCAACAGTACCTTTGCCTAACAATAATGATAAAAACAATTTTAGATAAAGTTAATTTGAGTTACAGTCATAATTAAGAAAGTAATTGATATCAAATGGCTTGTAAACAAGGTATGCCTAAGGTCACATTCAGACTGAGTGCAGTGAAAATAAGTATTCTGGAATTGAAGATTTATTGCAGTTCATCATTCTTTGGGACTTCTGTTGTTGTCTCTGATGATAAGTTTATGATGTAGGGAACTCCTACCAAACCACCAGAAAAATGTGACAGCAGAATTTCTAACTGCCTTTCAAGCTGCAGAATTTGCAGTGACTTGTAATGGCTTTCCTTAATCAAGTTTTCATTTTGCAATTCCAGCTTTCTCTTTTTTAAATATAGTATGGATTTATTAATGTCCTCTTTGTCAGATGCTACCTTTCTTTTTTTATGATTTCCTTTTCATTGTTATTGTTGCTGGAGTAGGAGTTGAGCTTGTGCTTGGCAAGCTCAAGTCCACATCATGGAACTCAGTGTTATCTGTTTCACCCCTGGAAGTCAACGGATCATCATGCTGACTCTATGTTTCCACAAGGCCCAAATTAACAAGGGCGGCGCTATCCCACCCAAAGAAGTCCATTACCAAATTGTCAATTTCATTGAGTTTGCACTCAACTTCTCCTGCCAATCCAGTTTTTTTCTGATTGTCAATTTTTTTCTGTAAAAAAAATAAAAACCTATCAAGTACAGATTGAAAGCTTCCTATAACTATAATAAATACAGGCTCCCAACTTTGACAGAATAACATACACCAATTAATTAATATACAAGAAATACACTTGGGTACTATTTGTGATATCATGATACAATTTTTAGGCCTACATTTTAACATCCAAAAATTTCAAGTGCTTGTTGTTAAAATAGTTTCCACATGTTACTGAAAAAAATCCCTCAGTTGGTGAAAACTTCCTCACTCTGGGATGTTTTAAAAAATTACAAAAACCACTCATTCATTATTATGCTTGAAAAATTCACCTTCTTCTTTCACACTTCATTGTTGATACACTATTCACACTAAATAAGAAAGGAAACTGTCCAGACTTTGGAAAACTAACTCCATTCACAAATAACATTGAAAACCCAATTGATACTTTCCATTATAAACCAAGCTTAATTAATAATAACTATCAAGGAAATGCCTTTTCATGTCAAACTCAATTGAGAGTTGGCACATTTGCCTCATCAAGAGTTTCTGAATTTGCCAGATATGCCACATTTACTGTGAATGCAACCTAACTGTACTTTCCTAATGGAAAAGTAATAATTAATAACTGATGTCAAATACTCATTGCCCCTACAAAACCACATCTTATTATTCAGTTGCATCGATGATTTGTCATAGAATGCATTAAAAATTGCATGTTATAAGGATATTCAGCATAGCATAACTGTACTTTCCTAATGGAAAATAGTACTAAGGAATAACTGACATTAATGTCAAATACTTGATGCCCCTACAAAACCACAACATGTTATTATGAATTTATGCAGTTACATCTATATGGTTTGTCATAGAATGAGTTTTGCTGGTCAATTCAACCAAGGGCTTCAATTTGTTTGAATTTCAAATTCACACTGTCCTGCACAAAACAAATATTGGTGTAAATATACTTTACCGGCCACCCTAGATTTTTAAAAATTCCTTGTTCTAGCCAATTTGGCCAAAACCATAAATATTTTGCATCACTTGCCTGTAGTTATTGATAAATCAAGTTCAAAGTATCACAAATTAGGAGCCTCAACAAACAATAACACAGAAATATGGGCACTCTATGCATTGAACTTAAGCTTTGTGGTGTAACACAGCAAACAAACATAAGCTTTTCCTAATATTGTGTAATGATCATCAAACTCAGTAAATTGAAATTATTTTAAAAAATTAATGACAAGTTGGTGACACAAAATTGTTATGGTTTTATTATCAGAATAACAAGCCAAATTGATTGCAACCAAAAATGCTGAGAAATTTGGGGTTGGCCAGTAGAAGTATACTTTACTTCAAATATAATTTATTCTTATTCCATCATAAAATTAATGATGCATGTCAATAAACATTGATACATGATAATATCTTTATTATTGAAAGAATGATAAATGAAACTTTACTCGCCATTGTTACTTTATGCAAGTATTACCAGAACACATCTCTAGTATAATTCCAGTCCTTATGTGTGGCCACAAGCCCTACACTACAGCTAATATTGTAGATGCTCTTCCAGCACTCCACTTTCTGAAATTTAGTGAGTTTGTCAGAGAAAGTACCAAATAGTATATCCTTCTTCTATTGAATTTCTTGTAGAATCAAGACTTTATTTTGAATTAAAACCGATTTTGACATCTTGAAAGTAAGGAAACCGTGGCTGGCTGTGGAAATGGAATCAAGAATTTGTGTAGGTAGGTTACCCACATTGATGTTGTTCTCATCTTTTGCCCACAAGGGGATGTTTTTAGAGGGATGTAAGGTAATGTAAGGGATGCAACTTGAGAGTCTAATTGACAGTTTATGAATATTTTTCTTGTAGATTTATTGATGTTTTTCAACAAATATCTCATTTTATTTATTAGTAACTTCCAATATGAATACGTGATTCTTCATTTTTCTCATAAAAAGCATATTTTACTTCTCCATAAGTCATCATCATAATTATATTTCTTCAAAAGTCATCATTGCTGTTGAATATTAATGCTTCATTCAATTTCTAGAACATATTGCATTAATTATTATAACTACGGTAACCAAATAGTAATTTTTACTATAGATTATACACATTTTACAATCATAAAGGTTAAAAAAGTAATCATATTCATTACTGTTATTATTAAAAAATGACATACCTAGTACATACCGCATAAATTATCAAGGGTTCATTGTTCTATTTTAAATGAAGTTGAATTATAATTAATTAATGAAGGAGTTTATTGTGATTTTATTGCAATATTGGTCAAATACACCTCAGTAATCAAGTTTGAAGCTTCTTCCACACTTGTAAACGAGCTCACCTACTTTTCTATCTTGGTAGAAAATTCTCAGTTACAGACAAGTGTTGGTTACAATTTTGTAATCTACACTTGTTTACTACAGGCGAATTGCCTGTAGATAAATAAATAAATAACCCTTTTATTGTGCAAATTTTACAAATTATATACATAATAATATTACAAATTTCATAATTTTTTTCCTTTGCAATTCAGCAGCTGCTGGGGTATCCTATTTAGGATTAAATAGGTATCTTTGAGTTTAATTTCTTCATTTCTTCAAACAACCTCTGCACCTGGCACAACTCTTCTCTTGGTTGCCTTTTTTGTGATTGGAGTTTGTTTTATCGTTTCCAAAAGCATTGCCTCAAACGAAGCACATTTTTTGACATTATCTTCCACTTCTATTGAATCTGTTCTTTCTTCATGTGTAGATGAAGAAGGTCCTGGTTCATTGGCATTTTCGTTCTGTGGAACAATTTCTGCATTTCTGTTCTCATACCGATTCAGTGCCTCTGGGTCAAATTTTGTTCTTTCTATGGCATTCTTATTCACAGGGTGAATCCCTCCCTTCTTGAAACCATGTTTTATTATATTTGAATCCGTTTCACTCCACACTGAACCAACCATGATGGAAAATTCTTTTTTAGGAATTTTGACACCAATGTGTTTTCTTTGGAACGCTGTCATCTTCTGGTCCCACCTCACCTTCAGACTCTTATAGACAGAGATGTCCAGTGGCTGCAGAAGGTGACTGGAGTTAGCTGGCAGCTTCAGAATTATCACATCATTCTCCATCGCCACTTTGATTGTTTCTGGGGTCAGATGGGTGGAATGGCCATCAAAAATCAAAAGAATTGGCCTTTCAGTCACACAATTATTTAGAAATGTTTTTTTGAAATAATTTAAAAAAATGTCAGACTGCATCCATCCATTAGGGGATGCAGCATAGCTGGTGTTTCAGAAAGCTTGATCATCTGGAGCCATCCATGTGTCCCACACATTTTTCCCTTGGAACACAATGAGAGGGGGCAACTTCCCACCATCCGCATTTGCACCAAAAAGTACAGTTGTGTTCTCCCGTCTGGGCCCACTTACTACTCTCGAAGATGGTGTATTTTTTTGCCCAACAACTTTCGTTTTTGAAGGGTCAAGGCAGAAACTTGTCTCATCAATATTGTATATTTGAGCCGGTTTCATTGATAAATTCAATTCATTGATGGTTTTTTCAAGTAGTTCAAAATAACTATAAATGATGAATGGGTCAGTAGCTTTTTTTCTTGCATATTCAAGAGACTGTGGTTTTTTTAGTGACAGATTATTTCTTTTTTTGAATTTGAGAAACCAGTCTTCTCCGGGGTGGCCATCTCTAAACGGTGTCTCAATTTCTCTTCATGTACTTGGCAATCACATCAATTACTTCCTTCCTAGATAACCCCCAGCCCCACTTCTCAAGAGTCTCCAAACCGTTTGCTAATTCTTTTTCCTCTTCAGGGGGGAAAACAGTCGGCCTTCCAGCTCCTTGCCCTACTTTCCTGGTTCCCTTTTTAGCATGCATGAGCATGCTGAATGGAACGTTGTATTTTTTAGAGGCCCCTCTTACTGAGGAGGGAAGGTGAGACCTTTATCAATTTCAGCTATTGGAGCATGCAAAGTTTCATCAGTGTAGCATTTCTGTTTATTGTTCTTTTTTATGTAATTCCGCACCATTTTTACAATCAGTTGAAGTTCACAAATAGTTCACAAAACACTTCAAAACATAACAATAATAAACAGTTCACAATATAGTTCACAATAAGCACTGGTTACCACTGAAAACAGATAATAGTAGGTTGGGGTAATTGGAATCACTCTGATTCCAATTACCCCAACAGCCGTGATCCCAAATGCCCCATGATCCTATTTTCATGGGGTAATTGGGATCACGGCTATAACATTTTTCTGAACGTTTCTAGAAGAAGTTCGACTCCATTTTTTAATTCTACGCCCAAAAAAACATTGGAAGGCACCCCACTGTCACATTTCATGCAGCTGGTATTCAACCTGTAAATGAATGTAAAATTATGGATCCACTCTGTCCCAGAGTGGAAATGTAGAGAAAACTAAAAAAAAAAATTCAATGCAATTGTCAATTTTTAAATCAATTTTGAATGTATCAATCGATAGAAAAAATAAAGTAGTTTAATAATCAATATAATTTTTATTTTTTCAACCCAAAATAAAAAAAAACCCGTGATCCCAATAGCCCCGAGATCCCAATTACCCCACTTCACCCTATCTAATTGTAAAAAATATATTATATCAATTAAACATGAACGATTGTGGGGAAAATAATGAAAAAAATATTTTTCAAGGATAACTACCCAAAAAATGGATTTTTAATTATGTTACATCTGAGTTACATTATGCATTACTTGAAAAAAGGTAAAAAAAGTGTTACTTGTCAGTTACATCATGAAACTATAAACATATACTCACTATAAACTATAGAAATGAACTTATCAAAATTATAAACATACTGTAAACTGTAGATACTGATACTGTATACTGTTAACTATAGAAATGAACTTATTATTATTATATTATTATTTTGTACATAATATTTTCACTTATGAAATGCCCTGAAACAGTTTTTGCCTGCATGGTAACACAAATTCAAATGTAATTTTTTGCAAATTGTATGAGTGTTTCCTTTGCATTTTTGCATTTGTTCCTTTTCTCATCCCAGATTGGCCAATGCTCAGTTCCATCCTTGATGACTTGTAGTTCCATCCTTGTAGTGCCTCATGTAGTGCTTTGTTTTGGTAGCACATGTTTGCTTGTCAATTGATAAAGTAGCCCTCATTGGGATTGACACAAATTTTTTATTGAGGTGATCAATGACTGGCCTCAGCTTGTGGAGACGATTTTGGTTAGGGTCAGTAGGTGGTAGTTGTGTTGAGTTATCATTAAAGTGTAAACTTGATTGCATGCTTTCAAAATTGTTTATACTCATGCAATTAATTACAGTTTCATTCCCTCAAATTGAATGCCACATGTCTCTCAAGCTGGTACAATGTGAAATGGAGGAAAATATTAGGATTCCTAGAAAACATTCAATGTCTGTTTTGGAATATTTTTTTTTGTTTGGCTGGGTTTTTCTGGGTAGTGTAGAGCAAGCTCTCAGCACAAATTCTATGGATAAACAAGTTGTATGGGTGTTTTGAATCTAATATTTTTTGAGGTAAATTATACAGCCCTTTAAATTTTGTTTCCTTTTCATTGTGTTCCAAATTACCATGCCTCCAAATTTGAGTTTGTCTTTGGCATTGCCTTTTTTCAAATATTCTCTGGTGTCCATCTTTTGGATTTTGTTCTTTTTTTGAGTAGTGACTTTAGGTAGATTCTTTTTAGCAATTCTAACAGCAGTATCATCTGTTAGTGTACTTACAGTAGAGTTGTTGGGGATGGGGTCAATAGGAATGTTGTCATCTTGATTTTTGTGATCATCATCAGTAAGAAAGTCATTATCATCCTTTGCATATGAAGGGATATCAGTAACCTCACTATTGTTCAAATTGAGAGTAGGATTGATGGTTGGTAATGTAGATGTTGCATCCAATAATTTTACAAGAAGTTCTTCATCATCATTAGGAGTAGGATTGATATTTGGTAATGTAGATATTGCATCCAATTTGGCAAGAAGTTCTTCATCATCTATTTGATCTTCAAATTCATCTGCATCAAGCAGTTGTCCAAATTCATCCTTGCTGTCACATCAAACCCAAGAGTTGAATGATTTCAGATTCTTGTAGAGTTTCATCCATGGTATCTGAAACAGAAAAGTACCACCTGATTAGAATACTGCAGCAATAAAATATATTTCTGAAATAAAAACAAATGAATTCAAATATTACATTTAAAACAGATTTTATGTAATAAAAACAAATATTGCATTCAAAACAGATATGAATTTGATAAGTTGTTGCTATTTACTGGAAAATCATATTTATTTGAGAATAGATTAAGAAATTCTTTTTTCTGTAAAATTCATTTTGATGCTTTGATACCGTACTTACTATTTTTATCATCATTTTTAGTGACCTAATTACTAACTGGAGCTCATAACGAAATAGCATGAGTACTCAGACTATTTATGTAGCCTATTTATAAGCCTGAAAAGCTTGTTCATAAAAGGCAAATCAATTGTGAACTTGTCAAAATTCACTTGTAATTAAAAGACTACAAGTCTGCTTTTGTGGAACACCAGTAATCATCTATTTTCTGTAACTATGGTTGGTATGGTCTTCATGCAAAGAGAAACAATTTTTAAAACTAACTAGCAGTATAGACTACCCTATTCCAGCTCATACTGGTACTATATACTAGTCTTCTATGCTGCTACTTAGTTCCACCATCTTTGTGTGCAGACAATAACAATTCTTGTAGCTTTCCTATCAACAGAATCCAAGTCAAATTTGGCAACATTAAACTTTGAACCAAACTAATTAAAATTATTCATAGTAAAACACCACCTACATACTTTCAACTGTTTTCTCCTGGTTTACCTGGAAGACCGGCACATGTATTACTCCTCCATGCGAGGGCCTCCTTGTACTTGGCTTTTAAATTTTTCATTCTATCCCTTGCATCCTCCCAAGTGTAGAGACAAAGAGTTTCTGTGTGTTCCATGAGTTTCTCATAGAACATACATTGATTTGGTTTCTGTAAAATAGATAAAATAGGTTTCTATAACAGATACTTGAGTAGCAGGTGACAGATATGGGGAATGACACTAAGGCATCATTCCTACCAGCTGTAACAAGCCAATGTCATTATTTTGATTGTAACTAGTAACATATGTGCAGTTGCTCTCTATCTTATGATGCCTAACTCATAATAATAAAAGGCTTAAAAAACCTAAGCTCAAACTGAAAACTGTTCTAAGGCTAGGCGCATAATGAGACGCGACCAGTGCGTGTGGCATGACATGACACAGCGCGAGTTTTTGTAACTCTTGTAAAGGAATGGATCAGTGCAAATTGGCAACACAACATGACACAGTGCTATTGTCACGAGATGCATGAGATGGCACTGTGGCAGAGCCACAGTTTGTTACACCATGCATCTCATGTCCCATGCATCTCATGGAATTATTAATATGATTAGACCAATAAAATGCTCAGTTTTAGTTTAATCTACCAGTACAGACTCCCAGGATATAATAAATATGTGCAGTAATGTAACTTTGAGAGATTTCTTTTAAAACTTTTCAATATCTATATTATTTATTTACTGTAATATTGATAAGGTTAGGTATTGCTACTAAGAATTTGGTTCTTGTATCAAAGTGATTTCAACCACAAAAGCTCAATGTAATTCACTTCAAAGACAAGAAAAATAATATAAGTAGAAAATAAAAATATTGTCAAACATTTGTTTAATCCATTAGAAAAATTTAATCTTCAACTGCTGCTACTGCTTTAACTGATCAGTGCTAATAAAGATGAAATGAGATTTCATTCCAATGTATTATTTGTTTATTTATTATTTATTTATTGTGACAAATTTACAACAAATGTGAAGGCGCAACAGACTCAAGTCCAAAACTGCTCCCTCCACAAATTTTGAATAAATTTTACACTGTCCAAAACATTATTAGGAGATTTCAGTTTCTTTTCTGTTAATAAAATCAATAACATCTCATCTTCATCACCACTATCCAAATCAGAATCCGAGCTTAGTGCTAATAAACATAATTGTAATTGTGATTTATTCATTTTGAAACAAATAAAAAACATGTCTAGAGTTCACCCATGGCAAGAGTTCACCCATGGCAAGAGTTCACCCACAAAACTGTGTTGCAATATGCGTTTCATGACACTGGCGTGATAGTGTCATGTCACATCACACATGCCAGCCGTGTCTCAATATGCACCTAGCCTAAAGGTGTGGTGTCCTAGAGGTGCAAAAATCGACACTAAGTGCAGCATAAACACCAATCTTTAACACACAAACTATAGGGCTTTGACTCAGTCAGCTGATTCAGATCTCTCAACCCATGCCAAAGTTGGCACATATTTAGCGCATAGTCATGACTGCAGGAAGAGCAGTCAACAGTAACACTGACTGCTGTGTAAACAGCCTTCTAGAGTAGTAACCATCCTACAGATCTCCAATCTGATTTTGTCAACAGCCTGAGGTTATGTCAAACAATATTACAATAATAATGTTCAAATTCTCTTTTTCAAATTATATTTCAACTCAATAATAATAATAATTTAGTCATGCCAACTAGCTACTCTCTGCTCTGAATCCAGAGTTGGTGAGATGCCTGAACATGGTCTTGTACAAACACTATTGCATAGATGAGTAGCCTACTTGGGCATATTTCCTTGATAACTTTTAATTTAGTAAGTAGGTCTACCTAAACTTACCTTTTGTACAAGGTCCCTTCATCTAGTCATAGGCAGATACATTCCAATTTGTATTAGGTGATTATAAAACACACTTATAAAACACAACAAATCCTTTTTTACAAAAGTGAAGGTGTAGATTTGTTAAGAAATGTTCATAATGAGGGGTATTCACAATAGGGGTCTATCAAGATACCTAAAGACCAATGACTAGTAGCCTTGCTGACAGCCTACTGCAACCAACATTGACTTCTTAGATTTCAAGATTCCCTCAAAAAGTTTGAAAAAAGTAACTAATTTTGTGTTTACTTTCTCTACTATATTCAAGTATTGACATTTAATTTTACATGCCTTGAATTTATCTTTTCTGTAAGATGAAATGTACTCCAGGAGTACATACGTGTCCTCTTCACACCAGCATTTCATTTCTCTTTGACAAGACCTAATGTTATGGACTTTCATGGTATCTGTATTAATTTTGAGCAAGATGAAATAGTGATAGCAATAATTATAATAAAAACGACTAAGAAAACAATTAAGACTAGAGACACTTCAAAACAATGAGTAAAGACAGACTCAACATGCCAATAACTTGTCAAGAGCTTGGAGTTCAAGTTGAGGTTGTAAAAAGTAGGGTTAGAAAACAAAGATGGACACAGCTTTAACAGAAATAGCTGGAGTTAGCAGACTTGAACCTGTGCTATCTGCTATCTCATCTGCTAATTTTTTTCCAATGAATTACTATAGCACTGAGTTAACACTGACTTAGCAAATAGCAGGAGTTAGCAAATAGCTCAACTTAGCTGGCTAACTCCAACATTGTGAATACCCCTATTGTACAGACTCACATCACCCATGAAATGAAACTAACTTTAATTGTAATAAACTCGCCAAGACTATAACTTTGTTGGCAATTGATGAAAAATTTTGTTTGTAAATCTCTAATGGCTGCAATCCTGCCAGTTTTTTCACTCATTTTGTGTGTGAATGTTATCAAATCTGAGACAACACAATAAGAATAAAGAATGCTTGTAACTGAAAACTGCTCAGAGAATAGGCATACCTGTTATACTTGTTCCATCCTTACCATCCCACAGTTCAAGGCAATTGGTGTGCTTTCCTTTTTTACACCAATGAGAAATAACATGCTAATCAAAGCCATTATTTTTGATTAATTGGTATCTTTGCAATCCCTTTCTCTCAGTATGATGAGTATGAGAGAAGGTGGTATCCCTTTCTCTCAGTTCCAAGTATGTGTACTTGAACGTTTCTTATCAATGAAAATATTATTATTTGTTACTATTGAATCAATCATTTTGATATCAAAATTTTTAGAAAAAATTATCCATCTCAGTTGCAGTGTTCCTAGCTGTCTGTTTAGGACCCAGAAAAACTTTTATTATATTTTTTCTTCCACCCTGCCCTGTGATTCAACTGGTTTGCTGCACCACATAGTATCTAAATCCTTCCAATGTAAAATCTGAAATCTTCATATAATTCAGCATTAGAATTACCTTGTAACACAGCAGGGGCTATCTCCATAGGTTCATTATCTGATTCAGCTGATAAGTCAGATTCACTTTCTTCAGTATGTTGGTGCACCACTTCATCTTCAAATTCGTTCTTGAAGTCAGAATCATCAAACATGTTTTCTGCTTCATGCTCCCTGTCAGACAATTCATTGAGAAAATGTAGAATATCATAGTCATGTAGGCTTGCATTGTGTTCCCTGCAAAAAATGAATAAATAAAAATTATATAAAATCTTGTATGTAATGGGTATTGCATCTAAAACAAAAATTAATTTTATAAATTATTTTAGGACAATCAAGATTACAAAAAAATCAAAAGGAAACTATAAAAGAAGAGGTGAAACTAAAATAAATGCTGTAAGGTCTACTGTGAGAATTTGGATTTAGGCAAACAATGTTAATTCTTTGAGAAACATGAAAATTATTTTTTTTTTAAATAAGAAGTCAAACAAAGTATGATAGTAATAAAAATAATATTACACTTACATGTTTAGTGGGCAAAGTGTGAGTGGAAATATAGAATATAGTATGTTGGACAATATGGGCCAATGTTTTTTATGTGACCTATCACACTCAAGTTTGGAAATCATAACATCACCATAGGGGTTTTTCTCGGACTGCATTGTATGCTTTCGAATCTCCATCCCCAAGGAACTTTATGTAGCAAATACAATGATACACTTTTGACTGATCTCTGGCAAACATTAACTGCAGCAATTGTCTTCATGCCCCCACTAGTCCCTTTGTAGTTTTTGGAGCAGTTCATTTCATAAACAATTTCTTTGTCTTCTTAGCCTTTGGCCCTCTCACACCCACTACAGTATTTGCTCAGTACTTCAATGTCCAGCACTTTGCCTGTGTCTACACTGGTAACAGTACAGACAGAGTTTTTTAAAACAAACCCTCATTTCTGCCATGAACCATCATAGGCTATGGCAATGTCAGATGCAGCATCTTCTTTGTGATTTTCTTTGATTGCTTCTTGTGTAGCCTTCTTCATTGATTCTTCTACTACTGTGCATGCAGCATCTCTGACCAGATTGGTATATTTATTTACATTTGTACTTGGTTGAGGCAGGTTCATAATACCACAAAACAATTTTCCTGCTTCAGGAACTTTCCCTATACATCGAAGTCCATAAAAAAACTGCAGTTCACTTCAAATAAATTACTATCTACACAATTATCTGAAGTCCAAAACTCAAAAACAAATTTACAACTATCACTGGAACATTTCAATAATAACTTACAAGCTAGACCATTCTGGGATTGTTGTTCAAGTTTCAGTTCACTGCTACACTCTTTACAAATTGAAAACTGAGAAATGAAGGATGAAATGATATAAAAACTATAACTAGGTTCTTACTTGAAGGCTTGTAAGAGTCAAATTGTTCAAAACTACTTTTTGAAGCACTTGTCACAAGTGTGCTACTGGACCCAGCTCCTGTTTCACTGTCATGAGTTTGTGGACAAGTCACAGAAGTACTTGGATCACTATCAGTAGACTTTTGTATGTACCTATTGCCTCTAAAAGCTCTTTTAGATTGCTAGCTTTTTTGTCTTTGCATGTTTTATTTAGTAAAATAAACAAATTCCAAGCAATATGGGTATATCGCAGCGTGCGCGCCGGGCGTATTACTCAACTATTTGAAAAGCTATCGTCTCAAAACTATATTTAAATGAAAATACATAAAAAATTGAGCCACGGAAGCACAATTTCAAATATGAAACTCTTTTCGTAATATTAAATAAAAACGATTAAAAATGACATGGAGAAACTAACCTCTAATAGCAGATTCATCAAAAAGTGTCAGAAAACTGCATTTAGAAAATCAATAATGAATTATCTGCAGCATGACACAATCTTCACATAAATTATGCTTTTTTTCATATTTAATCATGTACGTAATTAAAAAAAGACGTTTTTTTAAAACAATGTAAAGATGACATACACTTTGCAGTTCGCCTTGTACCGTACATATTTGCAATCATTAGATCGATCGGATTGACTAATCGATATCGACAGGGTCTCAACTATCGATACGGCTCTGTCAACACTATTGTACAAGGTCGATATGTACCAATAACGAAACTACTAGAAATTATATTATTGGCTTTCGACACGACTAACAAAAAGCAAGTAATCGTCGTCCTCATTGATTTTACTTGTAAATTGGTTAGGTTATAAGTAAAATGAACTAAGAAGTCGTATAAAAAGTTAGAAATCGGTAACTACAGTATTTTTATGGACATTAAACAAAATTTACAAATAATAAGTTATTTCAAGTACAAACTTGTATTTTTTCAAAATTTTGATTCTGAATGAAATTTTCAACAGCTCAGTATTGAAAAACACTCCGGTTTCATAAAATCGGATTTTATTGATTCAAAACAATAATTTTCCACATTTTGCTTATTATGTTGTTTAATTCATTGTGATCCTAATTTGACAAATGTGAGGTATGATTTAAGATAGTTAACTTGACAAAAACCTTAGTTTATTACACCATAGTTCATAATTGAAAAATTTATGTACAAAACATTCATCCCTCCCTGGACACAAATAGTAATTATTACAATCGCCTTCTCTTTAGGATGTAGATTTTTTTACAGGATCTAGGTGAGTCAGATTAGGGGTAGTTGACCTAAGGTGAAAGAGTAGCTAGTTAGAGTTAGCTCAAGGCTATAATTGAGAAAAAATGATTTAGGAACTGATTGCATCAAATCTACTTTAATTTATTTTTTGTAATAAAACTGTATGTACCGGTATGTATTATATATTACCATAGCTGATTCACCTGTAGGTGATTCTTCACACCTCAATGCTATGTTTTAGTCCAAAGAGCATACTACACAAACGAGGAGTGAGGTAGTTTGTGATTGCTAGCACCTCTGAGCTACTTCCTGCGTCCAAGCCATCATTTGATAGAGACGTTTGGAAATCAACACAATTGATGTAGCCTTTTTTGTATCTGAGATGAATAAAATTTAATTCATCTCAAGCCACAATAAGGCTGTAAAACTGTAAGTGCACTTAGATAGGTAAGAAATTACACAAGTAATTAACAAAACCTGAACCTAAACTTACAAGCATATTTTAATGACAATATTTTTTGAATAATAATAAATATAATGTTGAATATAATTTTTGAGTCTAAGTTGTCATACTATACCAAATTTTAGATATTAGCCAAATCCAACTACTACCCACCTAACCAAAACAAAGGCAATCTAACCAAAACCAACCTAACCTAACCAAAGCTTTCCTAACCTAACCAAAACCAACAAAAGCTATCCAACCCAACCAAACACAAGCTAACCAAACCAAAGCTGACCTAACCTGAGCCAACCTAACCTTACCAAACCAAAGCTAGTTTGGATTTGGTTAGGTTGGGTTGGATTG
Organism: Conomelus anceps; assembly: GCA_948455865.1. Taxonomy (NCBI): domain Eukaryota; kingdom Metazoa; phylum Arthropoda; class Insecta; order Hemiptera; family Delphacidae; genus Conomelus; species Conomelus anceps. The sequence continues at coordinate 68,460,591 of OX418217.1, read as the reverse complement.
GCTTTTGGTTAGGTCAGCTTTGGTTTGGTAAGGTTAGGTTAGCTTTGGTTAGGTTAGGTTGGTTTTGGTTAGGTTAGCATTGGTAAGGTTTGCTTTGGTTTGGAAAGGTTAGGTTGGCTTAACGTTTTCAAATTCATTGTCACACTACTAGCCATTTTTCAACATAAGAACAAAAAACATGCAAGTTCAAATTTGAAAACTTAATAATGACAGTGACATAGAGTGGTTTGGTAAGATTAGATTAGGTTAGCTTTGGTAAGGTAGTGGTTAGGTGGGTAGGAGTTGTGTTTGGTTGCATAGATATGTGAAATTTGTTATAATATCAAATTGAAAACTGACAGTCAAAAATTATGTTCAACATTACATTCATTATTCTTCAGATTTTTTTCACTACAAAATATAAGTTCCGATTCTTTTAATCATAATCCAAATCATAATAATATTCAACCCAACTATGCTTGCTAGCTATATAAAATACATAACATTTTGTGGTTGCTTGCAAGGTGAGGTTGTGTTTGATTAGATCATTGAAATAAAAACACCACTGATGAAAGCAAACAAATTGGTTCTATTCTATAAAATTATAAGTAAATTCATATACAAGAATTTCACAAAATATTGACACAAATATAAATTCTATAAACTACATTTATAAATACTGGTTACATTAATTGTATTTTTCAGTTCATGGTTCAAATTGTAAGAATAGGCATTATGCTGTTGCTTGGTGTGATACAATTTGAAAATGTTAATTGAGTAAGTAACAAGGAGTTTGACTTTTTGATAAATGTATGGAATAGGATTTTCAAATTTTAAATTATCTGATCCTTAGCAAGTGACCTGTTTACAAAATAATATTACGGAGGGATGAAAGACATGGATATATTCAAATGGTATTGCAGTAAAATGAGATCAGTGAGAAAACAGGATAATCTTCTTCTCATGTGAAAAATATTAGGCTGCTTACTGTTGTGGACAAAAATGGTTTATCTTATAATACATTATACAGTCAAAACTTGAAATAGCTAAAAACACATCAGTAGTTGCTGATTGGGGAAGTGCAGTGGTTGAAATCTAAAAAAAAAAAAATTCACCAGAGAAAATATAACAGGGGCTGGGTTGTCAAAGGTGAAAAAGGCTGGCAGCATTGACAAAACTTCAGGTGAATCTCAAAACATCAGAAACATTAGTACTCATATCAAAAAAATGTTGGGATTGGCACAACAATAGTTTCAGATTTATGGAAAGCATACAATTTATTGTTTGAAGAAGGAATCGTTTTTGGTTGGATATTCTTCAAAATATCTATTCATGAAGTCATGTAAGATGAAATGCTCTGCAAAGTTCCACAAGGAAGCAGGATCTTGATGCAACACTGTCAAGGATGAAGAAATTGAATCCAATGATGAATCTGAAGATGTAGACCTTGAAGACATTGGTTTTCAAGAGATTTTCCACGGTTTCCACAGAGTTTTGTGGATTCTCTGAAACAGAAGATGAAGGACTACCCTAAACAAAATTTATTGAATTACAATATGTACATTTTTACCCCCAGCTCTTAAAGATGATTGTTAAAAAATGATGTGAATTACATTTTCATCCACATTACTACACAGGCTGCAAAGAAGAATACTTTACACATAAAAGCATGTAAAAAAAAAGACATATTATGCATGAACGACAAATTGATATACATGGTAGTGTATGTGTTTGATCAGCTGGTACCTAGTTTATTTGCTTTTACAATTTATATCAAAACTGACACTATTTCTATTAAAATATTATTTTCACTCACTTTTACTGGAGGTGCTGGATGGATGCATTTTACTTCTGAAGAGGCTGAAGAAACTTCTCTCCAGAAGTGAAATGCATCCCTCCAGCATAATATTCTAATATAAATAACTTGCAGTGTCAGTTTTGATATTAGATTGCACATTATAATATTTAATGAACTTAGTCAATACAGTGTTTTACTGTGAAAAAAATTAAAAATGAATTCTTAATATATTTACAAAAATTTATATGGTAAGATCCATAAAGATCTTATCTTCAAGATTAGACAGCACTTTGCTCAACATGCGGTGATAATGAAATTATTACAGTCTGTTACTTATATAGAAATATTCAGCAAATGTTTATTTATAAAACATTTCATGTAAAAATGTATAATAACTAAATGAACAATTTTAAACATTTCTATATAACAAACAATAACTTAGATATATTATTATGGTAATTGTGCCGCAGATGTTAGCAAATAAAAAATCACTTGAAACTTCACCAAATTGTAGTATTATGTCTCCTGATCACAATTATCAAGTTTATAAGTGTCGGTCTCAATTAAATAATTAATTATTCAATATTGAAAACCTACCTTTGGAACAGAGCCCCAAAATGACTATCTTCAGCAATTAACTTTAATTGAGTGTTTAGAATGCATGAATCTTTGCAACACAATAATTTGCATTTTAATTTATTAATTATTTACTCATGCAATTTATCTACTTAATAATAAAGACATTTTCAATTTTTTCCAAAATCTCATCACTTGATGCATCACACATAATTATACATAACCTAGCCACAGCCTGGGTTTTAGGCTTTTGGGCCACGACCTTTTAAATCTGCATGAACATTTCGCGCATGTGCAGAAGCGTAGTCTGCGTGAATGGAACGAAGTGGAATGGAACTGCATAACCAAACCTTTCCTAACCTGGCTAGATGTGACTGAACCACCTTTAAAATACCTTTAAATATTTAACTTTAAACCTTTTAAATATTTACAGAGGTGGTTCAGTCACATCTAGCCAGGTTAGGAAAGGTTTGGTTATGCAGTTCCATTCCAGTTTCCATTGATGTTCTGATGTAGATGGCACTCCATTGCTCTATCTGTTCGTCTATGATGTTATGCTTAAGGTACTATAAAGGCTTTTCAGAGCCGTATTTATGTTCAAAAGGTGAGTTTTTAATATTGAATAATTAATTATTTAATTGAGACCGACACTTAAAAACTTGATAATTGTGATCAGGAGACATAATACTACAATTTGGTGAAGGTTTCAAGTGATTTTTTATTTGCTAACATCTGCGGCACAACTACCATTATTATTACTATAAGCATTATCTTTCAAGTCAAATGTTTCCATTTTGAAAATAAAAATATGAATTAAGAAAAATACATACCTCATTTGTTTTTATAACATCTCAATGTCTTCCATGTTGAGATCTTCAGTTTCAATTTCTTCACTCTTCTCAGCATCATACAAGTGTCCTGCTTCCTTGCAAAATTCTGCAAAGCAATTCACTTTTCTTCGCTTGCATGACTTCACGAATAAATATTTCGACAGATAGCCTGGGAAAAAGGCCTTCTTGCGATGATAGCGCGGCAAAGACGACTTTACCGCACTCCATGTGGCCTCAATTTTGTTCGTATGCGCACCACTATCGGGATCAACAAAATGCATTTTGTGATTCACCTTCAAGTGCACGAATCCTTCTTCTTTCAAGCAATCGTATGCCCTCCAACAATCTGAAACTATTGTTGTCCCGGGCTCAACAAACTTTTTAATTATAGGAACTAATGTTTCTGATGTACGATTTGGCACTGCCTCCATGAATAACTCCCCTGTAGTTTCGTCAATGCCACCAAATACCCTTTGTCCTTCGACGACACGGCCCCTGTTATATTTTCGGCGCCCAAACTTGCTCTCGTCTATTTGTACTTTTCTCCCCGGCCCACCTATTCTTTTCTTTCGCAGCACCAGAGCGTCATAAGTAACCTCACGGCAGAAGGAACCCCAATCGACTACAGTGTTTTTAGCTAATTCTAGTTCATTCTGTATTATTTCAGATGATGCATTCTTACACCACAACAATACGAACCCTAATATTTTTCACATAGGAAGGCTCGAATTCGCAAAAAATGTGCCCTTTCTTATTGACTGGGAATAATTACACGATTTCCTTTTTTGTTTTCGCTCACTTCTCACGTTACTGCAGCGCCACTTGAACTTGTCCAATTGTCTTTCATCCCTCCGTAATTTCATTTTAATTTCAGGTCGCCCACATGCTGGACACGATAAAGTTTTTGGTATTTATTGAGTATCCGAACTTTTCGAATTTTTCAACAATGTTTTCCCCACACACTCAAAACACACTAGTAAGTAATAATACACTGATATTTTGCGGGGGCAACGCTTATTTGGCATTTGAATTAGAGTTTTCTGATTGAACTATTTTTCTTCCGCGTATGAATACTTCCATCACACTGTAACACTGCCAGACTAGGCAAGGTTAGGTTAGGTTTGGTTAGGTGGAATCATGTAGTCTTCGAAACATATGTTTTCTTTGAAATGCTATAATTTTGTATTTTCGGCCAGAGAGTCGATTATTGTTAGATCACATGATGATAGATAGTATTTGGAAAATATAGCTTTTTCTTGGAAATGCTATGATTTTTTATTTTCGGCGAGAGTTGATTGTTTGAATTTATCCATTATGTGAGACGCCGTTTGTAAGTAGAGATTTGTGATATGGAGTGCAGCCTGAAATTTTGAGGATTTTGAAGTATTGAAAGGTTAGTGAGCTTAGTTTTTTCGTTGTTTAATGCATGAAAGAACTGAAGGTACGAGGTGATTCCATCATAGCCTACTAGCCTTGTTAGCCACTAGGGAATGTTTGGTTAGGCGCACAGAGCGCAAATTGTGTTTGGGGGCGGTAGTATTGTGGCAGTGTTATATTCACTTGATCGATGTTGTTTAATGGTAAATTAGCTTGATTTGTGTTGTTTTATGCATTAAAGTACTAAATCTCTGAGGTGGTTCAGTCACATCTAGCCTTGTTAGCCACCCAGGGAAGGTTTGGTTAGGCAGTGTTTGGGGGCGGTAGTGCTTCGGAAATGTTATATTCACTTGATTGATATCGTTTTGTGGTTCGGAGCTCCTCATATGTTTGCAAATTATGAATTATTCAAATAAAAAATTAAAAAAAAAAAAAAATTTCCAAAATTTTTTTATTTTTTTTTTGTGAAAAAGACGCGACCCCCAAAAAATTTCAACGGAATATTGCTTCATGGGGTGTGTAGATGTCACAAAAAAAAAATTGTTGGAAAAATCGAAAAGTTCGGATACTCAATAATTACCAAGTTTTTTTTAAAATTCCCCATTCCATACATTTATCAATAAGCTCCTTGTTACTTAAATCACCTAGCATTTTCAAATTAACTTTCACACAAGCCATTTTTCCACGTAAGAACGCAAACATGCAAGTTCAAATTTGAAAACTTGATAATGACAGTGATGTAGAATGACCAATCTATCAAAAATGTTGGTTGGTAGTAGCATAAATAAGAAAAATATTAGAATTTTTCTGTAATATCGAATTTTAATCAACTAATATATTTATCTATATCTATCATCTAATTTTTTAATATTATTAAGCTAATTTTTCACAACAATAATAATAATAATATTATCATAGATGACAAGAGCTGCAAGTCAAATATCAAGAAATATTCGATAAGCCCGTGATCGATACTCGAAGATAAAGAGGATCTGACAAGCTATCGAGGAGTCAAAATAATCGATCTGCAATATTGTGATTAGTCGAGTGATATTAATAATCAGACTAAAACGTCCAATAAACTACGTAATCATGCATATTTTGAAATGATTTTAATTGAAAAATACATTGAGTGTCAACTAAATCAATACTATTACGCATTAATCAAGAATATAATACATTGTTAGAGGGCTAGAATATTGTCTACTGACACTTTATTGACGGATTTGCAATTAGAGGTTAGTTTCTCCATGTCATTTTTAAACGTTTTTATTTAATATTCAGAAAAGTGTTTCACGTTTCAAATTGTGCATCCGTGGCTCAATTTTTTCCGTATTTTCATTTAAATATAGTTTTGAGACGATAGCGTTTCAAATAGTTGAGTAATACGCCCGGCGCGCACGCTGCGATTTTTCCGCTCTTTTAGATTGCTAGCTTTTTTGTCTTTGCATGTTTTATTTAGTAAAATAAACAAATTCCAAGCAAATTTGAACAAAATTGAATCATGTAACCTCTTATTCACTTCACAAGCCAGATGTAAACAAAAGCATAATTTCACTTGTTTCAGTCAACAGATGATCATAAAGAAATTCAGTGGTGCCAATGTAAAAAGCAAAATAAGATGTGGTTTTTTTCGAATCACCCACTTTGGGGTACATGAAATCAATCATATTTTGTGGATGCTTCCTTGCACTTCCTCCAATACTCCCGCATTCTCACCGATGTTGCCCTTCTCTGTTCCTCTGAGACTATTGTTCTTCTTCTAGTTTTTGGTTTTTCTTGGAATCTTTTATTCTCATCCTTTAACAACTTTCTCAAAATTATTTTGTTTCCAATTATATTTTCTGAGATATCCAATTCATTCAAATCAAGTTCAACTTGTCTAACCCAGTTTCACTTTGTTTTCCTGTTTTTAAAAAAGTCAAATATTGTTAATATATTTTCATTCATTCTAAAAATGTGGCTATAAAAACGTATTCTTCTTTTTCGAGACTGAAAGCTGCTTGATTTTCTGGTAGAGAGTTTGATTTGAGATCAAATGCACTTCATTATTCTTAAATTTTGGTCCTAACATTTTCCTTAAAATTTTTCTTAATAAGATGTGGTTATTATAACAAAAAACTGAAAATAAATTAGTTATAACAAGAGCACAAGGCAAATCATGAGATCTGAAATATTTGAATATTGTGGAGCAAAAATACTCTTTACAGAACATTTTTATTACTCTAAAAAATGCTTTTCCAGTTGTCATAGAAATGTAATTCAGACACCATTGGAAAGCGCAAATTTCAAATAGAAAGATAAGCCAATAAACAAAAAATCAATATTTTTTACTATTTCTAGGTTGGACTCAGTGCAATCAAGACACAACCTCTCTCATTGAATGCTCACAGCAGACTGACATTTATATTGCAACTTGTACAATACTAGACTGCAGAGCTATCAAAATATCACCTGGAGTGGGATGTCATTGACATATTTGCTAGATGCATTAAACTGAACTTGATTTACTCCATTTGGATCATTGTTTTTGAAAACACAATTATGTAGAATTACATAGTCACTGGGTGACTTGGTCAATTGCATATGAGCAAGATTCTTCTATTCATTCATAAAATGCATGTATTTACCATTAAGTTCAGGTGACTTATTTAAATGGTTAAATAAACCAAGATGGTTTTGATTTGATTCAAGCTACTTGTATACATGTGTTTGCATTTGTGCTTGGTTTCAACAGGCTTAAACAACAAGGGAACTATATAGTGGCCATCATTAGTTCTAGAAGTGGTAGAACTATACAATACCTCACATATTAGGTGAAGTGGCTTTGATTTCAGATAGAGTTTCAGACTCCCTGTGGTGATAATTATCCAATATGTGCATACTAACCAGCTCATAGCAACGCGATAAATGAATAAACATTCAGTTTGATATTGCTTGTCACTGTGTATGCTACTACAGTTCTGTTTAGCTAATAAAAGCCTTGATTTCTAAAAGGTGTAATCATTTGTTCACTACAATTTTATTAGCTAAACATTAATCTCACTATGTCAAGACATAAAAAAAAATCACCTGAAGAAGACAAGGAGAATTTATGTGGCAATGGAAATGGAAATGTATTTTGTCCAACTAGACTTGACTCTTACCCAAATTCTCCAGCAGCAGAATTGGAATGGAAACACTGGAAAATTACTTTCAAAAACTTCCTGGAATTGTCCAAGATAAGTGAAGACAAGAAACTAAAGGTATTATTCAATTTTATATCTCCAGCTTTTTTTAATATAATAACGGAATGCACTACTTATGCTGCAGCAATTAATTCACTAGAGGATTCATTTGTTAAAACAGAGAGAAGTAAGATAACAGAGGTAACATCTAGTGTTGCGTTAAATGGGTGTCTACTGTCTAGCGTTGAACATTGGGTATCTAGTTCTTAGTTCTCCGGTTCGCCGGCAGATAGGCAGCACCGTTGACAGTCGCTCGCCGCCGATTCTATATCCCCCCTCCGGGGGGTAGCCACTTGACCGAAAAACGAAAAGACCGAATGCTAAGTCGTGACGTCACAAAAAACTACGTCGCTCCAAAGACTTCTACAGAGCCCTACAATAAACAGCTGATTCCCGTTCACCGAATCATCTTGACGTGTGCAACCTAGAGATACCACTGCCACCTGACACCAAAGTTACATGCCCCAGATGATGAACAAAAGTGAGCGGTAAAATTTGAAATTCGAATGAGTTGATTTTTACTTCTTGGATTTCTTTTTCCATAACGATCTGCGTTGTTAATATTAACTTATCATTTTAAACGACTTGCAGTCAATGCCTTGAAGGTGAGTTTCCATGACTCGAAAACGTTCGGCAAAGAGCGAGTAGGAATATTATTCATTCACAATTAAAACTGACTGCAAGTCGTTAAATCAAATCAAAATCATTTCCCAGTCAACACAATTTATACTTGAAATAATCATTGTACATTCCTAATTTAGCTCTACTGCAGTATTAAAAACATAATCATGTTCCTACTGAAAAAAGCAACTAAAGAAAAAGAAAGTAAAACTAAAAAACAGAAAGAAAACCCTCTAATTAAATATTTTAAAATAAAACGTAGAAAACTCAAGAGAATGCTTCGTTTACCAGCCATTGGAAAACATTTTTGACGGATTCAATAAATAATTTTGCACCTTCTAATATAATATAAAATAAATTAGTTATTTTTTCTAGCGCCTATAATAATAAAATTACAGGTTCAGTGAAAGTTACTTCTCAGCTCTTCTTCTTCTTATTATTATTATTACAGAACTCTTATTATTCTAACTCTTCTAAAACTCAAAAAACTCATAATGCAAAGAAAGCATCTATCTATATAAACTTTTTTTGGAAAACTAATCTTTTTTATTACTTAGAGAATAAAAAGTTTATAAATCAAGCAATGTTATTGTAGTACCTCATTACATCTTGTTGTGGGACCAGGTGACTAAGTACTAGTTTTCAGAGACGTGTCTTTTGCCTACACTTCTTAATATCATCAGGCGGTCTATTAAAAATGTTGGAGCTAGATATGTATAGAATATCCTGAATATGGATAGATTAGGTTTAGGGACTCTACCTTAAGTTAATTTCTCCCAACTCTGCGAGTATTGATCAACTGCATCTCACCGCTTCTATCAAAGAAAAGTTTCAGGGTTTATATAAATATAAGTTTCTAATTGGAAGTATTCTTAGTTCTTTGAAGATTGGTGCTGAATGTGCAGATCGGATTTTAAAGGTCATTATTTGTACAAATGATTTTTGCAGAGTAGTGAGTGGATGCACAATAGACGTATATGCCCCTCCCCAAACCATACTCAAAATGTGAAGCAATAAGAGCAAAGTAAATCTTTTTCATCAATTCTGGGCTACACAGCGTCCTCAGTAAATATTATTATACATATTTTATTAACTTTTTTCTCAGCTATGCTATGTGATTCCTCCAATTGGTATCTAAGTTCATGAATATACCAGAGTCACAAGAACATCACAAACAATAATTGATAACATCCTTACTAATATAGATTACTCTAAAACAAGATTAGGCGGCTCGGAACTATCTGATCATGACTATCAAATCTTAGAGGTGGGGTTGCATGGTCATAAATCAATTAAAAAGAGTAGAGTAATGAAAGAAATTCAACAATGTGAACAGGAGCATATCGATTGTTTGAAGCAGAATCTGCTTCAAGAAAACTGGAGTAGGGTTTACAATAGCAATAGTTTAAATAACAAATATGATAGTTTCATTAATATTTTAAGGTTTCATATTACTATGAGTTGTCCAGTTAAAAAAGTCCCTTTAAAAAACGAATTAGACAAAATTGAAGAGTGGATAACTGATGATATCCTTGCAGAAAGAAATAGGGTTAAAGATGCATATGATGAATTCAAACTATCTAGAAATATGTTAAGTGAAGATAATTACAAAGCTCTAAAGAAAAACTATACAAAAGAAGTGAAAAGAGCGAAATGTAAGAAAACAGCTGAAATTTTGAATAATAGTGTGTACTTTAACACAGCAGTGTGGGATGTAATAAACAAAAATAGGCAAGTAGCTCATGTAGATGCTTATACTAGTGTCCCCAGAATAATTAATGAAAATGACAAATATATTGATGATAGTGTAGACATTTGTAATTTCTTTAACAGATATTATCAACTGGTTGCTAAGAATCTTCAAAAATCTCTTAATACAGGTATTAGTGACATGAGGAATACTGAGGGGATTCAGAACGAATTAAAATTCCACCCAGTATGCCAATACGAGTTGTCAAATATCATTGATAGTTTAAATAATAAAAAACTGTAGGAAATTCCCCCCCCCCCCGGAAATGCTTGGAAAATTGACACTATATGAATTCACTCATTTTGACACAGATTGGAATTTTAAATCTCACCCAAAGTGGATTAAATTAATTAATTGCTCATATTATATTGAATGTCTCACTAATAATCATGATACAGTAGTTATTTCAATAGATACATTTTTATATTTAGTTTGAAAACAAACCAATAAGATTGTTTTCGTTGTTTTGACTTTCACTGATGTCTGGTATTTGTTTTTACTAAAAAATTTAAAAGCTCAATTACTTCCTTTTTGTTCTGGATAAGAATAATTGCACAATTCCATTCAGACCAAACAATCAAGTTGAACATTTTTTTATTAAAATAATAATACTAATAATTTTCAATGTGAGGGCCTTTTAGTATTGAATGATCAATAATGAAACTAGTTTATGTTTGTAATTGTTGACCAATTTCAAGCATTTATTGGTTTCAACATATGACAACTTATCCACTGACAACAGCAGAGGCGCGAAACTTGCTATGACAATTATGAGTCCGTCATCATAATTCAACAGTGGAAATTCAATTCAATTAAAATTGAGTACACTTCTCCCTGTCGATTTTTCGTTGTAAGCTGTACCTACCCCAATTCATTAATAACACATTTTAAACTCTCAATGCAAACTCAGAAGTGATAATATATTTTTCAATTCAGCAATGCAAAATGCATATCTCGCATTATATTATATTTATTTTTTAATATATACAAACGAGATTTTAGTCTGTACTCAAAAGCATGTTGTGGGCCGGATTAAACCAGCTCATGGGCCATAGTTTGCCCATCACTGTCTTAGATCTATCAAAGGCATTTGATTGTGTTAATCATAGAAATTTATTGGAAATACTGCAAAATGTAGGCATAAATGGGGTTGAACTGAAAAGGTTTGAATCATATCTTATTGGGAGAAAACAATGTGTAGAACTAACTGCAGTAGTTGGGAATAGTATAGTAAAGAATAAATGTAATAAATTAGAGGTCCAAGCTGGAGTGCCCCAGGGGTCAATACTAGGTCCATTGCTTTTCTTGTTATATGTCAACCATTTACCTAAAGAATTAATTAGTGGTAGAGCCCTCTTATTTGTAGATGATACATCACTCATTTTCAGCAATTCCATTCTAGATAATTTAGAAATAAGTGCCCATATATAGGTGTGCAGTCCATTGTCCAATTCTTAAATCAGTTGAAATTAACAATAAATAGTAAAAAATGCCAATACCTTCAATTCAAAAACAAACATAATTCAAATGAAGATAGGGCTATAAACGTGTTTGTAAATGATAATCAACTAGACCAGGAAGAAAACATTGCATTTCTAGGTGTTGTGTTGGATAGATGATTGACCTGGGCACCATACATTGAGAAAATATGTTGTAAAATCTCATCTGGGGTATTTGTCCTGTGACAGCTCGTTAGATTGAATGACAAAAAGTTACTTTTTACAGCTTACCATGGGCTCTTACTGTCACATATTAGGTATGCTATCATAGTATGGGGTAATTCATCACAACAAAATCTTGATAGGGTGTTTAAGATCCAAAAGAAAGCAGTTAGGTGTATAGAAAGAGTAAATAGATTGGATTCATGTAGGCCGTTGTTCAAGAGACTTGATCTCCTAACTGTACACTGCTTATATGTGTATGAAGCTACTTTATATGTAAAAACGAATGATATTAACCAAAATCTTGACATACATGATTATAATACAAGAAGCCGAGGAGATTATCACTTGGTGAGTCACAATAGTAGCTTATTCAAACAAAAACCTAGTTATATTGATAGGAAATTCTACAATAAGCTACCACAGTTTTTAAAGTGTCTTGAAAATATAGAAATATTTCAAAAACAATTGCAGAAATATTTAGTTGATAAAGCTTTTTATAGTGTACAAGAGTTCCTTTCACATCAAAATTAAGCCTCACCTCAACTAATTGATATAGTAATTAATTATGGTATCTAGTGTATATGACTAATGTTAATCTGACTTGTCTTATACTCCTTAACTGGAGTCTCCAAGATGTAATCTAAAAAAAAAAAAAATTATTCACACCTCTTATCACAATAAAATATTGTACCAGCTGAGACATTAGCTGCAGCTTACAAGCTATAATTATCAGAGCTCAAAATCGAAACTGAACTACTTGTATCAACAAGGAATTTAATAGGCTGACCATTGATCATTAAATTTACCAATAATGAACCAGAATTTGGAATTGAATTTTCTGTGACACTGACACAATCTTCACTTGACACTGCTGATATACACTGTGACGGCTGAGACACAACACAATTCACAATTTGACTTGGACCTTGACTATGGGTAGGTGATTGTGAGCAATAATGATCGCCTGATGTTGAATGATAGTGCTTGCATGATGATGATTTGGTGTCATATGATGATGAGTGATATTGATTGCCTGATGTTGAATGATTGCCTATGTGGAGGAGGACTTCATTTGTTTATATGCTCCAGGATAACTTAACATCAAAGTTTGGTTATGGCTTGCCTGACTGAAACTTAGTCGACTGGAGCCGACAAACTTAGTTTGACTTTAAGCTGGCATACACAGAAGGCTGCAGATTGACACAGAAATGCCTTTTTTGCAAACCATCATCCATACTGTTGTCATAAAAGACAAAAATGATATTAAAAAATTTAATAAGTCATGGCTACAAAAAATAAAAAGACGTTTGAATCGAGAAGTCACTCTCTTTCTCCCTCAACTTGTATGAAGGAGAAAGAGCCATGAATCTAACAATCAGATCGAAGTCAGCATTTTTAAAAATTCGATTTTCAATTTCCTAATGGCTGGACCAAGGATATTTTTCACTTCTCATCCAGACCTAGTGCCTGATGGAGCTAGCGGTCATCAATGGTCTGAGATTTCCCGATTTCTCCATTGGTAATCAGGTATTGTAACACATTCTATATTATACAGTATTTGTAATGTAGACCAAATATCTTTTAATCATTATAAAAAAAATATATAATAAAAATGTTAGTCGGAAGAATAATTTAATACTACATAATGTCACTTTTTGTTTTCATTTTAAATCAGAATTTCTGTCTCATCACCATTAACAGTACTGTATGTTAAAAATAAATAAAATTAAAAATTAATAAATAAATAATGTTAATCCAATAAAAGAGGGAGATCAATTAAAAATTAATTCTGTTCACTAGTAGAAAATAAATAAAGATTCTGCATTTTATATTGACTAAATAAAAGAAAAAAATTATTTAATTACTGAATTTTATTCAATTTACAAAAATCTTTTATAAGTTAGAATAAAAAAGAAAAATAATTATAAGTATATGTTCTACCATCAAAAGCTATGCTGAGCCCATGAAATATGAATTAGTGAAATATTATTGTCGCGCCCTGTCTTTCATGATTTCCACATTCATAGGGTAAGGTTGGATGTGGTAATTGAGGGGGAATAGGTGCAATAATAATATTACACCATAACCATATATTACAGAATCCTTACCTGGTGGAGGCTACAAATGATAAAGGCGCTGTCCTTTAAATATATTCAATGTTACAAATGGTGGAGGCGAATCATTACACTGTTAATATGAGAAACAAGACATTCAAATCAAAATTCTCAACATCAGGGTCGAACACAGGCGGTTTAGACATGACAACGAAATACTGACAGTATTAAAAGTAATAAGAAAAAAACTTCATACTAAGTAAGTAACAAGTAAGTAAGTATACGTTACTGGACACGACAGTACACAACAATCGAAAGTCATACTGTAGCCGTTGCCTTCAAGGAATATTCCTCAAAGGCAACACTGTAGCCTACTCCAAGCGACAAGTTCACATCACCACAGCTCCCAACCACGAATAATTTTCAGTATTTTCATAATCCACGCTGCCAGATACTATGGTTAAGGTTGTTGAATAAAATGACTTAATATAGCATGCATTTATTGAATACATCACAGACTGACACTGACTTAAAAACAAGAACCTTCAAGATGACTCCATCCAAGCATCAACATTCGTCTGACACAAGCAGGCTGCCAACATAGTAGACATCAGAGATTTCTAAAATAATAATTGATGATAATAATAGGCTACTATTAACCACAGAAATCATTTATTGATTGTAGTAAGATAATACTGATAAAGTTGAAATGTGCAAATATAGTGCCATTAAAACTCAATAAAACGTTTCATCAAGCACTGATTTAGAATATATTCTTATTAATCACATACAATTAACAGAAAATAGAGTAATACAGATCACTTATTTGTACCAACCCAATGTAGACAATATAAGTTTAAACAATTTACTTGCAAACAAGGTAACTGGTGGTAGCAGCAGATGATAATTCGAAATCTTAGATCATATGACGTCACAATATCATTTTCGGTCTTTTCGTTTTTCGGTCTAGTGGCCTACACCCTCCCCCTCCACCACAGTAGTAGTCCCACCACAACTGAAAATACGTCACGCCCCACTCACATCCACTACTACCTCGTCTCTTGACCTCGTCTTATCTTCCGTGACTATCTGACGCGCACGCACATGCAGGGACACGCACACAAACTCAGCGTAATAATTCTCAGTGAATGAAACATTGGAACTTTACCTACCACTTCCATTCTTCTCTTCTGAACACAGAAAATGCTTACGGTACTCTTTCACTCTTCCATTTCAAGCGCTGTGCCGCTTATGCTCTCATCAAACTAATCAATTGTATTAGCAAGCAATATAGATACTGTAATACTCCGATAATGAGACTGACTTCATATAATAATTTCATTTTGTTTTTCCTTGGCTTGATAAGTTTATTATCAAATTTTTACCATCCATCACACCATACATTAGAGTAATAACATCTGTACACAACATATTATTATAGTGATAGACTAAAATGGAATACGATTGCAGTTAACTCCTATAGCCTAATAATACTTTATTAATTGTGATCAATCTATTTAAAATTTATACTATACATTTATACTAAATTTATACGGTACTAAAATTTATACTATCAAAATACAATACTATTAATACAGAAATCAATCTAAAAAAAAATATTTAGGCCTACTGACAGTACCGTGCTCTGTATGTTGCCTTTACATATCCCAATAAATGTCATTGATCACTGCAACCACCCCTCCAGATTTATTTTTCATCATTGCTTGTATAAAGTTTTATAAATTACAGTAATACATTTTTTCAATTCAATACAAAATTCCGCATTAAGTGATTTATCAAAACACTATCTATTCGATCTATTCATATCATCGCAGCAACCACTAAAAATCTATCAGTAAAAATTCAAGTAAAAAAAAATTCTTTTATGGTTCTTCTGGATCAATTGATTCTGGAAATTAGCTATTTATACAAAAAATTTTAATGCCAATTTCACTTTAAAAACTTCCTAAACAACTATGTTCATTGAGTATAAAATTATATTACAGTTTATTATGTTTCAGTAAACAAAGGAATAATAAAGTCGCAAGTAAAACACATTAATGTTGCAAATAAAATATTTCTAATCCCAAAAAATGGACCATCATTGTTAGGTACAAACATGATATATGCCTAATGACTTACTATGATAAATGTTAAACTGATTATGTTTCAAATTGATTTAAGTTTGCAAATGTGAAAAATTCTTTAGAAACACACTCCTATTTTATTTAACTGATAAATTTAAGGTTGTATTCTCTCCTTTTTACTATTCATTCATTCTATTCTAGTTTGAGTTTGGACCCCCAATCTGAAAGTTCACGAGCTGCCACTACAGTATCCTACATATTCGGCCAGTTGCACAAAAGAAAAATTAAAAACCTTCTTACGGTTTTACTGTATATCTATTCCAGTGTTACGAAAAGTGTTATGAAATTCAACCTCAGTCCAAAATAATATATTATATTCCTTCTATTAAGTGATGTTCATTAAGTCAAGTGCATGAAAAATATCTTGTCTGTGTAATTATTACAATCAAAAAAGTGTTGCATAAAAAAATCAGTTACAGACTACTTATAGTGACGTTAGTTATAAAGAATAATTGTTAAAATTTACCTATTTATAATTTGTAGATACCTATAATGGCAAAAAACAATTTTTTGATATGTGTGTGGCCGCACATAGGTACCTTACATGTACAAAGAGGTGAAAGTTATTAATAACTTATCTGTAATTCAGTTACAATCACTTAGTGTGATTCAGTTAGTGTTACCGGCGATTTATGAACTCTTTGTACTAGCAAAAATAATGAAAAAAGTTTATATAAACAGAATTGCATTACAAATTGTAATTACAAGTTGTAATAATGGAAAATACCAGTTCATTGGTCAAATAATCAAGTTAACTCAAGTTAAGTCAAATAATCTTTATCTTGGTAACAAAGCATTTCCGGACCTATGTTTATATGAACTTTATTAATTTATTCATTCATTCATTCATTTAGCACCGGTAACACTAACAGAATCACTCTCTATAGCCTACGTGGCAAAAGGTAATTTGCTTTTGGTTTTGGGCTCTTAAACAATGTGTTGTTAATGGAAAAGCTTCCTTCTAACTTGAACGTTCTTTGGAAGGGAGCTAATTCTTATTTTCAACTCATAGTTGAGTTTGATAAGAATCAGTTTTTCTACACAAAACTGTTTATGAGTAGAACACTCCGTGAACCAATTTGAGAAAACATCATTCACTGCGGCCACACACATATCAAAGATTGTTTTTTTGACACTCTGCTTATAAATTACGCAATTTATTTGCCTTTCAAAGACAGTTAGACATATGTCAATCACTGCTCTAAATTCGTCTGATGGAACCTTGAGGTTGCCAAAATCAGATGCAATTTTTGTATCATATGCTTTGAAATGGACAAATAGTTTGTCATTGCGTTCCAAAACGGCGTTCTCCTTACACATATATCTCGCACAAACTACACATTCGAACTTTTTTAGCAGATGGTGTATCACTACTCCACTCAGATATGTGACCGCACTGGCTCTCAAAACCGACTCTTGCTCATCGTCTTGGGTGGATTTGGCATAGGTAGATTCGGCATGGATGACAACGTCATCATCACACTCATGGCGTTGGTCAAGGCATAGGTCACTTAAGGGCTTTGCTAACTCATCATCGCTAAAATCGTCGTCACTGGAGCTATGGGCAGCTGTGTCGACCTGTGAGCCGACTTCATGTGATCCAATTGAAAACTATATCAGAATTTTGTACTATTTTTACCTTTTGTACCACCAAAATAAAATTTTGTACCACTCAGAGTAAAAATTTATTAATGATTTAAAAGTAGACTCACAGGTCGACGTCTAAAAGCAGAAGTATGTCCTAGGAGAAAATGAACTGTGCCATTATTTTGTACCATTTTTGTACCTTTTTGTACCTTTTTGTACCACCAATATTTATTTTTGTACCATCTCTGATAATGACTGAAAGCGAAATTTAAAGTCGGCTCACAGCTCCTATGTTGACCTGTGAGCCAACCATTGCAAATCAAAACAAAAACTACATCATCGTTTTCAGCGATTTTTGTACCTTTTTGTACCGCCAACAACAAAATTTTAACTCCTTCTGATTTCAGAGTAGACGCGATTCAAAATATGGATAGCCTAATCTGTATCACAGATTTTGTTACAGAATCAGATTCAATCAGAATCAATCAATACAGACCCAATATGCATGTATTTCAAGAATGAAGAAGGACATCATCTCAAACATGTTCTTGAACATCACAGTTGATGTAGGCCTAATAATAATTTTTTAATACTCCAATTTCAAAAGAATATCAATGAGAAATATTATGATGATGCAGGTTACCTGTTATAAGCAAAACTCTGTACTACAATAAACCATGTCCTGCTTTTATTTATAATATGTTTTATTTGTCATTTGAAACCATATAAAAAAATTGAACCCTTTTCTGATACATGGTAGAAAAGACTGAATTATTTGTTTTACTCCGTATCAAACTTTTTGATACAAAAAAAAAGTGTAGTCCATACTGGACCTGATATGGATGCATTTTTGAAATTGATCAATCCCTTATTTGGAACTTGATGTTAGCCATCATTACCGATCATGAAACATTTTTGTTCCACTTCCAATTTCGGGTTAAAATGAGCAAAAGTAATTGGAGGGTACAGGTCAAACCATTGCCTAAACTAGCTATTATTGTCAATTCAACCATGTATTGATTTGAAAGTATGTATATTCTATCATTTGAGTCCTTTTTAAATTTTTGTACCACTTCATTATCCAAAATACAAGAGATTTAAATATTTGTTTTCTTCCATATCAATGATTTTGATATGGAACATAAGTGTAGCTCATACTTCACCTATTATGCACACATTTCTGAAATTGACCATTCCATAGTTTGACACTTGATGTTAGACATCATGAACAATTATTAAACATTTTTGTTCCACTCCCAATTTCGGGTTAAAATGAACAAAAGTTATTGGAGGGTACAGGTCAAACCATTGCCTCAACTAGCTTTTATAGTCAATTTAACCATGTATTGATTTAAAAGTATGTATATTGTATCATTTGAGTCCTTTTTAAATTTTTGTACCATTTCTTTATGCAAAGTACAAGAGATTTAATATGTGTTTTCTTTCATATCAACGATTTTGATATGGAACAAGTCTGTAGCTCATACTTCACCTATTATGCACACATTTCTGAAATTGATCATTTTATAGTTTGACACTTGATGTTAGACATCATTACTGATCATGAAACATTTTTGTTACACTTCCAATTTCATGTTAAAATGAACAAAAGTAATTGGAGGGTACAGGTCAAACCATTGCCTCAACTAGCTATTATAGTCAATTCAACCATGTATTGATTTAAAAGTATGTATATTGTATCATTTGAGTCCTTTTTAAATTTTTGTACCATTTCTTTATGCAAAGTACAAGAGATTTAAATATGTGTTTTCTTCCATATCAACGATTTTGATATGGAACATAAGTGTAGCTCATACTTCACCTATTATGCACACATTTCTGAAATTTATCATTCCATAGTTTGACACTTTATGTTAGACATCATGAACAATTATTAAACATTTTTGTTTCACTCCCAATCTCGGGTTAAAATGAACAAAATTATGTGGAGGGTACAGGTCAATAAATTGCCTTAACTAGCTATTATAGTCAATTCAACCATGTATTGATTTGAAAGTATGTAAATTCTATCATTTGAGTCCTTTTTAAATTTTTGTACCACTTCTTTATGCAAAGTACAAGTGATATAAATATTTGTTTTCTTCCATATCAACGATTTTGATACGGAACATATGTGTAGCTCGTTCTTCACCTTTTATGTATTCATTTCTGAAATTGATCATTCCATAGTTTGACACTTGATGTTAGACATCATTACCGATCATGAAACATTTTTGTTCCACTTCCAATTTTGGGTTAAAATGAACAAAAGTAATTGGAGGGTACAGGTCAAACCATTGCCTTAACTAGCTATTATAGTCAATTCAACCATGTATTGATTTGAAAGTATGTATATTCTATCATTTGAGTCCTTTTTAGATTTGTGTACCACTTCATTATTTGGGGAGTCCGGTCCCACAAGATGTCAAATTATCTTAAGATAGAAACTGCAAAACTTCATTATGCAAAGTACAAGAGATTTAAATATTTGTTTTCTTCTGTATCAACGATTTTGATATGGAACATATGTGTAGCTTGTACTTCACCTTTTATGTATACATTTCTGAAATTGATCATTCCATAGTTTGTAACTTGATGTCAGGCATCATCAACAATCATGAAAAATTTTTGTTCCACTCCCAATTTCGGGTTAAAATGAACAAAAATAATTGGAGGGTACAGGTCAATGAATTGCCTTAACTAGCTATTATAGTCAATTGAACCATGTATTTATTCAAAAGTATGTATATTCTATCATTTTAGTGCTTTTTAAATTTTTGTACCACTTCATTATGCAAAGTACAAGAGATTTAAATATTTGTTTTCTTCCGTATCAACGATTTTTTTACGGAACATAAGTGTAGCTCATACTTCACCTATTTTGCACACATTTCTGAAATTGATCATTCCATAGTTTGACACTTGATGTTAGACATCATGAACAATTATTAAATATTTTTTTCCACTCCCAATTTCGGGTTAAAATGAACAAAATTAATTGGAGGGTACAGGTCAATAAATTGCCTTAACTAGCTATTATAGTCAATTGAACCATGTATTTATTCAAAAGCTCAGTATTTATACCATAGCTCAACTCAATTACATGTTTTAAAAATTGTTTCAAAATCACTTATCTGCTATCAGTGGCCATTGATGCAACCGGTGGTGTAGTAAAAAAGCTAAGAAGAGCTCTGGGAATAGAGTCTGGCCACATATTTCTATATAATATGGTGGTTCAAGATAGGAGCACCAAGAAAATCTTTCCTATTCGTAGCCTGCTTTCGGAAGGACATGACACTGAAACAATTAGGTACTGGCTTGCCAGTTTCTTGAGGTGCAATGTTCCAGCTCCACATGAAGTAGTGACAGACATGTCATCGGCATTAATGTCAGCATGTGTCCAGGCTTTTACAACCCTGCCATCACTGGAAACCTACATCACCCACTGTGCTATCCTTCTAGGGATGAAAGAAAATCCTGGCAAAGCCACAAAGCCATAATGCTTTGTTCGTAACGATGTGGCTCATGTGGTAAAACTTTTAACAACATGGAAATGTCTAAGAGGATGCTCACAAATTACAAAACAATTTTATGTTCGGAGTTTGTCTCATACTCAAAAGTGTATGTATGGATGAAGTGAGAGTTTTATTAAAATGTATAATAACTGTTGCTGTATCTGAAACGGAGGGACATGATGTTGGAGGTATGGAAACACCATGTGAGGTTAGTAAAATACATATCATACAGAAGATTGGTGGTCTCACCACCTCAATATCAGAAATAGAAAAAAAAGAAACTGCACGGAGTATTCCCCTATCCAAGGAAGAGAAAGACAAGAAACGTAATAATCCATTTTTTATAATGGGTAAAGAAATATATCAAGACGTTTTGAGGTGCTCCATTGTTGGCGACAGGGGAAATCAGCAGTATCTACCAGATTTGGTCCACAACATTTTGCATATTGTTCCATTAATACCTCTCTGGAGTGGTGTCATGACTCCAATATTTGGGTATGGTGGTGGAACTGCAAGCTCTGCACCAGTTGAAACGGATTTCAAAATTCTAAAAAATCAAATTTTTTAAAATAAGAGCTTGCCTCTCAGAATTGATGATTTTGTTTTTCATCATGTCATCTATTGAGGGGGCAATGAAAATTGCTGCAGCAAACTACCTAGAGAAGTCAGAGGAGACATTTTCTGACAGACATAGTTCTATGATGGAGGAAAATGAACAAAGAGATCAGAAGGCTCTTCATAAATCTACCCTCAGCACAAGAATCAGCAAGTCAAAGAAAATTGAAGATTGGAGGGGTTTAACGACAGAATTCAAAAGCAGAAAGCATAGCTCCTATCTCCAAGAACAGCCAGAGATAACCGTATCCAATCTATCACAAAAACGTCCAACTATATCAATAGGCTTGATTAAGAATGGCAACTTGGACCAGCTGAAACCACTTTAGATTAAAGGGGAAAGAATCATCTTATCTAATACCTGTGCTTTTGACAGCCTTCTCCAGTCATTTACGGTTGCATATAGTGACAGTCACGAATTTAAGGCCATTGCAAATCAAAGTAATAATGCATTTCTGAAATTAGTAAAAGAAATGTGCAGCGGTGGTGTAAGCCGTAGAGTATATTATTTAAGGGCTGAAATACTCACACCACTTTTTTGAAACACGATATTGCCAGGAGGATTGAAGAGGGTGGAATGTGCCATCGGATTATCAGCTCACGCTGCTGAAATCTTAAAAAAAATCTTAAAAAAAAACAGATATTACAATCTTGTTACTCTGTCAATAGGCCTCAGCTGTTCTAATACTAGTCTGGTGGCAATGAACGACTTCATTAATGAAGAACTCTTCAAAATTACAAGAAAATGCTACTTAACATGTGATGATGGCTCTCATTGTTCTGGTAACAGGGTACTCAAGAAAAATGTAACATATTATTTATTGATTGAGCCCTTGGACGTCGACTCAAAGCTCATGCAATATGTTCTCAGACTTGATGACATACCCAGAAGGGTATTTGTTCAGGAAAAGATATTTCACTGAGGGGGTGTGTTGAATACATTGGCTCAGATTGTCCTTCAGATATTGGCCATTATGTGGCACACACTCTAAGAAGCGATGGCCTGTGGGAAAAATATGATGATTTGAGGGACAAAAAAACCTCATTTACAACTAAAGATCGTTTAAAGTGCCACTTGCTGCTCTATACACAGTGAATTTACCTAGTACTCAACAGGGTCTTATTAGAATCTTGCCGCTATCTATCTCCATGCATGAATGCTCTTAAAATAAAATTCTTAATCAACTTTGAAAAAACCATTAAAATGTTCAAAATGTTATCACATCTACTCCAGTTCTTATAAAACCGTTTTCTCCATTATTATTCTTTAGCAGATCTATTAATACATCATGCCTCAATATTTTGTCTGTGTATTTTGCAATTTCACAATGTGAAATGTAAGAAAATAATTGAACACAATCGGAAATGAAAACAGTCACGTTGGCACTGTTAAAATGAAGTTAATAATTGGGCTGAGCAGCAATCTTTGTAATAATCCTAATTTTTTTGTATCCAAAGTCAACCAGCTTTTGAATGTGAACATTTCCGCCAGCCTTAACTAACCTAAATCCTTTAGTGTGAATCTATTATTTTATTATTTATTTAATTATTTCTATATATAAACTTCAATCAATGGAGGCCTCAGTTTTACTACTACGAGGCAGCTGCGTACCAAACTTGAAAAATGTAGATAGAATTTTCCTCTTAAGAGCTTGAGCACAGATGGCACAATTTCAATAAGGCAATGTCGGGTCCTTAATAACAGATCACACACAGTTGACGATTAGTATAAAGTTTATATCAAATGTGGTTTGGTAGATATGTAGCGGCCTTTTATAGCAGCCATCTTGTTCTTAATCATACAGTATGATTGCTGCCGAATTATTCTCATAATTGCAATCCTGACTTTCCTATTCATTGTGTTCTTATTTGTTAGGTGTTTGAATTTCGTACATACATTTCAATGTATCATAACTTGTAACTTGAGTTTTCTCTTACTCTAATTTTCAAGAGGGAAAGTCATTATATTATTTAATCTTAGCAAAAATGATGCTAAAAGGTGTCACTGATTGCTTATCTCAAGAATTATTTATTGTCATCTAAATTGTAGACTATTAGTATTCAAAAACACACTCATATCACTGGACTATGATCTCACTGGACAAGATTGGATTGGAGCGTTTTTGGTGATGGTGCAATGCAACGAATAAATTGAACCAGGATCCCGTGATTCTGTGATTCAATCTAATTTAGTTGATACAACTTATCTCGTTGATAGCACACTATAGGCATGGCAATTTTCAAATTAGAATTGTGATTTGTTCCGAAAACAATATAGATTTCTAATTTTTTAACAGACTTCCAAACAGAAGGAGGTACTTAATTCGACTTTTTTATGTTTGTACATGAATTGTTCGAACATTATTGAACCGATTTCTATGAATTTTTTAAGAAAGATTATCATTCAGCGGTGGTCCCATCCACGTTTCGCAAGGATCGGTCCAATTCTTAGCCCAATATTGAACAAAAAGGAGCATTCATGGATGTCTCATTTCAACGTCAATATCATATTTCTGTTCATATGAGCATTTTAAATAATTTAGTTAATGTTATGGAGTCATAGCAATAAGGTTAAATAGTTTCAATCATGTGTTGGAGTGAAAAATGTTCTGAGATCGTTAATTAATTTCAAAAAGATAATAGAACAATATTCTTCCAAGTTATTAATTCTTCAGTGTAGGTATATTCAGAAATGGAGCACATTAAAATGATGAATCAAGGGCCATTTCACTTTTAAGAATATTAACTTTAGCTATTAGCTTTTAGCTATTTTAATTTTCCTAAATAGAATACTCTACATTAAATAGAAAGTTGTACAAATTCCCATAGTTTATCAATTTTTCTTATAGGTACATTTCTAGTTGCTTCAGTTTGGATGCTAAATTGGCTTGCTAATTTGATAAATATTTTATAATGTAGACTGTAAGAATTTTTTCATGCTTTTAAAGTTTGAAAATGCAACTAAAATGCTTGAACTAAAACAAATTTTAAAACAAAAAAGAAACAGACTGCAATGAAATGATACTCAAACAATGAATACTCACATACTAAGAAGTTGGAGTATTTACTTTTAACTGAGAACATTTTAAATGCAATACAAGTTATCTTTTGATATCGGAGCCAAATATTCTTTCAAGTAAACAAAAAATGCTCTATTATGTGAGAAGTTTATAGAAAATTTGGCTCCTCCTTCAGAAGATTACTTGCATTGAATTTAAAATGTTCTCAGTTTAAAAAGTAAATGCTCCTGCATTTTAGCAGGTGAGTATTTTAATGTTTGAGTATCATTTCATGGAAGCCGGTTTTTTTTTTGTTTTAAAATACA
The DNA here is from genome assembly GCA_948455865.1 of Conomelus anceps. NCBI lineage: Eukaryota > Metazoa > Arthropoda > Insecta > Hemiptera > Delphacidae > Conomelus > Conomelus anceps. The sequence continues at coordinate 68,435,526 of OX418217.1, read as the reverse complement.
TGTGCAAAAAGTGCAAAATTTTTAGCTTGAAGATAGAGATGGCCGTGGTTCAGGTTGTAAATATTTATTTCAAGTCAGGTTGTATTTTAGCAGATTTATACATTGTCATTGTCATGCTAACAGCTGGTAGAGAGTGTACTAATATTTGAATATAAATTCGTCTAAGTGGATCATGTTCTAGGATTGGCCAATCCAAGATCAGAATTTGTTTGTGATGGTACAACGCAATGAATGAATAATTGAACCTGTATCTAAATTGAACCAGGATCGTTTGATCCCGTGATTTAGTCTGGTCATTACTCGAGTGTGAGAACCGGTTATGAATCCAAAAGTCATAACATCTATTATATTAAGTTAAATGTTATGTTATGATTATGAGCAGCTAAGAAAGTTCAAGTGCTCTATAATACATACTAGTGCTTTCACATACATAAAATGAATACGTATATTATTGTGATCACAGTTAAAAATTAAAATTCATAACAAATGTATGAGCTGCTCTACACAGCAGCTTGGAACAGAAATTTTGGCAACTTTTCAAGAAAACTGGCAATTTTCTAATAATGATTTCTAAAAATGTTGCAAACTTGTTTAGTTTCAAACGAAATTTTCGAATTGTCAACGTGGTCTGTGCCTGTGCAAAACACTAACAATCAAGACATCCGAATATAACATTTCAAGCACTTTCAAAGTACATTTAAAAAACCTTTTGCCTCCAAACTAGAAATTTTAAAACTTGAAAGTTGCAAACATTTCTATATAGACGCAGCCAGGCCATTGACAGGGGGAGGATTAGGGGGTCAACCAGAAATTAAGTAGTAAATATCTCAGATGTGCATTCCAAAGATGCAGAAAACTACCTTTATCTCCGGGGTGAACCCCCGAACCTCGACTATGTAGAGTTTGAACTGTCACCATATTCTATGCTTCAGTGAAGCCGATAAAATAATACAGAAGACTCTGAATAATTTTCTGGCATGACACGAAACAGCAAGATACGACATTGGGATTTAAATAGGCTTATTTCTGTACTGATTTACTTTTTATACTACAGTATTAATTTAAAAACTAAACATCATGAAAAAATTTTGAAATTTTCATATTGTCCAAAAAATATTGCCGTATAATAATACTTAAGTACCAAATTCCATAGAATATACCATTCTTGTATGGCAATTATTGGAAAATTTTTGCAGATGGACACGGTTCTGAGCTTGCTGATCTTTTCAATTGTTTCATACTGAGAATACAGTATTTAAGTTATTCCTCAGTTTAAACCGTGAAATATTCGAAATTGTGACAGGTTAAAGCTTTAACTTGTTTTAAACTGACGGTTGAACCTAACAGTGGAAACGAGCTTGGAAAGGGTTCCATACGATGTGCTTTGCCGCACCATTATTATTATTTTGTACTGTGCTTGATTAAAGTGTGCTTAAACTCTGCTTTAAAACGAATAAAAAAATTCAGTAGGCCTCATTCAATATGCTATTCGGAATTCTTCCACGTAATATACAGTATTAAAGTGAATAACTGATGGAGTAGCCTGAATTCTTGTATGATTTGCCTTTGAAAATGAGTACTCTATTGTTTCCTCTTATTTATTAGCATTCAGTTTTGCCTTTCACTTGGTGACTCAAATCATTATTCGGTAGTAGGCCCATTCCTTAGAATGATTTTATTCAAACAACTTCGAGAAAAAACAATGTCAGAAACGTGATCCTTGACAGTTGGCTTCCATTTATATAGAATAGAAGAAATTGATGTGCAGCACTTGCCAAAAAAATTGTATGGGAGTGGAACAAAAATTTTCCATGACAGTTGATGATGCCTGACATCAAGTTACAAACTATGGAATGATCAATTTCAGAAATGTAGACATAAAAGGTGAAGTATGAGCTACACATATGTTCTGTATCTAAATAAAAAATAATAAATTCGTATGGCTTTTAGTGGTGGGGAGACCCTTACGGGTAGTTCCACCTCGCCGCTTTTTTAACGACTGCTTTTTTTTATATGCAACCGGGACCGACGGCTTAACGTGTCCTCCGAAACACGGGAGTGGCTCGAGAAAAATATCTTGTACTCAACTGGGATCGAACCCAGGACCTTTGGCTTATCAGACCAGCGATAAGCCAACTCGGCTACGCCGACTCCTGTATCTAAATCATTGATATGGAAGAAAACAAATATTTAAATCTCTTCTACTTTGCATAAAGAAGTGGTACAAAAATTTAAAAAGGACTCAAATGATAGAATATACTTACTCTCAAATCAATACATGGTTGAACTGACTATAATAGCTAGTTAAGGCAATGGTTTGACCTGTACCCTCCAATTACTTTTGTTCATTTTAACCCAAAATTGGAAGTGGAACAAAAATGTTTCATGATCGGTCATGATGTCTAACATCAAGTGTCAAACTATGGAATGATCAATTCAAGAAATGTGTGCATAATAGGTGAAGTATGAGCTACCCATATGTTCCATATCAAAATCGTTGACACGGAAGAAAAAAAATATTTAAATCTTTTGTACTTTGCATAATGAAGTGGTACAAAAATTTAAAAAGGACTCAAATGATAGAATATACATACTTTCAAATCAATACATGGTTGAATTGACTATAATAGCTATTTGAGGCAATGGTTTGACCTGTACCCTTCAATTACTTTTTTTCATTTTAACCCAAAATTGGAAGTGGAACAAAAATGTTTCATGATCGGTAATGATGGCTAACATCAAGTTCCAATTAAGGGATTGATCAATTTCGAAAATGCATCCATATCAGGTCCAGTATGGACTACACTTTTTTTGTATCAAAAAGTTTGATACGGAGTAAAACAAATAATTCAATCTTTTCTACCATGTAACAGAAAAGTGTGCAATTTTTTTATATGTTTTCAAATGACAAATAAAACATATTATAAATAAAAGCAGGACATGGTTTATTGTAGTACAGAGTTTTGCTTATAACAGGTAACCTGCATCATCATAATATTTCTCATTGATATTCTTTTGAAATTTTAGTATTAAAAAATTATTATTAGGCCTACATCAACTGTGATGTTCAAGAACATGTTTGAGTTGATTTCGTTCTCCATTCTTGAAATACATGCATATGGGGTCTGTATTGATTGATTCTGATTGAATCTGATTCTGTATCAAAATCTGTGATACAGATCAGGCTATCCATATTTTGAATCGCGTCTACTCTGAAATCAGAAGGAGTTAAAACTTTGTAGTTGGTAGTACAAAAAGGTTCAAAAATCGCTGAAACCGATGATGTAGTTTTTGTTTTGATTTGCAATGGTCGGCTCACAGGTCGACATAGGAGCTGTGAGCCGACTTTAAATTTCGCTTTGTCATTATCAGAGATGGTACAAAAATAAATATTGGTGGTACAAAAAGGTACAAAAATGGTACAAAAATATGGCACAGTTCATTTTCTCCTAGGACATACTTGTGTTTTTAGACGTTGACCTGTGAGCCTACTTTTAAATCATTAATAAATTTTTACTCTGAGTGGTACAAAATTTTATTTTGGTGGTACAAAAAGGTACAAAAATAGTACAAAATTCTGATATAGTTTTCAATTGGATCACATGAAGTCGGCTCACAGGTCGACACAGCTGCTATGGGCGGTTGATGCTGGGGCAGCTATCACGGTAGAGGCGGTTGATGCGGGAGCTGTTGTCTCACTCAGGACATCAAGTTGCATCACCTCATCATCGTCTGGTTCGCAGTTTGATGACTCAGCCGGGCGCAAGAGACTTGTTGCAAGCCGCCATCTCAAAGCCCTATTGATAATAGAAAGCCCGTGCCAACAATTAATTAATGTAAATCATTGCAATTTAACCAAATTAAGCACAAATTTTGAAATCAAATCTTTTATCAATTTTGGGATTATTCATTTACAAGAAGTATTTATTAATATTTGAACCTTATGCTTTTTTTGTTCTAAAATTCTCATCTGTATGCCTTTGTACTCCCGAGTCCCCTGATATTTTCAATTACTCTTAAAACTACTGTATAAGCAATGTATCAGTATGTAATGAAGGCAAGTTATCCCGCCGTGAACTAAAATGCAATTGGCCAGTCAGTGATTGACAATTATACAAAAATTACAAAATGTCGAATTCCTTCTTTGAACTCCGTGTATAGAGAGTGTATAGCAGTGGCGTAACTATGGTGGGTGGGGGGATGAGGGGGATAAAACCCCCAGAATCCTAAAAATAAAATAATAACCCCAATGTAGGGGGTGAAGTGGATCAAGCAATAACATGTTTTTCTCAAGTCAGTTTTGAGCAAAAGAATATGTTCTCCAAGGCATTGGAAAGTAGAAGATTGAGAGGTGATATGTTAATTTTTGAAAATTTTCTCTAAATTTTATATCACAAAATATTGGAAAAAAAACTGCTTATTTTGATCCACTTCACCCCAGATTACGATACTCTTTTGTATTATTCCCCTCAAATATTGTATAAAAGTCACTATTTTCATAATATTATAATAGCCATAGCCTATCTCGTGAATGGAACAACATTTTTTGTTGAAATTTTATATGTGTACTAATGAATATGATTGTGGTCTACGAATATGATTTGGGATACTGTATAGGCCTATTGAAAAATAATTGTATATTCTGTAATACCTTATTCCTAATTTGCAATTCTAGAAAAACAAGTAATTAAGTGATTAATATGATATATCAGTTACCTTGAAAACTGTGCTGGGGTAGGCTCAAGGTTCCATCCACCACACTGTTGAATCATGGAGAACTCATTCTCAATTGGATCCTGATTAAGCCATGCTGTTAGAAGGAAAGATGTTTTTTCAGCCTTTAAGTCTTCCCACAGCTTCAGAACACTAATTAACGACATTTTCAGACCCCAAAAACAAGGTATTGTTTTCACTTTGCCTTTTGAAGTCAATACTTTGAAATGATTGCACCATGTTAACATCTCGTTTAGGAACTCTTCTGCATATGTATTTTTTGCACTCAAAGCAGAATGTAGGTAACTCCGGCCATACAGTGTTTTTGAATTAAGAGCATCAAAACAATCATTAATTTTGCCCACAAACACTGCCGTCTCTTCAGCTGCAGAGCCAAACTCGGGCATCTGGGCGGCTGTTAGCAAAGCAGCTTGAACAGTGTGGCTAAACACCTGAGTGGCAAGTCTGACATTCATCTTCTCTCTGCCTACAGGATTGAGATGTTTTTCAGTCAGCCGTGTATTTACCCTTGCCTTCACAATGTTTCCTTCTTTCTTGTGGTCGGCATGAAACAACTTGGTAATGTGGTTCCATTTTGCTACACCACCATCAAACATAATGCCCTGTGCCTTCATCATATTATTTCTGATATTCTTTATCAGGTGGGGTACATCATAAACTAAATAAATTTTATTGCCATCAATTTGGGAATGAGGTTGTGTTTTAGACACTCCTAGCAAGTTCATTGCCTTGCAATTGGTCGACCCTTGATCGCAAACAATGGCTCTCACCTGTAGACCAGCTTTGATCAGTTGTCTTATGGTGTCTCTGACAATTGTTGAAAGTGCTTCACTTTTTGTCACGCCACAAGAGAAAAAGTGAGCAACTGGTAATTTCCATCTGACTTTTAAACCTCTAATCATCAATAAGAGGGCATGATTAGCCAGTTTGGGCAATGAAACATCACCGTAGTTCTGGAAACCTACCACAATGTCGTTTTTCTGGTCATAGTCAAGGCCTTTCTTCAAATTTATTTCGTCCATGATTAAAACTACATCTCTTTCTGTCTCTGGCATAGATGCAACTCGATTGGAGAGTATATTTAAAAAGTCTATGTTCCAGCCAGGATGGACTTTCAAATAACTCAACCATCTAATAATTGTCTGTCTTGATGGTAACGCTTTTAACTCCAGTTGTTTTTGCAAGAAATTATAAGTGGAAAGTGACTTGTAATATAATGAGAGAACCATGTTTTTCTCTGAATCAGTAAATTTACACTTTTTCTCATGTCTTTGTATCATACTAATAAAAGTGTTTGAATTAGATAGTTGAGGGATTTTTTTTTCAAATGAGATATAATTGCTCTCTTGGTGGAAATGATTTTCCCATTTTTTAACTTCGATTTCCCTACTTGTACAGATCTGCTATGAACTTGTGTTGACGGTTTTGTCGGTTTTGATTTGGAATACATTGGAGACTTACAAGTACCTGGCTTTGTCTTAATTTTTACAGTGGTCAAAGAACTGTTTGTTTGGTTCAGCAAGCCTGGTTTACCTGAAGATGATGGTGAAGCAGTTTTTGTGTTATGCCTGTTGATGTTCCACCTGTTCCCCAATGGTGAATCAATGATGGTTGGTCTGGTTGATGACTGAGGCTCCACCTGCATTGTTGTGCTGCTGCGGTTCCACTTGTTACCAGATGGCGAATCCAGGACCATTGTTGGTCCTGCAGACACAGAGAGGCTTGGGTTCCACAGGTTCCCTGACGGCGAATCTGTCACCGATGGGCCTGCAGACACAGATGATGTGCTTGATCTGGGTCTGTCAGGTGTCAATGGATGATATGGACGTGCTGCTGATGGAGGAGTGTCACTAGATTCACTGCTTGTACATTCATGAGGCTCAGGTACTGCATTGGGCCATAGTTTTATTTTTCTTGAATCTCTGAAAGATGAGTCTTCAAAGTGATCCTCACACACTCTTTTATGAAGATAATTTTTAGCTACAGAGTCTAAGATTTTGATGTCTTCTGTATTAATAACCCACTGTTGGAATACTTCCGGTTTCTTATCGGGATTTGGGAAGCAAAAAAAACGTTTCCCTATACAGTCGTTTTGGACATTTTTACACCCCTTGTACTGGCATTTAAGTCTCGACCCCGGAGGCCTGGTCGCTTATCACTTGGTCGGCAATAAACACTTTAGTTCGAAAACACACTACACAGCCAACATGCGCCACAAACAGCAGCAAACTGAACCCCTATGCACTTCATAACTGACACAATATTTCCTAGGGATTCCCAGCCTATTCAAACAAAGGCATTCCCCTTCCACCGCCGCTTCAAACCACCCCATGCTGACAAACTTTCTCTTTTTCATATAATAGAAACTGTTAGTGGTTCCAGATTTCTGAAATCTGAATAGACAATTGGCCCTGCGGCAACACAACATTTTTACAGTCAAAATACAATATGGTACATTAAATTCTCATATCATTATTATCCCTCTAGCTATAAGTTATTTTGAGGGATACCTCAATCTCAATCCCGAGGTTTTCCCTGCTACAAGAAATTACATTCTAATTTTTTGCCATGTTTCAATAAGAATCAAATTTGACTGTCAAGAATCAATCAAATTTGCTAGCTTGCATAACAATTCCTGTTAAAGCATTTCCAATTGAAGTGTCCAATGTATGGTAGTATTAGAACTTAGATAAATTTACAGTTTATATAGTTTCAGATAACGATAAACTCATGGTATTACTTTCAAACTTTACAGAAAAGAAAATCAATCAATTATATGTGTAGTGTGTATACAATGAAAGCAATCGAAATAAGATAATTGATAATTTTTTGGTTTTCTTATCAACCTCTCAAAATTGATAATATACTCTTGGAATACTTTTTGTGGAGTGGAAATCTTTTTTGAACATAAATTATTTAGTCATAACCTCAATATTTGGACCATTTGTGAAACTGAATATAGGAATTGAAGAAGTTTTGGGCGAATGCCTGTTTTTTCTTTCCAAAATATTGTATTTGTTATACTGATCAAATAAATAAATAATGAGCACTTGATGTCTATAATCAATCAACATAGAATAATAATAGAGAAATATAATACAGAGTACCTTTAGAACACGTTATCATTGGGATTATTAAAATTCTAAGTTCTTTTTCAGTTATTGAACTGCAAAATTTTATTGTTAATTAAATCGAATTGCACTCAATTATTGAAATAAAATTAAATTGAAGTGATGTAAAGTTTGAATTGCAGAATGTAGAGCTTCATTTTTATAATGAACAATAATTTATTAAGACTTAATTATTCTTGTTTCACAATTTTCATAATTATTGTATTCTTGTTCCTTGTTTGATCTTAAGCTCATACTATATGGACTGAAAAAGCACAACCGAATAAGCGCGACCGAATTTCAGTCATCATAGGACTCACGTCTTATCATGTCTATTTATTTAATTAATAAGTATTGAACATATTTATCCCTACTTCTCTGTGAGTTAACATGATTTTGGTATCATTCAATCATTACTTTTAGTCTTACGCATAAGATAATAATATTAAGTTATTAGTATTATTAGTAGCATGGGGATTTTTAGTCTCTTTTAGCCTTATCATTGAAGGAATATATACACGACCGATGAAGGAATTATATCATTGAAGGAATCATTATAGCAATATATCATTGAAGGAATTTATATGACCAAGGTGATTTTTGCGATGCGCAGGTAAAGAGGGGACAAAACGAGTTTTCTGTTTTGGACACTATTTTCCAGCCAATAAGCATGAAAATGGTAGCGAATTTTTCAAAAAGATCTGAAGAATGGTTGTCATACCTTCAAATCTTAATTTTTTGACTCTATAATGTATGCATATAGAGTTCTTAAACTTATAAACTTATATCAACATATACTGCCTGAATCAGGTTGAAAATCAAAAATTGGAGGAATGACATCCATTCTTCGGATCTTTCTGAACAATTTGGTACCATTTCCATGCTTAGCGGTTGGAAAATAGCATCCGAAAGAGAAAACTTGGTTTGCCCCCTCTTCACCCGTGCATCGCAAAAATCAACTCATTCGTATAAATTCCTTCAATGTTAGTAAGGCTTGTCAAATGCATGTTTAATGAAAAAATGAAACATATGACTTTGCTGTGCTTTGTCATCATATTAGAGCCAGCCATAGCAGCTGTCTGACCCTGTCTCTTGAGAGTGGAGAGACAGTTTACGCTTGCACTTTGTTTCGCAGGTGGTGGGGATTGTCGGTTCAAGGGGGAGAGGCTTGCCTCTCCCACTATCACATCAACTACAGAGCTATTGAGACAAAAATCTGCATTTGCGGAGACAAGCGCTACCTACCGATATGAAATGCAACTGCACTGAAACCGCAGCAACCTTGCGTAAGAATGTTACCTCTGTCTCTCTACTTCTCTGTGGTTAAAACAAAAAATGAGCTTCATTGCTGTTATTGCCTTGCCACTAGAAAACAACAAAAAGGAGAATCTATCAATCAATTCTTCTTAAATCTCAAAATGATAAACAGCATACTGATCAACTCCTACATTATATATGTTCAGGAAATTGCAAAGAAAAAAAAACCATGTCTCAAAGAACATTTGCTAAAGATGTATGTGGTGAGCTGACCACTCCACAAATCATGGAACAGCAAAAATTCCCAAATTTTTCAAGGAATCTCAAGCATCACATGGAAGATATTGCTGGACCATCAGCCTCCACAGCTGAAGAAGTATGTCAGGAACCAGCTAAAAGAAAAATCTGTGCAATTTGCCCCCCAAAGAAGAGGAGGATGATGGTACCAGTGCTCAATTTGCACTAAACACATATGCTTAGAGCATTTGGGAAATGTCTGCATAGACTGTGTCAAAAACGAATAACTGATGAAAATTTGAGTGTAATTCACATAAAATAATGTAGTCAACAATATCTGAGTGTCAAATAGAATTAATATTAACTTTTATTATTTTTATTTTATTTTTTTCCAAAAGTAGTCTGAGAGACTATGTTATACCATTAATGTGTGGTGTAGGGGCGATACCATTCTAGGGTTAACAGTGATCTTCCTTTGAAAGTTTTGTTCTTCAACTTCCTTGTCTTCTCCATTGAGGGCTTCCTCCAATTTGCTCAATCTCCTTCCAATTTTGCAAATATAGAACAGTGACATTACATAGGTGTTTTGCTTCTCTAAATCCTTTAACCCATAGAAATTGCCAAAAAGTTTTAGTTTTTGACCATGGCAGATGCTCTTGCAATGGAACTGACACTTGCATATAACCTGAAAATAAAACCAACATATCACCAAAAAGAAACATTAATTTCAAATTGGCTGCTTGACTCTGTTATTAAAGGATGCTGATGAAACATTACTGAAAAAAGTCATAAAAATACAGCTTAAAAGCTAAAAAATAATATTTTGATTAGAGCTTATAAATACCTGCTCACTAGGTGGAAGTTTTGCCAGAACAAGAACATTACTTTTTCCTTCAGCTTGAAGACATTTTCTTTCTTCCTGAGCTTGTCCTTCACCTTTCTGTCTTCTTTTACGCACATTAACATCCATTTATATGGAATTAATACATCAAAACACAGCACTCAAGTGTATATAAAAAGATGTATTTAGACGCACTGCAAGGCATGCTCGAATAACCTCAAATGGCAACAAACAACAAACTTGTGCTTCTGTCACTTGACTCAGATTTTACCAAACTGACTCCATGACTTGGCACAAACCCTATCTTGCAGATTTTTTTTCAACTACTTCCTGATGTTCTGTTGCTTAGCCCATTATTTACAGTTTTGGGAACTACATTTGGATTGCTATTCACCAGAAACATTAAAAAAAATTATTTGTCACTTGACCCATTATTTACAATAGCTGCTCAATTTCCATTGGAAGTGCCATTTTTTTTTTATTTTTTTTTTGAGGATGGAGCCCACATAGGTCTGAGACCTGTGCGTGGGTAATGAGTTGGATGATGGTGATTGATGAGTTGGACCTACAGTTTTAGGTGGGTTCCGAACCACCGGGAAGTGATTTTACAGCAAAGAATTGGACTTGAGATGGGCACTGAGGCAGCCAAAACATTGTTATTTGAACAAGCTATTTCAAGTTGTTTAATAATTATGTTTTCTGCTTTGAAATTTTCAGTGATATGAAGGATGTAGGGATTTACATAATATAAATGCCATATTCAGGTTATTGCCAAATAGTTTAGGTAGAGAAGTGGGTATGAAGTTCTCATATGAGCTCAACACTGGGAGTTCAGAGCTGTTAATGGCTTCTAACTGTGTATTTGTGAGAGCTGGATCACACAAATTCATGTCACCAAAATGATTCAAACTAGTAACTTCCAGACGTTTTTCTAACTAAGCTAGAAACAAAACTCATTAATTACAAAAAGGTGGGTAATGCAGTATTTGAGACAGTTTTATCAAATTTTGCCCTAATGTCAGCTGGCAGTTTTTGTAGACAACATAGTTATCAAGAAATCAGCTTGGTCAATTTTAATGTTGAACAATGCTTGCTTGGAAGCATTTATTTCTATGGAAAATTGTTTTAGAGTTTCAAGTTCATTGTCAGAAGGCTTGAAACATTCTCATCAACATTGAAAATATTGAATACTTTTGAAATTTCACATTGACTACAATGTTAGTGTTTCTTGCAATGTCACATGTTCAACATCAGTTTTGTTGAAATTTCAAATGAATAAAACTAGTGCAAATACTTGAAATAACAAAAATATTATTAAAAAATCACATAGGCCTAGTTTATTAATTTTTTCAACAATATAATAAGAAGTAACTAGTAATTTAATAGAGCTTATATTAATTTTATAACACATTTTAATTCATTATCTATTCCACAAATTCTTTGATGTTAGGGACTGACTTTGAATACTTCAAATCATTGTAGAAATTATGCAGGTATGGTGGAATGAGCTCCAATAGATCCATAAGATCTTTCTTTTCCTAATTGGATATTGGTTGAGTTTAATCATAGCATTTTTGGGGTCCAGTTTTGCTGTCTCAGCACATACTCCTCTTTGAAGGAAACTGAATGTCATGAATGGTTCTTTAGTATATAGCGTTTTTTGTGATAAAATTTTCCCATGTCAGTGTACCAAAACCACTTCACAGCATACCAACTGAAAGCATTTCCTTCAGCATCTTTTTTTCTTAACACAAAATTGCTTTTTTAGCAATGAAGAAAATTCCAAAAAATCATTGTGTGTCAGTTCAATGACTTAAAATTTTTCCCCTGACTTGCCAGTTGATCTGTCAAGTTGAAACCAGTCATGAGGAGTATAAATTGGCATTTGTAGGTATTTCTTCTGCTTCTCAACCATTCTGGTGTAGTGGCATTTTCAGTGTAGAGGTAGACATGACCTGGGACTGATTATGCCACAAGTTGATATTTGTAATGTTGTACTCAGTGTACTTTTAGTTTATAGATGATGTCAGTTACAAGAGAAAATGTTGGATTCACCCAATAATAAGCAACAGGAAGTCTGAAGGCTTGTTCCATACATTGTATTGCAAATTAAGAAAGTGTTCAGGCAAGTTTTTAAAATTTTATTGCATGTCTCAAAACTCTTTGATTACTTGTTACAACTCTAGCATTTCTGTTTTTCTAATTCTCATCATTTTTATTGTATAAAATGGGGTATTTCTCTACTTATAATATAATAAACTTGCAATCAAGTTCAAACTCCATTGTTCACAATAGAATTCACTTTACTTGAAACAATTCATAATACAATTTTAAATAGAATAGCGTTGATGTGGCTTGCACCTTGGATGCTGGTTGGCTGTGGACTGATGAAGTACTACAGTCTACAACTAGTGGAGCCATCCAATGGCAGCAAACTGTGGTACAAAAATGGGACAGGTTCTTTTTCCACACAACACTTCATTCTGCAGCATGCTGTAGAATGTTTCACACTGCAGACTGTTGCTAGTGGAGCCACCTCCATTTGTTCACTATCTTCTCATTTATCTGACTTAACAACCACAATTTGTAGTGCAATAAATAATGGCCAGTGGAGCCCCAGCCTTATATGTACAGGTGGCAATTTGATTTCTGCCACAATCACCTGCCCCTTCATGCCACATATAACATCTGATGGCACCATTTGCTTCATTCATTGTCAGGTTATATGTTCATAGTTGTCTTTTGTAGAAAGAAACAACTGATGTTTTCAGGAATGGTGTTGATAAACACTGTTGGAGATCAAACAAAAAACATTTTTCTGTCATCCCATTTAGCAGCATTCTTTTCCTTATCTTTTTCAATATAAGCTAAGTCAGCTTCCTCATGGTGTCTATCTTTGAAATTGAAATTTATTGCCAAAAAAATTCTTACAACAATCTTGAAAAAAAGCACAGTCGAGTAACAAAATGTAGAGTACATATATACAAAACATACACTAAATTGTATAAAAAAGAAAATTTCTGGCACTGCCAACAAAAGCTTAGCTTGAGTGTTGGCAGTGAGTTGCAGAAAAGAAAGAAACAATTTTAAAATAGATACAATAGAAAAAGCTGCAAAAACAAACATGATTGAAAATACTAAATCTATGTAGGTACTCCAGTGGAAAAAATGAAAGATTGTAGTGAAGGACTACAGAAAAACAAATAATAATGAAAAAATGTAAAAACTAACGCTAAACATGCAGAAGACAATAAATTGGCTATTGATTGATGATTGCCACATGAAAACAATACAGTATGTTGGGCTAGTACAGTGATAATTTGTATTTATGCTTCATTTTCCGAAACAAGGCTAAACTACTGTTGAACAATATCGAAAAGATAATCTGTTTCATTGTATAGTTAACTTGAAAAAAATATTTGTCTTTATCCACTCATCTATTTCACTTTTTAATCTCCTAGTAATTTTTTTGTTCAAGAAGTCTATTGGTATTTTATTTATTAAATAGTTGCAATAGTATGGGAATTGATGTCTATTTATTGTGAGCTTAACAAGATGTATATTGAATCGATTTGTATTATTAGTGCGTATATTGTAGGGGGTAGTGTGAGCTGTAAAAAGGTTTTTGTTTTTATTTAAATATAGAATTACATTTTTTATATATGTTTGTCTAAGTGTTGGTACATTGAATTCAGTGAAAATTTCTCTACTCGGATATAATCGTGGTCTTCCCAGAGCAGCTCTAATTATGTGTTTTTGTAGAATGAAAATCTTTTTGAAGTGTGTATCATAAGCTGCACCCCACACTTCAATTATGTATTGAAATATAGAGTGAGCATATGCAAAGTATATTCTTTTTATTATGTCTATGTTTTTTATTTTATTTATTTTGTAGAAAATGTAAGTTAAATATTTTAATTTTGAGCATAAATGGTCTATGTGCTTGTTCCACTTTAGATGTTGATCTATTATTACGCCAAGATATTTGATTCTTTGTACTCTTTCTAGGATTTTCATTTCCTGTTCATCATCATTCACCCCTCCAATTATAACTCGGTTTGGAAATAAATTTAGTGTTAAGTCATTTGCTGGCTGACCCACAATGTTAGGTGAGAAAGTAATATATTTAGTTTTATCTGCATTAAGTGTTAAGATGTGATTTTGAAGCCATTTCTGAACTATTTTTAAATTTATGTTAGCATTATTGAAAGTTTCTTCCCAGGTATTGCCACTAATAATCAAAGTAGTATCGTCTGCAAAAGACAGGGTGGTACAATTTGTAAGGTTTAGTTTCAGCAGGTCATTTACATATATCAAAAAGAGAATAGGAGATAAAACGGAACCTTGAGGCAGTCCAAAATGTGATGTGAATCTGGTGTCAGTTTTTTCATTTACTGTCAGATGTTGCTTCCTATTAGTCAAATAACTAGCAAGTAGCTGATTTGCAGTACCTCGTATTCCAGAAATTTCCATCTTATTCAAGAGGATATTGTGTGGGATGGTATCAAATGCTTTTGATAGATCCATAAAAACTGCCAGTGTTTTTTCATTTTTATTAAAGCTGTTGAAAACAATATTATTCAGATGGATGACTGCATCCTTAGTGGATTTATTTGGTTGAAACCCATACTGATTACTGCTCAAAATATTTTTTTTCTCCAAAAAACTCATTATTCTTATTTTTATTATTTTTTCTAATATTTTGGATAGGTTACTAATTAAACTTATTGGTCTGTAATTTTCTGGCTTGGTAAGGTCTCCTGACTTTGGTATTGGTATGATTTTGGCTTCTCTGAAACTATTGGGGAAATATCCTTGACTCAAGCATTTGTTTATGATGTATTCTAATGGAGATGTGATGTAATGGGTTTTTTTTTAAGGAATGGTCCAGTAAAATTATCTGGACCAGGTGTAGCCTTGTTTTTTATCTGGTCTATTATTGATTGTATTTCATCAGTATTTGTGGGATTAAGGAAGATACTTTGTATACATGGGTTTGCTAGAGGTTGAGGAATTGGTATATAATTAACATTCTCACATATTTTCTTTGCAAAAGTTTCTCCTACATTTGTAAAATACTGGTTGAGAATTGTCGCATCAAGTTTAACTGACTTTGAATTTTGTTTTAGCTCTAGTAGTTCTTTAATATATTCCCATGTTCTCTTAGAATTTGTTTTGTGCTCCTCAAATTTTTTATTAAAGTAATCTATTTTAGTTTTTCTTATTAAATCATTTAGTGTGTTTCTGTACATTCTATAACGATTTTTTAATTCAATATTGTTTGGTTGTTTAGTAAGCTTTCTATGTAGTTTATCTCGTTCCTGGATTGAATTTACCATACTAGGAGTTATCCAGCTTTTAAGAGGTCTTTTGTTCCTACTTAATTTTACTGTCTTTGTTCTTCTCCATGTAAGTTTTGTCAATTTATCAACAAAGAGATCTATCATAATATCAATATCATCAGTATTGTACACCTCATACCAGTTTTCCTCCTGTAGATCAATTATCAAATTGTCGAAATCTATCACCTTTCTCGTCCATACTTCACCACATTCTGATTCTTTGTCTGGTATTCCGTTTACATGCAAAGATACACTATAGTGGTCAGTTATATTTGTCTTTATAATTGCACCTTTCACCAAATTTTTGTTATCAGGACTTTTCTTTAAAAAAATGTGATCTATACAAGTACTGTTTTTATTAAAATTTCTAGTCGGTTTATTAATATAGGATTTAAAGCCATTCATGTGTAACATACTCAAATATTCATTTGTTAAACTATTATTTTCAAGAATATTTAAATTTATGTCTCCTATCACAATAATGTTAGAGTTGTGATTAATTTCTGATAGAAATGAGTCTAGACTTGTTGTGAATGCATTGACATTTAGAGCCGGGGAGCGATAAATTGAAACTATTGTATATTTAGATTTATTTATTGAGCATGAAATGCAAATAGAGTTCGCCTGTTCAATGTTTATTTCAATTATCTCTGGGGAAATTTTTTCATCAATGAACAGGCACACTCCATCGCACTTTGAGTATTTACTATTTTTATGATAGGAATTATAACCCTCTAATTTGTAGTTGAATTGATTATCATCTGTAATCCATGTTTCGGATAAAGCAATTATATGGAATTTCAAATTAACGTTACCTATGTAGTGGACCAATTCATCAAAATTTTTATTGATGCTTCTAATATTAGTATGGAAGATGTTGAAAAGCCCGCTATTTGGTTCGTCATTATTTTGTGGTTCAAATGAGAAAAAGTCTTCAATTTCTGATGTATTGTAGTAGCCTATAAGTTCATCATTCTCATAAAATGACATAAAAAAAATTGACAAAATTGGAGTAGACTCCAATTAGATTAGAAAAGATAAAAAGAAATGAAAAAATAAAAATGAAGTACAAAAAAAGAAAAAACGTAATTAGAAAATCTCCGTGCATAACCAACACACCAATTCATTAATCATCCTTAAAGACTGACAATTGAATATACAATAGTAGCAAAGTAATTTTTGCGTTTAATGATAAGACCACGTTTCTATAAGATTCTATAGTAGACTCTAAACTCTAAGACTCTAAACTAGAAACTAGAAACTAGAAAATAGAAGAAAGTATAATTATAGTAAAATAGCAAACTAATTTATATTCCGTAGGAATGAAAGGAAAAAGCAAACACAAAACAGCCCCAAGTTAAGAGACGGCTGATTTTTTTTCTAATTCCGTTAAGATTAAGTGACTGCTTGTTGCTTCGAACAACAATGAAAACAATACAAACCCTGCAGTACCATTTCATAGGTCCTCTGCTCCTGCTTATCAATCATTCACTCCAAAACGATTCTCAATCACTCATCAAGTCATTCATTCTCTCTCAACGCAGTCATTCAATTCTAATCTATTTTATTCTCTCCCTCACTCTCTCTCATTCTAACCATCTCTACTTAACGTTCAAGCTATCTGTTGTCAATTTCGCCTTTATATTATCAGTGAGCAAAAACTATTATCTTACTCATTGTGAGAAACATTAGACTATCTTTTTCGCTCAATCAAAGAAGAGTAGACCTACTTAATTACAGAAAAAAATCACTCGTTAATGGTTTATAAATGATACACAACTCTATAGAAGAGAGGTATTTCCACACAAGGTTGAAAACGAGAAAAAAAAGTCGGTCCATAAGTTGTAGAGTTGAGATTTTTTTTTAAATTTAATCACATTGTTGCATGCATTCCTCTTTCGCGCTCCCTCACTCTCTTCCACTCCCACTCTCTCACTCTCTACCACTCCCACTCTCTCCATCCCACACACACACACACACACACACACACACACACACACACACACACCGCCAAAAAAGCAGAGAACCATATAAATATAAAATAAAAGAAAATATTAGCACTTCCTAGATTATAAGTAATAAAAAATACTTTGAAAAATATGATCGTTATTTCCTTAATTCACATCAGATATTGTTTCCATAGTTTTTCCACTCATAGTTCTTAATTTTAGTTATGAGTTGCTCATGTTATTGCGTTTATGAATTATGAATTTATGAGTTAGACAGTTGTTATAGAGTTGTTGGAACCAACTTAAATGTTCACTTTACTCACATTAGCAGCCGTGGATTCCTGCGTTAGGCTATTCAGGTCCTCAGCACTCCTCACTATGAAAATCCTACCTCCATCCTCCCACCTTACTTTGACTCGGCCCACCCTATCAATCCATACATGACGCAGCCCCTTCTCCCTTTGCATCACCTTTGCCAACGCGAATAGTTTTCTCCTTCTCGCCGTCCCAGACTGGTTGATGTAAATTGGAGTGTTGCCCTGTAAGTTTATGTGGGTTGTTGAAAAATTCTTGCAGTCTCTTTTATTTTTCAGCAAGGCTTCAGCGTCTCCTCTGCGGACGAATCTAACAATTATTCCTGGCACGGCCTGGTTTTTCGACTTCGGGAGGCGGTGACAAGCGTCAATCGAGAGGTGATCCAGCTTAACATTCAGTGCCCTTCCAATCTCGATGATTTTGTGGTTAACATTCTCGTTAGGCATTTCCGGAACCCCAAACACCTCGATAGTATTCCTCCGGCCGTATTGTTCCTGGTCATCTTGTTTAGTTTCCAGCTCATTTAACCTGACTTTTAAGTGAGCGTTCTCATTCGTTAATATGGTAATTTGTTCCTGCTGTCTGCTCATCTCTTTAGTAGTGGCCTCCAAACACTGTCTGCAAGCTGCTAAATCTGCCCCCAATTTTTCCAGCAACTCGTCTTTTAAATTTGACAAGAGGTTGTTTAATTCCTCAAAAGTCACCGGGGACCCCCCAATACTCGCACCTGAAATTGGTTTTACGGGAGTGCTGTCTGAATGAGCTCTCTGTAGACGTAGCGAACTTGTACATGCTTTGCATTTCCACACCTTGCCAGCTCCCTGCAGTACCTCCATTTCGGCGTCATTTAGTCCCACACATGAACCGTGGAAGATACTACAACACGTCTCACACCTGATTTTTGTTTTGGATGATCTAACTCTTTACCAATGGATTTTGCTTTAAGCATATCATTCTCAATTTGTTTTGGGTCTGAAGGACATTGCATTTGTGACATGTATCTACTTTAGGCCTTTTGAAGAAACTGTTCATTTTATAAAATTAATTTTCATAAATATTTTATAAGACAGGATTCACTCTTCTTTCACAGTATGAGTTGTACATGATCATTAGATTAAAAAATGAAGGGAAATATTTTTTTGTACTTTCTCAGCATAAAGTGTGATTTATACAAAGGATATAAATTTATGTGCACTTGTACATCATTCAATTTTTCAAATGAATGTTTAGTTGCTGGAGCTGTTCTACCCCAGTTATCTGCTTCAGTTATGCCTGACACACTTGTTGACTGATTGGTAACAATCAATGTGATGCACATGGGTGATTCATCAATATTGATCTGGAAATAATATCAATATGGTTACCATCATTCTTTTCCTTGGAAAGATCATCAGTCTTTTTTTGTAGATTATGCCTTGGAGACTCCAGTTAAGGAGTATAAGACAAGTCAGATTAACAATTATACAATCTTATACACTAGTTACCATAATTACTATATCAATAATAGTTTGGGGAGGTAAGCTTAATTTTGATGGGAAAGGAACTCTTGTACACTATAAAAAGCTTTAATAACTAAATATTTTTAAAATATTTTAAATATTGTTTTTTAAATATTTCTATATTTTCAAGACTCTTTAAAAACTGTGGTAGCTTGTAGAGTTTCCTACCAATATAACTAGGTTTTTGTTTGAATAAGCTACTATTGTGACTCACCAAGTGATATCTCCTTGGCTTCTTGTATTATAACCATGTGCATCAAGATTTTGGTTAAAATCATTTTTTTTACATACAAAGTAGCTTCATACACATATAAGCAGGGTACAATTAGGAGACTAAGGCCCATATTTATGAACATGACTTATGTTGATCTAAGCACAAGTTATCTAAGAATGAGTTGGAAAGGCTCTATTATATTGAACAAGGTCACAAGCTAACCTAAAATTGTGTTGTATTATCAGGCACTAATAAACATAAAATAACATGCATGAAAAGATGAAGATACTGCACCGCATGTAAATTTACAGTTACTGTTACATAATAATTACCATGCCAACATTTTTCAAATCATTATTTTCTGTTTCCCAAATTTGAAAAATGAGCATTCAATGCAGTGTATTGAATGCTATCTGCCGGCAGACCTAAGAACTTCATCCATTCTATTTTGTAGAAAGAGAATTCTATTCTAGTGCCAAAAAATGTATAGGTTAGAACTATAAAATAAGTAGAAATAATTTCAATAAGTCAAATATACAGTGAATTACATTGCAATAGTGCAAAAATTGAATATGATGATTTTATTTTAAAAGAATGAGCCAATGCTATACTAAAAAATGAAATCAAAATATGATGCAGCACAACAATCTAAGAACAGATTCAAGTCAGCTCTGTACCTAGCTTGGCTAAGAATGGGTTTGAGACTCCAATTATAAGCATGCCTTGTCTTTTAAGTTAAGAAGATGTTTCAGTAAGGTTCATGAATACAAACTTTAGTCTAAGTTTTACTTATACTACATGAGTTTACTAGCTGAAAAGTGAGGTTATAAGCCGACCCAGTTGTCCCTGCAACATTAACGTAGTGTAAATTCTTATATTAGTGTAAATTAGAGTTGTTTAATGTAAATTATTAATGTTAAATATTTATCAGGAGTCAGATCTTTGTTTTGGGAGCTGGGTTGGCTTTTAGGGTTACAGCTACTCGCTGGCTTGAACCTGTTAGTATAAGTAAGACTTATTGCTGTTAAGTCTGACTTATCCAATGCGACTCAAGTTGATCTTTGATAAGTCACGTTCATAAATATGGGCCCAAGTCTCTTGAACTATGGCCTACATGAATCTAATCTATTTACTCTTTCCATACACCTAACATCTTTCTTTTGGATCTTAATTTGTTTCCTAATAACTGATGGTGAATCAGAGTTCACTAGACAATCAACACAAGCTACCCTTTTGTCATGGGTCACCTTAAGACCAATAGGAATTGAAAATTTCTTCTGTCACACTCTTATCACCAGTATATACTTGAACTTCTAGAATGTCTTGATTTTGCATGAATTTTGAATGAATGATTTCAAACATCTCTCTGCTTAAAAGTTTTATTCTAAATTTTTCAACAGTAATACTTTTTTCAAACTCTTAAGGAGAGCATCCAGACTCTTATACCATCCACTATAAGTGGCAGTATGTATTTATTTTTACTTCTTCATCTACTCCTCCTATTTGGCTTTTCCACAGGAGTTATTTTATTCATCTGGCATAGACTTCCAATCCCAGATTCTTTCTTAAGTTCAGGAGATGGAGTGTTGTTTAGCTTCCTCTTCTTTGTAGCATGTTTATTATGAGCCCTGATCCATTCCATCTCTTTTGCCAAATCGTCTTCATTTGTTTAGTAGTTCTCAGCAACTGGGCTGCCAGGCTGTTGGCTATGGATGCTTTTCTCAATACCATATTTAGAAATCTTGATTCCAAGTCTTCAATTTCCTGTAAGAGTTCTGTGTTGTTCTTTTCTAACTCAGTCCTCTTCTCATCTGACTCTTTCCAGATAATGAAGAGCACCTGCTCAACTGAAATTTGGAGTTTATTTGCTTTAATATAATGATCTGGTGAACACTGGATCTCTGATGTATTTGGTGTGTTGGTGTCCATGATCTCATTAGTATCTTCCTCTTCTTCTTGCACTTCAAACTCAGGAGCAAGAAAACTAGGTAGCTTCAACAAGTTTCCACTGGACAACATAGTCTGTAATTCATGAACATGATTTACAGACCTTTTAATCAACACTCATGCATGCAAAAACGCAAATGCAAGCAATAGGATGGCCACACAAAAGCAGGTCACTTAGCTTGCATAAATACTGCAGATGACAACCATATTCAATGCAATATCTGTTCTACTTACTACAGTGAACAACTAACTGCTGACTCACTACTTCTACACATGGCTTAAAATCTACACTATCGAGTTCTAGCACAATACTCTATATAATAATAATAATAATAATAGTATAATAACAATCATAATAGATGATAACAACAATAATTAATGAAAATAATAAATTTAATTGATGATGGATAGTTATAACAATTTCTGGATTGGTGCACAGATCTTTGAACAACATTTGGTGCTCTCCTTTTTCCTTTCTTGCAGCAAATAGTTCATTCACTTGTGTAGTTTTGCCACCTTCCATCAATAATAACTTGTACAATGGGCTATCCATTAAATAAAATTCATCACTGCATTCATCTATTATGACCAGAATGCAGACATACTGAACCATGTATACATGACCAGATAATTTAAAATGCTTCAATATTTTGTTATACAATCAATGATTTAGATCAAATAGAGAAAAGCATTCATTGTTAAATAGAATTTGAAGAGACTAAAAACACTATACATAGATTGATCCTACAAAGGTATTAAAAACAATTTACTGATTCATGAACAGTACTGTCTTATTGCAATGCTGCCTGATATACTCCTTATGCAATAAACTATTCTTTTACTTAGCTATGTGTCTAAGTCTAACTTTCAAGTACAAGTCCACAACTGCTTTTGCAATTTCAAGGATATGGTTTTGAGGGCAAATCTCTTCAAGAATGTGATCATGGAGATCATCAAACAGTTTTTTCTATTGTGAATCTCATTACTGCATGTTTTAGAGTGAGTAATTCTCCTGCTTTGGGAAACTCAGTAATTTTGAAGAGGGTTCCCCTCACTGCCTTCTCTGCCTCCATACAAATGTCTATCACCTCTTTGCATGGAGTATGTTGCCTGCCATTATTTGGTGCATTAATGGAACTTGTGGATTGAATGTTATCTGTTTGTTTCATCAATCTTTCTGAAAAACTTGAAATTTCATTTTATGGGCTATCATTTTTACAATAAATCCACATATGTACATCACTACAGATTCAACATATTCAGTTAGCTGACTTCCAAAGTAGAGAAGCATATCTTTATTCAAAGCATCCTCAAATTCTTCCTCTAGGAATGAGAGGCCCTTTATTGAGTTCATCCAAGAAAGTAGAGGAACATTTTCCAAAGGAGCCACATTATCTTATATAAGTAGAGGAACATTTTCCAAAGGAGCCACATTCTCTTATATTTCACCTAATTCCTTACAATTAGTCTTTTGTATGCTCCCTTGAATTGTAAAGCAGATGGGTTGTTGTTGTAGTGTAATCTGCTTCTTATTGCACAGAAGAAGAGTTTAATGTGATCCTGGCTGAATTTGTTCATTCTTAGGTATGCTAGATATATCTCAAACATGCTTTCAATTGCATAGATTTGCATTAAAAACTTAGCAAAAATGTTTTTCTAGGAGTTTGCACTTAGTATCTAAATCCCTCAAACCTGAGAGGCATGATTTCATCTCATTGATGAAAGGCTCCCAAACATATTTATTATTAGTCTTAATACAACCTTTTTGACCTTTGGCAAGAGGGTTATTTGACTTTAAGCGATCAAAAAGGTTGTCAAAATTCAAACAAAAATCTGCTGTAGCAGATGCTCCCACAAACTGCTCCAGTTTTAAGTAATTTTCAAGGAAATGGAGAGCACATCCCACTGATGAACTCAGTGTTTGAGTTGCAAGTGACACTTTCATTTTTTGCTTTTTGTAACACATGTTTGTTTCTCAATTCATTACCAAATGTCAATTACTCTTCATATAGAATTTCATTCAGTTTTTCAATGAAATCCCACTTAATAGCCCTACTTTCTGTATCAAAAAGTATTTTTGTTTCAAGAAAATTCCATGCAAGTTTCAGCATGTGACATGCATCAAGTAGAACATGCACTCTTTCCCCAGTAACATGATTTTCAAATCAAGGTTGCATGTCACATGCTGTCATCTTAGCACCTTATTGCACAGATTACTCACTAGCCCATCAAAGGTAATGCCAACTACTGTGGCCCCACACTCATGTAGAGCTAATATAGATTAGATTACAATGGCAGACTTGATGTCAACAGTGATCCCACTACATAAAAAATAGCCAATTAAAGCCTTCCAAGAAGTGTTAATTCCTACTGCCAATGCCATCAAAATCTCCTTGGCAATCACATCAGCATTGCCACAAATACTTGGAATGTATTGGAATGTTCATATTGCCAATAATCTCTGTTCCATCCCAATCTACCTGTTTCCTAATGCACATTTTCTCTAAAACTATATTTACATAAACAGGATAACAACAACTACTTACTCTACATTTAACAGCCAGCAGGGCTTCTGAGGTAAATCCTAGGTTTCCCTCAACAGAATTGTACCAGGAATGAAGTGTATTTTCGTGAGGCAGTGTGTTCATTAATGTTCCTGCACAAACTTGTATGCAGCCGGAGAATAGAAATGAAGTGTCAGTGAAAATTACTTCAAAATTTTACTAAATGGTTCAGTTTTTGCTTGCAATATTCTATTCATAATTTCTGAAAATAATTCTCAAAATACCCCTCAAAAGTTTTTTTGAAGTACATCTTATGTCTACTTATTGATGAGATTATCATCTTGTAGTTTTTTAATAAGAACACTCATGGATTGAATTTTTATATCTTGCCTTCTACATCTGGCTACACAGGAAGAAATCTGCACCCTATGCTTTAAAATCTCTGACTCTTTTTGAGCAAGAGTAGTTTCAAGCCTTTTCCTAACTTTTGATGGACTTGCACTGAAAGAATAATTATGCTCCTTTAGTATATCCATGCCAGACACCTGAGTCAAACCAGCATCATGATCTTCTTGTGGAATAATACCAATCTCCACGTTTTCTTGACTCTTACACTTCTCTACTTGTGGTCTCTTGATCTGCAAAAAAGTTATAATTTTGAATAATTTACTATTAAAAATGAAGCTGTGTGACTTTCTGTACAAATTGATAAGAAATTCAAGTTTCAATTATTTTCTATATTTAGCAATCAGGCTAACTTTGCTGTCTAGCTGGAAAATTAATGTGAATAACTGATAGATTTGTGATACATCTAGTGACTTTCAGTAATACAACATATAATATAAATCTTACAACTCCTGAATGCTTGGAAAGTCATTTTCATTAACTTTTCCTTCAATGTTTCCAATTTATTCACCTCAATGCTTCTATTGCATCACTGAAATATTTGAATTGGAATAATGTATGAATTGAGTTACATAGCCAGGCTGTTATTTATTCTATGTAAAAACGCATAGTTTAGGACCTGTATAGAAAAAACAATTAAAGTCCGAAAATTTGGTGGTTTTGCAAGTGCTGTAAAGTTAGCTCAGGCCTTTTGAAGCTGCAAACTTGAATATATATTACTGGTAGTGATCTCAACTACATATTAAAAAATCAAAACTAGCAGTTTATTTGTGAATTTAATGTTCAATATGACTGGCCTTTAAACAATCCAACAATTAACATACCTTTGAGTGAGCATGATCAGGAAAATCAAAACGTGATGTACAGCAGTCTTCTTCAAAATTCTCTGAGTTTCTCCTCTCCAAAAGTCTTCAGGTATAAAGTGATTGAACACAACTTGTAATAGAAAAAAATTGCTCAAGTTGATTACTGACCAGTGGCAGATTACCCATTAAGTACAATAGGCAACTGCCTATGGACTGCAAACCACAACATTGAAAAAGAAGGGTTTCCTCCAGTCCATAAAGTTATTATTTATATTAAAAATGAGTTATTTAATGTTCAGAGCATATGGCATAGATTCACTGAGAGCATAAAAAACAATGTGTAACTGTTAAACTGGATTTTGATATTAACCGTGGATGGGTAGGCTACACTTATTTTCTGTGACACCAAAGATACATGGGGCATTCAGTGCCCACAAAACAAAATGGCATAGGCCTATATTTCATTAAAATCATTCATTTATGTACAGGTATGGAATATATTTTATTTAATATAGTTTAAAGATGCAAAATCAATGCAAATTTTGATTATCCTAATTAGTGAATATAAAAAACTTTTTTTGAAGTACTGTCAATAATCTATGGAAAAAATGAACATGATGGAATAATGTTTCTTCCAACTCACTTGAAATTTTTCATTGATCACAGTCATTACACAGCATTTGGTCATGATTTTTACATGTGAAATTCTTGCATTTGGAGCATTTGATTGTCGTTTTGGTGTCCTTTGACTTTGGCCACAGTACACATCTTCCTGATGAACAATTTGCGGCTGCCACTTGAGGTTGTTGGGGAATATCAACTCCTAGCTGTTCAGAAATCGAGACCCTTATACTTCTTTGTAGTGTTGGAGTTTGAAGCCTTTGAAGCATGAAAGGTTTCATCAGTCCTTCCCCCAAAGACAAAAGGAATTGGAGTCTTGATAGAACTTTTTCTCTTGCATTTGTTAGATTGTCTCTGACTTCTATGTAGGAATTCAAACATGCAAAATTCAAAAATCCATACAACATACAAAGAAGCCAGCATCTTGTTTTTCTACTAACTGTATATTTAGCCAACATCTGATCCAAGAGATCCACACCTCCTTTGGCTCCATTGTAAAAGTGGGTAATCTTTGGCTTCTGCATTCCTCTTATGAAAGTGTGACCCTCATGCATGTTGAAGAGGAGAAAAACGTTCTTATTCTTTTTTGGTATGAATGATAACAATGTTAGTTCTTTGTCAAAAATGAACATTGAAGTCTCTGCCTTGTGACCCTTCACCTGGATAAGTTCTGGAGGAATTTTTCTTTTATTTTTGCTCAAAGTCCCAACCATAGTCAATTTATGATTTTATAGCATTGACTTGGATAGAGGGACAGAGGAAAACCGGTTGTCAACTGTGATTTTCCTATTGCTGTTGTGAATTGTTTCATACAGTTTTTCTACAAAATAATCAGCTTTTGGTTCACTATCAGAATTAATTTTCTTCCCTGTATAAGGAATGGCATCAATCAAGTATGCATTTAAAGCATTACACATCATTACAATTTCGAATCCAATAAGCTCCTGGGGTGTAAGAGTCTTTACAGTTTTGTATGAAAATTTACCATAAGTCTCTAATTGGGGCAAAAGGTTCCATTTCTCATCTAGCTGATCTAGTAATTTTGTCATCAAACCAAATACAATTTGTAAGGAACTTGAAACAATTCTCTGGCATCACATTTCTAGTGATTCTCAAGCCTCTAAATGCCTGCCAAATCTTAGAGGTGGGGTTCAGTTGCATGCACAGTTGCATGATAGTGGATAACTGATGATATCCTTGCAGAAAGAAAGAGGGTTAAAGATGCATATGCTGAATTCAAATCATCTAGAAATATGTTAAGTGAAGGTAATTACAAAGCTCTAAAGAAAATCTATACAAAAGAAGTGAAAGAGCCAAATGTAAGAAAACAGCAGAAATTTTGAATAATAGTGTGTACTTTAACACAGCAGTGGGGATGTAATAAAAAATAGGCAAGTACCTCATATAGATGCTCATACTAGTGTCCTCAGAATAATTGATGAAAATAACAAATAGATTGATGATAGTGTAGACATTTGTAATTTCTTTAACAGATATTATCAAATGGTTGCTAAGAATCTTCAGAAATCTCTTAAAACAGGTATTAGTGATTCAAACATGTGGATTACTGAGAGGATTCAGAATGAATTAAAACTCCATCCAGTATCCCAAGATGAGTTTTCAAATATCATTGATAGTTTGAATAATAAAAAAACTGTAGGAATGGATGGGGTATCCTGTAAAATTCTGAAAGAATGTAAAGATCAATTGTTAGACCTTTTGATTCATCTGATCAATCATTCATTAGAACAAGGTGTTTTTCCAGATAATTTGAAAGAGGGGAAGATCTTGCCAATCTTCAAAAGTGGTGATAGAGAAAAGGTGGAAAACTATAGGCTCATTAGTATTTTAAATGTAATAAGTAAAATGTTTGAAAGAGTAGTTCTAAATAGGCTACTTCTGCACCTTCAAGAAGCTAACTTTATCTTTGATGAACAGCATGGCTTCCAGAAAGGGAGATCAAACTATTCATTGAAAGCGTTGTATTGCAGGACATCTCATCAAAGTGGGGGAGTAGCTATCTTCACTAAAAATGCTAAGAATATGCAAACATTCAACTTAGAATATATAGAGAAATTTGCTGTGGAAATGGATTTAGAAGTTACTGGTTTGTGAGTAAAAATCGACAATAATTTTGAAGTAGTGGTGTTAGGTATTTACAGGTCACAAAATGGGGAATGGAATAATTTTTGTGAACTATTCAATAGGCTTTTAGAGATTACTAGGCAAAGTAGGCAAGTAGCTCATGTAGATGCTTATACTAGTGTCCCCAGAATAATTAACGAAAATAACAAATATATTGATGATATTGTAGACATTTGTAATTTCTTTAACAGATATTATCAACTAGTTGCTAAGAATCTTCAAAAATCTCTTGATACAGGTATTAGTGATGCAAACATGTGGTCGAATACTGAGGTGATTCAGAACGAATTGAAAATTCCACCCAGTATCCCAAGATGAGTTGTCAAATATCATTTAAAGTTTGAATAATAAAAAAACTGTAGGAATGGATGGGGTATCCAGTAAAATTCTGAAAGAATGTAAAAATCAATTGTTAGACCCTTTGATTCATCTGATCAATCATTCATTAGAACAAGGTGTTTTTCCAGATAATTTGAAAGAGGGGAAGATCTTGCCAATCTTCAAAAGTGGTGATAGAGAAAAGGTGGAAAACTATAGGCTCATTAGTATTTTAAATGTATTAAGTAAAATTTTTGAAAGAGTAGTTCTAAATAGGCTACTTCTGCACCTTTAAGAAGCTAACTTTATCTGTGATGAACAGCATGGCTTCCAGAAAGGGAGATCAACAAAGACAGTCATAGTATCTCTAGTTGAAAAACTAATAGATTCTGGTGATAAAGCAATCTTTTTAGATGTATCAAAGGCATTTTATTGTGTTAATCATAGAACGTTTTTGGAAATACTGCAAAATGTAGGCATAAATGGGGTTGAGCTGAAATGGATTGAATCATATCTTATTGGGAGAAAACAATGTGTAAAACTGACTACAGTAGTTGGGAGTAGTATAGTAAAGAATAAATCTAATAAATTAGAAGTCCAAGCTGGAGTGCCTTAGGGCTCAATACTAGGCCCATTGCTTTTTTTGTGATTTGTCAACCATTTACTTGAAGAATTAATTAGTGGTAGAGCCATCTTATTTGCAGATGATACATCACTCATTTTCAGCAATTCCATTCTAGATCATTTAGAAATAAGTGCCCATATAGTCCAGGCAATGAATGCTCAAAAAAAGGTATAGAGGGAAATTCTTGGAACACAATTTTTGACTTCATATCTTTGTTTGGGCTAGTTAGGAGGGGAACATATCAAAGGTCCCCGCCCATACCCCTTAAGCCGGTTGGAGGGAGGGGGGTTGAAAGTCTCATTTTTCTGTTTTCTGCTTGTATCTCAGAAAACATACGTCCTACCGACATTACTATTCTATACAAGTTCTATCCAGTCAGGTTTTTGATATCTTGTATAGTTTTTGAGAAACTCTTGAAAGTCTGTGATTTTGAAAAAAAAAATTTGTATCACATTTTTTTCTCTTTTTGACCGGATAACTCTTGAACGCTGCACCAAAAAACTAAATAATGGTCATATGGTTGTAGAGCATAAAATTCCTTTCAATAATATATATTACTTCACTATTTATCTATTTTCCTTCAAATGTTAAAGCAGTTTCAGTGTTGAGCATGTAATCTGAAGCTTTGCAACAACTGTTGACAATGATAACGAATGTTCAAGAAAATGTATAGAGGAAACTCTTGGAACACAATTTTTCACATCATAACTTTGTTTGGGCTAGTTAGGAGGTGAACATATCAAAAGTCCCCGCCCGTAGCCCTTATGCCAGTTGGTGGGAGGGGGGTTGAAAGTCTCATTTTTTTTTTTTGCTTATATCTTGGTAAACATACGTCCTACCGACTTAATCATTCTATACAAAATTAAAGCTGATTAAATTTACTATGAGTTTTATCCAGTCAAGGTTTTTGATTTCTTGAATAGTTTTCGAGATATCTGCTCTTGAAAGTCTGTAATTTTGAGAAAAAAAATATTTTGCTTCACGTTTTTGCTCTTTTTGACCGGATAACTCTTGAATGATGCACCATAAAACCACATAATGGCCATAGGGTTGTAGAGCATTAAATTCCTTTCAATAATATATATTACTTTACTATTTTATCTATTTTCCTTCAAATGTTAAAGCAGTTTCAGTGTTGAGAATGAAATCTGAAGCTTTGCAACAACTGTTGACGAAATGATAACGAATGTTCAAGAATGTTCAAGAAAAGGTATTGTAACGAATTTTAGTTATATTCTAACGTAATTCGAATTTCTCTCAATTATTATTTTCTCTGGGAATCAGAAATATTCCCATCAAATGTTTGTTGTGGTAGGTAAACAGTATTATCTGACAATAACACAAGTATCAGTAAAGAAGACAGAACTGTGCCGATGGTCAAGAGATAAAAGTAATATTCCATCTCTAATTCGATTTATATTTCAGACTCTCATTGTTGTCTTTGTTATTGTACGATTCAAAGAACAAGAGAATATTCTCTTTTCTATAAAATGTTCTACCTCTGAATTAATTTAAATAATGAAGTACATTGTTCAACGTTGTTATTGTAAAACTCAAACCATCGTGAGAATGTATTCTCTCCATCTTTGTCTACTCCCTCTCACTCAAAACAAAACAAAGACAAGAGTGAAGGACAGTGAATGACCACTGACCAATGACAGCTATGAGAACTGTCTTGACGCATGCGCAATTAATATGGTTTTCACTTATTTCTGAAAGTGAAAACAAGTGGACGATCAATTACTCTGCTGACCGTCGACAAGTAATATTTCATTATGTGATTACTAAAATGTTTCTAAGTCCTTTAAGATGTAAATAAGTAGTTGTTAAAGTAGTAGGTTGGAACCATTATTCTTAGTTATACTTTTGTTCCAGTTTTATGTTAGTTCAAGTTATGTGAGCTTAGTTTACAAAATGTCAACTCTACAAGATTTATATTATGGATATAATTATCTCCGCTATAAAGCGGTCCTTGAGACGGGTTTTCTTGAATGGGAATTCAACTCTATGGCACGAGATATTTGACTGGAGATTTCATTCCTAGACGTGGAATTTGACTTGAGGAGACGGGTCTCTTACCTGTGACCTGATACGTGTCGTCTTGATTTAGTGATCTGCAAAACCTGAGTTCAATTTAATAGAGACTTTCCACTTCGTATTCCAAATGGACTGTGAATAATATCGCCAGATAAAGTGAGCGTACGTACGTTTTATTTCGACAGAACTTCGCTATGCCAAGGTAACACCGTTTACATTACCGTACTACGTATTAAATTCGTTAACTTCGTTTCCGACGTAATGGTACCAATAATTTCGATATCTTCGTAACAAGGGACTTATTTTAACAACTGGGCCCAGGCTGAATATTCTATTGAAATTTTTTATGTAATATTTTGAAAGGTTAACATCACTTCTTTTATTTGTAAAGTGCCAAATTATTAATTTTGTTATTATAATGAGTTCCAACCATTTCTTGTGTTTTTGTGACTTGATTCCCGCCTCTAGATAAATTGGATGAGAAACCTTTTTTTAGTGATTGTCTTGTCTTTCTAAATTAAATTCCAAATTATTTCTAAATTATCGATTCTTCTAAATACAAGGCAATTCCACTGCGCAACTCTGCTGTTGCTATTTTAAGCAAAAGCAGCTAAATTTAAATACTATTTTTAACTTTAACTTCAATAAAATTCTCATCTAAGTTAATGGTTTAGAGGCCGGATGACCGTCAGCATGATAGAACATAAGTAGTAATGATGCATATTAGTAGATCTAATTGAAATTCAACTAGAAATAGTAATTGGAATTGAGTAATTAGTGAAAGTTAGGCTACTCAAGCAGTTTTCCCCTAGAGTTAGGTTAGGAAATAGTTGTATAACCATGATGAGGTCGCCCACCCGCCAGGTATCTGTCTCTTCAATGGAGAATAAAACAGTCAATTATTGGGATATTAAAGAGGAAGTTGAAGCAAGATTCAATTTTGATTTACTCCCAATTAGTAAATTTAATTCTAATTACTTAAGCAAAGAGTCTTTACTTTATGAACTTGAGACCTTGGGTCAACCGCCCAGTACTTTGTGTGAGCATGATCTAGCTTCACTAAGAAAAGAATACACGAGTATTGTTAGTCAACCTGAACCAAAAATTTCAAGGATAAATTATGATGAAAATAGTAGTAAACAGGCAATTGGTAAAATTGAATTATTTTTTAGTAAGGAAGCCGAATTCTTAGCTGGTATTCCAGACCTGCCAATTCCGGATAAAAAAGTTAATGTAGGTCGAGGAATGACAATTTTCCTACATATAATAAACCGGATAAGTCAGTTATTAACTTATGCTAAAGAAGTCAATAATCAAGAGTTGATTGATAAAATAGAAAGTTCCATTGTGACAGCCCAGAACGTTTTTACACAATTGATAGATTTGAAAGAATTTTTGAAAAGTCGAGCTTCATCTCCCGTTACTGAAAGCCTATCAGCTCCTGATTTCGAAACTGGAGTACAAAAATTCCAACCTGTAGAAGTTCCCCGTATTCAAGTGTCTGAAGTTGGAATTGCTGGCAGTAGCAATACAATTCAAACCGTAGTTCCACGGAACTTCCACCGAAATTGAAACTAAACATTAATCAACATCAGATACCTCGTACTACTATTGTAAATAATGATGACGAAAATAGTATGTTTCAATTTGGTAGAAGTAGAGAAGAGAATCCACCAATTAGTATGAATTATATTCGATCTAATAACGAAAATCCGAGATTGCCGATAATGCAATCAAACATGACAGAGGTTTCGAATACCTCATATTCTGCTTTCAGTAATTTGTACACAAAATTATC
The DNA here is from genome assembly GCA_948455865.1 of Conomelus anceps. Lineage (NCBI taxonomy): Eukaryota > Metazoa > Arthropoda > Insecta > Hemiptera > Delphacidae > Conomelus > Conomelus anceps. The sequence continues at coordinate 68,402,822 of OX418217.1, read as the reverse complement.
GAACCCTATTGAAAGTCTAATAAAAGAATTACCTATTTCAGATGGATTAGGAATAGATCATTTACTTAAATTTATCGAAATATGTTTGAAAATTAAGGAAAGAGGGAACTTAACTGACCAACAATTATTCAGTCTAATTCATAGTTCAACTGTAGGACCTCTTTCTGATCGCCTAGATTTGGCAGTAAATTTTAATAAAACTTTCGATCAGTTTCATGGAGATATTCTCGCGCAATTCATTCCAACTAGATTAATTACCGTAATAGAAAGAGAGAGGTACTATCGACTTCAACAGAGAGGAGAGCCGCTCCCAGCATATATTCTGTCAATTAAAAATTCTGCAAAATTGTTGAGGTTGGATAAAACCGAAGAAGAAATCGTATCTAACATATGTTCAGGTTTGAATCCTGAAGAAAGATCAAGGTTAGTGTTTCAGTTTCGACCTAGAAATTTCACTGAGCTTAACGAGATTTGCGTACAATCACAAAATATTCAGTATGCCGATATTGAGAGAGACCGATATGAAGCTCAATCAAGTAGGAATGAACCTCATTCATTCAGAGAGGTAGGAACCACTCCCAGAAGATGTTTTCATTGTCAAAAAATAGGTCATACCGCTAAAGTTTGCAGGTCTAACCCTGATAGTTCGAATTTTCAAGGGAATAATCAAAAAAGGAATAATGTCACCCAAAATTCTAATAGTAATTCTAAAAATTTAAGTAACATAAAATGCTTTAAATGTCAAAAATTCGGACATTATGCAAGTAACTGTAAAAACCAAAAGGCATGACTAGTAAATTCCAATAAGGCAACAAAAATTAATAATAAGACAAATAGGAATTTTGTGTCTAAATTTAAATCCAATAAAACCCACTGGATAAATTCTATGGAATCAAATAATCAAATTAATAGAAAAAGAACGTCATTGTATCCCAAGAGTTCCTTAAGGAAAAATAAATCCAATAAAAAACTCAAAAAAAAATCACAGAAATCGTTCAATAAAATAAAAACGAAAGCTTTATCCTACAAAATAGTCCCATTTGTAAATTGCAGTTTAGGAAATAATAATATCAAATCAATAGCTTTAATCGACTCTGGTGCCTCTAGGAGCATAATTTCAAAAAACATTTTAGATGATTTATTAAATTCAAACCCTGATTTACAAGTAGAATATGATGATCTTAGTTGCACTACCGCAAATAATGGAAAAATGATTTTAAAACAATCAATAATAGTGAAAATTAAAATAGAACACTGTAGTTGGAAATTTAAATTTTTTATAAGCGAAAATTTGTCTTTACCAGTCATTCTTGGCTGTGATTTCATTCATCATACTCAACTAGTAGTTGACCTTTTCAATAAAAGGTATTATTTCAATTTTAGACCTCAGTTCAAGTTTACCTTTGAGTATAATGATAATAACGATTCATTGAAAATCCAGAATGTTATTAAGGCGGATATGCTTACCGATAATTTGTCAACTAAACAACAAAAAAGATTAGATCAAGTTTTAGGAAATTTTAGTCAGGTACTTACCGAAAAATTAGGCAAGACCAATTTAGTAGAGTACAAAATTAAATTAACCTCAGATGTAGTTGTTAGAAAAGCTCCATATCAACTTAATCCAATGAGAATGGAGATTTTGAATACTAAAATTAAGAAAATGCTTGATGAAGGTATTATAGAACATTCCACTTCGAACAACGCTAGTCCATGTTTCTTAGTCTCAAAAAAGGACGGCGGTGAAAGAGTAGTAATTGATTATCGTGCACTTAATAAAAGAATTTCATTAGATTCTACTCCTCTCCCTAATGTAGAAAATATTTTTCACTGGTTTCACGGCGCTGAATATTTTTCCGTTCTCGACTTAAATCAAGCTTATTACCAGATGCCTCTCGCCGAAGAAAGTAAAGATTTAACAACTTTTGTTACCCCTAGGCGCACGTACAGGTTTACAAGGGTCCCATTTGGGATATCCATTGGAGCACAGGCTTTGACCTCTGTCTTAGACCTGCTTTTTGAAGATATAAAATTTAAATTTGTAGTGCATTATCTCGACGATATTGTAATTTATTCCAAGGATTTTGAATCACACTTAAAGCATATTGAAATTGTTTTATCAAAATTAAGAGAAGCTGGTTTCACTGTGAAACCGGAAAAGACAAACTTCGCCAAAAAACAAATTTCATTTTTAGGAAACCTTATTGATAAAAATGGTATCACAATAGACCCAGTGGCGTAACGTTTTCCAGTTGGGCCCCCCCGCAACCGATTTTCCGGGCCCCTCAAAATCATATAAATATCCCCCCTCACCCTTGCCACCCCCACCCCTCCCTGAAAAACTTGCATAATTATTTTGTGGGCAGTTATAATTATGTAAGAACTAAACACCTTTTTATAAATTAAATTTTAAAATTCAATCATGTTTCAAGGGGGGCAAGTCTAATGATTTGAGCTGTAGCGTGCGGGCTTCTGAAAGATGGAAATAGATGAGAGTTGATTATATTATAAATAATTAATCTTGAAACCTAGAAACCTTGAAATTGATGTCTTCCATAGGATCCACATTCACATCCTCCTTGTTAGCACCTTCGCTTCTTTTCCCAGAAAATGTGTTCTCTCAGAATTCGCCTCATTTGCAGACACGGACACAGGTTCAATTTTTAATAAAAAGGCATTTTATCTAAATTACCGCGAAATTACTAAGTCAGGAAAAGAGAAAAAACTAAGAAATTTATTCTCAAGAGACAGAAGATAGAAAACGTAAACTACTTATTCAGTACTTGATCCTATTATAAGAAAAAAATTCAACTGCGTTGGGAGAACTGACAATTGCTCCAAAACTATTATTTATATACTTATACAATAATCACGTAATTTATCCGATATATCAAGGGTATAAATATTCCTTCTGAGCATATTGTTTAAAAATGTACTAGTCGATAAAAAATAGAAATAACTAAAGCATGACCGTACAACATCACAATACCATAAACGCAGCATGTTGAAAAATAGAATAGAAATGAAAAAAAAATGGCACTCCAAATAATAAAATTCACGATCACGAACTCAATAATGAATAAACATATGGTTTACTCTAGGCCAATTTACCGGACACTTGTATCCAACAGGACGATTCAAAAGAGACTGAATTCAAAATACTGTACGAAGAAAAATATTGACTTTAATTTCTACACAACCCCCCACTTTCCATTACTTCGTATATGCTAATATACATTGAGGAATTCGATGGGAAAATAATATTAATTTCCTCTAATATTTGCACTGTGGAGACATAGCTGTCATGATTTATAACAGTCTAGATAAGTTTGTTTGAAGAGAGTTTTGTCCTCGGTATGTCTCCATTCCCGAAGTCACAACATCCTGCTTCTGAATTCCTTCACTATCTGCGAATTATCTGCTATCTTGGAATTAATTGATAAAGTAAACAATAGACATTGGCCTGACAATATTTAGCCAATTCATTCTTTCTTTCTTCCTTCAGTGTTTCAGTTTTATTTCTTTTGGAAAAATTTTTTTATTTCAGTCTGGGCACGGGCCATTTCTTGAAAAAATATATTTTCATTCTGGGCCCCCTTATAGCCCGGGCCCCCCCGCGCCGCGGGGTCTGCGGGGGTGTACGTTACGCCACTGAATAGACCCTAACAGAACTAATTCAATCAGAGAATTCCCTAAACCGAAAAATGCTAAAGCAATCAGTCGTTTTATTGGAATGACTGGTTATTTCCATAAATATATTCAAAATTACGCAGAGATTGCCGCCCCTTTAAATGATTTAAGGAAGAAAAATGTGAAATTTATTTGGGAAGAGAAACATGATCTTGCCTTCCAAAAACTTAAAAATTCAATCATGAACCCACCAGTATTGATAACCGCTGATTTTAATAAAAGATTCGTGTTACAAACCGATGGCAGCTCTACTGCAATCGCCGCGATCTTGTCACAAGAAGTAGACGGCGAATTAAGACCGATAGCCTATGCTTCGAAAAAACTCACGCAACAGGAGTGTAAATATTCGACGTACGAAATTGAGTGTTACGCAGCAATATTTGGTATGGAAAAATTCAAATTGTATCTCCAACATGCTAGATTTCTTTTACTAACTGACAACAGTGCTCTATCCTGGGTTCTCAAACAAGACAATAAAGTTGGTCGTTTAAGCAGATGGGTAATTAGACTCTTATCATTTCAGTTTGACGTACAACATATACCAGGGCGCCTAAATGTGGGTCCTGACTGTTTATCTAGAATGTTCCAAGATGAAATTGGTGAAAATGAACAAGTAGAGAACAAGAGTGAAGCAGAAAATGAAAACATAATTAATTTCGTGAGCACATTAAAAATTACAGACTTTCCTTTATTATTCACTGACATTCGGTCACATCAAGAAAAAGACCCCTTTATTTCCGACATTTGAAGTAAAATAGCTAATAATCAAGACCAATTTCCTTATCACGTTTCTAACAGTGTTTTAGTAATAAAAATAAGAAATCAAGAAAAACCAAAAATCGTAATACCCAAATTTCTAGTACCATTAATTTTCAAATATTTTCATGACAGTATTTTAGGTGCACACCTTGGAATCTCTAAAACAACTAGTAAAATCTTTGAGAATTTTTATTGGTCCAATATGAAAAAGGATATTCACCATCTTGTACAATCTTGTGACATTTGCAATCAAAGTAAGCCCGCTCAGAAAACGAATTTTGGCCCTTTGTCATCTAAAATTGAAGAAGAACCTTTAGCTATGTGGCATATAGACATCGTAGGCCCGTTAATAAAAACACTTCAAGGGCATTTGTACATTTTTTCATGCATAGATGTATTTTCAAAGTTCTGTTGGTTAATCCCCTTGAGAAAGGCGAACTCAGACTCTGTAATCAAGGCACTAAAATCAATTTTCGTAAATTTCTCAACACCTAAAAATATCATTTCTGACAATGCTTCTATTTTTACCTCAACCAAATTTAAAAATTTCCTATTTGATCTCGGGGTAAGACATGCAACTAGCTCCCCATTTTATCCAAATGCCAACCAAACAGAAAGACTCCATAGAAACCTGAGAAGCTGCCTGATCTCATTTCACTCTAATCCTCAGAATCGATGGGATGAATCAATAACATCATTTTTACCTCTAGCTTTCAACCTTGCTAAACACGACAGTATAAACTGTACTCCTTTTTCAATTATGTACAGATTCGCGCCGAATCATCCGCTATTAAATTGTTGGAATATTCGAGATATTCTGCCAGATCACGTTTCAGAAGATACAACGAAGGTGTGGAAAGAGGCTAAGGAACATTTATTGAAAGCTCATAATAAAAGGAAATTACATTATGATAAATGGAGACACGAGATACCTTACAAAGTAGGTGACCTAGTATACTTAAAAACTCATATTTTAAGTGATGCTGTTCGGAAAATCTCCCACAAGCTAAGTAAAAGATGGAAAGGTCCGTTCGTAATAAAACGCTGGTTAACTCCGGTGACAGTTGAATTACAAGATAATGAGAATGAGAATGTGGTTGTGAAGGCACACATTTCTCATCTTAAAAGGTTCGTTCCACGAAACGAAGACAGCGCTGAAGAAGACGGCGAATAGAAAGGAGAGAAGAGCGACAGCTGTCAAGTATGTAAACAGTCAATATTATGGTGACTTATAATAAGTAACCGTTCGAGGTCGAGACCTTAGTCATGGCCGGTACAGCGACTTGCCTATGTTTGTAAAGGTACGGTTACACCAGAGCGAACAGGAGCGAACCGAACGTTCACTGGTGTTCGCTGTGGTTCGCTAGCATTCGCGAACACCTGAGAATGGGAGTAGTCACACCAGAGTGAACACACATGAATAGTCTTGATTGATTCATGATCGCCGTGTCGTTCGCTTGTGCTCCATCCACCACAAGAACTCCACGGTGACCATAGCCTTATCATGGACGAGTGCAAGTAATTTTCTTCTTAATTTCTCCAACATCAGTTTTCATCACAGCTGCCAGCGATCTCCAACTGTCATTTTTTTTATTTAACAGTTTATAATCAGGACTACTAGGATCCCATAGCCCTGGCCTTGCTTTGTACTCTTCTATCAGATCCAACACTTTCTCATCAGTCCACTCCATAGTTAATAGGAATAATAATTTAGTACAACAAACTACAAAATACAAACTACAAAATAAACAATGAAAAATAAGACGAAATTGTCACAACCACATTTATTAAAACTTCGAGAAACTAGTTTCGGTTGTTACACCATTATCAATCTCAATCAAACTGATTTGTTTGATTGAGATTGATAATGGTGTAACAACCGAAACTAGTTTCTCGAAGTTTTAATAAATGTGGTTGTGACAATTTCGTCTTATTTTTCATTATGGATACCTTCCACAATATCACCTTCGCCATTACTAAGAAAGTTACAAAATAAACCACCAAACAAACAACAACAAACAACTCACAAGATAGCAGTAACAAGGTTAAGTAGGTTATGTTGACAAGGACCAGACTGGAGTCACTCCGACTTGGTCACACTGAAGCGAGCACCGAACACGAGTGAACGCGAATTTCCTTTGATCATTCGCTACAAAACCGACAATGGATGGAGCAGGCGCGAACGCGAATATGCGACTACCGAGCACTGTCGAACACGACCGATTGGTGTTCGCTGCCGCTCGAGGCGCCGGTCACACCAAAGTGAATTTCGCATTCGTTACTGCTCGTTCGCTCCTGTTCGCTCTGGTGTAACCGTACCTTAAGAAGTGATCCGTACCCGTACGTTACGGAAAGGAAACTCAGTAGTTCAGACACCCTTGGCGTATCCTCGTCGTTTGGTACACATAGGAAGCTCATGATACGAGTATCTTGTGTATTTGGAAATTAACTCGATTCTTTTTACGTGTGCGCGCCACGATTTGAATTCGAAACTATATTCCAAATAACCTTAATCTTATTAGAGATATAATCAGCATGTTTTGAATTCGAATGTAAATTCCAGATAAACATAATCTTATTGAAGATATAATGTACTTGTGTTGAATTAGAAAGTAAATCCCAGACACCCATAATCTTTTGAAAGATAGTCAAAGTATGTAAATACAAACGTAGATTCCAAGTAATCGTAATAGTATTAAGGATATAAGTATCAGATTTTGAATTCGAGAGTAAAATTCAAAGATCCATAATCTTATTTAAGATATAATAATCACGAATTGTATTCAAGTGTAGCTTACCCTTAACCATTATCATCTTAAAGATATTATTAACCACGTATAGATATAAACACGTATTAGATAAAAATAATTTTCAAGGTAGGAATTGTTGTATTTCTCTGAAGATATTTACTCAACTCAGTTTAAATAGAATAAATAAGATACCTCGTTGTACATATAGTATTAAACTTGAATTATTACATAATTATCTTAGGGCAAGGATTTGTTCCAGGTGTTGTCCCAAAAATATAAGTACTTAACATTGATATGAACACTTAGATGATTATTGATAGATAGATATATTTAAACATCCTTTATTACATAACATATTCCCATCACAGTAGTGAATTAAAAGAAAAAAAAAATTATTTTGTAAAAAGTAGCTAATTTTTGTGGGTACGGTAACAAGTGACTTTTTGGAACCAAGTAGTGACCTTTTGGTGGTTCTACGACAAATTTTTTTCTCAAGTAGATGATTTTTTTTGTCAGTTTTAAACTTATATATATATTATGCAAGTAGATAAAATTAGCTCGTTTTATCACTTCATTATTTGACACAAAAAAAAAATTTTTTTCAATTTATTCATCGCTCATCAAATTTGTGACTTGATTCTTTAATTAATTCTAAATTTTCAAAAGGAAATACTATGAAGGTGGACGCACAAGACTAGTCTTTTCCTTAACTTTGTTCCTGATTATCATTATGATTTCCACTTTAGTTGAAGTTCCTCTGATTAATGTTGAAGTTGGCCACTCCACCATGGTTAGAAGTACTGTGTTATTACTTTTAAGTATTAATATTAAGATTTATGTTCAGCATCACATATGTTTTATATTATGATACCTTTGTTACACATCACTTGTAGAAAAATTTCTTTTTTTTAACATCACATATAGGATTATCATTTGAATAGAAATGAAGAAACCATTTCAAAGAAAAATATTTTATTGATTTGTATTAACATATTATTAGCATATTTTTTGTCAACTTGATACTTATTATATCAACTATATAAGATATTTGAAGACTTTTCATATATGTCTTTCTATTTGTAGTTTTTCTGGGCATGTTTCACATTGTAAAGTGGGGGAGTATGTAACGAATTTTAGTTATATTCTAACGTAATTCAAATTTCTCTCAATTATTATTTTCTCTGGGAATCAGAAATATTCCCATCAAATGTTTGTTGTGGTAGGTAAACAGTATTATCTGACAATAACACAAGTATCAGTAAAGAAGACAGAACTGTGCCGATGGTCAAGAGATAAAAGTAATATTCCATCTCTAATTCGATTTATATTTCAGACTCTCATTGTTGTCTTTGTTATTGTACGATTCAAAGAACAAGAGAATATTCTCTTTTCTATAAAATGTTCTACCTCTGAATTAATTTAAATAATGAAGTACATTGTTCAACGTTGTTATTGTAAAACTCAAACCATCGTGAGAATGTATTCTCTCCATCTTTGTCTACTCCCTCTCACTCAAAACAAAACATAGACAAGAGTGAAGGACAGTGAATGACCACTGACCAATGACAGCTATGAGAACTGTCTTGACGCATGCGCAATTAATATGGTTTTCACTTATTTCTGAAAGTGAAAACAAGTGGACGATCAATTACTCTGCTGACCGTTGACAAGTAATATTTCATTATGTGATTACTAAAATGTTTCTAAGTCCTTTAAGATGTAAATAAGTAGTTGTTAAAGTAGTAGGTTGGAACCATTATTCTTAGTTATACTTTTGTTCCAGTTTTATGTTAGTTCAAGTTATGTGAGCTTAGTTTACAAAATGTCAACTCTACAAGATTTATATTATGGATAATTATCTCCACTATAAAGCGGTCCTTGAGACGGGTTTTCTTGAATGGGAATTCAACTCTATGGCACAAGATATTTGACTGGAGATTTCATTCCTAGACGTGGAATTTGACTTGAGAAGACGGGTCTCTTACCTGTGACCTGATACGTGTCGTCTTGATTTAGTGATCTGCAAAACCTGAGTTCAATTTAATAGAGACTTTCCACTTCGTATTCCAAATGGACTGTGAATAATATCGCCAGATAAAGTGAGCGTACGTACGTTTTATTTCGACAGAACTTCGCTATGCCAAGGTAACACCGTTTACATTACCGTACTACGTATTAAATTCGTTAACTTCGTTTCCGACGTAATGGTACCAATAATTTCGATATCTTCGTAACAAGGGACTTATTTTAACAACTGGGCCCAGGCTGAATATTCTATTGAAATTTTTTATGTAATATTTTGAAAGGTTAACATCACTTCTTTTATTTGTAAAGTGCCAAATTATTAATTTTGTTATTATAATGAGTTCCAACCATTTCTTGTGTTTTTGTGACTTGATTCCCGCCTCTAGATAAATTGGATGAGAAACCTTTTTTTAGTGATTGTCTTGTCTTTCTAAATTAAATTCCAAGTTATTTCTAAATTATCGATTCTTCTAAATACAAGGCAATTCCAGTATAGAGGAAATTCTTTGAACACAATTTTTTACTTCGTTTCTTTGTTTGGGCTAGTTAGGAGGTGAACATATCAAAAGTCCCCGCCCGTAGCCCTTATGCCAGTGGTTGGGAGGGGGGTTGAAAGTCTCATTTTTTTTGTTTTTTGCTTATATCTCGGAAAACATACGTCCTACCAACATGACCTTGGTCCTTGAGCCGTTGGAGGGGGGGGGGGGGGTGTTATTGCATGGCGTCTGTAAGGCGCCAGTGATCTTTGTTTAAAGCTGTAAACGATGTATAGCCGTATGTACTGCATGGGATAGAGTACTAGAATGAATAAAAAAGGTATGACAGAAAAGTGGAAGGAAAGAAGCGAGCGATCACAATATCATGCTATTTATGCAGCCTTGAAGACTGATGAAACATCAAAAAGTTACATGAATGTGGTACAAAGCGTAGCTTCATGACTACTATCTTCAAGGCGAGAGGAAGATTGTACCCTTTAAACCACAGTCCTTATAGGGGAGAGGCAGTTAATTTATGTTCAATGTGTAATAGTCAAGAAAAGAAGGATATTATTCATTTTATAGGTAAATGATCAATTTTAGGTGAAGTTTGCATAGCGTGGTTGGGAAAGAGTACATTGGATAGGGGAGGGGTGATGGAGTATCTAGAGGGTAAATGTTGGATGTCACTAGTGGGGTATGTAAGAGAGGCTTGGAAATATCGCTATCACTTGATTCAGGAATTTAATTATTAATTTGAGAATCTAGTTATTTAAAAGCCATAAATGTGCAGAGTTTGTTTTATTGTCTTATATTTATTTAATGAGATTTATGTCAATTTGGTAAACAAATTTTTGTAGCCTATGTTTCCCGCAGATAAATACTTTTATATTATAAAGCTATCAACCCGACTGACGGCCATTGTCTAAGCCTAGTGGACTTTTAGTTGTATTCGAAGTTGAAAAATGTGTTATTGAAAAAGATATCTAAAAAGATTTTATGTTGTTTTATTCTTCAAGTATGTATTTTTTGTTTAATAAAGTTCACTTGGTTGATTGATTGATTAATTTACCTTTCAATGTCAATAAACTTCATTCAAAATGGTTGTGTTTCGTAAAACTATCACAATGTCTTATATGCACTCATATATGCACAAACTTAGTCATAGCAAATTATTTCTCATTAAAATGTTCTAGATCTTCTTCAATTAACTGTGAGGAACCTGGTCAGTGGGTCTACAAGTATATATTCTAAAATGAGTGTCTGTGCTATTTAGACATCCAGTACTGAATAGGTGTACATAATGGTGCATATTTCGGCTAATACATTGACCGGGAATGGTGAGAAATTGATAGATTCATTAGTCAACAATATTGTTGTTGCAAAGCTTCAGATTTCATGCTCAACACTGAAACTGCTTTAACATTTGAAGGAAAATAGATAAAATAGTGAAGTAATATATATTATTGAAAGAAATTTAATGCTCTACAACCCTATGGCCATTATTTAGTTTTTTGGTGCATTGTTCAAGAGTTATACGGTTGAAAAAAGCAAAAAATGTGCAGCAAAATATATTTTTCTTCAAAATTACAGACTGTCAAGAGCAGATATCTCAAAAACTATTCAAGATATCAAAAACCTTGACTGGATAAAACTTGTAGTAAATTTAATCGGCTTTAATTTTGTATGGAATGGTCATGTTGGTAGGATGTATGTTTTCCGAGATATAAGCAAAAAACCGAAAAATGAGACTTTCAACCCCTCTCCCACCCCCTGGCTTGAGGGCTACTGCTACTCATTTTTGGGTACTTCCAAATTCTTGTTTGCATCCAGCCTTCTGCCAATTCTTTATGTAATTGCAACATAAATGCCAATCTTGACAATGGTTTTTCATTTCAAGCATACAAATTGTGTGCATATATGACAGGCATTTATTGTTGAAATGTTCATCATGTTGAAAAAGAACTCAATGGCCATCTCTTTGTTTTTTGACCATGATTCATGTTTTGGCACATTTGATCAAATGAATTGACTCCACCTTTTGTTTCATTGTAAGTATGAATAATTCTCAGACTTTTTTGTTTTATTGTTGATTGCTAAAGCACCATGCATACTTGAAGCCAGTAGAACAAGTTTCATTGTATTGTGTTTGTAAGAGTCCACTGTCATGTCTTCATAGAACAAGAAGAGTGATGAAGGGGCAGCATGATGTTTGAAATTTTTATCTGTTGACTCTGGGGGTAGTTCTGGCTTGTTCTTTTTTATGGTACCAACAACTTTTAACTTGCACTCATGTATCATGAATCAAATTGACACTTGTAAACCAATTGTCTATGGTTATATTACAGTTTGACCCCTTTACAGTTTTAGTTAGCTCCTCCACAAAATATGTCCCAGCAACAACCCTAGTTGGGTAGGTACCTTTCCTCAAGTAAGGTTTAGCATCTATCATGTATTTTGTTCCACTATCACTGTAGGAGTTTTGCTGGTTACAAGCAATGATAAAATTGTAAAATAAAGAGATATGAAAGTGGCCTACTTTGAGGAGCTGAGGCAGTAGGTAGAAAATACTGTACAAGTAACAATACAAAAGGAATAAGGTAGTGAGTTATCATAAGAGGGTTAGCGGAAAAGGTGAAGGTGTTGGATGCAGAGAAAGGAACAATTCTTGAGGAGAGGTGAACATATGAAATGAATGAGTACGTATTCGAAATGACTGTCATTGGGCTGTCTCAAGACTGACTGGACAATGAGTTGGAGGCATAATGAGAATGTAAAGTAGTGAGGATTCAAGTGGATAAAGTACATCATAGCATGCTCTAGTAGAGAATAATGCAATTAGCACTAATTAAACCTTTCAGCAGAAGGCTGAAACATGCTTTGGGCATGAGAGAGTGTAAGGGCAGCCTCAGCTGGGTCATCAGAAAGTTCACATAGAGGCTGTTGAGCATAGCTTCGATTTGGCAAAACAATGTGGTGTACTCTTCAAATGTGAGTGATGAATCTTTTATTGTGTGGTAGAGTGCACTTTTGGCAGATCGGATGCACACTTTCATGCAGGCCACCAAGTGTGGTGCATAAGGCGGTTGACAATGCCACTGAATACATTTGTCAGCAAAGTAATAGGAGAGCTCACTTCCAGATGACTTGAGGAGGTTGTAAATCTCATCAAGTTTCTTTGCTGCACTGTGGAAATTCTTACCATTGTCAGAATGAATTTCATATGGAAGGCCATGCCTAGAGATGAATTGCTCAAGACAGGAGATGAATGATGACATAGACAAATCAGAAACCTTGTGACTCAGCTTGAAGCAGGTGTACCAGTAGACAGAGTAGGGGGAAAAATTTCCCATGTTTGTGTAAAAAATGTGCACAGTACCTTTCTAGGGTTAAAAGGCAATTAAAAAAATATTTAGTTGATAAAGCTTTTTATAGTGTAATAGAGTTCCTTTCACATAAAAATTAAGCCTCACCTCAACTAATTGATATAGTAACCATGATATCTAGTGTATAATTGTTGATCTGACTTGTCTTATTCTCCTTTACTGGAGTCTCCAAGATGTAATCTACAAAAAAAAAATGCCAAAGATGATCCGTGGAAGTATCACTCTGATTATTGGCCCCAAAATATAAGTTAGGAATATTAGAATGAAACACACACATTCACCATTAGACTTGACTCAAAAGAATGAATGTTTGTTTAATCATCAAAATAACATGTGATTTGAGATAGCAAAGACTGATCTATTAGTCAGCCACAGTGGCTTGCCTAACTAACCCCCTCCAGTCTTCACTATCTCTAAAAATGAAACTAGTGAACCCCCCGGGCTGGAGAACTTGCTCACAACTACTTCTGATTTTAAAATCCGTAACTTATTCACAGTTCAGGCTATTTTAAAATATCTAAGCCAAAGACGATAATTTTGGATGCTACTGGAATATGTGATGTTATAAAAACTATTACATGTCCAGGATTCCAGCAGCCAACTAACCATAATATTATCCTACTCATAGCTCAATAACCTTCTCACAAGGTATTACAGTATGTATTTCTTATAATTGAAGTGCTTGAATAATTAAAAATAAAGATAAATACACCATCATTTTTGATTTACATAACTTACATAAATATACAAATCTCTATCTATAAAAGGATGATACCCATCAACACAGAGCCAAAACTACTAGGCCTATGAACTTGAAATTTCGTATGAACAATCCTTATAGGATTTCACCATGCAATAAGAAAGGATTTTTCAAAATTTGCAATTTTAGGGGTGTTTTTAGGGGGTTAAAGTTTTGCCTATGCAAAGCACGGGTACATGGCTAGCTAGCTTACTGGGATCTTTTAATCTTTTAAAATAATTTGAAATTTTTTGATCTGCTGTACACGCTGTTTCGATTGACAAGCTGTTTGTGTGTTTTGCAAATCATCATTCTAAAAACAACGTCTGTCTATCAAACCGGTAAACGTATGTTTGCCAATCATCTATAATGGTCATGCTTTTTCAGTGCTCAGGTAATTTTTTGGGCATACGGGATTATACTGACTTTAAACAATAACAAATCTTTAAACACATGTTTTTAAAACAACGAAGGACCGGAAAACTGAAGGAAACTATGATCGGCTGAAAGAGCCCTAGGACTAACTTCTTCCCTAATAGTCCTAGAAGGTTAAAATTCGAAATGTATCCTTAGTGGGAGGTGGCGAATCATAAAATTAAAAACTTAGTTTTTGCCCTAATAGTTGTAGGTGGTTTAAATTTGAAATGTTCATTCAGAGGTGGTTAGTAAGAAAACAATGAATGAGGCCTCTCAGATCAGCTGTAAGAGCAATAGGACTAACTTCTTCCCTAATAGTCCTAAACGGTTGAAATTTGAAATGTAATCTCAGTGGGAGGTGGCGAATAAAAAATCAAGGAGAGTTTTTTATGAGAACGCAGCAACACGCGTCGGGCCAGCTAGTACTCTATATAAAGTAAACACTCAACATTCCACAAAAATTGAGTAATTGTCTAATTAATAATTGTGATTGTAATATGAATTATGTTCCAACTCTATGATTCAGCTAAATGTACTGTATATCAAATCGACTCACCCATATAGTTTCACAATAGTAGTCTATGAAATTGCAGCTAACGTCTCTTGCTGAATGTTCTTTCACTTTCCCAACATTTGTCACAATTTTTCAATAACGTTATGGCACACACTTATCACTGAACTTGCAACTTTAACTTCAGATTGCAATTGTATAACTTTAAATATATCACAACATTGCGAATAGAATTATATAATTAATCAATTCAAAGAATATTTCAAATTAAAAAATAATGAATATTGTTTGATTAAAATGATGCACCAAGCAGACAGAAAAGTTTAAAATATTGATTACTGTTGGAGACCTAAGAGCCAAAACTTAATTGACTTCACTTACAGTCACTCTGCTAATGTTGTAAGATTTAGTTTGTCATTTAGTCATCTTACATAGAAAATAATTATGCTCATTAAAACAATAATAATGCTCAACTAAAAACAAGTGAATAGTGAAAAATCTCTACAATGAATTTATGAGCATCAGTCAGAAGCATAACACATACATAAACGCTGAACAATCCACAAAAATGCATAAAATTATGCCACAAGCTACAGCATATTTAAGTTCATCTTCCAAATGCGACCAAATGCTTTCAAAAATAGTTGCATTTATGCATTAACAAATAAGAAAAAACTGATTTCAGAAAAATAACCACGTGGTCTAAACTTTAGTTTTTCATTCAGTTTTCATACAGAGAAAGTGCAACTAATAAATGAGTGGAAGAGAGAAATCTCTAAAGTAAATTATGTTTTTCAAACCTTTATGCATCAGATGGAAGTATAACACACATTTGCACAATCATCCATTCACAATATTATGACACAAGTGACAGAAAACTCAAGTTCATTCTGCAAATGCAACCAAATGCTATAAAAAACCATACACTTCCAGATCCAGCTCATTACTATTAGTTTTACATGCTAAAATAAATTGGATTATTGAACAGATGATAACAATAATAGTTTGATAAAAAAATAAATTTGAAATTTGAAATTACAGCTGGTAAACTTTAGGGGCTATTCATTCTATTTTCTTCAACATTATTATTATAATAATAATTATTATTTTTCACATGAAATTTTAATATCATTATTTTTTTATTCTAAATATTATTATATCTTAACTACATGACAAATAATTTAATAAAAATTAATTCATTCATACCATCTCATGAAAAACAAATAGAAACAAAGAAAACATTTTTCAAACATATGGAAATTTAAAGCTTGAATAATCTGTAAAATTAGCTGCTTATTTGCCTTGTCAATCATTGATGAGCAAAGTCCTATATCAAAAAGTTATGCTACAGGGTTAAAATTGGCCAAACATGTGCTGTTTTCCACTTCCAGTCGATTTCTAGATAGTAATGCAATCACTACATATGGTCCAACAAACCTGACATCTGATTTAGTTCTTTTATAATGGTTTTTCTTGAAAACTATGTCACCTACTTTTTTTTTATCCATTGTGTCTTCTGCAACCTTCAAGTTGTACTGTCTTGTTCTAATAACTTTTTCATTTTTCATTTTTTCTCCAACATCTTCATGTTCTTCTGCAATCGAATTGCAATCGATTGTAGTCAGATATTTCAGTCCATTGTAATGAAAAATGTCAACTTGAACTATCCTTTTGCTGGCCCCGCAGGAGAAGGTGTGACCATCTGAGGTGTCCTATAAGGCATTCTATCATATTTCACTGTATTGCATGTTGAGCATTTCCCCAATACAACCCTTATTGTTTTGGCCATGTTCAACCAATAGTACTGCCATTTAAGATGCTGTACTGTTTCCTTTCCCCCTCTGTGGTTAGTCTTTCTTATGTGATATTGCTCTATAATTTTTTTTGTTCTTCTTTGTCCTCAATTGTTATAACTTGTCTGTCACAAATGATCAAATGTATTCCTGAATCCCAGCATTCTTCTCTATGAAAGCTCTTAATTTTATTAATGAGAGCTTTTCCTTTGGAAAATATAAAATATACTTTTCCTCTTTTTATTAACTGATTTATTGCAGCTTTCAGTTCATCATCTGTTGCTTGTGGGCTGACTGTAATTATATCAGCATGAATTGTACCATAACAATGAGTTTTTTTTGTAATACTTCCAAAATTTGTCTCTCAAGAATTATTTGATTGCATTTATCATTTATAATACAATTATCCATTATTTCTAAACCATTTTGTTCTACTTGTAGAGGGTTTATATTCAAAGATAAACTATCAGCAACTACATTATTTACTCCTCTAATGTGTTGAATTTTGAATGAGTAAACAGTTAATTTTTCTTTTCACTTGGTTATCCTGGTGGATGTTTCATTTAATTTGTTCATCCATAAAAGTGGCATGTGTTCTTAGTACAAATTCATTCTCATAAAGATATAATATAAAATTCTCAACACACCACACAACAGCAAGAAATTCTCTTTAAATTGTACTATAATGTCTCTCTGCAGGTGTAAGTTTTCTGCTTGCAAATGCAACTGGTTTCTCATTTTGGGCCAGTACACCACCTATTGCTTCTCCACTAGCATCTGTTGTTGAAGTGAAGGTTTGTTGGTCTGGAAATTGTAGTACTGGTGTTGAACAAATTGTAGAGTTTCTCTACAAAAGTGACTATCTCCAAAAACGTAATTTTTCAGGAGAAGCAAAAAACGATTATTACACCCCAGAAGTAAAATGGTCTGATGGTAGTTGGTAGGAAATATAACAAATTTCATTGAATTTTAGAAAGAATCAGTGAGTATAAAATGAAAATAGGATGCTATTCCAGGCATTTAAAATTTTTATTTTTGACAAAAATGACTATTTCCTGGATTTAGTTTGTTTTGTAAAATTCTTGTATGTACCATTACTATATCAACTTGGTAGAGTTTCAGCATAGAATCAGCTATTTTTCACAATCATTATTTTCTACTCTATATGCGCTTGCCTGCACAAAACTAAAAACTGATCAAGCAAAATAACGAGCAAAAAATAGCTTAAGTTATCCTAAAACTCTAATGTATCCCTTGAAGCTTTCATCAGCTGTACCTACCATATATATCGTCGCTGATGATAGGATACCTCCTATGTGTTGAGAACGTAATTTTTCAGGAGAGCAAAAAACAACAAAAAAAAGTTTGTATTTACATCGATAAAGTTTGTTTAAATTAAATTTTAAATTATTACTTTGGTATAACTCTTTTTATTGAGTATTATCAATCAAATATCTGCTTTAAATACTTGATTTTAATTTAATAATTTAAAATGGAATAAATTGTCACATAGGTGGTATTCTACTGGTGATAGAAAATACATAGGAGATTTTCCACATCACAGTTTCAATGATTGTGCCATAGACACAATCAAAAAATAAATTAATTGAAGAATAATAATAATAATTTAAATCAATTCAGGGTACTAGAATTTAGTCTTCAATAATAATGATGGAATATTATTTTTTTAAATGAGCACTATATTCATTCGCATATTTACAATGTACGTAGTAAAATTCTAATAACAGGGCATCATCATTAATTTGTGAATATCCACTAGAAGCTATGAAGTAAGAATGATGTATTTTGCCAATTTAGTAGAAAATTATAATAATAATCATATTATGAATGGAAAACTATTACTAATTAATTCTTAATCTAGAATAGAAATTCAAGAAAAATTATTAAAATTAAATTATTCTAACATATTTGACTAAGAGCTTGTTTGATTAACAATAGTGTTCTACCAAAAGCACTACTTACATTTAAAACCAATTAAAGACAACCATCATAATAATACCTAATAGAATGAAACTAATAAAAGACAAACATCATAATAATACCTGATAGAATGAAACTGATAATATATAGGCTAGATACAGAACTGTACTTAAGATAAATACATTTTTTGCAACAATTTAATAACTTGATTGATCTCAATTCAAGGTGTTCTACTCAAAAATAATACTATTCAAATACAAACATAATCTTAACGGCCTAAAAATATATTAAAAATATCAAGATACAGAACTATTCCTATTAAAAATTGATACAACTTATTGTAAAAAGTAAATTTAATTAATATATTCCATTTTAATTGGGAAATTCTAATTCTAATAATATTACTGAACTTTTCATACAAACTTAACTACATTAACAATATTTAAGTGAACAGTTTATTAAACAGGCACTACACAAAAACATTTTCAAATTATAGTTATATCAAGGGTGTTTTTTTTCATTGTTTTCTGTCTTTTCGGAATGGCAGGCTATCATAGAACGCATGATGATCTTTGTCAACAACATCTTTCATATCCTGTAAGTGCTTGAATTTTGATTCTTTCAATGGCAATTGAGATAGATATAAAGGTTCAGCTTCCCCTGAAGGTTGAGTGCTTTGAGATCTTCTTCTGACTTGTGGTAAAGCTTCATAGTTTTCTGTGTGGTCAACTTTGTAAAGTATATCTCTATTAGGTAGGTACTTGAGTGACCGAATATCCACAACTACATTATCTCCAGTCTTTTTTCCAGGTCTTAGTGATGGTAGATTGGTCGCTATTTTCTCATAATCTAGAAAAAATGAGTAGTCCACAACTTTTGCATCATATGGCTTTTTTGGCCTAGCACTTCTCATCAATGCTACATAGTCTGATGGAGAATTAATGGGTATTTTGAACAGTTGTTCAAGTGTTGCATGAACACTATCACACTCCATCATAGTGTGACCTTTTTCAAGAAATAATTGTTCAACTACAATGTTCATTTTCTTAGAAAAATCACTCAGAGCACTGGCAAGTACTTTATTCCTATTCTGATAATTGCAGCCATCGGAAATAAATACTACATGTTTGTAGTTGAATGGCAGACTTTGCAAGTAGTCAATCACACATGAAGTGAATTCATTGGCTGTCACCCCACCATTAGCTTCATCCCAGAAGTATAATCTTACTGCTCCACTGTTCATCTCATATAGAGTAAAATTATGACACTGCAATTTCTGCTTGTAATATAGTTTTGAAGCCAGCAGTTTTGGACACAATAATACACTTTGCAGGTCCATTGTTAAAACAAGCTTTTCCTTCTTCATGTGTTTGTTGTAAATTTCTTCAGACACATTGCCTAATTTGAAGCCACAACAAACATCACATTGATCTTTTCGTGGTAGATGTATACTAATCTTTTCTTCAGATAGAATTTTTTTGAATAATTGCCTTCCTACCGATTGGTAGTTATTGTTATCCACACACCACTCTTGGTAGATATTGTGCATGTGCACAATCGATCTAAATGTTGCATTCACATAGGTTCTATTGGAGGAAGCTCTACAATAGTGGCTAGGAACTTTTGGTAGAAGAGCTAGCCATGTTTTAACATATTCAACCTCTGTTTTCTTACGCCGTTTGATGCATTTATCATTATTATTATTGTCATCACACTTTCTTTTCTCTATTCTTGCATTATTTTCCTGGGATTCACTGTCTTCTTCAACAGATCCATTTTTTTCCTCATCTTCTGTAGTAGCATCATTCCTTACCCACCTTTTGAATGTATCTTCACCTATATTCAAAGTATTTAAGAAAAATACCCTGCATACTCTCAAAGTGTCTCCTGTACATTTTTGTAAGAACACATCATGGCCCTCTATCTTTTTAATATGTTCAGTGAGTCCTTCAGTAGATTTTCTTCTTTTTCTTATTGCTCTTGTGTTTACCAATCCTCTAACATATCCCTTCTTTTCCTCCCATGTTTCCATTGCCCAAAACGTTTGAAAAATATATTTTCTGTCTTCCTCTGTAAATAGAGCACACATATAAGTACGATCGCTTTTTTTCACTTCATCTTTATGGTTGCAACGCTCTTTGACTTTCCTTTCCACTTTTGGTGTATTTTGAAATTTCTTTTTCCCTTCTACTTTGTAGCCCAGATATGATTTTCCCAATACTCTCCTTTTTTGAGCTCCTGCACTAGATGTGTTTCCCAAGTCTTCAGTTTGATTGTTTGAAGCTGCGTTTCCATCATCATGTTGTTCTTCAGGTGTTTCAAAAAGTTGAGATTCGGTGTCCAATTGGGAGTTGGTTTCTATGACATCACTGGATTCTGTGACTGGCAGTTCTAGTTCCTCTGACTCCTTCAAGGTGTTGTACAATTTGTCCCCTGGTAGAACTTTAAGAGTAATGTCCTCATTATCATCAGCATTGGCTTCAAACGTTCCCATGTCATCCATGCTGGGAACTACACCAGAACCTGTAAAATATTGAAATAAGGAGAAATGTTAGATTACTTTACCTATGTTGGTTTGAAAATGTTTGAATGATAAACTATGGAAAAACAATATTTACATTGCGTAGATTGACACAAACTCACTTTTTCTAGTTAATTCTACTGTATTGTTCTGTGATTATTCCATTGCAAGTATATGATTTCATTAATTCAGTATCTATATTCTCAGAATATAGCTTTATAGAACTGGAAGATTACATTAATTTATGACATAGTAAAGCAAATTATTATATTGAATCCAGTTCAATTATTATATTATTGAAGCTAGTTAAGTACTTCAATGAAGCTTTTTTTTGAGTGGCACTGTCATAATTATATCATAATGATATTGTTTCATTGAACTGCCCACCTTTCATTGGCAAGTAAGAAAAATACTTTAATGTAGAGCAACCAAAAGGTAACTGATGACTATCTCATGAAAAAATTTGTAGGAGCTCATTTTGTGTTCATATGACAGAATAAATGAGCCCAACAAACTGACCATATAATGTTACAAGGAATATATTTCTTAAAAGCGTTTGTTGTATTTTTCTCACTAACTGAAGGCAGAGTTTTTTAAAAAATTAATCATTAGCAAATTTGATACCTGAATTGTCTAGTAGTACTGTGCCATCTAGATAAGCATCATCTACAGTAAGTGGCATCAAATTGGTGAGCAGTGATGTATTATGTGATACATTCAGTACATGAGCTTCATCAACAATTATTGCAATCTCAGAATTTTGAGCTGGATCACCAATCGAGACAGATCATCTTCTTCCAATGCAGTAAATAAGTAATTGCTTTCATCTGAAATACAATAAATGATTATTTGTATGGCATGTAAAATAACAGAAACATATTACTATGTGATTAGCCTACTTAATTTGCTTACACACCACTTTTTGGTGGAAAAAAAGAGAATGATAGATGAAATTATATATTTCCCTTAGGGGGGATAATGAAACATGCAAAATAACTATGCATTACAATCTAAACTATTGCCGACAATGGCGTTCTCAAACTGTAAAATATTATGACTGGTTAAAGCCTGTAGAATGGAATGCAATCTTCAAGCTTTACAATAAATGTACATAGGCAGGGGGGGGGGGTAGAAAGAGAGAAGTTGGATGTTGGGATCATCCCCCCCCTCAAAATTTCTGTAAGGGAGAAAAAATTAGAAAAAAATGAATTTAAAATATATTTCTTGGAGAATGTTTTTTTTGGAATTATAGTGTTGAAATTAGTTGAAAATCCTATTTTTCAAAAATATTTTCACGTGAGAACCCTAGCCCCCCCCCCCCCCCACGGTTTTGGACCCTCCCCGAACGAGATTCCTGGCTACACCATTGTACATAGGTAATGATAGAAGAATGGTTGAAATCAAATAATTATACAAACCTGTTTCCACTAAATCAGTAGCTGTAGTAGCTGAATCATCACCTCCCATCATACTATTTTTGGCCATTTCAACTAGCATCTCTCCTTGAGATGTTATTACACCTGGAAAAAACGTAAATGAGTCAACATTTTTGTATAACAATGTTAATAACTCTGCTAACTTCAACGCAATATTTTTCTGTTTAGTGATACAAATATGCAGGCGCGGCTCCACCAGGGGGGCGCTCGGACACTGTCCTCCCTGTCAATACGTGATAAATTGCATAATTATTGAGAATACAATAATTCCACTATATTTTATATTTTCCTCTTTTATTTGTATTTGACAAGAGGAAAGAGAGTGTGGAAGTCTGGAAATAGACAGTAAGATAGTTGAAAATGATCAGCCGCATCGTGGTATGAGAAGAGGTTTTCAGCGAGCCTTTGTAACTATGTTGGACATTGCTGGGACACTTCCTCTTGCGTCCGACCAGTGCAGTGCTGCCATATCGAAAATGCTATTCAATGAAAAATTCTCTACGAGAGAAATGGCAACATGAGCCCGGCTGTAAAATATGCTCTTCGGCCGGCGGCCGCAGCTTCATTACGCATGCGCCAATCATGTGGCGCCAATTATCCTCAAAGTTTTTAGTAGAATTGAGGTTAGAATTCATTGGTTGTTTATAAATTATTGTGGATGCAGTAGTGGTACGTGGAATTTGTATTATTTTCTCAATCATCAAGTTGTCCATTCAAATGTGAGCTGTGATTAGTATTAGTTGACTGTATTTAAAATAAATTCCGTGGATTATTTGAAAAATAACGTTTGTGATTTCAAAACGCGGTAGGCAGTAAAAAGGCCGGGTCCTCTAAAAATGTCCTGCATAATACCATCGCACAAAATCACTATACTATCGCACAAGATAAAATTCCCTAGCAATGCTTTCAGTCGAGCAAAAATTAATTTCTTAATTTCTCAACTTCAATGAAGTTGTGATTGAACATTTTGCTTCTGCTAAAAACCGTAAAATTGAGCTAACTTTCAAATATTGCTGTTTAATCAAACTGTTGAAAACTTTCTGATGATATAGGCCTTTAAGTAGTGTAAATACATAATTTATTGTCCGATTGACTCTATATTTAGTGTGCCTCATATTCAGTTTTTGGACTGAGCCAATTAAAATAATGCCCCTTTTTAAAGTAAATGACAGAATTATAATGACGTTTATTTAGTAGGGAATTATTAATATCAATTGAATGAAACACTTGTGAAAGTAAGACTTAGTGAGAAGTAGGATAATCTTGTGATAAATCTGAGCATCTGCTTACAATCTGGATAATGTGCTGTATTCAGTGCTAGGTTTCAAGATGGAGCACTTATGCACTCTATTGATATGAATGGTGAGTGAGCCTACACATTAAATTTCCTCTTTTTCACAATTACTGTATAATCGGTTTTTCAAAATAGCCTTTATTCAACAGTACATAGAGCCCATATTCAACTATATTTGCGGAGTTGTATGATGGGGGGGGGGGGGGGGGGTAGTGTCCTCTCAAATTTCTCTGTCAGAGCCGCCACTGCA
The DNA here is from genome assembly GCA_948455865.1 of Conomelus anceps. Classification (NCBI taxonomy): domain Eukaryota; kingdom Metazoa; phylum Arthropoda; class Insecta; order Hemiptera; family Delphacidae; genus Conomelus; species Conomelus anceps. The sequence continues at coordinate 68,378,834 of OX418217.1, read as the reverse complement.
AATATGATGCTAATTGTATTCTGCCCAGCTAAGGAAGAGTGCAGTAAGTCACAAAAACAAAATCTTGAGAAATCATCACTTGAAGTTTGCCTTGATGCAGTGTTTTTGCTCATGATAACATTCAAATCATTGTTTGTTAATTTATTTGATACATTCATGTAGAACACATATCCCAAGTTTCACTTTATATACCCTATTTTGAAATAGTGAAAACTTATAAAATATAGTACAGTAATGTACATACGGCACTTTTGCTTAGTAATGTGATCAGCTTTTAGTTTGTAAGACTGATGTATGTCAATGTATGTAAAGTAGAAACTATTATTTTTCACTGCCTGTGCTTTTAAATTACATTGAATTGACTTTTACTCTCCAATAACAAAAAATATAAGTTATACAAGCATATTTATAAATGGTTTTTGTGTTTGAAATTTATGTGATTCAAATTGTTAAAGATTGGTCATGGAAACTTCTTTTGATGTAGTTATATCTTTTCACTGATTCAAATTTCAATTCAGATAACAACTTATCAGTGAAAAAATTACTCACAAATAATATGTAACAATTGTTTTGCACTGGTATTTAGCATTTTCGTTAACATTGTACAGTGAACTCACTGCAAAACAACTGTTATTCACTCATAATTTGTTGCAAACAAGTTTTCACTTGAAAGTTATAATATACATTACAATAAGAACCAAAATCCCATAATGCTGTCATGTGGTACCAGAGTGCAAGGGGCAAATCTCAGACCTGAGGTTTCAACTTTCTTTGAAAAAATAATGTCAAAGAATGAAAGACATTTGCATTGTAACATTTACGTTGCTTGCTCATTAACAGAACATGTCAATATGAAAAGGGACCTCATGTAAATTATTTACATGAAATAATTTACTAAACAAACATTCGACAATTTACTCAATGCATGAATTCCATTGTTATATTTATTTGTTGAAAATAAAACTGTAAAATGATTATTAAAGAAATTATAATAAAAAAATATTCAAATACTTATGTAAAAAAAACAATGTCTCTGAATCAAATGTCTGTTGTTTGATGTGTTGGCAAATCTTTCCAAAACTGTTTGCGGTTTTCTGGCAGAACTTCACTTAGAGACTGCAGGATGTTGTTCTTCTTATCTTCTGGAAACCCACATGGAGCAGTGGGGAGTCTGATTCCTTTCATCGCTTATTTTTGAGGAAGTCCAGTTGTTGGTAGTGGCTCATTTTATCATGGTAAGTCTTACACAACAAATGATAGTTACCTCTTTCAGCTTTAATATGAACAATGTCACTCAAGTACAATCTTGCTGAAGTTTTCAATTTCTGTTGTGACATGTAGTTGGGCCAGTGAAAAAAGTCAAAATGCTGCATTTTAAATACCTCTACATTTCCAGAATTGGCTTTCCTCACTGCAGAGACAAAGTCCTCAAAGTCGTATGTTTTCTTTTGAATTTTCAAAGACTGCTCAACCTGGTGGTGAAAGCTGTTGGCACTCATAAATGAGTGACCAGGTTGGAAATAGTTGAAAATTATTTCATCTGCTGCAATGTCACTTGAGTTTATAATATACACTAAAAACGTGAAAAGAGTCCAATTCTTATTTTGGGAGGAACAATTGTCTAGCCAGAGAACTATTTTGCTAGAATCTCTGTGTTCTTTTAAAAATACATACAGTGCACTCACATTGTCCTCTTTATTGCGGCCAGATATCCCTTCATGCCACAACATTGATTGCACTTTCAATTTATTCTTTTTCCCAACTGGTGCAAAAGTTTCATGATATGCTATCAAGCGCTTAATGAATAACACTTTTTTGTAACATATCCACTCTTGGCAGCATGATTATTTTCTGCATATCACATGAAAAGCAGATCACACCTTCTGGTTGATCTTGTCCCGAAAACTCTTTGTATGCATTTCTTGCTTCAATGACAGATTGATTATGATTATCCCATTGCCTGCATATGTCACAGTTAAAATTGAGATTCTCTTTCGTGTGGCCATGGAGTAAAAACTTCTCACACCTCTCACACTCTTCATGCCCCAATTGAGCAAATGAAATATTTTGCTCTTTTACAATTCGTCTGTACAAATCATATGATACTCTACCTTTGAACTCAGCAAATTTTTTAAGAAAATCATCATGCATTAGAGCAATGTTCACATCACTTGGGAGATACCGCACATTTGGAGCATGCTCCTGCCTGTAATGTGATATAATGGGATGAAATGATTCAATATGTTTGATGATTCTGTCATGAGGTCCCTTATTTGTTGCCGGCTGCCTTCCTCTCTTGTCCCTTGATGGTGTTAGAGCACCTTTAGGTGTATTTGTTAGGGTGTAATGTACAAATCTATCATTCGTTTTCTTGTAGCCCAATGTTGTAAGAAAAAAAATCTTACAAACGTCATGGGAAATGTCAGTAGCATCTTTCAATTTATAATTGAAAGAAAAAGATCATTTTTCAGAGTTATTTTTTTTGTCTCTTCTTCGTTTCACATCTAATTTATCACATGAAGTTAGAATGAAATGTCTGCGCTCAGCCCACTGCATATCCCAGAATTGTTTGTTGATGATCCTTCTTCTTTCTGCATCAATTTTACTTCCACACATTTTCTTACAAAATCCATCTGCATTCGAACATGGTATTTCTCTCACTGCATGTAACAATTTTGTTTGATCAATTTTAATTTTTTTTCTCTCATTTAAACTGGTATCGAATCTTCTTCTTTTCTTTGTGACAGGAGTTGTAGTTGGGTTGTTGTTTTCTCTATCAAGGTCTTCATCTTCAATGTGTTGGTTTTCATCTTCAATGTGTTGGTTTTCATCTTCAATGTGTTGGTTTTCATCTTCAATGTGTTGGTTTTCATTTTCAATGTGTTGGCCTTCATCTTCAATGTGTTGGTTTTCATCTTCAATGTGTTGGTTTTCATCTTCAATGTGTTGGTATTCATCTGCAATGTGTTGGTATTGATTTTCAATGTGTTGGTCTTCATTTTCAATGTATTGGTCTTCATTTTCATGATTGGAGAAAAAATGTGGATTTGAATTTGTGAATGTGTCATCATAATCAAGACCTACCTGTTTCTCTGGTACTAAATAATAGACAGTCTCATTCATGTTTAATTCTTGAAGAGGGCGATTAATAAGCGTTTTTGTGTTGATATCATAAATTAAAAAATGATTGTCTTCTGATGATCTTCCACTTCCATCTTCAGATGATTCAGTCTTGTTGCTTTCTAGTGCTAAGTCTACCATACATTGAGAACGACTTGACACGATATTATCCTTGGAAACACTCATGTTTGATAACAAAAATATCAATGAACTGAAAATATTATAGAGTTTTTCAACTCAATAATATACTTCATGCACTCTCCAAAAGACTGGAATAAACATTCTTCATTAACAATTACTACAGCACGTGACTAAATTTCATGAAACTGGAAACAAACTTGTTTATGAGCTGACAACATAACCTCAATAACCAAATTCCCAACCAACGATGTCGTATGTACACCAGCTGTTGATATATCTAAGGAAGACTGCAGTAAGTTGGAGTTCTAAGCAAAAATGTCGTATGTGTGCTGGGAGTTACTGCATTCTTGATTAGTACATGATAGTTACAGCAGTCTTGCCTAGTATTATGATATTTTTGATGTACTTATGGCAAAACAATTCTCTATATCTCAAAATCTGTTGGAGATATGGCAATTTTTATAATTCCATTGGATTCCCCATCGTCAGAAACATAGGAAACCATATATAACTCAATTTTTATATTTTTGGACTTACTGCACTTTTCCTTAGTTGGGCAGTATTGCTGAACAGTGAAAATGCATCAAAGCAATCCAAATAAACTTGCATAACTTAGTCAACCTTTGAAGAAATGAATGAAGGGGGGGGGGGGAAATTGATACCAGCTGAGTTGTTATAAGAAGTTTCGAATATTGAATTGTTCACAAATTTAACCTCAATTAAACATTGTAGTCAAGGTCAAAGCATTCGTAACATATGCAAAATTAGAGTTTTGTCTGTACATTTATCAGAATTGTATATTTTTTGGTTATTTTTACGTTTTATACATTAAATAAGCCAAAAATAGTCTTATCTCACTTTCTGTCTGTCTGTCTGTCACGGCCGCAAAGGTATTTTTCGCGGCCTTCTCCTCAAAAACAAGAGCATCGATCGGGATTTCAGTTATTGAACAGTATTGAAAACATTATTGACAATGTCTTTAGCTATAAAAAACTAAATTAACTTTTTTTTAACAGAGTAATAAACATTTAAAAACCAAGTACTGTGCGATTTTGGATACATTTTATGCGGCCTTCTCCTCAAAAACGAGAGCATCGATCGGGATTTTAGTTATTGATCAGTATTGAAAACGTTATTGACAATGTCTTTAGCTATAAAAAACTAGATTAACTTTTTTTTCAACAGAATAATAAACGTTTAAAAACCAAGTATTGTGCGATTTTGGATACATTTCTTCCAAGTTTTATTACCACTTAAGAATAAGAACAAATCACGTAATTTATCATGATATATCAATCAGCTGTTCTCAAATATAAATGGTGGGCCCTTCACGGTGTTATTTACGCTGTCTGCAGACTTGTGTGGTCGGAGCATTGCAGTCTTTTAGGAAACATATGTCTGGTGAATTAAAGCTCATCTTATGTTTTATCAATTATTTCTTTGTTGAAAAAAAACAAAATTTTCTAATTTCAATTTATCAAAACAAAAATTAACATTTTAGGAAGGTGCTAGGCTCTTGGGAATTCGCCAGGTAGCACTATTATTAGCACATGAGAACAACAACAAATCACGTAATTTATGATGATTTATCAATCAGCTGTTCTCAAATATTCTCTCTGATAACTGTCACTGAATTGTTTATGTCCTAAGTTGTTAACTAAGCTGCTAACAACTTCATGATCGTTGCTATCAAAAAAGCCGAAACATATTTAGTCGTATTTCTAAACATAATCCGTATGAAGGATGGGTAGCTGCTAGTTATGACTAAGATAATTATATAGTTGACCTGGATATTTATTTGCTTGACTATAAAAAAATTCTTCAATGTTGGTTTCCATCACGAACTGCTTTGTCACTTTTTTATAATATAAAAATATTATGACTAGTTACAATAAATGAATTTGTCATAGTGAGTGAATAAATTCATTTATTGTAAAAATTGACTGCTAGTCATAATAATATTTTATATTATAAAAAAGTGATATAAAAATACTGGTATCAATAATATTTTGGTTCTTAGTCATTTGTTTCAAAATGTATTGGTTTAGCAACACCTAAAAAACAACAAGTACTGTAATAGGAACTTCACATTTTATTGCAACTTCACATCACAACTTCATTGTCAGAATCTTCAGTGTAATTTACAGGATCATCAGCTCCATCTTCTAATTCATTCGATTTCAATACATCATCTTAGAAAGTTTTTGTTCAATCAGGAATGGTGAAGAATTTCATGAGTTTTCTAACATCATCTTGCTTTGCTTGTTTCACATGATTTGTCTTTTTCAGTTCTTTCAGTTTTTCAGAAATCTGTTCAATATTTTTTTTTTTTTAAACAGAGACCAAAACAGGAGTACCTGAGTAGGTAGATGAGACCCCAACAGAGCTTCTTGATGTACTGCTGTATGTTATTAGTTTCTGTTCTGTTGTCTTGAATGGCAGAGGTGTTCGCAGAAGAGGTGTCAATGCAGACTTGTAGTCAAATAATTTAAAATCTTCTCCATACACTTTTACAGTGGCATGTTTACTCATTAGGAAATGATATTTTTGTGGTGACAATATTTCTCTCTTCTTTCTCAAGTCGATTTCAATCCTACCAAATGTACGATCAGAAGGCATGTAGCTGTGTCCTCTGATAGGGTAGATATGCTGCACAGTTTTGAAAATGCTATTTGTCTTGGCAAAGTTCAGTAGTAGTCCAATAATGAATTTGTTTCTATTTTGAGGAGCACATGAGTCTGAAAACAGTCTTAATGTGTGTGGCGGTTCTCCATGTTTTGAATATTTTTCCACAAGAATACTAAGAAAGTCGTGCAATGCTGAACAAATCACATCAGGCCCTCGACCACTTTCAGTTTCATTCCATGTATATATAAAATTATTCTCTTTCCTCTCATCATTTTCTGAACAAATCATGAAGTTGAGAACATACAACCAAACTTGTCGACTATAGAACACATCTGTTGTATTCAGCTTTGGCAGTGGTTGGTTCTGCATCATGTCAAAGGAGACAGATACAGTTCCAGGAGCTTTCTCTTTAAGCAGAGTGAAGAAAGCTTTTGCTTTAGTTTTATGAATTTTTAGATTCAATTGTTGAGACTGTCTAATCGCAGCATCCTTCTCATTTTTTATCTTATTTAGTTGTTCTGTGCAATAGCTACAGACATCTTGTCTTGGATGACCAAATCCCAAATTGAAATCACTTACGAAAATTTTGTAATACAATGAATAGGAAGCTGCCTGTAGTTTTTCCTTTTCTTGTTTTGCTTTCCATAATTGCCACATTTTCTTTGTACTTAATTCAGATGATAGATAGCACCTTTGACTACTTGCTCGAATATAATGTGATTTCTTGCATTTGAAGGATTCTATGTGGTCCATTATTGAGGATTTAATTTTATCATAGTGGCCCTGTTTCCTATAGCCCCCTCTCGTTTCTTTGGGAGACTCTTGTGATGAAAAAAAACAGCCTTCCAATGTAGTTTAGTCTTCTCCTTTTGATGACTGAGATAGTTTCAAAAGTTTTAGAACAAATTTTGAACTGTTTGCCTTCTCTATTGAAGAGAGAATATTCCATGGTCAATCTGTCCTTGCTATTATCTTTTTTTGGCCTCTTCAGCTTCTCTGGATCTTGCTTTCTTACTCTATCTGGCTTCTTAACACTAATGAAATTTAATAGATACTTGTCTTGTTGAACTTTTGAACTATGTGAGTATAATTTATTGAAAAATGCATCTATCTCGTCCCTCTTCAAATGTGCAACACCACATACTTTACTGTCTGCTCCATGTAGACAGGAGATTTTCCATTGCTTGCCATCTGCACTGTGACTTTTCAATTTCAGATCTACCTTTTTGTTTCCACGCTTTCTTTTCCTACCACCTTCTACCCTTATTGTATCATCAAGCATTTCAGGGTCATCTTCATAATCATCATCTGTACTGTTATCAAGCATTCCAGGGTCAACTTCATAATTATCATCTGTGTTATCATTATCAGCTGTATTATTTCTCATTCCAGGATTGTCTTCATAATCATCATGTTGTATATTAATCTGTTCTTCCATAAATTTGTCATGTCCAGTTTGTTCATCAGTAGAAGCAGGTGAATTATTACAAATTACAGTTGTTTGACTCTCTTCAGCAGGCTTAATACCGTTCAAATTGATGTTATCCAAAGTTACCAATGTAGTTGGGTTATCCAGTTCTAAGTTTCCATCTATCACTAAAAAATCTGTGGTTGTTTCATCTCCAATAGTATGTCCAGCCTCACTTGATTGAGTATCAATAATATTGTAAATTACCTCATGATTGTAGAAATGTTCATTCACAACAGCCGAGACCGGATTGACAGTAACTTCCTTGTCCTCATCATCAAGTCGAACGTCACTATCACAATCACTCAGTTCATTTAACGCTTCCAAAATATCACCTTCTTCAATAGAATCCATTATAAATATACTAAGTTGAGCATGAAACTAAGAACCACTCACTGCCACTGAGTTTTATGAAGTTGAGCACAACATAACCTATAATGCCAGAAACAGCGGGGAAAATAATATAAAATTCAGTCAGCTGTTTGATGGAAATAGTATGTTTTGTCAGAAATCAAGCTATCCGAGATTAACTTGATAATGGAAATAGTCATGTTTGTCATATTGAATCAAACAAGGAAAAAGTACATTTTGTTGAGAATCATTCAGTTTTTCTAGAAGGAAATAGTCATTTTTGTAAAAAATAGCTATTTTCAATATGACTTTTCATATGTAAATTGTCAGTTTTGTGAGAAACGAATAGCAAATTTGGATTCGCCATCAAAAAATCTATAGATTTGGATGTATAACTCAAAAACGATAATTTTGGAGATAGTCACTTTTGTAGAGAAACTCTACAATTGCTTCCTTACAATTTTCAGCTGCTTGTATAACATCTGATATGTGAAATTTTACACTCTTTTTTAACCGACTTCCAAAAAGAACAAGGTTCTACATTTGACCTGTTTTTTTTTATGTTTGTACATCAATCATTCGAACAATATTGAACTGATTTCAATGAATTTTTTTTAAATAAAAGAGCATCGCTCAGCTGTGGTCCCATCCAAGTTTCGCAAGGATCGGCCCAATACTTAGCCCAATATTAAACAAAAAGGAGCATTCTTCGATGTCTTCATTTCAATCAAGTTTGAATAGGATAGTTGCACACATAACCGCCAATCAGATAACTGGTGTCATTTATCAGGCTGATCATTGTATCATATGGAGCGCTTCACATCTAGACGGTTTTTGAAATCATATGATGCAATGCAATTATGCCGGGTAAACGACATCGGTTACCCAAAGCTGGTTGAGTGTGAAACAAGCCTGTAATGTCCCATTTTGACCAATCACTTGAACTTAATTTGAATGGAGAATAAGAAGAATATAATTTTTCTGTCCATATGTTCATACGAAAATTGTAAATAATTTAGTTGATGTTATTGAGTCATAGGAATAACGTTATTTAGTTTCAATCATAAATTGGAGAATTTGGAAAAACAGCTGATCTCAGAAGTATTTTTAGTTTTGCTGCTGTGATGGATTAAGAATATTTATTTGCCATTAAATACACCATGTCCGTACAATAGGCTATTTTGAGGTTATTTTTGATGATCCTTTTTTACTAGCTCAAAGTTTATGTTTTTATATTAAAAAAGTATATATGACTAATATCATGAAAAATATCATACATGACTCATCCGGGAAGATATGATAATATCACACTCAACTTCATCTCCTGTGTTAACTTATCATATTTTCAGTAAATACAATTATCCACACTTATAACATAATATAGGCCTACTATTTCAGTGTAGGTATATTCTGAAAAATACCACATCAAAATGAATCAAAAGCCATTTCACTTTTAAGAAGCCTTTTGCTATTATAATTTTCCTAAATGCAACATTCCACATTAAATGAAATGCTGTAGAATTTTTCTTAGTTTATCTTTTCTTATAAGTGGATTTTTAGTTACTTAAGTTTGGATGTTATAAATTAATTATTGGCTTGCTAATTTGATAAATATTTCATAATGTAGGCTTTAAGAAATTTGTCATGTTTTCAAAGTTTGAAAATCAACTAAAAAGCTTAAAATGAAACATTTTAAAACAAAAAAAAAAAAAAAACCGACCAGTGAAATGATAAAATACTCATGTACTAAAAAGTTTAAAATAAAGTATTTACTTTAAACTGAGAAAGTTTTTAATTTCATACCTTTCGAGAGAGTTTGGACAGTGGCGTAACGTTTTCCAGTTGGGCCCCCCCGCAACCGATTTTCCGGGCCCCTCAAAATCATATAAATATCCCCCTCACCCTTGCCACCACCACCCCTCCCTGAAAAACTTGCATAATTATTTTGTGGGCAGTTATAATTATGTAAGAACTGAACACCTTTTTATAAATTAAATTTTAAAATTCAAACATGTTTCAAGGGGGGCTGCTATAGTCTAATGATTTGGGCTGTAGCGTTCGGGCTCCTGAAAGATGGAAATAGTTGAGAGTTGATTATATTATAAATAATCAATCTTGAAACCTAGAAACCTTGAAATTGATGTCTTCCATAGGATCCACATTCACATCCTCCTTGTTAGCACCTTCGCTCCTTTTCCCAGAAACTGTGTTCTCTCAGAATTCGCCTCATTTGCAGACACGGACACAGGTTCAATTTTTAATAAAAAGGCATTCTATCTAAATTACCGCGAAATTACTAAGTCAGGAAAAGAGAAAAAAATTAAAAAATTTAATTTTAAGAGACAGAAGATAGAAAACGTAAACTACTTATACAGTACTTGATCCTATTATAATAAAAAAATTCAACTGCGTTGGGAGAACTGACAATTGTTCCAAAACTATTATTTATATACTTATACAATAATCACGTAATTTATCCGATATATCAAGGGTATAAATATCCCTTCTGAGCACATTGTTTAAAAATGTACTAGTCGATAAAAAATAGAAATAACTAAAGCATGACCGTACAACATCACAATACCATAAACGCAGCATGTTGAAAAATAGAATAGAAATGAAAAAAAAATGGCAATCCAAATAATAAAATTCACGATCACGAACTCAATAATTAATAAACATATGGTTTAATCTAGACCAATTTACCGGACACGTGTATCCAACAGGACGATTCAAAAGAGACTGAATTCAAAATACTGTATGAAGAAAAATATTGACTTTAATTTCTACAATATTAATTAATTTTCTACAATATAATTAATTTCCTCTAATATTTGCACTGTGGAGACATAGCCGTCATGATGATTGTATAACAGTCTAGATAAGTTTGTTTGAAGAGTGTTTTGTCCTCGGTATGTCTCCATTTCCGAAGTCACAACATCCTGCTTCTGAATTCCTTCACTATCTGCGAATTAATTGATAAAGTAAACAATAAACATTGGCCTGACAATATTTAGCCAATTCATTATTTCTTTCTTCCTTCAGTGTTTCAGTTTTATTTCTTTTGGAAAAAATTTTTTATTTCAGTCTGGGCACGGGCCATTTCTTGAAAAAATATATTTTCATTCCGGGCCCCCCCGCGCCGCGGGGTCTGCGGGGGTGTACGTTACGCCACTGAGTTTGGATACACAGTCTTAAATGTTAATTTGGGAGCTGACTTTACCAACATTTCAGTTTCTTTTTTATAAAGCTCTCTAACATTACAAAATGAAGCTTCAGTTACTTCATTGAATTCATAACTTAATAAATCGGCTTGGGAAATACATGAGTTGTCATTTAAAAATATATCTACATTTTCCCAAACAGGTATAAAAAATGATTTAGAAACATTTGTCAAACTCAGCCAGTTATTTCTGATATTTTTTAAAATATGCACGCTATCATATAATGAGAAAGTTTTCCTTGTACTTCCGTTAGCATAAAAGTAATATTTGCTTTCTGAGGTTTTGGTTAACTCATTGAAAACTACTCGATTTATGCTGTTGTTATCACTTACTATACTTAAAATAGTAAGGCCACAATCTGTAATTAGTTTTATTACATGTTTGGTTGTTTCAGTTAATTGGAGCCCAGTAAGCTGCTTTACTGGTAACAACTTAACAACCTCTTTAAAACTTCCAAATGCCGAACTTACAAGAAATGCAATGGCCGACTTAGCTAATTCATCGTTATTGTTACTTGCTGCACCTAATACATTTCCGTTTTTTAAATCTAAACTCTGCTTAACGTGAATTTCATCAGGTTGTAAGTTAATGATTTTTTCTTTGTCTGAAAGCTCCTTTGTAACTTCATTCAAAAACTTAATATTTTCTTTATCAGTTTTGGGTGACACTGAAAAAGAAGCAGAAAGTTTTTGCAGTACTCTCGGATGTGGTAGGGTCAAAATGTTATTCAGTCTAATGGCATTGTAACATTTTACCGACTGCATGTAGATAAGAACAGCATTTAATATTGTGCTCACAGTGTACCGTGGTTTACCGAGAAAAATCAGAGAAAATTGATCATGGAAAAATGATAACTTCTTGAGAACGTAATCTGAACTATCATCGCTACAATTTTCTATTTCTAATTTCAGGCTTGTTAAAAGATTATTTATCTGCTGAATTAGTACACTTTTTTCATTTTTTTTAACGCCTTGGCTATAATCAGTACAAAATTTGATATCCTGCTCAAATTGACTCCATTTACTTCAGAAAGATTTCTGAAAAATGGGTAGACCAGCTTCACAAATTAAATTATTTTGAATTATGCTACCATTTATGTGGACCTCGACAGACCGATCATTGTTAACTCTAATGCTACAAGTAATTTTAGGTATGTTTTTGATATCTAACTTATAAACTAAGCAAATATTGTCATTCTTAAACACAGACCAGTCTTCAATCTCAAAACTTTTAAGCTTGCTTGCCACGTCTGATGAAAATTGTTGAAACGAAATTACTTTATTTTCCTCTTCAAATTTCCTTTTTTCTTCTTCTTCTGTTTCTTTCTTCCTCTTATCATTTTCGTTCTTCCGTTCTTCAGGAGATTTTCTTTTCTTAGTCGAGGTTTCACTCAAATAATTTGGTAAATTCGGAAAGAGTTTTGGTATAGCAGAACTATTGAGAATTGGCTTGTCCCTACGCCTTTTGTGCCACTTTCCATTGCTGTCTTTGTACTTTTCTACAACACTAACGTCTTCAGGATGGAAATGTTTCACACAAGCAACTGAATTTGCCAAAGGCTCCCATTGAACGCGAGGAATGGCGCGAATCCAGGCACTTCTCAGATCCGGGTCCTTAGGGAATGAAAATATAGTGATATGCCCCTCAGTTTTTATTGCAGACTTGTAATTGGACTTACACCCAGGCACTACACATGAACTAGGGAAATTGACATCAGTTCTGAAACACTTTCACAGTAAAACAGGATTAAATAACGATTTAAAGAGCGGGCGATGTGCGTCTACCATGCTGGCTTATGGGCTGACTGGCACTGCATGACTCCACGTTCGGCGTTGCCAATTCTACATCGCCGCGGCCTTCCTTAGAGGTGGCCATGCCCACGCACAGGTCTCAGACATATGTGGGCTTCATCCTAAAAAAGTATTTATAAAATATTTGGCGCTGACTTCAAAAGATTACTTGTATGAAATTAAAAATTTTCTCAGTTTAAAGTAAATACTTTATTTTAAACTTTTTAGTATGTGAGTATTTTATCATTCCACTGAAGTCGGTTTCTTTTTTTGTTTTAAAATATGTTTTATTAATAAGTTTGTTAATGGCTCTGTCATCTGTGCAAATTTTTTAATAAATTTCCTATAGTACCAACCATGCCAAGAAATATTTTGATTTCTCTCACATTCTTTGGAATTGGAAGATCTTTTTTTGCACTAATTTTCTGGTTGTCAGGGCAAACCCCACTTGCAGAAATCACATGTCCCATGAATATTACTTCAGATTGACACAATTTGGTTTTTTCTCTTGACAGCTTGAGGCCAAACTTCCTTATTCTCTCAAGTAATTGTGTTAGGTGTACTTTATGATTGTCAAGATTTTTACTGAACACAATAATATCATCCATGTAGATTTGTATTGCTTCTTCATTTATGTCTTCCAAAAACTCATCCATTAACCTTTGAAATGTTGGCACTGCATTTTTCAACCCAAAAAGCATCCTAGTAAATTCATAATGACCCCTCTCAAAACTTAATGCTGTTTTTTCCATGTCCTTTGGATTCATTTTTATTTGATGATATCCTGACTTAAGATCCAAAGTGCTGCAAACTTTAGCTCCATACATTCTGTCAATCATATACTCTAGCTGTGGAAGTGGATATCTATCTAACTCTGTTCGATCATTTAAAACTCTGAAATCCACAACTACCCTGGGTTTTGGTGGTTCTCCTGGGGAAGTCCTTTTTGGGACAACCCATAATGGATTACAAAATAGTGAAATAGATTTTTTAATAATGCCCTGTTCAAGCATCTCTTTGATTTGTTCTCTAATAATTTTTTTCATTGTATGTGGATACCTTCTAGATCTTACAAATATTGGTTTTGAGGATTTCAATTGAATTGAGTGTTGAACTCTTCCTGTTGCTGTCAGACTTCCTCCTTCTTTATGTCTTTGTACTTTTCCAGCATTTGAGATGCTAATTCTTCTTGTTCTTTGCATAAGAGCGTTTCATTCCTCTGTCCTCTTATGATAGAACCCATTAACAAGTAATTTTCTGTAGCAATTGAATTTCTTGATTTGAAAATTTTCTTCCCTAACTTGATGATCCACTGACCATTGAACATTATAGGAGCTGCTTCGACATCTCCCATCAAATCACAACCAATTATCACATCATACCTGTTGTTCATAGTCTCTGCTACATGAACTCTCATAATTTTCTTTATTCCAATTAATTCAAACAAATTTAAATTTACTTCTCTTTTACAGCTTTTCTTCCTGTCAAAGTCAACATTTCACAGGAACATCTTTCAATTTTCAAACTATAGTTAATTTTTTTTTAAAGCTTTTTCTGATACTACTGTACTGTCTGATCCTGTATCACACAAGCAACGCACATCTCATCCTTCCACATAAAATATAGGTAGCTCACCCCTCTTGCAATCTTTTTTTTTGCCCTCAAGCAAAATCCGCAATCCTTATTTCTGCCTGTTTAGCTGATTTAGCGGATTCAACTTTTTTTAATTCAGGCCAATCTTCTTTATTATTTGTTCCAAATTGACTTTTATATCTACTATTTTCACTATCCAAGGAGTAAGTTGTGCTCTCTTCATCAGATTTATTTTTCAAATCTCTTCTTTGATATTCTTCTCTCCTAAAAGCATTGACTTCTCTTCTTCCTCCAAAGTTTCCAACATTCTTTTTTTGAACAAATTCTCTCCTATGAATGTATGGGCATTCTCTGGCAAAGTGCCCCTCTTCTCTACACTCCCAACACTCATTCTGACAAAATTTTCTTTCACTTGCCTTCCTTTTTTCATTCCTCATTGTATCTGATCCCTTTACAGTTGTTCTCCATTTCTGATTTGGTTTACTTTCATAAGTGGGAGAAGGTCTTCGAGTAGGTGAATATCTTTTACTTTTCTCAATTACTTTCCATTCTGAGTGTCTATGACTAACTTCTTTCCAGTAAGCCTCTTCATCATTGATTATCTGAATAGTTAGATTCCTGTCGCTCCCAGAGGAGCATAGGGCATGTGAAAATGTTCGCCATCCATTCCTGTCTGCTGCAAGCCTCTTGACCTCTGCCCAAGTCTTTCCCTGCTGCTTGCACTCTGCCTCAACCGTTCTTCTCCATGTCATCCGAGGGCGTCCTTGCCTGCGTGAGCCCTGTGGATTCCAGTCCAATGCAGCCTTCTCTATTGCGCCGTCCTCTTTCCTTAATGTATGCCCAATCCATCGCCATTTTCTTTGCTTCAATTCCTCTTGGATTGGACATTGATTTGTCATCTGCCAGAGGTTTTCATTACTGATCACCTCTGGCCAATATATTCGCATGATACGACGCAGACATCTATTCATGAAGGTCTGCAGTTGCCCAACAATCCGCCTAGACATCTTCCATGTCTCACATCCATACAACAGCACCGATTTGACATTGGTATTGAAGATCCGAAGTTTTGTTGCCCTTGATATGTTTGAGTTTCTCCATACTCTGTTAAGCTGGATGAAGACACCATTTGCTTTTCTTATCCGGCTTCCAATGTCTTCATCAGCCCCTCCAGTCTGGGTCACTGTACTCCCCAAGTATGAAAAGGAGTCCACAGTCTGGATGCAAGTGCCACCAACTTCAAAATGCCTATTCATTGCTGCATTTGACCTCATTTCTTTGGTCTTCCTTGTATTTATGCAGAGACCTGCTTCTGCAGCTTCTTTTTCCAGTCTGTGTAGTTTTTCTTCCATATCTCTGAAGCGCTGTGCTAATAGGCATATGTCATCAGCAAACTCCAGGTCTTCCAACCTCTGTCTCAAACCCCATTGCAACCCTCTTCTCCTGCCTGCCTGTACCCGCCTCATGACTCGATCCAGTACCAGCAGGAACAATGTTGGTGACAACACACAACCTTGCCGTACACCTGATTTTATTGAGAAGGGCTGAGTGATCTTTCCTTCATGAAGTACCTGACATTCATATCCATCATACATTCCTTCCAGTAATCTAATTAATTTGTTTGGTATCCCATACTCTCTCAAAGTCTTCCACAATACACATCTCTTGACTTTGTCAAAGGCTTTTTCAAAATCAATGAAGGCCAAGTATAGAGTCACTCGCCACTCATAACTTTGCTCCAGAATTATTCTAAGAGTGTTGATTAAATCAACACAGCTGCGGTGTTTACGAAATCCAGCTTGTTCTCTTCGCAGCTTTCTTTCTATGGAGTCCTTGATTCGATTCAGAATTACCCTTGATAGGACCTTTCCTGGAACTGATAGTAGTGTGATACCTCTCCAGTTATCACAGTTGGAGGTATCTCCTTTCTTTGGAATCTTTATTATCAGTCCCTTTTTCCAATCCTGTGGAATATTTTCTTCATTCCATATCTTATGGAATAGAGGCTGGAGTATGTCTGCTGTCAGGTCCACATCTACTTTCATCACATCAGGTGAGATATTATCCAGTCCTGGTGCCTTGCCATTTTTTAATTCATTCAAAGCCACCTTGATCTCATCTCTTGTAGGGCTGTGGATGAGAATTTCAGGATCTTCTGCATACAGTTGATTGTTTTCTTCCTCATCTACCAGATTTTCACTTCCCAACAGCTCCATAAAATGTTCACGCCATCTCTGTAACTGATCCTCATTATTTGTCAGTAGCTCTCCTGTTTTGCTCCTGACTGGTTTGGTACTTCTTAATTGTTTCCTTGAAAGGATCCTAGTTATATTATAGAGCTCCTTACTGTCCCCTCTTCTAGCTGCTTCCTCTGCCTTCTTTGCCATTTCATCCACAAACTTGCGGTGATCATTTCTCACACTTCTCTTTACCTCCTTATCAGTGTCATTATATTCTGTCAGGGCATGTCCTCTCTGTAGGCGAGTTTTACTTGAATTTAAAAGGGCCTTCTTTGCCTTCCTTTTTTCTATGAGATTCCAAGTATGCTGAGACATCCATTCTTTTTTCTTACCGTTTTTGGGTCCCAGAATACTCATACTTGTCTCTTTATAGCAGTCCTTCACTCTTTTCCACACATGTTCTACACCTTCGTCCTCAGATTCATGCTGAATTAGGGCTTCATACTTGTTCCTCAGTTCAACTCTGAAGGAATCCTCTACCTGTCTACTTCGCAGCTTTGCCACATCAAAACCTCTATTTGCACCTTGAAATTTTTCCTTCACTGTCATGATTTTCAATTTGAATTCAGCAAGCATCAAATGGTGATCACTTCCAACATCAGCTCCTCTTTTGTTCCTTACATCTGTCAAGGACCTTCGAAATCTTCTGCTCACTGCAATGTGATCAATTTGATTTTCTGTCACATGGTCTGGAGATATCCATGAAATCTTGTGACATCTTTTGTGTGGGAACAGAGTACCTCCAATCACAAGATCTCTTCCTGCACAGAAGTTTGTGAACATTTCGCCATTTTTGTTTTGTTCTCCCAGGCCATGAACTCCCATGATGTGTTCCAAGCCCTCATTCATGGCACCAACCTTTGCATTCATGTCACCCATCACTATCATTATGTCTCGCCTGCTGGCTGTTCTATAAGCTTCACTCAACTGTTCATAGAACTCATGTTTTTGCTCATCATTGGCTTGCTCTGTTGGTGCATAGCATTGTATCAAACTTACATTTCTGATTTTTGTCTTGAAGCGAGCTGTTATAATTCTATCTGAAATGGGTTTCCACTCAATCATACTGCGCTTTGCTTTTCTGGTTAGCAGGATTCCTACTCCATTTCTTCGCTCAGCCTGTTCGCCCTCCCTTCCTGAGAATAAAAAGGTCATTCCTCCATCCACTGCCACCTCCCCAGAATCCATCCATCTCACCTCACTCAAGCCCAGGATGTCCAATCTGTAATTGATCATTTCCTTCACAACTTGTTTCATTTTACCACTGTCTGCAAGGGTTCTAACATTCCAAAATCCAATCCGTGTCTTTCGCTTTAATCCAAAAATTCCGGTCCGGTTCACATTTTCATTTGTTTCTGTAATAATTGTTGATTTAAGAAGCTGCGAGTTATTAGCCCACATCCTCCGATCTTGGTGGCAGGAACGCTACCTTAAGCCTACCAAGCAGGCATAAGAAAATGAAAAGAATAAAAGAGTAGAGCAAGAAGATGGCCAAGGAAGGCCGACAGATAGAAAAAGAAAGAAAGAACTGCACAAAGCAAAGTCAATGGAAAAGTGCCATTCTAGAAACAAAAGCTCCAAAGCTAAATAAAGAAGAAGAAGGGAGAGGAAAGAAGAGCTTTGGAGTAGAAAAAAATATATATATATATAAATAAAGGAAGTTGATGATGGGAGGGAATGGTGAGGATAGACAGTGCAAGGGGAATAAAATAAGAATAAGGGGACTGCACTGGCCAGCTCAGGGTACGGAGGGTCGCACACCTCAGAAATAGCAGGAGTTGCTATTTCCCCCTACGGTGATTATCTGAATAGTCTCTTCTAAAGATTGAGGTTTTGAAATTTTCACGCTCTGGAGCCACCCTTAACAAAACTTCTGTTACTAATTCCTCATAGGTCTTATTACTACATAAACCTTCCTCCTTCCACCTTCCTCCACAAATCTAAAACTTTCGACTTGAGTTCTTTAACCAATTGTGCTAAACGTTTAGCAAAATTGCCAATTGGTTCTCCTAAATCACATTGCAATTCCAACACTCTCATTGCCATTGCAGAGACTGATTTTCTTGCACCTGCATAATGATCCTTAAGCACTTTCTTAACATCCTACAATGTTGAATTAAAGGATACACCCAATTCAACTATAATAGATGTAATTATCCTAGATAAGAATAATGAATGCATGTTTACATTGTTTATGTCATCAAAATTGCTGTTAATAATTTGAGAATGAATAGCATCCATTCTTTCTAAGAAAAGGCTAAGCTCTTTTACCTCTTCCTTTGAACTGCTGAATTGATCTGATCAGGTTCATGAGGCATTTCACACCCATGAATGGCAATTGTGACTTGTTTGTAATTCCATTGGCTGGTTCTTTTTGCCTTTTTGGCATTTTTGAAAAACAAAAACGATTTTAAAACACAAAAAATAAAATGATTGATTGGGTTTTGGCACCAGTTAGGAATATTAGAATGAAACACACACATTCACCATTAGACTTGACTCAAAAGAATGAATGTTTGTTTAATTATCAAAATAACATGTGATTTGAGATAGCAAAGACTGATCTATTAGTGTTGCATAACTTATATATTATAGAGGCCAAATAATGCTTTTATCTCTATAGGAGAAGTAGGGCCAACAAAGGTGGTAACAGTAAAATTGACCTTCTGCAATTCAATTTCATCATTGGTAAATTTAATAATCTCATCTATCATATGATTGTATTAAAACAATATTCCTTCTTGGAGTTTGGCCAGTTGTTTTGGGAGGAATGGCAGACCATTATGTTTATGTAAGAAGACCACTTATGTTTATTCTTCTCTTTGAGGTTCCTCTTCTTGGGAATAATAACAAAGTTTGGAATTTGTGGAGGTCAAGGAAGCTCTTCTTTGTGTACAGATGCTGGATTCTCATCAACTGGAGTTCTTGAACAGCTTGGCTGAGGTTCCTGGGGTTGTTGTCCTGGATTTACTTTTTTGTCTTGTCCTTCTATTGTCTTCTTGTTCTTCATCTTCACTTTTCCCTTCATCAGTCAAATTTGAAACATATTCATTATCAGATAAATCTGGTGAAATGATATCTGGTTCTTCATCTTCTTCCTCATGGGCTTCATCAATTTCCTCATCATCTGTTTTATCACTTGAATTATTTTCACTAAGTTCAAAATCTGATTCAATTCTAAACAATTCTTCTTCAATTTCTTCAGTCTCTAAAAAATTCATTTTTGATATTGATGGAAAAAGAATGATTAATAGAACACTTCCATATAGACGAGAATGGTAAATAATAAAAGTCTATAAAACATCATAAATGAACATATTGGAAATAAGCTGCATTCTTATGAAAATGACACAAATGGTACACTGGGGTATTGTATGCTCAAAATCAAACCAATGCGAATGTCTCAAAACCACAACAATGACATCAACTAGGAGTCACAGGAGTTAAGAAATATAGGGCTGCCAACTTCAGAGTACTGGGGAAAAAATTCCCATGGGTCTCTCAGTGCCCCAGTGTACCTTTTCAGGGTTAAAAATGGGGTCTCTGCATTAAAAGCAAGAAACGTTGATTTGTAAGGAAATATCAAGTTATTCATTAACATGTAATGAATGTAATGTAAATAAAATAAGAGTGTTTAAACCTACTGAGTTTTTAATAATAACAACAATATATTTTATTTATTCAACACAATACAGCCAGAAACCATACAGTTGAATATTGTCAAGTACAAAAATATAAAAAAACATCTAACCTAATATATAATATTTAATATATAAATATGGCCTATATGAAGTCATACATGATTATCACTTAAAAATTCATTCACACTATAAAAACGTTTTTCAATAAGAAACTTATATAATTCTCTTTTAAATATTGTACTTCTGAAATCTAATCTATTAGGCAATTTGTTTATAAAGTTTGTCCCAATGTAACTGGTTTTCTTTTCAAAAAGAGCCTATGAGGCTGAACAGTCAAGTTATTCCTATTTCTGGTCTTGTGTGAGTGTACCTGTACGTTAGTTGTGAAACTGCCTACTGCCAATATTCTTAACGACAAATAGTACAACTCTAAAAATAAAAATAAAGTAAGTATAGAAAGCCTTTTAAAAACATCCTGACAAGGATGATTGAACCCCAATCCTGCTAAATACCTAATAGCACGCTTTTACAGAATGAATATTAATAATTTATTCAAGTCCTTAACTTCTTTTTTTTTTTGATTTGTGGGTGGGGGGGTGCTAGTCTGCTTTATATTGTTAAATGATTATTATTTACAATTGGAGCTGATGGTATTTGCCCTTAACAATGCTTAGTAACTTGATTTTTGCCAGTACTGCCTTCAAAATTCAATGATGAAAAGTATGTATTCATTATTTGTTTGTGCCTTCATAATTTAGACAGATGATAAAGATGAAACAGAAAATACTGACCTGTGATGCTGTGATGGAACCACATGTAACCACTCTTTTTAAAGATTCTTCTTGTTTAAAGGAAATTGTGGAAAATACAAAACAAAATTTAGATTAATTTGAAACTTTGTAGCTCATACATATTGATAAGTTAGTAAGAAGATTATTATAAACTACAGTACTGAACTACCATATCAATAGGCCTACAAAGGACCAAAATAATTGAAGGAAATAGTGAAAATTTATACTTACTTGTGAAATGAGAGTGTGCAGTCTCTAGTTTTGCGATTTGTGCAGTTGAATGCCACTCACAATTTAACCATTGCGCATTATTATATAAATTTAATTGATGAACGAATAATACAGTATTCATCACAAACATAAAGAAACGATGTTGACATCAAGTTTCAATACTTGATGAAAGAAAATTTATCTGTTGTATGTATTTGGTTTAAATGCTGCAAATGGCATTTGAATTGTTCGTTCCTGGTTGAATCAGTAATGATTGTTGATTCATTTTATACTGTTTCTACAATTATTGTAGCATGTCCATCGGTATTACTACTGAGACAAATATCTTTGTAATTCCACTTTTTTTTGTTGAATAGTCTAGTGGCTATTAGACAATCATGCATAAAATCATGACGTTTGTCTCCATTCCTCTAGCCTCTTTTTCATGTCACATCTATGTTACTTCACATGTTACTTGGCTGCCCACTGCCTCATCTTTCTATTTGAGGAATATGGTTTAACAACAACTATTTATATCTATTAGTATAGACTTTATTATCTAAACGACATTTTTTTTTCTTTTTGTTGTCAATTTTGCTATTTATTATTATAATGTAGAATGTTTTGTTATCCCATAATTTAGAACGTTTGCACATGGGGCCGTATACATATGTGAATAATGTACTCAAAATATGTTTATTTCACTCAAACACAGTGCCAATCAAATTGTTGTGGCCCTTTTGGGTGCATGTGTTATATTTGAGGTGGAATCAATAATAGACTTATTTTGGACAGCATTTTATTGTACATGTCTACAGTGAGCTCTCAGACTAGAACTATATTCGTTTATTATAAATGAATAAACAAATGGAAAAAAATTAATATTTTGTACAACAGTTGTATTTAGTGTTTTGTTGTATTTTACTTTGATTTTCCTAAAAGATTTTTAATTGTCTCATTATATCGGGTCAAAAGGTACAGCATTACTGTGTGTTATTCTTAAAAATTTCGTCAAGTTCAAAATCTTTGATTAGTGTTATTGCTCAACTTATTAGGTACTGTGAACTAAAATATAATAATTTTGTCCATTTTTAGAGATTCACTTGTTTTTTTTATACAACTAGTAGAAAGTTACTTTGTTATTTTGAAAAGTTCCTTTGTGAAGTTATTGATTTTTGTGTATCCAATTGTTTTGTTCTAGTCAACATGAATTATTATCTAGTAAATACTTTAGTCATTACATTTATCAATCTAAACAATAAGTTAGTTGATAGAACTTTAGTTATCATTTGTTCTATTTTTAGTGTGATTATTCTAATTCTACAATAAGCTTCTTACTTAGATTGAGGGATTTATTTTAATATGAATTTTCAAAAACCTTTTTGTATCATTATGTGTTATGGTTACCCTAGAACTCCTTGTAGCCTACTCAATCCTCACGTTATTGAGCATCTGTTGCAAAGTAGCTTATGGATTTCAATTTCGAAAACATACAGTGCGATGCCAGGATCAAGTTGACTAAATTTGCTGATGGCTTTCACATAAATGTGAGGTTTGTGCTATGGTGAATGGTGATGCAAAACTGCCAGGCCTAAATCAGGAATTGAACCCAAGACCATTGCATTGGGAAGACAGTCAGTGTTCTGACACTTGTACCGTATTATACAGAGTGACTTAAAGTCATGCAACCCAAACTTCAAAAATTATTTTCTTACAACTGCTCATAAAGTAGTTCTTTATGTACTGAAAAATGATTGTAAAATACTGTAGTTTTCATATAACTTGGTAGCAGTATGTTGGGTTCAGATGTAGCATGTCCCATCTGCTACATGCTACCAAGATATATGAATACTACAGTACCTCTTTACTGCTCAGCGAGTGGTAAAGTCAGTTGGCATGCGTTAAAAGTACTTTACTGCTCGCCAGCTGTTTTTGATGTCTTCTCATTGGTGGATCATGAAATCCATGAAATTCTCAAAACCTCATTCTCATAAAAATGGCGCACACTAACCAAATCTGCACATGCTAAAATCTGTGATGTTACAAACTACAAGCTTTTATTGGAATCCAAAGCTGAAGTTGTAGGAAAATTTTGTATGTAATTCATGTGTAAAACTTCTTTATTGCTCTTGCAAAATTACTGCACTCTGCTATGTGTTGCACAGTAACTGTTCTGACTCAAGCAATAAAGTCGTGCTTTACACTCGCAATACATAAATAACTATTTTAGAGTAGGTACCAAATTATTCTACAAATTATTTATTCTACCAAATTACAAAATAACATTATAATAGAAGTTTTATTTAGAGTCCAAAGTACATGCTGGAAATGTCCCAACATGATTCTGAATGCATGGCTCAACATGTCCTCTCACATTAGATGCAACCTTTTCCAGTGTAGCAGCAGTGATGTTCAATATGCATTCCTCAATATGCATTTTGTTTGAATACACATTGTCTTTAAAAAGCCCCAAAAATTAGGGGGGGGGGGGGGGGTCATGCCCCCCATCATTCACGAACATGGCTAAAATATATTGTAGCTCAGATTTGACAAACTGTTTGGTGAACACCCTTTTTTGGCCAATGGAATGATCTATCAATGATATACAGGGTGTCCCATGTAAGGTGTAAAAGCCAGTTACCAGAGATTCAACATCAAATATCTGACAAAAAATGCTTAGTGACGTTTTTGAAATGGGGCCTTTCTTTCGAGATATCTTGATTTAATGACTTAAATGCTCAAAAACTCAAAAACTAGTGATTGGATTGGAATTATAATGACATCGTTGGAAAGAGCACAGCATTTTGCTGAAGATACACGTATTTTCAATATGTAACCCCATCATTTAGGGTGTTGTTTTAGGGTGCAGAGTACAAAAAAGTGGATTTCCCGAAACCTCACTGAAATTTCAAAGCGATTTTTCTCAATTTGTTTTTAGGGTGACATAATGAAACTTTTACATGAAAAACTTCCTCATTTCTTTAGCTTCAAAATGAGACTAAAATGTTTCAAACTGATGAATTGCAAATGCCTGAAAATTGTTGAAAACCTGTTCCAAACCTACAAGAAGTAGTGTCTAAGGGACAAGAGCTAAGAGAGTAGACATTTGATTTCAAAATCTTGTTGTAATCAGATGTTTTTCCAAAATGATTAATCTCTGTTGATTCACTGCTTCCCAATAAAGATAGATCGGATGAGTGCATGTTCACAAGAAGTAGTGCCATCAATTTTCATAATACATACTTGGGCAACTGAAAATCCTCACGTAATGAGACCAAACCAGTTTCACTTTTAGCACCAATTTTCGGATGATGTGTGGGCTGGAATAATCAATACGGTAATCATATTCTTGGGTTATATTTTTTAACAAACATTTAAATTTTGGAGTATTTGTTTAATTTTTATGTGATCTCAAATAAAAAATTTTATTGAAATTTTATGTAAAAAAACTTTAGATAAATTTTCATCTAATAAGTTTATCAAAAAATTTATCAATAATTTTTTTTTAAATTGAAGATTTTAGTTTTTTTTTTATCTCATGCAAGAGTTGCCTCTTAATGCTTTGGGCAAGGAATGTGGATACATGGTTTTCCAGCACATTTGCTGAAAATGATTTTTATTTATACTAGCCTGATTCATGTTATGATGAATAATGTTTGGGATCTGCTTATTCTTTTGTCAGGTTACGTTAAATTGAAAACTCTATTTCCACTCTATTGTGAAATGGCACGCATTCTATACATGAATAGATAGCCTAAATAAATAAACTATACAGTAGGCAATTTCGCATACACCATAGCACTTGAATAAACTGATATCATGTTTTAGTCATCAGAAATGAATATGTAACACACTCATTTTTCTTCAGTTGATCCTGATTTTCAATCTCATACAGTGGAACAATCTTCGAAATATACAACTTAATTAAGGAATTTTGTTGTGAAGAATCACTTATTTTTCCAATGATGACTTCAGAGCTGTGATTTGGTAAAAAGATTCTGATAAGAGTAGCCTACTGTAATACAGTACTTACTGTAGATCAGTATTTTTATGTAGTGTGTCTTTTTACTTTATTTAGTTTGCCCTCAACGGCTTCCTGCGGTCACTCAGGGACCACAGAGATTAATAATTTATTTTGGAAAAACATCTGATTACAACAAGATTTTGAAATCAAATTTCTACTCTCTCAGCTCTTGTCCCTTAGACACTAATTCTTGTGGGTTTGGAACCGTTTTTCAACAATTTTCAAGCATTTGAAATTCATCAATTTGAAACATTTTAGGCTCATTTTGAAGCTAAAGAAATGAGGAAGTTTTTCATGTAAAATTTTCATTATGTCACCCTAAAAACAAATTGAGAAAAATCGCTTTGAAATTTCAGTGAGGTTTCGGGAAATCCACTTTTTTGTACTTTGCACCCTAAAACAACACCCTAAATGATGGGGTTACATATTGAAAATACGTGTATCTTTAGCAAAATGCTGTGCTCTTTCCAACGATGTCATCATAATTCCAATCCAATCACTAGTTTTTTAATTTTTGAGCATTTAATGGTGGGAAGTGAGTGTATCTCGAAAAAGTCATTAAATCGAGATATCTCGAAATAAAGGCCCCATTTCAAAAACGTCACTAAGCATTTTTTGTCAGATATTTGATGTTGAATCTCTGGTAACCGGCTTTTACACCTTACATGGGACACTCTGTATATTATGCACAGTACTGTCACACAGTAAATTTCCTTGCATTATCTTTTGCCACTTCAGCTGTCACTCCTGTAAAGCAGAACAATCTGGGTTGTATAACTTCGGAGTCACTTTGTGCTTTGCATTGGTGCAGATGCTGCCGATGCACTGCTGAGTTCACCCTATTTGTAATATCATTATGAACTTCTTCACTTGCACTTTTTAACTGTTTGCATCTATACTTAAAATATGAACCCCTCTGAACACTGTCACATTTGTTAAAAATAAATAATAATCAGTATGACAACATTGTGAATTTTATTTATTAATATTATTTTGATTAATAATTATATATTTACATTGCTTCTTTTTTCATATTGGTCATAATGTTTATACCATATTGTTATGATTGAAATTTGCTAATGCAACCTCCTCCCCACACATGAACGAGTCATCCAAGCAGGGATTATATTCAAAATCCATTGTATATAATGTATCATTCTTTTATTATAAATTATTTATTATATTATAATGTATCATTCTTTTATGGTCGAAATGCTATCCACTACAGATGATTTATAAGTTTCTGGAGCATCTTAGCACAAATATGTATAACTAATTTATAAGACCATTATATAAGAGAGCACCATTTCCAGATTAATGTATTATGTTATAGCTTTGATAGTTTTTTATTTGTTTCTATTTATTGTCATGCTCAATGGTTTTATGTAATTCTTGTACATCAGTTTAACATTAAATGATCTGTTAGCTTTTCTTTGTAATTTGTCTATATTCTATCTTTTTATTTCACCATATACCATATTTTACCTCTGTAGAATTTTACAGGAAAATGGCAGTTTTAAATATTAATGAATAATACAGATGTTATCACAACCACTTGAATTATCAACACATTATAGTCAAACTCAACTGAAACTGATGCAACAGTCAAAATTAGAGGATCTTGTCTGTTAATAATTCAAGTGTTTATGACACATCTGTAATATCCATTATGGTTATGGATATCTACCACAATATCAACATCACTAATAAGAAGATTTCGTTTCAAATATATGGCCAGTGTTGTATTTAAATTTATCATTAACATTGTTAAAAAAGTTATGAAACAAAATTTATAAATGAAAAAATGTCAGAAGAACAGACAATCTTTCTTGGTCCCTGGTATGTGTGAAGCCAAAGTAGACAATACTTCACCCTTGGTCCATGCCATGACATCATGCTGGAAGACGACTACAATGGAAAATCCTAACACAATTGAACAAAACCCATGAAAACTTACAATTCACAGCAGAATATGAAATATTCTACACCTTAAACTTCTTAGACCTCACTATCAAAGACTAAATAACATGCACAAATTCAAAATCTGCAGGAAACCAACTCTCACAGACACACACATTCACAACTCCTCCAAACATCCACATCAACACAAACTTGCTGCTTTTAACTCCATGATCCATAGACTCTTACATGTTCCACTATCACAAGCTGACCACCAAGAAGTAATCAATACCATCAAATATTTAGCACAACAAAACGGATCAACACCAATCTAGTAGACAAAATCCTAAATAAAATGAAAAATAAAAATCAAAAACCTGCAAACCAAAAAATATTTGTCACACTCAAATATTTCTACAAATATTCACACAAAATAGCTTACATCTTCCAAAAATCCCGATTTAACACAGCATTCAGAACAACAAACAACCTGAAACACCAGCTCCAACAAAAAACAGCTCACCTAACAAACAGCACAATTCACAAATTCAACAAACCAGAAATATATAAGCTCAAATGAAACACATGCCCCAAATACTACATAGGACAAACAGGCAGATCATTCAGCACAAGATACAAAGAACACATCAAAGCACTACATTCCAACTCTGACTCAACATTTTAAGATCACTTAATCAACACTGGACATTCACACAATAACATCCAAACTGACCTGGAAATTCTACACACATTACAAAAAAGCCACAAACTAAATACACTGGAACAATATGAAATATTCAAACACCATAAACAAGATAGAACAAACTCACTCAATGACCAAACACAATTCAAATTCAATGCAATTTTCAAATATATAATGGCCACTCATCCTAACCTCAACAAAGCATGACCCCTGGTGGCAGGCTTATGAAGCGTATTTTCAGAAGTGCATCCCTCCAGTATCTCCAATATAAATTGTGTAAAGACAATATATTAAATTGAAATACAGTGTCAGTTTTCATATAAGATTGTTCATTAAGTATTTTTCCATGGAAAACATCACAGAGTAAATAACAGGCACTTAGTTTTAGATATATTTAAGAGATAGACTATTGATGCTGTTAGTGATGATGTAATTTGTTGTTAGTGAGCCATTTTTGTTTCCAAACAACCATTGCACCCATTGCTAGGTGTCTGTTTCCATGTTATTTATATGGGCATAAATCAGTGTCTCAGATTTTCATCAATATAAATAAAATTACAAATTTTTCAAGAGTTTTGAGTTCTTTTTTCATGTAGGCTACCAGAAAACCAGAGGATTGTGTATCAGGCTTTTTTCAGTTGAGTTATTGGATATTGAACTATTTTCATAGTATTTTGTTTATAGGTTAGACGTACAAGCTAGGTGGAGGCTACAAAGCATTCAATGATTAGACTAACAAGCCAATTTATGGCCATCACATTAGGGGAAATAGTGAGATATTTTGGGGATGAACCAAACATGGTAAAAAGAGGAGAGGATGCTGTTTCCTTCAACCATGTAATAAGTATAAAATACAATGGTGAATTAAAACATTTAGATGGTGTAGTGCAAGCCAGTATGTGCAACCGATCATACAATGTGAAGGTATGTAATACATAATATGATGCTGATGGGCATATAAAACAGTATCTCAGATTTTCAAATGACCCATTAATAGTTCAATTGGTAAAGAATAGAGTGCATGCGCGAATTGTTTTCCTGCATAAAACAACAAAACCTAACCAACTATCCTTTTCTTTAATTATAAGGGATACTGTATTAAGTATAGGAACTATATGTAGAAATTATATTGAGTATAGAAAGGTTAGTTATTAGTTTTTGTTTTTTTTTATGCAGATAAACAGTGGCCATGGCTTCACTACACAGTTCGCACATGCACTCTATTCCCTACCATTGGACATAGAATGGGTCATGATTTTTGTCAATATAAATAAAAATTTTAAGAGTGTTGCATGTATACCAACTGGACTACTACAATCTACCAACTCGACTACTAATCATGTGAACTTGATTGTTGTATTGGGAACCATTCCAACTTCCATCATGTCTTCCTTTTATAGGCTTTAATGAATTTTAATATTAAAACAAATCTTTTGTACATGCAGCTGGGCTAGCTACAATTTAGTCAGGTCTACCCATACTTCATAATCACTCTGTTCATGCCACTGGGACTAATTGCAGCATTATTATATAGTCTGCATCATTATTGGAACACATGTAAATGAATGAAAAAGAATAATTTATGCCTTGTTGATGCTGGTATATCATTGACGGATATCATAGTGGATTCTGTATCCACTATGTTTTTTGAATCATCTTTTTCCAGTACCTTGATGATAAATGCAATTATAGTCTAATATTAGAGAGGGTTGCACTTCCTTGAGAAACCAGTGAATTGGAACATTAAACAAGTGCCAAAACCCTAAGCTAACCTAACCTCAATAGCATTTGATAGTTTTACCAGTCCCTCACAGAAGTGTAGCCTAGTGCAAAAGCATTAATGAATTTAGTCACTCATCTTCCACTCCAACATGACTATTAATTTAATGAAGTTAAAAACCAAGCACTACTGGTAGGTACTGTGAATTTCGCACAACCTCTAATTTATTATTATGCATGTATTAGACCCGATGACTCTTGTGTGGTACAGGTAGCTGTAAATGCAATGTCTGTGTGGAGTGGTTTTAGGATGCTTACACAGTAGAGCATCCAATAATCGATGACAGTCACCAAAACAAAATCATTCACTTGCTGTGGAATGGTGGTATTCACACAGCTCAATCTATTATACACCATTACACAGCATGAGCTTGGTTTTGCGACATTAATTGTTATCAAGTATTGGATGCTCCACTGTGCAAGCACCCTTGGCCAATGTTGTGATAAGTTAGCGTCCATCAAATTATGTGAGTGTATTGAAATGCGACTGCTAGAGTTTGTAAAGTGCAGAATTCATCGTTATTTACATCAGCCTTGAAGAAATAGGCAGCATAGTGTTAATTTTATAATGTATTATCAGGTTTCACAATATTCTACTCACCCGTCTAATTTCGTGGCCACTACTTTGGTGTCAAGGACTGTTACAGTTGCTGTTTGATTTTATTCTAATTATGAACATTTTCAAAGGTTATTTGAAGAACTCGTAAGTTCAGTGCTTTTGATGACATCTAGATTACATTTTCAACAAATCAATGCTATTTATTGATAAAATCTCATTATTGACAACCTCTTTAATGTGAATAAAACACTGCTGAATGATGTTTTACTCGTAGAACACTTAAAATTTACTGATAAACTGTAGGTTTCTCTTAGTAGTGTGTTAGTTATCTATTAATAAAATTTTCAGGCAATGCTTTAAAATGTGAGGTTTGTATGTAGGAGGTACTACCTATATGGCCATATGGTGCTTGCGCAGTGGAGCATCCAATACTCGATGATAGTCACCACTGCGAAATCAAACACATGCTGTGAGTTGGTGGTATTCACGCTGCTCGAATACGCCAAACACCATTGCACAGCATATGTTTGATTTTGCAGCAGTGACTATCATCAAGTACTGGGTGCTCGACTGTGTAAGCACCCTAACTCACTAGAATATTTTAACTTTTCATGTGAAATTTAACGACATGCAGTTAAATTTCACATGAAAAGTTAATATTAACAACGCAGTTCGTCATGGAACAAGAAATCCAGGAATAGAATATTTTGTTTGTGTTGAAAGTTCAAAAATCACTCAATTCCTTCTCTTAATTTTTCTATGAATACATAGACAATTGAAACAGTTCATGGCACGAAATTAGGCGGCTCTGAAAAATTGCGATGTTGCCAGATATGGGACCATACCAGCAGCTGATAGTAGAGAATCACCAATCTCAATGCACTAATTAACACTTATCATACCAGGATGCCTAGTCTATAAGTCTGGCAGTCATATGGTTTGTCAGCATAAGCAATTGCTTTTGCTACACCGCAATTTCTTTGAGCCGCCTAAATTCGTGGCATGAAGTATGTCATAATGTATAGTTGAAGCTATCAAAAATTCAAAGTTCTAGCTTAAAATAAATTTCACACTTTTATTAAACAATTGTCAAAAACAAGAAATAATGATATATCATAAAGGATCTAGGAATGAGAGAACTACTAAGGAGCAAAAGGCCCTCATGAAATAACTGTATTCGATTCGAATGTTTATCTATTATTTCAATAAAATACATGAACTGTATTTTTGGCAACTACAGACCAATGAATGTGTAGGTGGCTCTCTCTATATTCTCTTCTGAATCAAATATGTTCTGAACAGTAACATTTTGTTAAAGAAACCCAACATACAATTAAAAATATAAAAGGAAAACTAGGCAGTAGGCACAAAGTTACCTTAAAGCACTATATAGCAATGTTTTTGTTTGAGTTACAAGTTATTCACATTGTAAAATTCACGTTTAAACAGGTGATCACTGTTTTGTATTTCAGAGTGCAACAAGCACAATACAAATACTTGTCAACCCCATACAAAAGTATGGGCAGGCTACTTTGCTAGTCTATATAAATAAAATTAGAGTTTTGTCTGTACATTAATCAGAATTATGTATTTTTTGGCTATTTTACGTTTTAGGGCCTCTACACACTGGTGTCTTAGACATCATGTCTAAGACATCTGTCGTTTCTGAGGCATTTTTATCAAAAACCAAACCATGTTATAAAATGGGGGACTTACACACTGCTTGAGACATCAGTGCAATGCGACATCCCTGCTTCGGACATGCGTCGCACAAGACCGGTTCGTCGGTGTTTGGTAAGTCATGACTTACGACAACCGCCCTGGCGCATGCGCACTAGCACGCGTCGCCCGAGCTATGAGGCTGTGAGCCGTCAACAACTGAGCGCAAAAATTAGCCGTCTGCAACGCTCGTAAGTGGCTCTACACACTGGTGTCTTGAGACATGTGTCTTAAGGCATCTGTCGTGTCATATGGAATTGAATAAGACATGGATGTTTTATGCATGTCTTATGTCTTACATGCGTTGCAGACGGCTAATTGTTGAGCTCAGTTGTTGACGGCTCACAGCCTCATTGCTCGGGCGATGCGCGCTAGTGCACATGCGCCAAACACCGACCAACCAGTCTCATGCGACACATGTCTGAAGCAGGGATGTCGTGTCGCACTGATGTCTCAAGCAGTGTGTAAGTCCTCCATTTAATAACATGGGTTGGTTTTCAATAAAAATGCATCAGACATGACAGATATGTCTTAAGACACCAGTGTGTCTCTGAGACATAAGACATGCAACAAACATCCATGTCTTATTCAATTCCGTACAACATGACAGATGTCTTAAGACACCAGTGTGTAACCCGGCTTAAAAGAAACAAGTTTTATCTCAATTTCTGTCTGTCTGTTTGTCTGTCTGTCACAGCCCTGAAGGCATTTTACGTGGCCTTCTCCTGAAAAACGAGAGCATTGATTGGGATTTAATTATCTAGTTAGTTATTTATCAGTATTGAAAACTTTTTGACAATGTCTTTAGCTATAAAAAACTAAATTAACTTTTTTTTAACAGAATAATAAACGTTTAAAAACCAAGTATTGTGCGATTTTGGATACATTCATGTGATTTATCATGATATATCAATCAGCTGTTCTCAAATATTCTCTCTGATAACTGAGAAGTGTATTTTTTGTAAATACTATCAAAACAAAATGTATACCTAATTATAAATGTTTTGTTAAATGATATGTATGTCCAGTGGCGGCTCGTGCATGGAAAAAATGGGTGTTCACAAAATATTTGGTATACACTCTATGAATTGCTTTGCACGCATTGCATGAGTAATGCTTATGATGTTCCACCCCTCCCCCTCACCTACACCCAGACGCCAATGCTCACAAGCAAAGGTTAGAAGAAGAATGATGGCAAAATGTTAAGCACTTCAACTTTAAAAAAATGTATAAGATCATATTCTACTCACTACTGTTATGAAGCAACACTGGCTATTGTTTTGTCTGGCAAAACAGATGCGTCAGGGGCAGGAAACTGATCAGGCAAGATGCTCATGAGTATAAAAGATCATTCAATAGTACCAAAACGCATTTGATGCATTGCACATATGATAGAGTTCTTGAATAACCGAGATACCTTTCAAAAATGTATTGCAATATAATGCAACGTTTTGTATTGCAGGTGAAAATATCTTTTTTTAGAAGGATTGTTAAGACAGAATTTATTAATTTCGAATTCCTTTAACTGCTATTACTTTATACTGAAGACTTCCGCAATGGTGGATATTGACAACAGCATTGAACAGCTGATGGGAATCGATGAATGCTACTGTACAAAAATGTTTGTACAGTAGCATTCATCGATTCCCATCAGCAGCAAAAAAAAATTTTTGTACAGTAGCATTCATCGATTCCCATCAGCTGTTCAATGCTGTTGTCAATATCCGCCATTGCGGAAGTCTTCAGTATAAAGTAATAGCAATTAAAGGAATTCGAAATTAATAAATTCTGTTTATGTATATTTGTCAGTTTATTCAATTGTCAGTCACTTCAAACTAACGATTGCTAAGAACTAAAAAATTTAAAATTCTTGCGTTTGATTTTCAGATGAAAAAAATGTGAATTTTGATATTATAAAATTCATTTTTGATTTCCACTCACAAACTGGTGATGCACTGATTCCATCATTTTTTGTGGCAGGTTGACTTGCTCGATGATTCACTGATGATGTTTTTTGTTTTTGAAAAATATAAGAAAAACCAATAGTTTACGTTTGGTTTTAGTATAAAAAATAAATTCCGGTCTTATTTATATAGTTTTTTGATTTCCACTCCCAAACATACTCACTGTTTTTTGTTTTTGAAAAAATTAAGAAAAACTAACAGTTTACGTTTGGTTTTAGTATATATAAAAAATTAATTCCGGTCTTATTTATATCGTTTTTTGATTTCCACTTCCAAACATATTCACTGATGACATATTTTGTTTAAAAAATTAGAAAAACCAACGTTTCCCGGTAAACTCATTACATTTATCCTTCCGTGAATCTTCTTTCCTTCAGACTGACAGACTGACCTCTCCACATCTCTAAAAATTATTCTAATCTCGTCGAAATCATGTGGACTACTAGGAAAACTCCATAACAATTATTGATCAATAAAATATACCAAATAGTATATTATATTTTAGAATAGAATAAAAAATTAGTTTTCCTGCAACTGCTCGTAAAGTAGTTCTTTACGTACTGAAAACTAATTGTAAAATACCTCTTTACTGCTCAGCAAGCGGTAAAGTACTTTACGCTCGCCAGCTGTTTTCTTTACGCTTCTGTTTCATTTTGATGTCTTCTCATTGGTGGATCATGGAATCCGTGAAATTCACATAACCTCAAAAAAGGCGAACGCTAACCAAATCCGCGCATGGTCTGTGATGTTACAAACTACAAGCTTTTATTGTGTTGGAATCCAGAACTGCAGTTTTAGGAAAAATATTGTATGCAATTCGCGCGTGAAGCTTCTTTATCGCTCTCGCAAAATTACTGCGCTCCGCTACGCGTCGCGCAGTAAATGTTTTGGCTCAAGCGATAAAGTCGCGCTTCACGCTCTTAATACATAAATAACTATTTCGGTATGAAACTACGTTTCAATAACCATGAAAACAATAATTTATTGGGAGGCATAGTGAGGAAGTATGGGTAGATGCTAGTCGAAATAGAAGGAGTTTCCTCATTCCACGCTTCTCTTTAGTCGTTAGCGTCGATGACACTTGGCAAGTTAGCTACGCGAGTAAGTAGCGAGTAGAAATGTTACAGACCGACCGTGCTACAGCCCAGTATCATCGACGCTATTCTGATACGGTACTGCTGCCAGCGACTCTAGTAGCGGAGCACACAACTAGCTGTGAACGGATGGCAGCTTTTCCCCCATGTTAAAAGTCCATACTACTATGTCGTCAATTTGCCGCGCATGCGTAGAAAGGACCCAAAAGGAGCACATACCGATTGTGCACTCGTCCACAGAGAATGATTGCTTACGCTGCGAATAGATTAGCAGTGAATTTAAAGTAAGTCTAATATCAAAACGGAAACTGTATTTCTATTTGATATAGTTAAATAAGTTGTATCAGTAACGTTTTGTACTCTTTTTTTGTAAAATATGTAATAAATAAGCTAATATTTTATTGAATATTCAAATTTATGGGGGTGCACGTGCACTTGTGAACATTATAAGAAGCCGCCGCTGTGTATGTCTTATTTTGAAAAATAATCCATACAAAGGACGGATACAATAGCTAGTGTATATATATAAAAATGAATGTCTGTCTATGTATGTATGTATGTTCCCTATAGACTTCAAAACCACTTGACAGATTAGCATGAAACTTTGGGAATATGTTGTGTGAATATTGAGGATGGTTTCTGACCATAAATTTTCATAGAAGAGCTAATAATTACTATTAATTAATCCATTTTATAGACCTAAACTACTGAACTTGCCGGCCAAACAGCTTAAAGGAACAGCTGATAGAAGTTAACAGTTTTTAATCATATGGCAAGCCCCTTAGCGGCGTTATTTACGTCTTTGAACAGCAAAAGACTTTACATTTTGCATGTAGGCTACCGTGCAGTCGGAGCCTTGCAATATGTAGGAAACATACGACTGGGTATGATGAAATGTAATTATGCCAGGTTGATGACATCTGTTAACCAATGAAGTGCTAGCTAGAAATTTGAAATGCAGCCTCAGCGGGAGGTGGCGAATAATAAAATAAAAAACTAGCTTCTACCCTTATAGTCGTAGGAGGTTTTCAAATTTGAAATGTTTCTTCATCCAGAGGTGGTGATTAAGAAAACAACGAAGCCTCTATGATGAGCTGGAAGAGCCCTAGGACTAACTTCTTTCCTTATTTGAAATGTAACCTCAGTGGGAGGTGGCGAATAATAAAATAATCAAGGAGAATTTTTATGAGAACGCAGCAACGCGCGTCGAGCCAGCTAGTAGTTTATAAAATTGAGTTACTATTTTTACATGTAAGGGTAGAAATGGATGGGTATCTGAATAAACAATTCATCTATCATTGTCATCTATGATGAAGTTGGAATTTATGAAAAAATTCAATATAGAGACAAATCATCTAATATACTGAATTTTTTATTCATTAATTAGCGCCTTTCAATTTTCTGTCACATAGATCAATAAAACTTGGGAAATGATCAGGTCAAATAACTTAACATGCAATTTAATTGCTTCTATTATAGGAAATAGATGTACAACAAGTCATCAGTAATTAATACGAAATTGCAACTTTGTACTTGAAAATTAATCAAAAACGTTTGTATTTAATTTAACAAGCTTTATTACCTTAATATCACTTAGAACGAAAGAACAATAACATAACCTATGCATGTAGAACATACCTGATTGCATCTATCCAGCTTTTCTTTTTGTTTGGATCTTTTGGAAATCTATAAAAACTACAAACCTTCAGCTTGCTGTAATGTTTGCAATAGGGACAAAGCACACAACCATTTTATTTGATTATAAATTGCAACTAAAAATTGGTCCCTAAAAATGCATTTTAAATGGCCTTATAAAGTTGTTAGGAAACATGCAATGGCGGATTGGGGCTTTTGTGACATCACACTAACAGCATCAATTTATTGCAATTGAACCAAGAAAGTAGTTTATTGGGATCATCCTGCATCATAATGTTGAGAATTTTTCTATCATTACTGCAATAAGAGACACCATTATCATCTGCAAAAGAAATGGGCATGGAATTGGGCATAGCATGGAATTTTTCAGAGAAAAGATCTAATAAATACAAGACTTGAAAGACATGAACGCAATACCTTGGAACATGTTGAGTTATACAAAACACACCACACCCAATAAACAAAACATTATCAATGAACAATTAAATTTTAAACCACACAAACTTATCACATTCTACAAAACCACAATAATTCTCACCAAAACCGATATTGATGATCAAGGATGCTGTTGAAAACGAATCATTGTGATTCAAAAACGTTTCTGCCCACATGAAGAAATTATTTATTTATTCTCATTTAAAAATTACTGCAAGTCATTAAATTTACTATAAAAAGTCAATATTATTTGTTACAGCTTTCATTTGACAGAGAGCAGTAGTGTATTGTCTGTAGTATGTAGTTGATTTCAATAAGTAATTGAACATTGAAACAATTGAGAGGAACACTGGATTGAATCAACTGGACATAATGATCCAACAATGATAATCACATGAAATTTGGTAATATTTAATATCATTAACTGTTTTTAGTGTTTTGTTTTGAGTGAACTTTTAAATTAATAGTCCTCAAGTGAAAAATAATCATTTTGTTATTTTTCAAGTGAAGTTTTTTAGGAAATCTAAATTATTTAGTTTTGGACAATGTAACATTATTCAAAATTTGTGAAGTGAGCAGTTTTGGACTTGAGTCTGTTGCTCCTTCACACTCATTGTAATTTTGTCACAATAAATAAATATGATAATATGGTAAAAATTCTGTAATAATACATGATATTTGGAAATTTCATAATCACATGAAATTAAGGTCTAAGAGGACTATAAAAACACTATATGCATCAATATTTTTTTTATTTGCTCAAGAGCTTGAAATAAGGTGGTAAATTATTATAACAGTGTCTCTTTAGAGCATCAATATTCATGTAATGCACATAAGTTCAAATGGTAAACTATTTTACCACTTTGAATTATTCTTTATATTGTATACTTACATATGATATTCTAAGATAAATATAATATTAATATTTTATACATTGTTTAATTAAAGTTATAATGAAGAACACTTCAAATTGAATACAATTTACAATGACCTAAATAAATACAGTCAGTTCAAAATACAAATTTTAAATGAATATTCTAATATAACTATAACAATAATCTATGAATTGTTTAATTGGAGTTAACATAGAAAAACACTCCAAATGAAATACAATTCAAAATAATCTAGATAAATACAGAATTCAATTTAAATTACAAATTTTAAAAGAATATAAAACTGCTGAATGCTGAATCAATAAAAATATTTTCCTACAACTGCTCGTAAAGTAGTTCTTTACGTACTGAAAACTAATTGTAAAATACCTCTTTACTGCTCATCATGCGGTAAAGTACTTTATGCTCGCCAGCTGTTTTCTTTACGCTTTTGATGCCTTCTCATTGGTGGATCATGGAATCCGTGAAATTCACATAACCTCAACAATGGCGTACGCTAACCAAATCCGCGCATGGTCTGTGATATTACAAACTACAAGCTTTTATTGTGTTGGAATCCAGAACTGCAGTTTTAGGGAAAATATTGTATGCAATTCACACGTGAAGCTTCTTTATCGCTCTCACAAAATTACTGTGCTCCACTACGTGTCGCGCAGTAAATGTTTTGGCTTGAGCGATAAAGTCGCGCTTCACACTCTTAATACATAAATAACTATTTTAGATGCCTGCAGTGGTAGCTCGCCAAGGGAAGCAGGTGAAGATTGGCTTCACCAAAGCTTTTCATTAAAAATTAATATTTTTATAAGAGAAATAAACTGATATATTCCTTGACATACAATCATTTAAACGTTTGATTTTGTTGCAAGTTCATAAAATGAATTAATCTGATTATAAAGGAATGCAAATATTTATTAGTTTGGCTGACACAAACTCATAAGCGCTGTGTTTGTAGAATGACTGCTGGCTCTTGACTGTCCAGCCAGTATGTTGTGCTATTGGGTATGTGATTTAGCCTATAACCTTTTCAGTATTGTTCACACCACGCTCGAGGCATGAATTAATAGAAATTAATTTGGTGTGAGTAATTTCTTCAAATGATTATTTAATTTTAGTAAAGCAAGTTTGTGGTAGATTTCAAGTAAGTTTGTTTTGCGTTGTGTTTGCAAGTGTCAAGTACTTTGTATGTGCTAAGTAGTAGCAGTGTAGAGTTTAGTGCGCAGCCTATTCATTAGGGAGCCATTAATAGACTTAGTTTGCATTCTATTAGAAACACCTTTTCATGAATGAACCAACAATGATAAAAAAGATCTTATTAATAGTAATATCCCTCAATTGTCTGCACTAAATTGTCACAACTTAACAGGTGCTTCGACTGGTAAGGCTCGTTCCAGGAATTTTCAAAATGCTTGGTAGCCTATAGTAAGCATCAGTGGTTGTGTGGTAGTCGCTACTTCCAAAATACTTTTTGTTGGTCCTGCCTATTAATAGGTATAAAAAAGGTGTTTGGAATGAAGTAAGGTTTAATAACATGACAAACGCAAATTGGTCATTTCAAAAACATGAATCCAGCTCTGAACACATAAAAAATGTGTTGTTAAAAATCCATCTTGTTTCCACTAATAGAAACTTAAAAAACACCTTTAAGTGGAAATTAACTCACGTTATGGCGTGACGGCCGTTTCACTCTGTTGTCAAGAGCATCGTCAGAGGACCCACAGAAAACTCAGTGGGGTGTTACATAAAAAATGCTATTAGCTTTAATAAGGAATTTCAGTAGAATCTCTGATGTCCTTCAAGAGAATTCTCGACTTAGTATTTTAAATTATAACAAAACTGTACAGCTTAATAGAAACTTCATACACATACCAATAAATAATATACTATTCCTTGGATACTAAGAACTTGGCTTTCGTGGTCATGATGAGTCAGCAACATCTCAAAACAGAGTTATTTTGAAAGAACTCTTGAAACGTTTAAATAATTGTAGCAGACTTGAAAATAAATGGCAATATGAAAAATTAAGAATGTCTTCACAGGTGACTCAAAAACCATCCAAAATGAACTCAAAGATTGTATTTATAATCATATTTTGGATATAATTATTAAAGAAATCAAAGACACTTCATTTTTTTCAGTTATTGTAGATGACACTACAAATATTACAGTTACCACTCAATGTTCTATTGTGATCATATATGTTAATAAGAAGGTTTTGGTTATTGAACGTTTTCTTGGCTTTCATGATGTGAGTTATGATCGTACCGCCTCTGGACTATTCAGTTTATTAAGCAATCAATTAAATATGGAGCATCCTAAAAAGATTGTTGCACAGTGCTACGATGGTGCAAGTGTGATGTCCAGACATTTAAATGGGTTACAGATGAAAATGAAGGAAATTGCACCTCAAGCTGTATTTGTACGTAGTTTGGCTCATGGCTTGAATCGTGTTCTCAAGCAGAGGTATCTTCAATTTCAGACTGTAGGATTTTCTTGCAAATCTTGGGGATACCCACATTTTTTCATGCATCATCAAAACGCGCATATGTGGCCAAAGCAGTGATCAACAAAAGAATACCAACTGCAATTGAAACTCATTGGTCTTCTCATTTTAAAGTTTTGAAGTCCCGTCCTAGTAAATGAATGGCATGGATTGAAAGATGTGTTGTTGTTGTTGTTAAAATATGGGCAGAGCCGCAGAGGGCTTTTTGAATAAAAGAATGATTTTGAATTCAATTTTCTAAGCAGTGTTTTACAGGATATCTTTGAACAGCTATCCAATTGAACATTCTGTTCAATATACTACAAAAGAAGTCATTAGATATAAATTTCTGTTTAAAATCTATTGAAAATACCAAACATGTCATCCAAAGTTTGAGAAATGATGATTAGTTTTCGAAATATTTTGAAAATTCAAAAATCAATACCGATCTAATATTAAAACTGACTCTGTAATTCTATGGAAATATTATTTTTCACTCACTTATACTGGAGATACTGAAGGCAATGAAGCTTCTCTTCAGACGTGAAATGCATTCCTCCAGCATCTCCAGTATAAATGAGTGAAAAATAATATTTTAATAGAAATACAGTGTCAGTTTTGATATTAGATTGTTCATCAAGTATTTCGTCATGGAAAACATCACAGATCAATACCGAGTTGAGATTAAAAAAGATAGAAGCTGAAATGAAGGGTTTCTAAATTACAAAGTTTTATGACTTTAAATTATTGAAATGATTATCATGGAAATGGATGTACAGTTCCAGGACTATCAGAAAATCCAGTTTATTATTCAATGAGGTTTTGAGAAACTTCCCAATTGATTTAATTGAAAATTTGAAGGAAGTTTGTGGTATTCATTTTAACATGAGGCGTTTGAAAACGAGTTGCAATGTGTATGTAGTACTTACAATGATATGTGCCTGGAAAATATTCTGATGTTTATGACCGAAAATGACATGGAAAGATGTTTTCCAAGAGGTTTTTCAATTGTTCTCATCAATTCTAACGATTCCATGAACAAGTTATTCTGCTGAGAGAAGAGTTTTTCGGATCTTAAGAGAATAAAAACATTATTGAGGAATACAATTAATTAGGAAAGACTGAATGGACTAGCCACAATTTTTATCAAGAAATCATTTGTGAACAAACTTATCACAAATTCACCATTTAATTGTGAATTAAGTTGAGAGCCTGTCTACTTTGGATTTGCTACTAGCTGTCAGAGGAGCCAATACCAAAATACTGTTATGGACACAAAGAAAAAAGGAATGGTGATTTCCAGTGTTATCTGCCTGTGTCAATATTGATTTCCGGAAGCGATTAATTACTCTTCTCCTGTACTCTCTTCACCTTGTAGTTTATCTGTGACACCTTTTACTTAGAACTTCATGGAATTTAATGGAAAATTGTAGAATGTCTTATTTGTTATTATTTAAGAAT
Source organism: Conomelus anceps (assembly GCA_948455865.1). Taxonomy (NCBI): domain Eukaryota; kingdom Metazoa; phylum Arthropoda; class Insecta; order Hemiptera; family Delphacidae; genus Conomelus; species Conomelus anceps. The sequence goes on along the minus strand of OX418217.1, from coordinate 68,336,972 downwards.
TAATAGAACATTTAAAAAAATTCTCTGTCTTTCTGGATCATGATAAAACCTATTTGAAGCGAACGCTTAGGTAGACATGAGTTCATTCATTGCTGGAATCTCGTTGACATAACAAGTGGCAGTTCTGTTCATAGTACAAACGTTTGTTGTCAAAGTGGCAATTGTCATATATTGTGACTGTATTAGTGAAAATTATTTTACATTTTATACAAGTGGACTCTACTTTTAGCTATTATTGTATTATGGACTTGTGCTACATAAGTTTGGTTGTTCTTTTTAGACCTTCTTCTTGAATTATTGGACAGTTTATTGAACGATTATTATTTAATATTAGATCGGCCTTTCAACATTTAGTGATTGATTTTTGTACAGTAATATAGAAAATCGTTATTAGCTGAACATTATTGATTTGTCTGTTTCTGATTGCTTTATTCTGTGTAAGATATAACTGATTAGTGTTTGTTGTGGATAATTTGTGCAAATAAAGTGTGAGTGTTAATTTAAAGTGTTGCCCATAGAGAGCAAATTAAAGGAAATATTACTTCATTACACAAAGAAAAGTCACTAAGGTGAAGGAAGACTTCAAAACAATGGAAGGTCCACTGCAGGAAGATTTAAAAACTGTGAAAGAAGATTTTTAAAACATGGCGAATCGGCTTAAGCAGCTGGAGTGTGGTGCTGGAACTTCAAGCAGCAATGAAGAAGTGAGTAAATCTTCTACTTTTCCAGAAATAGTTATTTCAGAAAAGTCAATGATGGCAGCCAAGGAGGAAGATCTCCAGAAACAGCCAGTAGTTATACCTCAGCACACTGGACTGCCTACCTATGATGGAAAAACACCTCTAGAAGATTACCAAACACTGTTTGAGTCAGCAGCTGAGTTCCAGGGGTGGTCACCAGCAACAAAGGCCTACGTCCTAAGGATGAATCTCCAAGGTGAAGCATTGGCAATTGTTCTCTCAATACCATCAGCTGAGAAGTGGAGTTTCAGTGAGCTGTGGAGATGAGATTTGGCAACAAACTCCTGGAACAGTTGTACCAATCTCAGCTCAATAATAGGGTACAGAGACCCAATGAATCCCTGCAAGAGTTTGAGGCTGACATTGCTCGACTTGTTAGGACTTACCCATTCTAAGGTATGGGCTATGGAAGCTGAAGTTATGGATGCAGGCACAATTCAGAAGATAGTTGAAAAGGTTATGGAAAAGTTGATATCCAGGAAGAAGGAGGTTTGATGCTGGGCTTGTGGAAAGATTGGACATGTAAGAAGCAAGTGTAAGGCCAAACCAGGTGAGAAGAAGGAGCAGGTAAACTAAACAGGGTTGATAGGGAGGTGTAGCTGTCAACCCACAAGCAGAAGGCCCCAGTAAGAAAATCAGAGGTTGCATCTCTTGCTGGCAGTAGAAGTAGTCTGTATATAGATGGTATTGTGGATGGACAAGCAAGACAACTACTTCTTGACACAGGAGCTACCATGACTATCCTGAATAAGAGCACAGTCCATGATAAGAAATAAATTAAGCTAACAAGGTGGATACTCCATACAGCTACAGGGGATTTAGCTACAGTTTTTGGGGATACAGCTGCTACATGGTGGCCATCCACCATCCTTATTGATGGGCATCAAGTGTTAGTGGCAGATATACAGGAAGATGTTATACTTGGGATGGATTTCTTCAACAAGTTTGGTCTCAAGTTGGACTTGGATAAGAAAACTGTTGTAATTGAAGAAGAAGAGGTCATACTTCACCCAGGGAAGCCAAGCAGTAGCAGAGTATTGTTATGCACCAACATCACCCTAACAGCAAGGAGCCAGGTTTATGGGCCTATGGGACAATGCAGGATGACATGGAGAAAGGGCAGAGTGCACTCTTAGAATCGGCAGGAAAGAGGACAACATGCATCAAGGAATCTTAGTGGCAAGAACTTTATTTCTGACCAGCAGCAAGTTCCCAGTATGCATTAAGAATGTGAATGACTACAGGATCAGTCTAAAAGGAGGAAGTATGCTTGGACACTGTTCAACAGCCTCATCAATGATGAAACAGATCCAGAAGTCTCAGCAAGTGAACCAGGCCTTCCAAAGGAAAACTTTAGGAATTCACATCTACAATTCACCTGCAAGCACCTTACAACTTAGCAGGCCACCAAAGTAAAAGACTTCATCACTATATACCGGGATTTCTTTGAAATTGAGGCAGGTCCAAAAGGAAGAACAAATATTGTACAGCATGCAATAGATACTGGTGATGCTAGACCCATATGTCAAAATCCATGAAGATTGTCATTAGCAAAGAGGGAAGAACACAGGAAAGCCATCAAGGAAATGGAAGAAGACAACATCATAGAACCTTCAAATAGTCCTTGGGTTTCTCCAGTGGTGCTGGTCAAGAAGAAAGATCAATCATAGAGATTCTGCATAGACTATTTGTTGCTGAATAATATCACCAAGTAGGACAGTTATTCTCTGCCAAGGATTGATGACACATTAGGCAGCCTTGAGAGATGTACACTATTTTCAACACTAGACCTCAAGAGTGGGTATTGGCAAGTTGGCTTGAAGCCCAAGGATAAAGAAAAGACTGCTTTCTCAATAGGTGAAGGTCTTTGGCAGTTTAAGGAAGTTCCATTTGGGCTGTGTAATGCTCCAGCTACATTCCAGAGGCTAATGGAGAGTGTGTTGAGAGAATAATTGTTCTGGGAAAGTCCTTCAGTCATCATATACACAACCTGGAACAAGTATTCCAGAGGATGAGGCAGGTGAATCTAAAACTGAATCCAAGGATGTGCAACCTGTTTTGAAGACAAGTCAACTATCTGGGACATGTTGTGTCTGATGCTGGAGTTGCCCCAGATCCAGAGAAAATAGAGGCTGTAACCAAGTGGCCAGCTCCACATGACAAGCATGAGGTGAGAAGCTTTCTTGGTCTGTGCACTTACTATTGGCGGTTTGTGAAGGGTTTCTCCAACATTGCTAAAGCTCTGACCAAATTGACTGAGGACAAGAGTAGCTTTGTTTGGGATGAAAACTGCCAACATGCCTTTGATAAGCTGAGGTGAGCACTGGTTGATGCCCCCATCCTCAGTTCCCTAAGGCAGAAGGAAAATTCATCCTGGATACAGACCCTACTAATATGGCCATTGGAGGAGTACTTTCCCAGGAGCAGAAAGGAGTGGAAAAGGTCATTGGATATTTCAGCAAAGTCCTATCAAAACCTGAGCAGAACTACTGTGTCACCCGCCAGGAGCTTCTAGCAGTGGTTAAGGCTGTTGGACACTTCCACAAATACCTTTGAGACATATTCTGATGAGGACAGACCATGCAGCATTGAAGTGGCTACTCCAGTTTAAAACTTCTAAAGGACAAGTGGCATGTTGGATTGAACAACTCCAGGAGTATGACTTCAAATCAGTTCATTGAGCAGGGATCAGTCATGGAAATGCAGATGCTCTTTCAAGGAGACCCTGTGAGGAAGATTGTAAGCACTGTTTCCACCATGACCACAATTAAGGCATCTTGACAAGAACTACTGTGATTGTTGATCTTTGGGAAATCAACAAGCTACAGGAAGATCAGAAAAAAGATCCTGACTTGAAGCACCTCTGGGATTGGAAACATGATCAGCCTAAACAGCCTCATACCTGAAGTACTGATGGCAGCTCTGGTGGTCATCTTGATCTTTACAAGACATTAGAAAAACTTGAAGGAGGATGTCAGAGATTGGTGTAGGAAGTATACAACTTGTGCAGCAGCCAATGGTCCACAAAGGAAGAGAAGGGCATCAATGAAGACCTACAATGTTGGGGAACCATTTGAGCATGTGGCTATTGATATTGCTGGACCATTTCCCACAACTAATGATGGAAACAAATACATCCTAGTAGCCATGGATTATTTCAGTAAATGGGTTGAAGCATATGCCTTACCCAAACAGGAAACAATCACAGTGGCTGATGTGTTGATAAAGCAGTTCTTCAGTCGTTTTGGTGTTCCATTGGAGCTGCACTCAGATCAAGGGAGAAACTTTGATTCAGAAGTGTTCAGCAGAAGAGTGTGTGAGTTTATGGACATCCAGAAGACATGGACCACTCTATTGCACCCACAGTGAGATGGCATGGTAGAGAGAATGAACAGGACCATGCAGCAATATCTGAAGAAAGTGGTTTCTGACAATCAGCATGATTGGGATCAACATCTCCATTTCTTTCTGATGGCATATTGTAGCTCCATTAATGAATCCACAAAGGAAACGCCTGCTCATGTCATCTTTAGTAGAGATCTATGGCTACCCTGTGATCTTCAGTTTGGAAGCAAGCCTGGAATCTGGCCCAAACAAAATTTCAGACATGAAAAATGATAAATGTATTTTAAATAGGTCCTGTTAGCAAGTGTATATTATATAAATATATTGATGCAGCTTACTATAGAATCTCGTTAAAAATATAGGATTTTGGAAACCTTTTCAGGTTCTTTCTCAACTTTTCACCCACCAACTCAAGTATTTTTCTGGTTAGAAAAACAAATGATGGTTTTTAACTACAATTTCATAACTTTACACCAACCCACTCTATGTTTATAAGATTAATTTTACACCTGGACAAGACCCAAATGTAATGAAGTGTGTCTTGGCATACAGTACTCATCTCCTGTACAATTTCTTCAAAGGTAACACAGTACTACTATTATCATAATTATACGAGCCGAGTAGGCTAATAATACGAGCACTGAATTTTTATAATTTGTAGGTTCTGCTTTGAGATCATTACCATTAAGTTCTTATGGCTCTACCATTATGACAGAAAGTTTCAACCATTCCAGAGCTTCATATTGAGCTAGAAGTAGATAAACCCAATTTTTGAGTTAGATGCATGGTACATCTATTCAGCTATTGATTTTAAGTAGTTGGAAGAGAAATAATAGGGTTTCAGCCCAAAACTGTTCCTTTCCAAAATTCATCAAATACCGTAGTTCAAAATTAGAGAGCATGTATCACTCTTATTATTGAAATACATTTTGCATTGGTATATGAGTCGGAAATTTGGGAAAACGTTTTGATACACACATTTACAAATAATTTACACATATATTTACAAATAATTTACATCAATTTGCACATTATTCTACAGTATTTGTATTATTAAAACAAAACTCATTTTCAAATAACATTGTCATAAGCCTTTTCTGTACCAACTGGTTTAGGTCATTTTAACCCTGCACACTAATGGAAAGACCTCGGTTCCATACAATATAGGAGATGCCAAAAAGTTATTCAAATGTATATCAGGAACTATTCTTACAATTGAAATTACAAATTTGACAAAACACAATCATTCATTTCTGTTGCTCTTCTTTGCCACTCAAAATTAACACTATTGGAATTTAAAAATAGAACCAACAAAATTAATCATAAAAATAAGTCACAAAAAGAAATAATCAAGAAAAGAATCAACTTAAATTTAAGTACTTAGTACTAGGGCCAAGTAATAAGGCTTCAGGAAAGATCGAAGATACATTATTGGGTTCTTACCAATCACAGATTTGTGGTCATGTTAGTCTGAACCCTGACACAACACAGGGTTTTTTAATTATTATTATTTGGCCTTTGAACTGTACGATTTACTTTATAATATGCAGTGTTATCAAATTCATTCAGCAAACCTATGAATTCTCAATTACTTTTAATGTTTCTTATGATGGCAGCAGTGGAGATTGTTTCAATAAAATGATTTTTTAAATACCCAAAAATAGTTTCCTTATCCACAATAGGAACTAAGTGTTTTGCAAAATTGAACCGAGAAATATAATATTCAGTTAACTCTTACCAACTTTATTCATCTTATATTTTACAAATCGTAAATCATTTCTTGCATCTTTCTGAATATCTTGGGATCACATTCTAGCAATAAATGTTTCTTTGAACTCCTCAAAACTGTTGATGTAAGATCTCACAAAATCCCACCAATCTCTGAGAGCTACATGTGAACTACATGTGAACATGTGAGCTACTGTTCTGAAAGTAGTAGGACTCATTTAAAAAAAAAAAATTATTCATGAGAATAGTACAAGCGATTAGAATTTTTCAAAGTAGCACCCTTCCGCATCTACACACTGCTGCCAATGAGTTTTCCAGTTTTCATATGCCTCTAGGCAGTTTTATGCCTCTAGGAACGCCGGGACTGGAATACTGTTTAGCTCCCTCGTCATGGCCTGTTGAACCATCTCTACAGACCCATGATGCTCCCCCTTGAGCATCGATTTTATTCTTGGGAATAGAAAAAAGTCTGGCGGGGCCAAGTCAGGGCTGTAGGGGGGCTGAGGAAGTGTTGCCACCTTGTGCTGAGCAAGATACTCCACTACGCAGAACGCTGTGTGGCTCGGCACGTTGTCATGGTGCAGCCGCCAATTGTTGGCGATGGCTGGGCGGACATGAACAATGCGTTTTTGCAGTCTTGTGAGGACTTGCACATAAAAGACTGCATTAACTGTTTGTCCAGGTGGTACAAACTCTTTGTGGATGACTCCATGTCGATCAAAAAAGCAAATGAGCATGGACTTTTGCTTGGATTTGCTCATTCGTGCTTTCTTGGGGCTAGGGAAGAAGGGGTGTGCCATTCTGAGCTCTGCCGCTTGCTCTCTGGGTCGTATTCAAACACCCACGTCTTGTCACCAGTCACTACATTGTCCAAAAAGTCGGGGTCCTCATTCACATTATGAAGATCCTGGCAGATTGCTTTCCGGGTGGCTTTTTGCTCCTCTGACAACACTCGCAGCACCAACTTCGCACACACTTTCCTCATGGCTAAGTTTTCTGTCACGATCTCAAAAACTTGGGTTTGAGGAATGTTCAAGTCATCAGCAATCATTCTGATACTCATCCTATGATCACTGTTCAGTAAATTTTTCACTCGTGACACATTTTCGTTGGTCTTGCTGGTCAAAGGGCATCCGGAGCAGTTGTCGTCTTCCACTCTTTCCCTACTTTCTCGGAACAGCTTGTGCCACTCAAAAACACCTGATCTACCCATTGCAGCATCACCGTAGGCCTCCTTAATCATGACGTGAGTCTCTTTGCCTGTTTTACCAAGCTTTACACAAAATTTGATTGCATATCACTGCTCCAGTAAACGCTCCATGATTTCCATGACAAGGCGTTTTGACAGGGGTTCACAGTACAAGCAACCTGCTCTCTTCAACGGCCAAGAGCCAACTGCCGATTTTTCCCAGCGTTCCCTATATCCCCCTCCACCAATCCTGTGTGTGCAGACCACCTCTTGTCTGCCCATTCGCCCAGGAAAAAACCAGTCCTACTACTTTCAGAACAGACCCTGTAAAATTATTTTCAAGGACACCTTTAATCTTATTCCAATTTTTCAATTCATTTCTTTCAAGATACTCAGCCAATAAAATTGGTTTCGTTTGTCTATTTGCATCTGGAATTCACATTTGTGAAACTGTTTACCAAATTCCTAGTTCAGTTGTTGCTTTTTCTTGAGTAACTCAGAATGTTTGCTACATTTTCTCAATCTCATATAATGCACTTGTGTTTCACACCTATGACAGCTAAGTTTTAATGATGCTAATTCAACAACTTCATTGCCTACTTTTTTCTAAAAAATCATTTCGAATACCTTGAATACTTTTACTGGTCTTAAAGTTGATACTATCTTGTACTATTATTTGTTGCTCATGTCGGACACTCACCTTACTTATATCTACAAGCTCACTAACACTGTGAATTTTCGAGTACACTCTCAAGCCCTTTAGTAATGTGTACCTTCTCCTTCAACTCTTCTATCATATGCTTCATTGATGATATATTTTTATCTCTAAGATTAATCTTTGCAGTCTTATTCTCTAACCGAGCTTTGTATTTTTCGACACTTTTCATTTTTCTTTTGAGTACATACTCACATTTTGAAAGTTTATGCTCACTACCGATGTCATAAGAATGATCATGTAGAAGACTATTGATGGAAACATGCATACTAGAATGTCCAGATCCCTCTTCCTGGACTCCTCCTTCACACAAATCAGGTACATGCACTGTATCTGAAGCAGCAGATCTTTTTTTTGGAGGTGGCCGTATGTGTTCCTTCTGCAAATGATAGACCAATATGAAAACTATAACAAAAGCAGGCTGTAATATATGAGCAATTATATAACATGAATAATAGTAACAAGTTTTGCAAAAGGAATAACAAGCACAATAGAAGAAAATAAATTGATTTAGTTGAATGATAAATGAATTCTAGGTTTCCAATCCTCTCAAATTTTATGAAAGTGAACAAGAGATGGTGAAACATTCAATTTGAAATTGATCTGACATGATTTCAGAAGTTTGGTTTGCCCTTAGAAAAAAGGTTCTACCACACTCCCCCCTCCCCACACCCCTAAAGTACCATCGATGGGGTCTGCCGAGCATGGAATCACATAAATTGTGATCAATGACTAGTTTCTGTAAAAAATGTCAATTCTACATAAAATCTATATAACTTAATTTAAATATACAAATATCTCAATAAGTTATATCAGGTAATTATTTTTAGTAAATGGGAATTTGAATTGAAAGTATTAAAATGCAAACGTAGGCCTGACAATTGACAAGGGCTTTATATTGATACCCTTAAGCCTCATGTTTTGACAACTTACAGACTTAGACCCTATTGATAATAATTATTAGTAATCTAAATTATTATTACGAATGTTTCTAAACACACAGATCTGGTGAATACTTGGGAATAAGACCACATTATTATTAAAAATGTCTCAGATATGAGGCCTGAATCACAGTATCAAATTATTTGAATCCTTTGCAGCATAAACAAGGGCCGCATCATCAGCAAAGGATGTAAAACAGCAATTAAAATCATGCAAGAACTACTAGTCATCAATATCACTTAGAACAAAATTGGACCCAGTACAAAACCCTGAGGGACACCTCAATTCATCAGTGGCAGTACCCTACTACATTAAATAAGTGATCACATAATTAATGATCAAATCTCATTTGGTGTTTAATCAGCAGTTTCCATTCTAGGAGATAGATTTAAAGCTTATTCTAAGAGGTTTGGCGTCCCCAACACCTGGTGCCTGGGGCGCTTGCCCATGTTCCCCTCTCTGAGCTATGTCTCTGCCAAAAAGAGCAGCCTTCTAAAGTACCTTTTAGTACTTTTTTGTAGAAAAAGTTTCCCTATTTTCTAGGCACCTTGAATAGAATGGGTTACCCAACAACTTTATTCTCTATCTAGAAATTTGCCTTAAATAATCTTTTTTATGTTTCGAATCTTCAAATCAAAATAAAATCCTCAATTATAGGCTCCAAGATGATGCCCCCCCCCCCCCTAAAACTATGCGCTCTAGGCAGCTGCCTATATGGATGAACCGGCCCTGCATAGACAGTATAGAGAAACTGTGATTTCGAATACAACAATATGAAACAAACAACAATATCTGGTTTTCCTCAAACTTTAGGCTAGTATATTATTTACTGAGAAATGTAAGAATTTCAGGAATAGAAACTAACCTTATTTAGCGATTCTGGAAAATTGAAAATTGTGGGAACTGCTGATGGCTTCAAAAGTCTTTTATTGGAATTTTTCCAGAAGCATGAGGGCTCGAAATGCTGTGAGCAGATCACACTGTGAACAGTTGGAAAAAATCCCTCACGTCGAATCTTCACTAACCACTCTTGAAGTCTTCTCTTGTCTGCAAGAGGAAAACTAAAAAAAACAAACAATAAAAAATGTATAAGAGAATGAGTAAAAGAGAAGTTTTGAGTGCGCAAATTACAGTGTGATATATATGAGTAGTATGCTATGTATAATCATAGGCAGGCCCGTGCTAGACCCCTTGTTAGGGCGGTGGACGGCCATGGCACCATGCAGTTGGAGGACTACTGGGGGGTCTGGAAAGCGTTAATTGCACATGATGCAAATCAACCTCAATGTGACAACACATAAAAAAAGGAATGCATGACCAAAATGACTAACTTGATAGAGAACATTTTTTCTTAAATATTCTATAATAGAGTGGAAACGTGGGGATCATGTAACAGTAGGTACAAGAGACCAGTTTTTCAACTGCAAGTAACATTTCTAAGTTGCAGTTTCTACATTTAGGTTGTACTTTCTACATGTAAGTTATAGATAAGATGTTCCAAATCTTTGATTTTCTAAAAGTCCAAATAAAGACATACTACTGCGTACTTTTATTGGGCCACTTAGATGTTTCAGAACAATGAACCTTTTCAATTGCTTCATACACCCACACCCTACTAACAACATGAAAACACCCTACTACATGAAAACTCCCGAAATGTGGTAATAATAAATAATAATACTCAATGACATCAGTAGTTGAACAATTCATGAACTACCGGTATACTAAAACTGGATAGTGATACTGGAACAGTACTTGCTAAAAAAAGATATTAGAACATTTTATATAGAAATATTTTAATATTTAACCCTAGAAGGAAAACAGGGGTGATGCATCATGATGGTGTTATTTTGGCTACAGTGAATGTGTAGATCTGGGATTTTTGTAATCACTTATCAGTCTGTCAACTTCCTCCACACATGTTCATGAAGCTGTAAGTCAGTCAAAAGTGCATGAAAAAAATTCCTTGGGGTGACATGTAACCCCTGTTGTCCTTTGTGTATAGTTGATTCATATCTGCTTCACTCAAACATTTTGCTTTTTTCGAATTTCGCTAATGTAAACGATCCAAATTTCAGTGAACTAGTTAGAGATGTTTGAACGTGATGATAACATTAATAATGAGGGTTCTATTACTTTATATGAGGACAATACTAAGCCACAATCAGATTATGATTCTTCAGCAAGCTCTACAAATTCTGATCCTGAATTTTTTTTCATTATCTCATTCATATTTTCATTATAGGCCTAATATCCTATTCTACTTTTATAATATTTTTGTAGATTCTTCATTATTATTTTCATTTTCTTTTAAATTTCTTTTATTATTTATCAATGTGAATTATGGATGTTTTTTCATCTCAGTTCACTCGCTTTTTTTAGTTTAGACCCTTCTAAATTGAAGTATAGGCCTAGGTCTATATGTAGTACATTGGATGTAATCATCATGTTTTCTCACAAATTAGATGCATATGATCATAATCAAATGGAAATTTTTTTTTTGAGCTACTGCAAAAAGTATCAAATTTGGCAACTCATTGAAATTTGATTTTTTTCAATTTTTCTATTGATAAAATTGAAAAAAAATCACATGTGGCACCAAAAATGAACACTTGAAAGATTCAACACGAAAAAACAATCAATCTAGTACAAACTAACGATATTTTAAAGTATAAAATAAAGATATTTTAAACAACCCCATGTTGTCTTTGAACCTTGCTCGTTTTGTGTTGTCCTTCTATAATGGTACACGTTTCTTCCATACCATGTGATAGCAAAAATCTTGACATATTATGTAATTGGTATGTTATAACTTACTTACTGGTGGAAGCTGAGACCCTTGCATTTCGTAACATTATTAGTACAGTTGAACGCAGCACAAGACTTCACCATATTAATTTTGTCGGAAATATACAACTGGTAATATACTTCATTCAACTTTTTTTGTAGAAAACTGCTTTGACCAACGTAAACAAACTAAGGATGCTCCCCTGATATGGCGACTGGCGACCAAAGACCAAAGTCAGTTTGAATTTGCAGAGCGATACTAGCGCTGTTGCTCCTTCTAGTGAATATTATTATAACTTTACAGTGGGTAGCGTCACAACTTGTATATCAAGTTGTCATTGAAAATACTTCTCAGTGTTGCCAGACTTCAGTATTTAATTCAGTATTGTTGAAAGTGCCTACAATGAATACCAACGTACTTTCAAGGTTATGTTACAAAATCTTCAGTATTTCATGCGAATCTTCAAGATTTTATGTCTCATCACAATTTGCAAATTTTAGTCAATTGAAATCTCTTTCGCCCAAAGAAACTCCGAGTGAAGCGTATCTTAGAACAAAACGAAAGTGCGAATGTATGTAAACTATCATCGTTTTCATTATTGTTATTTTACTCATTTCCTCTAATTTTCCATCTAATAACATCGTACCTTTGATGCTGCAAGTGCTATGTTGTATTTGAAATATCAATAATTCATCTTATGCGTCGTGAAATTTCAATCTAAGTGACAAGGTCGTGTTGAACGCCCTACCAATTCCCTAATCAATAGGCTATATTGACTTCGATACAGTACCGACGACAGCATACATAATTTTCTACCTTATATTATTAACACATAATAATCATGCAAATTCTGCTATGAACAGGTGTATGCTACATCTCCATTATTGACCTATTCGTGATGGCGTTATTTTATTATCCTCAAACATAATCTCTAGTTAGTTATTGTTTCGAAGTTCTTGAGCCAAAAAGGAAAATAATGTCGATCTCACCCCTCCACCGACAGATGACTTCAAACTTGTTGCCTCAGTGGTTGTAGGTCCATATACATTCAAACCAGCTAAATAATCTATACGAAGGTTAAGGTGGGGCACAATAGATACTCAATTTTTTTGTATGTATTCTGTGACTAGGGTTTGGGCAGTACCATTTTGCACTCGTCAGTCATCTGTTTTTAGCAGGTGCCGGTAACCGATTTCGGTACAGATATTGATTATTTTCATGCCTTAGTTTTGGTGGACTGATACGGAACTGCATCGCCACAGTCAGTCAAGGTTAATAGAATACAGAAGGTTGGACAGATATGTCGGGTATCGTGCTGAGACGAGTAGTGACGAAATTAATGCCCCAACGCCAAAGCATTATGAATTACAGTATGTTAAGCTTGATTATTTGCTTATACAGTGCAACAGTCATGCAGCAATTGCAGCAGAAATGATCACATTTCTTTGGCAGAAAGATAGAAAAACTGCTTTCACGAAGGGTGGAGCACTCAAGGCTCTCTCTTCCACTCAACCGTATATACACTGCTAGCTTATCAAATTATAATTATATATAAAAATTATGCATATCAATATCATTTTCAAATCACAAGATTTTCAAGAGATGTAAAATTTGAATTAGCTTCAACACAATTGTCAGTTGAAGCTACAGACATAGATATATTGAATCTAAAATCTGGCCACTAGTGACGTCATTATATATATATATATATACGCATGCATGCTGTAAATCAACTCAATTTTGAGAATGAAATCAGATTGGTAAATGCTTGAAGACCTTGATCACAATATCAATTGACCAGACTGAACACTGTTATCAGGAATCTCAATCTCTATACTATTTTATTTATTTTGTTTTTCAGCGAAGAAACTACCTTTAGATGTCAATGTCAAAGGTGTCTTCGCCTGTAATGAGTTGGACCTTGATGAAGTCAATGTATATGGATTTGATTATGACTATACATTGGCAATGTATAAGCCGACAATGGACTACCTGTTATATAATCTTGGTCGAGAAAAACTTATTGAAAAATACAAGGTATGTATGGAAATATCTTTTGATGTTTATATCACTTTGGGTCCATAAAATATTATTATTATTTTACTACGGCGCTCCGTTTGAAGTCACTTTAAACCACCATACTCTCCTTATTTGTCTACAGGCAGTAATTGAAAACTCCTCTATTAGCTCGGTTAATTATTGTTTTATTTTTCAAGCATACATCAATTAACCCAAGAAGTGATGGATGAAAGCTCTTGAGCTTGGGTCGACGCGATTCTACAATAAAATTTTCAAAATATTTAAAATATTAATCCACATTGAAATGTCAACAACTATGCATAACTTAATTTTCCTCATAAATATAGGAATTTTATTTTCATGTTGTTTTCAATCCTTGATGTACAGATTTCAATTAAAAATCATAAAGAAAAATCGAAGAAAACGTTTTTTCAGGAATGAAAAAATGATCTTTTCTCAGAAAGATTTTATTTTTATGTCGTCTTCAATCCTTGATTTTCAAATCTCAATCGCAAATCGCCGATAATGGTAGAAAAAGTTTTTTATGAATGTTTGTGACCCCAGACTACTACTTTAAGCAATATTTTGGAAAAAAACTCATACGCTTATGATTCCCCTTTTTTATAAGTCTATTTTTGGATAACCAAACATCTTAATAAAAATTCTCAGGACGTACTTATTCACTTTGAGGACACCCTTGAAATCCATTTGTAATTGCTAAGTCTGATATTAGTTTTTCTCAAAAAATATTATTTCCACTATTTAAAATGCTTCTTTCATTCTTTAAAGCATACAAGAAACTAGTATCTATTCGAACACTAAAATGAATTTTGCTTCGAAGCTTCTTACGAAGCAATGGTCAAAATGATGGTTAGGAAGTTACTCAAACATCATGATTTTACGCCGATTTTGCATGATTTTACTCCGTACGTAACCTCAACTTTCAGCATCTATTTTTTCAAGTAAATATTGTTCGATTGTCGGTGCTTTTATATCCATTCAAAGAGAAAAATATATTTATGGAGGTGATACATGCAATTTTCAACAAAAATGATCAAATTTCAGCTGAGTGAGAGATCAGCAAAGATGGAGTCGAAAATAACGACTCCATCACTGGAGGAAGGAGCCTTTAAATTACGACTTATAACACTTCTAGGGTTAAGATGTGCGGAGAGGGAATTGATTGAAAAAACTTTGAGAAATATTCCAGTGTCTGTGAATTCAATTGTTAGGTTGAATTTGATTTACTTGTACGATTAACAATAAAATATTTGTCCACTTTTACACTCTGCTTTCTACTTTACACTTTACACAATCTGCTTTCTGCACAACTAATCTATTTGCCAGTTTCTTCTGCAATAAGCATTGATTTCTTTCATAGTGCTCTATTCAGAGTTTCACATTTTGAGCTACATCATGTAAATAAATTTTCACTTTACTATTTCTCTTCGGCTTTGTGTTAAGTGTCTAAAATTATTCATCTTTAGGTGCAAGCAATCAAAAATAATTTGCTACCTTTCATTCCTCACTGAAAACCTTCTTTCCCCTCCTAACACATATGAAATACGTTCAAGAAAAATATCAAATTTATGTTTTTGGGTATCATTATTTTCACTTAGTTTTTTTGTGAACAAGTTCTGTTTTTTTCATGTACTGACTAGTAAGTATCTTACTACTTTCCAAAATCTCGTCCGTTCATTATATAAGAATGCTCAACTCTTATTTCAAAGCAAATGAATAATAAGACGTGTTGTCACAACCACATGTATTAAAAATATAGAGATACTAGTTTCGGATGTTACTACATTATCAATCTCAAACAAACTCCAGTTTGGTTGTGACAACTTCGTCTTATTCATTATGGATATCTTCCTCAATATCACCTTCACCATTACAAAGAAAATTCAAAGCAAATATTGAAAGCTGAACAATTTCAATTACTCAAACAGAGCTAGGTTTATGAATGAAAATTAGTCAATCGAAAAATAATATTTTAATTTTGGAGTTCATACTGAATTCGTTCAGTTCTAATCCAGTCTATCTTGAAACGTGAATCTTTGTTATAATGATGACTGTGATTTGGTGGAATTTCGGTGAAATGAATGTAATGTATTCTTTTAGTAGAAGTTATTGCCTTCTTGACACCCCATCCTATCAAACTCTATCAGTTGCCAACTTGCCATTAGAGTTAAAATTATAATAGAATTAATAATAGATCATAATATGCTAGTGGTCCATTAATGTGTGATAGAGTACAGATTTAAAACATTCTACAATTATGAAACTTGATATATTCATAGACCACAGTAAGTAGATTTGCAGAATGTAATTTATTCTCTATCTAGTGTTGAGAGTTTCGCAATTTTAGATTTCGACTAGTAGATTTGTTGTAGTTAGGCTGTTTGTTAACAATGGATTCAACTTAAAATCGACAATCAGCTGACTTGATGAAGATTCTTATTATGATTGAATCTGTTCTGATGCATTGCATAGCTTTGAAATTTAAGTTGTAATTAATTGATCTAGTTAACCAACGGTTACCAGTAGGCAAGTTGGTAGGTTACCAGTGCCGTTCACTAGACCTAAGCGCACTGTTAAACTCAGATTTTGACGTCATCTGGTACACATTTGACCTCAGACGTGTTCAATTAACAAATCTACCATGTGAAAGATTAATAGACATTTTACTATAACCCCAAAGGGAAAAAGCTCAGAGTAAAGAGCCAGCATTCACTCCTTCCATCCACCCCTCTTGCATTCAAGTCAAAAAGCTTTTTACAGAAGACTTGCGCCTCTTCCTGCAACACTTATGAACTCTTGTTGCAGCTTATTGAAGCTGGATCGCATGAGTAAATACACTGCCATGTGCTGAGTCAATGTTTTCTTCCAGCATCTACCAGATGTTTAGCCTTCCACAGGAAATCATAGCTTAGTCCAAAATTAAAAATACCGAGTGAACTTGTTTCTATAGTTCACGCCACCAAATTAGGTGGCTCTTAGAAATTGCTGTGTTGCCAGATATGGGACCATTTCAGCAGCTGATAGTTGTAAAATCAATGTATAAATTGACAACACTGCTCAGTCTGATGGTTTGCCACCTGCCAGTTGTAATTTTTTTCGCTTCACCGCAATTTCTTTGAACCGCCTAATTTGGTGTCGTGGAGTATACATATTATAATATAAACTATTAACGCCTAGTCCCCATCATTGTCATTCTATTTATCACCATTGCGTCAAAGTTTATTATTAAAACAAATATAAAATATTTCTTGGGCAATAAGGCACTACTTTACAGTTTTACAGTCAGTCCCACGGCAATGCATAACTATTGTTGATAATGATTATTGTTATTAAATACATAGTTATGCCATTATTACATTATGTTAATTCATAATTCCGCTGCAATGGTACTACTCAATTATTCTAGATTAATAAGCAAATAAAGACGTCACTGGTACATCCAAATTAGCCCAAGCTACGAGCAATTTGTTTTCGCAGACAAAGCCCAAACACGTGCGTGAACACTCATGTGTCTTCTAGGTATCGCGTTTCTACTTTATAGCAAAGTTATACACTAATATTGATTCGCATTCGCAAGTGAACAAATCTGATTTCTTCTGTGTGATTTTTGCAGTACCCCCGTGACATCGCTGAATTGGAATATAAACCAGGCTTTGCAGTACGTGGTCTTCATTACGATATTGAGAAAGGTCTCCTGATGAAAATCGACTCATTTCTTCAAATTCAGCTGGGAACTGTATACAGAGGACTTTCTCCAGTCTCCGACGAAGAAGTATTGGATCTTTACAAAAACAAAATTATTCCTTTGGCTCTTGTTGAGACCCATGGTAAAAATTCTCAAGTATGTTTTGCTTTCTCATCTATTCAATTAATTCCTACTCTAGCATTCATTATTGCATGTATTTTGATATTTGATGTATCTTGTTCGCTGAGCTAGGCATAAGCATCATTATTGAAACAAGGGAAGATTTTTTTTTAAATAATTATAAAGAGAGAGTCTCTTATACTTTTCTGACCAGGTTTCTTAAATCCGCGTTTGAAACGACCCATTTACAGGATTCTTTTATATACTTACTTGTTTTATCTACTATCTTCAAGTTATAAGTTTTAAAATAATTATCAGGGTTTCAAATCGCTGTCAAAACTATAATTTTTCAACTTGGAGAATTCGACAAGAAATTGATCAGGTATTATTAAATGTCTATTCTTCATTGTTTGATTGATTTGAATTGCTCTAAAATAATTTATTATTATGGTCAACTCATACTTGAGCAGTAAGCAGTATAATTACAGTACAAATCCGTACACAGAGCAATAATAAGTTGAAATGATCACATCTTCAATTTAAAGCATTCATGTGTCCTTGCTCATTCACTGGCAATGAGGCTGTTCAAGAGGCGAACATCATAATTACTGATTTTCATTGTGTAAGGTGCACACGCCTCTTAATTATTAAATTCATAATAATTGTTAATCTGAGGCCCGAAAAATCGCAGCAAACACGTAGCTTAAGGTAGCATTCCGATCTTGGCAGTCGCTGCCAGGCAGCCGCGACCGTGGCTGCGCCTACTGCTCTTATGGATTTACATGCAACGCTTTCCGATGGAAGCGACCTGGCAGCGCCGCCAGGGGGCGTGGCTTCTGCGCGACCTTGGCAGCGCTGCCGAGCTGCTACAGAAGCGGTATGGTCGCGCTGCTGACTCGGTATAGTAGTTGTAGAAAGCACTCAATTGCTGTGAAATTCATTCAAATGGCAAAGTTTACTGATGAAAATGACGATTATATAACTCGGATGTTTGTAACTATTAGTATTATTTCTCTGTCTTGAAATTTATATTATTTTATTAGGTACACAATTCATATACAGAAAAAATATGATTTAAATAAAACTTATAAATCTGTATACTACATTCCAGCATAAGCTAAGAGTTGTGCGCTGGAGTGGAGTTCTATGAGACATGAAAAATTGAAAAGAAAATAAGAAAAAATTGTCTGCAAAATCAAAATTTGGATTTTTAGATAGCACATTGGAAAGATTAAACACTATATTTAGCGATTTCATTTACCAACCGAACTATAGTAATATATATATAAATAATAAGTTGCAATATATAAAAAAACACAATTATAGAACTTATATTTTAGTGAAAGATAGTTACTGAGAATTCATTACTTTTCACCCATGTATCCACATCATCAAGCAATTTTGGAGTGATCTTTTCTTTTACAAATTTATTTGGCAGTATGTTGATTAATTTATCACAGATATGTTCAAACTGTCTCCTACAAATACTTAAATCAGTTCTGGACTTGTAGGAATTTGTGCCAGAGGGACGTAAGTTATAAATTGGTAATGGTCCTCTATCATTGCTTCACGAGTTCTCGCTTTCGTTTATTCAAGTTATCAGACATACCATAGTTAAATTTATAGTTAATAGTCAAGTCTTCATATTTGAACATGACTAGAATGAACAACTGTTTGTACTGGCTGCTGCTTGACTATTCTCTCCACACAGAAAGAATAGAATAGTAATTACAATTCTATTCTCTCTGACTGCACATGGCAGTTGCTGCCTGGTCGCTGCTATCCGACGCATAGTGCCAGCGCCGCTCAGCAGCAGCAATGTGTTGCGGCTGCCAGGCAGCGACTGCCAAGATCGGAATGCTACCTTTAGAATCCATGTTAACTTATATGCGAATTTCGGCCCATTTAGTTTCTCCAATAAGGTAACACAGGTACTGTAATCTACGCATTTCTGTCGCACTTTTAGTCTAAAATGTGCCTACCAAGCTTGAAAATTATTGAAAATTCATTACAGTGGAGTGAACCTATGGACATCCAATTTTCATCACTAGTGTTGTTTGAATGTCTTTACAAAAATATTTATACAAAAGTTCATCTTTTCAATTTTCTTTATTGATGTCGTTAAATGGATTTCATACTTTCCGATCCAATCTTGATTGCGAATTATTTATGTTTGCACGAAAAATGATTGTTTCATCAGTGTTGATGACCAAAAATAAATTATCAGTGCTCTCAGCTCTCATGGTTAAAACAGTTCAGTTTACAGCAAAATATTTTGAAGTTTTCTGTAGAGTATGACTTACTGGCGGTGAATCTTTCTGTTTCAAAGTTATAATGTAGAGTAGGAATATGATTACTCTTGATATTGAGCAACTACTTTCGTTCTAATTCCTAGAATCACGTAAAGATTGATTAGCTTGAGAGAATCTTGTGTGTATCATGTTCACGATGCTTCTGATTATGTTGAAATTTATCTATATCTTTTTTCTCGAATTTTTACTAGTGTAATGCATGTATTGTTCTATATTCTGGTGGGCTGAATGTTCCTTGCTATTATGTGCCTCGATAGCGACAGGTAAATAGACACTACAAACATGCAAAATGTTCATTTGCATGTTGCTATGCATATTGCTGTTCATAGACTGACGCATCAGAACGACTATCATCAGTTAGTTTGTTGACATAACGACACTTATTAGTTTGTTGTGTGTGTTATTAACATTTAAGCACATCTAGCTTCAAGCTTTCAATTAATTTATACCTCCTCATTAAAAACTAGAAATTGAAACCTAGAATTTATGTGCAATCATGGGTTAATTTTAACATATAGGACTGGGCATGCATCCGAAGTGAAAGAAATGAATTAATTACGAAAATCCTTTTTGATGCTATAGTGGCATAAACCTCAGCTACTGCGGTCGTCCGGCCGGCAGTTGGAAGACCTGTGGCTCAATTTCCAGCAATTTGAATTAATATTTTTGTGTTGTGACATTCATCGATTTCCGTCAGATGCCAATGTCCGCAGTAGCGGAGGTATTGGGTATAATTTATAGTATTAAAAAGGGTTTTCGAGATTTATTTCTTTGTTAATATTTAGCAATTTAATACAAATTTTAACATCTTTCTAAAAACGATTATCTAAAGTGAATGAATTTTCAATGCAATTCCACTTGTTTAAACTTGTAGGACTGGATATTCAATCAAAGTCTACTAGAATTGCTGGACTCAAATTAAATCAGGCGATGGTTTCGTATCTAGTGAATTTCAGTCATTTTTACAATGATATCTTTCATTTCCTTCCTGTAATAATACGTTTTTTATAAACAGTTTAATCCCTTGAAAAAAAAATATTTGAAGATATAGGATGGTTCTTAAAGAGCATTTGTTTTGATTTGCCAAATTGAGAAGTTAACTTTTATTGCACAAACAACATTTGCGTCCATTGACATTTAGGAAATTTTGGATGATATTGAATTCCCAATCATCTGTGATTTGTAAGAAGTTTGTGGAATGGAACTGAAACCTTGACATGGATAACATTTTGTGTATCATAGTAGAAGGTAGAACACCTTAAACTGGAGATTCCGTTGGAAAAGATTTTGTATTTCTTTTAGTGTTCATGTGAACTTTACCTTTTTAATTCGATATGTCAAAAATAACACTCTTTTTGAATTTCTTGAACCTGAAATGACGCAAAGTTCAGCATTTTACATATTGGGACTCCTTTTTAGACTGGGTAAAATGGTAAACCTCTTCAATACGGAACTGCTTTGATATCAATATTCTTCCTGTTTTTATCATTTCTTTTTTCTATATTTTAGTGAAATAAGTTACAAAAATGTTGTTTTCATACAAGCATTGACATTGATTTTTGAAAATTGTATTTGAAGATTTTAAGGTATTTTCAATGTGCTCTAGAATATTAGTACAGTAATATACCACCTTCAAAGCAGTTGTCTATCCGGTTTGAACAATGGTTCTTTATTCGGATCAACCAAGCTGGAAACTGATCAATTGTTGTACTTGTAAATAACTTTTAGCAGAGCTTTGTTCTCTTGATTTGCAACGGTCGAATTGAATGGAAACAATCGCCGGTGTAAATCTTATATTGAAGTATATCCATTGTTACTACATCATCAAAAAAGTATGAAGTGCTAGATAGTAATGACTTGCAAAATTATGACTATATATTGTAACGTGCTTCCTGAGGGACACCTGGGAAACAATATGAATTAAAATTATCTCCCCTTCGAGGCCTTGCGTCTATGGTAGACTTACCGATCGCAAGTCTCGGGTTCGGCTGCTCAGTGTGTGCCCTGCAGTCACACGCTACTGCGGAGGTGCGACGAAAATCCTGTAGGAGAAAGGCTGTTCAATGGCCTGAGGATTTCGCGGCAATCCTCCACAACAATATCACCAGGTATGGAGGATGGACGTATCACTCGGTGCAGCTATATGTCCCCTTGGACCACACCGGACACCGAGTAGATACCCCCAAATCTCCACCCTGATAACACGTCTAATTCTGGAAGACAACCACAATTTCCCCCTGCTGATGGCCTGAACAGTATAAAAATAATATGTACTAGACGGAAATTCCGTCTAGATACAATATAATGGCTCAAACTGCCAGAACTCACCAAGCATGAGGGTGAAATGATATGAAAACTTTTTTTTTTAACAAAAATTTGACGTGTATTGAAAAAATGATCAGGTAACAATTTGAAAATTCAATAATAAATAATAATATAGCGTACGGTAACAAATTTGATGTGGTTGAAAAGAATAAATTAATCGGATAGTTCTTTTAATAGGATATGTGATAATTCTTGATTTTTCTGTGCACGTGGGCGGGATTCGGCTTGGTGGAAGGCAAGACTGAGAATCTGCACAACTTGACACAGTATATATATTTAAAATTTCCCTTTTTTTATAATCGTGCACCACTATAGGGGCCCCTTAAAATAAAAAACTCACTTGAATTTCGCAATGTAGGTGGCCTCCGTCTGACCGCAAGTGTAGTGGATGGCTGCTTCTCGCGATTATTCGGGAATGGGTTTCTAAGATTTCTGAATATACTGGTCTCACTTTAAATTCTGGTCTTGCTTATTGATAATTTATCCGGAAATTTGACACACAACAAAAAATTACGTTCAACACAAAAATGACAAATAGTGGACAAACTAGTCCTTTCGGAATCTGGAGAGCAAGTCGTTGTAGTTGTAACAGTAGTACATCTTTTTTTTTTTTTTTTTTTAATATGATTTATTGCCATTTAACGCATGTAACTTCGATAATATCGAAGCTATCGCTATTATCGCCGGTATGACTGTTTAACATCGATGGTCCTGCCAAAACAGCTGGTTTTGTTAATGAATTTGTAACGGTAGTGGCGCCGGTTTTAAAAGTAATCCTCTCAATCTTATAATACGGTAACTCCTTCAATTTTGATGTAATCAAATTTTTGGTGGTTGCCAGCCATCCAAAAGTATCGTCACACAAAGCCCCCTTCTATTTCGAGGTTCGCATTTATTGAGACTCCGGTTTCAATGAAGAGAACTTCGGAATAGAACACTTACTTTAATCTGTGTGTGAGATATGGCTCTAAAGCTTTTCAAGCGGTACTAAAACTATTATTTACAAGTTGCACACTCAAGTAACATTTAACAAAGAATTAAGGGTCGCCTCTATGGGATCGATCCTTATAAAAACAATAAACAAAATAACAGTAAGTCCCTCATATATGAGGTGGCTTACTCCTCTCCTTTTCTTCTCCAACTCCTTGCTCTCTCTCCTACTACTCCACTCCGCTGCCCGTATATCTATGATACGGCAACACAGACCTTTTGGCATTTACCAATAAGATAAAAAGCGACATATCGTCGTAATTAATACAATGATAATTGGGATTTACCCATTACAAAAATGCGATATACGCAGGTGCGCTGACAGCCGAGCTACGCTCCGAACTGACGGTGACAAAGATGGTAACGATAATTAACATTGAAAACATGTACTTGAGTGGCTAAAGATCTTAAACATAAATATCACAGTAGTCGTACGCTTAACATTTATATCACAGATGTTCTTCTCAGTCTCAAATGCGTTATTGTTCTTAATTCTCTTTCTTCTATATTTGTTGGGTTCCGTTCTTTCCTTCCTTCTTATCTTCGGCGGTTGTTCTGATTTTTTTTTTTTTTTTTTTTTTTTTTTTTTAATCGTAACGTGGTTGTAAACTACCTGGTTTCTTTTCTCGTTGTCTGCTTGCTTGTCCTTTCCTATTGCTCTTTTGTTCTTGATTATTCACTCTATGTTTGTGGTTTTTATATGGCTCTGGTTCTTAATCGTATTACTGTGATTATTATTGATATAATAAATTTTCTTCATATAATTTCCACTATAGTTCAGCTAATATAATTTCCTTCAGACTTATTTTCATCATATAATAATATTTTCTTACAATTAATTCATATAGTAATATTTTCAAGTAACATAGTTTCTTCTTATAATTTTGTTCTTTGGCTTACTTTAACTATCATGATATTCTTACACACTATAAATGTTTCTTAACATAATATATCATGAATAAATTTACATATAATTTTTTTTTTATGCTATAATAGCTAGGCTATTTGGCTTTTTAATTGATTCTTTTTATTTCAATATATTTTTTTTTTTTTTTAATAATTTTTTATGAATAAATTTTTTCCTACACCAATAATGTGATATAATAATAATTTAAAGCGTAATTATTTTTTTTTTTTTTTTTTTTTTTTTTAAATAATTTAATACTAATTGAATATAATGAACGATAATAGCTTTAGTAAATTCTAAGATTTTTTACAATAAATAATTTTTCACGTTATATTAAATTTTGTTTCAACTTAACATTTTATTTTGACATTTGCGGCTGTCTTCTCTTTCATTTCATTTTTAATTAAATTTTCTCAGTTTGCAAAGGCAGATAAATTTTTATCAGCTTGGCTGCAATAATAATAGTATCTCCTCTAGTGAGATTAAAAATAGTCTGGATTTATCCAGGTATCGGCTTAATGGCTTCTATTACTTCATAATTACAACAATATAAACAAGGATACAACTATAATAACAGAGAGACGTTGTGTGTCTGGCCGTTGAACTCTAGATAGGCTGGTTGTAGAGACGCGCTGGAGTCTGATAATTTCTTCAATAATTGATCCCAACTATCGTTTGCAAACTATTACAGTTTACTTTAGTTCGCTATGGTGAATGGTCGGTTTGCGTATCCCGTTCACCTATCCGCATGTTTCTTTAAATTTCGGGTTCGGGAGTGACGATTAATTAATCAGAACAGTGGATTTATTCTTAGAATTATATTCTCTTATACGGTTTTACATTTTTTACGTTTTCCCACCAGCATAACGGCGGATTCTGCTCGTCCCGTAACTGTATCGTGTTTCGATCTGATACAGCGGTAACGACGTATGGTCCGGTATATAAATGAAAAAACTTTTTCGTTAGTTTTCCAAGTGCATCTGACGAACGGTGTGATCTTAATAGCACTTCTTGGCCTACCGTATATAGAAATTGCTTACTGGCTTTATCGTGATATTTCTTCCGAGATTCGGCCGATTTTTTCATTTTCCGTTGTACTATATGCCAGAGATTAGGATTAGCTACGGTAGTTCTCTCAGGAAACGGTATCAATTTTTCTATAAAATTTTCGTTTCTTTTTCCGAAGATAATCTCGTGTGGCGTGTATCCAGTACTTTCACTTATGCTGTTGTTGATACAGTATTCTAAAAATGGTAAAAATTTCGTCCACATTTGATGACTTCGGGAACAGTACGCGCGCATGAATCTCGAAATTTCGGCCATTCGCCTCTCTACTGGGTTAGAGCTGGGTGTGTAGGTGGACGTGCGTGAACACTGTATTCCTGCCTGCGCGAGCGCTCCTCTAAACTTGGCACTGCAAAAATACGTAGCGTTATCAGATAACACTCGTGTAGGTTTCCCAACTTTCTGACTCCAGTCTTTCATTATACACTCCGCTAATTTGCCTCCTGTTATTTTTCCTATCGGAAATAACATTGTAAATTTGGAAAATACGCAGGTTAATGCAAATATAAATTTTTTCCAGTGCATTGCTTGCGGTAGTGGCCCATAAATATCGGCCGAAATTATTTCAAGCGGTTTTTTCGGCAATATCGGTATCATACTTCCTCTTATAGTGAATCTATTATGCTTAGTTTTTTGACATAGATCACAGGCTCTTATAATTTGTGCTATTTTTCTACACATACCTTTAAAATAGCAGGTTTCTTTAAGAAAATGTTGAGTTTTCTTAATACCGAAATGTCCTATTCTTTCGTGCGCTTCTTTGACGATATTGTTTTCAATTTCCCGTGGAATCATTAAACGCCAGCCATATGTTTCTTTTGAAGGTCGATAAAACAGATATTCTTTGTAGACTCTATATTGTTTTAGGAATGCAGGATCATCTGGCTGAGGATTATTGAGACTGTGAATTATTTTACTCTGGTTTTTGTCCTTTGCTTGCGCTTCTTTTATTTTATTCGGCGTTAGCATGTCTTTATACACAAGTGGCGTGATATTAGGTGGAAACGGTGTAGGTTGGTCGTCATCTATGAGGTAACAGTGGAATGTCGTCTCGTTGTTGTACGTTGAATCAATTTCCCTGGATAAAAAGTCCGCTGTCTGATTATTTTTTCCTGATAAGTGGGTCAACTCCAAATCGAATTCTTGAAGAGCAAGGAACCAGCGTGAAAGGCGATTATTTGTTAGCTTCGCTGTCTTAAAAAATGTTAGCGCCTTGTGATCGGTATTCACATATATTTTCTGACCTAACAGCAGCGTGCGGTATTTCATGCACACCTCTACTATACTTAATAGTTCTTTTTCGGTGACAGAATATCGTCGCTGCGCTGCGTTCATTGTGCGGCTAAAAAACGCTATCACTCCTTTTTCTCCCGCATCGTCAATCTGGAAGATTTCAGCCCCCACTGCGTAATCAGACGCATCTACATTCAAGTAGAACGGTTTATGCAAATTAGGGTGACGTAGCATAACCGTATCCAGAAAAGCTTCCTTCAACTGAACAAATACTTGTTCTTCTCTCTCTCCCCATCTCCAAGGTTTAGAGGAGGATAAAACATTGCTTAATTGTGCCGTGTAGTGTGACATTCGCTCATTGAATCTTCGGTAGAATTGAAGAAAACCTATAAATTTTTGTAGCTGTTTCCTATTAGTTGGTGAAGGAAACCGTCTAATAGCCTCCAACTTACTGCTATCTTGTGTAATGCCCTCCGGAGTAATATAATGGCCCAAATATTGTACTTCCTTCGCAAAAAATTTGCACTTAGACAATTTGAGCTTTAATCCGCATCTTATCAGCCGTGAAAAAATTATGTCCAGATGTTGACAATGGTCTAGTATATTATTAGACGAGATTATTCCGTCGTCGACATAAAGAGTACAAAAATCAGTTATGTCTTCTCCCAGCGCTTGCCGTAAACACTTAATAAATATCGCCATAGCGTTTCGCAATCCAAACGCTAGTCTGGTGAACCTCAAATTTCTTCCATTGAATAGAAACGATAAGTAGTCGCGCGATTCCTCAGCTACTTGAATTTGCCAATATCCTGCACTTAGATCAATGGTGGAGTATATTGACTTGCCGTGGAATGTTTGTAACACCTGTTCTATTTGGGCGGGTCCCTCTCTGTCGTTCGCCAGCGCTTTGTTCAGTAGCCTTCCATCTAAACATATTCTCGCACTTCCATCCTTTTTTACCACGCAAACAATGGGTAGGCTGTATTGAGAATTCGAGGGCTCGACTATTCCCATCTCTTCCATGCGCGCTATCTCCGCTGATGCGGCTTGTCGATGGACGAAAGGGATCGGATAAGACTTCTTGAAGTATGAGGTGTTGGGATCTACTTCTAGCTTACACTGAAAATGTGTTGCTAATCCTGGTTGTTCGGAGAAGACGTCACGATTTCTTATGAACATTTCCTTTACCTCTTCTCGAATTTCCGGGTCCCAATTTTCGTGTGAGTCTATTTCCGATAATAAATTTTCAAACAGCTCTTCGGTTTCCCAGCAGTCCTTCCGATTGTGGTCGACATCAGTGGTGGTGGTTAGGATGTTTAAATTGGTTACTACTTCTTCCAGCTCATGTAGCCCCCACTATCTC
Source organism: Conomelus anceps (assembly GCA_948455865.1). Taxonomy (NCBI): domain Eukaryota; kingdom Metazoa; phylum Arthropoda; class Insecta; order Hemiptera; family Delphacidae; genus Conomelus; species Conomelus anceps. Next base: position 68,309,485 of record OX418217.1, on the reverse strand, counting down.
GGAATATAGTTTGATATCCGATTATATGCGATGGCTTTGACTTCACCGGGAGTAGATTCCAATTTTAAGGGCGTTTCTACTTCAATCTGGTGGTCCTCGTTAATTAATCGCAGCTGTAATGAGTTGAAGTTAATTTGGGCTTTAAAACAGCTTAGAAAGTCAGCTCCAATAACTATGTGCGGTCCATTGACTGGTAGAACAAGAAATGAGTGTGCAAAAATCTTGTTTTCGATTTTAATTTCTAATAAACATTGTGTTGTTATTCGTATGCGCCGTCCAGGGTTTATACCCGACAAATAGGTCGATGTTAATGGTAGAGTAGCGATTATGGTTTCATCTTTCAACCGCGAGTAGGAGTCGTTTTGAATTAGACTACACTGGGATCCGGTGTCTACCAGAGCTTGAAATATGAGTCCTGCTAATTCAATTTCAACATAAGTTTGAAATTGAGCATTCACCTTTTCAGGGATTATTTCGTCCTCCTCCAGCAACACATTTCGTAAATCATCTTGGAAGGTGGTGAGACATTGATGAGTAGGGTGGTCGTTGTTGTCATCCTCTCCTAACTCATTCGCGGTGGTGGTCATGTCCGGTGATAGTCCGCTCCGAGGCTGATATTTTTTAAATCGGACATGACTTCTGTGGAGTGTCATGCTGCCGCGCACTCTCCGCTGTTCTTCCTCCTCCGCGAGGTTGTCCATGTCCGGGTGATGTTTTTTACCTTGCTGGAATTTTTTCCAGCGGACATGGCGCGGGTGAAGCTTTGTGCCTCCGCACACTTTTTGTCTGGTCTCAGCTATGCGTCGCGATTTTCTGGTTGTGTGTACTCCTACTGTCCATGATTTGCAAACAGTGGAGGGAACCCGTCAGGATGCATGACTGGTGTTAGCGCCTTGTTTTGTTGATGAGGGTGTCTGCCGATTGTTAACTGCGTTGGTAGCGTTGGCCGCGGTCTGTCCGCTCCCCTTATGATGTTTTTCTGCGGAGGCGGGTGGTGATTGTGTGGTGTTGCGGTCATCTGTCGCACCCCGTGCAGGTTGATTCACTCTGTCCCTTCCATCATAATATGGTTTTTGCGCTATTTGTCTGTTGTCTCTATATCTATTATTGTAATTATTATGTTGATATTTTTGTTGATTGTATTCCTGATGTTCTCTTCTATTACTGTTATTGTTGTTGTTGTATATTTGTCGTTCGTCTGTGTTTTGTTGCCTGTTATCTGTTACTACAGCTGCTCGGTTGTCCGTGTCGTTTTCTGGTGATGGATTATAGGCCTGGTAATTATTGTGACCTCTACCAAATTCACTCCTACCTACAGACTGTACTCGGTGTAAGTGATTTTCTAAGTCACGAAAATTTGTAATTGGACTAGCCGCTAGTGCCATCTGAATATTATACGGCAATTTCTTTATAGCTATGCTAGTCAAGCTATTTTCGGGAATAGGCTCATCCAGCTGAGTATTCTGGTAACGTAGGTGTGTTATAAATGCTGTATACGACCCATGTTCGTTCCTATTATAACGGCAACACACTATCTCGGATAATAGACATTGTTGTTTATCAACCGACCAATACTGCTCTAGAAAAGCTGGTATGAATTCTTCAATTGATTTGAACTCATTGGCTCTACTATGTAAGAATAATAGCGGCTCACCGACGAGGAGTGTGGCGAGTTTGAATCTCCACACTGGCCATGGTGTAGGCGTTAATTCCTGAATTACTTTTAACTGTTCTACAAATGGTTTAGGCTGCATAAATCTGTCGGTATTGTCAAATTTTCCCAGACTGGAAAACAGTTGAGAAGTGTTAATTATATCAGCCCCTTGTACACAGTCGCTAGAAGTTCTAGTGTAGCTGAGCCTGTTTTTTAACATTGAAATTTCGCTATTAGTTTTATCCAGCTTGCTGTTTACTTCGGTGTGGATGTTGCTAATATTTTTCTCTAGCCTCACAATACCTTGTTCGTGTGAGCTAGTATTTTTCTCTAATCCAGTACATCTACTCTCCAGCTGCGTATGCTGCTCTGCTATGCTATCAATTTGAACTTGTACAGTACTTTGTGTTTCAGTTAATTTATCTATTTCTTCGTTAGTGTTCTTCGTTAATTGTTCTATGCTTTGTTGACTTTTGTGGATTGCCTGTTCTAATACTTTGTGTATGACTTCACACCTTGCCTGTTGTTCTTCGTTGGATTGCCGGTGTAGTTCTATTAATTTGTTTTCTGTCATCTGGGCTCTCTTCTCCGCCTCTTCCTTGAATTCGGCATTCATTTCTCCCAGCTTTCTATCCATGTCATCGTGAATCTCCGCACGCAAACGGTCATTTGCACTTTTAATAGCTTCCGGTATTACGTCTATCCTGCTATTTAGTTTTGAGGTGGTCTCATCCAGCTGTTGGGCGACAGCGCTAATTTTTTCAGTCAATGCTTCTTGATTGACTTTCGATTCTACTTTCAATTCCTCGAATTTAGCGTTCATTTCTTTTTTGTTTTCAGCAAATTTGGAGTTCATATTTTTACTACTTTCGTCCAACTTGGCGTTTATGTTCTCGTCATTTTTGTCTAACTTGGAGCTTAGAGCGAGAAGAAGTCCAACTAATGATGTAGTGCTATCTCCCATATTAGCTGGTAGTATTGCTTCGAGTGATTCATCACGCGGCGTAATTCTAGCAGGCGTTGGTTGTGGGGGAGATGCCGATGGAGGCGTCTGCATTTCCATCTCGATTCTTTCTGTCATCCGCGTAGACGATCGCTGGTCCAAATTTTCCGGATTGAATTGCACAGAACTGATGCTGCCAATTTCGCGCTCCCGGGGTACACCTTCTCCGCTAGACTCTAGACAGATGACAGACGGCTCGTTGCTGGTTGACTCTTTCGGTGTATCGGCCATGGTAGTACCGGTTGATGATAGTGTTTGACGATTCCAAAATTTCAACGCAATGCTAGAGATAGATTTCGCGAGTGCGCGTATGTGCCGCAGTGATGACAGCGTTGAGTGCAGTGATATGACTAGAAGTTCCTGTAGACTGGTGTGATGCGAAGTTCGATGATGGATAGCCGACACACACAACGTTTACAAAAGTGCTAAAGTGTTCAAACAAGTGAAATCAAAGTAAAAATGCCTAACAAATTCAACACAACAAAATTAAAAATTCAATATAACAATCACAGCCGATAGTTTTTCTAACTTTTAAATAAATCTTGCTAATATCACAGACCGCAAATTTAATTGACATTTTAAATTCAATTGATAATATTAAATATATAATAAATCTATAACAACTATATTCGACTCTAATATCGCACACAAACATAAATAAAAATAACTACACAACAATTGGGTATCTGGTTCTTGGGATGAGATAAAATTTCTAGCCTCACCCAGACCTCGTGCACTTGGGACTTTAAACTAAATAAAACCCTAATGCTTGGCGAGCTCTGGTGCTTGCTAATTCCCTTATATTAATTATTCTAGAATTATAGATAATTCCCAGCTTGTTGGAAGTTCGTAGGCTGTATTGTCTCGTAATTAGCCTGAAACATGTAATTTTTTGTTAATTTCCGGAAATTCTCTGGAAGTTCTTGTTTCCTTTCAGCATGTAGAATTTTGAAGTGTCTGCAAATTCTCGTCTTCGTCACCAAATAAGCCGCACAGTCGTTGGGCGCCAAGTTTTATGTAACGTGCTTCCTGAGGGACACCTGGGAAACAATATGAATTAAAATTATCTCCCCTTCGAGGCCTTGCGTCTATGGTAGACTTACCGATCGCAAGTCTCGGGTTCGGCTGCTCAGTGTGTGCCCTGCAGTCACACGCTACTGCGGAGGTGCGACGAAAATCCTGTAGGAGAAAGGCTGTTCAATGGCCTGAGGATTTCGCGGCAATCCTCCACAACAATATCACCAGGTATGGAGGATGGACGTATCACTCGGTGCAGCTATATGTCCCCTTGGACCACACCGGACACCGAGTAGATACCCCCAAATCTCCACCCTGATAACACGTCTAATTCTGGAAGACAACCACAATTTCCCCCTGCTGATGGCCTGAACAGTATAAAAATAATATGTACTAGACGGAAATTCCGTCTAGATACAATATAATGGCTCAAACTGCCAGAACTCACCAAGCATGAGGGTGAAATGATATGAAAACTTTTTTTTTTAACAAAAATTTGACGTGTATTGAAAAAATGATCAGGTAACAATTTGAAAATTCAATAATAAATAATAATATAGCGTACGGTAACAAATTTGATGTGGTTGAAAAGAATAAATTAATCGGATAGTTCTTTTAATAGGATATGTGATAATTCTTGATTTTTCTGTGCACGTGGGCGGGATTCGGCTTGGTGGAAGGCAAGACTGAGAATCTGCACAACTTGACACAGTATATATATTTAAAATTTCCCTTTTTTTATAATCGTGCACCACTATAGGGGCCCCTTAAAATAAAAAACTCACTTGAATTTCGCAATGTAGGTGGCCTCCGTCTGACCGCAAGTGTAGTGGATGGCTGCTTCTCGCGATTATTCGGGAATGGGTTTCTAAGATTTCTGAATATACTGGTCTCACTTTAAATTCTGGTCTTGCTTATTGATAATTTATCCGGAAATTTGACACACAACAAAAAATTACGTTCAACACAAAAATGACAAATAGTGGACAAACTAGTCCTTTCGGAATCTGGAGAGCAAGTCGTTGTAGTTGTAACAGTAGTACATCTTTTTTTTTTTTTTTTTTTAATATGATTTATTGCCATTTAACGCATGTAACTTCGATAATATCGAAGCTATCGCTATTATCGCCGGTATGACTGTTTAACATCGATGGTCCTGCCAAAACAGCTGGTTTTGTTAATGAATTTGTAACGGTAGTGGCGCCGGTTTTAAAAGTAATCCTCTCAATCTTATAATACGGTAACTCCTTCAATTTTGATGTAATCAAATTTTTGGTGGTTGCCAGCCATCCAAAAGTATCGTCACAATATTTATGTGGATATTCATCAGTCGGAAATGCTATGTTTTGAACGTCCCCTTTGTTTTGTCTGCATTTTGTTCTTGATAACTTCTAGTTTTTTCAATTTTTTTTTTAAATTTTGGAATCGAAGTAGATTGACTATTGATTTGTGCAGAAAAAGGTTTTATATAGATTTTACTACCCTCATATATAGATATTGTTACGGGTTCCATGTCTCAAATAATGCTGGCAACACTTAAATTTATCACTTGCACTTTATTTACATAAATAATCACAACACTCACAGAACAGCAATGTCTTACAGAAAAATAAGTAATTAAAAACAGACAAATCGATACTGTTCAACTAATAAAGAGATTTCAACAAACTGTACAAAAAACTGTCCAATAATATTCAAAAAGAAATGTTGAAAAATAACAATTAACTTATATAGCACTAGTCCGTAATACAATAAAACCTATTTAATAGCTCACTGGTATGAATTAAATAGGGGAAAAAATTATCACTATAGGCACAGAGAAAGAATTATCACTGTATAGGCACAATATATAGAACTGTCACAACTTGTATATCACAGTGAATTTCAAACTAGACTGAACTAGTTTCTACAAATGCGTTCACCTTAAATAGGTTTTTCAACAATCAAGATATCATTTTTCTATCATTTTCTAAATAAATAAATAAGGAAACTCACACTTTCCTCCATTTTTGATAAGATTCCATTAATGTCTAATCAAACAACTAGAACATTCTACAAAGTAAAAAGTAAACACCATAAAAGTGTCAAAAGCAGAGTAATTAATTGCTTAAGAGTAAACATAGATATAAGTATAACATAGTAGATAACACCAAGAACCACTGTTCCTTCTTCCTCTCTATTCTAGCTACACTACCCCCACCTTAAGAGATTGTTCTGTCCCAGAACAAAAGCAGTTATGTTAGTTTGGATCTGGTCTGGCTGGCTACTCATTGGTCTTCAGGGGTTGTAGATGCAGATGGTAATCTGGCCACCAGTGGATTTGAACACCTCCTCCAGCATTGGCTTCACAATTGTCCAATCCAGGCCATCATATCCACTTCCAAGCCATGGTATGCCAAGTTTCCTTACTCCTAGTTGCTGCATTCTGTCCCTCAGCTGTACCAAGCAAGTCCACAATGTGTCATAGGATGCCTCCATCTCAGGCTGTCCCTTAGTCACCAGGTAGAAGATATGTTGACCATGCCACTGCAAATGAAGAACATTTCCTTCCTTGGGTCCTTGTTGTTCCAGGTCTCCAAGACCACCAAACTTCTTCCTGAAGACTGTAGCAATGCCTTGAGATTCTGCTAAGTTGCTGGTGACACAATGTGCCAGTGCATACTCCTTGGGCAGGGTGAACAGATCATTTTCACTTGTCTGGATCATTTTCCCAACTGTTGTTGAACTGCAATCATCAGTAGACTTCTCTGGGGATATAGTACGCTGAATCTGAACTGCTTGTTCTTCCTCAGTACCATTGCTACCATTGAATGGAGTCAAACAATTGAAATGTACTATTCTTGGCTTCCCTCTAGGAGGTTTTCTTATCCGGTATACAACATCATTGATCCTAGTCACAACCTCAAAAGGCCTTTCCCACTGATTTTGAAGTTTTGGAGAGTAGCCACAAATCCTCCTTGGGTTGTATAACCAGACTAGGTCTCCTGCTTGGTATCCATCTTGGTCAGCTTTGATGTTTTACTGCTCCTTTATCTTCAGGCTTGCTTCATCAAGATTGGTGTGGACTTTCTCATGAGTCTCATCCATGTGTTTCCTCAGTTGGGTGATGTAGTCTTCCTTCTCAAATGTCTCACCAGGCTTGCTTCCAAACTGAAGATCACAGGGTAGCTGTAGATCTCTACCAAAGATGATGCAAGCAGGTGTTTCCCTTGTAGATTCATTAATGGAGCTACAATATGCCATCAAAAAGAAATGGAGATGTTGATCCCAATAATGCTGATTGTCTGAAACCACTTTCCTCAGATATCGCTGCATGGTCCTGTTCATTCTCTCTACCATGCCATCTGACTGTGGGTGCAATGGAGTGGTCTGTGTCTTCCTGATGCCCATCAACTCACACACTCTGCTGAACACTTCTGACTAAAATTTTCTCCCTTGATCTGAGTGCAGCTCCAATGGCACACCAAAACGACTGAAGAACTGCTTTATCAACACATCAGCCACTGTGATTGCCTCTTCAGGTCCCCTGCTACATTTTCAATCACTCTCTCAAGGACACCATCATTTTCAATAATAGAGTCCCACTGTGCCCAATAGGTCTTGACACTTTGAGATAGAGGTGCTATTTCCTACCAAGTTGGTCTTCCATACCAGAAGAAAAAAAAATCGTAAAAGCTACATTTACGCTGTTTCAAAATGAAGTTCACATTTATTTACGCTTAATTTACTTTTCAATTAGCCTACATAATCAGCGACGTGGATTTCTATTAAATAGTTTATTTTAGTTTCAATTTATTTTATTTTAAATGTTTTTGTATACTAGTTCATATTTGAATACTAGGTCGTCACAGTTCTTAGAGAAATGTTCATCGGACCTAAATATTTTTTCAGGCATTCTCCATGTTCAATACTGTAATCAAGGTATTCAATTAGATGAGATGATCATTATTATGATGACAATTAGATGATGATCATTCAAACTATCGCGGTTTTAATTTTTAACAATGAAGCCCACATAGGTCTGAGACCTATGCGTAGGTGATGAGTTGATGATGATAATAAGCATAACTTATGGCTTTTAATGGTGGGGAGACCATTACGGGTAGTTCCACTTCTTCGTTTGAGCCATGTTATGGGAAACATGTTGGACCTACTATTTACGGCGGGTTCCGAACCACCGGGTGAGTGATAATAGAGCTTACAACATAAAGTCATTCAAGCGCAGTCTTGAGCTCTCGTGACTCAACATTTAGATCTGATAAACACCACGTTTACCACGTGACTAATCACCACTCTAGTTGGATGATGATGATGATGATGACTGATGCGTTGGACCAACAGTTTCAGGTGGGATCCGAACCACCTGGAAGAGTATTTACAGCATAGAACAGTCTTTTTTGCTGGCCAAACCAAATCGGTATTCCTCACAGAAATAGTTAATTGACTTATCTCATCTGACTAGATACCTAGCACGGCTCGTGGCTATTCATTTCGCCAAGGCAACTTTTCCCCATAGAGTTTGCAAGAAGCGCAGTAAAAATTACCTGTTGATTTGAAATAAATTAGATGAGTCCTTTTAAAAACAAAACACACTTTATTCAAATAACGCTGTTAGCCAGCGTTATTGTCTCATACATTTTGAAAAATTTGTTGCTATTGTGTAGGGTGCAGTGCAATACTTCTACCTCCCTCCCTCGCAGCGCAGCATAAATTCCACAATTATTGGGTTGCTTGGCTTGTTAAATTTAGAAGATGTTGCTGCTGTGATGTTGGTTCTGTACTTCTATAACAGTGATTTACGATAAATATACGCTGTAAAGTAAAAAAAAAACAATTTTGGGTTTACAGATCTAAAACGATCTCTTTGTTTTAGATTGCTCAAGCCTTATCCGGCGCCTAAAAAGTGGCTTGCGCTGTAGGCTGCAGCCTATTGGATAATCAGGCCCTGATCTAGAGTCTACCCTTGGACTACACTATATGGCTCCCCCCCCCCCCCCCCCATAAAAGACTGAACTTCGAGCTATGCCACTAATAATAGTAGAAAAATGAAAACTGTTCTGGCCTTGAGAACTTACTGGAGAGTAAATTTTTGTTCTGATAAATTTTGCCCTGAGGCTAGAAAGTTTGGAAACACCTGGTCTAAAGTCTTGAGATTGAATTTGGTTGAATTAATATTAAATTGATTAGTATTAAAATTGAGTAATCTCAAGACTTGATTCATCCATTGGCATGGAAAGCTATTAGAAAACTCCAAACTATCCACTTACGGTATAAATTCAACAGCTAGACAAAACCTGCTGCTATCAATAGGAACTATCAGTTCTATAAGGAGCTATAGGGAGGACTTTCTAATAGAATGATTGAGCTAATGAAAATTGACTCCTGGTTGATCATTCCATGGCAATGAGTAAGAAGTGTGAGATTCGATTGATTTCAATATTTCTAAAGCCCTGTAACAGCATAGCCGAATGAATTACTATTATTGAATATCAATTCAATTGTACAATTTAATTCACTATATTCTCGAAGAAAGCAAATGTTTTTTTACTAAAGATCATACATTTCAATTCAAATAACTCAATTATTTGTTAAGAGCTCTTATTCGGGTTCTACGTCACATTAAGCATATTTGCACATGAATTAAGCATAAGTATTTCCTATGCTTTTTAATTATTGATCTGTTTGCATCGCATTCTACAAAGTGTATTGATTTTGGATTTTCTAGATTTAAATTGTGACCTATTTTGGAATGTCGGCTGCAGAAACAAATGTGCTTCGTGCCTCAAAAGGTGATTGCTATATTATTTCTTGCATTAATTGCTTTGCTTGAGCTTCAATATTAATTGATTGGGTGTTTGTTTGGTTATTGTTTCATCTATTGAAATTAATATCATTTACATGAATTGAACTCAATAACGATTGTTCATTCTAAGATGTCTTCTATTTTCTAAGTGTTATTCCTAAACTCGGATATTTTCTAATTGAAAATGAATTATTAGTAATTTATTTTCATATCATTGACCTATCCGAACTCGCCTAATTGTATATAAATTGTATTCTTAAAAATCCAGCTTGTTCAGTTTAAGTTAAGTTACATGGAATTATTCTTAGGATGCATTTTAATTGTTTTTAGTTCCAGATAGTAGCAGAAAATTGTGTATGATGTAGATTCGCATTCAAATATAAACGTTTTCACTATAGCTCTCATATAGTTTTCATGTAGTTTTCATATAACTTGGCAGCAGTATGTTGGGTTAAAGCATGTCCCATCTGCTACGCGCTGCCAAGTTATATGAATACTACAGTAGTTGAATTTATATTGAAGTACAGTGCAATGAATGTTTGACTCTGTAACCATAATAAATAAAATATCGCTGCATTATAAGATGGATAATATATTATTGAAATAACACTAACTCGAGTACATCAGTGTTCAAGCTTCGTCAAGAAATAACAGCTGTCACTTGATGGGAACTCCAATGTAATTTAAGTACAGTTTGCTTTGGCTATGTCCTTGTTTTTCAAACTTGCTAATGGTTTTTATGGTATTAAACCTTTCTAATTCAGTAGAAATAGTTGTTCAAAAACAGCCTTGAATTTTCATGACTTATTCATAAAACAAAACTCAAATAAGTTAAATTCACATTAATCAGTCATTGTAATTCGAACGATTTATAACTTTTATTCATTGCAAGTTTGAATGTACGAGTTACAATGGAAAGATTTTTATATTATGAAATCGTGTATCAGTCGCTATAATTGTGCTCGCAGTGGCTAATATTGGCTGAAATGCAGTAGATTTAAAGCCAACATTCGATTTATCAATGGTTCTAACTATGAATCTGCTTAGTAATGCATTTCTTGGAATATTGCTTCTTACTATTTTCCAGATGTACGATCTTTAGGGGTCTCCACTAGTTCAGCTTCCTTTCAGATCGTTTGATACAGTCACCTTAACTACGATCTATCTCTGTACGGCTCAGGTGGCCGTGACCGTGTGTAGAGTGACCTGAATGAAATCTAAAAGTGTGTTGAGCCAAAATTGAATAAAAATGCCCAAGGTAAATTAAATATATGGCTTTGTCCATGACTGCACTGCTTCTCTTTTGCACAAAATACAGATGTATTTTCTATATCTGGACTCATCATTGCTTTTCATAGATTAGAATAATTTTCATTTTTCAATAATTAAATTCAGCTTTTATCATTGTCTGTGTCAAATCTATATTTCACTGTCTCATGCCCAATATTTTGTTCTAGTACTTCACTTCAAAGATGGTCCAGTTGGCTGACTTGTTCTCAGTTCCAGAAATGAGTCTTCTTTGCAATGTAGCAGAGTTCTTCGAACAAAAACACATCGATTATCATCCCGAGATTCTCTTCAGAGATGTCAAGGTCAGATTTCCGGTCAATTTCATGTTAGTTTCTAATGCATTTAAAAAAATTGATAGGGTATCTAATCTCTTGTATATTTCTCCAAGTTATATATAATATACTGTAATATAAATAACATATAATATATACAATTTAAAAGTAAAAACTGTTAATATTTGCCAATTTTACGTATTTAATTAAGCACTTGACCGGTTTCATGGCCTCATTTGTCACTTTCAACAGTACGCACATTAGGCTCATTTAAATACGTGGATTTGTCAAAAAATAATAACTTTTAATATGGAGTTCCACAACATCAATCAAAAATCTACTGATGTACAATTTATATTTTGAATGGCAATCATGGTTGAGTGGTAGAGGGGACTCTCCCAACTCCGCCTAATAAAGCATATTTCATTTCATTTCATCTGCACTCTAAAGCAAACATTCAGTAGGCCTGCTATGCTAAAATTCATCAATATTTTTTATGCATGTTATCTAGGAGTAAATCCCTCGAAATTTTCTTATTGCTCAAATATTTGTGTTACTGTTTTTGTTGAAACTTTTTTCCTTTTATTTGTTTACATAAGCAATATATGTTTTTACAGAAGTGAGCATTGTTGATTTCCATTAATCCCTTTGTTTTCATATATATTTGCGAATTGAGACAAAACGTTGTCAATTCCAAAAAATCAAATTTCTCCAATTATTTGTGGCTTTCCTCATGTAAATAATATTGTTTATTGATTCATGGTTTGAGATTTCAGTTTTCAGTTACAGTTTAAACCACAAGAAATAGAACGTTGAACTCTGAAGGTTTAACTTGACATATGAATTCATCAAATTTATTGGTTGTTTTTACTTGTCACATTAAACAGTAACTTGATAGACAAGAAATGTTATCTGACTTCCTTATTCTACCTGATAACATCCCTCGAAAATTCTCCTATTGTTTATTCTTATTGTTCCTACACATCTCGTCTATTCATAGATGTCTTGGGAAATATCCATTTGTCGTGGCCTCTTCTAGCTGCCTAAAGGACATTATTTAGTTGGTGTGCAGTAGTGGTTTAATCCAGTCGATTAGAAGTTGTATGCGTCTGTGTAAATCTATTGAAGCACCTTGGATTTTAATTTCAAAAGTAAAATTTAAAACATTGAAAAATTTCATGGAGAATAAAGGTTTTGAAAACTGTTGCCTAGGGTGAAACCTGGCGAAAAGTAAACGGATTGTTCTAAATGTGGCAACATAGAAGGCAATATGCACAAGTTTAGCTTTGCTGAAGCAGGAGCGTTAGTTTGTGTTATTTTTTTTATTTCATTTCTAGCCTATAAGTTCTGTATACTTTTGAAATTTTGTTTGTCATGAGAAAATTAATTAGTGATTTTGTTTTTCTAATGAGAAAATGAATTTGAATGTTTTACCCTTCAAAATTTTCGTCGCTCAGAAAAAAATTCTAAGAACAATCTAAAGAGGCCATCAAAAAGTTCATCTGTGACATCTGCAGCTATTTTAATGTGCAACAATAAGTGACCCTTTTTGATTCGTTAGGACCTTCATTTCCAGAATCAGGTAGCCTGGTTTGATGGCCCCCAAAGGTTTCCCTAAAAATGAGATATTTCCTTTTAAATTTCATTCAGTAAAACCTATAATGCCTCTTACAATCTTATTCATTAAACTCATCCAGTCTGTAGAGGATTATGGTGTATTTACCATTTTAATTTTTCAGAACTCAGTCAGCGCTAGCCATCTTGTCATGCACAAAAAGCTTCAAGAGAATATTCCTCATTATTTGGAGAAGAACCCTGACATGAGGATATTTTTTGAGCGTCTTGTGAAAGCTAACAAAAAGCTTTTCTTAGTTACAAATAGCCCTCACAATTTTGTGTGAGTATAACTAATATTAGCATTAAAATATTAATGTTATCAATGAGTTTCAACTTCTACAGTCTGGTTTGATGGCCCAGGTATCTTTAAGTTGGTATTGAATCAGTTATCGCATCTCTATTCAAACGCCAACAGAAATGATACTAGGACGTGAATTACAAAATAGGTTGGTTGTTCTCAGAGAGAAAAATCAAATGTCATTCAAAACATGAACAAGAAAAATTCTGTTGAGCCCAGTAGTCCAGTAAAATTAGGAAAACTTTAGCGTAAGAAATTAGAAAAATTCCAATGCGGCTGAAATTCGGGATATCAGAACTGAATAACTTATGTTTTTTTTTTCAAATCTGAGACCAAACTAAGCGTCGGGCAGAAAAAGTTACTTATGCATTTTGGCAAGAATCTGACACAAGTTACACCCCTATGTCTCAAATAGATCTCAGTTGCATTTTTTTCTAATTTTGGCGTATTTTTCGGGAAATTTATAATTTTGAATAGTTGAAAATGGACGTATACTACAGTAGAAACAATTAGTCTGGGTGCGCGGCCGTTTGGAAGTCAGTGACGGCGCGGGGTGGAGAGGAGAGGGGAGTGTTTGTCGCTCATTTCTAAAAACATTTGGCCTGCGCGACGCTCCAAGGTCACCATTTCAGTCGTCAGTGGAGCGGAAGAAAGCAGTGGAGTGAGCGAGCCAACTTTTTTTCTTAAGATGAAGCCCACATAGGTCTGAAACCTGTGCGTGGGTAATGATTAGGATGATGGTGATTGATGAGTTGGACCTACAGTTTTAGGTGGGTTCCGAACCAGGAACGGCCATTAGTGACAGAGTCTAGTGTGAAAGCCGTGCGCCCAGAGTAATTGTTCGCACTGTAATGTCAAGACCTGAATTTGTAATTCATAATCCCTTTTGGGAAAGTTAATTTCTCTATAATTTAGAACCAATTTTTCCTTTTTAGAATATAATTAATATCACAGAGAATAAAAACATGAAATATTCTCACACTTGTGTGGAATGAATCCTCTCCAGTGTTTATTTTCTAATTCTAGTTTTTGAATTATTGTAAGTTCTCATTTTTTAGTTTTTAGAGATTTTTTAATAATTTAGACCAATTTTTCATCAGGAATAAAGGAATGCAGTGGATGGTAGGACCAGATTGGGAGTCCTTCTTTGACGTCATCATTGTGCAAGCTCGTAAACCAATGTTCTTCACCGACGAGTCACGTCCAATTCGATTGTATGATAAACACAGTGAAACTCAATTGTGGGACAGAGTTACTACGCTAGAAAAAGGAAACATATATTTTGAGGTAATACTGAAATATAAAAAATTATGTTGTTATTTCATCTTGACTTTGTCTTGTTTTTCTTTTTACTTGCTTTTAATTTGTAATATGTCAATCACCTCACAAACAATAGCTCCATTATCCTGTCATAAGAGAAATTCTTCAATACGATTATTCAAACGTCTGTCAACAAATTTAAAATGTACAGAAAGTCTCGTATGAAATGAAATACAGTGAAATTAATGCATAACAAATTCTTATAGAACGAAATTACTTGGTTATTCTTATTAAAGCTCTTTATCGTCAAATATCTCTCTGGGACGAATATTTGGAAAATTTAGCATTTCAAAATTTTAGTAAACAAGAAAGATAAGATAATTCATTATATTATATAAGATAGTTAAGTTAAGATAATACAGAAAGATGAGCATTCAGTTGGAGATCTTGCCTGTGAGTTGGATCTGGCTTACTGCTACTCTTGCGGTATCGAGTTTGAATCTCATTCAGCCTTGGATATTTTGTGTAACCATTTACCTCATTACTCAAGCACAAATCTCTGACTCTTGAGTACATAATTCGATAAGAAAAACTATTCTGTTCGAATTCCATAAATCATACCCGGTAGGTCCACCAAGCAAGATCCTATAACATAGAACTACTGTACCTTGGGAACTACTGTAATAGGGAAGTGATAGCCATGAGCCGTAGCAAGGTATCTATTCAATCAGATAGAGATAAGCTGCGTTCTCCTGGGTCCTCTTTGTAACGGTGGCCGATTAGAGTGGCCAGCAAAAAAGACACTGTTCTCTGCTGTAATGATATATTACATTAAAAGTCCGGGAAATAGTGTTTACCATACGAGTATGATATGTTAACGCACAAGACGAAGTCGAGTGCAGTATTATCATACGAGTATGGTAAACATCCTCCTGGACGAGTTGCGTACGATATTTTTCGTCATACTAGCCTAAAATATAAAAAAATAAACTTTGAGAAAGTACAACCGGCATCATCAAACATAACCTTATAGTCCATCAGCAGTAAAATACTAGAAATTCTTCTGAGATCAGCTGTTTTTCCAAATTCTGAATCAGTTGGAATGCGGTAATATCCATTACCGCACTGAAAAAGGATGCGGTAATGAAAGTCAGCTGTTCTTTCTGTTAACTGGCTCGATTCAATGCTCGGTAAAGTGGAATATGTACGAGTATGACGATAAATCACTTCCCGGTGGTTTGGAACCCACCTGCGATAGGAACTACCCGCTCCTAAGAGTCTCACCAATGGAAGGAATTCGTTTGTTATACTACGAGTGGCTGGACTATAGATATTTTTGTTCATGTAATTAATTGTTCATAACATCTATTTCAAAATGCATAACTAAAAAATTGTTCAAAATTATAAAGACAGTACAAAATATTACTAATTTTTAAGGGCGGTCGGCCAACGAAAGTGGGCTGTGTAGCACAGTACACCATTTAACTTACCAAAGCCTGGTTTTTGTAGCATTATATAGGGTGTCCCATGTAAGGTGTAAAAGCCGGTTACCAAAGATTCTGCATCAAATTTCTGACAAAAAATGTTCAGTGACGTTTTTGAAATGGGGCCTTTGTTTTCGAAATATCTCGATAATGACTTCTTTGAGATACGCTCACTTCCCGCCATTAAATGCTCAATAACTCAAACACTGGTGATCGGATTGGAATTATGATGACATTGTTGGAAAGAGCACAGCAGTTTGCTAAATATACACGTATTTTCAATATGTAACCCCGTCATTTAGGGTGTTTTTTTAGGGATCAAAGTACAAAAAAGTGGATTTTCCGAAATCTCACTGAAATTTCAAAGCGATTTTTCTCGATTTTTTTTTAGGGTGACATAATGAAAATTTTACATGAAAAACTTCCTCATTCCTTAAGCTTTAAAATGAGCCTAATATATTTCAAATTGATGAATTGCAAATGCTTAAAAATTGTAAAGAAAAACTGTCACAAAACCACAAGAATTAGTGTCTAAAGGACAAGAGCTGAGAGAGTAGAAATTTAATTTCAAAATGTTGTTGTAATCAGATATTTTTCCAAAATAAAATATTAATCACTGTGTTCCCTGAGTGAACGCAGGAAGCCAATCTTGGACCATAATTTTAACAAACATTTAAATTGTAAAGTCTTTTAAATTTTATTTTGATCTCTAATAAAAAATTTATCAATAAAAAATTTCTCAAAATACAAGATTTTAGATCTTTTTGATCCTATGGAAGAATTGCCTCTTATGCTCTGAAGCAAGGAATGTGGATACACGGTTGTTCGGCGCATTTTGCTGGAAATGATTTTTATTTGTTCTAGCCTGATTCACATTATGATTTAATAATTTTGGACTCTTTGGTATTTGCCTATTCTTTTGACAATGCTCTAAAAATTGAAAACTCTATTTTCAATTTATTGTGAAATGGCACACATTCTATACATGAATAGATGAATAAAAAAACTATACAGTAGGCAATTCGAATAAATAGCACTTGGATATCCACTTGGATTGGATATCCACTTGGATTGGATATCCACTTGGATAGAACTTGAATAAACTGTTTTAGTCACCAGAAATGAATATGTTACACACTCATTTTTCTTCAGTTGATCCTGATTTTAAATTTCATACAATGGAACAATCTTAGAATAATTAAGGAATTATGTTGTGAAGAATCACTTCTTTTTCCAACAATGACTTCAGAGCTGTGATTCGGTAAGAAGTTTCTGATAAGAGTACAGTATTTACTGTAGATCAGTATTTTACGTAGTGTGTCTTGTTACTTTATTTAGTTTGCCTTCAACGGCTTCCTGCGGTCACTCAGGGACTACAGGGATTAATAATTTATTTTGGAAAAATATCTGATTACAAAAAGATTTTGAAATTAAATTTTCACTCTCTCATCTCTTGTCCTTTAGACACTAATTCTTGTGGTTTTGTGACAGTTTTTTTTTTTAATTTTTAAGCATTTGAATTCATCAATTTGAAACATATTAGGCTCATTTTAAAGCTTAAGACATAAAAAAGTTTTTCATGTGGAATTTTCATTATGTCACCCTAAAAACTAATCAAGAAAAATCTCTTTGAAATTCCAGTGAGATTTCGGAAAATCCACTTTCTTGTACTTTGACCCCTACAAAAACACCCTAAATGATCGGGCTAAATATTGAAAATACGTTTATCTTTAGCGAAATGTTGTGGTCTTTCCAACAATGTCATCATAATTCCAATCCAATCCGTAGTTTTTGAGTTATTGAGCATTTAATGGCGGAAAGTGAGCGTATCTCTAAAAAGTCATTGAATCGAGATATCTCGAAAACAAAGGCCCCATTTCAAAAACGTCACTGAACATTTTTTGTCAGAAATTTGATGTAGAATCTTTGATAACCGGCTCTTACAGCTTACATGGGACACTCTGTATAGCTTCCCCCACCACACTCACTGCACTGAGAATAGGTCTGCCACGCATTAGATTGCCGGCCCCCTGCGACGCAACTTAGCACAGCACCGTTTTTGGTGATTGGCCATCCTAAAGTATATCGTGATGATTCGTGAATAATTCTATCAGTTATTGTAATCATTGTCTATGGAATACTAAAAAACTATGCTATTTTTAGGGAACTGTGGCTCAGCTACAGGATATGACGGGTTGGAGAGGAAGTGAAGTGCTTTATTTTGGCGATCATCCTTACAGTGATTTGGCTGATGTAACCTTGGAACACGGATGGAGAACTGGTGCAATAATTAGCGAATTGACTGTAAGATATGAATGTTTCTAATTGCTGCCATTATTTGCATTGAAATATTTGTTATCTGTACAACATTCTAATTCACTGTCACTTATCTTTGGTAGGTATGAGAGAAATTGAAAAAATTTATATAAGTGGTAACCCAATCTAATTATGATTTTCTTGTGCTAATCATGAATGCAATATGGCTAATACTAAAATTAAATTCTATCCAGTTCAAATTTCAGTGTTCAATCTGTCCTTCATTATTGTTCCATTTTGATTTCTCATGGAAGGAAAAGCAACGTATCATGGGAACCATCCTCATTGAATACTAGATAGCTCAATTTAATTGTGACATTCATTGTTCAATTTCGGAATTAATTCATTACGACTAGTCAGCTGGTCTTTTTATTAGTTCGATTGGGTTTTTGTATTGTATGCTCTCAGATTATCCAGTGTAGACACCGTTACTAGTTTTCTAAGTGGTCAATGAACAATGAACTGTCAATGAACATCAAGAACGCTTTTATACAACACATCAAACGATGCAGCGACGGGTCCCAATAATGGACACTCGAACAAGAAGACTCGTACGATGCAGCTAATTGGAAAAATTTGACAAAAATATGAACTTATATAATCTATCATAATGTTATGCGTATTAAATAGAATATTTTGATTTCAGCATGAGATTGAAACTCTGAACAAAGATGACTTTAAGAAGAATGTGAACTGGCTACAGATGTTGACTCAGCTCATTGAAGACTGGCAGGATCATGAGGACGCCACTACAATAGCTGCTGTCAATGAATGGATCAAGGAACGTGATCAGCTGAGGTATGACATGATGTAAATAATGTTATGGGTTCTAATGTCTAAAATAAGACTGGCAACACTAAATTTCACACTTGCTCTTTATTTACACAAATTAGTCTATTTACACAAATTAATTGTAAGTTCAATTAATTAAATAAAAACAGATCATCAAATGACAAGCTAATTCTTATTTTCAGTAATTATTTACAAGAATTAATGAATAAGTAATTACAGGCTGATCAATAATAAAAGAAACAAGAGTCCAATAAACTGTACAATAATGCAGAAAGACATTATAAAAAAAGAGCAACTAATCACAAATACACAGTCCATTCATTATTTGACAGTCCTAAATAATATCACTTAACACAACGTCTTTAAACTATTAGTAAGCTGCATAAACAGTAAACACTTGTCTCTGCACTTGACACTGTCCAAAGACTGAATAAAGCACTGTTTACTCCACTGGCACTGGATTGTCTCTCTCACGATATCTGTAATACAATCTGTCACACAGGTTTGTAAACTAAACTCACTGGTTCACGTGGACTCCTTTATATAGCTGTTGTAGTTGTATAATTCCAAGAATTGGCGCCTTCTCGAAGCTTCAAGAATGCTTGGATTATAGACCTTAATTGTTCAAGAAGAATGTAGAATTGACAAGAAGATCAATTGAGTGAGAGAGTTGCAGACTTGAATAATAAGAGTGACAAAGACATGTGAAGAGAGAACGCAAGAGAGCAAGAGAACGCATATTGGGTTTCAAGTCACGTACGATCATAAATGGAATGATCTACGTAGAATAACGTAGTTCTATGTGCGTAAATAACTGCTTTGCTTGCTTTTGTAGCAATAATTTATGGTAGTATTTTTACAGATTGAATTATTGTAATTAGATTATTAGGTTGATATGAATCAGTTGTAGAACAGCTAGCTTTTCCTCTTAAAAGTATTTTCATAACATTACTAAGTTGAAGTTTTAACAGCTTCATGGGGCAATTACCCTCTCCGCTACATATATTGTTCATTTCTTCTTTTTTTTTTGAGGATGAAGCCCACATAGGTCTGAGACCTGTGCGTGGGTAATGAGTTGTATGATGGTGATTGATGAGTTGTTGGACCCACAGTTTTAGGTGGGTTCCGAACCACCGGGAAGTGATTTTACAGCAGAGAACAGTGTCTTTTTTGCAGGCCAATCTAATCGGTCACCGTTACAAACAGGACCTATGAGAACGCAACTTATGTGACAACCTGTCATATCCTCAGCTTGATTTTTCTACTTCTATGAATAAACTAATAAGCGTGTTCCAAAAACTTCGTATGAATCGTAATCCAGACCACTGATAAAATCCAAATACCACTGACTGACTCACTCATCCACCGATTCATCATTGTTTCTCGTGAACCATGCCACCTAAAAACCTGAAATCTAGGACCCTTGATCAATTGAGCTCCAAAGAATTTACGGTTTTCAAAAAATAAAGGCATTAATCAAATATTGTGCGATGGGTCGATTGTATAAAGTTTTTCTGTCCTTGGTCCAGGGGCGGGACGGTTACGGCAAGCGTTCGAGCCTGTCACCTAGTTAATAATCTGTCCATAATATGTTGGGTTTAATCTTGCAAAGAAAATTCTCTAAAATTATTTCTTTATATGCTTTTTATTTTGTCTATTAACTTCATTTAATTGAACTTTTGTGAATTGTATTGTTTCTCCTGTCATTTTATTTCTAGCTTTAAAACAAGACTTTTCAAGACATAATTTTTTGTGTTTTCAGACAAGACATCAAATGCGTTTTCAATAAACAATTTGGAAGTGTCTTCCGTACATACCATAATCCAACCTACTTCTCCAGACGGCTCTTCAGATTTGCAGACATCTATACTTCGAGTGTCACCAACCTTCTTCAATTCTCCGTGCATCATACGTTCTATCCTCGACGTGGTGTCATGCCACACGAGTACAGCTCTCTTTTCGTTTAAATTGAGGTATACACATTATCTGTTGAGCTTCAACTATAATCTATCAAGTTAATAACCACTCATTCATTTTTGTTTGTCATTTATGATCTACCATAAGTACATTCAATAACAGTTACCATGTGATGGCTAGCTTCCATTTTAGATCTTTCAATACGTAAAACCAATTATATTAACTCATAAGTCCCAATTAGCTATTGCTTGTTTGTATCTCTTGTAATTGTCGTATATACATACTACTTATTGAAGACCAAGTTGAGAGATCTATTCAGATTTATAATTATTATTTATAATAGGAAGCTTTAAAGATTTATATCTTTGTTCAAATTTAATTCATGTATCAGATCCTGCAAAGATTTAAAAATTTTCATCTCGTGGAATGCCAAATCTTTATCTTACCAGTGAAATGCAGTATTGTTTTTGATTGAAGATTATTTTTCCAATTTGGCTTAAAAGCCCAACAGGAAGTATTGTATCGTAGGAAAACATACCAGTATAATTGCTGAGCATACATGAAGTATTAATTTACATACTAGTTTATATATTGTAATTGAGCAAAACTTCTGTAAATTTATTCTAACGCCGCCATTGCACATTAAAATCAACAATCATGTAAACTTGAAAACGTAGCCAAGTCCCATCAGCAATGCACAGAGGTAAAACTACCCAAGGGATTTTGGGCAGTGGCGTAGCCAGGATTAGATTTAGGAGGGTCCGATTTTTTTAAAATTTAGTTGTGTAAAAACCTAATCTAGACAACTTGTTGAGCTCTAAAGTTCAAAAGAAATTTTTGAAAAATTACTACCCAAGAACCTAGGTGGCCAGGTTTGAAATGATAAGGTTTGATATACTAATAATATCTGTGACTATTTTGAGTCAAAACCCTTGAATTGGTACTAACCATACTTAACTTATGTACTGAATCTCAAAATTATTAATACAATGATAATAAATTGCATTTCAAGTATATAAAAATACAACTCAAATATACATGAAGAAAGCATACCTTTTTATAAGTTTCATATAATTTATGTCATTAGCCTAAAACGCACCCAACCCAAAGTTCATGAAATCGGAATTTTTTGATCACACTAATTTTACACGCTGGCCTATAACTTGCATTTATTTGTGTGTTTTCATTTATAAAATCCCCATTTACTTTGGGCGCGTTTAGGCTAGTGGGTTATACTGAATTTTAACTTCAAAACTAAATTTTCTACAAAATGAGTTTATTAAAAAAAGTGATTTATCAATAATTAACAAAGTTAATCCACTTCAAACTTGAAAATTTGCGTTTTATTTAATATAATATTTCAATAATTATGGTAGTCACAGTTTTCTAACTTGTTTTATTCGATTTCGTAGCTCATTTTAAATAAAATTTATTCATTTGAGCACCTAAATAAAGAGTCTACAAGTTTCTATATGAGTAAATACTGAGGAAATATTTGAACAATACATTAATCTGACTATAACTGTAGCTATATTCTATTACACAATCAGGGTTTCTGTATTCTGTTCGTTATAATACTACAAAACAGATAGAACCCTTGTCTCCAATAAGTCCTTATCTATTAGTTGTTTGAGAATTTTTTATTTCTGAAATTTCGGGGGGGGGGGGGCCTGGGCCCCATGGGCCCCCCCCTGGCTACGCCACTGATGCTTTGGGTGCTTTTACTTCTGTAGAAAATGTGATTGAGGACTTGGGGTAAATTAAATTATGTTATTCCCTCTTGGAGCGCTATTAATAGGAGTAGGGGCTATTTTACCAGTGATAAATAATCTTATTTTACATAGGATGAGTAACAATCTAGATTTTAGAAAAAAATGTACTTGGGTAAATTTACCACTAACCCCACGATTACACCCTTTCAAAAAGGAAGGCAGAGCATTCAATATTTTCTCATGGGCCACAGAGTGATAAATAGAAAGCTCTTCTATAGACATCAAGAGCCTTACAAGTGAGCATTATTGGAATAAATTAACCCTTGTGTATAACACTTATAAAATGATACGCAAATATAACACTGGGGTCCAGTGGACCCCAATATGATTTTTTTCATATTTACCATAATTTATGAAATTTCTCAATAATATTTTATACAGTTCTTTATTAGTTATATTCTGATGTACTAAGACCATTTTCTGTCGAAAAACATCCTTGTATAATTTTTTAGTTGAGTTTTCTATGGTCTTTACATTTTTTTATACAAAAATGTATCAGTTAGGAAAAAAATTTTTTTTATTTTTTTCATGCTAGGTTTTCAACTACTTATTGATATTTTCTGAAAGTACATAAAAAGTACTACCATACAGAACCCATGTCAAAAAGTTAGCATGAAAGGGGTTTCTTATAATACCCACCAAAAAAGGCATATTTCTCCATGAAAATTATTCAAATACTCATGCATCATTGTCACAGTAACTAATGAAATAGGTAGAAATTCAGAAATCAACTAATTCTGTATGTGCACACATTTTATTACCTTACTTAACTTATTTATTCAAGATTATTCATTAAAAAATTTGGTTCATTTTGATGATTACAAATTGATAAATCACCACAATAAATCGTAAGAATAATGTATCATTTGCTTGAGACTGTCTTTCAAATGATGTAAAAATGTCTCACCTTTGACAGGTTCTATCATGTGTCCTTTCTTCTATATGGTACATTCTGTGCAAACCATTGCTCGATGTTCTTCACACATTGGTGCTCGGCATGATGAACAGCGGAGTTTTGTTTTTCGATCTTTCACCCGAGGACAGAAAGAGCACCGCTGTTTTCTAGGAGGCTCATCATCATTTGCAGCTTGACGTTCTGGAGAAATCTGTAGTATTTCTTGAATAGACAGTTTGATTCCTCTTCGAATGGTTGGAGTTTCAATCCGTTCATACAACCAAGGTTTGATTAAGTTCATTGCCAGCGTTTCCAAATATTTTCTTCTGTTTATTTTGGGATTTTCCTCATTGAAAAGGTACAAAATCATGGAGTTAACGCCACATTGATCCAATATTCCAAAAAAAAATCTCAGAGGCCAACGTTTTGTTCGACGACAGACACTGTAACCATGGCACAATTTATCAAAAGTATCAGTCCCTCCTTTGGTTGAGTTATAGAAAAGAACTATCTCAGGCTTTTTGGTGTCCACATCCACGTTTGCACTACGATGCAATGTTGATAGCAAGATTACATTTTTCTTCAATTTTGGACTGTAGGAAACTAATGTCTTGTTATGATCAAAAGCAAACAATGATTCTCCTGCAGGTTTTGGTTCCAAGAATTTTGCAGGAATCTCAGTCTTGTTAGCTCGCATAGTTCCAACCATTGTTAGTTTGTAGTCAAGAAGCATTCTGTTGAAAAGTGGAACAGAGGTGAACCAATTGTCCGTTGTCACATTACGATTAGTTCCATGGATTGGCTCTGATAGTTTCCTAACATAATATGTGGGGACAGGTTCCTTGTTCTGGGTATTTACTTCTCCAATGTACGGAATTGCATTACACATGTAACTGGTCTTAGAATCGTTCAACATTACTATTTTCAAGCCATATCTGTCAGGTTTAGATTTGATATACACTCTGAAGCCACAACGACCTCGAAAACCTAGTAGCTGCTCATCAATGGTGCAGTATTCAAAGGGTGTATAATATGTACTACAATGTTCCACAAAATTGTCCCACAAATATCGTATTGCAGCTAAACGATCGTTTCTTGCTCTCTCCTGCCTATTGGTTTTGTCATCAAAGCGCAAGCATGTACTTATGAAGCGAAATCGTGGCAAGGACATAGTAGCTCTATAAATCGAAAATCCAAACTGAGGTGACCAAAGTTCTTCTAAATTTCTTCTTGAATCTTTGTGCACACCAGCCAAGTACAAGATGCCTATGTAAGCTTTCATTTCTTTTGTAGAAGTATTGCGATGATAAGACTGCATTGAAATGTTATGCACCTGTCTGTGTATCTCTTCATTTGTCCGAAGGGTTATTTCTTCTATCATGATATCATCAAAAAGAAGGTTCCAAGCATCTTCGGGGGCTCTCACTTCTCGAGCTGCACCCCTTGGACCAGGCAAATGTGTTACTAAGTTTCTTTCAGCAACTCTCCCACGTCGTTCTGGCTCCTTCATGGTCCAAATGTAGGGTGTCTTTTTATTTCTTCCCCTAATCAAATGAATATTTCTTTGACGTCTCTCAATTGGATTGTTATTTTGTTCATTTTCGATATTGTCAACAGGCTCATCAGTATCACTATCATTGTCAGATTCACTATCATTTGGCAAGTTATCAGGTTCATTCACATTTAGCACATTATCAGGTTCATTCACATTTAGCACATTATCAGGTTCATTCACATTTAGCACATTATCAGGTTCATTCACATTTAGTACATTATCAGGTTCATTCACATTTAGCACATTATCAGGTTCATTCACATTTAGCACATTATCAGGTTCATTCACATTTAGTACATTATCAGGTTCACTCACATTTAGCACATCACCAGGTTCATTTATCATTTCAATTTCAATGGCATTTTGTTCATCATCTGAAATGACATAGTCCGGATCCGAATCGGTGTTATCGCCAAACAGGCTTTCTGAATCTTCTTCATCACTTGCTTCTAAGAAAGCACGAATTATGTCAGGCCTATCACGAAGATTTTGTGCCATTGTGTAGTAAAAAACTGAAGAAACTAACAAATATACAAAATATCACCACTTGAAAAACACACACATTAATATAACACTGGGGTCCAGCAGACCCCACAACAGATTGATAACTCTGTAGACTGGACAGTAGCAGACTGACAGTCGGCGTCAACAGTGCAAGCCGACCACAATGGTACCAACTGAATTTACATTGGAGTGAAATATCCCTATCTTCTGTTTTTGAAGAGAAATAACTTCGAAAAGAAAGGCTGGGGTCCAGCAGACCCCAGTGTTATATTTAAAGGTTAAACTCACGCAAAAAGAATTACTCTCGCCCTTTAAAAAGTCTTCAATCATTCAATTGGTGATGTATCATTCTGATGCTGGTTGCTGTTAATAAAATTCTCTATCCTAACATCAGTTTCATTTAGCAACACCGGTAGTTCGTTAAAAATAATAATCCATTCGCAATAAGTTACCCAATCAAGTATGATTGTTGTCATCTGTCGTGCTGCAGATAGTTCATAAACAATCTTCAGATCCATCGCCGTTGGTAATCCCACTTCTAATAATAATCTTATATAGTATCTCGCAAGATCGTGATACAAATGACTAAAAGTTTTTATTTCTAAATCGCTTAAAAAACATCAATGTGTCTTATACTCACATAGTACCGCTAACGCAATAATTTTCAAACCTAGCGTATACAAGCAACTAGCAAACACAACAACAGTTCAACAATACGCTCAAGTCTGTCTCAATCATGCCTCTATCTCAATCCTTATTTATCACGAAGGTTCTAATATAAGCAGGACCTGGTATTGGTGTATCAATCCCAAAAATCATGAATTGGATTTTCTCTGTACGAAAATGAAACATTTGTCCGGTTGTCAATCAGAACATTGATTTTATAATATAACATTGGACTATTATTTTGAAAAATCTCAAATTTTTACAGCTGATTGTACAGTTTGAAGCATCATAATGCAACATAAGGAATCAAAAATAGAATCTTGGATGTTGGAACTTAGTTTGTTTGATTGAATGTTTTGTGCATCTCAAGCCTACTGTTCAGTCTGATCAAATTAGATGAGTGTGATGAAATTCCAATCGCGAATCCCGTTTTCATTGACATTTCTAACCCCAAATCTTAGAGAAAAAGCCTAATATTCACATTCACTTTTCCCTCCATTGGAAGTCTCAATTTTTTAATTCTGTGTCGTATCTAGAATAATACAGAATCGTTCGCTATAAACGTTTTCAAAACCGTCACAATGCAAGACCACTCCATTTAACACTTGAAACAAGAATTTATCATCTTTATCAAAAACTGTGTTCGAAATTACAGTTCAAATGAATTGCTCAAAGTAGGTGCAACGGCGGTTATTCTGTCATAGAATTAAAAATATGTTTTTTTTTTTTTGTTCATAACTCATAATCCTATTTTATTTTTGATGGATTATATTTCTATTCTTTCAAATTTTTTATACATTTTATATTAGATTGGATTTTCCATAGTGACAAATATTTGTTGATTCGCTAAATTCTGCGTTTCTTGTTACCCTGCCTTTTTATTATAAGTTCAACTATAGTATTCTGTTAATAAGTTACTTTCAAAAGACATTGAATTATTTTTCATAGTTTTAATTTTCTCGTCTATTTTAAAAAGAAAGATTGTATCTTGCTCTAGTCGTAATATATACAGTAGAGCCCCGATTATCCGTAAACGCCACAAAAAATGTTTAAATTCAATTTTAATTTTTGCAAAGCAAGAAGCAAAAACGAGTGACTGATTTTTTTAAAAAGGTGTAACAACACGATTTGTTGACAGTACAGTATATTGTTCTTTGTTTACTGTTCATTATTTTAGTGATTTAGATATAGAGCAACGCTTTCTGCTGTACTGCTCAAATTTTAAAAGTTTTACACATGGTTTTTGTACAATAAAACATAGTTTTTATGCTGAACTATTTTTTTCGTGTTTTCACTTCAATTTTTGTCTTATCTCGGGTTATCTGCGATTTTCGCTATCCGCGGTACTCTTGCCACCAAATTTCGCGGATAATCGGGGCTCCACTGTATATGTAAATTTATACTTCTATCCATTGTTATTCTTTTAAAATTTAAATTATTGTTTTTTATTTTATATTGTGGATGATGTCCACATGAGTCTGAAGACTTGTGCGTGGGTAATGAGGGTGAATGATGAGAAAAATCCATGTCTGAATGAGATTCGAACCCAAGGCTGCAGCAAACGAAGCCAGCCAGAGCCTTATCTTATCACAGACCAACCAACTGCGCTGTTTTATTTGACTCAAACTCAATGGTAGCTCATTTGCTTATAATTCAATGTAAACGTTGTTCACTAAATCATTGTGAAAACCAAAAAAATATTTTTATAGCTGCTGTATGATTGTATTTAGATAGTTATGTTATGCATCTCTTTCATTCTTCTATTTCATGATGATAGAGATCTGAACTTGAGAAAGTAGTGTATTTTTCGGTCATAAAAAATTGGAAATGATTAATTTGATTTTTATTTCATTTTATCATGAAACTGTTATTAAATTTCAGAGCTTTACAATAAAATTACTCATTAGCTAATAAATATTGCATCTTCTTTATATGAGTAATGATTATTGAAAATAATCCACAGTAATTATTGATTCGCATCTCATCAACCCCGCAAAAGAAGTACAACTACACTAGTCTATTTTGAAGGCAAAAATCACATTATTGTGAGAATTAGTATATATTAGATAAGTCAAAATATAAAATCTGTAGCTTACAGTAAAATCACCATTTAGTTTCGTGTAACCTCTGTCCTACAAATCTTTATAAGCAAGTAAACATAATTTGGAAGTCTGTCGCCAATACCAAGAAGATTAAAGATAGCCTTTACTTGCTTGGGATAAACGGATTAATAGGAAATCCATTGCTAAATAAATGTTTTGTGGAATGTCCTAGTTCTAGGCCAAAAGGGAAAACTTTTACATTATTTATTCAAGTGAGTTGATGAATATCTAGAATGTCTATTTTGGTACTATTGTCTACTAATGTCTATTTCAATGCCGAAATCTTAATCCCACCGCATATTGATCTTACTGTATAGGTTTTTTAGTTACCGTTTTTAATTATAATTCTAATCATCGTTCACATAAATAAGTCAGTTTCTCCTTGAAATGTTACGTATTTCAATTTTGTTTTCGTCGTTCATGTTTTTTTCGTTCAATCTGGAGACCATTAATTTAATGATTATTTATGGTACCGTCATGTCATCTATCAATAGTCTATTAATTATCATATTTCAGAATAGTCTTCATAAATTTCTGTAATTGAAAATGTACAGTGTGTGTTAGTTATGGAAACAAGTCATGTTGCTATAATAGTAAACGCATTGTAGTGATATCAAATTTATAGTTACTGCATGTTACTAGTCTTGTGCTATCATTTCTCATTTCAACTCTGCATTGATAAAATATTGGAAAAAGAGCAAAATTATTTCTGTATATTTAATTAAATTCTATTCGCAATTAGTTGCAGCTAACTAAGCTACTCTTTACAAGTGCCTTACTTACAATTAACGCTCTTTTTCTTAGTATCATTATGTAAAATCTTGAATGTTGAATTTATATTTTTAGTAAATATTTATCGCCTGCCTTGGAACTACTAATACAAAATTTCTTCATTTATAATTACTAAAAGTTCAAGTGTTATACTATTGTTCAATCTATATATTTCTATGTATGATTTTTTCAGTCTTGTACAATTCATTTCTATTTCAACATCTCACAACTAAGAAAAATATATAAAAGCTTTTATCGCTCTTGTTCTTTGCTGAACTTTGTCATATAGGCAACTAGATAGTTTTAATATATATTTGTTATCTGTGCCATAACTACAAAATAAATGTTTATTTTTGACATTTTTTCTTTTTACATGTCTCAACTTACAGTACTTATTTATAGATATTTATTTGAAATGGAGGTTTTGCGCAAAACAACTTGGAAGAAAACGATAAAGCTAATCTCAAAATTCTATGCATCTGCTTGCTCTAAAATCAAGATTCAATAGAGCAGGACTATATTAACATAAGCGTTATTTTTAACGTAGTTTTTGCACAAACTCAAATTATTTTGTTATAGAAAAGGCGACGCATGTTTCTGTAGTTAATGACTCACAACCAACGTTTTAAGTATTTATGTTCTTGAAAATGAAACTGAATTTGTCATTTACATATACTGAATAAGATTTGCTTCGATTTCTGGGCAATAGTCTACTAATCATGGTTCAGGAATGTAGACACTTCTCTGTTTGATTACCCAATATTTGAAGAAAAACTTGAAAGTTTTAAATAAGCATAGAGATACTTTTTGTGTATCAAGCCAATTTCAGTGACAATGTTCATCGAAATGACTGATATAAACAATCTTGTTTAAATCACAGTTTAATATCAATTTTCTCAACAGAACCTTTCATAAAGATATTTCATTCCTTCGCCATAAAATAATAATAGAGGTCAGTGCCTCATGAGAATTTCGCTCACAAGGTGAACGTGTTATTAGCGTTAAGTTCATGCATGCTCTGATTGATTTGGAATTCATCAGTGCTGAGTTATGTTTACCTCTACTATAAGTTATCAGAATACTGTATCACTGCAGACTTTAATAATAATGACCTTGTTAAAACAGGTTATTTGAATTACATCTACACAATCCATTTCCTTTGCCATTCATGGATTAAATTACACAAATTTTGTATAATATTCCTCCATATCTTTATATGGTATTCTGAATTAAGTGAATTCAACGACTTGCAGTCAAACTTTTATTAAGAATAAGTAGAATTTACTTATTCTGTAGGCCGATCGTTTTCGAATCTTGGAGATCCATTTTCAGAGGCTGATACTTATTCTTAATAAAAAATTTGACTGCAAGTCGTTGAATTCACTTGAAAAGTAAAAATTAACAACGCATTTCGTCATGGAACAAGAAATCCAGGAATGGTATTCTGAATTCAATTACACTAGTGATAATTTTGCAGCATTAATCCAGTCACATTAGGTTTGACATAGGGAAAACATTAGTAATCTAGCGAACTTTTCGCGCAATGATTATGGGATCTTGGGTGATCTAAATCCAAAAAGTTACAGAGTGGCCCAAAAACACTAAATTCCGGTTCTGTTTTCAGCTTTTTCCAATTCTCTTCCATACATTGTAAGGAAAAATATTCCCGCCTTTTTTCCGACAGGGAAATAAGCTGAATTTACTGACAGGAAATTAAATTATCTATAATTTGAAACCAACTACATTTTTCTTTCTTGCATCAATCACAAGTTAGAATTTAAAAAATATTAGCAAAATCACGGAAAAATCGAAAATATCCAATATTTTATTATTTTATTTTGTTGTAACTTTCTGATGACACGGCATAGTCTATCTGATAATGTATAATATGAAGTTAAAGAACACTAAAAAACATTTTGAGAAGAACAGTTGAAAAAACATTTTGTAAACTTCATATCTCTCAGAAATATATCGTTTCTATCATATACGAGAAGCAAGTTCTATAGATGGTAATTTCATTCTTGATTGGTAATTATTGAAAAATTCATGCAAACCGGGTCAAGTATGGTAATTTCATTCTTGGTTGGTAATTATTGAAAAATTCATGCAAACCGGGTCAAGTTCTAAGCAGTTCTCTCTGTTTGAATTTCTAAAACGACTTGAGCATCCTCAAAATATTTATTTTGATAAATGGAAAAAATTTCAAAATTTGAAGTAAATATTGGGTGGATGAAAAATATTGGAGAACTAATAGAACGCATCCCTTTACTTTGTTCTCTTTATTTTATTTAGTTCCCTTTATTTTGTTATGAATTCCACCCTGTTTAGAACATCCTATGAGTCAGAGCGAAGTAATATATGGAAAAATAACCTTCAGTCATATGATTTTTGTGTCAGGACTAAAAATGTCAGGGATGCAATTTTACATATAGAACAAATATCGAAATTTCACCCCATTTGGTTTGTGGGGGGCTCAACTTTCATCTCTTTTGCTCTTCTGTAATACGATGATATGATTGAAAATTATGGAATAGTTGACTACTGAACTTAAATACCATGTATTTATCCAAAATATTGTTATGGACACAGAACGAAGGAACTGATTTTCAGCATTATTTGCCTGTGTCAATATTAATTTCCGGTTACCATTAAGCAGTGTGTTGTTTACTATCCCCGCACTCTCTTCACCTTGCAGTTTATCTGTGACACCTTTAGAATGTTTACTTAGAACTTTATAGAAGTTTATGGAAAATGGAAGAATTCTTATTTGTTTACTTAAGAAATTTATAGAAAAATGGAGAGCCATCCAGTTCTTTCTAGATTATGAAAAATGTATAAATAGCAGAAACTCTTGTAAAAGTGAGTCAGTAGTGATACGATTGTTAATGTGATAAAGTGACAGTGACAGTACCCGTTTCCACTCATACAAACTGTATTACCAGTGAGCGCTTATACGAACTGTGTTATATGTATACTGTGTTATGTAATTTGTACGAAAATTTTCCACAACACACTAATCAGTTGTATCCCAAAATAAACAATTAGAAACAGATAAATCGATAAAGTTCAGCTAATAAAGAATTTGCAATATTCCTGTTCAAAAATCAATCACTAATTGTTAAAAGGCTGATCAAATATTAAATAATAACTGTTCAATAAACTGACCAATAATTCAAAGAGAACCATCTAAAACAGGGGTGCACAACCCGCGGCCCCCGACCTGGTTTTTTGCGGCCCTTGGCCCGCTCTAAAATTTTATTCGAATTTAGTAAAAGGAAATACTAATTGTATCTATTTTTACATTTTTGTTGTTGCAATATGATACAGGCATCTTCTGTTAGACAGGGTATACAGAAAACAGTATTCGGAATACAGACAATTTTCGGTCAAATACCGGATATAGTTACATCGGAATTTTACTGAAGAGAATATTATGTACTGTGTATATTTTTCATTCAATGTCAAGCAAGATAAGGCAACATGTCTAATTTGCCAAGAAACTGTTGGTGCTATGAAATATTATAATTAAAAAATACATTACGAATCTAAGCATTTAAAAGAATACAACCATTTTACAGGACAACTGAGAAAAGATGATGTACCTAAACAGTTTGAAAAAGAAATTAACGAATCAACAAAACTTGTTCAAAACGCCAGTGTAAAATTCGGAATCAGTAGTCAAAGCCAGTTTTGAGATTTCAAAAATACTAATGAGACATTTAAAACCTTTTGCAGATGGTGATATTTATATCCGGATAAAAAGCGATTAGTCTCCCAAATTAGCCTAAGCAGAACGACTATTGGTCGTCGAGTGGATATGTCGACCTATATTAAAAATTCTTTAAAACAGAAAATTTCCAAATTTAAGTGGTTTTGAGATCAGATTTCAAGGCATTAATAAATTTGAAAAGTTATTTGAAATCTACGCATCACCATTCAGTGTTGATTGTATGAATGCACCAGAAAGTATTCAAATGGAACTGATTGATCTTCAGCACATGATCCAGCTAATGTCGAAATTTGATGAAGTCTACAAAAATTACTCTTCCTCAATACTGTCTACTATTGATCTGTCTAATTTCATCCTCCCTCTGATCACCTCATTTCTCACACGGTCCATCAGGGTCAGTCGACAGCATCTTCTCCAGTAGTTCATTTCCATGGCCATTAACTTTTGTTTTAATCTTTTATCAACTGTCCATACTTCCGCTCAATAAGTCACACAGCTTGCCACCATTGTTTTGAATATCTGCTTTTTAACTTGTTCAGATATATCCTCAGTCCACAGGATTGAGTGCAGCTTCCTTGTTAAAACTCTCCCTTTGCCAATCCTGCTATGAATTTCACTCTCATCTCGTCCATCAGACTTGAGCATCACCCCCAAATACCGGCTCTCATTTACACTTGCAATTTCATAGTTGGTAATGTCCAGCGGGCATCCTATCCCTCCTACTACCATATATTGGGACTTCTCCTCACTGATCTCCAGTCCCCATTTGTTATACTCTTGTTTGAGCTGCTTTGTCATGTACGCCATGTCATTTTCATCTTCAGCTAGAACAGTGGTTCCCAAAACTTTTTGCCTCATGGACCCCTTGCCGTGATTTTTGGTTTTAGGTGGACCCCCTGCATAAATGTCATTAATTATTTTAAAACTATAAGTTGAAATTTGTTTTTAAAGCTGATGAAGTAGGTCTACTACTACTCACAGTAACCAATTCAAATTGTGGTGAAGAAAACATTAAAAAGTACATAAACTTAGTAAATTTTTGTAATATAGTCTAATTTCAATTGAAATAATCAAATAGTATGACATATTGTTTTTGGTTATAGTGAAATAGTATTAATGGAACCCAAGAAGTATAACGGCCGGTATTTTATTATCAACATTGTGTACTTTGTAGTAATTGCAAAATTCGAATCTATTAAAATCAGCAAGGCTGATCAATGTGGGCAAACACGACACTCATTGTTTATGAAATGTAATAGAGAAAGAATTGAGGAGAGGAGGTGGAAAATAATAAAAATGAATTTAATTCACCTTTTTTAGAATATTGCATCAAATTTGTGACAAAAGGGCGATACAGATACAGTAATCAGTAGCGTAGCGAAAATCTTTTAATGTGGGGCTTATTGGAGATTTGGGGGCCCCCGAAGGGTCTTAGGGGTATGGAATACCCCCTAGGGTGAGGGGGGCCCGGGGATCCTCCCCCGGAAATTTTTAATAAGTAGTCCCTCTAACGTCGTATCCCAAGAGATTCTACTCATGTCTAGAAAAGCATTAATCCATTTATTTTAGTCCACATTATGGGAAAATTTTTGAATTTTCGATGCTGAGAGCTTGATTTGAGATTCAAAATCAGTAACTTTATACGAGTAGCCATTAAAATGGAGTTTATAAATTGGGTGAAGTGAAAGCTTAAATTCGATAAATCACTGCTTTTATGAATCATTTGCCTAAGAACTTGAACCCACTTTTCGTTTATTGTTAGTTAATTGATTAGTTGTAAACAAATTTTAATGTATAAAATCTAAAAAATACTAATTTAATAAAGCCAAGTTATAGTGGTTTCAAATTACTATTACATACCATTACATGGCCACCCAGAGACATTTTAGTGGCCCGTGACAGAGTTGAGGCTGGATGCTCCGTTACACCTTCACCCTAAACACCAATTTTCAATTAATGACTCGATTTCCCAACTAGCATTACTATTCTAGTTAGTCTTTAAGCTATGCCTATAGTTGCCTTCTGTACTCAAAAAAATCTGCGTAAAATTTGAATTTTTTCTTCAATTTAAAGATAAAATTCGAATGTAAGCCAACTAATAACCATTCATCGAAAAAGCTGTGGAAGCTAGGGAAAAGGGTACTGAGTGGCACCAGAGAGAGAAATAAACTTTTCTACTATTTTTGTGTAATCTTTAGAACTATTCACTAATAATGGAATACCGGTATGTAAAATGTGTAAAGTTATAAAAATTATGACGACTAAAAAATTATAATGGAACTTGGTTCAACTTGCAAAGAGCGAATGAATTAATAACACATCCAATTCCAAACTTTAACTTATAGTAATTTTGTAATTGCATAAATAGATGGTGACAGAACCTCAAACCATTAGGGATTCTGAAAAAATTGTTCTCAAGTTCTTGATAGCAACTTTCAGTTTTTTTTATGGCTATCAACCCTCATATTATTAAATTTGTTGATTGATTCATGACGTGACAAATTTCAGGATCACAATAAAACTCTCTGGGGTATCAGATCTGAACAGTAACAGAAATCAGCATTTGAAGCCCGTCTGCAAAAATATTAAGACTTTTCTCCTTTCAAGCCTACTGTGTCAACTTCATTCAAGTGGTCTGGGGAAATTCAAACCCATGTTTGGGGACTCCAAAAATACTGGGACTCACCAGTATCTTGGGGTCTTTGAAGGCCCAAACCGAGGCAATTAGGGGACTCTTATGTATAAATGCTGAAATTTGAAAATATTCTAGATGCAGCCTACTTGAATCTCTACTTCGCATGACTATACTGGCAATAAAAACGGGCCCGCGGCCTCTAGGGTGTTAGGTTTCTAAGGGGCCTCTAGAGGTCCAAAACCTCTGTCTGCAGAGAAAAAAAAGAGGCCCCTAGCTGTACAATTTGGGGCCCCTTATTTTATTTTTGTTCTATCACTTGCTTACATTAATTGTAAAATGATGTGGCCCATTGACGTTGAGGCCCAAGGAAACTTGCCTTGTTCGCCTCATCCCCTCTATAGCTTTAATTAGAGTATTTTCTAAGTTGATTAAAGTATTAAAATTATAGTTTTTTTCTAGCTGTAACATTATTTAAGCTACTCTTCACATATGAAAACTTTTTTCACCTCCAGTAGCCGATATTATCGTATTTTTATTGATGCCTC
The DNA here is from genome assembly GCA_948455865.1 of Conomelus anceps. Lineage (NCBI taxonomy): Eukaryota > Metazoa > Arthropoda > Insecta > Hemiptera > Delphacidae > Conomelus > Conomelus anceps. Next base: position 68,273,587 of record OX418217.1, on the reverse strand, counting down.
CCTACTCATTTTTGGGGCCTCTTTCACAGGCTAAAGGGGGGGTTGTAACCTGGTACCCCCCGTCGCTACCCCAATGACAGTAATGGAGTGTTCTAACAAGAATATTAAAAATTCACTCCAAAAAAGTTAATCAAAAGATAAGAACAAATTTATTAGAATTGAAAAGACTAAGATTCCTAGTTCGATTTAAAATTATCAAATACGTAGAGTAATAAAAGGAAGCTTATTAGACCTTATTAGAAGTTCTTGTAAACGTGGAAAATAAAAACTAAACACTAATACTATAGCTAGAATTTATTTTCGAAATAAATGTAATTTATTGTGCACAGTTTTGTTTTCCATCAGAATAATTTTGAACAATTATTAATTGAATAAGCAAGAGCTTGCTAGAATGTTAAAGAAAGACGGTATGGTTTGATAATTTAAAGACATTAGGCTCCTTTTCCTCATAATAATAAACCTGAAATAACTTGAATACTTTGGTAGGCCTACCTACTTAAGTTGTTGAGTGACCTACCAATAAACGTTCCTTTTTGAAATATGATAGAAAATCATTCAAATATAAATACGAGGCTCCTTTTGTTTATAACTCTAAAATATATGAGGCGACTTTTGCTTATAACAATATTGCTGAAAATAGCTTTAAATGTTAACTACCTGACTAATTTAGTGACCTACCATTAAATGTTAATAGTTTTAAAATATAATAGAAGATAATTGAAGGGTGTGGGGCTCGTTTTGCTCATAATATAATACAACTAAAAACGGAAATTTATATTTGGTAAACCTGAGCCGTTTAGTCACCTACCAGTGAAGGCTTATTATTTCAAATACAAGAAAACTAAGTATGAATTCTCTGATTTGAAAATGTTTTCATAGAAAGCGCTATTATTTCAAATATATATAATGCTTGCTTGCATGTACGAATAACTATAACAGTATTATACAATTACATAAGTAGCCTACTGGTACTCTGTGATGTTTTCCATCACGAAGAACACGAAAACTTGATGAACAATCTAATATAAAAAATGACACTGTATTCCTATTTAAATTAATGATTTTTACTCACATTTATACTTGAGATATTAGAGGGATGCATTTCACTTCTAGGCTGATGAAAATTCTGTTTGCATACCTCCAGTATCTCCAGTATAAGTGAGTAAAAATCCTAATTTACCTAGAAATAAAGTGTCAGTTTTGATATTAGGTTGTACATAGCATATACCACGCCCCGATCCAAAGAAAGACATTCGCTATTGTGGACCTCCATTAACATATCATGGACCCCCAATTTTATTTTCCACTGACATAGACCCCCTGGCAGGTCCCCGTGGACCCCAGGGGGTCCACATGGACCACTTTGGGAACCACTGAGCTAGAAGAACCTGGTCATCTGCGAACAGCAGTGTGTGAATATTCTCTTCATTTAGCAGCACCCTGAGTAAAACTCAAATGTTTAATAAAAGTGTGTGGCGAATATATTTCGAATCTATGTGAAGTATAAATTTGACTAACATTGATCGATCATCATTGAAACAACATATATAATGATGGACGATTGTTAACCTGTGGATAACCTTGTATGACAGGTATGTAGGCTATGTAAAGTTCTAGTACAGTATTCTGCCGTTCATCGTATCATATATATATATATACTTTATTCCTGCGGCCTGGCTCCGAAAATAAGCAATTGAAATTGGCCCACTGCAACCTGGTCTAAAACATGACAGTTGAAACACTACAAGCACTTATGAGTCACAGTATAAACTGTTGGAGAAGCCTGAATAATAATCTCATAATATACTGCGATTATCACTTTAACAACAATCGTTCATATAAAATACATTTTGTATTAGCGCTCGCTGGTAATACGGCTTGTATGAGCGGAAACGGGAACTGACACTTTCACTTTATCATGTTAGCGATCACAACTGACTCACTTTTACAAGAGTTTCTGCTATTTATACATTTTTCATAATTTTGAAAGAACTAGATCGCTCTCCATTTTTCTATCAATTTCTAATGTAAACAAATAAGGATTCTCCCATTTTCCATAAAGTTCTAAGTAAACATTCTAAAGGTGTCACAGATAAATGCAAGGCGAAGAGAGTGCGGGGGTAGTAAACAACATGCTGCTTAATGGTAACCAGAAATTAATATTGACACAGGTAGATAACGCTGAAAATCACTGTTCCTTCGTTCCATGTCCATAACAATATACGGTATATTCCTTTTTTTCCAAATGTAACTTCTATTTTTCAAGTTACAAAATTTAAGTTACAATGATCATCACAATGTAAAGAGGGGGAATGTAGTTAACAGGTTGTACTGGCTTGTTAAATCTTGCTATAGCAAACAGACATATATTGTACGAATTAAACAAGTAAAAGTAAGAAGTCGCTAGCTACAGTAATATTTTAAATATTCAACAAAATATACAAAAATGACCAAAGCACGGTTTTTTTTCAAGTTTAAATGGGTAAACTTTGTTATCGTACAATAAACTTTTCGTTTTTTTAACAAGACATGTAGAGAATTCAATTCTAAACAGAAAATTTTATAATCCAGTAGCAAACAACACACAGATTTCATAAAATCGGCTTTTATTGAATCAAAGCACATACATTTTGCACAGCTTGCTATTTCTATGCGGTTTGATTCATTAAAATCCCAGTTTTATGAAGATTTGGCGTTTTTCGGCTTTTAAGTTCGTGAATAATTTTTGTTCATTGTTAAATTCTTTTCACGTTTTGTGAGATCTACAAGTTTATTGTGTAATTAAATTCAAACTTAAAAAGTGTTTTTTGCAAATATTAATATCTAAAAAACTTACTGTACCGGTATACAAACTTCTGACTTGGTCTGTTTTGATTATTGATTCTGATTGATATAATATCTGTCTTGAGTATTTGATTATTGTACGGCTACAGAGCAAAAATCAGTGTTATCACTGTGAGTTCACTTGGAAAATTACAGAAATTAATGGCATCTGTAAAAAATCAGGGCACGGGAATTCCGACGGTATAAGGTCCAGTTTCAGATGTTGTGGGGAAAGCCAACTACCATTTCCCACCGATCAAGATGGAGTTGTTGCTCTCCTGCTATGCTCAGGGTAGCGGATGATATCTCGATGAACCAGTGTCGGAAATCCAGTGCTGGCTGGAATCTCTCCTAAGTTACCGCTTGCTTCTGACGTCAAACAGACTAGCCGATCCGCGCTTAACTTCAACTTTTTTTTAACTTTATAACCTGACCATCTGTTATCAAGATGGTAGGATTGCTTACTTCTTCAGATATGAAGAGAAAATATGTTTTGATTGGAAATCGATCAAATATTATGGTTGTTTCAATTTGAAATAAATCGTCCAACTCATGGTAATTTCGGATTTTGAATAATTTAATAATAAAATGAATAATTTACCCTGAATTTATCATTGTTGACCGAACGGAGAGAGGTCTCTGTTTCAAGTCAACCGTTTTGTATTTGTCTATCTGTCGGTCTCTTTGAAAAGCATTTACGGCTGAACACGTGGTCCAAATTCTATGAAATTTTGCATGTATCTTCCTTTAAGCATTGCCCAGCGATGTATGTGTAAAGATTTTCACAATTTGCTTGCATTTAAAAGTAAAAAAAAAGGAAAGGCACTCAGGCCTTCCATAGGAAACATGATTTTTAAAATGAGCTTCATCATATGCAATTGGAATCAGATTACAAGATAGCCCTCGAACCTTCTTATTTATCTGGTTGAGCCTTCATATGGATTAATTTATCATTAATAAGAATAACATATTTGTTTGAAAGGAACGAAAATAATTTATATTATTCCAATGAAGTATAATATGTGATTCAATCAATCATTTATTTATTTACAAGTTCCAAATATAGGTCCCGCTAAACCTTATTGTGGGTTTTTCAGCAGGTGCCAACATAATATAAAATTTATATTATGTTGGCACCTGCTGAAAAACCCACAATAAGGTTTAATATTGCAAGATTACAAAATGGAAATCAGTAAATATAATGCAAATTACAAAAAAGAAGAATTTATGGAAAAGAATAATATAGGGAAAAAGAAGGTTATGGTGGAAATCAAAGATTAGTCTAGTGTATGTAAAGAAAAACAAATTAATCTAAAAGAGATAAAAGCCTAATATATTATTAAGTAAAAAGATAAGTATCCAGAATTAATTAATATTGTTTTATAAATTCATTCACTATACATGTGAAATCTGATTTTAGCAATCAGCTGTCTGGAACAACGTAGGTACCGATTGACTGGGTGAAAATAAAATCGTGAAGTTACACAGGGCGACTTTTTGTGGAGTGCAGACATGATATAGACTACGCAAATTGAATTCATCTCTGTATTTCACAAAAATTCATCCTGCATCACATCACTCATTCCGACTGCAGAATAAATTGTAAGTGATAATTGAAATAAATTCAATGTTATGTTTAGGGTATTGAGCTGTGCTATTCTCAGTATTCTGTATCCTAAAAAGGAACATTCATTCAAAATTTCTATAGGCAAAATATCCATATAAATGATAATAATTTTTGATAATTGTACATCTCATATATTTTTCTAGTAATACTAGAAATAATCTTCTTCTTCTTGTGGTGCATCTCGTATTGGAGGTTCGCTATCATTACTGCTATTGTAAAATATAGCCTAAGTACCGTACGGTAATCTTTTATATATAAAATATATATTTTAACTAACCAATAGTTCGTGTTTCGGAGGACACGTTAAGCTGTCGGTCCCGGCTGCCTAAAAACAGTCGTTAAGTCACGTCAGAGGCCCTGAACTTATTCAAGTGCGACCTGATAACTCTGACACCAGACCTGAGCCAGCCACACGATATTATTGTTATTATTATCTTTTATGATTGACATGTTTTTTGAAGTGGCAATAAAATATACCAATTAGACTATAAATTGGGTTAAACATTTTCTTTTGCTATTCTTTTAAAAAATATGGAATTCATGAACCTCAATTTTTTTAAAATTAGCCTATGGATTTGAGAATTGAGGTTTGAGGTATCTGTATTTGGTATTGTATTTATGAAAACTTCAGTGAAATATCTTCTTATCTGTTAACTATATACAATAACCTTTAAGCAAAATATAAAATAATAAATAAAAAAATGAAAGGGAAATTGACACTTTCAAGTAAATTTTGTGTTTCTTGGCATATAGAATACAAAATTGTTTTGAACTCAATTATTTACGAAACACTATAATATCTCTTGATTCATAGATACAACTTTCATAGAGCGAATATAAATATTTCTAGTGGAACCTTTTTTTAACTGTCTTAAATGATCAAATCAGGTTTTTCAGAAGAGTAGGCCTATGCTCTTAGCTCTCAATAATATTATAGAATTAATACCGGCAACTACTTCTGAAGTTGAAAAAATATACGGTAACTTTATTGTAGAAGGAATAAAAAGAAACCTGTCACACAACAGTCTACACCAAATCAAAACTTAATTTTGGTTCGAACCGTTTAGCAAAAATTGTGAGATACATTTCCCGATCATTTGTAAATTAATAGCTCATTATCAGATAATAGTTCTTAAAAATAGTAGATGTTTTCCTTATAGTATTGTAGACCTACATGAAGTTCAGGTTCATAAATATGTAAATTTGTCGGTTGGTCTCAGAAGAACGGAATCTAGGTATTGAAAAAACAAATCTAGCTCTTCAGTTCTGAACCTTCCCACATAAGTGTTTGCAAATGTGTTCACGTTAACCTTGAAATTTTTTACTTGTATATGTCTAAATGGAGATGGAACTATTTGTCAAATTCATACGTCTCTTAATTCCACAATTACACACTACAGCAAGGGCGGTCCCAGAGGGGGGGGGGTCATGGGGGTCATTACCCCCCCCAAAACTGGAAAATCAACTAGACTAAAATAATAAAGTTAATTTACCTACTAGTTAAATATTATTCAAATTTTATTATATGAGGTGCATGGGCGTCCATCAATATGGGCAAGGGGGGGGCTCGAGCCACCACTTGCCCATATTGATGGACGCCCATGCAAAGGCAAAGGCCAAAAAAAAGGAACTTGCAGTTTGCATTTTCAGAGAAGTTTTAAATACTGAAATATAGTACTTGAATGCCTAAAATAATTTGATTCTGTCATATATATTATATGTTGTAAAAAGCAGATGTCATATTAATTTATGTTTCATGATTTCCCATCAACCAGTGTGGTCATATTTTATTGGTAGAGTTTTGTTTTATTACTATATAAGCTGTCTGACTTGCATTAAGTCAGAATTTTAATAATAATTATGCTTTGATACTTTTAAAAATAGTTTTTCATCTGATATTCGACTTGTCAAGAAACTTTTCATTTCAGTTCTAGAGTTGTGTTAGTAATATCAGACATGGTGTGCACTGATTTTTTTAACAACAAAGAACAAACATAAAATATTTAAATTTTTTTCATCGGGGTTATTGAATACGTTCTTTTGTTTATGCTATAACAATCTGTCCAAGTCTTAATGTTTTCGAATTGAATAATGAAGCTCGAAATGTATCCTTATCTAAACACAAAATGGCCCCCGGCCCCCCCTAGATTAAGTAAGATGGACGCCCATGTATCAGTGCGTAGGCTATTCTTCCATTGCAATGCTCAAATCATTCTAATCCATTGAAATGTAACTGAAATAACAATATTGTTGTTAGTGAAAATTCTTGCATCCTTGTTAATGAAAGAGATGAATTCCAAGCATAGGCCTATCATCTTTTAGCCTTTGTCAGTGTCGCTCTATTATCGACCTGAATGAATCCTTCACACCAGTAGATTACACTCTTGTAATGAAAGTGTCAGTAAGTTCGAAACATCAAACTCTGCTTAAATTGGAAATACGAAAAAAGTTGAAACGTTAATTATTCAGATGCAGTCACGTCTAATTGTTTGTATTGGGAGACAATTCATATTGTGTAGCCTTGACACAAAATGATTTCTACTCATGTTGCCTCACAATGCATCAACAGTTACCTAATAGCCGCCGATCCATTACCGGTCGATATCCAGTATTGTCTTAACCGAATTCTGAATAAAATCGATTGATGTCTTTAAGCTTGCCTGAAAAGGTAACTGAATTGACCTCAAACTAGAATAAACCTTCAAGAGAAATTACAAAACTTGAATACTTGATTAGGACCACAAATTCCTAATTGTTGGTTTTTTATTCTACTTGCGTTGAAGAGTAGTCTCGTGGCATGATCTGGACGACACACGTGACAGTTTCAAGAAACTGGTTTTTATAAAATAGAAACAGAGATTTTCAAAAGTTTTCCATCAACTTACTATTTTAATGCTTAAAACCGTCAATAGAATTCATTATTTATTGCATTATTTGCGAAGTAGGCTATGTAATATTCTCATTTTATATATAAATGAATGTTTCTAGGCTATGTGTGCAGGGGGGCACACAAACTTTTGGTTAGTTGGTGGGGGGGGGGGGGGGGGAGCTCTCTTCATAGTCTGAGATTTTTCTGGCCTACCACACTTCCTTCTCCACCCCACCGTTTATGCCTAAAATTAAGATTCTTTCTCATAATTTTGCGATTTTTCTGCTCATTTCTCGAATAATTAGACCGGAAATAGTTGAAATTCGGAACACATGTTCGGCTTGAGGCCGAATTAATAAAAATAAGCCAATAATGTACAATTCTTGAAAATCTAGTGATTTTCAATGTTTGGGCCTAGAATAAAATATTTTCGAAAATCTAGTTCATTACTAGCCACGTGGCCTAGGAAGTTCAGTCTACAGCAGGATCATTCAAGAACAACCTTAGCTTTTAACATTTTCCCCCAGAAAGAGCAATAATGAATCATTTAAAAAATATTTTACATACTCTCCCTACTCATCACAGTCAAACAGCTGCGAGCGAGGAGAGCCTGTGGTTACAATTCTTTGAATTTTTTCCATTATGGCCAAGAGGGCGAAGCCCCCGGGCTGCAATATTTTAAGTCAAGCGTAGTGACCTGGGTGCCGGCTAGTTGTAAATAAATCAACCATTTTCCAATAAAGTTCTCTTCATTTTTCGTCTTTTGTAGAATACCTCAATAATTACATAATTAAAGACTTAAAAATTTTCTATTAGATTTTCCAGCTCTTTTCATCAAACCTATTCAATTCACCACGTGAATAAAAGCCCTAGAGGTTCAGAATAACTAATTGATAAAGATTAGTGATAGCTGCAATAATCCCCTATTTTTACCTCTTCGTTGGTGACTAATTTATTTATTTTCTGTTGAATTTTCAATGCTGCAACTTATAGGCCACTCAGCCTATTTCCATCCATGGTGCTTCTAAGATACGTCTTAGAATTGTAAAGATATCTATATGAAAATAATTCTATTTAATTTGAACAAGTGTGAAATCATGAAGTATACAAACACTAAACAGCCTGATATTGCACAGTCAATTTGCTTGGAAAATATCAACATTTCAATCAAGACCACAGTTCCTTTGGGGGGGGGGGGGGGGGGGAGGGCTTCAGTCCCCAAAGCCACTGTATGTGGCTTTGTTTGGGTGCGCCACTGTATGTGTGTGTGTCCTGTATGCCAGCCTAAACCGCTCATCCAATTGTGATGAAACTTTGGGGGAGGCTTGATTTCATGCCTGGGAGGGTTTCTGAGTAGAAAATAGTTCACCCCGAAAAAGGGGGACTCATAGCAATCAGTGGGGGGGGAGGGGGGAATTATCGATTATTAACTTTTTCATCTAACTACAACTAAACCTTTTATCTGATTGCTATAAAAGGAAATGTTTCTGAGTTAGTAAAATTCATGGCAATAGAAGGACTCGATTTTGCACATTTCCAGCCAATGTTAAACCATTCATCTGATTGTAATGAAACTTTGGGAGATGTTTGGTGGCATGCCTGCGAGGGTTTCTGAGTTAGTAGAATCCACCTTAGAAAAAAGGGTTCAGGGGGGGGACTATTATTTATTTTGGGCATTTTCAAGCATTTCTGGGGAAAGGGTTTTTAATAGGATTTGAGTGATATGAGTACATGATTTTTATTGTTTTTATTATCTTATCGTATGTTTATGAACCTACAAATTGATGTGCAAACCTAAAAGCCCCCAAAATATCATTTTCGGGAGCGCCAGAGTGAGGATCATAATTATTATAAGAATTTGAGCTATCCACAGCCACTTCATCATATCGTGTGATAGCTCATTCTACTCAGCTTGCCAATGTTTCTTATTCAAAATCATGTAAAAACCCCGAACACTTATTAGTGGAGGCGCCTGGGAGGACCATGAATATGAGAATTTGAAATATCTACTGCTTCATATTTCGTGATAGCTGGTTCTACTCAGCTTACCGATGTGGTTTGAATACAAAAACCTTAAAATCCCCCAAAAAATCGTTTGCAGGGGCTCCCGGGTGGGGGGGGGGGGGATAATATAAAAATTTTTGTACAATCTTCTGCTTTATATGGTGCATTCTACCCAAATTGCCAAGGCAGAAAGAATCCAAACCACAAAAAAATCTAAATCCTTTCAAAATTTGTTTGCAGGGATGCCAGGGGCTACTTAATTTGAAAATTTTAACTATCTACTGCATCATATTGTGTGAAACCTCATTCTCCTGAGTTAAGTGTTATCCACTTCTTTATATCGGTAATAAATAGATCATCCCAAACAGCTTGCTGATGCTGTTTAAATTCAAAATTATTTTAAAACGACAGAGTCGTTGAATTTACCATAAAAATTTAATATTAGCAACGCAGATTGTTATGGAACAAGAAATGCAGGAATTTATATATATTCTTATAGAGCCATCGTTTCCAAACGATTTGTTCTCCAGAATTACATTTCAAAGCATTAATTGGATATCAATTTGCAAACAAGAGCTTACAATTGATTACTAGAAGAAGGAGCTCTCCTGAATTATAGTCTGCAGTAGGCTGGATAATTTAAAGTTGGCTATTATAGCAAATATCAATCAATCATCGTATCTTGGAGGTGGGTCCTGCATCTGGAAAGCAAATTATTGCTTTCTACAGACGTGTATGAGCTTGCGCGCGTAAAACCACTGCGATTAATATAATATGTTTAGCTGCAGAACGTGGATAGACGGCTGGAGGTGTCCTGAGACGAAGACCGGTCCTCCGTAAGACGCAGGCCTTTTTATTAAAAGGACCGCTATTGCCAGGAGGGGCTACATTTGCGTCATCAATACTGAACAGAAACTTCTTCTTCGGGGATGGCATTGACGTCATTGCAGACAACTTAGCCGAAGACTCTGGGGAGCAAGTAACCTTGAAACAGCTCTTTGGCTGCACCTGACTCTACTCGCCAATGGCAGTCACCACATCATGCTCTCTCACCCTTACCATACCCATCTAATATCTCCTTCTTCCTCGCCTCCTAGGTTAACAATCCCGGACGTGGTCGGCATAAGCTCCATCGAGAAGCACGTGCGATTTTCCTCAAAGCAAAAAGCAGCTTCATAACCTATCCCTTTTCGAAAAGAAATAAAATAATGCTTATGACGTCAATCCAGTATAAATATTTATAAGATTCTATATAACAGGTTTCGTTTAGAATCTGTGGTAATGAAATCGTTCAAACTGGAACCTATAAATTGAACATCCAATCTGTGCTGAACAACAACAGCCGCATAAACATGTCTTTGTCCATTGAGATTCTTTTCATTTTGAATTATTTTATTATCACTAGCTTCATTCTGTTCAGCTATTTCTTTTTTTAAAGTGATTTTTCACATTGGTCGATAATAAAATGAAAAAATAAACAGTAGCTATAACTGCTCGTACACAAAAAATTGTTCATTATTTTTTTTGTCAATCTGGTTTTTCAATAAACTTGTACTAAAGGAAAATTTGAAATATTTTTTGTATTCTAATTCTCACATCTCTTCCAAAGTGATAACCGCGAGCCGTGCCAGGTATTTTTCTTCAGATACGAACGCTTAGATTGCCCTTGAAAGGGTGACGGCTGTGGTTTGAACAGAAAAAATGACTTTTCTCAGCTGTGTAACCAATCATCAATCACCTCCTGGTGGTTAAGAGATCTGTAGGCCCAACATCAATAATTATCATCATCTAACTCATTACCCATGAACAGGTGTCAGACCTATATGTCTGACATCCCCCGAATAAAAAGGATGGACCTGGAAATCGTTATAATGGTTTCGAATAAAAATTTATCCATGTTATCCATAAGCATAATTTCTGCAAAAGTAACTCAAGCAAATACTCTGAAAAAGAACTTATTTATCTAAAATTTAGCATAACTGAAAATAATTATCTATGATGGTTATGACTTTGCAGTAACGTAAAGGTTGAGACCTACACACTAATAAACCGCAGTTTCCTAAAATATTCACATTTCTCTCGCCCTTGATATTGAAAGTAACAATTTGCTATTCATCATTGAGTCTAACCACAGCCACTTGAGAGACCTCTCTTCAGTTGATCATTTTCTCATACTCATCATTCTATAGTGATTATTATTTGACTTGGTAGCGTGCGGTCTTCAGATACGCGGTTTTGAGTTCTGAAAGGTTCCGTAGTGTGTGACTGTCGTCTGTTCCACACACCATGATCGTATTGAATCAATATTAATTGCATGTCATGCATTCTAACCAGCTAAAATTACTATTGACGTCAATAGGTTTGAGAACGAAGCAACCCAAATTCGTATTCGATAGCTGTTTAAACATCCTGTTATGAAAAGTGACAAGTCATCATTTTTTTCAAATCAAAAGTAATTATTGTCTTTTTTATGAAATTGACAAGCACTCATCCCTTATTCGTTGAATTTTAGGAAGAATTTATAAGTATTCTTTCTTTCAACTAGTCAAAAATAAAAAATATTCCATAGTTTTTCATTTAGAGTACTAATAAACTAAAAATTGATACTTTCATACTTCTTAGTAATCAAGTGAAGTGGATATGTGTTGTGTACCAGGGATTTTTCAGCTCAATTTGATTTTATTTTTTATTTTAAGCACTTAAAAAGCAGAAACCAAGATTTTTTGTATATCTAGACAAAAATCAATCAATTTTCTTGCATTCCTTTCCTTCACTTAGGAAAAGGCTGTATCTCCGGAGCTATTGTTATGGACAAGGCAAGGAAGAACGAACAGCGATTTTCAGCGTAATTACTGCTGTGTCAATATTGTCTTCCGGTTACCATTAAGCAGCATGTTGTTTACTATCCCCGTACTCTCCTCGCCTTGTAGTTTATCTGAACACCTTTTGAATGCATTATTTGTTTAAAGAGAAAAGTCTCGAGGAATGGAGAATGTTCTTTCTGTTTACTTTCGCATTTGATGGAAGGATAACGAACCCTCTCAATCTTTCTAGAGTAATAAAAATGTTTATAAAGCAGAAGCTGTCGTAAGCATCAGTCAGTTGTGATGCGAATGTTACTGCGATAAAGTGGCAGAAGTGGCAGTTGCCGTTTCCGCTCATACAAACCGTATTACCAGTGAGTGCTAATACAAACTGTGTTATATGAACGTTCTTTGTTAAGTGATAAACACAGTATATTGTGACAGATTATTATCCAGGCTTTTTTAACAGTTTATACAAAGACTCGTAAGTGCTTGTAGTGTTTCAGCTGTTATGTTTTAGACGCTTCTTCGTGAATTGTTGAACAGTTTATTGAACAGTTATCATTTAATATTTGATTGGCCCTCTAACAGTTAGTGATTGATTTTTTGTACATTAATATTGCAAACTCTTTAGGCTATTAGCTGAACATTATCGATTTATCTGTTTCTGATAGCTTTATTTTGTGTGACATTACTGATTAGTGCGTGTTGTGGATAATTTTTGTAAATAAAGTGCAAGTGTTAATTTGAAGTGTTGCCAGCATTATTTTAGAGATGGACACTATGTTTATTAAATTTATGTCTTTCTGATCATCCTGTTGTTATTCGGGATCACATATCAATTTGCGGTAATTTTACAATATTGATAATCTTATCTAATACCCATTTACAGACTTGCAAAACAAGTAGGCTAGACTATAAATAATCCTGAAACGAAAGGGGAAACAAATTCTAGATTTCATGTCACTATTTTAATCTATATAATTATATAGTGACCGATCTGCTGTAGCTTTGCTGAAGCTGTTTAGCCTACCACCCTACATTCTGTGCATTCGTCTTAGAATATTTGAAACGCAAAAGGGTGAAGTTGAAGATGACTAAGGTGTAGTCCTGTAGTTCGCAAGAACACATAGTATTGTTGACATAAATTCTGATAACTTATCTCTCCCTCGTTGAACCTTCACAAACTTTATCTTTGCTTTTCTGTTGAGCTGTAGGCTATACGCTACACTTAACAGCAGCAAACCATTCTTAAACTTTTGAGAACCACCCACAATTTTCATTCTCTACGCACTTCCCTAAAAAGCAACTATTTCTTGACAAAATCACTAATGTTCTTTAGTAAAAAAAATAATAATAACTTTGCGACTCCTATTTATAATCCCATTTAATTCGTTTTCCTTATTTTTCAAAAATGTTACTTTGATTATTCTCTACTTTTGATTTCACAAATAATTTTTCACTTCTCAAACATTTGATTAATTCACATCTCGGAAGTTGTGATTCACTTTATAACAACTAATCTCTGACATATTGTAACAGTTTAGCTTTTTCAACCCCTCTTATAGCATTGGGGACAATCATGACCGTTTTTTCTTTATTTTTTACTCCGCATTGGAACTACATGTTTTGAACTTTCCTATGAGAATTTCTAAATCCAAGAAAGCACAAAATTTGTTTTTCTATATTTTGAATAGTATTGTGTTATTCATCTTTTCATCTGCATTCTTCTAAATCGCTGGTCCCTAACAATGCTAATCGCTTTTATGAAAAGAGAAATACGGTAGCTGCTTTGTCTTAATGTTGAACCTTTTACTTAAAAATCCACTGACATTTACTTCGATTTTCTATGTTATTCTTTCTTTAATAATTTGTACAACTTCTTTGATTTTCTACTAACTTTATCCTAGGTTTTTGCTTTTTCCTGCAGTTATTATTAAATTACAATTCAAAGGAAGAGTAATATTATTCTTCAATTCAAAAGAGACATTTCTGGAATTATGACCGATTATACAAATAATATTAAACCCAGACACATAATCTCCTTTATGATGGGGTGGCCAATATATCACATACATGAAAAAACTGGTAGACCTCTTTCTTGTAAAATATGCCTGCCTTCTTCTTTACACTTGAATTTTTAATTCTACAGACGTTACTGCTAGGATCAGGTTGCCATGAAAAGGCATAATAACACTTCTTGTTTTGAACTTGTATTTGAGAATAATCCAGCTCCTATTTTCCTTGTTCAATCCTTCAAAGGCAACTAGCAATTATTAAAGGATAATGATTCTGAATATGAGTGGGAAGTTAACCACAAAATTGCACTATTTACAGTTTGATAGTTCTGTTTACAATGTTTACAAGTGAGAGCCTACTTGCATTATTTCTGGAAATACAATAGAAATAAATTGCTGCTAGAGTATGGAGGCGATTTCTCATTAACTTTTTTCCAAATTTATCAGTTAATTTTATTGAGACAATAAGCAGAGAAATTAGACCTAACATCAAAGAATATGACGATTGAAACTACAGAAATTTGTTTTTCTAAACTTTGAATAGTATTGAAGCGACATCAATCAAATAAGAAAGCAATTCATTCATTTAATAATTGATTACTTTGATAGTTGAAGATGCATAGACTACTAGCGATCCATTAGTTTAGCGATACGAGTGTCAATCCTATAATTTATGTATTTTTGAAAGATGAAGCCCACATAGGTCTAAGACCTGTGCGTGGGTATTGAGTTGGATGATTGTGATTGATGAGCTGGACCTACAGCTTTAGGTGGGTTCTGAACCACAGTGTATTTTTTGCTGGCTAATCCAATCGGTCACCCTTACAAAGAGTGCCTAGGAGAACGCAGCTTATCTCTAACTTGCTACGGCACACGGTTATCACTTCCCGTTAAATAATATTCTACCAATAATTGATTTGTATTTCATATAAATTTTAAACTCATCAGATTGCATTCGATTGAATAATTATAAATATTGAATGATGAAATAGTGAAGTTATACAAAACTGAGAATTAGATAAATTTTCCACTCATTTGCGGTGTTTCAAGCACATTATGTATGGGCGAATCCAGAAATGTTTCGTTGTGGACGGAGAGGGGTTGGTAGGGGATTGCTACCATCGATATCTATACTACTACAACTACTACTTGTAGTACTACTACTACTTGTATACTACTTGTAGTAGTATAGAGATCGATGATTGCTACTAGAGAATTGAGGAGGAGGGGGAATTTGAACCCCTCTGAACTGGTTATGTGTCAAGAATGGACGAATCTGCGTCCAAACTTTGACATTTCATGTAATTGCATAACTTAGATTGTCATTACCGTAGTTAATTTCATTAAGATCATACAAATGATATCATTGTACATAATTTCTAACACTATAAAGATAATCCAAGTTTACTACAGTATCTATGTGATGTTGATAATTTTGTTTTTAATCACTCTTGCAAAATTTGTAAATTTATATGAATAAAGAAAGATAATCCAATCTAACCTGGGTAAGGCCTTGGGCTTTTACTCCCCTAAAATACAAAAATCAAGTTTTTCTAGTGTTTTAACTAAAAACACTTTTTTTAGTTTTTTTTTAACTAAAAATTTCGGGTTGGGAGGGAGGAATTATCTTTATCCCTCCCCGTGTAGCGCCTGGCTACATTAAGTGCACAACGATGAATTCTGTTGGTGATAAATTGCCTTTGTATCTTGGATTATTTTATAATGTAGAAGGACGTTTAAAATAACAAAAATAGCTTTTAGTTCTGAGCTGCCATGAATAAGCTAATATGTCCTGAGAATTCCAAAGGAACGAGTCCTGGGAACGGAGCTGTAAAAGGTAGTCCTGAGAAGGAAGATACCAGCAAAACCAAGGAAGGCGTGGGTCGATATGCCATGAAATGAAATTTTCAGCGATTATTGGTCCGGTGGTGAAAAAGAGAGAGATTCCGCGTGCGCGTGTGGGATGGAGTGGCATGACTGTCAAGGCCTGGTTCTTACACGAAAATGTATTGGTGGAGAACACTTCACTAAATCTTTTCGATCAATATTATGCATCAAACTGGAAAAATATATTCAAATAAGAATTATAAGGGTCAGATGTTGAGGCTATGTGATTAACTATCGCGTCTAATAGGAGGAAAGAGCTTCTTCGGCATAGGCTACCATGATTCGTGATAGCTGGCCTGTATCGTACAAATATTATTAGAAAGAATAAATCGAATAATTTTTATACAAATAGGACTTGATTGATAAGCTCAGCCAAACTACTTGTAAAAATATAATGACTTTTTATAACTATTCTTGTAAGTTGTAAATCAAAGACAAATTATGATAGCCTACATTTTTGAAGTTTCTTTCTCTGAGGGATGAGAAAATGGATATTCACTCAATCATCTGATACTATTGTTTGACATTACTATATTTTGAATCAGTGGCGTACCGATAATGGAGCGAGTGGAGCAGTCGCTCCAGGGCGCAAGGCTCTGAGGGGCGCACCGTTCTTGAGAGAAAATTGCCTTTTACTTACAAAAAAATGTATTACTATAATGAAGGCCAAAAGGGTAAAATGCAACACAATTTAAAAAACCGTATGAATAAATCGCTGTGCATTACTGAAATGTCAAATTTAAAAGAAATCGGTTCACGCATTCAGCCTTAAATGCGTTACAACCAGACAGAATGCAAACCGGTTGAGTCAAAAGTAGCAAATAGTTGAAAGTAGCAAAGCCAAAACAATGTAAATTGGGTGACAAAAGGTATAATAATTTCAAGTAAGTTAATTGAATGAAGACTGAATTTATTCTAGAAAAATAAATCCAAAAAAGTTCAATGGTTTTTATATTACCAAGAACACGACTGAAATACTACACTTTTGAATCCTATTTCCAAAATATTAGAAAATTTTTTGCAGGAATGGCTTGCAAAATGCTAAAAAAATAACTGCAAATAAATTTATAGAAAAGTGAAAAAATCCAAAACAAGCTGTTTGGAAATTGATAAAAGCGGAATCTGGCCTGGCGAAAAATCATTAATGAGAGATTCGCATCTCTGACAAATACGGTGTAGTTAGAGGAGGGGTAAAGCTGCTGATTCATTATAGATGCACTATATTAATATCAGCCCAATCGGTTGGTTGAGTGTGAGACCGATTTTTTTTTGTGGGGGGGGGGGGCATCGTAAGACACTTCCGCTCCAGGGCGCTTGAAACCTCGGTACGCCACTGTTTTGAATATACCGTAATTGACTACAGTTTAAACAAACAAATTTATATTCTTTTTTCTGATGAATATTAATGTCAGAAATATCCATGAAATAGCATTCTTTAATATCATCCATAACTTTTAACTTGAGGTGGAACTCTCCAAAACAATTTATCTATTGCTATATCTAACTCCATTAATAAAATACTCCTTCATAAAACAACGCTTCCTACTGTTTCCAAATTCTCCTCATCAGCTTCCTTAATAATCAACTCATCAAATTATTGAATAATATCAACCGTATTTTGGTTTTGGAAAATAATAAATTTGAAAGTCATAAAGATGCTAAATAATGCGATAGGATAGGTGAAATGATTGATATAATTCAATACAATGCTCTTTTCTTCATTAACGCAGACCATTATTTCAAATAAAGTGTAGCGAAAGTCTTGAATTGTTTTTAGTGCCTAGATAATTTAAATAGTCCATTTGTGTGCTTTTACTAGCATTGCTAATCAGTGTGAATAATCATGCCATCTAAAAGTCTTTTGCCAGCACTCAAGGACAAATAGAGCTAAAAGTTTGAATCTCTCATGAGATACGAACAACTACGGCATTCATTGTTTATTTTTGATTTCCATAACTTGGCTCAGGAAAGTAGTCAAAGTTTTAAATACAATGATTGTTTACTGTCGGAAAATCACACGGATCAGTAATAATCAATGCAGGTCAGATGTCACACAATCTGGAATGCTTGATAAGAGGGGAAGCCAAATCGACTATTCAATTCAATGTGGCCCATTTCTCAGCCTTGCATCCACTTAAAACGATTTGCATCTTGTTTGTCCTTTGAAGCTCGAAGGGTAGTGACTTGTTTTGAATGATAACAAGAGATTAATCTGAATAACTGTATTCAATAGAAATACTGTACCTTTTATAACAGATTACTGTATTGTATTCCACTGAGAGTGTTTCTATATTTATATGAGGGAATGATCACAGTTCAACTCGAACAAAGCAGGGACGCATTGAAAGTGTTCCACAAAAAAAATTACAAATTTATTTTGGAGAACATAAAAATCCTCGTCCTCCGACATTGAGGCTCATCTAATATAATAAGGGTGAAGTATTGGATGACAATGAGTCACTGAAATATTACATGACAACATACATTATTTCCATGTAACCTACTATAATTTCCACGTATGATTATAGTTAGTAGTTGCACAATTGTAGTAATGTAAAATTTAGACATTCTAAATAGAATAAGACGCTTATTATTTATGTAGTTCTCCGTTCTCGGTGAAAGATGAGAGTGATTATTTTTTTCTAAAGCATTAATAATGCATGTCTCTTTCGAAAACTTCGTTTTCAACTGTCTGATGGCTTACGAGTATTTTGTTTACGAGTATTAAGTTACAGTTGATGATAACATTACCCGTCTACGATTAGTGTTACTTGTACAAGTTGATAAGGAACAATCTATTTTGAATCACAGATTATTATCCTTTCGAAGGTGAGAAAAAGAGTGTGATATAATTTTTCAAACGTTCTAGCTTTACTGGAAATTATGTCTGTTACTGTTGATTATTACGTAACTTGTAAGATCAATGGTAGCATTAACCACATCATTACATTACAGTTTATCTGGTGAGTTTAGGGCATGTTAAGCATTTCCTGGCTTTGGCTGAAGGCCAACAGCTCACTTGTGGAATGGGGCGGCAGCCGGCAGCGTCCAGCAAGCATCCACTTGCCAATCAACGGCTGTTGTGATAGTTCTTTGACTTCCTAGTAGTCTTTTACCCGCCAAAACCCAACATAAAAAAGAAAGGAATTTAAAAATCGATGAGAACAAAGACGTAGGCCGGTTGGCCCGGCAACTTCAAATTGGTCATCAATCACTTATGATCTTTTTTTAATCTTTTCACTAAGATTCAATCTTTAATAAGTGATTATTTTTCAAGTAGTTGGTGTAGGCATAACCAGGTCTGGTGTTAATCATGGTATCACTATTCACTGAATTAAACAAAGTATTTTTTAATGAGACAATGGATATTTTACACAAGCCAATAGCAATAAAAATTAAAAACTTCATCAAAAAATAAAAAAAAAAAACAACAAATAGTACTTCACAGTTCTGTTTAATTATTTTTTATTTTTTTTTTTATCAGGGTCGAATCCGGGTAAGGAGTGAAAGGCGTTATCTCTCGAAATTTATTTGCTGTAAAATATTCAACTGTTAAATATTCAAATATTTACTCTCTACTTACTACTAAAAAATATTGTACTAATTCTGCAATTATTAATAATATAATTATTTTCTTTTTCGAATTATCTCTATTTGTGAAACTTATAGGCTACTGAAGTTGAGGAGCTTTTTATTTTAGAATAGTTACACCAGAAATATTTTCTTCATTTTTTATGCCTCCAGAATAAAAGGAGTTCACCCCTACCTTTTATTCCTATTAGAATTTGGTAAAATTGAAAAATAACTTATTAATCAACTAGTGACTAGTCTAATTAATTACTGAAGATTTTATTCTTCTTCAACTTATTGAACTCAACTGGAATAGAATTTGTAGTTTCCTTTGTTTTCTTAATAGGAATATAATGGTATTGGGAATACTTGTAGGCTACATTCTATTGCAAGGAATAATGAAATTAATGAAGTATCATAAAGTTTATCATTTTAATTTCTGTATTCGTATGAATTTATCATGAGAGAATTGTTACAGTAGGTATATGAGTAGGCTATATTGCTTGAGAAAATGAAGTTCAGAATACTATTCTCCAGAATAATTGAGAATCCATCAGTATCCAGATTACAAATTAGTTCGGTCTGTTTGTCGGCAGTCGAAATCGATTCACTCGTTCACTGAAATTAAATCTTCTAGAAACCAATTTGAAAGAAACCTCTCTAGTTCAGGCGTTAACAACCAACTTTAAAAGAATTGTTAATTGTTAGTTCACTCCTTATATTGATCGGAATGGAATCAAACGGAATTAGCCTTACACATGGGAAATTAATATTGATAAAATTAATTGTCGAAGTAATTTTTGTACAAAAACAACGCTATAGTGTTCGCAACTCATAAACTTTTACCAATAACATAAATCATCATTATAATTTTTATTTTTTTTTTATTTGAATATGTATATTGATCGGATAAAATATTACTTTCACGATTTTCTCCTTTCAACACATGTAGATATTTTGCTTCAGGCAAATATTTAGAAGGAGAGAGGCTGAAAGAGTTGGTTTCAGTGAGTTTGTAAACCGGTGGAACTCGTTCGAAAAAAAAAAATTTGCGGCATTAATTCGCATTCTAGGTTTTAAAATCTTCGTTGTGTGTTTCGAGTAATTTGAGATTTTTTATGAATAGTCAAAATTCAACCAAAATGAATAGCGTTTTCTCAATCAACATAGCATCTATTATTTATAGATCAATTCAAACAAGGTCATCGGGGCGTTGGCTTTCAATAAGAAAGAAATTGAACTCAACCTCTAATTCATGACTTTTTTTCAATGTGTATCTCACCTTTCTTTTTCTAGTTTCATTGCCCTGTTATAATTATGTATAACTCCTAGGCGCTCTTTGTAAGGGTGACCGATTTGATTAGCCAGCAAAAAAGACTCTGTTCTCTGCTGTAAAATCTTTTCCCGGTGGCTCGGAACCTACCTAAAACTGTAGGCCCAACTCATCAATCACCATCATCCAATTCATTATCTACGCACAGGTATCAGACCTATGTGGGCTTCATCCTCCAAAAAAAAGAAGACAAAACAGTTGAATTCAGCAAAATTCTAAAATCCGCTGATTATCGACTATAATCTGTAGAATGTAATCATACAGACATACACTGAAGGCTAAATCATAATCTTAGCTCAAATTTTATGTTGGCCACTAGAAGCATCGTTGAATGATGTACTTTTTCATACCAAATACAGTATATAGGGCTTGAAACAATAAAAATACAAATCTTACAAATGCTATGTGGTTTCATTAAAAACAAACAATAATTCATTAGCAGCAGTTGAAATGGCTAAAAGAATTGATCTTATTTTGCTAGTTTCTAAAAATCTGCAATGTTCAGACAACACCATGTCCAGCTGGTGAATCATGTGCAAGAAACAACTTCAAGTTCATTCAGAGAGCTGTATCTAGTCTTCCAATTGATTTTGGACATGATCTCCTATACCTCTGTGTAGAGCATTAAAAACGACAGGAAGCTAGGGGGTGGTTTGGTGAGAGATAAAGGGTTGTACAATTCTAGAGTGATAAATACCTTGGTCTACCATCATAAAAATGAACTACCTATCATGTTTTATCGATTTGGTGAGAATTTTGCCATGTCCGCTATTGATTTCAATGAGAAATCATGTCAAACTTTATGTTTGAGGAAATTTCAAAAAAGGTGATTTTTAATTTTCAATTTTATGGTGTAAGGGTTGAGGATATCGAAAAATGCAAGGAACAAAAGTTGTAGATATTAATCCAAAAAACGCTTTTTATTTGAAACTGTTTTAGATGCAGTGGATTTCAAGAAAATAAGGAAAAACTCAAATTTGACCGCCAATTTCCAAGATGGCGGCTGAAGCATTACTTTTAGTATGTTATTCATCATGCCAAGTACTACATATGTGCAAGGTTTCTAGCTTGTATCATTTTTTTTTTTTAGGGCCGATTTTGATCTAAATTACTGGATTAATAAGACATGTAAAGATTGAAAAGGGTGGGAGCTAACACAGAATCATGTGGAAGGCCATCAGACACTCACCACCATTTGCTCTCCTTATCATTGGTGTAGATTTTCATAAAACGATCACACAACATGCAACATGGAACTTCTATCGCCAGCTTCAGAAGTAATCATTTCCGTTATATGGTGTAATATGCAGCAAAGAGGTCTATGAATGCAGCAATTCCTTTTTATTCTTGTCAAAGGTATCTTAAATCACTGCAGTCAGTGCCAAAACTTGATCTCCACATCTTCTGCCTGGCGTGAAGCCGGCCTTTGTTAAAGGCACTTCCTTGTTGATGTTGATCATTGGGGAGATTCTATTGAGTAAAACTCTCTCAGACAGTTTGTATGCCACACTGTATCTTCCTGTCAGGAGCGGATCCAGCAGCAGATTATTTTTTTTTTTGGGGGGGGGGGGGGGTACCAGGGGGTCTGGGGTGTTAAGGGTATTTTCAATTGAAATGAAACCTACTTTCCAAATTTAATTGTTCATCTATTGCCTGTAATGATATATTTTAAATACAAATTTTAATAACCTTTTTATGTGTATTGTTACATCACACAAAGCAGTGGCATAACTACAGAGTCGACCAAGGGGGGGGATGTTGCCAGGAGGGTTAGACTCTCAGTACAATAATTACAACAGTAATTTGTTATTTGGAGCAGTAGACCTCTTTCAATAAATTGAAGCAATATACATGGCTGTTTATTTCAGAATGGGGGTTCGGGGAACTCCCTGAGAAAACTTTAGAAAAATTACCTCTCTAAAACTACACGTCAAGTGTTTATAGGCATTAATTCTTCTAACTTAGCACGTTATGTGTCAAAGTAAATTTTGTCTAGCTCTTGTGCTACTGTCAATGGGAGATCCAGGACCTTACTTGTAACTTCCACTTTTCTATATTTGATCCCTCATTTCTCTTGATTGGGCCTACATTATCGTAGGCTACTTGAAAATTTCTTTCAAAATGATTGAGGCGTACTCCTTTAAAACTTTTTAAAAATAAAAATCCCAAAAAACACATTTTTAGCGATTCCAGACATCTTTGACTCTTGCCAATAATTGTCTCACAATGGCCTGCTAAGATTCCAAATTTTCTTTTATCCCGTGGGAAGGGGAATATCCCCCTGATTTCTCTCCCCCCCATAGCTATGCCACTGACACAAGCTGTTTATGAAGAATGAAATTCTTCGCAATTGAAAAAAATACTCTGTAACCAGCCAAAACCTCCCAACAATTTTTTTAAGTATCCAGGATCTAGGCTCTAGAGTGATTATCTGAGTGAATGTAAAGTAGTGCTAATAAAACAAGTCTGATTTTTCTGCCATAGTAGTCCTCAGCCATACATTGATAAGCTGCAGAATCCAGAAAACCCTTTCAGAACTGGCATCATTTTCACACCAAGTACTGAAGTACACAATATTTGCAATAGAAAATTAATTATTGGTTAGGCATTGCTGTCTCATTTTCCTCGCTTGTCAACAACTTTGAAAACTCTTCTTCATTTTCTTCTACTTTCAATTTTCTCCTTATTTTTTAACCTTTTTCGTATTTTTTCATTTTCATCTCTCTCCTCCTGCCAATTTTCTCTCCTTCTAGTTCTTCTTCTCCGTTTGGAGGGGCAGAATTTCCCCTTTTCCCCCCTTGCGGATTCGCCACTGCCTCTGTGATGAGTGTCACTTGTGGTGGGCTCTCTCTGTGCAACTCATCCAGCTTTCTTTTCAACTCATGATTCATAGTCCTGTACTGGGATCTCTTTATCCCTGGCCTTGGCAGTGCAACAAGTCATGATGCAATTATCTGGATGGCTTGTTGAATGACATAGTTTGGCAGACCCAAGTTTGCGCAGCAGTGACCATTATTTTTAATAAAAATTATTTGCATTGTCATCTATAATTGTCATCATAATTAATATCATCTATCAGCAAATACTGAACAAATTATACACGTGTCAATTTCACATATTTAATAGAGCACTGAGCGCTGCTTATAGCGGAGTTCCACAACATCAATCAAATAATATACTGATAACAGAAAAATTGTTATATGATTTTGGATAATTAATTATTCATGAAAATTGATTAAAAACGGTTATCATTGCATATATTTGTATAAAAGAACTGGTAAAAAATCAACTCGACAATCATTTTACACTAACAACCGATTGTATTGTAAGAATAGTTATTTATTTTTTATATAGTTTTTTATAATAGTCTAACCAACATCGTGGATGATTTCTCCAGTATATGCTAATAGCATGAAAGATGTTATTCACGTTATCTACTTATTTATCCCCTTGAAATAAAAAAATGTGAATATTATCAGTTGGCAAAATTACTATTCTTTTTCCTACGAAAATCAGAAGAGGGAAACCAGTTCTCAAAAATGGACTGGCCTTGACATCCAATCCAGAAATATGCATTTCCTATTTTATTTGAAGCTGAATCAATCTTTTCCTGGTTATCCTACTAGACAAAGAAAATAATGTAAACAAGTCGGTTTGGTTTTCTTTTTGTGGTATAATTGAGTCAATGCTGAATAATATAATATTATTAATGAGTTCTGTGGTACAATACTAGCGAAACTGGCTCCTGTATGAAATTAGTAAGTGTGAATAAAATAACAGAATGAGAATAAGGAGAGATCAAAGGAAGTGAGCGCCTTTGTTAATTCTTGTGTTCAGTCCATCCATATCTTATGTGATATTTTTCTGGCCAAAATCGTTTATGATGATTTTGGACACCAGAATCTGTAATCCATATCCATAGTGTACTGACCTTAGCCTACACAACTTCGAAAGAAAGAGAAAAAATCACTTTTAACACTATTCACATTACACTATGACCATAATAGTTGTAATATCACTGATGATCCAGATAACTGATCCAGATGAACCCACAGAAACTCTATTCATGAAGCATTTTTTATTATAAATAAATAATTTATCTGCACAACTTTGAAAGAAAGAGAAAAAATCTTTTAAAACTATTCACATTATACTATGACCATAATAGTTGTAATATCACTGATGATCCAGATGATAAACCCACAGAAACTCTATTCATGAAGCATTTTTGATTATAAATAAATAATTTTTCCTGCAACTGCTCGTAAAGTAGTTCTTTACATACTGAAAACTAATTGTAAAATACCTCTTTACTGCTCCACAAGCGGTAAAGTACTTTACGCTCGCCAGCTGTTTTCTTTATGCTTCTGTTTTGATTTTGATGTCTTCTCATTGGTGGATCACGGAATCCGTGAAATTCTCATAAACTCAACAATGGCACACGCTAACCAAATCCATGCACGGTCTGTGATGTTACAAACTACAAGCTTTTATTGTGTTGGAATCCAGAACTTCAGTTGTAGGAAAAATATTGTATGTAATTCGTGCGTGAAGCTTCTTTATTGCTCTCGCAAAATTACTGTGCTCCGTTATGCATCGCGCAGTAAATGTTTTGGCTCGAGCAATAAAGTCGCACTTCACGCTCTTAATACATAAATAACTATTACCTACAACTGCTCGTAAAGTAGTTCTTTACATACTGAAAACTGATTGTAAAATACCTCTTTACTGCTCAGCGAGCAGTAATGTCAGCTGGCGAGCGTGAAAAGTACTTTACCATTTGCCAGCTGTGTTTGATGTCTTCTCATTGGTGGATCACAAAATCCGTGAAATTCTCAAAACCTCATTCTCATAGAAATGGCGCACACTAACCAAATCTGCATACGCTAAAATCTGTGATTTTACAAACTACAAGCTTTGATTGGAATCCAGAGCTGCAGTTGTAGGAAAAATGTTGTAAGTAATTTGCGCATAAAGCTTCTTTATTGCTCTTGCAAAATTACTGTAACTGTTTTGACTCGAGCGATAAAGTCGCGCTTTACGCTCTTAATACATAAATAACTATTACACTTGGCAACACTACAATTCGCTTGCCAGCTGATTACCGCCAGATGAATTTGGAAATGGAAATGATAATTTCATACAATTATTACACAGAAATTCATTTTTACTGTAGTTATCTCTTTTGAAAACTCGCAGGAGAAATTATCAGAGCTGAATCATCATCTCAGATGATGATGAACCAAAATCAAATCAACCTTTGGGTCTTGAGTATCAGGGCTATATTTCATAGAACTCACAGGCCTTGTAATACAGGAACAGGAGAATTTGCAAAAGTCTGTAATAGTATGTGATATTAAACTTTTCTATTATATAATATGATTTCTGAAATGAAAATCATGACAATCGTAATTTATTGAAGTATCGTACTGAATAAGTCTAATTTATAGGTTTCATAGAAATTGGATGTGGTGAATTCGTGTTGTAGCAAACTCAAACTCATCGTCTTGTAAGCATGATGAAACCATTGTGGAATCCATCTAGAATTCCAGATCTAATTCCATCTAGAACTCCAGTTGTAGAATCGCAGATCTTAGTAGTCTACTCTCTTCAATTATTTCAGTAGGCTACTTGCAAAACATTTAGTTTTATACAGCTTATACGGTACTCATTTGAATTATCAGTATGAGTTATCAAAATTTGTTAATTTGTTGGAAATAATATTAGGCTAAACTGGGAAAAAATACTTTTATGTAGAAATAAACACTTACAATTGTTTCCTTCTGTAGTGGTACATCATCATCAGTGAATGTATCAGCAGTGTCTGATGATGCTCCACAATAGAGCGAAACAATTGTAATACGGTACAACTATACAACAAAATGTGAGCGTTTTTTCCACATAAAAGTATCTTTTCTCAGTTTAATTATTTATTTGTGGGAAGGAGATGAAACCTTAACAACTAATATTGTTAGAAATATTCATGCGAATCGGTTGAATAAGTTGATTGGTTCTTGGTTGTAAAATTAACTTTGATTTCGAAATAGCATCCTAAAACTTTAGCATGAAGACTTTCCTGCCTTGATCGCAAAGTGACTTTTCATGTTCACTACAGTGATTGCGATGCAATACGAGGCTGTCATATTCAGTATTCAGGGGATATAGTATTGATCAGATTAAACCATCAAAATCAATTCCTGTATTAGTTCTGTCATATTAATTTATCTCTGATAATTCAGCCAGCTTTCATATTTAATTCGCAAATCTCTTGAACTTAGCCGGCATAAATTTGCATTAATTAGTTGTGAAGTATACAATCGATACCATCCAATTGGATCGAACTATTCTGGCGCTTTGTTTGCTAAGTGCATTCTTTTATTCTTTTGTCAATAGGTGAATATGTAGAATCGACAAGGTGGCACACTTTCGTCCCCAGCCGTTCACAATGGCCTTCCTGTTAGCATTTCCTACAAATCACCATTTTTTGTTTGATTTGGCCCAAGCGTGTATTCAAATAATAAGGCTAACACGTTCCAGATTATCTATGTCAAGACCTCTGACTTCTACAATCAAATCGTCTGTACAGATCCAAATTAATTAATGCATCTGACAATTGGGACAAAAAAGGAATACTTTCGAGCCAATTTAGTACGGTACTCAAAAAATACAGAAAACACCATAGAACATGTAGGCTACTGAGTAGGCCTACTTCGATATTTTCCAACGCCTTCCGCTATACTATTTTAAAAGGTAGCGTTATCATAATTCACAACTTCTAATAAGATAAGACCTTTTCTAAGATAGGAATGCACTGCATTATCATTGAATTTGAAAATTTGAAATTGATTACCTTATATAAATACTATAGTTGAATTTATAAAAAATTTAATATATTATAGCATATTATATGATATCTCATATGCCATAATTTTATTATGCTCTGTATCGAACTAATTACATGGGTGAAAGGTTCTCCTGACCTTTCAGGGACTGATAATCTTTCAAGAGGTTAAGCAATTTGTCAACCGTTTCCAATTACTACAGTAGACTAATGTTTTTTATTATCAATCTTCAACGAATAGAAATTTTCACACCATTTAATCATGCTATCAATACTTCACTAACATCAAGCTAAATAGGTACTCTCAATTATTATTAATATTATAGCCTACAATATAATAAAGTATAACTCTTTCAATTGTCAGATTATTGGAGTTTATAACATTCATTCATCTTAAAAGGATTCAAGAGGCAAAGACATTGTTATTTTTTAGCATTAATATATTATGTAAGTACATTAAAGTAGCTAGTCACCAATATTTTCCTGTTCAAACTATAGGTGATATAGCCTAACAACCAATTTCACGACTATTCAAGAAAATGGTAATTCTAGTTGGACAATAATTCTAATTTCTAATTGGACATTACGTCAGTAGTATATTTTTGCCAATTTCAGTGCAACCTTGACCTTTGACCTTTCCCCCCCCCCTTCCCCCTCCACCATGCCCCTCCCCCTCCCCCTGCAAAATGTTCCCCTCCCCCTCCCCTCTAACCCCCTCCCCCTCCCCCCTTCCCCCTCACCCAAAAATCCCCCAAAAATTGGCCCCTCCCCCCAAAAAGTGGCCCCCCTCTCCCTAAATTTGGCCCCCCTCCCCCGAAAAGTGACCCCCCTCTACCGAAAAATGGCCCCCCCTCACCCGAAAAGTGTACCCCTCCTCCGAAAAATGGTTCCTATACCAAAAAAATGACCCCCCTCACCCTAAATGTGGCCCCCCTCTCCCTAAATGTGGCCCCTCCCACCCGAAAAATGACCTCCCTTCCCCGAAAAGTGGACCCCTGTCCTAAAAGTGACCCCTCTTCCTAAAAGTGGCCCCCTCTCCCTAAAAGTGACCCCCCTCTTCCTAAAAGTGGACCCCTTCATCCTAAAAGTGGACCCCCTCTGCCGAAAAATGGTTCCCCTTCCCCAAAAAGTGGTACCTCTGTCCCAAAAATGGTACCCCTCACCCTAAAAGTTAACCCCCTCATCCTAAAAATGGTACCCATCATCCTTAAAATGGTACCCCTCACCCTAAAAGTGGACCCCTCACCCGAAAAATGACTCCCATTACCGAAAAGTGGCCCCCCTCTCCCGAAAAGTTGACCCCCTCATCCTAAAAACGGTCCCCCTCTCCCTAAATGTGGACCCCTCATCCTAAAAAAGGTCCCCCCTTACCCGAAAGATGACCCCCTTAAAAGTGGTCCTCCTCTCCCTAAAATTCCAATGGATAAGTTTCAATGAGAAAGAGAGAGAGAGATCCTACATCATCAACCTTCTCCTTCCAGTTGTGTCTGCTCGTGACCATGACTGGGACCCACTTAGGTAGCCCATAGCATGACTATGCATATTCAATACTGATAGGCCAAGGTCAGGGGCCTTGGGTGGGGGCCTGGCATGAGTATATATGGGGGATCAGTGGCTGGGGCATGGGGGGAATTTGCTGGACTATAAAGAATGATCTCTAGACTTAATCATACATGGGAGCATGTGGGGAGGGGCATGTGGGAGTTTGCTGGACTATAACCTATAAGGATCCCATCCAATACCGCGCCTCACTAGCCTACCGGCCTTGGCATTTTGTATGATGTCATTCCAATGCAGGAAAAACAAGTAATTGCGCAACATTATGCATTACGTAATCACTTGCCTTTGGTGCCATACCAATGAAGCAGGAAAAAACATGTCTGTGTGCAGCATTACTGACCTTGGCCGATCGGTCAGGGGCCTTGGGTGGGGCTGGACTATAACATATAAAGAATGATTTATAGACTTAGTCATATTCTGGGGCTAGGGCATCTGGGGAATTTGCTGGACTATAAAGAATGATCTGTAGACTTAGTCATACATGAGGCATGTGGGGAGGGGCGTGGGGGGAATTTGCTGGACTATAAAGAATGATCTCTAGACTTAATCATACATGGGAGCATGTGGGGAGGGGCATGTGGGAGTTTGCTGGACTATAACCTATAAGGATCGCATCCAATACCCCGCCTCACTAGCCTACCGGCCTTGACATTTTGTATGACGTCATTCCAATGCAGGAAAAACAAGTAATTGCGCAACATTATGCATTACGTAATCACTTGCCTTTGGCGCCATACCAATGAAGCAGGAAAAACATGTCTGTGTACAGCATTACTGACCTTGGCGCCATCCAGGAAAAAACGTATGCAACTAATTTATGGCTGTACAAGAAATAGGTGGGAGCGTAGTTGACCTTGGGGAGATCCGGTTACCAAGTATATATAGAGGACCTCTGGCTTGCAGATCCATAGTATCTCAGCAAACGACTGCTAGCTTCTACAGTGAATCCTGCTAAAGACTCAATAACAGTAAGTATTTGTCTCTTGCTAGATCATCTAACCTCCATAGCTATTGCATGAAATCTAATGCCTAACCATGTTATCATTCATCCATTGCATGAAATCTAACCTCAAATGGCTAACCATGATATCATCTACTGCATGAAATCTCATTCATCTACTGCATGAAATCACATTCATCTACTGCATGAAATCACATTCATCTACTGCATGAAATCTCATCCACATGAATGGCTGACCCACAATGCTGACTGTAAGATTATGCTAATACCTGTTCATTTTCAGATGTCATCCACTAATGATGCCGCTGACGCCATCTACAACACAATTGCGTCCCAAAAGCCGCTAGACCTCGTATCCATGAAAGATCTCGAGCCAGGGCACACGTACCAAATGATCAGCGCAGAGAGAGTCACCACAAAATATGGTGAAAAGGTGGCAGTCACACTGGATTCCGACAACACACACATATGGGTTATACTTCCAGAGTCGTACTGCAGGACCACCTTCAAATTCGTCCCTGCTGTAGGAACCGTCGACATGAAATCATATAAATTCATGTGCCATCCTGCTGGGAGAACCCATAGAATCCAATTGATTAAAGAATAATGAATGAAAAAATAAAAGTGTGACATCTGCAACTGATTTGTTATTCATTTTCCCCTACCATAGTTTCAGTGTCCACTTATGCCTACAAGTGTACACCAAGTGTTCACCTAGTGTTCACCTAGTGCTCACCTAGTGATCACCAGTGTTCACTAAGTGTTCACCTAGTGCTCACTTAGGCCTAAAAGTGTTCACCTACTGTTCACCTAGCTCTCACTTAGGCTTAAAAGTGTACACCAAGTGTTCACCTAGTGATCACCAGTGTTCACCAAGTGTTCACCTAGTGCTCACTCAGGCTTAAAAGTGTACACCAAGTGTTCACCTAGTGTTCACTAAGTGTTCACCTAGTGCTCACTTAGGCCTAAAAGTGTTCACCTACTGTTCACCTAGCTCTCACTTAGGCTTAAAAGTGTACACCAAGTGTTCACCTAGTGATCACCAGTGTTCACCAAGTGTTCACCTAGTGCTCACTCAGGCTTAAAAGTGTACACCAAGTGTTCACCTAGTGTTCACCTAGTGCTCACTTAGGCTTAAAAGTGTACACCAAGTGTTCACCTAGTGTTCACCTAGTGCTCACCTAGTGTTCACCTAGTGTTCACTAAGTGTTCACCTAGTGCTCACTTAGGCCTAAAAGTGTTCACCTACTGTTCACCTAGCTCTCACTTAGGCTTAAAAGTGTACACCAAGTGTTCACCTAGTGATCACTAAGTGTTCACCAAGTGTTCACCTAGTGCTCACTTAGGCTTAAAAGTTTACACCAAGTGTTCACCTAGTGCACTGTTGCTTCAAAGAAAAAAGGTTGAAAAGAAAAGTATATACTCTTACAATACATTATTTATTAAACAATCTCAAGTATGAAACAATACATAGAAATTGGCTACAATATTGCCCCTTTCAAAGTCTCTGGTAACACCATAGGTCTCTGCTGACCTATTAAGAGATTCCTTTACACGGCCCACGCCATCGGTCACATCACCTGGCGGCCATAATCTAGGATGTTGCTCAGCTTTACGAATTGATACCAGTAGAGCAGGATCGCCTGATTGACCATCCTCAATCCTAATGCATCTGACACGTCCATCCATAGAGTTGTAGTCAAATCCGGCAAATGTAATCCTTCTTCTGCCAACCAAAGATAGACTCTGGTCACCGCACTCAAAGTCACACCACCAAGTCTCATCGCTGTCGTTGAAATCAATCTCCAGCTTAACATCCTTGTTCCTCCATCCAGGCACTGAACGCAAGTCCATTATGGCTACCAAGCTATTCTTTAACTTGTATATTGTGTCTAATGGCACTCTCCAATGATTAACAAAACAGGCTGTCACCATGAATGGCAGTCTATCCACATATGATGCTGGAGACCGTTGCTTCTTATCCTCCTTATACGATGCAATGCCCATGTAGATATCTTTCAGGAACGAATTGACACTAGTACGGTTGAAGTTTGCAGATTGTGGACCTGGACAAAATCTTTCACCTGGGAAGTCGTCTTTGTCTCTGACCCATTGTATAAACCCTTGACTAGGTACTGCATCGATGACAGCATAGCATAGTCTCCTGAGACGAGTACAATCACATTCAAGGATATTCTCAGAGCTGACGTCACATGACTCTGCATGCCCAGATTCAAGTTGAAAATTGTCCATGCTCAAGCTGTCTTGCCGCCGCAGTAGCTCAGCTTCTAGATCCATGACTGCCACCTTCAAGCGTGTCTCAGCTGCCCTTGAGCTCAAAATCCTTGAGATCATCTTGACTGTAGGTGTTAAACTAAACTATACTGAGCAGCAGCAGGCTCTTAAATACTAGAGGTGGTGGGGTAAATGATGACGCAATATTCACA
This sequence comes from Conomelus anceps, assembly GCA_948455865.1. Lineage (NCBI taxonomy): Eukaryota > Metazoa > Arthropoda > Insecta > Hemiptera > Delphacidae > Conomelus > Conomelus anceps. The sequence continues at coordinate 68,240,843 of OX418217.1, read as the reverse complement.
TTTCATTCTTTATTGACAAAAATAAACTTCGACAAAAATATCTATCTCTTTGTAATGCTTGCATGATCCAATTGTGCAGGATGTTTACTACATTGAGCGCACAAAATGGCGGTACATCCAAGCGTCCTCGTCCTCCATTGTCACCAGCCAGCTTCATCTTCACAGTCTCCAAGAAGTCGAGCAGGTAATGTTCTGGGCAGTAGACTGTAGTAGTCTTCATCAGCACCTCCAAGTTGGGCGTCTCATGGAATAGGTAGGGCGAACTCAGGTCCACGTACTCCACATTTTCCTTTTTGTTCAGCTGCAGTAGCGTTTCCAGCAGACAAATCTTCTCATATCCATATACCAAGATCTTGACTGGCCGTCCCGATTCACTGTTCTCGTGCAGCCATCTTCCAACTGTGTCACATACAATTTGCTTCAAGGCCGAATATGAGAGGTGTGTTTGGCCGGCTCCATTGCCCGACCATCTCAGTCCATGTTTAGCTCTTTGTAATTGATTGCTTTCAACCAGGCCGCTTGTTTTCAGCAAAATGTCCGGGTATGGTGACTTGAAAAAGTAGTGGTGAGTCAACACATGATGTTCATCGTCACATTCCAATATTGCCATCTCCTTGACAATAAACTGGTTATTCAATCCCTCAAAGCCTTGAAAGTCCATCAAGTAGATTGGTATTGGTCCAAAAAGTTCTGTAGCCCTGCTTGGTGTGATGCCATCTTCGTCGTCATCATCAGTGGAAGCCTGGTTGAGGTCGGTTGTACTTGTAGAAGCGTCCTTCATCAACGATGTCTCATGTTGAGTGTAGTAGCCTGGGCAGCAGCCCACAACATCCTCTCCATCGCTGGGTGGCAACTCCCCCTCCTCCTCATCCAAAAAGCGTAGAACTCTCCTGGACATGATGACTGCTTCACTCGACGCTTCTTGCAACTATGAGCATACTGCTGCTTGCTGACCACCTTTATATCCTCCACCGCTCTCTCTCTAGGCTGATTGAACAAGACCGGTCATTGGCTGATACTCCTTAACCACTTCGTGTATCAGCAGACAATAGGCATGTGTATTTCCTGGAATGTTGTCACTTGCTTCAAACTCAACTCTGATGTCAATGCTTCCCGTCTTGAGAGATTCGTTTTGACGTGAACAGTCAATGGGAAACAGTAACATCTTACCATCCCGCACAGCCTGTTTCTCAAAAAGTGGGTTGCTTGCTCGAGCGTCATCACGATTGTAGACTCCATTGAATGCTGCATACATATTGTACACTTGGTTGTCATCACCATTGATGCTTTCATACGGATAGTACTTGTTGTTCAAAAACACTCGAATGTCTTTCATTTTGCACATGTCAAAGTATGAGCTATTCACAGTAGCCGCTCCTCTTCGTCCAGTCTGCAGTCCAATCACAATGTATCTTGGCTTCTCCAGCTGAGTAGTCGACTTGACAGTCCACGTATGTTTTGTGGTCTGTGGCAAAGACGGGTACTCGTACAGTTCCCAATGTCGGAATGGCATTGAGATGGGCGTGTTGTTTTGCACCAGTCTCAGCAGACGCAATTTTTCCTCATCAGACACCTCTACATAGGGCATCCTCCACACCAGTTTCTCAATTATGACCTTGCCTGCTGTATTCAAACAGTCTAAAGTGTCAGCACTGCGTCTCAGCACCAGCTCCTGTTTCACATTCAGCATAATCTGCCTATAGTCCTCGGCAAAGCCCAACAGGTATCTAAGTGGCACATTCATGATGGTTGTGTTGGCACCATTGGCATCAAACGTGCCAAACCCTGCCTGGGCATCATATCTGTAGCCGGCTCCATCCATCTTGAGCTGTTCTTCCCGCTCAAAGGTCATGGCATTCTTCATCAGGCTGGCAATGCCAGGGCTACGTATGCTGTCCACTACAACTCCATTGATCTCGTAGCGTATTTCCGAAAACAGGTGGGCAAAGAATCCAGAAACACAAGGTGAGCCTCCCAAGGTTGCATTTGCTGCATTGGTCACCTTGTACTCCATGTGCAGATAGCTCTCCGATGGCAGTGTATAGATGTCCTGCTGCTGAATTGCTATCCGAATCTCATCGTTGGCACCAAAGCCTGTAGTATACGGTGCATGAGAATGATATTCATAGCCAGTGATGCTATTGTCTTCTGAAGGGCCAGCCCTTGTCACATCCAAAACTCCCATTTTTCAGTGTTGTTATCGTCTTCCTCCTCTTACAACTTGATAGCCTTTCTTCTGCAGATATTTGATGCTGCTCGATGTTAACACCACAGAGTCCAATGGTCGAATGACGTCTTTCACAAATGGTGCCCTATTAATAGACTTTTGTTCAACCTCCATGGGGGACATTGCTGCTTCCAATCCTTGATTCCACTTGCCAAATAATAGCACCATCACTTGGGTTGTTGTCGCAAATGTAAGGTTATGTTTATCGGTTCCTCCCTAAAGTCCACCAGACGTCCGTTCTCATCAACAATCTCCAATGTAATGCTACCAATCTGCTTGGTGTCTACCGGTAAATAGATGACATTTTGTACAGTCACACTCATTTTATACCCTGGATCAACATCTGGGTAAAACTCATAGATCACGTGATCCTTGACACCATTTGAGTAGGATCCACTCACAATGTTACACTTTATACGCAGCACATTGGGACGACTGATTTGCACTGTCGTGATACCTCTAGTCTCGACTTTAGCTTCTACAACTTGGTCGAATCCCAGCAGCTTTCCTATTGAATCAGGTTGTCTAAAGTCCAACATGGCGTCGCATAATACTAAACATTTCAAGGTCGATGGGTCCACAGCCATCTGAAACTTGACTCCACGTTTCTTCATCCTTGCCTCCAGCAGGTTGGCAATTGTTTGAAATTCAAAACTACCTTCTGGCAATACTACCTTTTGCCAAACCAATACTGGAGCTTTTTCTCCTCCAGCCTGGGCAGCTCTAGGCTTCCTTTGAGTACCCTGGTTAGCAGTATCACTAAACAACTGCTGAGCAAACACTTTACCTGTAACTTCCTCATGAGTCATTGCATAGTCGTCCTTCTGGTCCACTTTTGGAGCCAGGAAATGTAGTGCATTGTTGTAGCCATTCTCAACATTTGGTATAGAGTTGCAGCTAGTAAAGCTGATGAGTCCAATTTCCCATTCGCCATTGCTTGTATCAAGTGGCAGGTAAAATTCACTTTTCAATATTGAGGTTCTACCTCCAAAGCAGAGCATCATGGTCTTGACTGCTCAGTGTACTATTACACAATGACTTGATAAGAGTATAGACTAGAACCTTTATACTATGTGGGTGGGAGAAATGAAAAGACAATTGTTGTACATTGTTATTTATTTTCATCAAGCAAAAACTTTAAACATAAATGTCCGCATATATGAGAGTAGAGATCCTCTTGCTTCTGGTCGTAGTTGTACTCGATCCTTGCTGCTGGACTCGATCCTCTGTGCATGTAGTCGATAAACTCCTGTGGTGGTCTCAAATTGCCAAATCCGTCAAAGTAGCGAACGATGCCATCCTTCTTCTTCACATAGCACACCCAATGTGTGCCAGCTCCATCACTTTGGTCCAGGTTGATGATGCCACACTCTTGATCCAGTGGTCCATTGGTTGGTAGAGCATCTCGCATGAAAACTCCTCGAAATTTCTTCAGCTTGAGACGGCAGGCGTACTTGTAGAGGTCGGCATCTGTTAGCGCTCGGTCGGGTAGAGCAACAATCATCTTCTGCCGCCACATTGACGGCGACGCACCCCGTTTCCCGTCTTCTGACGTCTCAGGTACAGACCTCTACCACTCCTTTTCCTGGAAGCCGCTGTAGTTCTCTTCCTCCTCCTGCTCTTTGCTCCTCCTCCAAACTTTGCCTTGGCCTTCATGATGTTGGTTACTGCTAATGCTGCAGCTCTCTCTGCCAATCCAGCATCTGAAGATGTTGCCACACTCCAAGCCCGTTCAGCCAAATCTCTGTCTGCTGCTGCTCTGCTCCTTGTATCACTATTCCTCGAATAGGCAATGTCGTGCTGCTTGCAGGCCTGATCAAGTTTGTTGATTCCTTGATCACCTCTTGCCAATCGTTTTTCAAGCTTTGTACCCGGTCCACAGTATTGGTAGCCGGGAATATGAAGTTCTACGGGCAGTACGTCTATCGCTTTGTTGACTATTGTACCTGCTGCGTTTGTGATTGCAGAAAGTACTCCTCGTCCTCGGTACCTCCGTCTACCTCTGCATACAGCCATCTTATGTCGATCAGCGGCCTTGTCATCTCATTTTATACCCTTAGACGGTTTGGAGATTCCCATAAGCTTTAACATTTTATCCTTCAATTGTTCTTTAGTCAAATTGCGGTTTTCACTTGACGAACTAACATCCAACATGACAGTGAGACACTTTTCAACCACATCCTTTGAATGTTCATCCATCCTTTTCTCCAAATACTGTTTGTTCACTCCATCTGTAGGTTGAATTGGATCTTGCATATCCGTCAGTATTGATTTCTTAAGGCTTGTCATTAATTGCAATGTATCGGGATCTCTTCTCTTTGGCAAATGAAATGACATTATATCTCTACATGTAATCAGATTCACAGCATCACGATTGCTGCGTGGATTTGCCAAATTGATCATACGCCTATGACGGGCATTGATGTTTCCCAAAGAATTCATGTCTGCTCTCGAGAGACTTACTGCCCATCAATGCAACATTGCCGCCTTATATAGTGTGTGCAGGCTTACCAACTATGTAACCGCCTTCCTCCAACTCTTCCAAGATTGAGTTGATTTCATTCTCATGTCCAGTGTTGCCAACTGCTTTAGACTGATCCAACAGCTTCAGTCTGTCCACAAGTTCGTTGGGATCGTTGTAGTAGACATATTCAATCCTGTTGCCATTACTTGCAACCATATTGAAAGGTGCCAACAGTCCTCTTCCAGCAACTTTGGCTCCTTTCCCACTGACTGCTTCTCCTCCTCCTCTTATCAGATCCTTGATTGTCCTCTTGTACTTGATATTGTTATAGTTTGCAATTTTACCATTTGGACTGTAGTTTTCTCGGTACACATTGGTAAAGTCCAAAAGCAGTTTATAGGTGTTCAAGTCGTCTACCTTCACTTTTCCTTTGTCAGGCATTTTCATGAAAACCAGCTCACAAAGGCCTGGTGTAGCTCTGAAAGTCTTTTCAATCCTACCATCTGCAGGATTAGACAGCACAATCTTGTTACCTTTAGGTCCAAAGGTAAGCAGCTTACTGCCTAGATAGTACAAGTTGTCTATCACTTTCGGTCCAAATGCATCATCAAAGTTAAAGTCCTTGCGCACTGATTGCATAATGTACTCCCCCACTGGTTTTGAAGCCAGATCAGATTGGGCCAATGCTTGTTGTGCCACATGACTGCTAGTATCGAGCAATTTCTCAACACTAAGGTTTTCCTCATCATCATCATCGTCATCACCCATGTCTTGACGCTTCCACAATTGTCGTGCAACACTCGAAGTACTTGCAGCTGGACTTGCACCTTCACCTGTTCCATATGTTTCAAAGATTGGTGACTCCTCTTCTCTAATATCTGGCAGTGATTGCAGTCTATGCTTCATCCTTCCTGGATAGGGAGTGCTGCTGCTGGCTGGTGTTGTTGGCGGTGTAGGCAATATACGGGGTGCATCCAAAAATGGTGTAGTCATTAGATGTGTCTGTTGTTGAGCCGTTGGTTTAGAAGATTTGAGTGTTTCAACAATATTGGCAAGTGGATCACTAAGCGGCTTGAAATGTTTTGCATGCTGCTCCTCTGTCAATTCCCTGCCCAGTGTCAGCTCTCTATGCTTCCTCTTGATGTTACGCTTCAGCTTGACAATCTCCATGATGGTTGGTGCAATCTCTTCCACAGTTTGCTTCATCTCCTCGTCCGTCTCACTCGGCGTTCAGTGCTAGACTGAGCGAAATCACTGCTGTGCTTCAACTAAGAATGTATCAAGGCCATTCCTGTAGCGCCCTCTATTCTTGTCTGAGGACTGATCAACTACAAGGAATGCATGCGCAGATGATGACCATACATCATTACATATTCTTCTGAATTCGTTAAAGGTCATGTCGGATCCCACATGATCTCTGTACAAATGTTTCATATTCAGTTCGTCTTGTTTAAACATGATTAGAAAATTGGCATTGTCACGTATCAACTGTTTTGGTATATGGCTATAAGTCTGTGCCAGATAAAATGCATCAACGTTACTGTGTCGACCAGTGGTAAAGTAACGTCTGATGGCTTCCTGTTGCTCACAGATCACATCGTCGAAAATTATTATCGAGTTGGCGGGCAACTCATGCGGTGCAGGTATCTCTTCACATGTGTCACACTCGGTGTAGCTCAGTTTAGGTCCAAGGTCTTCCATAATGGTGCGCAGTAGCTGATACTTTGGTTGAAATGCAGTTTTTGAGTAGAGATAGATGTTTGAAAATGAGATTCCTTTACAATCGAAAAGCATGTTGAACAGTAAATTGGTTTTTCCACAGCCTGACGGTCCACATATAATGCAGCGCATATGGTTGGGGAACAAAGGCCCATGACGTTTCTTCGCATTCATTTCTGGGTCGGTCAGACCACAGCCTCTCACCACTTGATCAAAGTCAATTATATTGAACCTGTGACTCCTTTGCACAACCGGCTTCATCACACTAAATCTGCTCTATCAATCCAAGAGTCGTGACTGCAATCGTATCCTTTCCAGCGCACCAACAGTTTATTACCTTTCCTTCTCAGCACTCTGGCAATTTCAAAAACACTGGGTACTTTGGTTTTCACAATCTCTTCTGCATAGAATCCTCCTTGCACACGCTGTCCTCTGCAATCTTCCAACTCGTATGTTACAGGCACTGTAGGTCGCACACGTGTTACTGTGAACAGCTCATTTGTCCAATTGGGTAGGTAGCCCTTGTCGAATGTCATTTTATACTTGCTTATTCGAACCTTATCACCTGGATCGACTGTTTGGTGAACACCTGGATAGAACCGGTTTTCAGATTTGTCCAACAAGCTCTGTTGATACTCTTGACGTTGTTCACCAAGTCTGGAGAGCAGTAATGTCTCATGCTCTTTTGTAACATCAACCGGTCGCATACCTATTGTCCTATGGATTCTTCCATTGTACTCTTTGACAAGTGAGGTTAGAATATCTGTCCAGCAATAGGTTCCACGCTCAGTGAATTTGATCCACATTAAATGTTTAAGTGTTCTGTTGAAACGTTCCACTATTGAAGCCTTCTTATCTGAATACGTTGAATAGTGATTGATGTCATAGTGTTTCACAAGTTGTTGAAACTTTGAATTGAACCACTCTTTACCATCGTCAGTTTGCAAGTGTTTCATTGGATTCTGCTCAAATATAGGATGCATTGCCTTGACAACTGCATCAGCTGACTTGTTCTTTATCGGAATAGCGTAAGCATACTTGCTCAGACAATTGATAATTGTAATAATGTACCTGTATCCTTTGTTCTGACGTGCATACGGTATCATCTCAACTAGATCAGCCTGATACAGATCATCTAGCCCCTTCACAGTTACCATACGTGTTGGGAAATTCCGACGAGCTGACCTGTGCAACTCTCTTGCTATTGTAGCCTTCTCCATACTGATACATAATATATGTTTACATAATATATATACTAGGCATTGAAATGGCGCCAGAATGTCAGTGATTGTTGCACACAGTCACGTTTTTCCTGGATGGCGCCAAGGTCAGTACTGCTGCACACAGACATGTTTTTTCCTGCATCATACCAATGAAGCTGTCAAGGTCAGCGATTACGTAACACATTTGCATAATATTGCGCAATTCCACAGACATGTTTCATTGGTATGGCGCCAAAAGGCTAGTTTAAGTCAATCATGGGTTAGAAATTAGTAGCCGACACGTGGATATACAATATTTATTGACAATAGAAATGATATACATACAGTTTAGTCCATGATATCGACAAGCACCCAATGGTACAGCTGTCCCAGGTTGGCAGCAATTTCACACAGTCCTTTGCCAAGAGGGAATTGTAAAATAATAGCATCATTGAAAAGATTACTTATGAAGGCTTCAGGAAAGCATAATGACACTGTTTCCACAAAGTTTTGTAATGTTCCAAATGGTTCAGGTTGTTCTTCGTAGCCGAAACAGAATAGTGGTTGTAGAATCCAGTGGTTGCTGGTAACATGTTGACAATCTCCACAATCGCACATTATATCGCTCTGCTGGCTCCACTGGTGATGGCTGGTGGCGGTGAGTTGTCCAGAGTCTTCGGTACAGCTGTAGTAGTAGAGAGCGTAGGACAGTGTGGTGTACAGACCGTGTCTGATGCAGCAATGATGGCTTCAAGAAAGCCCAGCGATGTGAAGGATGGGTGGAGACAGGTGCGCAAATTGTATGCGCAATGGACTCGTTGGCACAGGTCCTCCTCCACATTGCGTTCTGCAGCCAGCTTCATGTACCATTCGTTAACGTCACGGCCCATTGCATCAATGGCTTCCTGTGTAGTATTCTGGTGTAGCACCATTCTTGACACCAGGCACTGATGTATGTGGAACACATTTGATTTATCCAGTCCATGCTCCCTTGATGTTAGAAATTCCTCAGTTCTGTACTCTGGGTCCAACGAGCTAACGCTCACAGCAGCCGCCACAAGTAGATAGTATGTTGCATGCATCATGATTGAAGGTCATCCGCCGATGCACATCCATTTATAGCCTCAATGCTCATTAATTCTTGGAAGTAATCATGACGTCACTGCTGTCCATGACGTCATCATCACTGCTGTCCATGACGTCATCATTACGAGCCCGCTTCGAGGGAGGCTGGTCTTCATCAGTGGAGGTTCTTTTGTTACTGAGCTGATGGTGCCCAAATGCCATAGTGCTGATGCCATCATTAGTGAGGCGGGGTATTGGATGGGATCCTTATAGGTTATAGTCCAGCAAACTCCCACATGCCCCTCCCCACATGCTCCCATGTATGATTAAGTCTAGAGATCATTCTTCATAGTCCAGCAAATTCCCCCCATGCCCCTCCCCACATGCCTCATGTATGACTAAGTCTACAGATCATTCTTTATAGTCCAGCAAATTCCCCAGATGCCCTAGCCCCAGAATATGACTAAGTCTATAAATCATTCTTTATATGTTATAGTCCAGCCCCACCCAAGGCCCCTGACCGATCGGCCAAGGTCAGTAATGCTGCACACAGACATGTTTTTTCCTGCTTCATTGGTATGGCACCAAAGGCAAGTGATTACGTAATGCATAATGTTGCGCAATTACTTGTTTTTCCTGCATTGGAATGACGTCATACAAAATGTCAAGGCCGGTAGGCTAGTGAGGCGGGGTATTGGATGGGATCCTTATAGGTTATAGTCCAGCAAACTCCCACATGCCCCTCCCCACATGCTCCCATGTATGATTAAGTCTAGAGATCATTCTTTATAGTCCAGCAAATTCCCCCCATGCCCCTCCCCACATGCCTCATGTATGACTAAGTCTACAGATCATTCTTTATAGTCCAGCAAATTCCCCAGATGCCCTAGCCCCAGAATATGACTAAGTCTATAAATCATTCTTTATATGTTATAGTCCAGCCCCACCCAAGGCCCCTGACCGATCGGCCAAGGTCAGTAATGCTGCACACAGACATGTTTTTCCTGCTTCATTGGTATGGCGCCAAAGGCAAGTGATTACGTAATGCATAATGTTGCGCAATTACTGGGGTGGGGGAGGGGAACATTTTGCAGGGGGAGGGGGAGGGGCATGGTGGAGGGGGAAGGGGGGGAAAGGTCAAAGGTCAAGGTTGCACTGAAATTGGCAAAAATATACTACTTACGTCCCTTTTCGATTATTGAATAAGATATCTTACTGACTGTCTGTTGACCATGAATATGAAAACTTGTCAGACTAGACATTTTTAGAGCGGCACTGGTAACTTATGCTAATGGGAATAAACTTACCAAAAAGAGAAATAAATATTGGAACCGTAGACCTATAAAATCACTTATGTATTTGTGTCGTGTTTCGTTTAGGGTGCATATCGATAGTAGGCCTGATTTTTAATATTAGTAACTTTATAAGTAGAGTGACGATCAGTAGAAAAGAACAGCTTCTGCTTGAACCTTAGTTTGGAGAGTGAGAACGTTTCCTTTCATAAAGATTGTATACAACCAATATGATCAGTAATCTCACATCTTATAATATTTGAAATAATGAAATTATCATCATTCATTATCCAAGTCATCACTATTAGTCTATAATATTTTCTTGTTTTTTTTTTTTAAATTACAATTTTGCCTGCTTTCCACTGATTAACAGTATTAACTGTTTTGAACGCTTAGTTTCAAACTAAATATAATTTGAGTCTCATATTCTAGTGGCCTTATATAAATTGACATGATAAATGACATTGGAGTCATGACTTTGGATAATTAAGGAATTACTTTAGAGTTGAACTATCTGTTCTATTACAAATCAATTGAAAGTTACAGTGTTCTGAAATCCTGTAGACTGTTCTGCACTTCTGTGGTACACATCTGACACATCAAAATTAAGCCTGACCCCAACTAATTGACATTGTAATTATAGTAACTAGTGTATAAGAGTATAATTGTTGATCTGACTTGTCTTATACTCCTTAAATGGAGTCTCCAAGACGTAATCTAAAAAAAAAAAAACAATATGGAAATCTCCAAAGAATGTTTTGAACAGAAAGAGGGCCTCAGCGCTATTATAGCTGATCCTCAATCATAGTGATTGGGTCAAGGTGCATGCAGTACTGACTGACAATGTCAATCACCCTCCAGGTCACTAGCCTTGCAGTCGCAAATACTCAACTGCTTGCTCTGATTACATATACCGTCTCAATGTTAAATCAAAGGACAATCCACTTTACAAGAATTAAGAGCTTGAAGGTAATTAGAAAACCATTTTTATAATTCTAGTGGCTACTAATTTTTGCTGCTAGCGAGTTCATTACCGCACTCAGATACATCATTACATGTCCATTCAAATGCGTCAGTTTCAACAGACAATAGAACATTTATTTATGGTTTATATTTTAGCGAAAGTTTTTAAATTTGAATTAGCTGAACATATTTCCAGAAATGCTGCAGAGAATCACCTGAATGCATGAGAAACACTGGGAAAGTATTATTGCATTCTGAAATAAAATCTGTATTTTGAGAATAGTTCAGTTTCCACGTTTATTTTTTCATTGATGTCGATTTATTTGCATGTCAAATATAGTGGAGTGTTCATAATTGTACTATTTTCTCTTCATCAATATATATTATACTTGAAATTATTTTTATTTCCTGTTGTAATTTCTTTGTATTAATGAACTTCTCTGAGAAATTTTCTAAACTTGCTCCAGAGCTTAATTTCTAAAATTTTAGGTGTGTTAATGCTCATTTATTCCTATAAGCCAACCTCTCTATTTTCTAATAAGGCCTAGTTAAACATTCCCTCACCACCACGCCCCACCCCTTTAACGGTGCCTACTCTAAATTTTCTATAAACTTGTTTCGTTTCGCACCAACCATTTCGTATGAAGCATACAATAACCAAAACCGATATACGTTTTTTAATGAATGGTAAAACAAAAAAATAAAGCATTTTTTTCCATTTTTTAACCGACTTCCAAAAACAACAAGGTTACTATATTCGACCTGTTTTTTTTTTATGTTTGTACATCAATCATTCGAACAATATTGAACCGATTTCGATGAATTTTTTTTTAAATGAAAGAGCATCGCTCAGCGGTGGTCCCATACAAGTTTCGCAAGGATCGGCCCAATACTTAGCCCAATATTAAACAAAAAGGAGCATTCTTCGATGTCTTCATTTCAATCAAGTTTGAATAGGATAGTTCCACACATAACCGCCAATCGGATAACCGGTGTCGTTTACCAGGCTGATCATTGTATCATATGGAGCGCTTCACATCTAGACAGTTTTCGAAATCATATGATGCAATGCAATTATGCCGGGTAAACGACATCGGTTACCCAAAGCTGGTTAAGTGTGAAAGAAGTCTTTAATGTCCCGTTTTTGACCAATCACGTGAACTTAATTTGAATCGAGAATAAGAAGAATATAATATTTCTGTCCATATGTTCATATGAAAATTGTAAATAATTTAGTTGATGTTATTGAGCCATAGGAATAAGGTTATTTAGTTTCAATCATAACACAAAAAATATCGTACATAACTCGTCCGGGAAGATGTTTACCATACTCGTATGATAATACCGCACTCAACTTCATCTCCTGCGTTTACTTATCATATTTTCAGTAAGCACAATATTTTCCCCACTTGTAATATTTTATAAATATTTTATATTTTGTAATACTATTTCAGTGTAGGTATATTCTGAAAGGGACCACATCAAGATGAATCAAAAGCCATTTCACTTTTAAGAAGCCTTTCGCTATTATAATTCTCCTAAATACAATATTCCACATTAAATAAAACGTTGTAGAATTTTCCTTAGTTTATATTTTCTTATAAGTGGATTTTTAGTTACTTAAGTTTGGATGTAATTTGATAAATATTTCATAATCTAGGCTCTAAGAAATTTCTCATGTTTTCAAAGTTTGAAAATTCAACTAAAAAGCTTAAAATAAAACATATTTTAAAACAAAAAAAGAAACCGACTTCAGTGAAATGATAAAATACTCACGTACTAAAAAGTTTAAAATAAAGTATTTACTTTAAAGTGAGAAAATTTTAAATTTCATACAAGTAATCTTTTGAAGTCGGCGCCAAATTTCCCATAAACTTCTAAAATATAACAGAATTACTCTGTGATGTTTTCCATGACGAAATAATTGAACAATCTAATAACAAAACTGACACTGTATTTCAGTAAAAGTGAGTGTAAATCACATTCAATTGAAATACAGTGTTAGTTTTGATATTAAATAGAATTTCTTATCAATTACTGTATTTCAGTAAAAGTGAGTGTAAATCACGTATTTAATTGAAATACAGTGTTAGTTTTGATATTAGATAGAATTTCTTTATAAAATATTTGGCGCCGACTTCAAAAGATTACTTGTATGAAATTTAAAATTTTCTCACTTTAAAGTAAATACTTTATTTTAAACTTTTTAGTACGTGAGTATTTTATCATTTCACTGAAGTCGGTTTCTTTTTTTGTTTTAAAATATGTTTTATTATTTATAATACAGTACAGTAGTAATAATACATATCAATACGTAAACAGATGTTTTTGAAGATTTTCTCAAAAAGTAGTAAGTCAAGTGCTTATAATCTAATTTTATCTATGACCATGTCATAATTTATACATTACAGTTTCACAATTGATGCCAAAACAGCTGTCTTTTCGAAATGCTTTTTGAAACCCGTTGTATAAAGAGCTCATTATAGTACAGGTTCTACATTATAACACGGGTTCTGGACCAATCAGAAGCATTTTTGATGTATGTATGTATGTATGTTCCCTATACAGAGTGTCTCTGAACTCTCTACCGACCTTTTCAGGTATTATTCCTGGACCATAGACAAGCCAAAATATCATATCCAAAATTTCTAAAACTCAAAAGTTACTCGTATAGTCGCCATTTTGTTTTTTCACATGGGAAATATTAATTCGAGAACGGGTAGATATAATGGAATGAAATTTGGTATTCAGCTTCATTACCTAAAGACCTAATTACAGGAAAAAAAATAATTTTTTACAATCATTATTTAAAAAATGGCGGCTGCCTAAAACTTTTAATGTAAATATCTTAAAAACCGCTCATAATAAACAAATTACATTTATCACGTTTTATTTAGAGTATTTGGTTACAAATCTAATGACACCAAATTTACGGAAATCGATTTATAAATAACGGAGAAAATCAATTTTAAAGATATTGCATTCTTGTCAATATCAACTAATCAACAATATCAACTAATAATGCCATCGCCGCTAGTCTATCTTCTATCTTCTTTTATCTTCTTCTTCTTCTATATAAATAAAATTAGAGTTTTGTCTGTACATTTATCAGAATTGTATATTTTTTGGTTATTTATACGTTTTATACTTAAATACGCCGAAAATAGTCTTATCTCACTTTCTGTCTGTCTGTCACGGCCGCAAAGGCATTTTTCGCGGCCTTCTCCGCAAAAACGAGAGCATCGATCGGGATTTTAGTTATTGAACAGTATTGAAGACATTATTGGCAATGTCTTTAGCTATAAAAAACTAAATAAACTTTTTTTTAACAGAGTAATAAACGTTTAAAAACCAAGTATTGTGCGATTTTGGATACATTTCTTCTAAGTTTTATTACCACATAAGAACAAATCACGTAATTTATCAATCAGCTGTTCTCAAATATAATCTGAATGGTGGGCCCTTCGCGGCGTTATTTACGCTGTCTGCAAACTTGCGTAGTCGGAGCATTGCAGTCTTTTAGGAAACATATGACTGGTAAATCAAAGCTCATGTTATGTTTCATCAATTTTTTCTTTGTTGAAAAAAAAAATTTCTAATTTCAATTTATCAAAACAAAAATTAACATTTTAGGAAGGTGCGGTTTGTGCCAGGCTCTTGGGAATTCGCCAGGTAGCACTATTATTACCAAATAAGAACAAATCACGTAATTTATCATGATATATCAATCAGCTGTTCTCAAAAATTATTCTCTCCGATACCTGTCACTGAATTGCTTACGTTCTAAGTTGTTTACTGAGGACCCGTTCACACGTTACAGTTTTTGTGCGGTACAGTAAATTTGCTGTATCTGTTATTTTGCAGTGCTTTCGTTTGCATGTACATTTCATATTGTATGTTCACACAATACTGTTTCGACTGGATCCAGTAAAAAAGCTGTTCTAGCCGATTTCTACATTCGGTTTTGTCTTCGAAAACTGTATCGCTAAAATCAGCTGTACCGCAAAATAACTATCTGTATCCGGTGGCACATGTATTACACCGGTAATGGATATGTTCAAACGATACGCTTATTATGCTGGAAGCAGTCTTTAGATCGTCAGCATTGATCTCCTTCATTGATATTCTTCAGCATTGATCTTCTTATTAGTGAATTCCAGTGTCCAGAAGTGGAAGATATTAATTGTGAAAATTTAATTTCTCTAATATATGAGAGACCCGCCTTGTGGGACAAGACTTAAGATTAATATAAAAATAAAGAGAGAAAAATGTGTGGAATATTGAAACCAGAATTTGCGTACTTTGATCAAAATTTAAGAGAAACCTTCAGTAAGAAACTTATTTGAAAAAATCTTACACAAATAAAAAAAATCCTGGACTGGAATAAATAAATCTGAACTGGAAGCGCAATGGAAGAAGGAGGAGAGCACAGCAATAAGCAGCAAAGCCGGACTGTGTGAACATCACAGTACAGTTGACGCCGTACAGTAAAAAAACCGTACCGCAAAAAAACTGTATCGTCTGAACGGGGGGGCCTAAGCTGCTAACAACTTCATGATCGTTGCTATCAAAAAAGCCGAAACATATTTAGTCTTATTTCTAAACATAATCCGTACGAAGGACGGGCACAATAGCTAGTATTAGTATAAAAATGGATTTTCTCCGTTATTTATGAACCGATTTTCGTAAATTTGGTGTCATTAGATTTGCAATTAAATTCTCTAAAAAAACGTGATATATGTAGTTTTTTTATTGTAAGCAGTTTTTAAGATATTTATGTTTAAAATGTTTAGGCAGCCGCCATTTTGAAAATAATGATTATAACAAATTATTTTTTTTCCTGTAATTAGGTCTTTAGGTAATAAAGCTAAATACCAAATTTCATTTGATTATAATTAGCCGTTCTTGAATTAAAATTTCCTATGTGAAGAAAAACAAAATGGCGGCTTTACGAGTAGCTTTTGAGTTTTCGAAATTTTGAATATGATATTTTGGCTTGTCTATGGTCCAGGAATAATACCTGAAAAGGTCGGTAGTGAGTTCAGAGACTCTGTAGACTTCAAAACTACTTGACAGATCGGCATGAAACTTTGGGAATATGTTGTGTGAATATTGGGGATGGTTTCTGACCATAAATTTGAATAGGGGGGCTAATAATTATTATTAGTTAATTCATTTTACAGAACTTGCTGAACTTACCGGCCAAACAGCTTAAAGGAACAGCTGATAGAAGTCAACTGTTTTTAATCATATGGCAGGCCCCGTAGCAGCGTTATTTACGCTGTCTGGAATGCTAAGACTTTGCATGTAAGCTAACGATCAGTCGGAGCCTTGCAGTATGTAGGAAACATATGAGTGGGTATGATGAAATGTAATTATGCCAGGTTGATGACATCTGTTAACCAATGCAGCTAGAAATTTGAAATGTAGTCTCAGTAGGAGGTGGCGAATAATAAAATCAAAAACCCAGCTTCTACCCTAATAGTTGTAGGAGGTTTAAATTTGATATTGTAGCAATTATGAAATTGGAGTGAATAGAGAGGAAGAAGGCACAGTGATTCTTGGCGTTATCTGCTATGTCAATGTTTACTTTTAATTAATTAATTACTCTGCTTTTGACACTTTTATAGTGTTTACTTGGTAATTTGTAGAATGTTCTAGTTGTTTGATTAGAAATTAATGGAGTCTTATCGAATATTGTAGAAAGTGCTAGTTTCTTTATTTATTTATTTAGAAGATGGTAGAGAAATCTAGAGATATCTCAATTATGGAAAAGTATATAAATAGAGGAAGTCTCTTGTAAACGAGTTCAGTCTTTTTGGCAATTCGTCATGATAAACAAGTGTGACAGTTAAGTAGTTCAGTTATTGTTCTACGTTGATAAGTGGCAGTAGTGACAGTTCGCGTTAATACAGACAGTGAAATCCCGTTGGCGCTATTACAAACCATGCAATGAACTTTCGTTGTCTGTAGTGATAATTCTCTTGACAGTTAGAATTCTCTTGACAGTTATAAAAGTGATAATTCTTTTATCTATTACTGTATTGACGGACTTGTGCTCCGTCAATTAACTAAATTGTTCTTCCTCGACGTTTCTTTTTTAATATTATTGGACAGTTTTTTTTGTACAGTTATTATTTAATATTAGATCGGCCTTTTGACATTTAGTGATTGATTTTTGTTCAATTTATTGAAAACTCATTATCAGTTGAACGATATCGTTTTATCTGTTTCCGATTGCTTATTTTTGTGTAAGAAATTACTGAACAGTGTGAGTTGTGAATTATTGGTGTTAATAAAGTGCGAGTGATAAATTTAAGTGTTGCCAGCGTTATTTTAGACATAGAACCCGTAACAATATGTTCATTGAGAGGTGGTGAGTAAGGTTTTACTGTCTGAGAAAAACAACGAAGGAGGACTCTCTGATCAGCTGGAAGAGCCCTAGGACTAAACTCTTCCCTAATAGTCCTAGAAGGTTGAAATTTTAAATGTAACCACAGTGGGAGGTGGCAAATAATAAAATCAAGAATTTTTCATGAGAACGCAGCAACGCGCGTTGGGTCAGCTAGTTTTTTATATTTTACAAAAACTACTAAACAGCCATGCAAAAGTAACTGCAAATAAAGAAAACGTAACACATCGCCCTACGCTACAGTATTTTATTATTATTCGCAAAATTTCTCATGATTATCTGAAGAGATAGCGAGATGAACAAACTTCGGAATCAGATTGGCGCAAACTGTGCATTCCCTGCGTTCCGGCACTCTTGGGAGGTAAGGGAACGCCGTTCCCACTGAAATTAACCCCTGAAAATTTCAGTTTGCTATTGTGTAGCTTCCACTATACAGGCCTACTAAATTCCTGAATTTAACCACCGGAATTCTTGATACAGCTCTTTAAGTTTGGAATGTCAATTCTGTACTACATTTATGTAGGTGAGCTATTCCATATTTATTTTTTATATTAAGCATCATTCACTTCAACAACTTTAATAAAAATAAGCTTAGCATTTTTTGTGACTCATCAGTTACCATTGCGTTTTACCTATTTTTTCTCCTGTAAAGTAGGAATATTCCATCTATTTATTCTCATATTGCTACTTCTCTCAAAAATAAAAAATCAATAACAGTATTAATAATTTAAATTAATGTTACGGGTTCTAAGTCTAAAATAACGCTGACAACACTTAAATTTATCACTTGCACTTTATTAAAACAAATAATCTACAACTCACACTGTTCAGTTATTTCTTACAGAAAAATAAGCAATTAAAAACAGATAGCACGATATTGTTCAACTGATGAGTTTTCAATAAACTGTATAAAAATCAATCACTTAACAGGCCGATCTAATATTAAATAATATTTGTACAATAAACTGTCCAATAATATTCAAAAAAGAAACGTCGATAAAGAACAATTAACTTATGTAGCACTAGTCCATAATACAATAAAAACTATTTAGTAGCTCACTGGTATGAATTAAACAGGAAAAAGAATTGTCATTATAGGCACAGAGAAAGAATTATCACTATATAAGCACAATATATAGAACTGTCACAACTTGTTTATCACCACGAATTTCAAACAAGACTAAACTAATTTACAAAAGTCTCCCTCTATTTATATAATTTTCCATAATTGAGATATCTCTCGATTTTTCTATCAACTTCTACAGATTTCTAAAATAAACAATGAAAGACTTTCCCACCTTCCACAATATTCGATAAGACTCCATTAATTTCTATTCAAACAACTAGAACATTCTACAAAGGTTCAAGTAAACACCATAAAAGTGTCAAAAGCAGAGTAATTAATTGCTTAGAAGTAAACATTTACATAGTAGATAACACTGTTCTTCTTCCTCTCTATTTTCATTCTCACTACATTAATAATAGTTTAATTTTATTCCTAGTGAGATTTAATTTGTTTTATGATTGCCAAGTGTCAAATCAGAATGAATCAGATCAAGTTTGGAATGGAAAATTAATCTCAAATTTTTATTCTGTATTTGAATTGAAAATTGGTCTAAAATACTGAAATTTAAAATCTTTCAACCTTTGAAGTTAATAATACTAATTGTTCTCAAAATATAAAAATATAAATCAATTTGATGCAAGATTCATCAATAGAAAATGATCTAGTTGATGAAATCGTTGTTACAGATTCCACTACTCTAGAAAAAAACTTGTTTACTTGTATGTACAGAATACTGAATTATAGTAATTATGTAGGATAACTTTTGAATTAAAATCAAAATCACTTTTCGTAATTCATTCGTTTATTTCTTTTCACAGTAGTACTTTTTCAACGTACGTGTGGAGCTTATTCTACCGAACTAAACTGTTTATTATTTCAGTTTCCAATGGAAACTAACTCATATGTAATAACACGATCACATGTTTGAATGTTTACTGAAATGACCTACCCTACATTCGGCCATTCTGACAAGTGGCTTGTCCTCAAGCCGTGAACATAACAAGAAAAAGAAAAATAAAAACGTACGAAACAGGAATCATGCAAAATATAGAAGAGCGCAAAAAACAGAATAACAAAACACAAAAGAAACAGAAATTAAGAAACAAACATAGTTTAAATAGATGCCCAGTGCTTCATGAATTCAGCGTGTGTGCTGGTCTTCTTTGGCCCCTTATGTTCTCCAACACGCTGTAACTCATCCATATCATTCTTCAATTTCTAGCTCTGTGCCTCTGCTTCTAAATTTGCTTCACATCTTCTTCTTTTCATCATCTGAGTTTTCTTCAACTCAATCCCTATTTTCTGTGTTGCCAATCTCATTTCGATCTTCCTCTTCCACCTGTGTTTCCACTTCTGCATTCTATTGATCCACAGCTGTAGTTCGAGTAATGTACCTTCTTTTGTCTTAATATTGTTTACAATTTTCACTAGTTTACCCTTGTAAAACTTTTTTGCAATCGTTCTAACTTTAGCCTTCCGCTTGCGACTAGTTGAGTC
Organism: Conomelus anceps; assembly: GCA_948455865.1. Lineage (NCBI taxonomy): Eukaryota > Metazoa > Arthropoda > Insecta > Hemiptera > Delphacidae > Conomelus > Conomelus anceps. The sequence goes on along the minus strand of OX418217.1, from coordinate 68,220,936 downwards.
CGAATCTCTGGATGATGAGTTTGAATCACTCGATCCAATACTGGCTGATGAGTCACTGTTGTTGCTTGAAGATTGGTTTTCTTTCTTTTTCAGTTTCATATTTTTCTCTTCTTCCTTTTTCGTTTTCTTCGTTTTCTCATTTTTTGCTTTGACTGCTTCCTCTGCGCCAGGCGATGCTGAGGTGTTATTTTGTTCGATCACAAGACTACTGTTTTGTGAGGAGTTTCCAGCCAAAGGCGATGAGAACTCATCACGGGGGTGCTCTGCTTTAGATCTGATTTTTCGCTTCGCTTTAGATGAGCCAGTTGCAGTATCAAATTGTTCCACTTTTTGTTTCTTAACTTTAGACTCATCACAAGACTCTGTTTCCAAGCCTTCATACTTCCTTTCAATTACCTTTTCGCAACGAAATCCACCTGAAGAACTATTGTTAAACTTGAAATTTTCAATAGAACGGATTTGTTTGCCTCTATCGTACAAGTCTTTCATTCTTTGATTATCAGAGTCATATTCCCTTTTCTGGTGATCGTTTTGACTGAAATCTACTGCTTGAAATGATTCTTGCCAAACTTTGCTAGTAGCAGAACTTTTAGAATCCAAAACTCAAAATAATTTACCCCAAACCTTACCCATCACTGGATCTTTGGCAAACAGAGTAATTAGACCTCTTAGGTATACTGTTATTGGATGGCTCACCATCCGTCTTTGTTGAAGTTTCAATCTCTAATTTTCTCAAATAAAATTCCTTCTCTAATCTGTCTCTTTTGAGTTTCTCCTCACGTTCAAACTTTTCTTTTTCAAATTCTAACTTTTCTCTTTCTAATTGAAGTCTCTCTTCACGTTCCAACTTTTCTTTTTCAAGTCTCTCTTCGTGCTTACGTTCAGTGATAATATTTTCTAATAGATTCTTAGAAAACTAATCATATTGAACTCTTCATCATAGTCTTCTTCAATCAACTTCCATAACTGAACGACTCTAGGATTGTTAGGTAGAACAATATTCAATTCTACAGCTAAAATAAATAAATCAGCCTTTTTTGACTTTGATAGGTATGCCATTTTCAAAATTAGTTTTCTTAAAGTTGTTATCCTACCTAGAAACTAGGATACTTACAAAACTGTTTTTGGAGAATGTTCTATCAATATTCTTCAATATTCTATCAATGTTTTCTCACTTTATGAAGTCCATCCCGGACGAGGCCCCCAAAGTTGTAGGATAACTCTTGAATTAAAATCAAAATCACTTTTCGTAATTCATTCGTTTATTTCTTTTCACAGTATTACTTTTTCAACTTACGTGTGGAGCTTATTCTATCAAACTAAACTGTTTATTATTTCAGTTTCCAATGGAAACTAACTCATATGTAATAACACGATCACATGTTTGAATGTTTACTGAAATGACCTACCCTACAATTATATTATGTCCAGCTACATATATAAAAAACATTCTAGATGTTTCAAGCCAACTTTTCGCAGCCGAATGGAACTCGTAATCCCTGGCAACCAAGAGAATTTGATTCTCGCCACATTAGGCCTGAATTAAATAGTATGTAATCTGGTTTTTGTAGGAAACAAGAGACAAATCGAATTTAATCAGCTCTCTACCGGTTCCATCACTAGAAATTTCGCCTTGAAATATTTACTGACAGAACTTTGGATTTAGCGAAGACTGCTCGAATCAGTGACACTTTTTTTCTTATCTCTGAATAAAATGAACAAACCTTCAACCGTGTCTGAGGAAGCATTACATCAATTCGAAACAGCTATTTCAATAATTCACCAATAAAGTATTTTCAATTATTAATTATGCTTAAATATCAAGTGAAAATTTTATATGCAAATAAGTAACATGGAAAGTAATAAATCAATTGCATAAAAATACATTCGTATCTAGCAGGAGCGGTCCCAGCCAAAGCTCCGTTACTTTACATGGGGTATATAGTGGGGCTTTGTCCCAGCTCTGTTGGAAGTATGGGTGTGGGTCACAAATCGGATTTCGTTGACTTTACACGATTGCCCCTCCTTCCATATCCCTTCTCCAGTTAATTTTCCATTTTGGGGGGTCATGACGCCCTTGGTCCTTGGTATCTAGGCAAGATAATTTAGCATGACAAATATGAACTATTTGATTCAATGGCTGAGAAATCTGGATATTGATATTTTGAAGAGTATACATATTTATTTTTTAATCATAAGTTTATTTTATTAGTGGACACTTACCACAATGTTAAAAAAATGAAAATAATAGTGCCTGAATACTTAGATTTTGACAAATAATGCTTTACCAACTAATAAATCAAATGAACAGAACATGTTTACTCAATAAACATCAGTTGCTCGCACAATTTTCATGTTAATATTTGCTAATAGCCTACTATATGTTGTGAATTTAGTGTTTACAATCATAAACGGAAAGGTGAACTTGCAATGAAGGTTGTATGGTAAGTGAATGATTACGGAAATGATTGACTATGACTCCCACATGAACGCCCATTAACCTACGAGATGAGATAGCTCAATTTAAAAGCTTTCATTTTCAATGAAACGGGCTCGGTGGCGCACCCAGGGGGGCTTAGGGGAGTTTAGCCTCCCCCCTCCCCCCCAAGGAACCCGTGGTACTTAAAAATTGTTGAACATTTTCAAGAAAATTGAGTGTAGAGAGTGCAGGTACATTTCATGTTTTAATACTTTTTACATTCATTTAAATTTTTTCTATCCTCATGAGAAGATGCTTATGCAGTATGGCAGAATCATTTTGAACTCTTGAAACACTCTGTACAAAAAATACTTATGATGGACAACCACCCTCACCACCAAAATTTTACCTGGTTGGATGGGTAAGCTCCCCCAAACCAAAAGTCTGGGTGCGCCCCTGAATGGGCTTGAAATAGCTACCACAAGTAGCACAAAATTACAGACCTAAAAAATTCAGGTTGTAGACTATTTCAAACACGATGTCTTAATATACAATTGATTTCAAAAATTAATGAAAAATAAGGTATATTAATTGCATGCGCTAGCTACCGTACTTTTCCAGCAGGAAGTTTTATTACTACTGGTTAGTAAGGTGATCCTTGAAAGTAGCACTTGAATACCATTTATATTCACTCTCCGCAGTAATCAAACAATAAACACAAGCACAATAACATCAATCTTTACTTTTTCAAGTTATTCAAAGGAAACACTACACTCTTATAGAAACAGAAAACACTTCAATTCTGCCGACCTCCTCGGATCCAGGAAATATGCTTTGGTGAAAAATACTGAATCACTACTCACAAATACAAGACATTTTTTTCCTCAAAGTGGTTCTCCTGCAGAAGGTCAATATTTTTAAAACATTTATAATTTGTAGGCTACGTATTGGGTATGCCGGTATGGCATCATTTATAGTAGGCTATCAATGAGCCTTTCTTAATAATCGTCTACAATAATATTATGACAGAAATATAACATTATTCTCATTTATTTAATTTTATTATTTTTCTTTGGAATCATCTAGAGTTCACTTTCATGCTCTCCCCACAAGAAGAAGAATTGAGCTACTTTGTAAAGTACAATTCATGTAGAAACTTTGTCGAATTGAGCCTAAGAAAATGCACAATATGAAGACTTTTTAAGAAATGATGAATAAGTGCTCGTTTCCCAGAAATAAGCATAGCTTACTAGTGTTACGGGTTCTAATGTCTAAAATGGAGTGGCCGTAGCCGAATGGGTTAAGTGCTGGTTTGCTAGCCCAAAGATCCCGGGTTCGATCCCAGTCCTGACCGAAAGTTTTTACCTCCGGCCACTCCCGTGTTTCGGAGGACACGTTAAGCTGTCGGTCCCGGCTGCCTAAAAAAAAAAAAACAGTCGTTAAGTCACGTCAGAGGCCCTGAACTTATTCAGGTGCGACCTGATAACTCTGACACCAGACCTGAGCCAGCCAGGTCACACGATATTATTATTATTATTATGTCTAAAATAAGGCTGGCAACACTAAAGTTCACACTTGCACTTTATTTACACAAATTAGTCTATTTATACACACTAATTGTTTGTTCAATTAATAAATAGAAACAGATCAACAAATGACAAGCTAATACTTATTTTTTAGTAATTATTTACAAGAATTAATGAATAGTTAATTGCAGGCTGATCAATAACAAAACAAAACTAGAGTCCAATAAACTGTACAATAATGTAGAAAGAAATGATAAAAAGAGCAACTAATCACTTACAAAACACCAAAATGCCTAGTTGCCTACTGTACTCGAAAGAATGTGTAAGTAATTTGAATTTTTTTTTCAATTTAAAGATAAAATTCGAATGTAGGCGAACTGAAAACCATTCCTTGAAAAAGTTGTGGAAGCAAGGGAAAAGGGCAATGAGTGGCACCAGAGAGAGCAATAAAGTTCTCTTCTATTTTTGTGTAATCTCTTGAATTTGAATTGAACTAATACTGGAATATGTATAATGTATGTATAATGTATGTATATGTATAATGTACGTGTATGTATAATGTATGTTGATTGATTCATGTTGTTAATGTATTTGTTGATTGATTCATGGACTGACAAATTTCACGATCACAATACAATATATGTATGTATAATGTATAATGTATATAATGTGTAGAAATATAAAATTTATCTAAGGAACTTGATTCAACTTGCAAAGATAGAATAAATTAATATCCAATTCCAAACTTTAACTTATAGTAATTTTGCAATAAGAGTGACAAAACCCCAAAACATTGGGGATTCTGAGAGTTCTCCACCAGAGAAAAAATTACAACTCCAAGTTTTTTTGTGGCTATCAACTCTTCTCTCATATTATTTGTTGATTGATTCATGGACTGACAAATTTCACGATCACAATACAATATATGGGGTATCAGATCTGAACAGTAACAGAAATGAGCATTTGAAGCCCGTCTGAAAAAATATTGAGAGACCTTTTCTCCTTTCAAGCCTACTGTGTCAACTTAATTCAAGTGGTCTGGGGTACCTTCAAACCCATGTTGGGGGCTCCGAAAATACTGGGATCCACCAGCATCGTGAGGCCTTTGATGGCCCAAAGCCGAGGCAATTAGGGGACCCTTATTGTTTATAAGCGTTGAAATTTGAAATATTCTAGATGCAGCCTACTTGAATCTCTACCTCACATGTCTAAACTGGCAACAAAAACGGGCCCGACGAGCCTGCGGCGTCAGAGGCCTCTAGGGTCTGTTAGGCTTCTAAGGGGCCTCTAGAGGTCTAAACTGGAGAAAAAAGGGCCCAGGAGGGCCCTAATTGGACAATTTGGGGCCCCTTATTTTATTTTTGTTTTGCCACTTGCTTACATTTGTAAAATAATATGGCCCCTTGACGTTGAGGTCCAAGAAAACTTGCCTTGTTCGCCCCATACCCTCTGTAACCTTAATGAATTTATTATCTACAGTTAATTAAAGTGTTTAAAATATTGAAATTATAGTATTTTTTCTAGGTGTAACACTTCACGTATGAAAACTTTTTTACCTCCAGTAACCGATATTGTCGTATTACTATTTATGCCTCCCAACTCGTTTTTGGGGCCTCTTTTACAGGCTCAAGGGGGGTTGTAACCCTAACCCCCCCCCCCCGTCGCTATGCCACTGAATCTGTCACGCAGGTTTGTAAACTAAACTAGCTTGTTCACGTGGACTTCTTTATATAGCTGTCATAGTTGTATAATTCCAAGAGTTGGCGGCTTCTTGAAGCTTCAAGAACGCTTGGAAGGTCACAGAATATAGACCTCGATTGTTCAGGAAGTCTGAAGAAATCTCGAGAAATTCAATTGAGTGAGAGAGTTGCACACTTGAAGAATAAGAGTGACAAAGACATGTGAAAAGCAAGAGAACGCAGATTGGGTTTCAAGTCACGACCGACCATGAATGGAACGATCTACGCAGAGCAAGTGCGTAAATAACTGCTTTGTTTGCTTTTGTGGACAAAATGAAATATGAAAAACTAGGTAATTCCCTGTGATGTAACTAGGAGGTAGGGGTTGTGTTTGGTGGAGGGGTGACTAGTGATGTATTATGGCTGGCAGAGTCCTTATAGCAATTTGTGAAAACAATATAATAATAAACATTGGCTAATGATAATAATAATAGCATAGTTCATGACTAGTTCCTTTTTAAAGTAGGTTCTAGGGTACTTCCCCAAAAATAATCACTCTAAGGCCACATTTTAAGCGATTTTACACAATAATTTTATTTATGTTAACATCTCAAACCATGTTATATGTCAAAGTGCTCCCCCAAAGTTTTTGAAGAAATAATCTCTCTAATACACATTTTTATAGATTTTTTTTTCTTTTTTTTTTTTCGAGGATGAAGCCCACATGGGTCTGAGACCTGTGCGTGGGTAATGAGTTGGATGATGGTGATTGATGAGTTGGACCTACAGTTTTAGGTGGGTTCCGAACCACCGGGAAGTGATTTTCAGCAGAGAACATTGTCTTTTTTGCTGGCCAATCTAATCGGTCACCGTTACGAACAGGACTTACGAGAACGCAGCTTATCTATCTGATTGAACAGATACCAAATCTCCTTTGACTTTCTATTAAAAAAAAAATGTATTTCAAGGCTTGTTAAAGCTCCATAATTTATTTTGTCTCTGTGGGGAGGGGCAGGGGGATCTACCACCTGATCCCCTCCATAGCTACGCCACTGGTCATTTCATAATTTTTATTATTTTTTATCATTTCCATCGTATTGGGTAGAAACTCTCTATTTTCTGTTCCACCGCGTTTGGGCAGAGATTTATGATGATATCCAACTATTCTATTCTTTGAGATGACATCTCTGAAACCATGTCCTGATCGTCTTAATAAAATTTTGCAGAATTAGACTATGCATAAAATTTTTTTATGAATTTGTATTTATTATTCGTGACCGACTAGGTAATCCAACTATTTACACTATTGACTCTTTTGACCAATGCCCATATAGGAACTGAGTAAGATGAATCATAAATATGATCGAAATTTTACGAATTCACCTGACAGCTAACGTAATAGTCATTAATATTATAACGTTATTTATATTAAAATTATTAACATTATAACTAAGGTGACCAGACGTCCCGTTTTTAACGGGACAGTCCCGTTTCTGAGAGTCATGTCCCGATGTCCCCACCATCCGTGTCCACCCATTTGTCCCGTTTTGGCAATATTAGTTACTAATATTCTGCATCATGAATAGGTTTTTTCATTTATTGTTAATTATCACTGCTCTAAATTATCTAAAATCTGAATTTAAGTTCTAATTATAATTGAACCTTAGCTTCAAAATCCCTCGTTATTATGAGCAGACTCTTATTATTCTTTGGTCGGTATCGGATGGTGAACATCGATGGTATCCCTCGTTTTAATATAAGATGTGTGAGAATGATTACAAAAATATCTTCGCATAGGGAAGAAATAAAGTTTTATTTCCTATTTTCAAACAACCCCCCCCCCCCATCCGGTATTCACGTCCCGTTTTGGGGCTTCAAAAATCTGGTCACCTTAATTATAACGTTAGTAAAACTACAACATTAGGATTCGGACATCTACAATCTCCTCTCCGTTGACGTTTCGAAAGTGAAGTTTTATTGACTGTTCGTTGGCTCACTCTAGCGGCGTAAACAGTAAATAGACATCACGAGATCGGTCGACACTCGACGCGCTCATTATATGATAAAAAGCTTAATTCGATGAGCTGAATGCAGAATGAATTGCTGTCGGTGTGCGGTGTCCTCACCACAACACTCAACAACAAGCAACCCCACTATCTCTCTCAACAGTCTCAACGGATGAAGATCACTCAAGTGTGTCGATTCCTAACTAACCTCTTATTCATTTGATCAACTTGAGAGCATGCAACGGATTATGAGTTGATTAACATTCGATTTTTGGTCATTCACTATGAAAGTTAATCTGAAAAATGAGTAGTCTATCAACCAAAAATAAACCAAGAAAACTAATATAAGTTTTGTACGAAAGACCGCACACCACACATAATATTGTATGAAGGCTGAATTAAAACACATCATACGTTACGTTAATTGGGTATTCATGTATCCACTTTCCAATTAGACAACAGACTAATGTTAAAACATGCCTTTATGCAAAAATGTACAAATATGTTTTCAGTAGTATTAAAAACTGTATTTATGAAATGTAAAAAAAACCAAGTGATTCGAGAGCCGAATTAAAGCTTCTCAATGCAATTATAGAATTCTAAAATTAGAATAATGCATAAAGCAACAACATTTTACAAAATGTGTGGAAAATTGACATTAGAAACAGCCTACTACGGAGACAACACAAATCCTAATATATCATTTCAGAGCTGTGAGAAACTGTGAAAACTGTAGCAATCTTTCTCAATAATTAATTATGACTGAATATAACATCTCTATCAGCATGGTGACCTATTTGAGCATGCTTTACTAACTTATCAATGAAATCCATAGTCTGTTGCAGTTAAGTAATGATCATTAATATTCTACAATAAGCTACTAAGAAATGTAGCATAATATGATAACAGTTATTGCAAGATAGGTTCTACAAGCATCATCCTATCCCTGCTACACTGCTTAGGCCTATACCTGTATCTACAACATAAAAGTTTTAGCCGCATTGAAGTTCTGCTTGGTTTGAGTATTTGGGTAAAATTGCTGACTGTTACAGAACAAAACCTATTACGATCACCAATCTTAAACAGTTCGTTATTGAATGAGAAAAAATAATTGCGCAAAAATCATGCTACAATTACGCTCTTTTTATCCAGCTGAAGGAGTATTATCCCACTTTCACTTATTACGAAAGTAATCCAGCTCTCATTGTTACAGTAACGCTAGAAGAATTTTAAAAATAGATAACTTAAGACTTTTTAATTGACAAAAAAATTAGAGACAGATTTTTCTACTTCACAGATTGAACTTCTATTTGGTTGAGTCTTATTATAACTATTATAAATCCTGCATTTCAGTAAGTTGTATTTCCGAAACTAGTCAAGAGTATAGAATAGAATTCGCAGGAATTATTTAGAAAGTGTGCTATCTCTACCTAATTATCATACTTAATCGAAGTCAAATGGGACCTCGATTCTGTGGCGATAATCAATATTGTTTTCATTTTTTCTCCCACACTATATTATAGTTCATATCTCTACTATGGCAGCATAAATAGTCCAGCTTACTCCCTTGTTTATAGTGGAATGCTGCTGGTATGTGTTATCACTAGGAGTATCACTCTCACTCTCCACGTCTTCACCACTATCAAACGAGAAAATGAATACAGTTTTATTGAAAGCCTAGCCTTCTTGTTACTGGAAATAATGTGATGAAACTTCCCACTCTGCAGCGAAGATCCGGATACATCATTCGAGAACATTCCGAAAGCAATCATTGAACAAAACTTGATCTTCAAAAGAAGCCTTGTCTTGGACAAGGCTATTACATAACAATAGAACAGCATGTTAGCCGTCGACGCCTGCTTTAATTGAACAGGCCATTGACATTTCATAGGTCCATCACTGCGGTGAGGTCGTTTAAAATATTGTAGGCTATTCAAAAGCATTGGTGGCAGAGGCAGAAAGGTATCTACATCACACCATGGCTGAGTTTAAAGAAGTGCAAGGCTCGTATATTGTCCTAGACTCCAATAAGTTTACAACCACAATGAGATAAGGTTAACGTTCTATGAAATAGGTCAAGAAATGAACAAGGCTGAGTAGGATCAATTAATTATTGTCTTCTAGTCTTCTTCCAGCTGGTAGAAAGATCCAGCTAATTGTAGTTTGCATCGACAGGAAATTAACTTGAGAAATAAACAATTCAACTTTTTAATTAATCTACTTTCAGAGATTATTCCGGCCGTTCTCTTCAAGTACGCTTTAAAAAGTTCAATTCAACATTAGATAACAATACCCTCATGTTCAATTCAACATTTATTTGGAGAGAAACATTTGTAAAGATGAAGCCATCTTAAAGACAATATCCTTATACAGTCTTTATGTATTAAATAATTAATATCAATGTCAGTAATATAATATGTAGGAAATGATAGTAAGCTAAAACAAAACTGTATTGAATAGGACTTGACCAGTAAATTTGGAAATTCATCGTAGGAGATAGGATTTCCCAACTACAATGATTCACATAAAATACTTGATGCCGTCTTCAGAGAAGATGCTAGTTTTCTCCAAGTATCATGAAGTTCATTTCATTCATTTTTGTCTTATAAGTTTGAACATTCTATTCATTTGGGTGACTAATATTTTATAATTTTCTTCTTGATCAAAGTTAGTAATGACAATGATTTGATGGAAGTGAATTATTTGTTTTTCTAAACAGTATATCTTCACATACCATAGTTCTATCTTATTGTATTACATTAAATCAATTATTTTTCCGCATTCGCATAAACGACTAAAAACTTTACAATAAAAAAAAAACATCATAATTTCCACTCAAGGTGTAAGTGTAGCAGAACTAGGTGATTAAAACTATTCTTCTCCTTTACTATTAAACTCCTTTTATCTAAATTCTTATCTAGAGAACATTAATCAAATAATCTCAATACTTTTCTACAATAAATTAGCAATGAATGATTAACAATTAATTAATAGAGTTGATCATAACAATGAATATGAGTAAAGTTATTTGAAAACGAGGTTTAACAAGTCATGAGGACATTTTAATGGATTCTTTACAGTAAGTTATATTATTTATTTAGCACATTTGCGAAAATCTAGATAGTAGTTATTAATTCCAATCTACGAACTACTGACTGCAAACAATAAAAAAAATCATATTTACTATTTTTTCTTATTTTCGGCGAATTGCGATCCAATTATCATACTAACACAAAATATATCACGAATAGCCCTCAGTCTGTTGATATTCTAATTGTATTGATTACCTTAATTTGAATTGTACCTCAAATAATATACGATACTGTAAATAAAAACCGCTAATTATAATGCTAGTTTATATGTCTGTTTCAGTCTTTTCCTCCTTCTTAAATAAATGCTAATTCAAAAAAACCGATGAAAGTTTTTTATAAAACATTCAAGGCCAAATGAATGTTTTACTACTTCGGCATTTGAAACGAAATTTAGCACTAAAACAATTATTCATCAGACGTCTCTACCCAATCATTACAGGTACTAATCAGTAAAAGCAACATTCCTTTCTTGCTCACATCCTCTGCAGTCGGCTTGAGAAGCACGCAATTAGGCTATATAGTTTGGGTTCAGTGCATTGTCAAGTTCGGAAAAAAATTCATTGAAGCTTCAAATTGAATTGCCTTCTAGTATCTCACGTATTGCGACACATGAACTAAGAATTTATTATTATCAAATAGCCTGCGTGCTTGAATTCCAATAATTAATAACTCGACACCTTTTAAAAAACCTGGAGTAAAATAATAAACCTGGAGTGAACGACTGTGTTCTGTTTGAACACATAAAATTAATATGAAAATAATAAGAATGTGCAGAGTTACATAAAATAATAAGCAACAAAAAAAGTAGAGGATCGTTCTCCATTCACCAGGATGAAGTAAACTGTGATTCGGTGGGTGGATGATGACAAGGAGTGGAAAATAAGAAGCTTGAAGACAGTCGTCATACCAAGTATTGTTGATTGTGCTCTATTATAGTTTTTATAGTAAGTTTTTTTGAATTGTTCAACATACAATATACAACAGTCCTGGGCTGTTTTCATTTCCTTCAATTAAATCAGATTAATATCACATTAGTATTCATTCACCTATCCATCCATCTGTTATAGCCTATTTTTATAAATCGATTTGTTTACAAACTAATCCATGAGATTAATATAACATAGAACAGGTTTACAGACAATATTTGAATTGAATCTGATGCAGCCCTGTTTCAGGCAGTAGCATGGACAGCAGGTCTTGTGAGAAATAAAAAATCGAAAAATTATTCATAAAAATTACATGAAATTTGTTCTTGTATTGAAAAAAGAAGTATGCTCGCAAAATTGACAAGAGTTAGTCGATCCATTCGAGGGGGAGTGATGAATGACCACGCTTACATAGTCGTTGAAATTGGACAGTTATCAAGACCCAATCTGTAAAAACAGAATGTTGATAGTCCTTTAATGACCTTCAATGAATCAGGTAACGGTTGATTAGTGTTCATATTTATGGCGCTGATGTGTCAGCAATGATTGAAACTGTAGTTAATTTGAAACAAAGTGACAGTGATGCCTCTAGTGCTATCGATTTCCTCGTCAATTCCAAAAATAGTGCGATCGGATTAGATGTAAGATTTAAGCTTGTGATTTCATAAGAACACAGCCTGAAGCTGTCAACCAATTAATTGGATAGAATATCTTATTTCCAAACTATGCTCTTGATTAATTTCCCTCCATTAAACGCCGGTAACCTGGTTCACAAATTGGCCTCTCTACTAATAGGAAATATAATATAATTTCACACTGAAAAGAGAGTAGACAAGTTTGTTGTGGGAGTATTTGTCTGATAATGTAATAGTATTCATGTCAAATAAAAACAACTAAATTTAATCCAGTTAACAAGTGCCTATTACAGTCAGCATCCTGCTATAGACTGCTGTGTGTTTTATTGGGTTGAATGAACAAAAATAGTCTAGATTGGGATTTGAAAACATTACATGCATAACTCTGCTACAACTCTAATGTATGTACTCCTTTTAATACTCCTTTTATTATTGAATTCAATTATTGTTTTATTGGTAAAAGGCACATGGTGCCTGAACTTGACACCACGCTTGGCAAACACTCCATGAGCGGACTGCCAACAGTTCCTTGTAGAATTTATCTTTTCTCCAGTAATTATCGTAAGATTGGAAAAAACTGTTTAATAACTTTATTTTAAATAGCGGCTTGGAGGTTCAAACATTGTATTATGACAAAGTTTTACAACATCTCGCTGAAATCATAATTGATCGAACAAAGAGATGTCTCTGTTTCAAGTCGACCGGTTTGCATAATGTCTGTCTGTCTGTAACGCATTTACGGATGAACGCATGAACTCTGAAATTTTGAATGAATATTTCTTTCAGGAATGATCAGCGATATGTGTGTAGGGATTTTCGAAAATTGCTTACATTGGAAGGATAATGGAAAAAAGGAACGGCACTCAAGCCTTTTTCTTTGGAAAACATATGATTTTTAAAATGGCTATCTTCATCATATGCAATTAGATTTCAAGATAAGCCCTCGGGCTGTGGTTGAACCTTCGTGAGAATAACATATTTGATTAACAAATCATTAATAATATTGCAATTGAGTATAATAGCAAGTGATTACCAAGTAAATGATAATTATACGAATTCAATTAATTGGCCGAACAAAGAGAGGTCTCTGTTTCAAGTCGACCGTTTTGTATTTGTTTGTAACGCATTTACGGCTAAACGCGTGGACCAAATTCTATAAAATTTCACATTGATCTTCCTTCAAGCAATGCCCAGCGATGTATGTGTAAGGATTTTCAAAATTTTCTTGCATTCCATGAATATTTGTAAGGAAAAAAGGAAAGGCACTCTTGCCTTCTTCTATATAGGAAATATGTTTATAGGAAATATGTGATTTTTAAAATGAGCATCTCCATCATGCAGTTGTAATATGCAGATTTATAGTCGGGTGGTTTTAGAATAAGATTTCAAGATAAGCTTTCGGGCCCTGGTTGATCCATCACAAGAATAACATATTAGTTTACGGAAACAAATCATTTCTAATATGTTAATTGAATATAATAACAAGTCATTGCTGAATAAATTACAATTATAGAAATATAATTAATATTGTTCTATAAATTCATTTATCAGGCATATAAAATCTGATCTGAGCATTCAGATGTGTGGAAAACAGAAACACAGCCTTGGTGATATGATAAAGAGTGGCTTTTTAGGAAAACAGACATGAGATAGATTTCGCAAATTAAATCAAGGGTTAGGTCTGATGATTGTGTTTAATTTTGCAACGATAATTATCATTGAGTACATCGAGTGAGTTCCTCTGTGGAAGCGCCCTTATTCTCGGGCGTAAGGTCTACAGTTCACAGAACTACTAGTAATCCAAAGGCTGAGGCAATCTAATTCATTCCTAATTCTTTTTGTGATGTATTTATTCAATCGAATAATCAATCTCAATTTCAATCGAATTAGCTTTTTGAGAAAATCAACATGCAAATAGAATTGTAAAATTTCAGCTACCCTATGAACTCAATATAATTACTGAAAATTTAGTCATGCCATTTATTAACTATTTATTGTACACTGATTTAACTTTGTGTTTTATAGTCGGACTAATTCTTTGATAAAAATTCATGAGCAGCTACCTATTAATTACCTTTACAAAATCAAATTCAACATAACTATCATTTTTAATTTAAACTATTTCATACATAGGAGAAATTTGATGCAAGGTAAACAATTTGAAAACCTTCGAAGATCTTGCAGCTCTCGCAAATACAGTAGAGCCTAGTTTAATTGAGGTAATATGGACTCGGATAACACTGACTCTGTTTAGTACAATGGACAACTGAATAAAAACCCAAAAATGTTAAACGTGCATCTATTGTATCTATTAAATAATGTATTTTTCTTCATATTAATTTACCATTGATGTTTAAATAAACATTGTAATAATAGTGTTGGTTTGTTTATTTAACAAAACACACCATTTCGCTGCATAATAGTGCACCTTGGTTGCTCACCAATACTTCGGTTAATCCGAAACTCGGTTATTAATGGAGACTCTCTTGTAATTGAAGATGATCTAACGAAAATTATTAGAGTGCGCCATAAGTTCGATGAAAGTTTAAAAAAGTTTGGTTAAAAGAATTTGGTTTAGTCCGAGTATCTGAGACACTCCAAGTTGGAATGCCACCAGAGGCGATTGACCATGATTCCCTGGACACTAGTTGATCCAGTCGCCTGACTGTCAGACAAGTTATTAACTGACCAATGGGAAGCCCCAGAGACCACGCCATCGGTCTTGAACATAATAATGCACAGCTCCAACATCTTCCCCACCAAACGATGCGGCAGAGCAGAAAGCTCTCTGTCAGTCTACAAATACTGGTACGGTTCATCATTGAAATAATAATAATAATAATAATTAAATAATGCTCTATGTTCATCATTTAAAAGGATGCTTGTGGAAATCTAGATCAGATTAAGATTGGAAGTCTCTAGATATTCAAAGTTTCTTAACAAACTAATTTATATTAGGCTATTATTTTGGGTGCAGTCGAACTGCCTACGGTCGTTCTCAGAATTCAAGAACCCCCCTAATTAGTTGGTCAAACTGCGCATATGGTTTCGTCCCGGAGTGATTTCGTCCGTAATTGATAGCTTGATAAACTCGTGATCCATTTTTCGCTAATTATCAAAGCTATGGGATTTGTGAAGAATGTATTAAAAGCCATAACGTCATCGACGCTAAAAGTATCAGAGATCAGATAAGTTAGGATACTATAACCTACCAGGAAAGCCGTGGCAGTTGTCTAGGAGTCATCTAGATTGGAAGCTTGGTAGCTAGCTCTTTTGACAATTGAACAAAAAGATAGTAGCTCGTTTGGCAGTTTTTCAACTCTTATTTTTTCGATGAACCACCGAAGAAGTTATGCAAATACAATATCGGATTAGGAACCTACATTGAGTTTTCAGTCAAATGACATAGGTATTAGGTAAAGAGGAAGGAGGTGAATCATTAAAAGATTTGATGAACTGCAGAATGCACGATATTGAACCCTTCTTCCAAAAAAGGCTGCTTGCAGTGGAAAGTTAATGCTATGCGCTGGTTCATCAAATTCCTGTGAGAAAGGTAAAACAGGCCTTTGAAACAGGCCTAGTGTAGGCTTTATACGAATTTTGTTGGACTCTCTTATAAGAATAAGACTACATTTTGCATGTCTGTGATAATTTTTATAATTAAGTTATCCTTTACTTGATAAGTCAGTTTTAGTACAAATGAAGTTTTAAAAAGTTCATCTAATCAGAGCTTAAAAAGTAGTTCAATTATGAATGGATTAGTAATGTTTGTATCGATTTATCAGTATGCCTACACTAGTTTCTATTTTATTTCATAAATAGTTGAATGGAAAAAATAGATGGCAAATATAAAATTGTTTACAGTTGCTGAAATTTGTAAGATAACTATACTACCAGAGAATTTTTGTGTTGGATTCAGTGGCGGCCGGCCAGGGGAAGGCCATGAAGGAGATTTCACCTGTGAATTTATTCATTTTCGTGACTAATTATTTTGTTACATTTTTTTGTTTTTCACTTAGTTAATTTCAAAATGATTTTGAAAATTACATTAGAATAAATAGAAATTATTAGAATTTCATTACTTTAATAATCATAGCTGCAATGGAGCACTCTACAATTAATCACTGACTATTGTTAAGCCAGCTAAGGTCTGTCAACTAGCAAGTGAAGGCATCTTGTTCAGACAGAAAAGTCCTTCACTCATTAGGAAGCGGTTGGATGTGCATTCACTGGTTGTCATGACAACGCAATGTTGTTGTTGGGAATGTTGATGATGTAGTGAAGGAATTCAAAATATCCTTCACCTGAACTTATTACAAACACTCGCTAGTAGCGCTGTGGTCAGAGGCAGTCTGGCCGTATGACAGTTTATTATGAATAATAAAGACGAAATTGTCACAACCACATTTATTAAAACTTCGAGAAACTAGTTTCGGTTGTTTATTCGCGTAGTGAAGCAGTAGGATGCAGTAATAACATAACCTGAATTATTACTAATCATTTCACATATTATCATAAGCATTAATTGTTTAAAGTCAATTCCAATATTGGAGTATTGAATAAGCTATATTGAAAAACATTCAGTGCATCTTCAAAGTAATAAGGTATTATGCTACATTTTGTTACTAATTAACCTTTTTGGTTACAGTTCCGTTTGTAGTCCCATAAATAATTGATAGTTAATAAGAGATGTGTTTAGCTTTGGGTTTGAAACAAATCGAGTTTGGAATGGTTCATCAAGGCATGTATAACAAATCATTTGAATTATAATTTATGAAAGTATTTTGACACATTAAATTCGTTATTACTTAGTTCAAGTTTTGTGAGTTTGTCCATGTAGGTTGAGTTGGGTTTGTTTGGGGATGGGTACACTTTTATTCATAGAATTTGCACAGTTAGTTATTATTTTGATTAGTATCAATGGATATTCCCAATGACTTAATTTGTTCCTTGTTGGAAAACCCGGCTTGTTGAAGGCTTCTTATAGCTAACTTCAATGAAAATGTTTCTTTGACCAAATAAGGATGAAACTTGTAGTTCAAGCTGTCTTTTTCCTCAGCAAGCAAGAGCTGGCTTTCATGGACAAAATAAAGCAAATGTTTCTTTGAACCAAATAATGATGAAACTTGTAGTTCAAGCTGTCTTTTTCCTCAGCAAGTAAGAGCTGGCTTTCATGAACAGAATAAAGCAATTTATTCCTTGAATTGTGGCAATTTTGAATAACTTTTCAATTCCTTCATAGAAATAAGCTTCAAAGAAGTAAGCACACATTATGGAAAATACCTATTTTCACAGGCGAATCTAAAACTATACAAAATAAAGTTATTGAATGTATTTCAAAACGTATCAGAGAGATTTGAAATCTGAGACAGTTCATTTTTTATGATATGACTGATATCATTCAAAACACATAGTGCTTCCATGTTGTAGGAATGTTACAACAAAAAGTAAATTATTTGAGAGATATTTACGTTTCTATGGTGTTAGCTGTGACAGAATTTGTCGTCTTCAACTCATTACCGTTGCAGGCCTCAGACCCAAGTGGACTTCAACATATAAAAAAAATTATTTATTTGATCTAGACCCCAAGAAGTCTTATAATTCTGATAACTATTCGAATACCCTCGTTATTATTATTAGCAAACAATTAAGGAATACAATAATTATTAAGGAACAATTTTTTAAATAAAACTGTTGATGCATGGTATTTCTTGTCTAAATTATGACAAAATTGTCAATATTGGGATTAAACTTTTACTTTTAATGGGCTGTTTGAAAAGGATATCAAAATCCTCTATATATAATACTTTGACATCCCCCCCCCCCCCCCAAAAAAAAAGATTACATATATTTACCATCCTATATTAGTCTTAAGCAAATGATCAGCTCTTTATGATAGCCATGAGCCGTGCTAGGTATCTGTTTAATCAGATAAGATAAGTCACAAGTGCTTGCGCCCTAATTTATTTGGTTTGTCCTTCACCATAATTTTGGAGTGCGAGCCGCCACTGGTTGGATTGTGTTCTTCATTTATGAGGTGTTTGTGTCTTATGAGAGAGCCAGTCTATAGTGGGATAGAGCGCGCCGGGTGCTGGCTGGTCTCATTATTTATAAAAATCGGACACCCGAAGACCCGCGTGAAGGGACCACGTATTTGTAAACTGGAAGCAGGGATCCCTCCATGATTACACAGGCCGTGATCCTCTTCTACATACCTAATATAATCTTACTCTTATCCTTCTTCAATAGCCAAATATTACTTCACTGACTGACTCATTCATCTTAATTTTACTAGACGGTTCAAAGGAGCGAAACGATCTTACTAGCTTGTAACATAGATTAGGGAGTAAGACAAGGGCGGATCCAGCAGGGGGGCGCGGGGGGCGCGCGCCCCCCCCTTGAGGTGGTGTGAAAATATATTTTATGGTTAATACTAGTGAAAAATGATACATCATTACATACTTTATACATTTACTAAGTAATCCAACCGATTCTAAATTTTTATTTTCCTTTAACATCCTTTTATAATAATCCAATTTGTATTGGTGATAGTGATGTTATGGTAGATATCTAGAATTAATAATACTACTGTAAAATAACATTGTCATTAGTCATATTTATTTAAAAAAAGTAGACATGACTATTTCGGCTGTTTCTCCATTTGGTATCACCAGGGCTGGATTTAAAAATATGCCCCGGACAAGAGGCATATAATGCTGGGGGAGGGGAGGGTGCAAAATTATCCGCAATTTTTTATGATTTATTAGAAGAAAATTTATGTTTTCTATATTAACATCACTTTAATTTGAATGATTCACTATGCATAGTTGTAGGTTGTATGATGTAGTGCCTATGTATAACTAACTGTAAGTGCATAATGAGTACCAATAATTAAATTTTTTTGTAATGTTACACACATTTTAGAAATCGATTAATTCCTATGTATTCATTGTTCATGTAACATTACAGTGGCGTAAGTATAAGGGAATCAGGTGGATAGATCCCCCAGAGACAAAATAAATTTTAAGAAGCCTTTAGAGACAACATTTGAAGAAAGAAGATGTCTGAAATCGGTAGAAATGTGGTATTAGATGGATTATTTTTCAAATAAAAAAAACCGACTTCAATAAAATGATACTTAAAAAATTTAATATTTAAAAAATTAATAATATAGAGCAACCCCAAACTCTCCTTTTAGAAGAAATTTTCAAGTATCAGGAAAGTACATTACCAGAATCAGAAAAGGCATTTAATTGTTTTACTAAAACAATAAGGGCCCGGATCACACTTTGACAATAATGCAAGAGCTTGATGAAATTTACTTTCACACATAACGTGGGTTGAATTTTCAAAATAGATGAATTCATATCTAGAATCGCTTAAATGAGGTTTCAGGAAAATTGTCTCATTCTCTATTCTCTCTTCGCTGAGAATAGGACTCAGGTAAGTATCAGACACGCATCTGATACTTCTTACAAAAGTTAAGTGCTCGTGTAAAATTCAAGTTCGTATCGTCATTGACTTCAATAGTACGGTACAAACAGTTCATGCACGGATGAAAACCACTGAGGAAATTTAAAAAATATACTCGTATATTATATCCCTTCTTACTAGCTCTATCCCCTTGAATAGGCCAATAAATGATTATTGTTGCTTACTTTCAATAAGGTTTCAGGTCTGAACATGTGTCAGATCATGATAATTTTCAATTAATTTTGCTATAATACAATAATCATTTTTGTAAAAAACTAACAGCAATTTTTTTAGTGTGCTTCAAAAAAATAATCTCTAGGCATTTTCTACATTTTTTCCCAAGGATATCCCCTGGACACCCTCCCATGTGGGGTTTTCCATAACCCCCTTACAAAGATATTTCTAGCATTAAAATTAAAAAAAAAAATTCTGGCGAGTACCCTGGACCTCCTTTTTGTACAGAGTATTCCATACCCCCCTTACAAAAATCCTAGGGTGCGCCCCCCCCTTACAAAAATCCTGGATCCGCCCCTGGAGTAAGATGATTCGTCTATGCTAGTAATGAGTGAATTTGTTACTGTATGATATAGATAAGTTTATTTAGACCTTATTGATCATCTTTATAAATACTGTATTCTAGTTAATCAGTCATAAAATTGATTGAATTCATTTTGTCCCAAGTCGACTTAATGAAATGTCATTAAAAATGTGTGCTATAAAATTAGTATTTAACAAATACAAGTATATTTTTCTACCATTATGATTACCATAAAAATATAATTGTTACATTGGAAATAGCCTCTATTGAAACATGAAGTATATTTTAAACAAACAAAAGTGCCTGACTTTTGCCAAGAAGAGCTTGCCAATTTACTATAATTGTACGAGAAAGATATTACTCAACTCACAAACAAAAAACCTTCACGAATTATTTCAATTTATGCCATTCACATTGAAAAATCTCTAACACTTCAAATTAATCGGCTAATCACCCAGTGCTGATAGCCCAAGCGTGACTGAAGTTGCAATGAAAAATTGAAAGTTGCCATCATTGAAATTCAGTTAATTGCAATTGAATAAACTACAACTAATATTTTCAATTTAGATCGTGTAAACTACAATCTCCGTTGTGTAACCGCCTGCCGTTGTAATTATATTTATAGATTTTTAGGCTTTAAAATGAAATACTTTTCATGGATTCCAGGATTTCAACCTTCAATAAAATTGACTACCATAGGAAACATTTTTCAGGGTAAGTTTTTCTCGGTAGGCTTCCATAATGATTTCCTATTTTCGTAGAAAAGATATATCATCATTTGCAGATGATAGGGTTTTGCTAGCACAACAGAATAGTATTTTGATCAGCACAACAAACCACTCTCCAACTCCATTCGAAAGAATGTCATCGTCCCATGGGCTAACTCTTTGTTCTCCACGAACTAGTTCTTTCAAGTTGAGATTGTTGTTGAAGATCATTAAAAGTTAAAGCATCCAGAAACGTTTGTAGATAAAATGAGAAGGAAACTTAAGGCTTGGCTGTTAACTCTTTCCCCTGAATATGTAGAAGGCTTGTTTCGAGTGCTTGGTTGAGTAGCCTACATCCTACAATATAATATGATACAAATTATTAATTTGAAATTTCACATGATTAATTTTTCCCTTAAAAACCTTGTAATTTATCCTTTTTTCATTTTTTTCTCTGATGATTTGTTTCCATCCGACTCCCTCCAGCGGTCCACAAGTACTTATATCTTGTGTGCTGGACTGTACTTTCTCAAGATACTTATTATTATTGTATAATTCATCTGAGTTGCAGCGTGGTTTACATTATCTTGTAATTCTTATGTATTTTTATTTTTAGTTTATTTTTTTCTTTTGTATACTGGATTGACTTCTTTTGCTTTTGATTATTAGTTGCAAGTTCTGTAATTTTTGTTGCTGTTGTTGTTGTTGTTGTTCTGTTCGTATTGTAATTTTGTATCTTGAGAATAAACTTTATTATTATTAAATTATTTACAGCTCATCTAATTGACATTTTTGCTAATAACTTGCAGAGAGTATTATAATTGAAATAGAATACAAGTTTGAGCAGGATTGTGAAAATTGTTTTACGATCGATTCTCCAATGTACCGGTAGTGAATCGACGCGTGGTTTCTTTGTTTGAATTTGTTGACCAGTTATTAAAGCAAAGCACGTAGCAGTAGCAGCCGCGCGACCGAGCCTGCTCACACCATAAACGCAGCCAAACCTCATATGTAAACAAAGCTGACATTATTCGAGATGCAATGACTCTGACCTCCCCTTACCCCGCTTATTACATTTTGGCTTTGGTTGCGTGTATACGTAACCGCTACTGTGCCGAGTATGCGACCTTCGCCACAAGGCTGTGGGAGCCTATCTATCAGGCGCTCAATGCACTGCCAATAAAATGGACCTACTCTACGGCCAGGCAGGTTGGTGCCAGGGCGTAGACATACATAAAACTGCTCACGCTCTCTGTTAATTAAGCATGCATCGTTGAACTAGAACTAGAATACAATAAAAATGAAAATAATTGAATCTCATCTTGAAATGAATTATTACACTCTTTGTGAATTTATGACCCGATACAAATAAAATATAGAAGTAGTTAATGCAGCGACTGTATTATGACTGTCCTTCTTAAGACACAAGTCAAACTCACATCTCACTTGTGTCTTAGTAATGAAGGCAGTCGTAATACATGAAATGGTTGCATTAACCACTGTTTTGTTTGTAGAGTAATTTATCGGGCCATAAATTCACAAAAAAGTAATAATTCAAGATCAGAATGAATTATTTTATCTACGACTACTGATAACTTACTCTAACTTTAACTTACCGATTCCTTGGATAACTTACTGAAGCTAACATAACCTAGAATGCTTAATTGTTGACGATCGGTTGTGGGCTAGGAATCAAATTTAAAAACTCAATTTGATTTCGAAATGTTCAAATCAGCTAATGTGAGAGTTTGATGATGTTTAGTTCGACGCTGAATTGGCCAAACGCTCTTATGGGTCTAAGGCCTAAATTGAAAAGTGACACAGGTGTTATATATATTATGCATATGCATTCATATGATGCATATGCATTCATAGGCCAAGAAATTTATAAGTCTTAAACACAGGTGTTATATAGCTTTATTAAACAATGGTTTTGATTAGACACGAGTAAAGACAGTTGTTATGACATTATTTTATGTACTGTAATAACTAACTGCTTTATCATGTAGTTGTAGATAAAATTAATAAACTATTGTGAATCCGAGAAATGTTTTGAAAACCCAATTTATTTTCATAAGTATAAACTTGCTGTGCAGAACTGACCTTTTTTTGAGTTGCGGCGGACGCGGTCCAATTTCTTCTAGTCATTTTAAATAGCATTCTTAATTACTGAAACAGCAAAAGGTATCCTTATACTGTGGCTGGCTGATAATTGCATAATTACCTCTCTGAGAAACATTGATATAATGAGGAATAATCGTAATCAAAATCTATAATATCTTCATTACAGCACAGTAGTAGGCAATTCTGTAACCAGTAATAGGCAATACTGGTCAACGCTCAATGGCTCATCTCTACTCACCTCTTTATTCCGGGTTTCATGAATTTCGGAATTGACATTTTTCCCATTACTGAATCGTCTTTTATTGGTGAGAAGACTCTCACGGATAGTTCCGCATCGCCTTATGAGATGGGAAATTGCCTCATCATTCACGCTCAAGCTGACTAGTCTTAGGCTACTCTCAATAGAAAACAAGAATTCAGACTAAGAGTTCATATTAAGAACTCAGACTAAGAATTTGACTAGAGTTCAAATCGAAATAATTTAAAAATATATATGAGTTTACGTTCTGAGCAGTTATTGAGAAGAGAAGAGATATGGAACTCTAATTGAATGATGTAGGGTAGGCCCATATTCACCATCATAATTCTACATCCATACATCATCATTATCATCTACTATCAAAAGGATAATAATAAATCTATTCAGAAGAGAGGACCATTATCAATGCAGCGCTTATCCTTCTAGCTAAACCTACTTGAGTCTTTATAGAGTTCAATTGGTGGGACATTAGAATAGAAGTATCACCTTACATCACTCTCTACTGAGAGATTTAATGTCAATAAAAAAATAGCAATTTGTCGACAAAATCTTCTTGTATTTGACAATATCTTGTAATAATTCTTGTAATGCCTACTTGTATTTGACAATAATGGTTGCGAGTACCAGTTAGTGTCTGCAACGAACTCTCTGATCTTAGCTTTACTTAGTTATTCCTAACTGAAAATCCAGTAGCCAAGTATCATAAGTAGGTGATTCCACAAAAAACTTACAGTAAAGGGGGTCTGACGTTGGTGGTCAAATGGGCCCCCTCCACCCAAATGACCGCCTTTTGGTGTGGCAAGGTGAGGTAACTCATAGTATGAGATCCAATAAACCTGAAAATGTTCTGGCACCTCTTTTACCGCATGTATGCCGCATAATTGAAATATTTCACCTACAGCTGAATTTAATGTTGTTATAGGCTAAGAGATTTTCAAGTCAAACACCAGTCAACAGAATTTCTCTCTAAAATACAAAGAATGCTCAGAATTGAGTCATTAAAACTGCATTAGAGGTCAATGCTTGTATCGTTTGAATTGTGAAAACTGCAAAACAACCTGTTGTCAATAATTTTAGAACGGAAGCTGTGAATTAAAACTAAATTTTGTTGAAGTAAAATAACATTTGTCATAATTTGCCTACCCCATTCTCTATAATTAGTTCATTAATGATTTCCTGTTTTTGTTTATTATCGGAAAATATTTCAGCCCTCAGGTGGTTAGTGAAATAGCAGCATCAGAGAATGTCCTCATTAGAATATTATTTCCAATGAGTGGTGAATTTTGTCTTGACAATAGTTACATCCAAGTACTCTACTAATTTAAATTGACTACTAATTCTTGGTACTTGTTATGTCGACTCTAGTCACCCGACAGAGTCCACTCACACAACTTAACGTTCTCAACTTTATTCACTCATATTCAAATCACATTTTAATTTTTTTTGTTCTGCTGCAAATATAACTTATTTAGGCAGTACAAGAACAAGAAGAGTACTAAGAATTACTTTACTGATCACATGGACGGCACTATACATTTCTTAGTGGATGTCAGCGCCGCCTATGGACGTC
The DNA here is from genome assembly GCA_948455865.1 of Conomelus anceps. Taxonomy (NCBI): domain Eukaryota; kingdom Metazoa; phylum Arthropoda; class Insecta; order Hemiptera; family Delphacidae; genus Conomelus; species Conomelus anceps. The sequence goes on along the minus strand of OX418217.1, from coordinate 68,195,982 downwards.
AGCGCAATAATAAACGGTAGTTAGCGTACTATTGAACACAAGCAATGCTCATGAAGACGCTCATCTGACGTCCATGCTCCAAACTATTCAATTTCTCGGGCTCTACGAGAAACGCCTTAATAAGGCTGAGATCGTGACGTCCATGCGATCAGGCTTTAGTGGACAAGTGTTGTTGTTTAATGGACAATTAATTGATGGTTCATCTACGTCATAGAATAGTTATGCAATTAACCTTAGCGCACTCTTCTGTATTTTGTATTATACACTCCATGACTCAAAGACAAGTGAAATATGTCATTAGAATATTCAGGATCAAGCTGGATTAATAGAATCGATCGCTCATTAGAATAGAATAGAATAATGATTTATGAACGAAAAAAATACATGTTCTAGAAAAGTATTACAAAATATTGTTACGGGTTCTATCTCTAAAATAATGCTGGCAACACTTTAAATTAACACTCGCACTTTATTTACACATATTATCCACAACACACACTAATCAGTTATATCTTACACAAAATAAATCGATCAGAAGCAGATAAATCGATAATGCTCAGCTAATAAAGATTTGCTATATTACTGTACAAAAATCAATCACTAACTGTTAAAAGGCCGATCAAATATTAAATAATAACTGTCCAATAATTCAAGAAGAACGTATAAAAAGAACAATCAAACTTACGTAGCAAAAGTCCGTAATACAATTATAGCTAAGAGTAGAGTCCACTCATATAAAATATAAAAAAATTCTCACTAATACAGTCACAATATACGGCGATTATCACTTTAACAATAAACAGAACTGCCACTTGTTATGTCAACGAGATTTAAACAATGAATGAAACTGATGTTTACCTAATCGTTCGCTTTAAATAGGTTTTATCATCATCCAGAAAGACGGATAATTTTCTAAAATGTTCTATCAAATTCTAAAATAAACAGATAAGACATTCTACAATTTTCCATAAAATTCTAAATAAACATTCCATGGTCTCTAGATGGTCTAAAAGGCGAGGGGGGGGAGTGAAATTAATCGCTTCCAGAAATCAATATCATATTGACACTAGCAGCTACCCGTCCTTCGTACGGATTATGTTTAGAAATATGACTAAATAAATATGTTTTGGCTTTTTTCATAGCAACGATCATGAAGTTGTTAGCAGCTTAGTAAACAACTTAGAACGTAAACAATTCAGTGACAGTGTTATCAGAGAGAATATTTGAGAACAGCTGATTGATATATCATGATTAATTTATTATCACTTACCCGGTGGTTCGGAACCCACCTAAAATAGTAGGTCCACCATGTTCCCCGTAACATGGCACAAACGGCGAGGTGGAACTACCCGTAAGGGTCTCCCCACCATTAAAAGCCATACGCTTATTATTATTAATTACGTGATTTGTTCTTATGTGGTAATAATAGTGCTACCTGGCGAATTCCCAAGAGCCTAGCACAAACCGCACCTTCCTAAAATGTTAATTTTGGTTTTGATAAATTTAAATTAGAAATTTTTTTTTTTTTACAAAGAAATAATTGATGAAACATTAGATGAGCTTTAATTTACCAGTCATATGTTTCCTAAAAGACTACAATGCTCCGACTACACAAGTCTGCAGACAGCGTAAATAACGCCGAAAAGGGCCCACCATTCAGATTATATTTGAGAACAGCTGATTGATAAATTACGTGATTTGTTCTTATGTGGTAATAAAACTTAGAAGAAAAAATGTATCCAAAATCGCACAATACTTGGTTTTTAAACGTTTATTATTCTGTTAAAAAAAAGTTAATTTAGTTTTTTATTGCTAAAGACATTGCCAAAAAGGTTTTCAATACTGATAAATAACTTTAATCCCGATCGATGCTCTCGTTTTTCAGGAGAAGGCCGCGTAAAATGTATCCAAAATCACACAATACTTGGTTTTTAAACGTTTATTACTCTGTTTAAAAAAAAGTTAATTTAGTTTTTTATAGCTAAAGACATTGTCAATAATGTTTTCAATACTGTTCAATAACTAAAATCCCGATCGATGCTCTCGTTTTTGAGGAGAAGGCCGCGAAAAATGCCTTTGCGGCCGTGACAGACAGACAGACAGAAAGTGAGATAAGACTATTTTCGGCTTATTTAATGTATAAAACGTAAAAATAACCAAAAAATATACAATTCTGATAAATGTACAGACAAAACTCTAATTTTATTTATATAGAAGATAGACAAGCAGATAACGCTGAAAATCACTGTTCCTTCTTTCCGCGTCCGTGTCTATGCATGACTTATAAGCTGTCAGCTGAACGCCTCTCAGCTGATAGCCTATTGATAGATACAATCAGGTACAATAATAATTTTCAATATTATTATTATGTTGCTTTTGAAGTTCTACATAGTTATAGTTTAAGATTGGTAAAAAGCAAAAACGCAAATTAAAGAATTAGCAAAAGTTACACTCAACATTTCCTTTGAAAAAACCGAAGTACTAACAGACACTAAAAACTCACCAGCTTTTTTTGGAAATTAATCAGTTGAGAATAAAGAGAGTGGAGGAATTTAGGTGAATTTCTAGGTGAATAAATAAGTTGGAATTCCGGAGAGAGAAAAGCCATGGAATCCAGGATACAAGGATAGAGCATGCAATCAGGGATCCAAGATACAAGGATCCAGGATGCAATTCATACATTATAGAACCGTTATAAATCCAGCAGCAGCAGAAACACTAGTCCAAACAAATACAGAGCCCATACAAATCATAAGGAAGACAAAATGTAACTGGTTTAAACAAAAACAACTCTACTTAGATGAATTAGATATTCCTGAAAATATAGTAAAAAACACTGCACATCTGAGAAAGTTGCTGAAGGATGAAAATAGAAGATTTCAAGAGAACCCTAAAGTGGAAGGGGAACTGTAGTGTTTGATGAGAGGAGAAAAGTAACATCGTAGAGAATGAGAGATTATTGGCGAAAGCGCAGGGAACATCGACAAAAGAAGAATAATTGATTTAACGTACCTACTCCAAAACGGGTGATACGAAAAAATTTAAATAATAATAATATCAGATTTTAGTTATTCATATATTCACAAGAATATTATTTAAAATTGCTTCTGAATTTTTTCATGAACCATCCAAATCCTCTGATCGATTTAGCGTGATTAGAAATAACTTTCTCGGAACCTTCCTTATTTCTGTAGGCTTCTGTACAAGAATTTGTAACCATTTCTACACTATTTACCTATGCTTTTAATCACTATTTACAGGACAGTAATCGCCCGAAACGCCATTTTGCCAAATTATTAATTATCAATATTCTATTTATTTTAATAAAATTGATAGTTCAATCTGTATTATAAATGAATAATTCAATTTTATCAATAATTAATAAAATTATCTCGCATCTATTGTCACTATCTTGACTGGTTTTGCAATAAAACGATTCTCCAATTCTCTCATATTGTATTTTTTCTATCTTCATTGTTTTTATGCGTAATTAGTATCGAAAATCAAATTGATGTAGTCCATGCTGAAAGAGTGCTGAAAATGACTGATAAAAATAAATTTAGGCTAAAAATGACTATAATCAAAATATCTATAGAGAAAATAACTATAAGAATTACAGCCTGAAAATTCTACTCAGCCTTTGTTGAGTTCACAGTTGAGCACGAATTCGAACAATCAAATTATTGGCTGTTTGAGAAAAAAAATTAAGTCATCTCAACGAGCTTCATTATCAACTCTGAGAGTCAGCTAATCAGCATGAACGATGTGCGTAAATTTTATGGTTACATGTTATCCTTTGCAGTTTGCCAATTACTAATATTGAAGAAAGATTAATGAAGGCACAAGACTTGAATCACAAGTTGATTCAAATAGGGACCACTCCTATTTTCGAATCATGCGTTAATTATTCAAATTACTCTGTCCAATGACTATTAACCTAATGAGATCAGACATAACAGACAACAAGATTAGTGGGCAGTGAATTCAAAATTGTAATGGTTGTGTTCCAATACAGCACCAAATTTACAAATAATTAAGCGGATGGCTCAGACACGAGTGCACTGTCATTTTTTTATACTCAATTTAAAATTTCTTTAAAACATAATGTGAAACATTCACAGCCAAAGAGATGGTTTTTAGTCGAGCCTCGGATGAGCGGCTCATGGTGTACCATCACTCCTTCACCTTGAACATTAAAATTATAACGAAGGAGTGAGTAGTAGGCTACAACATGATCTGTACAATGTTTTGCTTAAACTGGATTGATGAATAGATTTCTTCACGGAAATAGTTCAAAATGTAGTCGACCGTGAATTCGTGTACGTGATATTCAATTCTTGAAGTAAATATAAACTTTTCAGTTCAATCAATATGCGACGCATTGGCTATTTACTCAATTGACTATCGCATTACTGCATTTTAAATATGGCCTTCCTGTTTCAAATACTGTATATCACGAAACAGTTTTTTGTTAGATACTGAAATTGGATGTTAGCGTGATGAAACAATGACGTAAAAAATTGAAGACACTGGGAATATTGGGAACTGGGAGTGATTGTGAGTCAAATCCCTTATAACTACTGACAATCAGTGGAGTGAGTGTTGGGTGTTTTTTTTGTTGGGAGGGGGGGGGGGGGTTGCTGCTGCTTGGGAGGAGGGTATCCTCTAGGGACCGCGACAAACTGGCCCAACGACAACCTGACCCTGTTTTCCAGGGCCTGGTTGTCGTTTGCGCGCAGCGTCAAACTGAATCTGGAATATGAACCAGCTTGTTATCAGGAAACTTTGCTGTCGTTTGTTGACCAAAACTCATCTGGATCAGTTTGTCGTTTGCGTGCAGCGTCAAACTGTACACCTCTGATGAAATGTGGACCAGTTTGTCGTTTGGTCACTATGTCGTCAGTGTGCAAGGGAATAGGACCAGCTTGTTGTTGGGTCAGTTTTTCACCGTCCAATCCTCTAAGCTGTCATGACAAAAGCAACCAGCAACGAACCTGTGAGGTAACTACTTGAGTGAAGTTAGTGACCTGCGAAAAAAGCGACCATCATTGATTTTTACCTGTGTCCTAAGAGGTTGACACTTACTCTGGCATACTGATTTCCATCACACTTTATCCAGGCTTTGGACTGGCTAAATGATAGATGGATATTTCTATCATTTAGGCGTGTTTAAAATCAGCTAGAAGATAGCGTCGTCAGTAATTTTTTTATTCTTTTTGAAATTTTTATGCTTTTTTCACATTTTAAGAATAATATTTACAGATATATTAACATATATTTACAGAATGTTAGGTTAGGTTATGTTAGGTTAGGTTAACCCCACTATAGAGTGGGACGGATTTTCACAAAATTCCTTGGATATACCCTCCGACGGATTTACCCTCAATCATTTTGGCCGCTTATTTCGCGCATAAGATCGGTTGAATGACCTCGAACGAGGGGGGGGGGGGGGTGGGCGAGACTCAGGTAGTTTAGCCGCTTATTTCACGCATAATGGTCTCTTTTTTCGCTGGTCGCTTTTTTCCCGTATTCAGAAATCTTTATCATTTTTTACATTTTTCAAAACAGCTTGAAAAATCTTTAAATTTTTCAATTTTTTCACTTAGGCAGGTTTATAATCAGCTTATAGAAAGCTTCATCAATTTTTTGTGTTTTTTTAGGTTTAGAAAGATTTGTCAATTTCTACATTTTTTGTAGTTCTTTTTTTTAGTTATTTTTACAGAATTTCAATCAAGTTTTTGAAGGTAACTGCGTGTGAAGACATTGCCTATTTCTTGCCAAAAAAAGAAAAATTGCCATTTTCTTCACATAGTTTTATCGCTTGTCAAGTTTTATCACTTTCTTGTATTACAGGGCTTACCCTTGTTTGTCCTTGAAAATTCCATTTCACAATCCTGAAAAATTATTTAGCACGCACAGCTACTGAACTGAAGTGAACAAAAGCAACAGTGACAAGTATTGGTGAGGTAGGGGTTTGGAACATGGACGCCGGGATTCCCTGTAATTTGGGGGTCTAGGACAACTCGCCCGACTCGCCGCGGCCATCTCGCCGCCGGGTACCAACTCGTCACGGCCATCTTATATAAGAAAGAGTGATTTCCCCCTATATTTCATTGAAACCGCTTCTCAGTGATATTTAGATGCAGGTAATGATTCGACATGATAAATGAATAATTTTTTATTTAACCAATCAATCATACAATACTACTGTATAAAAAAAAAACACAACGAAAACATGTCCATCGGTAATGGGGGGGATGATGATGATGATGAGATATGAATGGCCCTACAGTTTCAAGTGGGTTCCGATTCCGAACCGCTGAGAAGTGATTTTGAAAAGACATAACTAAAAAAACTAGAAAACTCAAATCAATCTTCAAATGTGTAGATTACAAATTTGATTTGACCTCACATATAATAATGTACATTGTACATTGAAACATGTTTTTAACAATTATTTCAACCTAAAAAAGCCGAAACAACAGTTTAATTGGACAAAATTGATGAATAAAGGCATTTGTACACAATAAAAATTTCATCAAATAATCGCATCCAATAAATCTTGTCCAATCTTTGACAAGACTTTAAAAGTCTTCTAAAAACTTAGACAAGATTTGAAGCAATATGATGGACTTTGAAGGGATTCGAAGCAGTTTGGAGCTCTTTTATTTTTATTGAATTGGATGAAAAATTTAATCTTGTAGCCTATAAACGCCTTAACGCACAAAACAATAATGGTGTACATATGTGGCCACCCATGACACGGAGACGGGTACGCCTGCTGGAGTGTTAATTTTTGTTTTCGCGGCGAGATGGCCCGCGGCGAGATGGCTCGCAGCGAGTTGGTACGGCGGCGAGTTGTCCCATTCCGTCACTAGATGAGTTTGGTGACCGTCTAGAGCGGCAAATCTTTGAGGGCAGCTGATCAACGGGTAAAAAGGAGACGATTAACCAAATTTTGATTTCTCTCCTGAAAGAGGAAATTAAATATCATATGAAAGCGGCTGTAATGCCAACCAATAATTTTTATTGCTTATTATACTCTAAATATAACACGTGAATGTATTTAACAAACGAGAAATGAATAGCTGATAGACAGGTCCCGATAAGCATACTCCGTGATCAGCGAACTTTAAAGTCCACCTTAAATTCAATTAACTAACAACTCAATTAAGTTACAACAAATTTTTTGGTTCATACCTCATATGGTATTAAGGTGTATCGTATTAAGGTGTCCTCTCACAATTTTGGTGAAATATATGACCCTTTGTACAAAAGGGGTGTCGAGGGGTCCTCCCGTAAGTTGGCCCGGGCGCTGAATAACCTACCTTTGCATTTCTAGGAGTTTTGTTGGATAGAAGATTGACCTGGGCACCATACATTGAGAAAATATGTTGTAAAATTTCATCTGGGGTATTTGTCCTGCAACAGCTCGCTAGATTGAATGACAAAAAGTTACTTTTTACAGCTTACCATGGGCTCTTACTGTCACATATTAGGTATGCTATCTTAGTATGGGGTAATTCATCAAAACAAAATCTTGATAGGGTGTTTAAGATCCAAAAGAAAGCGGTTAGGTGTATAGAAAAAGTAAATAGATTGGATTCATGTAGGCCGTTGTTCAAGAGACTTGGTCTCCTAACTGTACCCTGCTTATATGTGTATGAAGCTACTTTATATGTAAAAACAAATGATATTAACCAAAATCTTGATGTACATGATTATAATACAAGAAGCCGAGGAGATTATCACTTGGTGAGTCACAATAGTAGCTTATTCAAACAAAAACCTAGTTATATTGGTAGGAAATTCTACAATAAGCTACCGCAGTTTTTAAAGAGTCTTGAAAATATAGAAATATTTAAAAAACAATTGAAAAAATATTTAGTTGATAAAGCTTTTTATAGTGTACAAGAGTTCCTTTCACATCAGAATTAAGCCTCACCTCAACTAATTGATATAGTAATTAATTATGGTATCTAGTGTATATGACTAATGTTAATCTGACTTGTCTGGAGTCTCCAAGACGTAATCTACAAAACAAAATCTAAAAGTATTTTCAGTCCCTGCTATTAGAATAGACTTTTATTCGAGTTGATTAATTCAATTGTTTGTATACAGCCATGAATATAATACCGGTCAATCGCGCCTGGTCCATCACGAGCCAATCATAGGATAGGAATATGCTGACATAATTGCTCTAAATTGAAGTCTTTTTCAATTGACACAAGATGAACGAAATAACGAATTGCTGTTTGCAATTGAATTGAAAGTGTGAGCACGTGGTCAGCAGATGCCGAACATGCAACGGATGTATGTAAAAATCTATTTTATTTCGCGCTTCACAATTAATTTGTGAGTGACATCAGATCAGGCGCCATAAAGCACTTGAATGAAGAAAATTGCAAGGCGTGCCTTCAATTTGCAATGCTGATTGTCAATAATCTTCTTAGTGGGTTTCTTCCAGTACCTCCAATAGGACTAAATTAGAATTAAATTTGAATCTGCAATTGAATTTTTTTAGAAAAAAATCGTTATAATTGAGTTGTTAGTTTAATAATTGAATTGGGTATTGTTCGTTTTCAATAGCTTCGATCACAAGGCATATTTCTCTCTCAAAAGTGACATTGGAGCTACAAACCTTTAATTTTTCAAGAACTATTTCAACATTTGAGTTGCTGTAGTGTACAGTTATATCCTTATAAAAGTGTAATCCGCCAGGGATGAACCCAGCATTTTTTCGATGGTGGATATAAAAAAAAAATTCTGAGGAAGATACCACGTTGAAAAGGCCTTCACCCTCATGAAGGATGTTTTACTGTTTTTTTAGAGTTGTTTTAAAATTTCGTGAAAGGATTAATTCTCTTTATTCTCCACTCGGATCGTTGGAGTCTGCCGCGCGTTATTGGATAGAATTCAGCATACAGCCATCGCCGTAAGCATAAAATCAACGAACAGTAAACTTCCATTATCAATTGAGACATTTATTTCAATAAAACAAGCAGAATTGGCCTTAGAGACTCAATTAAGAGCCAATAAATTTTTAAAATCTACATGTGAGTGTGCAAAAGTGCTTGCACAGTGGAGCATTCAATACTCTATGATATAACGCTGGTATTTACGCTGCTCCAATACAGCATTCCACAGCACGTGTTCGGTGACAATTTTGTGACGACAAATTATTATCAAGTATTGGATTCTCCACTGTGTATGCACTCTAATGATGTGTATTCTGACTTATTCAAAAGACATTCAATTTTTTTCAATTTTTCTCCGAACAATTTGTCCAATATTCAGAGGAGTTTATTCATTTCATTTACAAGAAAAATACAATTCGTAAAATGGAAGAAAATTCTCTGAAACAATTTTGCAAAAACAAAAAAAAAATGTATGTGTTGGGTTACATTGCCTCTGTTTGGCGGAGATGATCATGAACGAGTACAGTATGCAGTCAGTCAGTACTGCATCAAGAAAGCCACCAATACGTTTCTAAGGTAAGGTAATTTCCTGAATTTCAACTTATTTAAAAATATACTATCTAAGATATCTGAATATCTTACCTTACTAATCAAAGATGCTTATCTTTTCTAACTGTACTAGGCCTATCTCGAAAAATAAAAAAATTTATTCTAAAATAACGAATTCCATTTTGATACTCTTGCACTAGATACCTAGTATTTTTTGGAATTCTATAAGAAAAAACACTAACTTCTTATAAGACATTAAGATGTAAGATATTAAGACATTTTGTGAATGAAAGTACAGTACATTTTCATTGGTTATTTCGTTTATTTTCACGAAATGAATATTTACTATTCCATGAAACGATTCTAGCATGTGACAATGTTATATTGACTCAATCTTCGGCCTGTGTTTTAATGTTTTTCGTTCTGCAATTGAAATATCATTGCATGCTAACAATAGCATAACAATGCTTTCAATCTAAATGGATGAGTGAATATGAATAACGTACGTGGAAAATGTGTATCTTTCAAACTAATAACAATTTGTTCTCAAGATTGAGAAACTGACAAGGTCAACTCCATAGTTTTTCTGTAGAAGACAGCTTCCTCTTCCTTGTCATATTTACAGAATGTTCACCTATGTTAGCACGTTTACTCATTAGTTATTACGTTTTATCTGATAAATTATCATTTCTATATTCAGTCGACTGTTTCTGTTATTACTGTAATTGGAAACTATGAGAGTGAAATTTGCAGCCAGGAAAAATTTGAAGAATGTAACACTGGCTGATATAAAGTTCTAGAATACCAGTATTGAACATCCAGAAGGTGCTCGCCTTCACACTAATTAAAATAGCCAAAACGCGTGGGTAGTTGTCCAGTGTGTGTTCTGATTTCTAACTGTCCATTATTCAGTTTGAGTCATTTCTCATAGACCTTAAACTTACATTTTTCGCATGAAAAACAATGAATTTGGAAATAATTAATCGGTAAAATACAAATATTAATCAGATCGAAATTCTCGGAAGTATTTTTTGTGAATTTTATTTCGCTTTAGAGCTTGAAAATCTCCATACACAGAACAACTCATAACGTTGAAAGCAACACTAGCCGAAGAATCTTGTTACACGCATGCACAAGTAATCGAGGTAGCAGTGGTACTGTGCATACGTTGTCAGAACAGGCTCTGCGAATTTTGAAGCATAGAATATTAATTCGAACGGATAAGTAGTATTTTTGTTCATTATTATTAGTATTTAAAATATCTTAATAATTTACATCATTAACTTGTCTAATATAAGTTAAAGTATTTAAATAAAAAGTCAAATTCTATTTTCGAGGTTAGGTGTACCGATATTGATAAATTTTCTTGTAATTAAATAGTCTCAAGTTGACAATTGTACTAAATTAAGTAATATTTCATTAAACATTTAACTAAAATCAATTGAAAACAATTTTTAGCTAGGAAAATGAGTCCAAACAAGGCATCTAAACCTAATTGTTTAACTAAAACTCAGGTAGCTACGCGATCTCAGCAATTATTAACAAAAAAATCTCCAACAATCTAAAGCTACTGTAGATGAAGAAGAAAAGGTTGCTAAACTATTGAGTGATCACACCAAATTGAAAACAAAATTAGAAACATCACTAAAAAATTCTGAGGAAGAACGAATAGGGTTAGTGGATCACATAAAATCTCTGGAAGTTATTGTAAAATTGCAGCAGGAAGACCATAAAACTGAAATACTAAATCTCACGAGTCAATGTAGGTCTATGACAGAGGAAATCGAAATATTAAAATAAAAAATAAACTTGACTAATGTAAGATCTGAACCTCTGATCAATACAAAAAAAGTAGAACATAATTCAAATGGGGAAAAAATAAATAGAAATGGTCAAACAAAAACGTATAGTCAGGTTTTGCAAACAGCAACCAAAACTAAAGTAAGGGCAAATAACGATAGGAAAGGTAGAGTACTGCTCTTGACATCCAGTCATGGACGAGACTGTAGTGACCTACTAAATAAAAGATTAAAAAATAAGTATGAAGTTCAGAGCTTTTTCAAACCAAGTGCCCCTATAAACGCTATCGTAGAGTCAGCACAGGAACAAACTAAAGATTTTGGAAAAAACGATTTTCTAATAGTACTGGGTGGCTCAAACAATATAAATGAACCTAATCTAAAACATCTTCCTGAAATAAATGAAAAAATTAAAGAGATTGTGCCACTCAGCCAAAAAACTAATGTAATAATAAGTACAATTCCGTATAGGTTTGATAGGCCAGAGCTAAATGAAGCCAACAAATAAATCAATTCATAATACAATCAACAGCCTAAAAAATAAGAATTCTAAGCAGTTGGGGATTTGTTTTCTAAATGAAAGGCTGAAAAAACAAAACTTCACTAATCATGGTCTACATCTAAATCAATCTGGCAAAGTAATATTTTGTAATAGGCTGGCAGAGCTGATTGAAAGTCGTTTGAAATCTACTGTCAATAATTCTCCTAAACAATCATCTAACGAACCTTTTTTAGTAAAGTGGCTCAAAACCGGGAAGGGAAACTAGTTTCAGATGATAAATTCATATCTTCAATTGTATTAAAAGACATTAATCGATCAAAAAATCAGGATAGCATTAGTGGAAGGAACTCTTGTAGCAATCTGATAGGCTCTCAAGATTCTAAGAGATTAAGTAAATCTACTTCAATATGCAAAAGCAACGATAAAGTAATATAAGGGATGATAGGGAAGTACCGGTACTCACTGTGTTCCATCAGAATATATTCAATACATTCGTAGCAAAATAGATAGAATCGAAGTATTTTTTAAAGAAGAGGCTCCTGATATAGCTATTTTCACAGAGCATGGTTTAAAAGAAGATGAATTGTCACAACTTAATATTCCAAACTATTCATTGAAAACGTCGTATTGCAGGACATCTCATCGAAGTGGGGGAGTAGCTATCTTCACTAAAAATGCTAAGAATATGCAAACATTTAATTTAGAATATGTAGAGAAATTTGCTGTGGAAATGGATTTAGAAGTTACTGGTTTGAGAGTAAAAATCGACAATAATTTCGAAGTAGCGGTGTTAGGTATTTACAGGTCACCAAATGGGGAATGGAACAATTTTTGTGAACTATTCAATAGGCTTTTAGAGATTACTACTACTCGTTTTACAAACGTTATTGTAGCGGGAGATTTCAATACAGATTTTGCAACACAGAATAAAATGACAGAAGATTTAAAGGATATTATATGCATGAATAACTTGGAAATAAAAGTTCATGAATATACCAGTCACAAGAACATCACAAACAATAATTGATAACATCCTTACTAATATAGATTACTCTAAAACAAGATTAGGCGGCTCGGAACTATCTGATCATGACTATCAAATCTTAGAGGTGGGGTTGCAAGGTCATAAATCAATTAAAAAGAGTAGAGTAATGAAAGAAATTCAACAATGTGAACAGGGGAATATCGATTGTTTGAAGCAGAATCTGCTACAAGAAAACTGGAGTAGGGTTTACAATAGCAATAGTTTAAATGACAAATATGATAGTTTCATTAATATTTTAAGGTTTCATATTACTATGAGTTGTCCAGTTAAAAAAGTCCCTGTAAAGAACAAATTAGACAAGATTGAAGAGTGGATAACTGATGATATCCTTGCAGAAAGAAATAGGGTTGAAGATGCATATGATGAATTCAAACTATCTAGAAATATGTTAAGTGAAGATAATTACAAAGCTCTAAAGAAAAATTATACAAGAGAAGTGAAAAGAGCGAAATGTAAGAAAACAGCTGAAATTTTGAATAATAGTGTGTACTTTAACACAGCAGTGTGGGATGTAATAAACAAAAATAGGCAAGTAGCTCATGTAGATGCTTATACTAGTGTCCCCAGAATAATTAACGAAAATAACAAATATATTGATGATAGTGTAGACATTTGTAATTTCTTTAACAGATATTATCAACTGGTTGCTAAGGATCTTCAAAAATCTCTTAATACAGGTATTAGTGATGCAAACATGAGGAATACTGAGGGGATTCAGAACGAATTAAAATTCCACCCAGTATGCCAATACGAGTTGTCAAATATCATTGATAGTTTAAATAATAAAAAAACTGTAGGAATGGATGGGGTATCCAGTAAAATTCTGAAAGAATGTAAAGATCAATTGTTAGACCCTTTGATTCATCTGATCAACCATTCATTAGAACAAGGTGTTTTTCCAGATAACTTAAAAGAGGGGAAGATCTTGCCAATCTTCAAAAGTGGTGAAAGAGAAAAGGTAGAAAACTATAGGCCCATTAGTATTTTAAATGTAATAAGTAAAATTTTTGAAAGAGTAGTTCTAAATAGGTTACTTCTGCACCTTCAAGAAGCTAACTTTATCTGTGATGAACAGCATGGCTTCCAGAAAGGGAGATCAACAAAAACAGCCATAGTTTCTCTAGTTGAAAAACTAATAGATATAATAGATTCAGGTGATAAAGCTACTGCAATCTTCTTAGATCTGTCAAAGGCATTTGATTGTGTTAATCATAGAACTTTATTGGAAATACTGCAAAATGTAGGTGTAAATGGGGTTGAACTGAAATGGTTTGAATCATATCTTATTGGGAGAAAACAATGTGTAGAACTAACTACAGTAGTTGGTAATAGTATAGTAAAGAATAAATCTAATAAATTAGAGGTGCAAGCTGGATTGCCTCAGGGGTCAATACTAGGTCCATTGCTTTTTTTGTTATATGTCAACCGTTTACCTAAAGAATTAATTAGTGGTAGAGCCCTCTTATTTGCTGATGATACATCACTCATTTTCAGCAATTCCATTCTAGATAATTTAGAAATAAGTGCCCATATAGGTTTGCAGTCCATTGTCCAATTTTTAAATCAGTTGAAATTAACTATAAATAGTAAAAAATGCCAATACCTTCAATTCAAAAACAAACATAATTCAAATGAAGATAGGGCTATAAACGTGTTTGTAAATGATAATCAACTAGACCAGGAAGAAAAAATTGCATTTCTAGGAGTTTTGTTGGACAGACGATTGACCTGGGCACCATACATTGAGAAAATATGTTGTAAAATTTCATCTGGGGTATTTGTCCTGCGACAGCTCGCTGGATTAAATGACAAAAAGTTACTTTTTACAGCTTACCATGTGCTCTTACTGTCACATATTAGGTATGCTATCTTAGTATGGGGTAATTCATCAAAACAAAATCTTGATAGGGTGTTTAAGATCCAAAAGAAAGCGGTTAGGTGTATAGAAAGAGTAAATAGATTAGATTCATGTAGGCCGTTGTTCAAGAGACTTGGTCTCCTAACTGTACCCTGCTTATATGTGTATGAAGCTACTTTATATGTAAAAACGAATGATATTAACCAAAATCTTGATGTACATGATTATAATACAAGAAGCCGAGGAGATTATCACTTGGTGAGTCACAATAGTAGCTTATTCATACAAAAACCTAGTTATATTGGTAGGAAATTCTACAACAAGCTACCGCAGTTTTTGAAGAGTCTTGAAAATATAGAAATATTTAAAAAACAATTGAAGAAATATTTAGTTGATAAAGCTTTTTATAGTGTACAAGAGTTCCTTTCACATCAAAATTAAGCCTCGCCTCAACTAATTGAAGTAATTATGGTATCTAGTGTATAATATTGTTGATCTGACTTGTCTTATACTCCTTAACTGGAGTCTCCAAGACGTAATCTACAGAAAAAAAAATCATTCAAAATAATTATTCCAAGTGGTAGGACTAATAACAAAATTTTTATTTCTCTTTGATTGATCTGAATTTGTGTGCCAGCTAAGTCGGATAAGCTTTGTTTCATAACTTAAATGGAGATTAAATATTAAAAACTAATTACAGTACTGTTGTACTGTACTAATATCTCGAACATTACGGTGTCACTCGACTATAACTGCAGAAATCTATTTTTGTATTTTCATCTATCTGTTTCGATGTATCTCCAAGTTTCCTCAAACTTATTAATAAACAAAACTTATAAATAAAAGAAAAGACTCTTCCCAGAACATTCCTGAAAATTTTAGCTTATCAGCTCTGACTCTATGATGATGAATCTGGCGTAATTTTGTATTATTTTAATAGAAACCGAAATGAAAACCGATCAAGATAGACTAATGAATAATAAGACGAAATTGCCACAACCACATTTATTAAAACTTTGAGAAACTAGTTTCGGTTGTTACACCATTATCAATCTCAATCAAACCAGAGTTTGATTAAGATTGATAATTGTGTAACAGCCGAAGCTAGTTTCTCAAATTTTTAATAAATGTGGTTGTGACAATTTCGTCTTATTATTCATTATGGATACCTTCCACAATTTCACCTTCGCCACTACAAAGAAAGTTAAAGATAGACTAAACAGACTTGATAGATGAATAAATCTCTCTGGATATTTATTCTTGAAGAGACTCTCCAATCACAGAAATAAAATGCATGAGAGTAATGGCTCTGCTAGCAGTGATATGATGATAAGCAGAACTCTATTCTAAAAATAATTTCATCAGACACTTTCCAAACATAATAGCTAGTAGGTCATTACCACTATTGAAAAAAGGTCGAGAGCAAAGATGTGTGAACAACTGTACAAACAAAAGGTATAGCGAGATAAAATTTTCACTTCTTATTTGCACCTATATATGAAAGTTGGCATGACCAAAATTTCAAAATATAAAAATAAAACAATAATGATATTGCTGATTGAATCAGCCATTTTTCACAGATGTTGACTACTCAGTGTCGTGGAGTGACTCAGTCGTTTTTTTTTTTATTCAACAATCATGTATGTTTTGGATCGCCAAAAGGATTTTATCGATCGAAGATAGTGAGTAGCTGAGGTGAAATGATATTAAATTGATTTTAGATTGTTCATCAAGTATTTTGTCATGGAAAACATCACAAATTAATGAAAGATCAATAAACTTTAATTCTCCAACTCATACAATATATTTATTATAGTTACTGCTCGAAAGTTTCAATGAACCTATTTTTAAAAAAATACTAAAATTGGCCGAATAGTCCAGTCCAATGAGAAATCGGTCAAAGGGTGCTCAAATATTTCATACCCATTGAAGGCTCAATCGAGTTGCTCTTCACACTCTTTTTTGTGGATTACGATTTGGAGACTCCAGTTAAGGAATATAAGACAAGTCAGATTAACAATTATACTATCTTATACATAATCTTATACATAACACTCTTCAGTGTTATCATCAAAGAGGTGTAGTTGGAAGTTGGTATTGAGAAATCCATTAAAAAACATACAACCGGATGGAGAGAAAACAGCCAACGAGTTCTCAACCAGAGTTCTCACTGTTCCTTGTTTCCTTTGTCAAATTTCATTATACAAATACTGTAATTTCACCCAAATTTATAATCTCTTCCTACTCACATCATTATATTATTCATTAATTTTATCTTTAGAAAATCATATGTCATTCGTTCTGATTTGAAGATAATAAATTAATGTCATAGTTGATTAATATGAATAAATTTTATTCATCACCTTTCCAACTACTGTATAGTAAATCATTAAATGCACAATGATTTCCTAATTTAGTTGGATTCTCTTCTAAGTCAATCCCCACAAGTAAAGCTCTATTCTTCAGGAAAAAAAACAGGAAGCGTTCTTCCTTCGAATGGGCCTCAATGGGTTACCAAATTTGAGAGAATTTTCAATTATATTATTAGCGTATGACTTTTGGTCCTTTTGGGTAATTCCACCTGTTTAGCCAAGTTCAGGGCATGATGATCCGTTGTAACAGATTATATGTCTATTTTTTTAAATAAAATTCTCCAAATTTCGGTTATTATCATCTAAAACTGAGCATTTGTCTATTAATAAGTTTTGAAACTTTCTTTTTAAATATACCTTATTTTTAATAATTGAAAATAAAATGTCAATTTGAGCAGTTTTTTTTTTAATTCCAGATGTTTGGAAGGGAAAGAGCAGCGCTGGCCCACTGGCCCCTTTCTTGACGGATACAGACACTGACTGATGATCGTTAAACTCAGTTATGATGCTGGAATCAACTGACAGCGTGTTCGCTGAAATTTCACAGAGGCTGCTAAATATTTCGTAGTACGGTAGCAGTTTATGCCTAGGTCTAGAAGGGAAGGGAGGTAGAGCGAGCATGGTGCTCATTGGACCAAAACATCGCACTATTTTCCCGCACTATCAGAAACCTTTCTCTAGTACAATAATAATATAAAGATCGACATAGACACGAAGAAAATGAAAGTCCAATCATAAAGAATGAGGTTGACCGAAACTAAAAGGATCCCCAATGCTCCACCCTGTCCACATCAGGTGCGAAAAAATAGTTTTCTTTCTCTAGTCGGAAAGACCGATGCAGGAGAAAGCATATTATTTTCTTATTATTGACTTGAACAATCAAACATAAATGATCGTCTTGAAGTGGATGAGAAATGAATTAGTGTCACGACCTTTGGTGAATAGACACTTCTACTCGTGAAGTGTCAGTCCTATCCATTTATCTTCAATTAGCATTTAATTATTTAATAGTTGGTTTATTATTGCGAAAACTTGTCTTTCAAACACAGCTGACGATGAGCTAGCAACTATTTTGAAACGAAAGTGGGAAAATTGTGTCGAATACACTCCAGCTTTAAACCATCAGCTTCCAGCTGCCTATACTGAGTGGGATTTGGAAGCAGGATTGGAACAATAAACTGTCAATACTTCTGGTAAGTAACCTACAATGTAGTCAAAGTTTTGTGATACAGTATTATGGCTTCTCAAAAATTAGACGTCGAAAATTTCTTAATCTTGGAGTGGAAAGCAGTTGATCCTAGTGAGTAGTTACAAAAGGCGGGTGCTGGGACAACCTTGACCTTTGACCTTGACCCTGACCTTTGACCCTGACCTTTGACCTTTGACCCTGACCTTTGACTTTGACCTTTGACCCTGACCTTTGACCTTTGACCCTGACCTTTGACCTTTGACCTTGACCCCGGACCGGAAGTGACGTAGCAGACCGGAAGTGACGTAGCAGACCGGAAGTCAAACCGGAAGTGGCCCCCCTCACCCTAAAAGTGGCCCCCCTCGCCCTAAAAGTGGCCCCCCTCACCCTAAAAGTGGCCCCCCTCACCCTAAAAGTGGCCCCCCTCACCCTAAAAGTGGCCCCCCTCACCCTAAAAGTGACCCCCCTCACCCTAAAAGTGACCCCCCTCACTCTAAAAGTGACCCCCTCACCCTAAAAGTGACCCCCCTCACCCTAAAAGTGACCCTTTCAGGTACCTGCTTCTAGAGTTATCAATGGCCTTGACATTCTGGCGCAATTCCAATGCAGGAAAAAACATGTCTGTGTATAATTGCGCAACATTACGTAATCACTGACTTGGATATTTCTAGCACCATTTTCAATGCCTAGTGGATAGACATCTACTATATATATTATGTATACATTTAATATTTATCAGTATGGAGAAGGCTACAATAGCAAGAGAGTTGCACAGGTCAGCTCGTCGGAATTTCCCAACACGTATGGTAACTGTGAAAGGTCTAGATGATCTCTATCAGGCTGATCTTGTTGAGATGATACCATATGCACGTCAGAACAAAGGTTACAGGTACATTATTACAATTATCAATTGTCTCAGCAAGTATGCTTATGCTATTCCAATAAAGAACAAGTCGGCTGATGCAGTTGTCAAGGCAATGCATCCTATATTTGAGCAGAATCCAATGAACCATTTGCAAACTGATGATGGTAAAGAGTGGTTCAATTCAAAGTTTCAACAGCTTGTGAAACACTATGACATCAATCACTATTCAACATATTCAGATAAGAAGGCCTCAATAGTGGAACGTTTCAACAGAACACTTAAACATTTAATGTGGATCAAATTCACTGAACGTGGAACCTATCGCTGGACAGATATTCTAACCTCACTTGTCAAAGAGTATAATGGAAGAATCCATAGGACAATAGGTATGCGACCGGTTGATGTTACAAAAGAGCATGAGACATTGCTGCTTTCCAGACTAGGTGAGCAACGTCATGAGTATCAGCAGAGCTTGTTGGACAAATCTGAGAACAGGTTCTATCCAGGTGTTCACCAAAAAATCAATCCAGGTGATAAGGTGCGCATATGCAAGTATAAAATGACATTTGACAAGGGTTACCTACCCAATTGGACAAATGAACTGTTCACTGTCACACGTGTGAGACCTACTGTACCTGTAACATACGAGTTGGAAGATTGCAGAGGACAGCGTGTCCAAGGAGGATTCTATGCAGAAGAGATTGTGAAAACCAAAGTACCTAGTGTTTTTGAAATTGCCAGAGTGCTGAAGAGGAAAGGTAATAAACTGTTGGTGCGCTGGAAAGGATACGATCGCAGTCACGACTCTTGGATTGATAGAGCAGATTTGGTGTGATGAAGCAGGTTGTGCAAAGGAGTCACAGGTTCAATATAATTGACTTTGATCAAGTGGTGAGAGGCTGTGGTCTGGCCGACCCAGAAATGAATGCAAAGAAACGTCATGGACCTTTGTTCCCCAACCATATGCGCTGCATTATATGTGGACCATCAGGCTGTGGAAAAACCAATTTACTGTTCAACATGCTTTTCGATTGTGAAGGAATCTCATTTTCAAATATCTATCTCTACTCAAAAACTGCATTTCAACCAAAGTATCAGCTACTGCGCACCATTATGGAAGACCTTGGACCTAAACTGAGCTACACTGAGTGTGACAGCTGTGGAGAGATACCTGCACCACATGAGTTGCCCACCAATTCGATAATAATTTTCGATGATGTGATTTGCGAGCAACAGGAAGCCATCAGACGTTACTTTACCACTGGTCGACACAGTAATGTTGATGCATTTTATCTGGCACAGACTTATAGTCGTATACCGAAACAGTTGATACGTGACAATGCCAATTTTCTAATCATGTTTAAACAAGATGAACTGAATATGAAACATTTGTACAGGGATCATGTGGGATCTGACATGACCTTTGATGAATTCAGAAGAATGTGCAATGACATATGGTCATCATCCATGCATGCATTCCTTGTAGTTGATCAGTCCTCAGACAAGAATAGAGGGCGCTACAGGAAAGGACTTGATACATTTTTAGTTGAAGCACAACAGTGATTATGCTCAGTCTAGCACTGAATGGCGAGTGAGACGGACAAATAGATGAAGAGTATGTATCAGAAGAAGAAGCAAACTGTGGAGGAGATTGCACCAATCATCATGGAGATTGCCAAGCTGAAGCGTAACATCAAGCGGAAGCATAGAGAGCTGACACTGGGCAGGGAATTGACAGAGGAGCAGAATGCAAAGCATTTCAAGCCAATCAGTGATCCACTTATCACTATTGTTGAAGCACTCAAATCTTCTCAACCACCAGCTCAACAACAACAAGAACAACAGTCAGTTC
Organism: Conomelus anceps; assembly: GCA_948455865.1. Taxonomy (NCBI): domain Eukaryota; kingdom Metazoa; phylum Arthropoda; class Insecta; order Hemiptera; family Delphacidae; genus Conomelus; species Conomelus anceps. The sequence continues at coordinate 68,175,033 of OX418217.1, read as the reverse complement.
CAATGACTACACCATTATTGGATGCACCCCGTATATTGCCTACACCACCAACAACACCAGCCAGCAGCAGCACTCCCTATCCAGGAAGGATAAGGCATAGACTGCAACCACTGCCAGATATTAGAGAAGAAGAGTCACCAATCTATGAAGCATATGGAACAGGTGAAGATGCAAGTCCAGCTGCAAGTACTTCGAGTGTTGCACGACAATTGTGGAAGCATCAGGACATGAGTGATGATGATGATGATAATGATGATGATGAGGAAAACCTTAGTGTTGAGAAATTGCTTGATACTAGCAGTCATGTGGCACAACAAGCCTTGGCCCAATCTGATCTGGCTTCAAAACCAGTGGGAGAGTACATTATGCGATCAGTGCGCAAGGACTACAACTCTGATGATGCATTTGGACCAAAAGTGATAAACAACTCATACTATCTAGGCAGTAAGATGCTTACCTTTGGACCTAAAGGTAACAAAATTGTGCTGTCTAATCCTGCAGATGGTAGAATTGAAAAGACTTTTAGAGCTACACCAGGCCTTTGTGAGTTGATTTTCATGAAAATGCCCGACAAAGGAAAATTGGAAGGGGACGACTTGAACGCCTATAAATTACTTCTGGACTTTACCAATGTCTACAGAGAAAACTACAGTCCAGATGGCAGAATTGCAAACTATAACAATATCAAGTACAAGAGGACAATCAGGGATCTGATAAGAGGAGAAGCAGTCAGTGGAAAAGGAGCCAAAGTTGCTGGAAGAGGACTGGTAGCACCTTTCAATATGGTGGCAAGTGATGGCAACAGGATTGAATATGTCTACTACAATGACCCCAACGAACTTGTGGACAGACTGAAGCTGCTGGATCAGTCTAAAGCAGTTGGCAACACTGGACATGAGAATGAAATCAACTCAATCTTGGAAGAGCTGGAGGAAGGTGGTTACATAGTTGGTAAACCTGCATACTAGTTGCACACTATATAAGGCAACAACGTTGCAACAAGAGACAGTAAGTCTCTCAAGTGAAAGAGTAAACATGAATTCTTTGGGAAACATCAATGCCCGCCATAGGCGTATGATCAATTTGGCAAATCCACGCAGCAATCATGATGCTGTGAATCTGATTACATGTAGAGATATGATGTCATTTCATTTGCCAAAGAGAAGAGATGTGGATACATTGCAAGTAATGACAAGCCTTAAGAATTCAATACTGACAGATATGCAAGAACCAATTCAAGCTACAGATGGAGTTAACAAACAGTATTTGGAGAGAAGGTTGGATGAGCATTCAAAGGCTGTGGTTGAAAAGTGTCTCACTGTCATGTTGGATGTTACTACGTCAAGAGAAAACCTCAATTTGAGTAAAGAACAACTGAGGGATAAAATGTTAAAGCTTATGGGAATCTCCAAGCCGTCTAAGGGTATAAAATGAGATGACAAGGCTGCTGATCGACATAAGATGGCTGTATGCAGAGGAAAACGGAGGTACCGAGGAAAAGGAGTACTTTCTGCAATCACAAATGCAGCGGGTACAATAGTCAACAAAGCAATAGACGTACTGCCCGTAGAACTTCATCTTCCTGGCTACCAGTACTGTGGACCAGGTACAAAGCTTGAAAAACGATTAGCAAGAGGTGATCCAGGTGTCAACAAACTTGACCAAGCCTGCAAGCAGCACGACATTGCCTACTCAAGGAATAGTGATACAAGGAGCAGAGCAGCAGCAGACAGAGATTTGGCTGAACGAGCTTGGAGTGTGGCAACATCTTCAGATGCTGGATTGGCAGAGAGAGCTGCAGCATTAGCAGTAACCAACATCATGAAGGCCAAGGCAAAGTTTGGAGGAGGAGCTAAACAACAAAGGAAGGGGAGAGCTGCACAGAGGAGGAGAACAGCAGCAGCAACCAAGGGTCAAGGCCTGTACCTGAGGCGTCAGAAGACGGGAAATGGGGTGCGTCGCCGTCAATGTGGCGGCAGAAGATGATTGTAGCTCTACCTGACCGAGCACTAACAGATGCCGACCTCTACAAGTATGCCTGCCGTCTCAAGCTGAAGAAATTTCGAGGAGTATTCATGCGAGATGCTCTACCAGCTAATGGACCACTGGATCAAGAGTGTGGCATCATCAACCTGGACCAAAGTGATGGAGCTGGCACACATTGGGTGTGCTATGTGAAGAAGAAGGATGGCATCGTTCACTACTTTGATGGCTTTGGCAACCTGAGACCACCACAGGAGTTTATCGACTACATGCACAGAGGATCGAGTCCAGCAACAAGGATTGAGTACAACTATGATCAAAAGCAAGAGGATCTCTACTCTCATATATGCGGACATTTATGTTTAAAATTTTTGCTCGATGAAAATAAATAACAATGTACAACACTTGTCTTTTCCTTTCTCCCATCCACATAGTATAAAGGTTCTAGTCTATACTCTTATCAAGTCATTGTGTAATAGTACACTGAGCAGTCAAGACCATGATGCTATGCTTTGGAGGTAAAACCTCAATATTGAAGAGTGAATTTTTCCCGCCACTTGATACAAGCAATGGCGAATGGGAAGTTGGACTCATCAGCTTTACAAGCTGCAACTCTATACCAAATGTTGAGAATCGTTACAATAATGCAATACATTTTCTGGCTCCAAAAGTGGACCAGAAGGCAGTAGTCAAGCCAGAGGAGGAGGAGGAGGAGGATTATGCAATGACTCATGAGGAAGTTACAGGTAAAGTGTTTGCTCAGCATTTGTTTAGTGATACCGCCCACCAAAGTATTCAAAGGAAAACCAGATCTGCCCCAGTAATGGTTTGGCAAAAAGTATTATTGCCAGAAGGTAGTTTTGAATTTCAAACAATTGCCAACCTGCTTGAGGCAAGGATGAAGAAGCATGGAGTCAAGTTTCAGATGGCTGTGGACCCCTCTACCTTGAAATGTTTAGTATTATGCGATGCCAAGATAGACTTTAGACAACCTGATTCAATAGGAAAGCTGCTGGGATTCAACCAAGTTGTGGATGCTAACATTGAGACTAGAGGTAGTAATACAGTGCAAATCAGTCGTCCCAATGTGCTGCGTATAAAGTGTAACATTGTGAGTGGATCCTACTCAAATGGAGTCAAGGATCATGTGATCTATGAGTTTTACCCAGATGTTGATCCAGGGTATAAAATGAATGTGACTGTACAGAATGTCATCTATTTACCAGTGGACACCAAGCAGATTGGTAACATTACGTTGGAGATTGTTGATGAGAACGGACGTCTGGTGAACTTTAGAGAGGAGCCAATAAACATTGCCTTACATTTGCGACAACAACCCAAGTGATGGTGCTATTATTTGGCAAGTGGAATCATGGATTGGATGTGGAAGCAGCAATGTCCCCCACGGGGGTAGAACAAGAGTCTATTAATAGGGCGCTATTTGTGAAAGATGTCATTCAACCATTGGACTCTGTGGAGTTAACATCAAGCAGCATCAAATATCTGCAGAAGAAAGGTTATCAAGTTAGAAGAGGAGGAAGACGACAACAACACTGAAAAATGGGAGTATTGGATGTGACAGTACATGGTCCTTCAGCAGACAATAGCATCATTGGCTATGAATATCATTCTCATGCACCATATACTACAGGCTTTGGTGCCAATGATGAGATTCGGATATCAATTCAGCAGCAGGACATCTATACACTGCCATCAGAGAGCTATCTGCACATGGAGTACAAGGTGACCAATGCCTTAAATACAACCTTGGTAGGCTCACCTTGTGTCTCTGGATTCTTTGGCCACCTGTTTTCCGAGATACGCTACGAGATCAATGGAGTTGTAGTGGACAGCATACGTAGCCCCGGAATCACCAGCCTGATGAAGAATGCCATGACCTTTGAACGAGAAGAACAACACAAGATGGATGGAGCTGGCTACAGGTATGATGCCAAGGCAGGGTTTGGCACATTTGATTCTGATGGTACCAACACAACCATCATGAATGTGCCACTTAGATATCTGCTGGGATTTGCCGAGGACTATAGACAGATTATGCTGAATGTGAAACAGGAGCTGGTGCTGAGACGCAGTGCTGACACTTTAGACTGTTTGAATGCAGCAGGCAAGGTCACAATTGAGAAACTGGTGTGGAGGATGCCCTATGTAGAGGTGTCTGATGAGGAAAAAATGCGTCTGCTGAGACTGGTGCAAAAGAACACGCCCATCTCAATGCCATTCCGACATTGGGAACTGTACGAGTACCCATCTTTGCCACAGACCACAAAACATACGTGGACTGTCAAATCAACTACTCAGCTGGAGAAGCCAAGATACATTGTGATTGGACTGCAGACTGGAAGAAGAGGAGCAGCTACTGTGAATAGCTCATACTTTGACATGTGCAAAATGAAAGACGTTCGAGTGTTCTTGAACAACAAGTACTATCCGTATGAAAGCATCAATGGTGATGATAACCAAGTGTATAATATGTATGCAGCTTTTAATGGAGTCTACAATCATGATGATGCTCGAGCAAGCAACCCACTTTTTGAGAAACAAGCTGTGCGGGATGGTAAGATGTTACTGTTTCCCATTGACTGTTCACATCAAAATGAATCGCTCAAGACGGGAAGCATTGACATCAGAGTTGAGTTTGAAGCAAGTGAGAACATTCCAGGAAATACACATGCCTATTGTCTGCTGATACATGAAGTGGTTAAGGAGTATCAGCCAATGACTGGTCTTGTTCAATCGGTCTAGAGAGAGAGGGAGATAGCAGTGGAGGATATAAAGGTGGTCGACAAGCATCAGGATGGTCATAGTTGCATGAAGCATTGAGTGAAGCATACATCATGTCCAGGAGACTTCTACGCTTTTTGGAGGAGGAAGAGGAGGAGGGGGAGTTGCCACCCAGCGATGGAGAGGATGTTGTGGGCTGCTGCCTAGGCTACTACACTCAACACGAGAAATCATTGATGAAGGATGCTTCTACAAGTACAACCGACCTCAACCAGGCTTCCACTGATGATGATGACAATGATGGCATCATGCCAAGCAGGGCTACAGAACTTTTTGGACCACTACCAATCTACCTGATGGACTTTCAAGGCTTTGAGGGATTGAATAACCAGTTTATTGTCAAGGAGATGGCAATATTGGAACGTGACGATGAGCATCATGTGTTGACACACCACTATTTTTTCAAGTCACCATACCCAGACATTTTGCTAAAAACAAGCATATTGGTTGATAACAATCAATTACAAAGAGCTAAACATGGACTGAGATGGTCGGGCAATGGAGCCGGCCAAACACATCTCTCATATTCGACCTTGAAGCAAATTGTATGTGACACAGTTGGAAGATGGCTGCACGAGAACAGTGACTCGGGACGACCAATCAAGATCTTGGTCTACGGATATGAGAAGATTTCCCTGCTGGAAACGCTACTGCAGCTGGACAACAAGGAGAATGTGGAGTATGTGGACCTGAGTTCGCCCTACCTCTTTCATGAGACGCCCAACTTGGAGGTGCTGATGAAGACTACTACAGTCTACTGCCCGGAACATTACCTGCTCGACTTCTTGGAGACTGTGAAGATGAAGCTGGCTGGTGACAATGGAAGAAGAGGACGTTTAGATGTACCGCCATTTTGTGCACTCAATGTAGTAAACATCCTGCACAATTGGATTATGCAGGCATTACAAAAAGATAGACATTTTTGTCGAAGTTTGTTTTTATCAATAAAGAATGAAATGTGAATATTGCATCATCATTTACTCCTCCACCACCTGCTCTCCTAGTATATAAGAAGTAGCTGAGTCTCGCTGAGCATCATTCAGTCTACAACAATGGCCAGTATCACTACACTGCCGTTCAAGGTAGCAGTCATATTTGACAATTGTAGAACTCCATTGACATCAGTATACAAGTTGAAGTATAGCTTGGTAGCCATAATGGACTTGCGTTCAGTGCCTGGATGGAGGAGCAAGGATGTTAAGCTGGAGATTGATTTCAACAACAGTGATGAGACTTGGTGGTGTGACTTTGAGTGTGGTGACCAGAGTCTATCTTTGATTGGCAGAAGAAGGATTACATTTGCTGGCTTTGACTACAACGCTATGGATGGACGTGTCAGATGCATTAGGATTGAGGATGGTCAATCAGGCGATCCTGCTCTACTGGTATCAATTTGTAAAGCTGAGCAACATCCTAGATTATGGCCACCAGGCGATGTGACTGATGGCGTGGGCTGTGTAAAGGAATCTCTTAATAGGTCGGCAGAGACCTATGGTGTTACCAGAGACTTTGAAAGGGGCAATATTGTAGCCAATTTCTATGTATTGTTTCATACTTGCGATTGTTTATGTTAATAAACAATGTATTGTAAAGTATACTTTTCTTTTCAACCTATTTCCATGAAGCAACAGTGCAGCTGTGTATGCACTAGGTGAACACTTGGTGTACACTTTCAAGCCTAAGTGAGAGCTAGGTGAACACTTGGTGTACACTTTTAAGCCTAAGTGAGCACTAGGTGAACACTTGGTGAACACTGGTGATCACTAGGTGAGCACTAGGTGAACACTAGGTGAGCATGTGATGAACACTTTTAGGCATAAGAGGACACTAGGTGTGACTACTGATACTAGGATAGGGGAGAATGAATAACAAATCAGTTGCAGATGTCACATTTTTATTTCACAATACATAGAGAGAGATTCATTATTCTTTAATCAATTGGATTCTATGGGTTTTCCCATCAGGATGGCACATAAACTTATATGATTTCATGTCAATGGTTCCACCAGCAGGGACGAATTTGGAGGTTATCCTGCTGTACGACTCTGGTAGTATAACCCGCATGTGTGTGTTCTTGGAATCCAGTGTGACAGCTACCTTCTCACCGTATTTTGTAGTGACTCTCTCTGCGCTCACCATTTGGTATGGGAACCCTGGCTGGAGATCTTTCATGGATATGTGGTCTAGTGGCTTTTGGGCTGCAATTGTGTTGTAGATGGCATCAGCGGCAGCATTAGTGGATGACATCTGTAATTGGAAATGAACAGGTATTAGCATAATCTTGCAGTCAGCATTGTGAAACAATGGGTCAGCCATTTTGATGTTAGATTTCATGCAGTAGACCACATATTATTGGATGAGATCATGGTCAGCCATTTGAGGTTAGATTTCATGCAATAGTATTGGATGATATCATGGTTAGCCATTTGAGGTTAGATTTCATGCAATAGCTATGGAATATTTGGAGGGAAGGTTTATACACTACAACAATTAAAGGATATTCATTAGTAAAGAAACAAGTACTTACTGTTATTGATTTGAGTCTTTAGCTGGATTCACTGTAGGAGCTAGCAGTCGTTTGCTGAGATACAATGAATCTACCAGCCAGATGTCCACCATATATATACTCGGTAACCGGATCTCCCCCACCCCCAACTTATGGGAGAGTGGGGAACCGTTTTAAGGATGAGGGGGTCACTTTTAGGGTGAGGGGGGACCACTTTTAGGGTGAGGGGGGCCACTTTTAGGGCGAGGGGGGCCACTTTTAGGGTGAGGGGGGGGCCACTTTTAGGGTGAGGGGGGCCACTTTTAGGGTGAGGGGGGCCACTTTTAGGGTGATGGGGGCCACTTTTAGGGTGAGGGGGGTCACTTTTAGGGTTTGGGGGGCCACTTTTAGGGTGAGGGGGGCCACTTTTAGGGCGAGGGGAGCCACTTTTAGGGTGAGGGGGGCCACTTTTATGGTGAGGGGGGCCACTTTTAGGGTGAGGGGGGCCACTTTTAGGGTGAGGGGGGCCACTTTTAGGGTGAGGGGGGCCACTTTTAGGGCGAGGGGGGCCACTTTTAGGGTGAGGGGGGCCACTTCCGGTTTGACTTCCGGTCTGCTACGTCACTTCCGGTCTGCTACGTCACTTCCGGTCCGGGGTCAAGGTCAAAGGTCAAAGGTCAGGGTCAAAGGTCAAAGGTCAGGGTCAAAGGTCAGGGTCAAAGGTCAGGGTCAAGGTCAAAGGTCAAGGTTGTCCCAGCACCCGCCTTTTGTAACTACTCTAGTGTTTTAAGCTTTTATTAGTCACAGTATAAGCTCATGGCATTCCTCATAAATATTGAATATTGTTGATAAGAAATCTATTTTGAATGTTTCTTGCATGTATAAAGTAAGAGTCTTTTTTTATTGTTAAAAGTTTAGAGACACATAACTGACAAAGTGCATCACGCAGCTGTCAAATTTAAAAAATATCCTGAATACCTTATTCAAATCATGAAGTGTAAGAATCTTTTCATAAGAAAAGACGGATCAGATCTCAAAGTTACTATTCAAAGGCTGGAACATACATTTGTGAATTACATTGATTATTGATATTTGATATTGACGAGAGCTGAATCACCAATTTATTACAATAGAGGCCTACTGTAGGCTAAATACAATATTCAAGTAGAACGAATCCAGCATTTCATCAGTAGAATGAATAAAATTCATTCACAATGAAGGTATTTGGCAGAACGAAAGTGCTTAAAAAAGAAGAATAATTCTGTTTTCTCTCTTCAATTGATATATTATATCAAGACATTCGAAGACATCAATGTGACAAGAATAAATCTTAGTTTGAGTGTAAGTAAGCACGAGCTAATTAGAAACGTATAACAGTATAACCTTCAGTTGCAGAAAGAAATAGACAGTATTTAATAAAACTCCTTGTTAAATGCGAAATTAGTTTACGCATCAGTGCTTTTTTTTTCCAAGGAACAAGGTCTCATTAGTACACCAACATCAATATTTATTTTCATAAAAAAATGCATTTCTGAGCTTTAATCTCTAATCATGATTTGCTAATAGAAACATTGATTGGTTTTCTGTGGATCATTTTTCAAATTAGAAAAGAGGTTCTCTGTGCTAAATATTTGGAGAAATCCCAATGCAGACTTTATGGCACCATTGAAATTCTTATTGAATTATTTCGATGATTTATTCAATTGAGTTTGATATGTGATTGGTGCTGCGGTAGAGCCTATCTCCCTTGACGTCCCGGGTATCGTGTTCGATTCTTGATCAGCAAGGTCTGTCATTTCTGTACCGCATCATTATTACCCACGGACGAACAGAAATCATTCTTAACAAGAAATATGTATCAATATAATTTTCTTGAAATGATTCAATGTTTCAAGACAGAGAGGCCTTTGTGAGAGAGCTGGAGACAATAAATTAACCACCATTTTCACTGTCTTGAAAAAAGCTGTTAAAGAACATCATGTAATTAACTAGAGTTCCTATTCCATGAAGTTCCTGATTTTTGACACGTAGCCCATCTAGTCGAGAAGAGAGGATCCGAAAAAATAGTGTACGTAACGTAAATACTGCGTAAATGGGTAGCTGAATTCATTCACTCAACAGACAGCTATCAATTTTGTTCATGAAGTTGTACAATTCATTTCCCCCTTGAATTATAAGGAATTTTCCTTATCTTTTACTCAAATTAATTTCTTCTCATATTTGTTGCATAAGTCTTCTTATGTCTTTAGTAGCCTCTAGATGATATAATGGATACTTGAATCTCATTTGAACAAGTATCTTGCACTGCTGCTGAGGACTTGTAACTTTTTTGAAGGAAAAAATCAGAAGCGTCTCAAATTTCTTGTAAGGTTTTTGTGGTTTGTAATCTATCCATATCCACATATATATTGCTGTATAGTATGTAAGATACCTCTCTTCTCTTATATTTAAAAGAAGACCTCAATGAGTTGATAAAGCTGCACTCTGCAGTAACATTCTAATGTGAGTCTCAATTGAAATTTCCCTTGTACCTCACACTTCTCTTATCACATCAATGACTGCACTCTTCGTGAAATGTTATCTCATCGTTTCATGAGTTTTTTCATTTTTTTTAAACGTGATGATGTGTTTGTGTCTCTTTCAGCTTATTCATGTCAGTTCCAATTTTTCAGTATCCTTTTTTCAAGCTATAGTTTCACATACGCAGTTGATTTCTTAACAATCAGCACACAGCTAGCTTTTTGCGAGCCACAGTGGTGGCGATAACGGGTCCGCATGAGGAACCTCTGAGGCTTCCAGTATGATCCCCTGATTTTTTTGTGTGGAGGACCCCGGCTGCCACTGGCGAGCCGATTCGATTTCCAACTTTCTGAAAAACATTTTGGAAGGAGGTCTTCAAACAAATTGGATATAAAAAATTTGAGAATCAATATAGATTATAAAGTACGAAAATTATGGAAAATTACAGGAAAACTTGTGTGGAATTGTTTATATTTTTTCGTTTGACAAAACATTCTCAGTTTAGTCAAATCCTGCCCTTATAACTTAAACCATCAGACTAATGCAAAAAAGGTTAGCTAATCTCTCGAATATCTTTGCTTCTCACTAGTATAAACTAAGCATTAGACCCGAAATAGTTCCCAAACCTGAAGAAACGTAAATACTGTACGTGAACTCATTCGAATCCCTGCCTCATCTTCTGCAATCTACATGATGAAACTATTACAATAATCCGATTATATGGCTTCCATATAACTTGACATCGATCCCTATTCGCAGCGAATTAAAAATACAGCCTAGCGAATGAGTAAGAAGATCTTTCAGAGAGCTCTAACTGTGGAGAGACAGAGAAAGAAAGAAACGCATTACAAGGGACAAGTAAAGAGAATATAATATTGTATTCACCTATTCCAAAAATCTCATTTAACAATGCAATAACGGTATCATGATCAAAGATCAGGACTTTTAGAGTTGGAATGTTCAATGATTTGGCCTCACACGATCTTCACAATGGCCTCACTATAATCTTCCCTCACACGGGAAAATTGTTGTTGTTCCAAGTTGCTCTCACTAGTTTGTTAAAGTTATTTTTAGTAGCCGGCCACCAGTGATTATTACTAGTGAGAGTACTTCATGAAACTTGCAACGTGCAACTTTTAAGGCCTAACCAAACTGTGCAACTTATTGCGATAGAGCGCTCCCGCATAGCAATATTGACTCTTGCTGCTGAATGATTACATTCGTGCAACACCAGAGCTGGTCAAGTCTTGCACGAGTGATAATCGCCATAGCTCTCATAGAGCTGGGTGTAGACTCGTCCAGTTATGGACCTACACCTACACTTAGCTGGGGCCCACTCTCTTCTCTATAAGAGAAACGGATATTATCAAACGTTGCGATAGCAATTGACTACCAATTATTATTATTGCAATAGCAAATACTCGGAGAGCGCTGTGTCGCAATAAGTGTCTCCGTTTGGACGGACCTTTGAGATTAGGCACTGGAAGAGCATGTTATTAGAAAATATGCAGACTGATAGAATCACTGTTAGGATTATTATTGTATCACAATGACCTTTATTATTTGCAATCATCTTGTTTGGCTGTTTCTTATCGGCGGCACCTGTGGCTGGTGGGTATTATTATTATTAGTCATGGCCGAAATGAGCTTGGCTGAAGCTGACTGATTCGGACGGATTTTGGCTCGCATGCGCCACTAGCATAAACAACAACAACAACAGCGACTATACTACTACTAGCTAGCTAGCATGGCAACAGCAAGCCGTCACATTACATAACTGGCTGATGCAACCGAGAGCTGAGTGGAGACCGCGCTGCTGTCTGCTGCCTGCTAGATTTACCTGCTGCCGTCCTCCCAACCGATGGCTAGAGCCATCGGCGATCCTCGTGCACAAGATTCTCTTTGGATACTGCGATCAGGCAGCGAAGAAGAACCCCCCACTTCCCACCATTAACCAAAGTCCAAATCTTGTGTCTTGTGCACAAGATTCGCCGACGGTAGCCTACTAAACATGAGTGTCCTACCAACTCATCCACCACTCTCCTATTATCGTGCAATGCGCTCCCCCCGCATCTACCATCCGTACACCCAACAATATTGTATCTTCCACGACTAGACACTGACAACGACTACTTCAACGGAATTCCCCTTCCTACTCCTAGGCTGCTCGATTGCGCAGCAACTAACGTGAATTTCGATTCAACTCGCTATTCTGTCAGTTCCAAACCCATTTATGTACATTCTTGGTACGGTAGTAATTTTGTGCGATAAGATTCTTGAGAGGAACTACCACGTCAGGCCACTATTAACAAGGAAGGGTTCTTAGTAGTTGTTCAACATTGTGTATTATATTCCAATATTTAAATATAGCCGTTCAATATTGAAAATATTATCTGAGATAATGTGATCCTCAAGGATATCACATTAGAAATCAATATTCAGAAGTAGAGTGAGCCAAACCAATAGTAATGAGGTTTTGTTTGAGATTCCAAAACATTTCAAATTTGAAGCAAGGTTGAACACAAACATAGAATTATGATTAAATACATGTATATGTATGATAGATAAGCTATATCAGCTCATGGCGATTAAAAATATCGATTTTTATCAATCGGAAATATGATTTTTATAGATATTTTATCATTGAGTCAACGTTATTTCGATTTATTCAGTTCACCTAGGCTGAGGTTGGAATTTATAAGATCACCTTGAGGCTTACTCAACTCAGTGTAAAGCATTTCGAGGAAAGGAGGAAGATTTTCAAATCTCCCTTGATTAAAGGAAGCCACAAGGTTGGCTAATGAGTAAGGGCCTAAATTCCTAAATCGTATTTCACGATTACATCATGCTGTGTTGATTTCGTAGCCTATAAGCTGAATACTACCATTAGTATTGGATAAAGCACTGTATAAAAGAAGAAGTTCTCTCTCCGTTTTCTGAGATACTAATCTATCCAATATCGTATCACACATATAAATTTATAATTGCAGCCTTCAAATTAAATTTATAACAGAAATATAAGTTAAAACAACATTATTTCAAATTTTAACACCCATATTTCACAAAATAATTGATGAAAAACTTTCTTCCTCACAGTAATAGATAACATTTCAAAGCCCTAATAATATACAATTCAAGAAACTTAGGGAAAAAATTATGACCAAAAACCCTGCAAACAGCCTTAATAGGCAAATGAAAACGATCTCACACAACTAAGGATTAGATTATGGATTGGGCAAGATATTAGTTCTGCTCCGAGAGAGGACTATAGAACAAGGTGAGCAATTCTTCAATTGCGAGGTTTGTAAAAGCAGCAGTGCTCATGCTAGGAGATTCGGCAACCTGACAGCCAGACCACTCTACGTAGCCGATTGGACAATCAACTTCCACTCTTGATTGATTATGTCTGGATTCTCATCGTTACTGAGAATCAACTTGCTGGCGCAAGTTGAAGATCCATTCCTCATTTACTTACAATTAGTTTGAATATTTATTTAGTTCCTTCCAATAAATATCATCCATGTCGTGGATGATAAAATACGTTCTAATAAATTGAAATGTGCTGAGCACTACCATTTTTGAAGGACCATTTTTCAACTATCGAACAGAATAGACAGTTTCAAATTGACTTCTGTCATGATATAGAAGTCCTAATGAAAAATTCGAATGCGGTTCAAAAATGGATCTATCATCTCTAGTTTATGAAGATGAAAATAATAATGAGGAATTAGTTCAATCAGCAGGAATTTAAATTATAGCATTCTTCGCATTATTTGGAAAAAATTGCTCAAATTATTTGGGGAAAAATTAGATTACAAATATTTGTTTCCGTCCAAAGCCTGCTCTATCAATATAAATTACTTATTTGTCATCAATATACCTGCTTATTCAGTTTGATCATCAAGTAAGCCCAATAAATTTATTTTCTCACAGTTGCCTAAAAAACTGGTATTCATGCGCTCATTAAAATATGCAAAACAGCTGATTCCTGCACTGTTTTATTTTTCCACATTCCGGATTACTTTTGCCGCACTCCATCTGACCTTGTCGCACTCGTTTTATGTAACTGCAGAACAGTATTGTGTAACTAGTCTGCAAAGTAGTTCTTTGCTGCACAAGAGAAATGCATTACACACGAGCTGAAGGCGAGTGCAGTAAAAATTCTTTTAGCACAAGTTACACATTGAATTTTTCCTACAGTTGGCACACCTGGAGTGTGATAAAGTAAAATAAGTGCGGCAAAGTAAAATAGTGCAGCTGCTTTGTGTCCTGTAATGAGTGCAAGAATAGCTGTTTTGTTGGGTAACTGTAGGGAATTTGTGTAACTAGAGCGAAAAGTGGGGTTTTTCTGCACCGAGAGAAACAGTTTTTTCGCGAGCCGTAAGCGAGTGAAAAACGTTTCTCGAGTGCAGAAACAATAATTTGCGCTCGAATTACACATTAAATTTTTCCTACAGTAATGTATAAAGTAATTTAAACAGAACAAAACCAGACATACATAACCTAACAATTCCTCACATAACCTATCTTCGAATCAAATCGGTTTCAACAACTACATCTGACTGTTTTTGCAGCTGAGGCAGAGTAGCCAACCTATTTTTGAATGCAGAATAGGGAACCTGCGTATTACATGCTCACTATTTTGTGTTGTTAGGTTGCAAATCTGGAGTGTGGAAAAGTTATTTTGTGCACTGGAATTTACTTTCCCGCACTGGTGCAGGAATAGACTATTTTGCATGCTACAGTTAGTGCAAAAATAGGCACTTTTCAGGTCACTGTAGGAAAAGTACTTTTGTGCACTGAAATACACTTTCCCGCACTGGTGCAGGAATAGACTATTTTGCATGCTACAGTTAGTGCAAAAAGAGGTACTTTTTCGGGTCACTGTAGGAAATTGTTATTTGTGTAACTAGTGTGCAAATGAATTATACTAGTAACTAGTGCTGCACAAGAGGAATGAATTATGCACGAACTGAAGGCGAGTGCGGAATAGTTTCTTGAGTGCAGCAACCTTACTTCAAGCACGAGTAAGACATTACATTTTTCCTACAGATGACGCACCTGCAGGGAAAATTGAATGTACAACAAGCTTAAAGTGTGCTTGCTACACTAAGAAACTATTCCACACTCGCCTGCGGCTCGTACATAATGCATTTCTCTCGTGAAGCAAAGCGCTACTTCGTACACTAGTTACACTAATAACTAGTGTAACTCGTGATCAAAGTATATTTTCAGCATGAGAAATATTATAAGGCTTATAAGGGGGCTACTTTTTTGCACTAGCTCTAGTTACACAAACAATTATTTAAATGATTCAGAATATTAAAACGGGAAATGGAAATAATTCTCTTTGTACTTCCTATTGTATCTCTTGAACTCACAACACCAATTCACTCGAATTCACGCAATTATTATCATGCTATCAAATCAACAATCATTGAGCTCGAATACTAAAAGTGATAGGAATCTTAATTAGGTATGACTCGTGATAGTTTCATATCCTGATTGGTGCAGCTATAGTGCCCAGACTGCTCCAATATCACAGTCAGATTATTAGTACACAGCAGGATATTTGTATCAATAGAATTGGTACTCCAAATCTGTAATGTCATCAAAGCTACACTATATATTACTTAAAATATAATTTTCACTTAAAAGCATGATCAATAATAAAAATATTGGTGATGTTGCATTATTATGCTGCATTAGTTGTGAAATGATTTATGGATTTATCATGATATAAAGCTCTGAAAATCCCATCTGCCCTCTTGCATCATGCACATTACTCACTACATCTAGCGCCACGCTGGTTTTCATTCCGTATTCTTGGTATAAAAATCAACATAATACTTGCAAATATCACATAACTTCCTAAAAGAGACATGTGATGAAGATTGTATTGTAAGAATGTTTAATTAGGATTCTTACAGAATGTCCTTTCGCCTCTCTTACAAAATATTGGGCATTCCAATCAATAATAACTTTCCTGCTATCTTTTCCTTGGCCAATAATAATTATTCATCTCTCAATCAGTGCAAATCTCTTCAAAAATATTGTAGTACTAGATTTTCAATACTAAATGTATTCTTTGAATGAATATCTCAAACATCTTGTTTCTCAATTCAACAGGTTCACTCATACAGCGTATTAATTATTTATCATGCAGCAACTTCCATTTCTCCAATCTAATAGAATTGTATGATTGTCATATCTATCATTTTAGGAATGGATCAGAACTAGAGCTTTCAAAGTCACTAGAGGTCTAGGAAATTAAATTTTTCAACATCTATTTCCAACACGACTTTTTGACATAATTTTATCAATGGTTTTTTTAACTTGTGGCTCTGGTGACTAAATATTATAGATGCCACAATACAGAGAAAATGGAAGTGTATCAAAATTTGTTGAGAAAATGCAGTGGACTGAAGGTGTCGTTGCTACCGGATACAGAAGAGGGCGGAGGACACGCTACCGGCAAGTGGCAACAGGTTGTTGAGGTTGTCCTCGCTCCAAATACTCGGAAAGGATCACGCCACACACTCGACGCATATATGCAGGCCGCTGCCCGATAAGAGACACGGAATACGATGAATGTATATTTTTATTAGAACTTTTAAAGACGTTTCATAAGGCTTTTACTGGTGGTAACTGTAAATACCCTTGCGGTTCACCTCGCCAAACTATGCTCTGGGAGAATCGTATATAGTTTTAGGTGAATTCCGAACCACCAGATTAGTGGCCAGGTAGCATCTAGTAAGAGTTGTCTGGTCGTCTTTGTAAGGTGGAAAACTATGTAAATTACGATTGAATCTGAACAAGCCCTCAAGCATCATTGAGGGATTGATTAGGATACGTTGGATGCACATGATACATTTTTAAACCAATCTCAGAACTGTAAATTTGGCAGTACTCGAATATCCTTGAAGTTGTACTAGAATAAAAGACCTTTTAGAAGTAAGGCTTTATTGAACGAAGAACTCAGCATGAATGAATATTTGATTAAAAACAGAACTGATTGAATACACCCATACAAACAATTGAAGACCTTGAATATGAAGTGCAGGAATTTGTGACCAACATTCAACAATGTGCTTGGGAAAATACACCTCTACTTCAGAGCAAGATCAAAGGTAATTGCTATCCACTAGTAGTCAGAGAGCTGATAGTTGAAAGAAGAAGAGCAAGAAGAATGTGGCAAATGACAAGAAACCCAAGAATAAAGACCGATTTGAATAGGATTACTAATAACTTGAGACAATTAATACAGGATTTAAGACAGCAGGATATTAATATTTACCTAGAAGAGCTCAGTAATGACTCCAGTACCAACTATTCACTATGGAAAGCAACTAGAAAATTGAAGAGACCAGTTGAACAAGTTGCTCCAATAAGGAAATATGATGGATCATGGGCTCACAGTAATAAGGATAAAGCAGACTCATTTGCCAATCATTTAGAGAAAACATTTACTCCTCATGAAAGCAGAACCCCAGATGATGAGATAGATAGAACCAGACAGCCAAGACTTCCAGATAATATCCCTTCAACTTCTCCAAGAGAAATCCAGAAAGAAATGAAAAACATGGCAAAAAAGAAATCACCAGGATATGACCTTATTACAGGAGAAATACTACTACATCTTCCTAGAAAAGCAATTGTAAAATTGTGTCATTTATTCAATGCAGCCTTCCACTTAAAATATGTGCCAAGCCTATGAAAAGTAGCTGAAGTTATAATGATTCCAAAGCCAGGAAAGCCTCTGAATGAAGTAACCTCCTATAGACCAATATCTCTTCTACCAATACTATCAAAACATTTTGAAAGAATACTATTAGCAAGACTGAAGCCAATTCTGCAAGAACAACAGCTTATACCTTTACATCAGTTTGGATTTCGCAGCAAACACTCAACAATTGATCAAGTGCACAGACTAACAGATGTAATAGAAAGAAGTCTGGAAGAGAAAAAAGTTTGTTCTACTGTATTCTTAGATATAGCACAAGCCTTTGACAAAGTTTGGCATGAAGGCTTGTGTCACAAGTTAGATCAGTTTCTACCATCAGAATATAGCCAACTACTGAAGTCTTACTTGGAGGAAAGATATTTTAGAGTAAAGATAGATGATGAATACTCCACATTAAGGCAAATTAAAGCTGGGGTACCTCAAGGAAGTGTACTAGGACCTCTCTTATACCTGCTATACACAAGTGACATTCCAAATCCAGAAGGGGTTACCATAGCTACATTTGCAGATGACACAGCAATTCTTTCAATTGCAGAAAAAGTTGAAGAGTCTACAGAAAAACTACAAGAGCAGTTAATGAAGTGAACACATGGACAAATCATTGGCTCATTAAACTCAATGATACAAAGTCTGTGCATGTGAATTCCACTAACAAGAAAATCCAATATATTCCAGTTTACATTAATGAAAAAGTCATTCCTCATGCAAATACTGCCAAATATTTGGGTATGACGCTGGATGTCAAGCTCAAATGGAAAGCACATGTCAAGAAGAAAAGGGAAGAACTAGGAATCAAATTCAGGAAAATGTATTGGTTGCTGGGAAGAGGATCCAAGCTGTCAGTATACAACAAAATTCTTCTGTACAAACAGCTACTGAAGCCTGTATGGACCTATGGTATTCAACTTTGGGGCTGTACCAAACCATCTAATGTACAAATAATACAACGTTTTCAAAACAAAGTACTGAGGAATATAGTAAATGCTCCTTGGTACATCAGGAATGCTAATCTTCACCATGATCTTCAAGTGGAGACAGTCACTACAGCGATAGAGAGGTTTGCAGCTAAGCATGAAGAGAGACTCCACCAACATGACAACATTGAGGCAATCCAGCTGCTTGACATTTGTGATCTGGTCCGGAGGCTCAACAGAATAAAACCACATGAGCTAGTGAAGTGAAGTGTGCTTATATGTTTAGGGTACAAAAGAAGGTGATAGTGTAAATTTCAAGCCTTGAAATGTGATCAAATAGTAACCAAACCTAATTATTATATAAGTTTGGTAATGTCTCTACTTAGTAAAATTAGGATAGAATAATAAATAATAAATAAATAATAATTTTATTAATGGAGACAACAGGTGTAACCCCATTTTGCCTCCTTCACACAATACAATAATTTCAACACTATGCAATTTGAAATAATTATAAATGAAAATGAAAATGAAAACAGAAGAAAATTCAATCAATAATAAAGAAAACAAGCAAGTAAAGTCATTATGATGACAATAATAAATAACACAATGAATACAATAATAGATCAAGAGTATGAAAAATAATAAAATTAACAAAATTTTAATTATAAAAATTTAAACTACTAAAATAATATGATGGATGAGAAGAATGAAATGTCTGTGTAATACTTACAAAAGGAATAATTAAATGCAAGCACAAAATCACGAAATGATGACCACATGCTACACAACTGAATCATACGCAATCCTACGGAATTTGAATGGGGAGAACCAGAAGATATCCAAGTGCACAGAACAACTGTTGAAAATTCTCTGAACTCTATTCAGAGGGGAGTTATAATAAATAGCTTATTAGTTTCTAACTAGATGCTAATTCAAATAATAGGAAAAAAATGAATGAATAGAGTATGGTGAATAAACAGTTGAAGTAAATAAGAGGTTACTATGGTAATGCCATATGCGATCACCACATTCTTCCCCATTCAGAGAATCTTGACTTACAATGAACTTTGAGATTTAGGAGCTAAATTTCATAGAGATACTGTAGACTCACGTCCATCCTGATGAGGAATAAATGCATACTCAGGATTGGCTTGTATATGAGTTCAACTTCTTTGACTAATGGGTCGTTTTTTGTTCTTCTAACGAACTTCTTCAACCAGACTGTGCCAGGGGCTGACAACCAAGAAGGAAGAGATGTGATGGTCTGAGAACGTCAGGGGTGGAGGAACATTTGTTCGTGTGGAGTTGCATTGGTTGCTGTGCACAGTAGGGAACAAATTGAGTGCAGCGCTCCTGGAAGAGCTGTTTCCCACTTGCAAGTTGGTAGGCTAAGACTCTTCAAGCCCAAAGTGATAGTTTTCCAAAGTACTCCCACATAACGTTCTGCCTGTCCATTTCCTTTTGGGTTGTAAGGCGTTGTATGACTGATTGCTATACCTTTTGACTGTAGGTGAGTTCTAAGACGATCTGACATGAATGATGAGCCTTGATCTGAATGAATGTATGAAGGTAGGCCAAATAAGACAAATAGGTTATCTAGACATTTGATGACTGTCTCAGCCGATGTGTCTGTACAAGGAAAAGCCCATGGAAAACGAGAGTATTCATCCACTATAATAAGTAAATACTTATTTTGGGTAGATGATAAGAGGACCTTTGAAATCAATATTAAGACGTTCAAAAGGTCACATTGACTTTATGAGTGATCCAGAAAGTTTGTAAAAATGAGGCTTCAATTCTGAACACACTTGGCATTTAGAGCAGCATATGCGACATACATCGTCCAGTGAAAAAGGAAGATTTTTTATTTTTACCCAATGATAAAAACGAGTAACACCAGGGTGAAATAGGTCATCATGGTATTTTTGTAGAATGTCATCTTTTAAACAGCCAGTTGATGCGCAAGCCCTTGAAAAAACATCAGCAGAAACATTTAGATTGCTTGGTTTATAAATGTTATATTTATATTCAGAATGTTCAAGGCGACAAAATGTAATTTTCTCGTTTTTAATTTTATTTGTATGAGTTGTACTGAACATGTATGTCACCGATTTTTGATCAGTAATCAGGGTGAAAGAGTGCCCTAGTAAGTAGTAATGTCTCCATTTTCGGATTGCTTCGACAATAGCATATGCCTCTTTTTCAATTGCAGTGTGCCTGATTTCACTTTGCGATAAAGATCGCGAAAAAAAGGCTACAGGGCGATCATTTTGAGTGAGAATAGCTCCGATTGCTTGGTTGAGGCATCAGTTGTTACAGTAAACCGGGAATTATCATCAATATGTACTAAAATGGATGAAGCTATTTCATTTTTCAAGGAATGAAATGCACCTGTTTGTTCTTCTGTAAGTGGAAACTTCTCAATGTGAACTAGAAGATGGTTTTTTTTTTAAAAATCACGTACCCATTTTGAATAATGAGAGAACATCATGGTATTTATGCACTATAAATGTTATATTTATAAGAGGCATCTTTCAATTGCCCTAAAAAAGGAAACATTAAAAAAGGAATACATACAAAGGACTCATTTCAAAGCTTTATTGTTTGTTGGGATTGGGAATTCTAGTAGTGGACGGAGTCTGTCTGGATCTGGTTTCACTTCACCATCCTCAATCAAATATCCCAAGTATTTTAGGGTAGATTGAGAATATTTGCATTTATCCTCGTTAATGGTTAGATTGTACTTTTTTATTGTATCTCGAAAACGTTATAGTTTATTATCATGATCCAGCTTGTCCATTTCACAAATAATGTTTGTAGGCATAGACACCTTCCAACTTTTCATTTTGTATGATTGAATTTATAGTTTGCTGAAAGGCTGCCACGCCATTTGTTACTCCAAAAGGAATTCGTTTGAATTGGTACAGAGAATTGTTTGCTTCAAACGCTGTATAAGGTCGTTCTGACTCTAAGATTTTAAGTTGATGATATGCTGATTTTAGGTCAATTGAGCTATAAATTTTAAATTTTGAAATAATATTTACCAAATCTTCTATTTGAGGTAAGGGATGAGCATCAACAAGAGTGTATTTGTTTATGGTTTGAGAGTAATCTATCACAAGCCTTCTCTTCTTATTTTCCCCTGAGACTACAAAAGGTTGTGCGCTCCAAGGAGAATAACTTTCCTCAATGATATCTTCTGTTAATAATCGATCAATTTCTTCTTTGATGAATTGTTTGTCATCACAAGAATATTTTCTCGACTTGACAGCAATGGGTTTGGAATTGGGAGAGATGTTTCTGAAAATAGAGATTGGTTCAATTTTTGCTTGTGATAAGGCACAGATAGAAAGAGTAGGTTTGTCTCCACCAAACTCAATATTCACAAACGAATGTTCATTAAGTATATCTTGACCAATTATCACAGCTGTGCATAAATTAGACATCACATGTAGTGGGACGTTTTCATAAATTTCACGATTCAAATTGATTTAGGCTGGAACATATGATTCAGTTTTTGTATGGAAATCATTTGATGCCAAAGTTACAATTCCATTGCAGGGAACAGTGGATAGATTATTACATGAGACAAATCTTTTGTTAATAAAACTTATGGAACTTCCAGTGTCGATTAAGGCTTTTCCATCAAAGCCATTAACTTTGATTTGAACCACTGTTTTTTGGAGACATTTTGGTGCTGCACTAGCGAGAATGTGGTTGGTGTGGGCATCTAATTTTTTTGTGCTTGGTTCAGATGGAACATTCTTTTTTGAATGGCAAACTTTATAGTAATGGCCAATTTTTCTACAGTTTCGACAAGTGACTGCCTTAGCAGGACAAGCGTTACGAGAATGCTTATCTTGCCCACCACAAAAATAACACTTCCAAGTGTGGGTTATTTGTTTTATCACTGAGTCGGAATTTTGATTTTCATAGCTTTTATTATAATTTTCGGCAGACTCTAATGTACGAGATATATTAATAGTTTCTTCTAGTGTCTTATGATCAAGTAATCTACATAGGATTTGGGAAGATTGAATTCCTGAAATGAATGCATCTCTAACGAAATTAACCCTGTTGGTCGCAGCAGAAACGTTAGTAAAATTGCAATTGATGCTTAATTTCTTTAGCTCTACTAAATATTGGTCTATTGTTTCTCCATGATATTGTTTCCTTTTTGTAACAAGATATCTAACATGAATTTCATTCTTCTGTTTGACAAAGATATTAGATAATGTCTCAACTGCTTCTTCATAAGAATTGCTATCAGGTATTATTTCATAAAGTGTTGAATTGATATAATTATATAATACCTTTAGTCGTTTATTACTTCTGCAATTGATTTCGTCTAGACAATTTCCAAAAGTTTGTATCCAATGGTTCCATTTTCTCTCGCTGTCCGCTTGACTTGGTTCAAGTTCTAATCTTTGAGGTTTTAGAGTGCTTTCCAAGTTTGATAATTTTTCTTCACCTTCAGTTTGAACACACACTTTTCTATTTCGTTTAGACATTTTACATTTTTTATCTTTCGTTTAATAAATTGTACTAGAATAAAAGACCTTTTAGAAGTAAGGCTTTATTGAACGAAGAACTCAGCATGTATGTGAATAAACAGTTGAAGTAAATAAGAGGTTACTATGGCAACACTATATGTGATCACCACAAAGTGAGTTTCTGTGAACAAACAGCGAGCTAAGAAACTCAATATTTAAATTATTATGAACCAGGTTCAATGACAAGCGGCCTTGGATTCAGTTATTTGAACTTGGATATATTTTGATTTCAATGACCCCATTGATTATATTTTTTAATGCTTGAGTAATTTTTATGCATAATTGACAGCTTGAAGTTAAATATGAATCGTCAAGTGACTATGCAATGTTTATATTTCATTCCATTAGAGATGGTGAGGTTACCTATTGAGTAAATGAGTCATGTAAATAAACTAAAAATACAAGAACGTTTCAAGTTAACGTTATCTACAGTTGTAAGGCAACTATGAATTTCTCATCATGGTGGAAAACTAGTTTTCACCACCAGAAAACTTGTAAATTGCAAAACTATAATTTTTGTTACATTTTACAGTGATGAGTGGTACGTAAAATAGATACCGCCAGTGGCGCACCAAGGGTTGGGGGCTTGTGGTGCTTAAGCCCCTCCCCCCCCCCCCCCAAGAACTCGAGGTCTTTAAAAAATTTTGATAATTTCTAAGCAAATTGACTGTAGGGAATATTTGCTCCAGGCTGATTGATTAGTGCTGACATATTTCATGTTTTCATACTTTTTCAAATAAAATAATGTTCATAACTAGTTCGATCCATCTGGGGCTATGTAATATGGACTCCAGAGCTCTAAACCGTAGCCTACATTTCACACTTGCTTGAATAGGATATTGTTTATAACAATATCGTTACACTATATTAAGCTGTGTATTTCAAGTACCATAGGTGGAAGAAGAGTTTGAAGCCTGGCGGAATTTAATTCGACTAGGCGGCTGGGTACAGATAATAAAACTAATTCGTTTCACTCATATCGATCTGATAATCATGTAATATAATACAGGATCACTAGCCTCTATAACCTCCTGGACCTGTATACAATTGACGTTGGTTACATTAATAAAGAAACGTTATTTTTCGGAGGATGAAGTCCAGATAGGTCTGAGACCTATGCGTGGGTGATGAGTTAGATGAGTTGGACCTACAGTTTTAGGAGAGAGCCGTATCACCGGGAAGTGATTTTTTAGCAGAGAACAGAGTCTTTTTGGTGACCGATCCAATCGGTCACCCTTACAAAGAGGGCCCAAGAATACCTTATCTCATCCTAAATACTAGCTATCACTTTCCTAAAAAAGGTATATACAAGTGTATAAGGTTGTACAGGTGTTTGCAAAAAAAAAAATCGCACGGAATCTGTCAGATTACAAAAGCCTTTATTACAGAAATAAAGATAGGAGAAGAGTGGCGAGCTATCTTTATCAATAAATTAGTACTCATTTAGAAAACTTTAGACTACTAGAGCTCTCATTCAGGTGGTAAATCAAATACATTTGATCAGAAATGAGCTGAAAAATCAAATAAAACATTACCTACAGTGAGTAATCCTATTAAATACACAAAAAAGGCCATAAGAAGGCGTTTCTAAGATTGAAAGGTATGACCTTGGCTATTGATTGCGAATAAGAGTTCATAAGATCAGAATTTGTATTAATGTATATTATCAAAACACACAAAAATATAAATTAAAAAGTATCTGTGCAAAATAATTTTAGTGTGATGCTTTAATTCAATAAAACTCGATTTTATATTTTTTTGAAGCGTACATTCATACTTCATTTCAAAAAAGGAATTAACAAGTTTTGAAGGAGAAATTAATTTTTTTGGTTCATTGAAAATCAATATGACTAATTCACTAGGCCTACAATGAAAAAAACGCGTGTTTCATGATCATTTTATGAAGTTTTGTAAAATATCCCACTAATTCAAAGATTAGGTAATCTCGATTCGTGTTCAGACTGGCATTTTTGGTTCACTTCATTACCCAAGTAACAGTCTCAGAATGATGTGGGCATCATAACAATTTATGGTAGTTAATCTAGTAGCAGGTTTCAGCTAATTTCAATTGAATTCACACCACCTACATGAAGGCCTTTGATATTTCTGAATGTATGATGAGAATAGCTGTAATCTTCCGCTCTTTTTATTTGTGAAACTAAGTGTTTCCAGACCACATTCATGTGATTTTTTTTCTGTAGTCTGAGAACTCTCTTGAACTCTTGAAACACTGTTGCACAGTATACAAAGACACATGATGGACACATTTTGTTTCCCCATAGCTGATTCCCTTTAAAAAGTCTTAATGGGCAACAAACTTATAAGAAGAGGTCAGCAAAATCACAATTTCACCCCCCACCATTACTATAAAAATTTACCGAGTGGGACGAGTAAGCCCCCCAAATCAAAAGTCGTCTGGGTGCGCCCCTGGATACCGCTGTTGAGTTTCAAGCTTTAAAAATGTTGTACTGACCAGTCATCATGTCATCAACATATTTTATGTATGTTATTGGATTAATGTGCTGGAAGCCTATACGTATTTGATGAGCTTGGTCGACCGATTAGCTGTTTTGGATATCGAAATTAAATTCCCAAATAATAGCTGTATATATTAAGCTAAAATATATTGGCTGTTCTATCGAATTTACACCCCCGGCTTCCAGATCTAATTATTTCCATTTACTATCTCCTCTTTCAAATCTTATTCACTTTCCAAGCAAACAAGCAATAACACTAATAACAGTATTACAGTTCATTTTTTGGAATTTTGATGAGGAGGAAACCTCCATCACCGCACTGTTCAGTCCTATTCACACTCACACTCCTTTGTATATAGGTTTAAAGATTAGAGATTAAAGATTGAGCTCTCCGTTAACTATTATTATTTTGTAGATAAGAGGCTATAGTTTCCTAATGCTTGGTATGGAGATATTCTTACCATTTATCAACCATGCTCACATTATCGTGGAGTTGGATCTAGCAAATGTAGGGGCGGTTCCAGGGAAGTAATGGGGGTCATAAACCCCCCGAACTAGCAGCTTTACTGATAAATAACGTCAGTTTTTCATTTTTACATAACATATTTCACTAGTATTACCCTCACAAATTCTCATAAAAAATCAGTCCACCAATAATACTCCAAGTTGGTCAAGTTACGAGTTACCTATCACTTATTAGTCCAGTTCACTCATTTCAATTTAGATCTGCAACTTAGTACAATAACTAAAGTGTAATTTGATCCAGTAACTACCACCCAATTATCTCAACAATTTAGGATTGTTTTGGGGCATCAACAATCTTGGCCGTGAACAAGAGTTTATGTTCTCATATTATTCATCATTCTCTGCAGCTCCCCTTTTCCACACTCCTCACCATATCCAACTTCTTCAATGCCCTCACAAACTCATTTTCATACAACATTCCTATAATATTATAGGATGACTATTTTAGATCTATATTCCAATCTCATCTGGTCTCCTCCATCCCTCTGGTCCTGCTTCTTTGACACATCAGACTTTCACAAGAGTCTCCTTAATACCACGAGCCCTTCTTTTAATGCACAATCTTGGATAAGTGGATCTATGCAATCTATGGATCTATGCTTTTGGAATGTCAGCTCTTTAAGTGGAATGAGTCAGCAAACATTCCGTTGGTGGGGGGGGGGGGGGTGTTCACTTCACTGCGAGCTCTGTCCGTGTCCGTAGCTGCGACCTTCAATCAATTGGTGATAATCAGCGACAGAGTCGTTGTCAGAGAAAGTGCCCAGGCTGAAGAAAAAAGAAGATGAGTCTCGACGTCGATTGGAATCTGTTCTGCGCTCTGCGTTAAACAACAATGGGCGACGATGCTTCTCTCCAGGGCGGCCCAACACCTAGAAAACGAGATAGATGGAGATATAATAGAAAAGATAAGGCACCGCTGAAGCTGAAGAAGTAGGCAAGCCAACAAGTTTGTCCCACTCGCACTTTCTATTGCACTTACCATCTACTCATCTACTGTACCATTCCCATTCGGATTGCTCCCGTTGGATTCCAGTTCCAGCTTCAACCGTGTCAACACTGTGATTGTCATCTTATCATTATGTCATTCATTGTGTTATGCATAGGAATATATTTATTTTTATCAGTCGCAAAAAATGTATTAGATACAAAAATCATTCATATTCATGGAATAACTTTAATAAGACTGCCTAAACTACTAAGACTGAAACTTTTTTCCTTTAATATATTCAGTAGACTATATTTTATACTATCATGTCTTTAAATACCGTTCTTCATTTGTGTTAATCTTTCAATTCCATTTGTCTTACTTCTTTTTGTTACAGTTGATTTTCTTGGTGATTATTTGTATTTCGAGCCAATCAATCTCTTATCATTAAATACTTATTATTCCAATAATAATATATTATCATTTTTCACCTCCGAACTTATTTCATATAATTATATTCAGATTAATTTGCAGCTGAATGTGAATGTTAATTATGATTGTTTTGTTGCTACCTTCTTCTAGCCAGGCGGTTCCTTATCCGTGAATGATCAATTATCATTATAATTTTCGTAGACTTTACATAGAATCAATCTTTTTATTGTTTAGTTTCAGATTAGCTTGTTGAGGAATGTGGCTGCAGTGGCGTTATACCACAAATAGAACATTATGAATCTGAATGTCTAAAGAAAGGTCAAAACAAGTTGAGATTTTGCAATAATATGATGAAATCTACCTGAGATGTTATCAACACGTCATCAGTCTACAATTAATATTTAATAGGTACTCAATTTATGCAGAATTCAGAAAAACAGATACCTTTAAATCTTGTATCTGGATGACATTAAATGTATAGGCCTACCTGGAGGCGCGTTACATCTTATAGATGACTGAAGACTAAAGACTTTTCAAGGCTAAGTACCGGATTTGAACCATAATAATCGACAAGAATTTATTACTACTTATATACAACCAAGTTATTTCGAATTTCAACATTCTAATGCAATTCCTTGAGCCACTGATGCCTTGGAGACACTATTAGAACGGAACTATTGTATAATCTTAAAGTTGAGTCGCAAGAATAACTACTAAAATGTATGATGTTGAAGATCCATCTTGTTTCCACTAATATATATAAAAACTTAAAAAACCCTTTGAAGTGGAAATTATAACTCACGTTATGGCGTGACGGCCGTTTCACTCTGTTTTCAAGAGCATCGTCAGACGACGTGTACTGTGGGTCATCTGACGATGCTCTTGACAACAGAGTGAAACGGCCGTCATGCCATAACGTGAGTTATAATTTATAATAGTTGTACTGTGGGTCGTCTGACGATGCTCTTGACAACAGAGTAGAACGGCCGTCACGCCATGACGTGAGTTATAATTTCCAATTGAAAGTGTTTAAAGTTTTTATTACTAAAATGTATCAATAAAGTTACACGATAATGTGCAACTGAGTGTATTTTTTGACATTTTGTTACTCTAAACTCTAAGACATTGGTTACTTGTATATAAAATGATATACTGGTCTAATCGTATACGATAAGGTATATGAAATTACTGAATTCACTACAGATAATATTAAGCAATACATTCAATTGTACATTACATGAACAATAAATGTGACTGTGAACTTACTTAATGTCAACTCACCTGTTCTCTGTAACATTTTTAAAGTACACTTAAGAATTCTCTCGTCAGAATGGTAAATGAGCTGGATAAAAGTGATAATCAATTACACAATTTATCGTTATTATTATAGTTCAAGAACGTTAGTTAAAAGAAATGAAAATAGAAAAAGTAGAGATTGTAATTATTATTGTACGATTATCATATTTTAAACTAGGATTTCTTATCATGTTCGAAACCAGCTGACCAATCTTTTATAAAACAATCACAATTTTTATTTTGATTGGATTAAACTACGGTATTCTACCATTCCACTGACAGTTCATATGGATCAACAAATACTCAATTAGATTTTTAGAACTTTGAAAATTAGTCAACGTTTTATTCCAATTGAAACGACTTAAGAACATAAGTTCTGCATGGAAAATGTGCCGAGTAATATAATCTAATATTAAAACTGACACTGTATTTCACTTTTAAATAATTTTTTACTCACATATATTGGAGATGCTTGAGGAATGCATTTCACTTCTGAAATGAAGCTTCGCCAGCCTGCCGCCAGGGATCATGCTTTGTTGAGTTTAGGATGAGCAGCCATTATGTAGTTAAAAATTGCGTTTGATTTGAATTGTATTTGGTCATTGAGTACGTTTGTTCTATCTTGTTTATGGTGTTTGAATATTTCATATTGCTCCAGTGTATTTAGTTTGAGGCTTTTTTGGAATGTGTGTAGAATTTCTAAGTCATTTTGGATGTTATTGTGTGAGTGTCCAGTGTTGATTAAGTGATCTGCAAATGTTGAGTCAGTGTTGGAATGTAGTGCTTTGATGTGTTCTTTGTATCTTGTGTTGAATGATCTGCCTATTTGTCCTATGTAGTACTTGGGGCATGTGTTGCATTTGAGCTTATATATTCCTGGGTTGTTGAATTTGTGAATTGTGCTGTTTGTTAGGTGAGCTGGTTTTTGTTGGATCTGGTGTTTTAGGTTGTTTGTTGTTCTGAATGCTGTGTTAAATCCGTATTTTTGAAAGATATAAGCTATTTTGTGTGATTTTTTGTTGAAATATGTGATAAATCTGTTTTGGTTTGCAGTTTTGGATTTTTACTTTTCATTTTATTCAGGATTTTGTCTACTAGATTGGTGTTGTATCCGTTTTGTTGTGCTAAATATTTGATTGTATTGATTTCTTCTTGATGGTCAGCTTCTGATAGTGGAACATTTAGGAGTCTATGGATCATGGAGTTAAAAGCAGCAAGTTTGTGTTGATTTGGATGGTTGGATGAGTTGTGAATGAGAGAGTTGATGAGTCTGTGAGAGTTGGTTTTCTGTAGATTTTGAATTTGTGCATGTTATTTAGCTTTTTGATAGTTAGGTCTAAGAAGTTTAAGGTGTAGTCTGTTTCACATTCTGCTGTGAATTGCAAGTTTTTATGGGTTTTGTTCAATTGTATTAGGAGTTGTTCACACTGTCTTTGGTTTCCATTGTAGAGTACAATAATGTCATCAATGTAGCGGTGCCAGTAAATTATTTTGTTTGATTGTTTGGTGTTTTTTAGTATTTTAGTATTCTCTATGTGCTGTAAAAATATTTCTGCTAGGATGCTGGAGATTGGCACTGGAGAAGCACTAAATTCCAACACTGACTCAACATTTGCAAATCACTTAATCAACACTGGACACTCACACAATAACATCCAAACTGACTTAGAAATTCTACACACATTCCAAAAAAGCCACAAACTAAATACACTGGAGCAATATGAAATATTCAAACACCATAAACAAGATAGAACCAATGTACTCAATGACCAAATACAATTCAAATCAAACGCAATTTTTAACTACATAATGACTGCTCATCCTAACCTCAACAAAGCATGACCCCTGGCGGCAGGCTGACGAATCTTCTTTTCAGAAGTGAAATGCATTCCTCAAGCATCTCCAATATATGTGAGTAAACCATTATTTAAAAGTGAAATACAGTGTCAGTTTTAATATTAGATTGTTCATTAAGTATTTCGTCATGGAAAACATCACAGAATAATATAACATAAATATCATACAATAACTAATATATCATAGATGACAATCTATTGATGGTTGACACTGATAGTGTGATGGGTTTCGACACAGAGCATGAGCCGGAATGACAAGTATATTTGAGCCTGCAAAGTATGTTGGGTAATATTTTTCGCTTGTTTACAACACAATACTAAGTAGTTTAATGTCAAGGTTATGCTGTTGGCGTATTGCAAGTCCAAGTGAGCCTCATCTGACAACAATATTAATAAGAAAAGAGTGCGAATCACTTGAGACGAACGTCGAGTGGCCTTTCAAGCAAGTCATGATTCTCTTTCTTTTTAAATTAGCCTACGTACCTTCACAGGCTTGGCGCTGGCATGATTGATATGCGATTTGGAAATTATTTCTTTCAAATTAACATGTGTAGTTGAGTTCACGGCCGTTAATTACTCATTGTACTACAGCTCGTTATACCCACATTCTAATTTGCTTCATCTACAATTCAGTATCCATTATCGCTTCTAATAATATATTAGAAAAGTTATAAGTTATTAAATCAGTTTAAATTATAAAATTAAGAAAAGATTATGATTTGTCAATTTCACATTCCTATTGGGGCAATGGCTTGATGACTTTGTCACACTTCAACATATTTTATTATGGAGTACCCACAATATCAATCAGAAACATACTTATAAGTTAAAATCATTTTCATTTTCCGTTAAAATTATCTCAATTTTAAATGTTAGTCTTTGTGGAATGCAATACGTGTACAAATTTATCTACTACTTCAGGCAGGTATAAAATTTTGTTGTTGCACGTGGTAAAAATAATTTTCTATACAGTTATATAATTCACATAATGCAGATTAATTATCTAGAATGAAATCAAGATAAAAAGCGATGTTATTAATAAAAGTATCTCATGTAGATCTTGTTATGGGTTCTGTCTCTAAAATAATGCTGGCAACACTTCAAATTAACACTTGCTCTTTATTAACAAAAACTACTGACAACTCGCGCTATCACAATAATTATACTGCATTTATCACTGAGCACATTAAACATTCATATAGCACAGTTTGTATTAGCGCTCACTGGTAATACGGTTTGTATGAGTGGAGCTGGAACTGTCACTCTGCCACTTTATCACAGTAACATTCGTATCACAACTGAACTGAACTAATGTTTACAAGAGCTTTATATACATTTTTAACATTCCAGAAAGAATGAGAGGGATCTCTATTTTTCTATTAAATACTAAAGTAAACCGATAACAACGCTCTCCATTTTTCGAGACTATTACATAAAAGTCGTAAGTAAACATTCTAGAGGTCTCTAGAAGTCTAGATGAACCACAAGGCGAGGGGTGAACAGGAGTAAACGAAACACGTTGCTTATCGCTGCTAACCGGAAGACGTATGGACACAGCAGTAGGCCGAATTACTTCCTTCTTCTTCCTAGCATTCCATAACAATATTATTGAGTGAAAGTTGAATATACATGGGTTTTCGCACCTTACATTATAGCCTAGTGAAATTCTTCTAGAGGGATTGTATAGCTATATAGTGACGTGAAACGTACTTATGATGAATCATATTTTGATTCATTCAAAAATCTTCTAGAGAAATTATTGAACCAGAAGAAAATAATTTTCTTCTAGATTCTCTTGGAATATTCAACTGTCGTCTCTCATTCAACTATGAAGTCTCTCACATCTACATGAATATCATTCAAAATTTTCATTATGAATCAACAATAATTTTATTCCAACATGAATTTCCCAGAGCAGGATTTCCATTCATTTATGGATTCATATATTGGCTACCGTAGTTATGAATAGGCAAAAAATAAAATACTGTGAAATGAGAACAAGTGGAGTACAGTGTTGCGTGAGCGAATCGATTCCTTACTTCAAAAACAAAGACTTTACTCTGCAAATACATTTCAAAACAAAAATAGCTCTGGAATAAGACAAGCCAATGTCTGCCGTCGGAAATCCCCTCCTCAATATGGCCGTGGCTGACATAATAATTATATATTGTTTCTCTTTTTATTGACAACAGTCTCCTTATTCTCAACCATAATTTTCAAGATTTATTTAAATTTATTTTTGCTTATGCAAAAACTTAACGGAATGCGTTCCACAGATTTTTTGTCACAAGACTCAAATTTAAGTCATAATATATACTTTTTTCTAAATAGATTGAACTTGTCAATCAAATAACAAAAAATGACCGTTTAATGAAAGCCTAGTTAAATTTCCAAAGAATTTTCCACTTACCCCAGAGTACATTAGCCTATAAAGAGAGTATTTTTCAGTTGATGAGTAAAATCTAATACTTGGAATCCGAGTGTGATTATTAGTTAAATACAGGTTTTCCTCGTTTAATGCTCGTGTATATTGCCTGTGTCTGCAATGCTATGCCTCAAATTTAGTGTTTTAAGTTCTGTTAATATATATATATATATGTCATTATAAACTCAAGCATTTTACGGAATACCAAATATTTAATTTAGATTCCCGGAGATCTGGGGAGTTCATAAATTACTTTTTTCTCGCAAATATAGGCTACTCCGCGGCTATTTCTATTTCTCATATATTTATATAAGGTTGATGTTTCTCTACGGATTGGCACCACAAATTAAAATTTATGAAGTTTGCCTGTATAATAATAAATTAACATGATATTTCTAGGATGTACAACTCTTTCTAAAGTGAGAATGTTTTGTAAATAAATCATCATCTAATTAATCAGTATTAATTAATATAGCGTGATGTTAATCCTTTTCAAAACCAAACTTCTCATACGAGTTAATAATGTTTTGGTTGGCACCAAGATAACACAAAATCTTTCCAAACTTGACAATACTAGGCTATATTTTTTTCAACTTTGTAAAAAACATCAAATAATATAGGAGAATAATTAAATTCATCATAATCTAATTTCTTCCTTTATTATAATAGCTTCGTCATGATACACAAAATTCGATTTAGGTCAATTGTTCTTTTGATCTCTGGTTGAGATGGATGCTTCAAATAGATAGACTACGTATTCACCTATTCACTTTGGAATGTTTTTGTATTCACCTACCACTGGAATGATACCGTAGGCCTATTAGAAAACTTGGACATTGAATAACGTTGTCAAGCATTTTAATAGTTATTTTTGTTAATGATCTTTCAATGTTCATTAAAAGGATTACGTTATATAGCTTTCGAAGGTTATTAACTTTCAACAAACAAGTGAATACTAATATTGCGTTCTTCAACTCTGGTAACTTCCATGGAAAATTTATAATTGTCGTGTTTATTTGTGAAATTAAATTTTCCTTGAGAGCAGATTAATCAAATATTTCCATGTTGGTGAATGTACTAGAAGGAATCTTTTTTTTGGAACTATAAATAATAACAAGAAACATCAATTTGGTATCAAAACCAATATCTCATATAGTTCTTATGAAAGGCATACCAAATAGACTTTTGATTACATTTGGTTTCCGATAGAATTCTAGTTATAAAGTCATCATACTGGTGATTTAGCTCAATTTGTTGTTATTTTTAGCTTATTTGTTATGCTACCTGCATTGCAGAAGGTCAAATAAAAAGGCAGGTATTATGTGTGTTTCAATTTTACACGTTACACTAGCGTACGTTGTATAGGCCTACTAGGTTTACTGTATAACACTGGGCAACCAAGTATTAAGTACCGTATTAAGTAAGGGCAGATAAATGTATAAATTATGATATAACTATCTACAGCATTCCTCATTATAGATACTTAAAGTTAACATGAAAGAACTTATAGGTAGCCTAATGTCTCTAACTTAAACTAGCCTATAAGTTAAAAATACCAAGATACATTTTCTAAGTCAGTTATAATTAACTTTCTTACTCCATTCACTCATCTGAAACCAAACTCGGTCAAAGTCAGCATTTGTACTTTCTTACATTGAACAACAAAATGATTATGAAAATAGAAAGTTGAATCACCCAAAACCTGAATA
Organism: Conomelus anceps; assembly: GCA_948455865.1. NCBI lineage: Eukaryota > Metazoa > Arthropoda > Insecta > Hemiptera > Delphacidae > Conomelus > Conomelus anceps. Next base: position 68,140,384 of record OX418217.1, on the reverse strand, counting down.
GAATTTGAGCTTTAATAATAAGAAAAATAAGAAAAGGTATAATTGTAAGATTTTTATTATTATTATTATTATTATTATATCATTTTGTAATGAGCTTCATCGGATGAACCATCACGCTGAATTTTTACGAAGACTATCAAATATAAATTCAATTCTTCTATTGAAAAATGTATTCAAATCTTCATTTTCCCAATGGGTCAAAGGGATTTGTATGGACAGATGTCCCCTCTACATAATTATTTGAACAAAGGTCGTCGAAGAGTATTATTAGCTTAGATGTTAGGCGAGCGCCTAGGTCAGGGAAGCACGCGCGCTCTCACACTTCATCAAGGTCTTCTGTTTTATCCGCTGCCCACCAGTGCCACAATTCACTATCCCTACACTTTCCAGTCTTCACTACTAATAAATTAATATGGGAAATGCCAGCTTGGAATTTATTTGTTGATTCATAACGCAAGATGGAAAACAACCATGGAAATCCACATGACATAATAATTGTGCTTTCCAACGGTCAGCGCTCAAGTAGTAGGCTCTATGGAAATATCTACATCTACAGTAATTGTAATAATAATAGGTTACCACGACTATCCTAACAACGTAATACTGTATAATGGAAAATGAGGAATTTAACATTTAATCGCTGTTTCTACTTCTACTATAGTCATTCATAAATTTTATTCCGATATATTCTCTGGAGTGGAAATTTAGAATCAGGAGTCTTATGAGAAGAAGTACTGTACTTCCCTTTTAACAATAGAGAGTTTTTCGGAAGAACTAGGCTAAGTCAACGATGATATACTCATGCTGACCTGAGCACCTAGAGCATCTGAAAAAAAATGCAATAGATCAGGCAAATGCATAGAGTGTTAAGGTTTACATTAGTTAAACAGAATTTATTAATTTCGAATTCCTTTAATTGCTATCACTTTATACTGAAGACTTCCGCAATGGCGGATATTGACAACAGTATTTAATAGCTGATGGAAATCGATGAATGCTACTGTACAAAAATATCAGTCACCACCGGGAATCGAACCACGGACCTCCCAATTGCCGGTCGGGCGCCTTAACCACTAGACCATGGTTAGTGGTTAAGGCGCCCGACCGGCAATTGGGAGGTCCGTGGTTCGATTCCCGGTGGTGACTGATATTTTTGTACAGTAGCATTCATCGATTTCCATCAGCTATTAAATACTGTTGTCAATATCCGCCATTGCGGAAGTCTTCAGTATAAAGTGATAGCAATTAAAGGAATTCGAAATTAATAAATTCTGTTTAAGTAAATTTGTCAGTTTGTTCAATTGTCAGTAACTTCGAACTAACTTGTTTGCATTAGTGTTATCGTGTATGTGGTTCAGACAGACCTCTCTACTAGTTCGCCAATCAATAACACTATATATTTTTGAAAAATAAGCCAGAATCATTCAGAAATAATACAATATAAATTTCGCAATAAACTTTTAAAATCGCACGTGAAGCTTGACTTGAAATCAAGAGTTTCGGTTTAACCGATTATCTTTGTTCTCGAATTCGAATTGTAAGTAACATATGTTGTGTTGGATTTTGAAGCATTTGTTTGTGGTGAATAATTCTAATTTATTTTAATTTTTTCTTGTCTTCAATTTCTATCAATTTCTCTGTGCTTTCAATTTAACCTGTCTCAAATATAATAGTTCGGTCTCCATTTGTAATATTCATAATCGAATTCAGAAGACTATAGAACATCATAGCCTACTTCTATTCAAATAAAATCGTTCACTTGATCATTCTCAAAATAAGTTTCTAACAATTTTTCCAATTATGCTAGATTGCTAGTCTCTCCAATGTTGAAAAACGTATTCATCAAGCTCTTCATAATTCATGTAAACTTTATTCATGGCTCCAACTTTAGTTTACGCACAGGCCACAGCTGCCCATGTTGGCTCATTCCTATTTCCTAAAGCTACATAATAATGTAATGTAATAATTCATATGCATAAAACTTGTTGTACTTCCTTCTTTTAAGTCCATATAAGTTTATTTTTACCAGTTGTTGGATAAAACAATTTTTTATTTGATATAAGTTAGAATTAAAGAATCTCCAAATGAATTGATTGGATTCGTGCTTTCATACTTGAGCTTGTCTAAATTCAGTACGATAAGAGGGCCTAGTAGGCTACTGAATTTTACTGTTAACAGCCGTTAATAGAAAACGTTATTGCTACTTGCTAGCAAAGAATCATTGTAACAATACAACTTGTACAATGAGATTTAGGCCTACGCTAATAATATGAACAATAAGAGAACCTTGATCATGTTCAAAACATGACCTTCGTTTTGAAAAAAAAACTTTTCAAGAAATTGCAACAAACGTACACAAAGTTATTTGAATAAACTGAAAGGGAAAGTTCAAGTGCATTTCTAGGCGATATGACAATTAATCAATCAGCTAAAGTAAAACCAGTGAACTGGTATGAAGTTCTACAATATTTGTTTCTGGCTCAGAAACTCAAATTAGCAAAAAACCTCAGGGCCATTTCCGAATTTATTTTATTTAAGTGCTTCTGCTACTTCTGGTAGCCAACATGAAATACATCAGGTTCTTTGAAGGTAGAAGTATTGTAGTAAGTATTGTAGTAGTATTGAAGTAAGTACTGTATCTAAATTTTATGATTTTTTACATTGAACAAAGGAAATATCATTATGGAATACGGTACCTTTACTTAGGACCAACAATAATCAATGATTGGAAATTGTTCTTGAAAAGAGGATTAATAAAATAGTTTGTAACAAATACATAAAGTGTGAGATACCCTTATCCGTAGACTATCTAGCTAATAAAAAATAATCAACGTAATACATTCATGGAGATGAAGTGATAGAAATTTTATTATCAGACTTGAGACTTCTGCAAATTTATTGAGTTTTCTGCCTTATAAATCACTAGGCCTACCAGCTAAAAAAAGGAAGGAGGCTTGCGAATAGGCTTTTTAAAAAGCTGTTTAAATATGATAAAAGTCTGAAACCAGTAAAATGGTCTCACAAGTGAAAATGGCTTGCTATTATAATTTATCTATCAAAAGATAAATTCACTATCAAGTGTCTCACATCAAGATCGTGGAGACGTGTGGGTTGTAATTTTTTTGCTTTTTTCTATTGAACATTTGGCAGATTACATGTACAGCACAGGTGATAAGTTATATGGTGAGTTATTATTCAGTAATACCATATAACTAGAACTCAAACCAGATCTATTACCAGATCTTGTAAAAATCAGGATTTTTTTATTTTATCTCTTCAATAGCTTTATTATTGAGCGAGAGCTTAATGTTTTATTTTATTTTTTTATTGTTGAGAATTGTGAGAAAATCTCTTCCTGACAATGACAAGGTAAGTATAACCAACTTGGTCATTGGCATACAGTGGAAAATGCAAGAGCAACATGTGCCAGGTAGTATGAACCTGCACTTCTAGCAGAAAACTTGTTTTTTATCTACTTGATTACTTTTCTTAATAATTCATACACTATGTCGATTTCAGTCACTTAGCTCCGACAATCTAATGTTTTCTATTCTTTACAGTAAAGCCCCGATTATCCGCAGAATTGGGTGGCAAGAGCACCGCCGATAGCAAAGAAACGCGGATAACCCGAAAAAGGGCAAAAATGAGGTGAAAAAAATGTTTCAGTATAAAAAATATGTTTTACTGTACAAAGAACTTATGTAAAACCTTTTCAAATATGTACAGTACAGCAGAAACATTTGCTCTACATCTAAATCACTAAAATAAAGAACAGTAAACAAAAACAATATACTGCACTGTTAACAAAAAGTGTTCAGTTAGGCCTTTCTAAAAAAATCAATCAATCGTTTCTACTTCATGCTTTGAAAAATTAAAATTTAATTAAAAATAATCAGGGCACTACTGTACCTGTTTTCCCAAATGAGCGTTTGAATTTAGATTATATTTTATTTTCTTAATTTACAGTGCGCGGGAAGAAGTTTGAAAGGATTTGAATGGGACATAATTATTGCAAAACTTACAATGTATAAAAGGCTATATAGGCTATTATGCCAATTTGTGAGATCGATAGATATTCTTACTCTAGCAGCATCTCTTTCGTAATGCTCACAGTCAGTCAGTACATGCTCAGAAATTTTAAGAGTTGTGTGCCTTATGTCATTTCAAAATAGCCCTATTAGGAAGAGAACGTTGAAATGGAAGCGTGATTTGGTAATTTCAGCAAATAGCTTCTTTCATCTTTCGCCTCATCTGCTTACGTAACAAAGCAACGTTTATTAAAAAAAATCGTATCAATGGAAACAGTAATTTAACTGGTAGGCAACCAGTATCATGTAGAGTTGAAGATAGCCTACTAGAATACCAGATAAGAATGTTTGTCATAGAGATTAGGTTTTATAGTGTGCGTCGTAGTCGGAAAAGAGGAAAAATGGACCAAATCAAAGTCAGTAGGTAATAAGGCCGATTCTGATGCGACCAATCAGAAGACAGGGGGGCGTGGCCACCCCCCTTCCCCCTCCCCCAGGTCAGACATTTTGTAAACGCCCACCCCTTCCCCCTGCCCCAGACAGCCATTTTGTTTTTAAGGTCACATACCCCCTTCCCTATGTGCCCCCACTTTATTCCCAATAGATTAAAGGGGGACCCCCCGCAAGCACCAATGAGAGAGGACCTATCCCCCCTGACCCCACCTCTCACAGAAGGTTCCCAATAAATATAGAACATACAGCTTTATATCTATATATACATGCTTGCAATTGTATATCTATATATACCTGCTTGCAATTACTATATCTATATTTGCAATAGCATCAGCCCCCGCCGCCAGATTTAGCTATTAATTGAGGCTGCACACCTGCTACCTCCTGCTGTGATTCTCAAAGCCCTCTCTCTCTCTTTCGCACGTGCAGTGTTAATATACCCCCCCCTGCCCCCCACCCTCCACCCACCGATTTAGCTATTAATAATACTTCCGCCCCCCTGCTGTGAAAAAACTATTTCATAACGTTTAAAAGCAGAGCACGTGCACAAGTTTTTTATGTGACTAATTAAGCTGTGGATTGTGCTCATTAACTTTTAACATGTTCTCTGCGGGAGTGAACCATCTACATCAACATGACAGAGATGAACATACATCTACTTTCTCTCTCAGGTCATTAACCTTTGCATGAATAATCCTGTCTGTGTGAGAGAGAGAGGCTTTCTCTCTCACTCTCTCTCAGCTCATTTGAAGGTCACAAACATGTTTTAACCTGTCTGTGTGTGAGAGAGAGGCTTTCTCTCTCACTCTCTCTCAGCTCATTCATTAGCCTAGGTTGAAAATTCAAATATGCTTTGCAATAATATTAAACTCATCTATAGCTATACCAATAAGTAAACTGAATGACCAAAAACATGGCATTATTGAATCACGTGCACTACCTTTTGAATCTCGTGCACTACCTTTTGAGGTGTGCAAGTGAAACTGGATCCTCCAATAGATTCATAGGCACCTGCTATTAGTAACATGGTTTCTAGGCAAACCCAACACACATAATCGCGTTTAGCATCATTAAATGTTGTTAGACACAAATAGGTGTAGAATGCTGGTGTACTTTTTCAGGTCATTAACCTTTGCATGAATGCACATGCCACGTTCTGTTGGTTTCCCCCTTATGATTAAAATTTTTTACATTTTTTATCTGCTAAATCATATAGAGCATCCCAAAGTTCGTTTGTATCTGAAATAATTTGTATTGGGGAATTGTTAGAACACCCATAGTGCAAATGACCCTCCTCACTTATAACTATATCTAGGAGATCATATATTTCAGATAAAATAGGATAGCAGAAATTCTCAGTTTTTGTTGCAGACAAAGTTCCATCATCTGCCTCGGTTGAAAATTTAATATGCTTTGCAATAATATCAAACTCGCTTACTGAAATAGCCATCAGTAAACGGGATAGTTTTTTAAATTTTGTATAGCTGTAGCATCGCATCCTTCCTCTATGATAGTTAAACACATACTGAATGACCGGCGGTTTGTTAGTTAGAAAAAGCCTCCAAAGGAACGTCAACCTCACCGCCTTATTGGAGGTCACTCTTTTTTTATTTGGGTAAAAAGAGGTTCGCACAGGGCTAGGTCACATAAACCTGTGCTATGGAGAAAAACCCATTGTAAAAATTTACATTTCTTTCAACTCTACTTGTCCGTTCTCATGTTCGCATATTAATACGAATTTTCTCTTGTTAAAATCTGTCAAGTTCTCATTATTTAATACGCTTTTAAATTTATCACATAGTAATAAATCGAAATAAGAGTCTCCCTCACTGTCGGGATCGTAGAGATTTAGTAACACTCTGCCTGTACCATAGACTATGGCGTTTTCAACGGTCAGATATGAACCGAGAGGTACTGATTCTAGAGGCAACACCTCACGTGCCAAAGCATTGAATGCACCCATGTTGAAACGTCTCATCTTTCCTAATGATTCAAGTTTCTCAATTTCACTCCTTTTATGCATTCTCCCCACCGCTGTTTGCGCAAGCGCAGTTTGTAGCTTCTTCCTCAATTTGTAATAATTTTTTAACGCAAAGCCTATGCGGCCTGTACCAGGATAAATAATGGTTAATATCGCTCAAATTTACAGTGTTTAAAAAAATTTGTTTCAACTGTCTCGCAAGTCCAATGTTTTCACGAGTAGAATTTCTAATGGCATCCTCACACAAATCAAACCACTGCAGATATTCTCGTAATTTGTTCTCTAATTCTTTATCCGCACACATCCACTTCTGAGGATCCATTATCTACAACTAATTATTTATACAGCGGGATTAATACCGAAAAATTGATAGGTTTCCTACCAACGCCCACGCTACAAATTCTCACTTTGTGTGATTCCAACTCATAACCACAGTAAACGCATACGACCTTTTTTCCATCATAGTAAAATCCTTGTCTCGCATAATTTCTTTTGCTTGTTCTACTATAAAAAGCACAATTCCTCATACTTTTCATTCGATTATTTTCACAAGTATAATCCCCCTCCTCTCCTATCTTTGGAAGCGTGTTAGATGTTAATAGTTGCAAATAATGTTGTGCACTTATTAGAGCGCATCTCCCACCTTCTACATTTTTGTGTATGTTACAAACCTCAAAACACCACGTATCTTTAAACTTTGTGAAATTAGGTTTCGCGTAATATTCCGGTATGCAACGTACATCATTATGATACTTTTTCAAAAATGCCGCTTTTTCTGTTCCCTTTGTAAAAATGCAATCATATGCGCCGAGATATCCTCTTATCAATGAATCTGTAAACTCCGTCTCCCCCTCATCCCATAATATTTTATGATAATGTTGTTCTAACCAGGTAGCCTCGCGAAACATTTTCCAGCTCAAAGTAGATTTCGGAAAAGGCGGTTTAAAGTGTAGTACTACATAATTACCAGCCTGATCAACCAGCGCGAATTCTTTTAAAATTATTTGATTATTATCTCCCTTAAACCAGTGTAGATCCGCAACGGCAAAATTCTTCTTCTTCTTTTCTTCCATGTCACACTGTATTCCCACTGTACGTGTTTTTCCGTCTTCACTAGCCTCAAAATCTCCAATCGCCTCTTGAAACAGCGAAGAAGTGGACATGTTGCTCTCTCACACACGCCCACACGAATGATAAATTATTTTTTACATTTCACCTTTTAAACATCCCCCTACCGGCAATTTATTGTACTTCTCTAACTAATGAGGTTAAAGGTGTGTATTCCATTATTGAATCGCTTATAAGAATACAATATGCCGAAGTCGAGTTTGGTAGTTCTTTACTAAATTCCATATCTAATCTTATATCTGTGGATGTTTTCAAATGATCAGATTGGTGTGAACAGTCAATCACAATTATTGGTGATTTTTCGCAAAACGCTTTAAAATCAATAGCGTTCCCATGCTCTGCATTTATAGTGCGATTATAGTAACTCGGCGCGAAATCTAAAAACATACGGTACATTATCTGCTTATTCCCCAACAAATTATCGTAGGGATAATATTGACTGTTTAGAAATAATTTAACGTTATACAACTCGCACGAATCAAAATCAGACATTGATTTATTAATAGCATTTTTCCGAGCCGTTTGAAAGGCTAAAATTACATAGCGTGGAACATCTAAATGCGACGATGTTTTTATTGCCCACGAATGAATTCTCGATGTGGCCATGTTTGGAAATTCGTGAATCTCCCATCTTCTAAACGCAAGTTTTAAAGGGCGATCAGAATCGAGTAATTTCAAAAATTTCAACCTTACGTGATCTTCCAAATGGATGTACGGAATTTTCCACTGTAGTTTATCAATTGTTAAAGAAACATTTGTTCCTGTAGCCGATTCAACGCAGTTTAGATCCGACGCACTTCTCAATAATACAAGCTCTTGTTTCAAGTTTAAAATTATTCGTTGAAAATCTTCGAAAAATGGTAACAAAAGTTTCAGCGGTACGCAAAAAATGAATTTATTATCTGTCAACTTATATCCATCTCTATCAAATCCTGCCAATTGGTATGTATTTGTATCGAAAACATTTTTCAAAAGCAATCCTTTAATTGTAGACGTAATTCCGACAAGTCTCGATTTCGCTACTTGCTGTCCCGCCAATTCATAACGTATCTCATCAAACAGATGGCCTACCACGTTGCTGACAAGTTTATATTCGGCATGCACTGGCGGATCCTCGGGTTTCGCACCAGGCTTTGTACATTTAACACTCCCCTCAATAAATAGAAAGGATTTACAAGGCAGTGTGTATATATCCTGCTGATTTACAGGAAGCCTTACTTCATCCGAATTACCTAGTTTCTGTCCAGAATATGTTGTGTGCGTGTGAAATTCGTACTTAGTAATATCAGAGTAAAATTGAATTTGACTATCGACATCTAGAATTTCACTTATTGCGGCTCCCGACATTTTTCCAATTAACTATAAATCCCAATTTTTCTAGTATTCTCGCGTTTTTAGCTGTTAATCTGTTTTTCGGCGTTAACATAGGTGTTAACGCTACTGAGCTTAAACTCCTACTGACGCTTTCTCTGTTCTCATCTCGACGCTTAGGTATGGCATTGAATACAATAAAACCCATCTTCTAACTTTTCTCACGAATATGTAACCTCACAGTTATACTATCCCCTCGAAAATCGATAAGTGATCCGTCTTGATCGGTTACCGTCACATTAATAAACTGAATTCTGCGCGTATTGAGAGGTACATATATAATTTCTGCGGGCGTTTCATTAATCAAATAACCGGGCGGTACCCTCGGCAGAAATTCGTAAATAATATGCTTTTCATCTCCGTTAGCGAAGCTTCCACATGCTAAATTACACGACACCACGATTGTATTAATATGACTGATCGAGACTAAATGATTTGAATAATGCCATGTATTTGCTTCGAGTAGAAGTTTATCAAACCCGAGTGTCTTACCAATTGAATCGTCAAAAGTTAAATCTACTGGTTTATCGGAATAAATTCCAACTTTCATAGTGTTATTATTCGGTTGTATAACAAGACTCTCATCGCTCAAGTTCAATTTCAACTTTATAGCGCTTATTATATTATCAATTTCGTACGATCCTGTATCAAGATTCACCAGTTTATCTCCATATTTAAAACTGGAATTTTTCCCCCTTATTATATTCGGTATACTATTAAACGTCCACAAGTTAACCAATCCAATTTCCCATTCGCGATTTTTATCCAATTCCAGAGCGTGGTTTAAATTCTCATATAGATTACTTGTTTTTGAGGTTAGTGTAATAACAGCCATCACTCACTCAGCTAATGCTTTCAACACAAGCGTAAAATTACAACTGGTTAGCAAGAAACAAAATCACTAGGTGCCCACAAATGTCTGTGTTTACCCGCTGCAATTGGTTGGTATTATAGAATATTTTTACATTATTTTCTTTTTTCCAATATTTTGCCAATTCGCGTGGTGGTTGCAAGTCACCGATCGGATCAAAATAATACACATTTTTTCCTCGTTTAATATATGCAGTCCAATGTGTTCCCATTCCAATCTGTTTGTCTAAATTAACAATTGCGAGCTCATTATTTCGAATTTTACTCGGAAGTGTATCAATCATATATATGCCCCTTAGTGCAATATCTAATAATTTGCACCATTTTATCAGGTCATAGTTTGACAGCGGGCCGTTCATCTTTGCGTTTTTCTCTGTCTTTTCCTCTGCTTTTTTCCTCCTTGCTTCTTTTTAACCTTAGGAAATAGTGTTACACCGTATTGGGTGGGAGGTACTAGTATTCTTCCGCCTGTTGGATATGGTTTCAGATAAAAACCGCGACCAGCAATATGATTTTTTAACCTATTGATCGCCTTTTGCCTAATACTATCACTATGTGTTTTTCTAACTCCCCTCGTTTTTCGTTTTCTCAAACCGCCACCAAATGCGGATTTCGCTTTCATAATGTTTGTAACAAGATAAGAATATGCCCTCTCAGATAACCCCGTTTTTGGGTCCTTGAAAATTTCCCAAGCTCCATCTGCCAAGTGCCTGTCAGCCTCCGCCCGCGTCTTGTTATCAGACGCTCGGGAGTAAACTATGTCGTGCGTCTTACATAAATCATCAAGACGGTTTATAGGTTTGTCTCCACGTGCTAACCTTGACCTTAACCTTGTACCAGGTCCGCAATACGAATAATTAGGTAGATGAGCCTCGAAATTGAGGTTATCCACCCCCTTATTTATCACTGTACCCAATACATCGCCAATTTTTGATAAAATACCTCTACCACGCTTACGAACAGTGCGGCGCCTTTTCTTAACAGTGTTCATCCTTTAAAGGTTAAACATAAACTGAACTGTAATTACTACTACTACTACTACATAATTGATTAGTTTTCTTCAAAAGAAAATTCGATTTTTCATTAAAAGTCTTGGCACAATTTGCAAGAACGCTATAGTATTTGTAGAAATTACAAACTGTTTCTAGCTCATCAACCATAAATTTATACCAATGTATCAACCCAATTTCAAAGGAAATTGGTGTTTTATAATACGAATTAACGCAAGATTTAATATTGAATAAAGTATGATTTCTCAGTGAAGTTGACGATCCAAAGGAATTGAAAAGAAATTGCGTATCATTTCGTTTCTCTTGCAGATTGCACGATTTATCTTTATTTAAAAGTAGTACGGTGTTTAGACAGCATAATAGAAATATAAATAGTACTATCGTTTTCCACACGTGCCGCATCGCCAAAGCACATTCCATGTTGACAGATACAAACATACTGATAAAAATAGAACACCGTGTTGAGGGGGAGAAGCGAGCGCGTGCCAGCGAGAGCTTCCTGCGAGCTTCCTTCTTTTAGGTGCTTACCTACTCCAAAGAGGAATGCTCATCGCATCCCGCAATCCTTTTTTTAGATTGCCGCGCACACCGCTAAAAGATCATTCGCGTTTTGAACGTCATAGTTATCGGATCAAAAAAGTGCGATCATCTTTATCAGTTTGAAAGCGTCACAACAGTTTGAACTTTAGCTATCCGCGCACAGCGATAAAAGAGCATTTGCGTTTTTGAACGGCACAACAAGAAGAGTGATCATTTTGAAAGCATCACATCAGTTTGAAACAAAGGTGAGCAATAATAATTCAAATCTTTATTTACATTAATCAATTATAACAAACTCGAAATAAAGCCACAAAATAATCAAACTCATAAAAATTATCTTCAACCCAATCACGCATTTTTACAAGTTTTTGGGTAAATACTGTTAGTGCAAAAAATCTTGCATATTAAATTGGAGCAATTGTAATAGAAATAGTAATTGTTCAATAATATTTACAATAAATCTTCTCACACCTGATTAATGCAGACGACATCTCCATAATCTGATAATAAGTGTGCATAATCCAAATTTTTAAACATCAATCTGATCCATTTTCCCTATTTTGTATGTTTCAGTTCCAACTAGAGGTGTTTCAAGTCTACAACAGAGCGCAAGTGATTCCTCGGCTTCCTTCTCGTACAGGTTTGTTTACTTTTTTAATTAATTCTCCTCCTTCTCCTCCTTCTTCTTCTCCTCTTCTTCGTTCTCTTTCTCCTAGTCCTCTCGTTCTCTAACTTCTCCTCCTCTTCTTTGTCCTCCTTCTCCTCCTCCTCCTCCTCCTCCTCCTCCTCCTCCTCCTTCTCCTCCTTCTCCTTCTCCTCCTTCTCCTTCTCCTCCTTCTCCTTCTCCTCCTTCTCCTTCTCCTTCTTCTCCTCCTCCTCCTTCTCCTCCTCCTCCTCCTCCTCCTTCTCCTCCTCCTTCTCCTTCTCCTTCTCCTTCTCCTCCTTCCCCTTTAAGACTGTTCTTATTATATATACAAAACGATGCATGACACAGTTTTTTCGAATCTGCAATAATTACTTTACAATATACGCATTGCAAATAAGCCGTTTTATGTAGAAAAAATCCATTACTCGCGAAATATTCAGCATTTCTTTTAAAAACCAATATCCTCTTATTAAATGTGTTTGACCAGTGAGGCTTTGATCTTTGATAAAATGTCTTTATTCGCTGCTCGTAATCCCGAAGATTATTAAAATTTTCATTCTCGATAGAAATATTATGCATTCTCCTCCACCCACAATTCGGACTATGTTTTTCATGTTCTTTTTCGGGATCGTCTGTTATTAGCCATTTTTCCAAACCAACTAAACAAAACACGCACTGCACTGAGTCTGGTGGCGTCTTGAATACAAATCCCAGTTTAGCTAAATGTTTAGGCGATAAAAGGGGAGATTCGAATTTTTTCCATCTCTCATCAAAACTTAATAACCTCAATCTTTCGTACATTAAAACGTGTGATTGATCCATAGTGTGCCGATCAACTTCTAATCCACTACTAACTTGTTTGTTTTAGATCAGTTGTACCAGCGGAGTGTAAGAGAGCACACATCTGAGTGAGAGGATACATCTGAGAGAGAGAGCGCACATCTGAGAGAGAGCACACATCTGAGAGAGAGAGAGAGAGAGCACACATCCGAGAGAGAGAGAGAGAGAGAGAGAGAGAGAGAGAGAGTTCATCATTTGCCATCACCCTTTTACAATGTAAGTAGCGATTATTGACTGCGCATTATTTCGAATTATTTTTCTCGGTAGAAACTATTATTCTGCAGAAATCACACTGCATGCGAGTATCTCCATTCAACTAATTCTGCTGCCTATTGTTGTACATTGGAGGAGTAAACTCGCGTTCAGTATTCCTACTTAGTTTTACCAGCACACTTGAGTGTTTGAAATAATTTACAATTTTTCCCACACCGAAATTTTCTGGATGAATTACACAAAAATTTATCAATTTTGTTGTTACACATATTAAATGTGTGATAGACACCATTACACGATTCGTGATGGTTATCTGCAATATGTAATTGCATTATTCGATAAAAACAAGTATCTGAATTACATTCTCCAATAAATTGGTGTAATGGTTCATTGAGTGCAGGATTTATACACATGCAATAGTGTCCATATTCTCTTCCATAACACTCAAAGCGGTGGAAGCGTAATTTATGTATTAATTGTTTTTCGAACGAGGATTTATTTTTAATAAACTTTTCTTCTTCTTCCTCGTCTGCCGCCACGTTTATATCCATAGATATAATCTGTTTCACACTCATAATCTTTTTTAACCTTTCAGTTGGAGAACACAGTGGAATCGCTTCCTTTGAAAGTCAATCTTTCGTAATTTAGAATAGTCCGTGCTGATCAACTTCTAATCTGCTACTAACTTTTTTGTTTTAGAGAGAGAGCACTAATTCGTCAAAATGCGGTATACAATCAAGGATCTGCGTGGATTGAACAATAACGCGATACGTCACCGTATAACCTATCTAGACGAGGAGCTGGACGTGGAATCGACTTTGGAATCTACAAAACCCATAGTATTGAACCAGATCGTCGAGGAGTCAGACCGTTTCCACGGAAATGTGAAATGGTTTTTAGTGTTAAATATTATATTACAAAAATTGATTGTTTTGCCCGAGGAAAGTGAACAAATTTCGAGTACTGTAAACTTTCACAGCTACTCGGCAATATGTGTGAATGTTCGTGAAAATTTAGATGAATTGAACAAGTACTATGAATTAGCTATTAAGAAAATTTTAAATTCTTTCCAGAATTTTACAAAATTTGGCAGTGGGTGGGTTTTGAGTAGAATACATTCTTTAGATTTAAACATAATTCGGTATAATCCTATGTACACATCCTCATCTTCCTTTGTAGAGACACCCGATTTTATTGTAAGGAAAAAGTGTGTGATTAACATAAAAAATTTCAATGACGAGAAATGCCTATTGTGGTCAATTCTCGCTTATTTCCATCATCGTCGAGGTACACATATGACTGTTGAATATCTGAGCAAGTTTGCTCACACACTCAACACAAACGGTGTTAACTTCCCAGCCACCATGAGAGATGTTAGGAAAATTGAAATTTTGAATCCCAACATATCGATTAATGTAATTGCGTACGACGATGATGGAAAGAAATTCTATCCCTACAGATGTAGTATATATAGGCAACGCAGACATCAGGTGAATCTTTTGCTTTTAACAACTAAAACCGCACCACATAAATCACATTTTTGCTTGATCAATACCGCGAACGGGAAAAACGGGTTGTCTCGGCTCTTGAGTCATTTATCAAAAAGAGGGCATCAAGTACACATATGCGAATTTTGTTTCCATCGTTTCACAACTGACAAAATGGTAAATAGAGATGGAAAACAAAATTTGGAAAGGCATCAAGAGCTTTGTTCAAAGTTCGCGGCGCAAAGAACGGTGCTACCCAAAGAAGGTGATGTAATCAAATTTACAAACTATACTTATACACTTAAACCTAAATATGTAATTTACGCCGATTTTGAATCGTTTATTTTACCAATTAAAAGCGGAGAAGAGGGGGAAGAAGAAGCTGATGCTTCAGACCCTGTTACTAGTAGCTTCACAAAAAAGACGCGTGAGCATGTTGCGTGCGGGTATTGCTTCGTAGTGTTAAATATACATGGTGAAATTTGTCATGGACCCATTCTTTATCGCGCGCGAAATGAAAGTGAAAAAATTATTAAAAAATTCGTTGATGATGTAACAGATTTAGGTGAAATGCTTTATAATGATATGAAACGCGAAATACCGATGATTCCATTAAATGAGTGTGAACAACAAGTATTTGATGATGCAAAACAATGTGGTTTATGTGGGAAGGATTTCTTGATTGGTGAGGTGAGATGCAAACACCACTCGCACGAATCAGGCGAATTTATTTGTGCAGCTCACCAAGCCTGTAATTTAAATGCTAAATCACCCGATTTTATTCCATGTTATATACATAATTTCGCAGGGTACGATTCCCATTTTATTGTGCAAGCTTTGGGGAAATGCAAAAGAAAAATACATTGCATCGCCAATTCCTCTGAAAAATTTATGACAATTAGTATTGGTAAAATTAGGTTTTTAGATAGTTTTAAGTTCATGAATGCTTCATTAGATTCACTTGTAAAAAATTTGTCAGAAAGTACTGAATTGGAAACGAAATTTAAAAGGATGTACACTGTATTCAGAACACCTGAACAGCACCGGCTTTTAATCAAAAAGGGTGTGTATCCATACACTTATTTTGATTGTGCTGAAAAGTTCAATGAAACGTGTCTTCCTCCCATAGAAGCATTCCACAATGATTTGAACGATTCACCATTGGATCCTGCTGAATATGAACATGCACAGAAGGTGTGGAAAGCGTGTAATATTTCCTCTCTTGGCGAATATCACGATCTATACCTTCTAACGGATGTTCTGCTTTTGGCCGATGTTTTTGAGGATATGCGCTCATCATTATTCGACAAATATGGATTGGATGCTATCCACTTTCTCTCATTGGCACATTTCTCATGGAATTGCATGCTAAAATACACACAGGTGGAGCTTGGTTTGATTCGGGACATTGATATTCATCTTATGATTGAGGGTGCAGTGAGAGGAGGATTATCGGTCATTCCGCATAGGTTCGCTGAAGCGAACAACCCATATATGTCGAATTATGATGAGAGTAAACCTACTAATTACCTTGTTTACCTGGATGCTAACAATTTATATGGATACGCAATGTGCGAACCTCTCCCGAGCGGAAATTTTAAATTTTTGAATGAAAATGAAATCGCACAAGTAGATTTTTTAAACTTGAGTGCCGATTCAGAAATTGGCTACATTCTGGAGGTTGATATGCAGTATCCACAATACTTACACGATTCTCACAATCAGTTTCCCCTTGCCCCCACAAAAGAAGCAGCCCCCCTTCACCTGATGTCTGAATATCAAAAACACGATTCACAAAAATCATCAACAAAACTCCTTGCAACACTTTATGATAGAACAAAATATGTAATTCATTATCGCAATCTCCAGCTTTACACTCAGTTGGGTATGCGTTTAACGAAGATTCATAGGGTAATTAGTTTTACACAGTCCCGTTGGCTACAACCTTACATTCAATTCAATACGGAATGTAGGCGAAATGCCAGGAATAAATTTGAAGTTCAGAACTTTAAAAATTTATCGAATATCATATACGGAAAATCTCTCCAGGGTAATCGACACCATTGCACCGTAAATCTCATAACAGATGAGAGAAAATTGGATAAATATGTTTCCAGGCCATTGTGTAAACGCTGGGTGATTTTTGATGAAAATGTAATTGGGGTGTTTTCAAGAAAATCTGAAATATGCTTGAACAAACCAATTTATGCGGGTTTCACCATTTTGGAATTGAGTAAACACCTAATGTTTGATTTCCACTACAACAAAATTTTGAACATATATCGTCCTGAAAATGTGAATCTATTAATGTCGGATACAGATAGTCTTTTCTATGAAATAAAAACTGAGGATGTGTACCAGGATATTAGGAATAATTTGACGTGGTTTGACACATCTGATTACCCAACCACTCACAAATGTTATAGTCTTGTAAATAAAAAAGTGGTTGGGAAATTTAAAGACGAGACAAATTCAAAAATTATCACACATTTTGCTGGCTTACGGCCCAAAATGTATAGTTTTAAATATGTAGATGATGAGAATGAATTGTATAAAAACGTAGCTAAGGGTGTAAAGAAATCTGTTAAAGATCGCTGTCTAACATATGATTTGTACAAAAAATGTTTATTCGAAAGAAGCACACATTACGAGAGGTTCAATATGATAAGGAGCTATTGTCATAAAGTATATCAGATTGCATGTGCAAAAACAGCGCTCTCATGCTATGATGATAAAAGATACATCATGCCCAATTCGGTTGACACCTTGGCATGGGGTCATTATAGAATCCCCCAAGTTGAAGAAGGAGAAGAAAAAGGAGAAGAAGAAGAAGAAGTAGTAGAAGAAGAACCTTCCTCTCAAAGTGTGAGGCGGTGAGTGAGGAGAGGAGAAGTGAGACGTGCTGCTTCACAAAAAGAGGGTGGCTAAAAATAGATTACCCACGCGACGCGTGGACGCGTGCCGAGGCAGTTGAGATATATCACACGTGTGTGATGTCGACAAAAATGAATGAACTTAGACATAGATTGGCACAAGAATTGCATTCTGTGCCAAGAGTACATTTTAATAGGAGAAAATATGAGATTAAAAGAGAGGTGGATCTGCTTCAGGCAGATTTAATTGATATGAGCTCGCTGGCGAGAGATAATTCAAATTTTACTTTTATTTTAGCTGTAATTAACTGTTTTTCTAAATATGCTTATTGTGTGCCAATAAAATCCAAAAGTGCCGGCTCTGTGTATGCTGCACTTGAACCAATTATTCGTAAAAATAAAAATGTTAAATTTTTTCAGACAGACCAAGGTACCGAATTTTTTAATACAAAAGTAAAAGCATTATTGGATAGGTATAATATTAAACATTACCATGTTTTTAGTGAGAAAAAAGCTGCAATAGTCGAACGTTTTATTAGAACTATTAAATCAAAAATCTATAAATATTTAACGCAGCATGGAACAAAACGATGGGTGGGGGCATTACCAACAATGGTTAAAGAGTATAATAATGCTTTCCACAGAACAATTCAAATGCGGCCATCTGATGTTCGCAAAAAACATCGAAATCATATAATAGCATCGCTTAATAAGGCGGCCAATGAGAACTTGCGTTTGAAATCTAAACGAATAAAACCGAAATTTAAATTGGGCGATGTTGTACGCATTAGTAAGTACAGACAGGTTTTCGACAAATCGTATAATATTAATTGGAGTGGGGAATTATTTATAATTCATTCAGTCTATCCGACTAAGCCACCTACTTACATCTTGCGTGATTTGAAAGGGGAAATAATTTCTGGCCGTTTCTACGAAGAAGAAATGAAAAAAACAAAGCTGGATGAGGAGGAGCAGAAAGTTTATTTAGTAGAGAAAATTATAAGGAAAAATAAAGATAAAATATTGGTTAAATGGTTAGGTTTCAGCGAACCTACATGGATCGAGAGAAAGAATTTACTAGGTTAAGAACTGTATTGTAAATACTATGTATTATATTGTAAATACTATGTATTATATTGTAAATACTATGTATTATATTGTAAATAAGCGAAATGTTGTATATTGGAAAAGAACTGAAAAATATTATCAATAAATTGATATAATATGTTGAAGCATGTGTTTTATTCAGTTATCCATTGACTATCATAGTGATACAATGGTAAAGGATACGACCATACCCATCATCAATTTTGATGAGGTTATTACAGGTAAACCGAACATTGGCAAGAGTAAAAATGGTAGTTTATTACCGCATAATGCACGCATTATCCTGATTGGAAGATCCAACAGTGGTAAGACAAATACGTTATTGAATTTGATTTTCAATAAAAACGGATTGAAATTTAAACATTTATACTTATTTAGTAATTCTTTGTATCAAGATAAATATGAATTTTTGAAAAAGGTGTTTTCAAAGATAAAATGTGTTACTTTTCATTTATCAGACAATACTGATATGATAAAGCATCCCAACAAAGTTGAGAGAAACTCTCTTGTCATTTTTGATGATTTACAATTAAGCAATGTACCTCAAATTCGTAATTACTTTACAATGGGTAGACATCGCGAAATTGACACAGCCTACTTGGTACAAAGTTACGGTGCGATAATGAAACATCACATCCGAGATAATTGCAACGTATTGATTATTTTTAAACTTGATCAATTAAATTTGAAATTAATTTATAGGGATTTTGTAGGGGAAGATATGAGTTTCAGTGAGTTTAGAAAACTATGTTGGGAGGTGTGGTCAAAAGGTGTTCACAAATTTGTTTCTATTTTTACTGAATGTAAGGCTGAAAATGGAAGATACAGAGAGCAATTGGATAAATTCATAAAGATTCCTTTGCAATGAGGTAACTTCGGTGTTTGCACGATTTTTTGTCATTCAACGTCGCGGCATTAATGGAGAAAGTTAATATGCGTAAGAAACGCGATCGTGCTGCTCCTACCGCAGCATCATCTGTTGGGGAGAGAAGCAGTTTAATAGATAGAATAAAAAAATTGAGAAAAACTATTATTGAAAAACACAGAAATTTATTGGGTTTTCAAACACAGAGTGAGGAATTTAATCGTAAAAGGTTGGAACCAATAATTACTCCATTAATTGAACTCAAAAAGAGCACAATCTCTGCCAATGAAACAGTAAAGCGCGAAAAAGAACACAAGGTTGAACCGCTGGTAAGGGAGAAGGAGAAGGAGGAGGAGGAGGAGGTGGAGGAGAAGGAGGATGGGGAGGAAGATGTAAATATTTCTGCTAATGATAAATCTGCTTTCTTTGATTCGACTTTGAATATTACTAACCGTCGCACTCGAATAGAAGAAATTTTAGACAGCTATTTAGGTGTGTTTCATAACGAGAAATTAGATAATTCTATTCCTTATGGTATACGATTTGATCATAAACAAAATTTATATTTTATCGGCGATGAGCCCGTAAGTTTTGATGATGTTTTTATAACTGTCGGCGAACAAAGGTTTAGAATGACTCATGGTTTGTTGGAGCTATTGTTTAACAGTAGGCCAAATTCAAATCTCTACAATAACAAAGATTTGGCGAAATATAAAAAAATATTATCACTGACATCTGTACATATTAATAACCAGGGTTACGTAATTCGCAATTCTGGTAAAAAATCTCAAATTATACAGAAACTTTTTCCACCCAAAAAACGTTCAAAGTATGGGAAGGGATTATTGAATTTTGTTAGAAATAAATCACGTGATAGAAACTACATATTCTGGGATGATGTTAACGAACTAGTCGAACGGTTATTTATTTTAATGGGTTCAAAAAATGCAGGAAATTCAGCTCACGATATTGAAATCGATTCGATATTACAAGAACTGCGAGAAGCCAGCTTTATACAGTAAAAAAGCGAGGACAGGCCGTGTTGGCGGGAAGCTGTTCAGTAGAGCGAAAGAGGAGAGAAAGAAATATGAGAGAGATGAGGCTGGGTGAAACCGGCTGTTGCGAAAGAGGAGGTTAGAAGGAATGCGGAGTGGGCGCCCCCTCACCCCTCTGCGAAACATCGTGTAAAGTGAGAATAGCAGACTAAAGACATGAGCTGGGGTGGTGACGTCAGTGCTGCCAGCGCGAGTCATCTTGACAAGCGTCACAAATCGGACCGTTGGAACCTCTCCGCTAAAGCGGGTGTACCGAGATGTTGATAATTAATTTCGACATTCGAACAATGAACACCGATCGATTCGGTAGGACGCATACAGTGCATGCGAAGCAATTAGAGGAGTTAAAAAAATTAGTAGCGAATTTTGACAAGTTGAAATTTGAATTGAGTGAGTTGAAGAAAGCTGTTTTAACTAGAACAGAATTTAACAATGAAAGAAGCCAACTTGTGTCGTTTGAAAATCTCAATAGTGGATTAAGTATAATTAACAATGTGTTGGAAAAACGCATGCATGATTTAGAACAGGTTGTTTTAACTAGGAGAGAATTTGAGCAGGAGAAGGCTAGTGTGCTGGTGAGTAGACATACCCTCAATAATGAGATGAAAATTATTAGCAAAGAGGCAAAGGCAGAAAGAGATAAACTACTCACTCGAGATGAATTCAATAGGGAAAATTTACTCACTAAAAAAGAGTTTATAATTGAAAAAGCAGGATTCATCTCATATGAACAACTTAACACAGCTGTAAAAATATCACAGGACCTATTAATGGATTATGTGCATAATAATCGAGATTTCAAGAGGCATTTAAATGATCTGATGTATAGATATGCCTATTATTTGATAGAAAAATGTGTAATGGCTGCCAGAACGTTTGATTATAAAGAGTTGGAGGGACGAGGACTATTGCCAGAACATACTGTCAGCGAATTTCTTCGGCTTATTGGGATGGATGAGCCGACGATAAAATATGATAGTAGTTTGTTTTTACCTCCTCAACAAGAACGCCTATTACAACGCTATCAATCTAGGAATCGGGGAGTGTAGAAGCATTCTATTTCTGTGTACAGCCCCCCACCTGCTAGGCACGTGTTGCGACCGTTAAATTCTAAGGTTAATGACCTGAGAGCACGTCTCTCTCACACACACACACACACACACATAAAACTTGTGCACGTGTTCTGCTTTTAAACGTTATGAAATAGTTTTTCACAGCAGGGGGGCGGAAGTGTTATTAATATCTGAAGCACTGTCCGGGGCTGGGGGGCAGGGGGGTATATTAACACTGCACGTGCGAAAGAGAGAGAGGGCTTTGAGAATCACAGCAGGAGGTAGCAGGTGTGCAGCCTCAATTAATAGCCAAATCTGGCGGCGGGGGCTGATGCTATTGCAAATATAGATATAGTAATTGCAAGCAGGTATATATAGATATATAATTGCAAGCATGTATATATAGATATAAAGCTGTATGTTCTATATTTATTGGGAACCTTCTGTGAGAGGTGGGGTCAGGGGGGATAGGTCCTCTCTCATTGGTGCTTGCGGGGGGTCCCCCTTTAATCTATTGGGAATAAAGTGGGGGCACATAGGGAAGGGGGTATGTGACCTTAAAAACAAAATGGCTGTCTGGGGCAGGGGGGAAGGGGAGGGTGTTTACAAAATGTCTGACCTGGGGGAGGGGGAAGGGGGGTGGCCACGCCCCCCTGTCTTCTGATTGGTCGCATCAGAATCGGCCTTATTACCTACTAAAGTCCTAAATTGAATAAATATTTTAATAACAGTGCATATACAGCCTGTTCTAATACCAAAGTTGGTAGCCCATTCTCTTGAAAATCGTTATCAATAATCAATGTGGGAAAGTTGTACCTATCGTTTTCAAATGTATGATTCCCTTCCACCTTTTTCATAAACCTGTAGCTAAAATGATAATAGAAAATACATGTTTTTATCAATTCTCTCAATCTAATAATATAGCTTATGACAATACTGAATATAATATACTGTTACAGGTTCTATCACTACAATAATGCTGGCAACACTTGAACTTTATTTACACAACCAAGTCACAGCAACCGCTATAAGAAGTCATGTTACGGGTTTTATAGCTAAAATAAGGCTGGCAACACTTGAAGTTAGCACTCGCACTTTATTTACACTAATTAGTCTATTAGCTCACCCTTATTGCAAGAAAAACGAATACGAAAGAAAACAGACCAATAAATGTTAATCTAATACTGAATTTTGGTAACTAGGTACAGAAATTAATTACTAATTAAGAAACGGCCGATCGATAATTAAATAGACAACTGTCCAATAAAACTGTACAAAGAAGTAAAAATAAATGTCAAAAAGATCAGTCAAACACTTATAAAACTCAGTCTGATACGTTATTCGATAATGCCAAATAATATCACTTGATATGCAAAAGCACAATGTCAATAAGCCACACGGATAGCCTTTGCAACTGCACTGGATTCGAGCACTGTCTATTCCACTGCATTGGATCCTATTATTATGAAACGCCAGAAAAAGAATGCGTTCTCTTTATGCACTGTGTCAATACTGTTTTCTGGTTAGCAATAAGCAATTATGTTTTGTTTACTCCCCCAGTTCTCTCCTCCCCTTGCAATACATCCAGAATGTTCTAATTCAACTCTTATCTGTGTAGCCTACATAGAATAATCTTGAAAAGGCAATTAATTTTCTCGTTCTTTCTGGAATGTCAAAAACTTATATAAAGTGGAAGCTCTTGTAAACATTAGTTCAGTGTTGTTATAAATTTGCAACGAGTGGCAATTTTCAATGAGAGTTTATTTCCGTTCTTATATGAACGTTTAGTGTGAATGTGATAAATGCAGTATATTGTGACTGTTTTATTTGGACTTCCTTAACAGTTTTTGAAATTCAGGAGGATGTTATACTTAGATGGATTTCATCAACAAGTTTGGACTCAAGTTGGACTTGAACAAGAAGACAGTTGTGATTGGAGAAGTAGAGGTTCTACTTCACCCAGGGAAGTCAAGCAACAATAGAGTATTACTACTGACTGATGTCACCCTACCAGCAAGGAGTCAGGTTGTAGCCTATGAGACACTGAAGGATGATATGAAAGAAGGACAGAGTGCACTACTGGAGCCAGCAGGACAAGAAGATAACTTACATAAAGGAGTCTTAGTGACAGGAACTTTATTTTTGGCCAACAACAAGTTCCTTGTGTGCATTAAGAATATGTGAACAACTACAATGTCACTCTAAAAGGAGGATGCTCTCTCAGATACTGTCAGTGGTAAGATAGATCAAGAAGTCTCAACCAGTCAACAAGGGTCTTCCAGAGGAACTGTGGGAATTTGCTACTAATACTTGCAAGGATCTTACAACTGAGCAGGCTGCTAAAATGAAATACTTCATCACTGAATACCAGGATATCTTTGAAATTGGTGCAGGGCCAAAAGGAAGAACAAACATTGTACAACATGCAATTGATACTGGTGATGCTAGGCCCATAATATGACAGTATCCACAAAGGCTGCCACTAGCCAAGAGGAAGGAAGCAAGGAAAGTTATCAAGGACATGTGGAGGCTGATGAGGTCATAGAGCCTTCAAGCAGTCCTTGGGTGTCTCCAGTAGTGCTGGTCAAGAAAAAGGCTGGGTCATCAAAACTGCATTGACTGTTGTACAATGTTACCAAGAAGGACAGCAATACATTGCCAAGGATTGATGATGCATTAGACAGCCTTGAAGGATGCAAATTGTTTTTGACATTGGATCTCAAGAGTTACTGGCAAGATTGGCTACTGGCAAGTTGGTTTGAAACCAGAGGACAGCTCTAAGAAAATAAAACATAACATTGGTAATTGGATAAAAAGCAACTATTTTTTCGATCTTTAACTTTTTTTATTGTAACTATTTGCTACCACCTATCCTATAATACGCCATACCTCTTCAGCTTTTCCTATAATCCCTTACCTTCCCTTTCAAGGATTGAAGGCTTTCCTAGTACATGGGTAACCATAGTTGGAAGAGTTTACAATCCTCCCCTATTTTGCACTACAATTCCCGAATTAGCCTCTTATATTTATTATTATTATTATTGTTATTGTTGGTGTTATTTTTCACTTACATCTCTGTCAATTTGCTTGTATGTGTGTGTAAAATAAATAAATAAAAAATAAGTGCCACATCTCAACTAGCTGTGTTTGGAAGAATGATTTTGAGGACTTCAGTGTCAAATAACAACTTCTGAAATTCATTCCACTGTTTGGACGTATGCGAGGGGAAGACATATTGTAGCGAATGTGAAATTGGAGTGGGTAGAGAGGAGGAAGGCACAGTGGTTCTTGGCGTTATCTGCTACGTAAATGTTTACTTTTAAGCAATTAATTACTGTGCTTTTGACACTTTTATGGTGTTTACTTGGTAATTATAGTAGAATGTTCTAGTTGTTTGATTAGAGATTAATGGAGTATTATCGAATATTGTAGAATGTGCTAGTTTCTTTATTTATTTATTTAAAAGATGATAGAAAAATGTAGAAATTGCTCGATATTTGAAAAACCTATTTAAGGCGAACGCATTTGTGTAAATTAGTTCAGTTGTCTTTGAAAATTCGTCGTGATAAACAAATTGTGTCAGTTCTATATTGTGTCTATATATAGTGATAATTCTTTCTCAGTGACTATAGAGATAATTCTTTTTCCTGTTTAATTCATACCAGTGAGCTGCTAAATAGTTTTTGTTGTATTACGGACTAGTGCTACGTAAGTTAAGTGTTCTTTTTCGACGTTTCTTTTTGAATATTATTGGACAGTTTATTGTACAGTTATTAATAAATATTAGATCGGCCTTTTAACTTTTAGTGATTGATTTTTTGTACAGTTTATTGAAAACTCATTATCAGTTGAGCAATATCGTTTTATCTGTTTTCAATTGCTTATTTTTCTGTAAGACATTACCGAACAGTGAGTGATGTTGTGATTATTTGTGTAAATAAAGTGCGAGTGATAAATTCAAGTGTTGCCAGCGTTATTTTAGACATAGAACCCATAACAATATATTCTAGTTTTAAAGACTATTTTACAAAGTTCTCTTGAATAAACTAGCAGGCATGACAACAGATGGTGCTCCTGCCTTTACGGGCGTACATAACAGCTTTGTAGCACTGTGCCAAAAAGACGATGAGTTCCAGAATTTTTGTCATATTTGTGTATAATTCATCAACAAGCTTTGTGCAGAAAATTTTTTAATCTTGATAACGTGATGGAGACAGTGGTAAAAATTTATTTTGAACAGGATAAGAGCACACGCGCTTCAAAGGAGACAATTTCGGGCGTTGATGGAGGAAATGAAACTGGAGTTTGGTGAACTGCTTCTGTATGCTCAGGTGTGTTGGCTAAGCAAAGCCAAGATCCTTTGCCGATTTTACAATGATCTGCCGGCTGTTATAGAATTTCAGAAAGAGCGCAAAGAGGACTATTCATACTTGAAAGACACTTTGGGGCTGCAAGATTTAGCCTTTCTTATTGATGTCACTGAAAAACTTAGCGAGTTGAAATTACAACTACTAGGCAAGAATATGAATATTTTGATGCTGTGAAGGCATTTTCATCAAAACTTCAACTATGGGAGAAGAAAATCCCAAACATTATCCTACTCTGGAAAATTAATCGAAAAACAAGCGAGTACATCAGTTGACAACCAATGAAGAAGAAATTGAGCATGAAGACCACCTGGGTGAAGAATACCAGTACTCTGACAATGACAGACAAGTCGAAGTATTAAGCCAATTATTACAGAAGGGTTTGAAAATCTTTTCACTGATTTTAAAGACTTTTGTGACTGTCAATGTTGAACGTGCTGTTGAAGAATTCCAAAAACAGTTTCAAAGTGATGCCACCGCTATTGAGCTAGAAATAACAACACTGCAAAGTTATTTAAACCTGAAAACTGCTGTAACTGAAGGATTTTTCAAATTCTGGACTCTGGTTCCCAAAGAAAAATATCCTTCATTTATCTGTGCAGCTCTGAAACTTATGTCCCTATTTTCTTCGACTTATCTTTGCAAGTCTACATTTTACAACGTGACCTTTATCAATAGCAAGTATCGACTTCGATTATTGAAAAATACCTCTTCAAATTCTTGCCTCCTCTCCATCCCACCCTATCTCTAGAGTTAGCTAGTGTACTATTCAAAGAAAAAAAAATTATGCCGATCACGGGTATGCGATTTTGAACGATATTGATCTTGAGTCAGAAAAGGTTGCCGGGCCCTGCCCTTAACCATTCAAGAATCTCTCCACTACAAGGCGCTCATAAGTGTTGTCATCTGCAGATGGATATGCAATCCTAACAAGTCAAACAATATCAGCTTCAAACTCTTGCTGTGATTCATTAACTCTCTGCACTTGATATGCATAAGCAAAATGTCTTTATACTGTCAATAAGCCACACAGAAAGTCTTTGCAACTGCAATGGATTTGAGCACTGTCTATTTCACTGTACTGGATCATATTCTGTCACACAATCTGTTGCATGAGCATGTATGCTGTTGAAGATATCAAACAGCAAACTAAACTTGGAAACATATGAGTGAGCCTTTTTATACTGTTGGCCATTCATTCTTGCAATTTCCAGAAACCCATAGACAGGGGTGCCCACCCCCCCTAAGCCTCATGACGCCCCCCCCCCCCCCTAAATTTAGCACCAACCCCCCCCCCCCCCACCATAAATTAAGCCCATCAAAAAATGCGAGAAAAGCCCCCCGTATTCTTTCTAAAACTAAAAGAAGATTTTTATAATTGAAAAAATTCAAACCCAGTCGATAATATACAAAATGTATGTATATTTCTTGAGATTCTTTACATAGGTAACATTTTTTTGTAAAGGTAAAAAAGAAATTTCAATGAAATAAATATATGAACTTCTGCTCAATAAACTTAATTGCAAAATAGCTAAATAAGAATTTGAACCTAAATGGTTTTAAACAATAAAATATTATTACAAATACACAATGTTTAATAAAAATGAAATACCTATAAGTTTATGTTCGGTGTACCAATTACATTAGGGTTTAATAATTCTACAAAGTGTTTCCTTTAAAGGAAGTGAAAACAATGAGTTAATAACTTCATTTGTAAAACACAAAAATTCAAAATACTAAGTCATTTATTGGACAGTAGTTAAACAACAGGTTATTTACTTAGTGTAGTATCTTGGGAGAATTCATGTGTGGATGAAGTACATAAAAGGCACACATTTTATGTATAGTTATTTACAACACACAATCGAAAGAAGTGTCTTTCAAAAACAAAATAAAGAAATAGTTATGAAAAATTACTGAATTTTTAGTATTTAGTAAGTTTTGCTTTAGCAGGTCTTACTTATTAGTAAGTAGTTATCGTAAAATACATGAAAAACATCAACAGTTTGAATTAAAACATTTTAAATTTGTAGGCTGTGACCATCTACAAGTTAGCTAGGCGCCTTCTAAGTTTGTTAAATTTATCTCTCTAAACCCCACATAGAAGTTTTTGTCTTTGGGATGAGGAAACAGAAAACCTTTCAATTATTTCTTCGTTAGAAATAGACTCAAGTACATCTTTTTTTGCAGCTAGAACCATTAGATTGGTCTGTTTTTAATCATTTTAAATCGACTTATTGCTCTTTCTGCTGATCAACTAGTAACTTTTATGGAGAGTAAAGTTGTATAAACCACTTTCAGAGCACTCGCTTAGCGTCTTGCTAAGTTTGAATAATAACTTCCTGCACAAATCCTAAACATAACTATTTTAGCTAATTCATATTCAATTAATTGTATAATAATAATTATAAATATATTTTCATTAATTGACATTCTATCTGGTGACTTCGTAGTATATTTTTGAATGTTGTCACGTTAAACACGGTTTCAATCAACTTTACGCCCCCCCAAAAACGTTTTTTGGAACCCCCCCCCCCCAAGAATTTCAATGACGCAGTCTGCGTCATAGCCCCCCCCTGTGGGCACCCCTGCCATAGAACATTCCAGTAACATGATATTGATCATGGAGGAAGCCTGTAGAAAAATGTGCAATGTTTGAACCAAATCTGAGCAGCATCAGTGAGAGAGACACTAAAGAAGAGTGAGTCAACAAAGGTTAATCCACAATCTCTCAAGTCACGTACATTGAGCGAACAATAAACTACTTTTCCTCTGGTTCTTAACAGTAATTATCACACAAGAAAATCAAATATAAAAGCAAACAGGTCAATAACATCCAATGAATATTTCTATAACAAGATTAACTGTACAAAACTAATTAGTTACTGTCAATAGGCTGATCAATATTTCAAAAATAAGTGTACAATAATCTATCTGTTCAATAACTCAATAAGAAACTAAGCACAAACTATATAAGCAGAACTACTGTGACAGTTATTATCACACTTGAAACGCTTAATCACAATTTTAATATGTATAGCACTGTGTGACTGTTACAAAAAGAAGAACGTCAACTGCCACAGAAAGAATTATTGCATAAACCTATCACAAGTCCTGCTGAATTGAATCTGACTCTCTGCTGACAAGGACAGCTCTTCTATAGATTCGTATTGTTTCAGAAGGTTCTATTCCAGATCTTTCTGTTGACATAATATTTTCAAAAAGATAAGCTGTCATTTAGGATACCCTCAAAAATTCTAGATGCCATTTGAAAAATGAGAAGAGAGCGTTGAGATGAAGATAGAGAAACAACAAGCGCTCACCAGATATCTAGAATTCTATTCAGGAAGTAATTGTTGACACAATGTAAATGCTTGGACGATGCTCTCCTCTTCCTTTAAGTTTCCTAAAAATACTTCTTGTCCCAGACATCACAGACAAACTTGCAAAAGAGGTAGGTCATACATTTGAAAAAGGGGTCTCCAAATTTATTTCGTGTCCGGGGGCCCCCCAGAGACCTATGGGCCATTTTGCCAGATGAAAAGTAAAACAATATTAATTGCATTTAATTGTGAATATTATCGCTTCATTAATTCCAGGGTCCAAACGCATCCATGATCTGTAAACTTGACTTTACTCTTACATGCCACTCAAAAATGCCAAACTTTTACAGAGTGAGAGGCATTGTCATTCTTTTTTGTCCTTGAACAATTGTCTATGTTGTCCGACCCTTGAAATCTTGGAAACACATTATTTTAAAAACTACAACTGATTACAGGCAACAGTCTTACGGAATAGAACCGTTGAAGTAAATTAAGCTCAATAGTTATTAGGCCACACACTATAAATAACACTGGTTCTTATTGCAAAACATGTTTTGGGAACCCCCATTTTTTTCTATCACTGTTGCTTCAACCATCATTACTAATTTTAAAGCTGATTGGTTGTTTGAATATTATTTGATTGAATTTTCCAACCATTTGAACCATCACCAGCACTTAATTAGATTTGTTCGCATTGTGTATGGAAAATTTCCGAGTGATCCAAAATAGCATTGAAAAAATCTATTCAAGATCAGACAACATTCGTCTTGATGCAGCAGGATGCAGAATACAAAGAACAGAAAAGATTTTAATCTGCAAGATAGCTAACAATTTCGTATAATATTTTTCACTGATAATTTTTCTAATTTCATAACAAATGTAGTAGCACTGCTCTTTGTGTAATAAGTCGGCTTCAATCAGGTGCGGTCCTAGATGGTTTGGGGGGTGGGGCTAGCTGACCTTTTTTGCAAGATTGCCCCTCCTTCCTCTTCTCAACAAGTAAATTTGTGAGGGGGGAAAACGCACGTATCTTCTTGCATTTTCCTTGTTCTTCTGGTATGAATGATGTATTATCATTCATTCACCTCGTTACAAAAGTCTCAGTCTCTTAAGGGCTTCATCGGCAAGAGAGAAGAAATTTAATTAGCCTAATCGTAACTTATTATATATAACTATCATCATATAATCTATAACCTATAAACTATTTCATTAATCATTTATAAGTGGATTCGATTTTCATTGATCTGATCTGAGAAAACTGGCTTTCTAGGCTTTATTTTGGCGTGTAGTCCAAGTCTTTATCTTGCTTCTAATACCGTACATATTTTTTACACCCGGGTCTAGGTGCGAAAACCAGTTTTGGTTAATTCTTTGTGCCACATAAATAAAGCTAGGAAATGCCGCGCAAAGCTAATTTGTTATAGATGGCGAGTAGTGGAGTAAGTAGACCTACTGTACGAGTTCTGCAAATTCTGGAAACTTGAACTGGTAATGAGGAATGTATGTGAAAAATATATAACAGCAACTCCCCCTAAAGTTAACTTATTGCAACTGGTGTCATCACTTTTATTGATTTAAATCTGGATGGCCTTGTAAAGCTGTGCTACAAATGGAATGTTGCCACTAAGGCTGGGGCTCCACTGGCCGAAATTTATCGCGCTGCAATTTGCAGGCGCTACACGCGACAGTTGGGTGGCTTCACAGGCAACAGAAAACGAACTGCAATCTGCAGCGTCGTCTCGCTCGCTGTGGCTTCACTAGCAGTTCATTGTAGCGGTAGACGTGACCCGGTGCCGATCATGCCGTTAGTTGATATTCGTAGTGTTGTACTCAGTGTACTTTTAGTTTATTTACGACACCGGTTACACAAGAGAAAATGGTGGATTCACCCAATAATATAAGCAACAGGAAGTCTGAAGGCTTGTTCCGTACGTTGCATCGCAAATTAAGAAAGTACCATTCAGACAAGTTTTTTTAATTTTTTTGCATGTCTAAAAACTCCTTTGATTACTTGTTACAAATCTAGCATTTCTGTTTTTATAATTCTCATCATTTTTATTGTACATTTTTCTCTACTTCTAATATAATAAACTCGCAATCAAGTTCAAACTCCAGCATTGTTCTCAATAGAATTCACTTTACTTGAAACAATTAATAATACAACTTTAAACAGAATAGCGTCGATGCGCCTTGGATGCTGGTCAGCTGCAGACTGCCGCGTTACTACAGTCTACAGCTAGTGAAAATGGGACAGGTTCCATTTCCGCGCGACGCTGCATTCTGCAGCGCGCTGTAAAATGTTGCACGCTGCAGACTGTCGCTAGTGGAGCCATCTCCGTTTGTTCGCTGCGTTCTCATTTATCTGACTTATCAACCACAATTTGCAGCGCGATAAATAACGGCAAGTGGAGCCCCAGCCTAACAAAAGGTAGCAAGTTCCACTGTTTAGGTCGGACAGTTGGTTCTCTAATATTGTTAAATAACAAAAATAGATTCACAGTGACTATTCGAATGAATCAATTTTGTCATCAAGAATCAATCATTTTATGAAATGCTAACACGTCTTATATTTCGTTTTTTATCATTTCGATCTATCAAAACTGCCAGGTCTCCAACTATCTCCCATTCCTGCTATATTACACTGCTTTAGAGGTACTATTATGTAACGAAAATAGCTATTTATGTATTAAGAGCGTAAAGCGCGACTTTATAGCTCGAGCCAAAACGTTTACTGCGCGACGCATAGCGGAGCGCAGTAATTTTGCGAGAGCGATAAAGAAGCTTCACGCGCGAATTACATACAATATTTTTCCTACAACTGGAGTTCTGGATTCCAACACAATAAAAGCTTGTAGTTTGTAACATCACAGACCGTGCACGAATTTGGTTAGCGTGCGCCATTGTTGAGGTTATTAGAATGTCACAGATTCCGTGATCCACCAATCAGAAGACATCAAAATCAAAGAGAAGCGTAAAGAAAATAGCTGGGAAGCGGTAAAGACTTTACCGCTCGCGGAGCAGTAAAGAGGTATTTTACAATTAGCTTTCAGTACGTAAAGAACTACTTTACGAGCAGTTGTTGGAAAAAGGTTTTATACGTTTTGTACTTTTTAAGGAAAAATATTGAAACCTATGTACGATTTTTGCCTTATTGTGAATTAAGTTTTGAACAAAAAAGGCTACATCAATTGTGTTGCTTTCCAAACGTCTTCCGAATGATGGCTTGGAGACGCAGGAAGTAGCTCAAAGGTGTGCTAATATGCACACTCACCTGAGCAGCCAGACCCTGTGTAAAGGTGGGAGTAGACTGTCAAGGTGTCAAACATAGAGCTTCAGAGTTTCTTTCGGTGGGCTTGGTATACTGATACCTGACGTTACGTTTTCAGAGAGCTCTCCCTCAGTACTATAGAGCTGTTTTTTTTTTACTTCCTAAACCTCCAGTTTGTAGAGTACTTGCCAATCGGAACCTGCCTTAGATACCTCCCCCCCCCCCCCCAGAGTTTTCTAGAATAAAACAAGGTTATAAGGTCTTAGTCATTGAATTCCAATTTCACGATACTACTCTTTCATGTTATTAAGAGTACAATGTACAGCGTAGCTCCGTCCTTTTGTTTGTGTCTAAGGTCGTTG
This sequence comes from Conomelus anceps, assembly GCA_948455865.1. NCBI lineage: Eukaryota > Metazoa > Arthropoda > Insecta > Hemiptera > Delphacidae > Conomelus > Conomelus anceps. Next base: position 68,107,545 of record OX418217.1, on the reverse strand, counting down.
CACTGATCGCTGTCTGAAAATTTGCATGGGAATTTCGCATTCAAAAGAGCTCTGATTTAAAATTGACCTTTCTGCTCCCTATTTTGAGCACCTTATTTCCTTTATGGAAATGTGCTTCGAACATAATAGTTTCTACTGAAATCATAACATATTTCAATTAGAATATTAAATTAATATATTAATTTATAATAAATAATACTGTATATTAATTTATAATATAAATTTTCACTATGTGGAAGTAACTTTAATAGCCTAGGATGCATTATGTTATTTGATATATATAGGCTATCACTTATCAAGAACTAATATAGCCTTTAAGAAAATACAAATTTCTGATGAAACCAAGTTGTAGGCCTAGCAAGCTGAAATCAAACATTTATTTTAGAATAACTGATTGGAAGTGATCAAGTGATCACTACTATCTAGTGCACGTATATTTTATGTTCCCTCTAAAATGTAGCCTATAGTAATTATACTGTATAGAAATTACAAGAATTATGTATATAAAATATTCTTGTAATATGCAGTATCTTATTTAAACAGAATATAAAATTGATATGAAAATTTATATTAATGTTTCAGTTGACTTTTCTCTCCATTTTATAGTATTCAGATTTAGAATAAATTTTATGATTTTCTACACTATACCAACAAATTGTTGAATCTAAGAAAATAATGAAAATTTGATACCACCATACATGGATCTAACTGTTACATCCACAAGAAAAAGTTCGGTAATAAGATAGTCTCAGATAGCTGGAGTTTATTTGGTAGTTCAATGCTCGTTTTTTATGAAGATAATGGGCGTTTCAGTTAAATTCAAGCAAGCAACTAAGAACTAGTAAGAGTTTCAATAAATGAGAGAGAAATAAATAGTGTGAGATCTGTGTTACATAATGAGAAAAAATGAATGGTCGTGATAGAGAGAGCTAGCGATATTATTATATCAAATTTTATGAATGTGGAGCATAGTATTTCGGTTTTTTCAAACTTGCGAAAACCGGTCGCCCTTCTAGCTGCGCTGCATGATATTATTCTCGAGCTTCTGCCGAGCCAATCCCTGCTGGCTGATGCTTACAGGCCAAGTGCGTCACAGAATACAGCGTTCACATTGCCTGCCAAACAGAAACACTGCTTTGTTCCACTGTACGTCGAAGATACTCTTTTTCTCTTTCAAGACGGGAATTCTTTACGCCGTTTTGTTTCTACTCTTCAATGACGTCAGAGAAAAACCGGTATCCGGTAATCAGTGTTGGCCAGGGGCGCACCCAGACTTTTGGTTTGGGGGGGGCTTACCCGTCCTACTTGGTAAATTTTGGTACTGAGGGGGGGGGGGTGAAATTGGGATTTTGCAGACCTCAAGATTGTTGCAGTTGTTTGGGGGGGGGGTGAAATTTGCAGACCTCTTTTTATAAGATTGATGCCCAATAAAGTTCCGATGGGGGGGGGGGGTGAATTCTGCAGACCTCTTTTTATGAGATTGTTGCCCAATAAAGTTCCTATTAGGGGGGGGGGGGTTCAGTTTAAAGAGAATCAGCTATAGGGAACAAAATGTGTCAATGTTTCTTTTTTATACAGTGTTTCAAGAGATCAAGATAATTCTCAGACAACAGAAAAGACCACATGAATGTAGGTCTGAAAACGCTTTGTTTCAGAAATAAAGAGGATGGAAGATTACAGCTATTCTCATCATTCATTCAGAAATATCTAAGGCCTTTATGTAGGTGGTATGAATTCAATTGAAATTAGCTACAAGACGTGCTACAAGATTTACTACCATACTACCACAAATTTGTATGATTCCCACATCATTCTGAGACTGGTACTTGGGTAATGAAGTGAACGAAAAATGCCAGTCTCAACACGAATCAAGATCACCAAATCTTTGAATTAGTGGGATATTTCATAAAATGACCGTGAAAACATTTTATTTTCCATTATAGGCCTAATGGATTAATTTTCAATGAACCAAAAAAATCAATTTCTCCTTAAAAACTTGTGAATTCCTTTTTTGGAATGAAATATGAATGTACTCAATAGTCAAAAACGCTCACAAAAAGTTTATAAAGTCGAGTTTATTGAATCAAAGCACACTAATTTTAAACGAATGCTTTTAATTTTCTATTGTTTTGATATAACTTAAATTCTGATTTTATGAACACTGGGTGCGTTATTCGCAATCAATAGCCAAGTTCATACCTTTCAATCTAAAAAAAACTGCTTCTTTTGGCCTCTTTTTTGTGTATTTCATAGGATAACTCAATAATCACGGTAGTTAATGTTTTATTTGATTTTTCAGCTCATTTCTCATCAAATGTATCCGATTTACCACCTAAATGAGAGCTCTAGAAGCCTAGAGTTTTCTGAATGAGTTGTTGAAGAAAGCTCGTCATTCTTACGCTTTCTTTATTTCTGAAATGAAGCGTTTTCGAAGGAATAAGCTTTTGTAATCTGGCAGATTCCTTGCGATTTTTTTCGCAAACACCTTTTTTTCCTTTTTTAGGAAAGTTATAGGTGTGAGCCGTGGCAGGTATCTGTTCTGTGAGATAAGATAAGCTGCAAATTCCTGGGCCCTCTTTGTAAGAGTGACCGCGATTGGATCGGCCACCTAAAAAGACTGTTCTCTGCTAAACAATCACTTCTCGGTGATACGGCCTTCCCTAAAACTATAGGTCCAACTCATCAATTACCATCGTCTAACTCATTACCCATGCATAGTTCTCAGACCTATCTGGGCTTCATCCTCCATAAATAACGTTACATTATTACTGTAACGTCAAATGTATTACTGGTCCAAAAGGTTATAGAGTCTCGAGATCCTGTATTACATTACATGATTATCAGATCGATATGAGTGAATCGAATTATTTTCATTATTTATTAACCTAGCCGCCTAGTCGAATTAAATTCTGCCAGGCTACAAACTCCATTTCCACCTATGTAACTCGAAATACACGACTTGATAGAGTAACGATATTGTTATAAACACCACTATCCTATTTAGCAAGTGTGAAATGTACGGTTTAAAACTATGGAGTCCATATTACATAGTCAATTCGCTTGAAAATTTTCAACATTTTGATAAGGATTTCAGGACCTGAGGGCTTAAGCCCCAATGACCACGTTAAGCCACTGGTTATGAACATTATAATATTTGAAAAGTGTGGAAACATGAAATGTACCATCACTAACCAGTCTGGAGCAAATATTCCCTACAGTCAATTTGCTTGGAAATTATCAACAATTTTTTAAGGACCTCGAGTTCTTGGGGGGGCTTAAGCCCCCTAAGCCCCCCCTGGGTGCGCCACTGGTGTTGGCCCCCCCGGTGTTGGCATATCATCAATAATTAACTATAATTGAAATTTTCAGTTTGAAACTGCTAGAGATCTAACAAAAACCGCTTAACCGAAATTTACCTCGGCACAACATATTTGAACTTTATTCATTCAATGGTGATTATCCAGGGAACTCAATGATTGGATTTCATCATTTTACAAGCCTAATTGGTTTCCTTGTTGAGTGATCTCAAACTATGAATTGGAATGGAACGAATAAAAGCTAGAGATGAAACATTGACATTCTAGTGAAATGCGAATTCACTATAAATGCCAATTATCAACATTTAATAATATTTTTATTTTCAGCAACTTGTCAATAACAATCGACAGGTAGGCTACCAGTTGAATAATAACAATCATTCTTCGTATGGAATACACTAAAATCAGTGGCGGAAACAACGGGCCCGCAGGGTATGAGACGTCCCTGAAGGCTACTGGTGCCAATTTATAGGCCGTCGATTGCTTTTTGTGAGGTGGCCCTCCAGATGCTTACCGTACCGGCTTACCGCGACCATTCATGGAAACAATGGAGCTATTTGGATTCATCTGGTCCAATGAGCAGCCTATGTTAATAATTATTATAAATAATATTGATATTTGTGTAATTCATATTTCCCATAACTGCAACCAGATGTAAGGTCTGCAAAGTAAATAGCACTGTTAAATAGTGGCACTATTTGCTTGTAAGCTTTATAAGGAGGTTGACATTGAATTCATTTCATAATGGACTTTATTGCATTTTGGATTAGATCATATGAATTAAAAAGCCTTATAATTCAATGACCAGCACAAGCTGTATGTAAATTTTAATACCGGTACCTAATAAATGTCCCTGAAATGAAATAAACGGTCGGCACTAAAATAAAAACCAAATAATCAATGATGTAATAGGTACTTACAATCCCACACCACCCACAATCCTACAATATAGTGTTCAACAAAGAAGAAAAAGATAAACACTTATAAGTACGTTTAAAATAAAACGAATAGACTACATAAGACTCCAGAAGTACGCTTTAATCGTACCAGAGGTATGCTTTAATCGGATAGTGCACTCTGGTATGCTTGTCACGCCGTTCATCAATAAAAACCAGCCTGTATACTGGTTAGAACTTTTACAGCTCATGAAATGCATCTACACGTTGCTATGGAAAATTCTGAGCATTTTCTATTATTCTATTCATCCCACATCCTGTTGGACATTCTATAAATAATTCTGATGTAGGCCTATTTACAATTCAATAGAAATGAGATTCATCATTGAAAGATCAAGAAAATCTTGCTACAAGATTTCAAAATATTCTGGATCCTCTTTCAATCTTGAATGGCAGATGAGATTACTATTTCAAATAACGCAGTATTTTAAATTACAGATATTTTCTCAATTTGGGGCATTGTCACCAACCTTCCAAATCCTATCCTTCCTTCATTAGACATTTTTCATTACTTTTCAATAATAGGTTAACATTTTTAAATTTTTGCATAGCATTTATTAAATGAAATAAATGAATAACCACTATATTGATAGTATTATACTTGATAATAATTATTATAAGGAATGTAGAGAAAGCAAAAATAAAAAATTATATGAAGAGACTGCTAAGATATTGCTAAAAGCTACTAATGAAAAAATTAAGAAAGTAGATAAAACATTGAAATTTAAAAAATATTATTTGGTTTTTAGTTTAGTGAAAATTGTGATTGCATTGTCGTTTTTGGTTAGATTTTTTAGTTGGATTACTTAAGTTACAAGAAACAACAAAATGTTTTAAATTCCTGGATTTCTTGTTCCATGACAAACTGCGTTGTTAATATTAACTTTTCATGTGAAATTTAACGAAATTTGACTGCAAGTCGTTAAATTTCACATGAAAAGTTAAAATGTTTTATTCAACGTGTACAGTAGTTGTTGGCTACAACGAATAATTTTGGAGCATTGAACTTGTTCTGTTGTGGAGTAGGCCTACTGTTTTACCGTACGATAAAAACCAATGAGCGGTCTACACTGTGAACAGCAGTGTTCACTGAGGAATCTGATCAAAGTTTAAACTAAATCATTGACTCTGATAACCCTTTCCGACCAGAAAACCCAATTTTTATATAATATTCTGTCCTATAGATTGACAAAAATTTGAGAAAGCTCATAGGAAACAAGTCTTATTCATAAGATTAATAGAAAATAAGCTAACTTTTTTCATTGATTTTTTAAAATTTGCTTCATTTTAGAATATTGAATTTATCTGTGATGTTTCCATGACGAAATACTTGATGAACAATCTAATATCAAAACTGGCACTGTATTTCTATTAAAATATTATTTTCACTCACTTATACTAGAGATGCTGGAGGGATGCATTTCACTTCTGAAAAGAAGCTTCGTCAGCCTTCCGCCATGGGTCATGTTTTGTTGAGGTTAGGATGAGCGGCCATTATATAGTTGAAAATTGCGTTGGATTTGGATTGTGTTTGTTCATTGCATAAACAAGACAGAACCAACTTACTCAATGACCAAACACAATTCAAATCCAATGCAATTTTAAACTACTGTATATAATGGCCGCTCATCCTAACCTCAACAGAACATGATTCCTGGTGGCAGAATGACAAATCTTCTTTTCAGACGTGAAATACATCCATCCAGCATCTCCAGTATCAGTGAGTGAAAATAATATTTTAATAGAAATACAGTGTCAGTTTTGATATCAGATTAAATTTACCACAATCACTAAGAACTGGAAACACAAATTAGTAGAGCTCATTTATTATATCTATAACAAGAGGAAAATATGAAGAAAACGTATCAAGCAATTTCATTTAATAATGGTACTGTAGTTTTAAATTGACTTACTCCACTCTACCAGACTTCTTATACCTCCAAGAGTTGTTTCTATCTTCAACGTTGGTGAATGAAGAATTTACATGAGATAATTTTTGTTTGATAAGACGATAAAGTGGATTCTACCCAATTTATCAGCACAAAACGATGGTTCAAGAACCCAGTTGACGTATAGAATACAGGTACAGGTACTGTACTAATATTCCATCTTTGTGTTAATAAATTGAGTACAAATTATATCATCGCCTTACTCTATAATCAATAACAGTTTGGATATTGAATAATCTTAAACCGAAAAAATTTATCATTATCTATTTTTGATCATTCAATCTACTAAATAATTATTCATTATTTTGAAAATTGAAAACGTTAGACCAAACTCAAATTGGAGTAAAAATCCAACTTCATCAGTTTCAATTCGTGAACTGTTTCGTTCTGTTTTGAAGACACTCGTCAGTTTGCAGCCCATGCATTCTGACTCATAAAGATTACAGTTGAAATGTGTGATATATTCAATGACTTATTGAGCAATATTCTAAACAATAACTCTCATTGGATTTCTTGATAATTTGTTTCACTCACTTGCAATGGAAATGAATTTCGCTACTAAATGACTGAGTAAAATTATTACTTTCAGAAGTGCAGTTTTTGTAGAAGATCAATTGGTTGTGATATTATGAATCAACACTTTTTCATCAACAAACTATTCGAATTTTTTTAAATAAATACTTGAGAGTAGAAATTTGATCAATAATAGTTTGTAGATGATAATAAGACAAAATTTATTTTTGATAAAAGAATTGAAAGAAACATTTTTTACTAAGAGACAGATACGATTTCGGTCAGCAATGCTTACTTGAACAACAAAATATGAAACTATTAGTGAAGTATTCAAATACAGTGAAGTATTAAATGCAGATTGTATAAATGCGGATAATTCGAAAATATTCAAGCATTGCAGCAATGTATTTAACCAAGCTGCTATACTAATCCTAAATTCACTTCTTATATTTGAATAATCAACTAATAATTAAAATTGTCTTTTTGAAATAGAAAGAAGAATGGGACAAATTTTAATGAAACAGAAAAATTAGACCTTTGATAATAATTTAACTTAATTTATTCACATGTCAGACACCATATGCGCTTACAAATCTCAAGTAAATCTTTTCCTTTCAAGTAAAAATGAGAACAGTTCAAATTCTTAAGTATTACAAAAAAGAAAAAAGTTTAAAACGTCTATTAAATTGCTGATAAGTATCAACAAATCCATATCAATAATAAGAAATAACATGGATAGAATCATAATAATTTGTTACAAACAAATAATAATATAATACTCTGCTACAAATTAAAATTCATTAGATTATAGTATTGTCATTTATAATCAAATAAATTCTCTACTAATTTCGAATAGGTAATAGTGTTACAAAAACTAACAAGTAAAAATTTTGGTAGGTGAAAAACATCAAGAAAAGCTAAAGTTTATGGAACAGAACGCGAGACCAGCTCGCCATCATAGAAACACACATATTTTACACCTTTAAAAAAGTAAACCACTTGAACATTCTCAATTCTCTCTTCTATCACAATTCGCATATCCATAGGTTAACGCTCTTGGCGCTATTGAGCAAATTCAAATAAAAAATAACATTTTTTTAATACAAATTTCAATCTACTTCTCAAATGAGTAACAAAAATGGTGGAGCTCTATTGGCTCAGTGCAGCGCACATGAGTATACAAAGACTGTAACCTTCTGCTACAACTGAAAAATTATAAAATAATATATGACTAGTAACAAAATTGAAGGAGGTACGGTAACCTTTCAATGAAAGCACTGACCAAGTTGTCAAGAGTGTTTTTCAAGAGAAATTCTCAGATTATGGATAGATTGCTGCCTTGTAAGTAAGTCTGAATCACAAACTCCAATCAAACAAATGATTTACTCGGTTTGCAAAACTATACATGGTAATTCTTCAATAGAATATTTCAATAAATTAGTTCAATAAGTTAATTAACTCCGACACGTCTGTCTGAATATAAATTTAAACACTGCGCTCATTGATATTGTTTGAAGAATAATGCAGCTTCACTCAGAAATTTTTAGACAGTTCTAAACGCAACTGAACAAATTAGGGAATTGAGGGAAAATAAATATATAAGAATGTATACTGAATGATGAAGTTGAAAACCTGACTGACAGGCATAACATTGAATCTTATCCAAATATTTTCAATAATCATATGTACAAAACTGATCAGGTGATGGAGTTTCTCAAACACTTTTCTCAAGCAATCAGCACATTGAGTCACAATGCTACACATCATACCTTTAGAATGTGATTGTTGAACCATTAACTCTATCATGTATATTCTGCTCAAACTAAAGGTTACCAGCTATAAAAAATATTTGGCATAGGAAAACAATTTCAACAGATGAAACACATTTATCACACACACCACCAACACGACCGGCATCCTCAATAGCCTTAGAAGGTGGAGATCAAAACTAGAAACCAACAATGTCTACTACCATGGTAGCAATAGAAATTCAATGAGGTATCTTACACCTAGTGATAACGTATAGATAGTCTTGAAAGACATAACACAAAATCAAACAACTCCACCAACATCGTTTTGGTAGCGTTTTGTTAGGTATGAAGCAGCATCTGTCATCTGTTCAAGAGCTTGATGCAGTCCGTAGAGGTGTCTTCGAAAGTTCTTTTCAACATTCTGGGTGTAGCTGGGCTTCAAGTTCTCAGATTCGCCCTCGATTCCAGAATCATTCTCGTTTCCAGCCTCGGAGTCAGTGTCGCTGATGATGGAAATGGCTGAGTTGGTTGAAGCAATTGAAACAGTGGAAGGTCTGCGCACATGAGTCCTGACGGGTGCTGGAGTAGGTAGGGTAGTCATGCCATCTTCTTCAGCTGGACGACCTTCCTTGCCACTCCACAACAGTTCATTTTTCACACAGTTGACAAGAGAGTGCAGACTGTAGAGATCGGTTTTTTCATCGACACCCTTCAGGGCTGTCTTGTCAGAAGCATCTCCTACTTGGAGATCCATCAATCGACAGGGAACTAGGATTGTTTCGTCCATCTCTTGTACAGCTTCAACGAACTTCTCAACAGCTTTCATGATGCTCTGGTTTGAAAACTGAGTCTCCTTCCGGCTCGAGTATCTGCGAAGGTAGTTCCTGCAACAGAAAAAATGGCAAAGTTCGAAGTAAAAAATTGATGAAATGAACGTGACAGTAAATGGATATTATAGGCAAAACTTTGAGGCATTTTTTATAATCGTTTTCTTCCAGCAATGATATCTTCGACTTTCACCCTTTCAGTTCACAATCATTTCAGGTGACTCAATCTTTATGATATCAGAGCAAATATAAAACAATTTAAAACTCAAAACAGCATTTAAATCAAGAAAACTTCAAATGAAAAAGGGAGAAAACTAATGTATTATTTTCAATGGACACAAAAGAAAAGTGGAAGAAGATAATAGGAAACGTGATAATGCATTTTTTCATGCAACAATTGAAGAACTTAACAATGCGCACAGCGCTCAATCATTCATGAAACATTTGATGTAAGAATCTATTTAAAGAGAAATTTTGGATACAGTTTCGAGTACTGAAACTTTTTATTACAGGATACAATAAATTTATAGATTTTAGGGAATGGAGAGTAAGTTAAAAAAAACAGCTCTGCTTAATAGTAGAAAAAATATTATTTTCATGTAAAAGTCACTTTTTAAGACAATCACTTTTTTAATTGATTTAAAAATATGATCATATATATTTAAATAATAATTAAAATAACCTACTTAATATTACTACCAAACATAGTATTATTAACTGTATTATTATTATTATTGGGTTGTTGTAATTTACATGGTGGGAATAAAAAAGATTACGCCAAATTCTATCCAAAGATTGACCACGAATCAAGATATAATAAAATCTATGAAATAAATAACATTTCGTTTGAAATAATTTTCAATACAACAACCTGTAAACGATTTTATGCAATTAAACATTTTGAATTGAACTTGGGAAACAGAATTTTATTTGAAGAGCAGTAATTCTTTTAAATTATGAGTTGTAAACATTCAATTTACAAGTAGTTAACATTCTATGAGCAGTAGGTTTTCAACAGATAAGATTTGAATAGAAAAAATTCATAAAAAAGAGAAAGAGATTCATCATTATCATAAATAAGACGTCATTAATAACATTAATATTGTTTAAGCCTCTGACAAATACAAACTTGTGTTGAGAATCAGTGGTTCAATTAAACATACATTCTGCATTTTTTTCAGTAAATACTTTTGAATAGCCTATTGGTTTTTATTTGAGCTTGATTACCATAGTCTACTTCCAATTACGTTATTCAAATTTCTTTATCAATGTTTAAAATCATTAGATTCACAAATAACGTGAATCATACCAGAAAATGCAAATAGGCTACAGTATAAAAAAACCTACTCCAATATTAAATCTAGCTACAGTGAATATTGTAGATTACAAACCTGTAACCTCCAGTAAACATTTTTCAAATAAGCTTATTAACCTCACTGAATGAATTGAAAAAGCTCCAAGTTAATGTTCAATGCACATGTTAGTGAAAGTCTGTTCAACCTACAACTTCAATACTAACAGGAGAAATGATGATCATCATTATACATACTAGGGGAATATCAAGGTAACGAGTATATAATAAGATGTTCTATGTAGTGAATCATACCAATTTTACCAACAACTAAACAATAGGGGATTCCCACTCTGAGTTGTGGATAAAGTTCCAAGTATTTTATTTGGAATAGCAGAGCTGTAATTTTCCATAATTGTTTTTTGGACTTAATTATTTTGTCAGTTTCTAAAATATATCTATCAAATAAACTACCCGGATCCAGTATGGAAAATCATGTTATTCGATGAAGGTCACATCTTTCAAATACCAGTAAATCACATCTCATAACAGGCCTAAGTTATTGTAAGCATCCTCCTGAACAATGAATGAAATGAAGAAATGGCTTTCCTACAGCAATTTAATAGCAATATTTTATCGTTCTGTTAAAGAAACCTCTAATATTGTAAATAGTCAACTTCCGACTCGTTATAATGTTCTACTCAGTAAAATATTAGTAATTGGCAAGTATTTTCATGTGGAATGCATGCACTACTCACATAGTTTCTTGAATTAATACCGTAGTCTGTTCTATTTAAGTTACAAACTATAATCACTGAAATATGACTAAGAGAGTGTACAAACAAATTAATTTGATGTACTATTGACATTTTATTTCAATCCCTCGAGAATGCAATCAGGATTGTTTATTTTTTAATCAATTATGCAGCTCACGAGACAAACAAAGAGAACCGCTCTATCACATACTGAACGTACAAGAAAAAGAACAAGAAACGTTGACAGAAGTGACAGTTAGCTGTATGCTTCTGAAACCTAGAAACTGGATTGAAGGTAAAACTTGTCTGAGGCCTACGTTTGAAGGTATTCAACTTCGAAGTCTTTCATAATAATTTACCAAACAGAAAAAAACACGTTCAGTCCAAAATGTTACAAGGAGTTATGCGTTGCTTTATTTAATTATTGTGATTTGATGTACAAGAAACAATAAGAGGAAGGAGTAAAAGTAATTAAGTTTTCATAAGCAACACTTGAAACAGCTAACAAACTGGTTGACCCGAATAAGGTTTAAATATTACGAAAATTCTGATCAAAGGTATAAGAGCAATCCAAAAGAGAATAAAACTAGAGTACGGTACCGTACTAGTTGTATCAAGTTATCAAGATCCTACACTGAAATCTTGCTAAATTACAATTCCAAATAATTAAAATAAAACCTAGTAAAAAATCTATTGCAGGACTTCATATTTTAATTGATAAATTAATTATTAATCAAAAAATAATAATTGATATCGTAATCATATTGTGAGATTATTTTACGGACAATCATAGGGTATAGGTACCTTTCTTCAAGTATATGGTTCAGGATCCTTGATCCTGAACATGTTTCAGCAATTCAATAATCTCAGACATCGGACACGTATAACAATGACGCCCAATGAAAAGGATAAGCTAGAACAGGATAGGATAAGACTTGGTAACCTTCATTCTAGATTCAAAGTAAATGAAAAGATGAATAAAAAGGTATAAATAATATTACGTCTTTACAAACATACAGAAACAGTTGAATAAACGGAATAAAACTGATTTTAGAGCCAATATTTCAACAAGAGCTAAGCATAATGGGCGACGATAGTGAAAGTTGAGGCGACGAACCAATGGTTCAAATTAATAAAAGAGTTGATAATTACCTGTTTGAATCCATGGTATTTGATGTCACTGTTGGATTTTCACTGAACACGTTAGCTGTCAACATACCACAAAATTTGGATATGCTCTACTTTTCACTCGCTACGCCTAAAACTGCGGACACACCACTACACTACACAACTGTGCTGAGAAGCTTCGTGAAATGGTCGTTTGCAGGCTCTTATATTGACTGCCAGCGATGACGTAGGATACTCGAAAACCGGAACGTCGACTGAGCCATTGGCCACTTCAACAGTCAAAACATAAAAACAAACGAGTTCATGTTGACCTACACTAACAACTCTGTACTTGAAGTTGCAGGGCTAGTTTGATTAAAAATTTTGTGAACTATGACTTCCACATTAATTAAAATGAATAATAATATGTCCAGATCCAGAAAATCAATAAAAAGCTGGAGTGGCACCACCAGTGCTGTGATTGGTCTATCAATGCACGTGCCATGCGCCATTATTAGCCAGTTTTGTGGCGGGTCAGTTTTCAAATTCCCAATGCAAACCCATATCCAATGGCTCTACATTTTACGGATTCTCAAATTGATAGAATAAGAATTGGCTTATTAGCCTGCCATTGCCGCACTGTACTTGATTTGAATGTGCAGACCAGTTTTCAAAAAATCTACTGCTAAACCTCCTAATAAGCCCAAAATATACCCAAGAGTATTTTTCCTGCTTAAGGTTTTCAAGTAACTTGCCTCATCGATGAAAACTAGTTCAATCGTTATATTTGAACTATAGCTTAGCCTAAATTTGAACAACTTTATTTAAAAAATAAATAAATCTGTTAGAGCAGACAGCCATGTAGGCTACTTATGGCCGGGATGCCCGACCATAACACAAAACAGTTTTAAAAAAACAAATTTTAAAACAAAAAAAGAAATCGACTTCAATGCTGAAATGATACTCAATATTTATCACTCACGTACGGTACTAAAAAGTTTAAAATAAAGTATTTATTTACTTTGAACTGAGAAAAGTTTTAATTTAATAATGCAAGTAAGAAGTCGGCGCTTAATTTTTCATAAACTTCTTAAATATAACTTAGAATTTCTTATTAACTTCATAAAACATTTGGCGCCGACTTAAAAATATTATTTGCATTAAATTTAAAATTTTCTCAGTTAAAGTAAATACTTTATTTAAAACTTTTATAGTACGTGAGTGATAAATTTTTGAGTGTCATTTCATTGAATTAGGGGTTTTATTTGTTTAAAATTTTTTTTATTTTAAGATTTTTAGCTGAATTATCAAATATGAAAACATGAGAATTTTTTTATAGCCTACATTCTAGGCTATATTCTAGAAATCTTTATCAAATTAGCAAATCAATATAACATCTGTGATGTTTTACATGACGAAATACTTAATGAACAATCTAATATTATAACTGACACTGTATTTCACTTTTATATAATACTAGCTGGCTCGACGCACGTTGCTGCGTTCTCATAAAAATTCTCCTTGATTTTATTATTCGCCACCTCCCGCTGAGGTTATATTTCAAATTAGGAAAGAAGTTAGTCCTAGGGCTCTTCCAGCTGATCATAGAGGCTTCGTTGTTTTCTTAATCACCACCTCTGAATGAAGAAGCATTTCAAATTTAAACCTCCTACAACTATAAGGGTAGAAGCTAGTTTTTTAGTTTATTATTCGCCACCTCCCGCTGAGGCTGCATTTCAAATTTCTAGCTAGCACTTCATTGGTTAACAGATGTCATCAACCTGGCATAATTACATTTCATCATACCCAGTCATCGTATGTTTCCTACATATTGCAAGGCTCCGACTGAAAGGTAGCCTACATGCAAAGTCTTTTGCTGTTCAAAGACAGCGTAAATAACGCTGCTGAGGGACCTGCCATATGATTAAAAACTGATGACTTCTATCAGCTGTTCCTTTAAGCTCTTTGGCCAGCAAGTTCAGTAGGTTAGGTCTATAAAATGGATTAATTAATAATAATTATTAGCTCTTCTATTAAAATTTATGGTCAGAAACCATCCTCAATATTCACACAACATATTCCCAAAGTTTCATGCTAATCTGTCAAGTGGTTTTCAAGTCTATAGGGAACATACATACATACATACAGACAGACAGACATTCATTTTTATATATATATAGACTAGCTGGCCCAACGCGCGTTTCTGCATTCTCATAAAAGTTCTCCTTGATTTTATTATTCGCCACCTCCCGCTGAGGTTAAATTTAAAATTAGGAAAGAAGTTAGTCCTAGGGCTCTTCCAGCTGATCATAGAGGCTTCGTTGTTCTCTTAATCACCACCTCTGAATGAAGAAACATTTCAAATTTAAACCTCCTATTACTATAAGGGTAGAAGCTAGGTTTTTTATTTTATTATTCGCCACCTCCCGCTGAGGCTGCATTTCAAATTTCTAGCTGCATTGGTTAACAGATGTCATCAACCTAGCATAATTACATTTCATCATACCCAGTCGTTATGTTTCCTACATATTGCAAGGCTCCAACTGCAAGGTAGCCTACATGCAAAGTGCAAAGTCTTTTGCTGTTCAAAGACAGCGTAAATAACGCCGCTATATGGGGATGCCATATGATTAAAAACTGTTGACTTATATCAGCTGTTCCTTTAAGCTGTTTGGCTGGCAAGTTCAGTAGGTTAGGTCTATAAAATGGATTAATTAATAATAATTATTAGCTCCCCTATTGAAATTTATGGTCAGAAACCATCCCCAATATTCACACAACATATTCCCAAAGATTCATGCCGATCTGTCAAGTAATTTTGGAGTCTATAGGGAACATACATACATACATACAGACAGACATTCATTTTTATATATAGAGATTTTACTCACATATATTGAAGATGTTTGAGGAATGCATTTCACTTCTGAAAAGAAGCTTCGTCAGCCTGGATGACGAAGGCTGACGAAGCTTCTTTTCAAACATCTCCAATATATGTGAGTAAAATATTATATAAAAGTGAAATACAGTGTCAGTTTTAATATTAGATTGTTCAATATAACATATAAACTAAAGCAACTACTATTTTGATTTTGATGTCTTCTCTTAAAATCTGTGAAATTCTCATAATCTTAACAATGGCGCATGCTAACCAAATCCGCACATGCTAAAATCTGTGTTGGAATCCAGTACTGCAGTTGTAGGAAAATAATGTTGTGTCTTGTATGTAATTTGCGCATGAAGATTCTTCATCAATCTCAAAAAATTACTGTTCTCTGCTATGTGTAGCACTGTAACTGTTTTGGCTTGAGCGATAAAGTCGTGCTTTATGCTTTTGATACATACATAACTATTTTATTGTAAATTTAACGACTTGCAGTGAATTTTAATTGTGAATAAATAATATTCCTACTCACGTTTGCCCAAACGTTTTCGAGTCATGGAGATTTACCAATCTTTTAATCTATTATTTTTCTTGCCTATTACTTTCTAGTTTACTTATAGCTCTGCTTTTACTGTAATACTCTACTATACTTTCTATACTATACAATTTTTCTCATTTTTATTGGTTAATTCTTTTTTGATGTGAATTAATTGTGAATAAATAATATTCCTACTCACGTTTGCCCAAACGTTTTCGAGTCATGGAGATTTACCAATCTTTTAATCTATTATTTTGCTTGCCTATTACTTTCTAGTTTACTTATAGCTCTGCTTTTACTGTAATACTCTACTATACTTTCTATACTATACAATTTTTCTCATTTTTATTGGTTAATTCTTTTTTGATGTACGTTATTTATTGAAAAATTTTGTTTTTTGTTGTACCAATAATTATTTTGTATGGGCACCTACTAATAATCTGCTGGTTTATGAAAGATCTGCTCGAGATCCATTTTAATGAATAAAAATTGATTGATTGATTTACCATAAATGGCTTTGCTGCATGGATGTGAGTTTACGCATAAAAATTTCATTGGGTACTTCAAGAAATGTGGAATTATCTAGATTGGAGATTATATTATATTCTACATAGAGTAAAACTGTAAGCAAATCCTAAATTGACATTTTCTAAAATTCAGATGAGTCTCTATCAGTGTATTCTATTATAGTAAAACATATTTATTATATTCCATTATAATTGCATCAAACATGAATTTTATTACAAATTGGATTACAATTTTATTCAAGAAGAGGTATGAATGGATGAATGAATAAGAAAGAAGGATCAAAACCTAGCAATATTCATTCAATAGGGTGTTTAAGATCCAAAAGAAAGCTGTTAGGTATATGGAACGAATAAATGGATCTGTTTCATAAAGGCCGTTGTTCAAGAGACTTGGTCTCCTAACTGTACCCTGCTTATATGTATATGAAGCTACTTTATTTGTAAAAAAGAGTGATATTAACCTAAATCTTGACGTTTATGATTATAATACAAGAAGCCGAGAAGATTATCACTTGATGAGTCACAATAGTAGCTTATTTAAACAAAAACCTAGTTATATTGGTAGGAAACTCTACAACAAGCTACCGCAATTTTTAAAGAATCTTTATAGAAATATTTAAAAAAAAAAATGAAAAATATTTAGTTGATACAGCGTTTTATAGTGTACAAGAGTTCCTTTCACATCAAAATTAAGCCTCACCTCAACTAATTGATAATAGTAATTATGGTAGCCAGTGTATATAAGATTGTATAATTGTTAATCTGACTTGTCTTAAACTCCTTAACTGGAGTCTCCAAGGCGTAATCTAACAAATAAATAAATAATCCCAACTATACTAACTTCATACCACGAAATTAGGCGGCTCAGAGAAATTGCGGTGCTGCAAAAAACGAACAGACTGCGGTGACAAACCATAAGACTAATATCGTCAGACTTGTAGACAGTAGACTAGGCAACAAGGTACGAGTAGTGTTGTCAATTCGTGCATTGGTGATTCTATAACTGATACTGAATAATCTACCTTCAAAATATGCTGCAACTGCAATTTATATGATTCTATGCTGGAACTGTATATTTTACCTTCAAAATCTATTGAATCACTCTTGCATATGATAGATATTGATTATAACTGATTATGATATTGATGTTGATTATGACAAGTTTTAGAATATTTTTCAATAGAAGCTTTCTTTCCAAATGCTTGCATATGTATTGCTTTTATTGTAAATGATTGATCTATGAAATAATTTCAATTCAGTGTCTGGCAACACTGCAATTTTCTTTTTTTTTTAATTCAATTATGGACACTAGTATTGTTTCACAATGTGTTTGAATGCAGGAAGCTCGTAGAACAGCTATGATGCAAATAAGCTTTTGAGTCACAAGTCAAAGACACATTTGTTCCGTATCAATATTGCAGCTTCAAATTCCTTTATTGGGATTGTATTGGCATTGGTAGTTGAAACCCTTATATCACATGATTAATTAAAAATATATACTTTAAATCCTGTTGCAAAGCACGGGTAAATCATTAGTTTACTGATAATACAGAATCATCGAAAAAGAATGCGCGTATTTAAAACAATCACTTCTCCGACTAGAATGAACATATATAAAATTGGTTATGGTCTTTAAAAAATGGTAGAAGTTGGGAGTCTTTGTTGCATTAAAAATAGTAAATTTTAATGCAAGATGGGGTGCCGCCGCATTACAAAATTAACGTGCAAAGCACTGAATGCCAAGTTTCCGAATAGTGGGACTGGTAGAGGTGGCTCAATTTTTTGGCCACCAAGAAGCCCAGACCTCACTCCGATGGACTTCTTCTTGTGGGGATACATTAAGAACATTGTTTATGGTGAAAAGTTTCGTAGCATAGTGCAGCTCAGAGAAAGGATTACCGTACTGTTTGCAATGGCAACTGTAACTCGAGAAATGCACCCATACGTGGTGCGAAATAGACTATCTCCCCGATGTTTGCCGTGCAACTGATGGAGCACATATCGAAACTTATGTAATTTTCAGTCAAGTACTACCAAACTTTACTTTTGTTTTAAGACCATAATTAATTCTATATGTTCATTCTAGTCGGGGTAGTGATTATTCAAAATACGGGCATTCTTTTTTGATGGCTCTGTACTTTGAAAACTTTGTATAAGATGTCATTAATAATAATTAAGACCGCGACCAAAGACAATGGCCTATTAAATTAGGTCATAAACCCAGTTGGGATTTCTTAAATAGAGATTTTCATTTATCTCAGTTTTCCAAACGCTTAAAACTATTAAACTTATGACCGCAAGTCACATTAAATTTTTTAATCATCGGAATCGACAGGTTTGTGATAAGTTTGAAAATAATTTGTTTCTTATTATTATGTGATCATACTCAGACACAGGTGGTTCGAGCGCAACCATCACATCTGTAGGCCCATACATTAAGAACTGATACAGCAAGATATTTCATATATATAATATACTTTATAATTACGTTAAATGTATCACTGACAAGGAGAGTAAAAAAGAAAAGTCATTGAAATGCCGTATTTCAATTTTATCGAATTGAGAACACTGAGTTGCCTAGTCTACAAATCTGATGCTAGAAGTCATATTATAGTTTGCCTCCGTAGTCAGTTGCTTTTTGCTGCACCGCAATTTCTTTGAGCCGCCTAATTTCGTGGCATGTAGTGTAGACAGACACTATAGTAGACTATTTCCACAGAATTATTGACTCAAGCCCCAAACCAGGTTCTTCTCCAACTTTATTGGAGATAAACATTCTTAAATACAGTCATAATATTATCTATATTACTCCATGACACGCAGAAGATATTAGGTACTGTGGCATGGCATGCAGTATGAGGATACAAAATGTTAACTAGCATCCATGTGTTTGGGAGGGAAGGCGTGATATGACGTTTCCATGCTACTGATTTGAAAATATGACATTTTAATAATTCAGTACTTTTGATAAATTACAATAATAATGACGAATGTCACACTTTGGGTTGTCTGTTATTAATTAATAAGACTTATTGATGTTGTCTGAAAGCAATATTAATTTGATACAATTTATTGTGGTTGCGTTTATAAAAGAGGGTAATAAAAATGTGGTTGTAACAAGATAAGTCAAACATTTATTATAAAAGAATATCCACTATCACTGATGCTAGAAAATTTATAATTCATTTATAAAACTGTTTATTCTTGATTTTTGATGTTGTTTTCATTGTTAGTGGACGTTACAAGTGAATAGTATAGCCGCGTCTCCACCAACCGAACATGCTCGGCGAACAGTGTTCGCTGGAATCAGCTGATGTTGCCGAACATCTTTTGGAGTTGGTTTTGTGTGGACGCCTTCTCGAACATTATGATCGGTGTGGTGGGGTTAGTGGCGGGAACCTGTTGTTGGTCGTCACTGTTCGCTAACAGACCGAACATTTCAATTGAACTCACGAACATGTTCGGTGACCCATATGTTTAATGTTTGTCTGTTTTTTGTATTCGCCAACTATGTTCGCCAGACATGTTCGGTTGGTGGAGACGCGGCTTAAGTGTTACAAGGAACCATATACCATTCTTCAACTTTGCCTAGGACTTATATTTCTTAAAAATATTATTATCATAGCTATCTTATATTGTGGTAACATAATAACATAATATAGCATATTATATATTTTCTTGTCGTTTAGTAGCAAGAAAAAAGATAAATTTAGTACCTGGAAAGGAATAAAAAAAAATAAAATCGCTATTGCTATATGGAATGATTTTTATAGGTGACTAGCTGGCCCGATGCGCGTTGCTGCGTTCTCATAAAAACTTCTTGATTTTATTATTTGCCACCTCCCACTGAGGTTACATTTCAAATTTCAACCTTCTAGGACTATTAGGGAAGAAGTTAGTCCTAGGGCTCTTCCAGCTGATCAGATAGGCCTTCTTCATTGTTTTCTTACACAGTAAGACCTTACTCACCACCTCTTAATGAACATTTCAAATTTAAACCTTCCACGACTATAAGAGAGAAGCTAGGTTTTTTATTTAACCGACTTCCAAAAAGAAGAAGGTTATTCGACCTGTTTTTTTTTTCATGTTGGTACATCAATCATTCGAACAATATTGAACCGATTTCGATGAATTTTTTTTTTTAAATGAAAGAGCATCGCTCAGCGGTGGTCCCTTCCAAGTTTTGCAAGGATCGGCCCAATACTTAGCACAATATTATACAAAAAGGAGCATTCTTCAATGTCTTCATTTCAATCTTGTTTGAATAGGATAGTTCCACACATAACCGCCAATCGGATAACTGGTGTCATTTACCAGGCTGATCATTGTATCATATGTAGCGCTTTACATCTAGACAGTTTTCGAAATCATATGATGCAATGCAATTATGCCAGGTAAACGACATCGGTTACCCAAAGCTGGTTCAGTGTGAAACAAGCCTGTAATGTCCTGTTTTGACCAATCACATGAACTTAATTTGAATTGAGAATAAGAAGAACATAATATTTCTGTTCATATGTCAACTGTAAATAATTTAGTTCATGTTATGGAGTCGTAGGAATAAGGTTATTTAGTTTCAATCATGAGTTGAAGACTTGAAACCATACAATAGGTATGGTTTTCACTTAGTGAAAAATGTTTTTGAAATAGTTCATTTCAAAAAAATAAGTGAAGAATATTCTTCAAAGTTATTAATTTTTCTTAATAATTGCCAATTTACAGAAAATTTGGAAAAACAGCTGATCTTAGAAGTATTTTTAGTTTCACTGCTGATTGATTTTGAGGTTATGTTTGAAGTACTAGCTCAAAGGTTATGTTTTTTATATTTTAGACTAACTTGGTATCACAAAATATATCGCTTGTAACCTAACCTAACTCGTCTGGGAAGATGTTTACCATACCTGTATGATAATAGTCTTGTGCGTTATCATACAGTAAACACAATTTTCCTCACTTGTAATGTAATATAGGCCTAATATTTCAGTGTAGGTACCATATATTCTGAAAGGGACCACATCAAAATGAATCAAAAGCCATTTCACTTTTAAGAAGCATTTTGCTATTATAATTTTCCTAAATACAATATTCCACATTAAATAAAGCATTGTAGAATTTTCCTTAGTTTATCTATCCATATAGGAGGATTTGTAGTTATGGTACCATTCTTAAGTTTGGATGTTGTATTGGCTTGCCAATTTGATAAATATTTCATTATGTAGGCTTTAAGAAATTTCTCATGTTTTCAAAATTTGAAAATTTAACTTAAAAGCTTAAAATAAAACAAAAAAAGAAACCGACTTCAATGAAATGATACTCATGTACAAAAAAGGTTAAAATAAAGTATTTACTTTAAACTGAGAAAATTTTAAATTTCATACAAGTAATCTTTTGAAGTAGTATATTTATAAATATCAAATATTTTATGAAGTTGATAAGAAATAATTCTATCTAATATCAAAACTAACACTATTTTTTTGGAGGATGAAGCCAACATAGGTCTGAGACCTTTGCATGGGTAATGAATTGGATGATGGTGATTGATGAGTTGGACCTACAGTTTTAGGTGGGTTCCGAACCACCGGATTTACACTCACTTTTACTGAAATACAGTGTCAGTTTTGATATTAGATTGTTAAAGTATTTTATCATGGAAAACATCTCAGAGTAATTATGTTATATTTTAGAAGTTTATAGGAAATTTGGCGCCGACTTCAAAAGATTACTTGTATGAAATTTAAAATTTTCTCAGTTCAAAGTAAATACTTTATTTACTTTATTTTAACCTTTTTAGTACGTGAGTATCATTTATAATGTTTGAGTATCATTTCATTGAAGTCGGTTTCTTATTTTGTTTTAAAATTTGTTTTATTTTATTACCGTACTAAAAGTATTCACTTTTGTGAACTTATTTTGTATTACCCCGCGAAACTCATTTTTAGCCATGATAGCCAACCTTGTTGGCATTGAGAGCAGAAGGTAGTCGTTTAACAGTTTTAATCTCAAAATAGCATCAACCGATGAATGAATCTCCTTTCCATAATAAAATTCGAATATAGTGATTGAGTTTCAAAATTTTAATTTTCAAAATGAAATCAGTAACAACTAACTGTTGTTAATGTTGCTATTAAAAATCCATTGATATATACTACTATATACTATATATCAATGGAAAAATCAAATCTAAATGCTCTCGGGTCGGGTCTCGGATAACCTCTAAACTTTCGGTCAACTTGTCGCTTGTCCAAGTACTTGCTGAAACTGCTGTTTGAATAATTGTTTTCTTTTACCCATAGACTGAATACTTATTATTGTCGTTGTTTTAATATTTTTATTGTTATTTACAGTCATTGTAGAAGTCAATTACTATGGGTGAATTGAGGAATAGAGATTATTTGAAAACTGGAATAAATGCTATTTTGCTGGGCCCACCAGGTTGCGGAAAAGGCACTCAGGTACAGAGTTCACTAAATTATATCAGTTATTTATATTCAAATTATGACTCATTATTTATTAGTAACTAGTATAATACGTCTAGAACAATTTTCTTGAGTAGTTCTTTTTAATATGCTATAAAAGTATACATTGAGCGTGGCTAATAAGTAGGTGACTATGCTTAATATTTTGGAAAAGTGACTTTATCTTACCCATTATCAAAACCACACAATTTTCAACTATTTACAGTCAATGAGTCATCATATTATTCACAGAAAAGTTTCTATTTGACCGGTTTCTTGATGCGTTCCAAGATAAGTTTACTTTTGTTTAGCATAAACCCTGCTTACTCCGACGGTAAATGGAAGATAAGGTTAATAGGGTTGAAAATTATTTTTTTTTATTGAAGAAAGTTCCGATTTTGTTTCACTGGTGCTTGCAGATAACGATTTGTTTATCTGGATTACCAGTTTCTCAAATTTCTAAACACCTTATGCTCAATGTTGTATTACACCATGCGCAAGTGGGAACGCAATCTGCACTAACTTATGTAGTACTGACTTACTTTTGATGAAGTAGAGAAATGAGAAATATCATGGAACTGAATTGTAGTAGGCTATTAGCCTACTTATTTCTGTCTTCACAAAAAGTAAGGGCTCCCGGCCACTGAAAGCTGTGCTGGGTTGTGTAGTGCTGTGATGGGACAGCTTTTGAAACCAAACCAATGGTTCTCAATATATGCCTGGCCACTAAAACTTGTGATGTGTTGAGCTAGGTAGGCGTTCATTGAAATCTATTGATTTGGTTTTAAAAGCTTTCCCAGAATAGCAAAAGCACAGCTTTCAGTGGCCGGACGCTCTAATGCAGTGCTGCTCTGCTACATAGCTGAAATCCTATTTTTGTCCGGGCTTATTGTTTCATCTAGCCTTGAACCTCGGCTTCAAATTGAATTGAAAGCATGGACGTTGCTATACACGGCTTGTTCTCCTTAAACCCCGTTTCCAGTCTGTCAAAATTTGTTGCCAACAATTCTGTTGGGAGTTGAAATCAGGACGGTATAGTAAGGGCCTCATTTTTAAAGAGGCTCGTGCCAACCGTCTTCAAAAAAAAGATGAGTGAGAGCTGTGACGTTGCCAACGATACATAATCTCCACTTCTAGCTTGCAGGGTGGTAACGTCCTCGCTATTTTTGAATGATTCTCTGAGTTTTGACACTGACTGCTATGCTATTGTTGTAATCATTTGCAAACATCTACCTGGCAATTAGACAAACTTGGAAGTTATACACAAGCTAATCAGTTGGTTTTTGGCTAGGAATAAACATTGAAATCAGATCGAATGCATTCGTTGTAAACAAATTACGATTTCTATTATTACCACACAGTGGGTTTTGTAAATAAATAATAAATAAATAAATATAATGTTATTGTCATTCAACATAGGTTACAGTTATAGACAACGTCAAATCAGCTTAGCTATAGTCATACATAACAAAGTCATAACATACATAGCTTAGTCAGAACATAGTAATATTAAGAACTGAAACTTACAATTATTAAGGTTAAACTTAAGGTTAAGGTTAAACTTACTAACTAGGTTAAAATAATCAAGGCCTATTTTATAGAATAACATTTTGAAACTCTAAAAATTCATTTACAGAGTAGAAAGGGTTTTTAATTAGCCAACTGTACAGCCTATTTTTGAAAACTTGAAATGGAGCTTCTATCCACTCTTGTGGCAATTTATTGAACATTTTCACTCCAACAATATCATAGCTATTCTGCGACCTGGCTAGTCTACAGAAAGGTGTATCAATATTTCCGTTACCCCTAGTGTTATGAGAGTGTATATTCCTTCTAAGGTGATGCTTAGTCAAGTTATTTTTTGTGTATAATAGAACAGTATATAGGCCTATGTACAAGTTTATTATGGTTAATATCCTTATTTCAACAAACAATGGTCTGCAGTGAGCCAATCTTTCAGAGTTTGTGATGATTCTAATAACTTTTTTTTGAATTAATAGGATATCTTGCACATGTGCGCTATTTCCCCAGAGTAGAATCCCATACAAAATAATGCTTTGAAAAAACGCAAAATATGCGGACCTTACATATGACTTGGGGACATAGCCCATCAAGTTTCTCAACAAGTACACAACTCTGGACAATTTAACACTGATATATTTGATGTGTGGTTCCCATGTCATCTTGCCATCAATAAAAACACCCAAAAACTTTACACTACCGGTACCCAAATTGCTCTCCACAGGTGGATCCCTCAAGCTAAAAAGATTTTCTTGAGTTTTACTCTCATTGAGCAAAAATCCATTAGCTCTGAACCAAATTGAAGCCTGGGATAAGCTGTTCTCAGCTATAGTTTGAAGGACATCAAAGTCTGAGCTGACATTGAAAAACGTTGCATCGTCCGCATAGAGTATGGGATGGGTATTCACACAGAGTGGCAAATCATTTATCATCAGTATGAACAACAAAGGTCCCAAAACTGACCCCTGTGGCACACCACATTTTATTTCATTTATTTGTGATTTATCTTTTCCAATGCATACAATTTGTCTACGGTCACTAAGGAATGACTCAAAAATGTTTTCATCTTTTCTCTCTATGATACCATAATAAACCAGCTTACTCAGAAGCACATCATGATCCACGCAATCGAATGCTCTACTGAGATCACAAAAGGTGGCCTGAGCATAATTTCTCTCCTCAAAAGCCGTACCTGCTTAATCATAGAATCAATAGCATGGACAGTAGATTTGCTCTTTCTGAACCCAAACTGTGCACCTGAGAGTATGTTATGTTCTTTTAAGTAATCAAAGACTTGGTAATGAATTATAGATTCTAGGACTTTAGATAAAATTGGAGTGAGAGATATTGGGCGGTAACTAGATGCACAATCTTTCTCTCCCTTTTTATAGATGGGCACAACTCTTGATAATTTTAGCACTCCTGGAAATACACCATCAATCAAACATTTGTTTATGCAGTAAGTAAGAGGAAATACTATACAATCAATAATCTTTTTCAGAATATTATTAGAGAGATCATAAATATCTAAACTGTCTGAAGATTTCAAATTTTTAACAGCACTCGAAACCGTTTCTGGTGTAACCTCCTTGAAGGAGAAACTTTCTCTTAGTGGTTGATTAATACCATGCAAAGTCAAAAGCTCCATTGCCGTTTCATGAGGTCTTACAATACTTTCACATATTTAATTCACAGATTGAACACAGAAATTATTGAAATCATTTGGTGATATTCTTACAGGCTCTCTTTGTTTGTTTTTAGCAATGGAACTTATTACATTCCATGCTTTCTTGCATTTATTATTAGAAGATTCGATACTTAATGCTCTTTCTTAGCACCATTTACAGCAAACTTATAATTTCTTCTAGCTGTTAAGTATCTTGATTTCATGTCATCTGTCTTATATAGTCTATAGATCTCCAAATGAAATTTCAATTCTCTTTTCATAGTTGCGAGTTGAGGAGTGTACCATGCATTTCTATCATTATTCTTTTTAACATTACGCACATTAGGATTAACTTTACACTTATGCTTAGGAATATTTGTTTCAAATATATTTAATACAACATTGAAAAATTTATCAAAAACTACATCAGCTGTGCAATGTTTATTATTATTGAGCAACCTTGCCCAATCATGACTATTGAGAGCATTTTTAAAATTAATAAATTTATTTTGTGTTATTGGTCTTGTGATGACCACCTTTGGCTCTCTACACTCACTACTTGGTAACATTGAACTAGCTCTATTAACTTTCAACCAAACTGAATCATGATCCGAGAAAGCAAAAGATGTCACATCAGAACAAATTCTATCTCTATCAACATTTGTAAATATATTGTCAAGACAGGCAGATTCTCTATTTGGCTTACAGTTGGTAAAATTATAATTGAATTGTCTTAACAGATTTTTAAATTCTTTTGCACTGTGTGTGTCTTTTGTTACATCAAAAGCAGCATTAATATCTCCACCCACAATTATACCATATTTCTTCCATTGAGAATTAAGGAAGAAATTAAACAAATCTTCTAATTTTTCTAAAAATATTTGTGGATCACCATTGGGTGATCGGTAAAGAGTTATGACAACAATTTTCAAATCTTTAAAATAAACACCTGTTGCTTCAAGGTGGAGCTCACTACACAGGGAAACTAGATCTACTCTACTACTGCTGTCTACCAATGCTTTCTTGATATAAATTGCCACACCACCATGGATATGTTGTTCTCTGTTAAAACTATTTACAAGTTGAAAATCATCTAATTTATGAAAATGAATTTCATCTTCCCTGCACCAGTGCTCACTCAAACACATTAAATCAAACATATTATCATTAGCAAACTCGTTTGAAATTACATGTTTTCCTCTAATACCCTGAATATTGAGATAGCCCACTTTAAATTCTGAAGTCTGTCTAATTTTATGGCAACGATTATAATTCTTCTCATGTACACTAACATCACCAGAAGGCTGAACACTAGATGCAGCTTGAATATTTACATGAGAAGAAGGTCCAGTTACACAATTTTTAGCACATTCTGGACTATGTCTAAGTTCGATCAATCCATCATGGTTTGACTGATAATTGTTGGATCCACCTCTAAAAAAGAATCTGAGTGATACTTTACAGGAATCGATTCAGATATTTTTTCCTGCATACAAGCTAGCTTTTGTACTATTTCTAGAATTCTGTCACAAACATATTTTTTTCCTAATGAGTTTAAGTGATGGCCATGTTTAGTGTGAAACCTTCTACCTATGTCTGTGATATTTACAAAGGAAACATTTTAAAAATATTTACATAGATTCAAGCTCTCTCTATTCGCCTTTTGAATTTCTTTATTGATGGCAGACCAGCTAGGTAGATCATGCCTGTGAGGTACCGAGAAAACAATCACTTTACCTGCCCGTCGATTCTGTAGATCTTGCAGTTTATCCCGAAGAGAAGAGTGGAATTCCTTCCTTTCGTTGCAGGCAATATCATTCCCACCCGCTAAGAACACACTAATATCATTGTCGTCCAGTTGACCAGTCTCCACTGCAACATCCTTGAATCGAGCTCCAGGTTTGATCATACTAGAGAACCTATGATTACTGTCATTGAAATTCTTGTAGACATCCCTTCCTTGGCTACTTGCATAAAATCGAACATTCATCGATCTTGTCTTGGAAATTCTTGGATGTGTTGATGAATAATTGGACTGTGTTGAAGGCATTTTCACATTTTGCGCCGACTCACAGACAGCCGTTGTATCACGGTCGCGAACAATGGGAGAGGTCACTTTTTCCGAACTCCTATCAAAATTCTCAGCCCTAATATGCCTGGAATATTGAGTTTTATTTTTTCTTGAAGATGCTGATTTGTGAGTCTGTGGTTTTACTAGTGTTGTGGGCAGTTGCTGGTGATTCATCCATTGAAAACAATGAAAATCTATTGTGCAGCTGAATAGGACTACCGGCACACTCATTGGATGCAGCACATAAATTGTCATAAAGTGACCTCCATTTATGAGCTTCATTCCTATGCGCAGTTACTTCATTTCTTAGAGCATTGTTGTCCGCCTCCATTGTCTCAATAGAGATTGACATGGACATAACTGTCTTAGTTAAGGAATCAGTTTCTGCTTTGAGCTTCCTGTTACTTTCATCGATACTTTGACAACCTTCACATGAATCACTAAATTTTTTGGTACTAATACTTTTATCAACCAGAGTCACATCAGAGAAGGACTCCATCAAATTCCGGTTCTCCAATTCCATGGTGAGTCGCTGTATCTCCTTCACCAGAGCTGACTAACTCTCAGTCAGCTGTTGAATTCTATTTAATAAATCATCCTTGGACTTGAGGATGTTCTCATCCATCTGAGAGTCAGATTCAAAACAGACTGGCTTCCTTAAAGACCCCAAGAATGAGTCAAGTGAGGCCCTATTGAATCTTGCCGGCTGCCTGATATTTGAAGCCAGTCCTTTCATCGGTGTACTTGAAAGATTATTAGGAACTGGGTGCGGTGCATGCTTTTTATGTTTATTTGTGTAAGTTTTTACACTGTCAATTTTTGATGAGGTAGTAACCGAGGCAGGGCATCCCGTCGTGCAACAATGCCAGCAAATATCTCCACAAACTAGAGAATGACTTTTCCTAAAACAGTAACCCTCATAGTATAATGCCAGGTTATCTTTTGTTGTTCTGTATGTTTTAAGTTCGGCTGTCATTTTCTTTTAGAATACAGGGAATGGATAAGAGAAGTAAATATAAAGCACCTAGAGAGCAAACAAAGGCAGGAACAAAATTGGAAGCTCCTGAAAGAAAGTGTGACTGGAAGAGGATACAAATACCAGAAAAGGAAAAAACAGTAATTGAGACAACTACAGTCAATAACAATGGAAATAGACACTGCTAGTATAGGTATCAATTATACCGCATAACGCACGGACACTATAATAGAAGTCAGTTCAAGAAAAAAGAGAGTTCAAAAACTGGCGCAGTTCGTTTATTTATTCAACAGCTGTCTTCATTCAATTTACTCGTGTTGCCAAGGCAACCAATGACACCAGAAACTAGTTCTGAAACAGCAAAGAATTATCACTTATCAGTAAGAAAGTAGCACCTTATCTATTGAGGCGAGCCACAATGAAGTGATAAACCCACCTTTAGCGATCACAATAATATTAGTGGCACTCTATTCAGTATAGTCACAGGATTCCCGCGTTTTTATTAAAGGCAAAAACAGCTGACTTGTTGTAGGCGAGCTCACGAAATTTTAGGTTATCAAACACGAAAACGACTTTAAATATTATTTTACAGACCGGTAAGTCAGTTCTATATGCACACTTAATCAATCAATCACTAGTTACTCACATGATAGTATGAACATGGTATAAATAAGCTGATTTTAGCATCGAATGAACCATTAAAAGGCCTATGAAACACAAGTGCTCCTGACCGGCAGAGCAGGCCTGCCAACCGCCTGTAATCTGTAGTCAACAAATAATCTTAGTACTTTTATAATAATTATTATGTACGGTATTCTACGGTTAGGCTACTTAAAGGTTCTTAAATACTTAGAATTTACAGGCATCCTACTAATTATAATTAGGGCTAGTCGGCCAATCAATCATTCATGCTGGAGAAATTAAATCATTCACTACACACAGGTGGTTATCTGATTATATATTTATTTATTCATTTGAATTTAAATTATTATTATCACTGTTATTGCTACTACAACTATTATTATTATTAGTTAGTTTGAAGTAACTGACAAATATACAGAAACATAATTTATTAACTTCGAATTCCTCAAAGTGCTATTAATTTATACTGGAGACTTCCTCAATATTAACAACAGTATTGAATAGCTGATGGAAATCGATTTATACGACCATATAAAAATATCAGTCACCACCGGGAATGGAACCGCGGACATTCCAATTGCCGGTCGGGCACGTTAACCACTAGGCTATAGTGTCAGGCAGCTTGTCAACATGCTGGCAATAATGTTGCGAACTTAGTATGAGTCAAAACCAAGATTTAAAAGGTCGAGTTTATTGGCTAAAAAGCCAGTGAGTAGGTTAGGTTTCACCAAAGACCTGACTCCTACAAAGACTGGACACTGCAAAAAGCCTCGATTAATCCCTCCTTTGATGAAGGAAGCTCGGTCGGCCTGCAGTGTTGTTACTTGCTGCCTTTTTAGCTACTGAACTCGCCCAGAGTAATCGAGCCTGGCCAGTTTCATCATTCGTACCCTGCTGTCGAAATAATTTATTATCCTATATCGAAAGTCGGTTGTAATGCTTGAAAGATATACTTTGTTCCATTCTTCAATTTGACTGCTTGCTATATTTCTGACGTCTTGTATTTTATTTTTTTTTGTAGATTACGTCTTGGAGACTCCAGTTAAGGAGTATAAGACAAGTCAGATCAACAATATTATACACTAGATAACATAATTACTTCAATTAGTTGAGGTGAGGCTTAATTTTGATGTGAAAGGAACTCTTGTACACTATAAAAAGCTTTATCAACTAAATATTTCTTCAATTGTTTTTTAAATATTTCTATATTTTCAAGACTCTTCAAAAACTGCGGTAGCTTGTTGTAGAATTTCCTACCAATATAACTAGGTTTTTGTTTGAATAAGCTACTATTGTGACTCACCAAGTGATAATCTCCTCGGCTTCTTGTATTATAATCATGTACATCAAGATTTTGGTTAATATCATTCGTTTTTACATATAAAGTAGCTTCATACACATATAAGCAGGGTACAGTTAGGAGACCAAGTCTCTTGAACAACGGCCTACATGAATCTAATCTATTTACTCTTTCTATACACCTAACCGCTTTCTTTTGGATCTTAAACACCCTATCAAGATTTTGTTTTGATGAATTACCCCATACTAAGATAGCATACCTAATATGTGACAGTAAGAGCCCATGGTAAGCTGTAAAAAGTAACTTTTTGTCATTCAATCTAGCGAGCTGTCGCAGAACAAATACCCCAGATGAAATTTTACTACATATTTTCTCAATGTATGGAGTCCAGGTCAATCGTCTATCCAACATAACTCCTAGAAATGCAATTTTTTCTTCCTGGTCTAATTGATTATCGTTTACAAACACGTTTATAGCCCTATCTTCATTTAAATTATGTTTGTTTTTGATTTGAAGGTATTGGCATTTTTTACTATTTATAGTTAATTTCAACTGATTTAAAAATTGGACAATGGACTGCACACCTATATGGGCACTTATTTCTAAATTATCTAGAATGGAATTGCTGAAAATGAGTGATGTATCATCAGCAAATAAGAGGGCTCTACCACTAATTAATTCTTTAGGTAAACGGTTGACATATAACAAAAAAAGCAATGGACCTAGTATTGACCCCTGAGGCACTCCAGCTTGCACCTCTAATTTATTAGATTTATTCTTTACTATACTATTACCAACTACTGTAGTTAGTTCTACACATTGTTTTCTCCCAATAAGATATGATTCAAACCATTTCAGTTCAACCCCATTTACACCTACATTTTGCAGTATTTCCAATAAAGTTCTATGATTAACACAATCAAATGCCTTTGACAGATCTAAGAAGATTGCAGTAGCTTTATCACCTGAATCTATTATATCTATTAGTTTTTCAACTAGAGAAACTATGGCTGTTTTTGTTGATCTCCCTTTCTGGAAGCCATGCTGTTCATCACAGATAAAGTTAGCTTCTTGAAGGTGCAGAAGTAACCTATTTAGAACCACTCTTTCAAAAATTTTACTTATTACATTTAAAATACTAATGGGCCTATAGTTTTCTACCTTTTCTCTTTCACCACTTTTGAAGATTGGCAAGATCTTCCCCTCTTTTAAGTTATCTGGAAAAACACCTTGTTCTAATGAATGATTGATCAGATGAATCAAAGGGTCTAACAATTGATCTTTACATTCTTTCAGAATTTTACTGGATACCCCATCCATTCCTACAGTTTTTTTATTATTTAAACTATCAATGATATTTGACAACTCGTCTTGGCGTACTGGGTGGAATTTTAATTCGTTCTGAATCCCCTCAGTATTCCTCATGTTTGCATCACTAATACCTGTATTAAGAGATTTTTGAAGATCCTTAGCAACCAGTTGATAATATCTGTTAAAGAAATTACAAATGTCTACACTATCATCAATATATTTGTTATTTTCGTTAATTATTCTGGGGACACTAGTATAAGCATCTACATGAGCTACTTGCCTATTTTTGTTTATTACATCCCACACTGCTGTGTTAAAGTACACACTATTATTCAAAATTTCAGCTGTTTTCTTACATTTCGCTCTTTTCACTTCTCTTGTATAATTTTTCTTTAGAGCTTTGTAATTATCTTCACTTAACATATTTCTAGATAGTTTAAATTCATCATATGCATCTTTAACCCTATTTCTTTCTGCAAGGATATCATCAGTTATCCACTCTTCAATCTTGTCTAATTTGTTCTTTACAGGGACTTTTTTAACTGGACAACTCATAGTAACATGAAACCTTAAAATATTAATGAAACTATCATATTTGTCATTTAAACTATTGCTATTGTAAACCCTACTCCAGTTTTCTTGTAGCAGATTCTGCTTCAAACAATCGATATTCCCCTGTTCACATTGTTGAATTTCTTTCATTACTCTACTCTTTTTAATTGATTTATGACCTTGCAACCCCACCTCTAAGATTTGATAGTCATGATCAGATAGTTCCGAGCCGCCTAATCTTGTTTTAGAGTAATCTATATTAGTAAGGATGTTATCAATTATTGTTTGTGATGTTCTTGTGACTCTGGTATATTCATGAACTTTTATTTCCAAGTTATTCATGCATATAATATCCTTTAAATCTTCTGCCATTTTATTCTGTGTTGCAAAGTCTGTATTGAAATCTCCCGCTACAATAACGTTTGTAAAACGAGTAGTAGTAATCTCTAAAAGCCTATTGAATAGTTCACAAAAATTGTTCCATTCCCCATTTGGTGACCTGTAAATACCTAACACCGCTACTTCGAAATTATTGTCGATTTTTACTCTCAAACCAGTAACTTCTAAATCCATTTCCACAGCAAATTTCTCTACATATTCTAAATTAAATGTTTGCATATTCTTAGCATTTTTAGTGAAGATAGCTACTCCCCCACTTCGATGAGATGTCCTGCAATACGACGTTTTCAATGAATAGTTTGGAATATTAAGTTGTGACAATTCATCTTCTTTTAAACCATGCTCTGTGAAAATAGCTATATCAGGAGCCTCTTCTTTAAAAAATACTTCGATTCTATCTATTTTGTTACGAATGTATTGAATATTCTGATGGAACACAGTGAGTACCGGTACTTCCCTATCATCCCTTATTACTTTATCGTTGCTTTTGCATATTGAAGTAGA
This sequence comes from Conomelus anceps, assembly GCA_948455865.1. NCBI lineage: Eukaryota > Metazoa > Arthropoda > Insecta > Hemiptera > Delphacidae > Conomelus > Conomelus anceps. The sequence continues at coordinate 68,073,733 of OX418217.1, read as the reverse complement.
TTTACTTAATCTCTTAGAATCTTGAGAGCCTATCAGATTGCTACAAGAGTTCCTTCCACTAATGCTATCCTGATTTTTTGATCGATTAACGTCTTTTAATACAATTGAAGATATGAATTTATCATCTGAAACTAGTTTCCCTTCCCGGTTTTGAGCCACTTTACTAAAAAAGGTTCGTTAGATGATTGTTTAGGAGAATTATTGACAGTAGATTGCAAACGACTTTCAATCAGCTCTGCCAGCCTATTACAAAATATTACTTTGCCAGATTGATTTAGATGTAGACCATGATTAGTGAAGTTTTGTTTTTTCAGCCTTTCATTTAGAAAACAAATCCCCAACTGTTTAGAATTCTTATTTTTTAGGCTGTTGATTGTATTATGAATTGATTTATTTGTTGACTTAATGGCTTCATTTAGCTCTGGCCTATCAAACCTATACGGAATTGTACTTATTATTACATTAGTTTTTTGGCTGAGTGGCACAATCTCTTTAATTTTTTCATTTATTTCAGGAAGATGTTTTAGATTAGGTTCATTTATATTGTTTGAGCCACCCAGTACTATTAGAAAATCGTTTTTTCCAAAATCTTTAGTTTGTTCCTGTGCTGACTCTACGATAGCGTTTATAGGGGCACTTGGTTTGAAAAAGCTCTGAACTTCATACTTATTTTTTAATCTTTTATTTAGTAGGTCACTACAGTCTCGTCCATGACTGGATGTCAAGAGCAGTACTCTACCTTTCCTATCGTTATTTGCCCTTACTTTAGTTTTGGTTGCTGTTTGCAAAACCTGACTATACGTTTTTGTTTGACCATATCTATTTATGTTTTCCCCATTTGATTTAGGTTCTACTTTTTTTGTATTGATCAGAGGTTCAGATCTTACATTAGCCAAGTTTATTTTTGATTTTAATATTTCGATTTCCTCTGACATAGACCTACATTGACTCGTGAGATTTAGTATTTCAGTTTTATGGTCTTCCTGCTGCAATTTTACAATAACTTCCAGAGATTTTATGTGATCCACTAACCCTATTCGTTCTTCCTCAGAATTTTTTAGTGATGTTACTAATTTTGTTTTCAATTTGGTGTGATCACTCAATAGTTTAGCAACCTTTTCTTCTACATCTACAGTAGCTTTAAGAGCTGTTGGAGATTTTTTTGTTAATAATTGCTGAGATCGCGTAGCTACCTGAGTTTTAGTTAAACAATTAGATTTAGATGCCTTGTTTGGACTCATTTTCCTAGCTAAAAATTGTTTTCAATTGATTTTAGTTAAATGTTTAATGAAATATTACTTAATTTATTACAATTGTCAACTTGAGACTATTTAATTACAAGAAAATTTATCAATATCGGCACACCTAACCTCGAAAATAGAATTTGACTTTTTATTTAAATACTTTAACTTATATTAGACAAGTTAATGATGTAAATTATTAAGATATTATAAATACTAATAATAATAAACAAAAGTACTACTTATCCGTTCGAATTAATATTCTATGCTTCAAAATTCGCAGAGCCTGTTCTGACAACGTATACACAGTACCACTGCTACCTCGATCTATCTATCAATGGTCTGACCACGCAGCCAGTCTGGGGTCTATTATTCTAGTAGGTTTTTACAATTAAACATTTTTAGAAAAGTTTGCACCCTTAAACAGACTAAGAAAAATCAGACCTAAGGAAAGCGATTAGCCTGGAGGATAATTTTCATAGGACAAATATTGTAATCTTGCAATTTATCATCACAATAAGTTTTCTTAGCTTTTTCCATATTATCAAGGATGAAATCTTGTCATGCATGCTCTTATATTAGTTGAGTCGAATGTGCAGTTGAGTAATTAAGTTGGTTGCTTCTTAAAATTTCAGGCTCCACTGTTGAAAAATAGGTTTGCCGTGTGTCACCTTTCTACTGGTGATATGCTTAGAGCTGAAGTAAACTCGGGATCTGAATTTGGAAAAGAATTGAAACAGCGAATGGACACTGGTAATTTTATTAATTTTTATCTCCATACCTAAAAATCTATAGCATCTAAATAGCTTTTCGTGTGTTTTTTTTTTTTGTATACGCTCACAAAGGACTGCAATAGTCCATATTTTGTGAGAAATATTGACACTGACATTGATTGCGTTCGTTGGGAGCCTTACCACTTACCTGAACTGAAAACTAAGGCGTCTGGTTGGTCTGTTCAAATTCATAGACTTCCATTAATCAATCAGACGCCTAGTTTCCGGTAGGAATCCCATAAACGCACCCAATATTAATTTATCTCTCCTTCACTTCCTTTCAATCAGTTTCATAATTTCTTACAGCACGGAATTCATAAAATAGAACATTTTGACTATTTTTATCCTGCTGAGGTTTTTCTTTATAGGACCTCATTAGATCAAACATAATAAACTTCAGAAATCTTGTTCTCTTTCATCACATGACGAACATAATGAAATTCCTTATTCTCTTCAATGATAGCATCGTTTTTTATATAACATCCATTTATTTTAATGCACAAGAAACTGATATATTCTTTAGCTCTTCTCTTTTTGAAATGAATTTCCCGTTCACAGGAAAGTTAATCAGTGATGAAATTGTGGTTGATCTGATTCGGAAGAACATAGACCGACCTGAATGTGAGAATGGATTTTTATTGGACGGATTCCCAAGAACTGTCAGGCAGGCAGAAAAGGTATGGTATGTTGTTATACATAGGCATGTCTTCACTCAAAATCTTAGGCAAGCAATTTGATCTCTGCTTACAGGGGCTTACATTTACAACTCTGTTACTCACAATCAATCCAAAAAAACAATTTAACCTTTCATAGAATTTTCTTAGTAATGGCGAAGGTGATATTGTGGAAGGTATCCATAATGAATAATAAGACGAAATTGTCACAACCACATTTATTAAAAGTTCGAGAAACTAGTTTCGGTTGTTACACCATTATCAATCTCAATCAAACTGAAAACTGAAGTACAGAGTAGCCTTATATATACTGTACATGGAATGATACTATTGGCTAAGAGGGAAAGAGGCTGACCTTAATCGGACGTTGTGATTGGTTGTCAAGTCACGCCCCCTGGTGGGAGGAGTAACAAGCAAAAATACGAGTCAAATCAATAACTAAACACTGTGAAAATCAAGAAAGTAACAAAAAATTGTAATAAGGCTAGAATTTAATCAAACTAAAATTGAATTTTTTTTTTAAATTAGAAGCTCACTGAAGTGCAATCAAGGTCAACTGAGAAATACACATAAGAACTGCTTTTTTAAAAATAGGCTGGAATTATAATGAAACCAAGTTAGTTGTATTGAATTGGTTAAAATAAATTTGGTCATTTAAATTAGTTATGGAATCGTTTTTTACCAACTTAGTTATCTCCAAAGCTTCTAAAATGTTCAATTGTCTGCCTTTGCCAATCAAATGCAGAAATTCAACATTTTCTTCAGCCTTGAACTTGTGTCCATTATTAATGAGATGTTCTGCAAAATTTGAATCTCCTTTTTGGGTTTTCCAATCCCTGATATGTTCATTTACCCTACATTTGAAACTTCTACCAGTCTGACCTACATAACAAGCATTACAATCACCGCAATTCAATTTATAAACCCCACTTTTTATCCCAGATATCAATTTTGTCTTTACTACGCCCAAATAAGCTCTTTAAAATTGGTTTGGTTTGAAAAGCTACATCTAAACCGTTCTTTTTCAGTTGTTTTCCTAATTTATCAGAAACTGGGCCAAGGTAAGGCACCGTTATCCATGACCTTTCCCCAGTTTCAGTTACAGTAATGCTAGCATTGACTGCTAGTCTCATATTTATTTTATTTAATATTTTATTAACAATGATTTCCTCATATCCATTTGTAATGGCTATCTGTTTAATCGTACTAATCTCTTTTTCAAAGTGATGATTGCTCATTGGAATGGTTAAAGCTCTATAAATCATACTATTGAAAGCTGCAAGTTTGTGCGATATTGGGTGACATGAGTGATGAGGTATGATTACATCGGTATGAGTTACTTTTCTAAAAATAGAAAAGTTGTGGGTTCCAGTGCTATGGTCAATTCTTAAATCTAGAAAATTTAAAACACTATTCTCTTCTAACTCTATGGTGAATTTAATCTTATGGTGTAAACGATTCAAATAGCTAAGGAAATTATCTAATTGTCTATTACTACCCTTCCACAAACAAATAATATCATCTACATATCTGTACCAATAAGCAATCCTATCCTTAAAATTATTATTTTCAAAAATTCTACGTTCAAGGCTATCCATAAATAATTCAGCTAGTAGGGGTGAAAGGGGTGAACCCATCGCTAACCCATCTTTCTGTTCATAAAATTTATTGTCAAACTTGAAATAGTTATATTCAGCACATAACGTCATCAATCCTAACAGCTCAGTTCTAATAATAGGATCATTAATTGTAGTTTCCATGATCTCTTCAGCTCTGTTAAGACTTTCTTCAGTTGGTATATTTGTAAAGAGATTAGTTACATCAAAAGAAACAAGTTTATAAGATGAATGAACAGGAATATTTTTGATTTTATTGACTAACTCCAATGAATTTTTTATTCCAAATTTGGGTTGGAATCCCGTTAACGATCTGAAGCTACTGTTGAGTTTGTGGGCCAATTTCGAACAAGGAGAATTAATAAATGATACTACTGGTCTTATCGGAATATTATTTTTGTGAAGCTTAGGCTGACCAAATAATCTGGGCGGGTATGGGTTCATAACTGTTAAATATTTGATTTCCTGTTTATCAATTAACTTTGTGATACCTGCCAGCTTACTTTTAACTAATTTATTAATGTTGTTGGTTGGATTGGAGTTAATCTCAATGAAACTATTATCTGAAATGAATTCGTTAACTTTACCTATGTATTCAGTTTTCTCTAATATAACCATAAAGTGCCTCCTTTGTCTGCTTTTACTATGATCAAATCGTTGTCTTTGACTTTCTTCTTAATCTTCTTCACGATGTCCTCTGTACGTTGAATATTGGGTAAAACTTGTCTTGCCTGTTCTTGTAAAATTATGTCTGCACATCTGTTGGTTAAAATACGATTCTGTGACACTCTCCAATTCCTATCAATGCTGCATGCTAGAAGTTCTGCTTGTTTGTTCCCTAAACTACTATAATTGTTGAATTTAGTACCTTGTCCTAGCAATTCTTGTTCTGAAGGTGAAAACGCGACGTTAGTGAAATTTTTAACTCTATCAGCAAACTTATGGTGATGATTTGTATTATTCGGTTTTGGACGTTGTTCTTCAACAAGTTTCTGTAATTTCAAGTTCTGTGTAACGGTTTTTTCTTTTAATTTCTTATAGATTTCGTCCCTGCACTTATTTTCTATGAAATCCCATTCAATTTTGTGTAGTTTTTTCGTCAGTTGCGAATGTAAGATGAAAATGTAGAACGATAAGCTATCCCTTCTTTTGTACCACCAGCTAATTTCCTTCTTTATCCAAAATTTTGTGCTTGTTCAATACTTTTTTGCGCAATTATGGACTTGTTATTGGATTTTACTGAAACAAACTTCGGTACTAATCCCAATTTAAGGCACTGTCTATTGAAAAATATATTCCTCTCTGCTACACCAAACTTCAGTTTAAGTTTGAAATATAACTTCACCTGTTCTGCTTGACTCACTTCTTTAACTTTCTTAGTAATGGCGAAGGTGATATTGTGGAAGGTATCCATAATGAATAATAAGACGAAATTGTCACAACCACATTTATTAAAAGTTCGAGAAACTAGTTTCGGTTGTTACACCATTATCAATCTCAATCAAACTGAAAACTGAAGTACAGAGTAGCCTTATATATACTGTACATGGAATGATACTATTGGCTAAGAGGGAAAGAGGCTGACCTTAATCGGACGTTGTGATTGGTTGTCAAGTCACGCCCCCTGGTGGGAGGAGTAACAAGCAAAAATACGAGTCAAATCAATAACTAAACACTGTGAAAATCAAGAAAGTAACAAAAAATTGTAATAAGGCTAGAATTTAATCAAACTAAAATTGAATTTTTTTTTTTAAAATAGAAGCTCACTGAAGTGCAATCAAGGTCAACTGACATTTGACACAATCAAGGCAGACAATTGAACATTTTAGAAGCTTTGAAGATAACTAAGTTGGTAAAAAACGATTCCATAACTAATTTAAATGACCAAATTTATTTTAACCAATTCAATACATTTAACTTGGTTTCATTATAATTCCAGCCTATTTTTAAAAAAGCAGTTCTTATGTGTATTTCTCAGTTGACCTTGATTGCACTTCAGTGAGCTTCTAATTTAAAAAAAAATTCAATTTTAGTTTGATTAAATTCTAGCCTTATTACAATTTTTTGTTACTTTCTTGATTTTCACAGTGTTTAGTTATTGATTTGACTCGTATTTTTGCTTGTTACTCCTCCCACCAGGGGGCGTGACTTGACAACCAATCACAACGTCCGATTAAGGTCAGCCTCTTTCCCTCTTAGCCAATAGTATCATTCCATGTACAGTATATATAAGGCTACTCTGTACTTCAGTTTTCTGTTTGATTGAGATTGATAATGGTGTAACAACCGAAACTAGTTTCTCAAACTTTTAATAAATGTGGTTGTGACAATTTCGTCTTATTATTCATTATGGATACCTTCCACAATATCCTGGCGTTTTAATTTTGAATTGGAACTGTTTCTAAATCAGTTTAAGCAAGTCTTTTATACGGTACCTTCTTTCCGAGTTCTGTCATTTAAAGTAATGCGTGATTGTTTCATCGGTGTTTAATGTTTATTTATTTTAAAAAATTGTGTTAAATTGCTGTAATTGTTAGTAGTGTTCTTGAATTTTGAAATGGCAAACCTAAAAACAAAAACTTTGTCTTTAAATATTGGATGAAAATGAAATAGGTTAGTGAAGAAACTTTTTAATACAGTAGGAATAATAAAAACTTAAAAAACACTTATAAGTGTTTTTTAAGTTTCATTATACTGTATTAGTGGAAACAAGATGGATCTCTAACGTCACAGTAGGTATAATTTATAATTAATTCCACAGCTTTTTCATGAGACAAAATTAAATTACAGTAATTTATTTACCTGTCACATGCTTTTAATATGATCACCCAGTCTAACCCAGAAACCTGCCAAAACGGAAATTTTTTCAGTTTGCTGGAGTTCCGCCTTACACAGGTTTTACTATATTAGTCAATATTTTATTTTGTAAAATTAACTTCCAAATCTTTTTTTTTTAATCTTCAAAGCTAGATGAACTGCTAGAAAAACGGAATTCACAGCTAGATTCAGTTGTGGAGTTCCAAATCGATGACAGTCTGTTGATCAAGCGTATAACTGGAAGATTGGTCCATCCTGCTAGTGGTCGATCTTATCATGAAGAATTCCATCCTCCCAAAGTACACATGAAGGATGATGTAAGTAGTGTTTCTGTTCATTTTGTGAGAGTACTTTCATCTCAAAAAACCATCCTATCATATAAAAATAATATCTTATGTACAGCTCCAATTTTGTGCATTGGTTTGTATTAGAGTAGTGTACTATATTATTCTTGTTATCATTGTTGTTAATCTTATTCGAATTCCTGAAAATCCTCTAAAACGCCCATGGATGATTATGAAAGTAACTTAATGTTAATTTTTTAGATACTAGTCAGAATGTATGCCAGGAGTGTGAATTGCTCTGAATTGCTCATTATTCATGTCGTTGTTTTGGGTTATTGGGCCACCACGGCCTGCCACCTGAAAATATACTGCACCTTTTATATTATTCATTCGATAATTCAAATTTATTTTTCAAATGAGCTTATTCACAGAGCTCTTTTACTATATCTATAATATGCTTAGAGACTCTATGCAGTTTCAAATTCAGTGTAAGTTATTGTTGGCTATGTTATTGGAAAACTAAAATGCATTATCTAGAATAAACTTATATTGAATTATTTGTATTACCAATTTACAAGTTATAGCAAACATTTTGGTTTTTGCGAGCATTCTATAACTCCGAAGAGAGAAAACCCGGAGGAAAGAGTCAGCTCTCAACTCCTTCCATCAACCCCGCCTGGTTTCTAGCCGATAGGCTTTTTACTGAAGGTTTTTGTGAGCAAAAATATTCAAGCCTTGTTCAAGTAGAATCATTTTCATAAGAACGAAAATCTACAAAAGTGGAGCATATATGATGTCATGAGCTCGCTGACTTCATTTTGTAAATCTTTGTTTCACACCATAAGAATCCCCATTTGATCTTTCTTAAATGTGATCAGTCCAAGATGTGTGGTAAAAGCGAATCAGAACCTTGGACCCGCAAGTTTGGCATGGCATGGCTCATCATGTGATCTTGTGCTTTTTCAATCACCATTTAATAATACAGGGAAACCCTTCTAAAGCGTGTGCATTATTTCCTTTTTTATTTAATCTTAACAAATTTAAAGTTGTTCTACCCATGATTTTTCTGGAAAAAAATTATTTCAGGTTACCGGACAGCCATTGATAAAAAGAGCCGATGATAATGCAGAAACTTTGAAAAACAGATTGCAAAGTTATCACAAAGATACAAAACCGCTGACTGAATACTACGCAAAGCAAGGTAATTCTTTTGTTTGTTTTTCTCTCCCTATCAGCTATGAATTAAACCTTGTTACAAGATTCAATTTCATTGGGCTGGTCCCACTGCCTCTGTTTTTTACCACCACTTATTGACTTTGTCATTCATATCTTACTTGCTAATATGTGATGGAACCATCTAACGGAATCTATTTCAGCCACTGCATCAGCTCATTTGCTGTTGCAAAATTTTCAATTACTATTAATCATATTATAACTATATTTTAACCAGTGTAGATGTTTGGCTCAAAACTCAAAATATATCAACTTTTTGGACTGTGATTGTGCTTTGTTAAAAGTGAAATCTAAAATTAATCTTGCTTTTCTGTTAAAGACATGTGAATTATTGTGCGTCAAGGTTAAATTCCTAGTGAAACAGACCTAACCTAATATTTTGATTCTACTTTGAAATTTGTGAAAAGCAGTTTTGGGCAATACCCTGTTGTATTCACATTGAGTGTATGTATTGTTATGGGTTCTAACTCTAAAATAACGCTGGCAACACTTAAATATAACACTTTATTTACACAAATTATTCATAACAGATAAATTGATAATGTTCAGCTAATAAAGAGTTTTGAATATTACTTTACAAAAATCAATCACTAAATGTTAAAAGGCCGATCCAATATTAAATAATAACTGTTCAATAAACTGTACAATAATTCAAGAAGAATGTCTAAAAAGATCAATTAACTTTCAAAGACAAGTCTGTAATACAATTTAGCTAAGAGTAGAGTCCACTCGTATTCGAATAAAAGGTAAAAGAATTCTCACTAATGCAGTCACAATATACGGTGATTATCACTTTAACAACAAGCGTTTGTACTATGAACAGAACTGTCACTTGTTATCTCAACGAGATTCAAACCATGAATAAAACTGATGTTTCCTTGAGCGTTTGCCTTAAATAGGTTTTTTCAAAATCCAGAAAGACGGAGATTTCTCTATCAATTTGTAAAATGAACACATGGAATATTCTACATGTCTTGAGAAAGCACAGTCACTGTGATATATATATATGTATGTATATATATATATATATATTTATTATTATTATTATTATTATTATAACATATAATAATCATACTTATTCTTATTCAATATCAAAGCATTCCAAAATAAGTGAACCTAAAAATTATAAAGAACAGTGTTCGAGTAAGAAAATATATGCAAATCTCTTATAATAATAATTATACTGATTATCCCATAGAAATTAGTATATACCAATCAGAAAAATCAGAGAAAACCACAGAAATCAAAAAATACCAAATATCTTTACATTGATATAACTTTTTTTTAAATAAACCAAGGAAGACACTTATTATACAGGCATTGAGGTAAAAAATTCAATCATCAAATCATCAAAGGTATACCATATCTCCTTTCAAATATCAATTTGTTTGTGGAGGCAATAGAGTTTCTTTAAACAATCTGTAAGTGGGTGTCCCCAATAGACTTGATGGTAAAATATTGAACAAACGAGTTCCTTTGGAAAATGCATGTAAGGAAGCTGTCCTAGTTCTTATGTAGGGCTCCCTCAATCTACTCATACCACCACTTCGAGTGGAATATCTGTTTTTTTCCGAAAAGGGAAACTCAGAACGTTTTAGATATACAAACTTCATGAGATTTATTTCATATAAAGTATCAATTTTGAAAACGCCAAATTCATTATATAACAGTTCAGTCGGATACCTAATGGGCTTTTTCAAACATATTTTTATTATTTCTTCATGGAGAAGTATGAGAGGTTGCAAAATTGTAATCCTACAACCTCCCCAAGACACAATGCCATAGCAAATAATAGATTGTACCAATGTCAATAATACCATTCTTAGTTGATAGATTGGAAGGATATTCCTTAGTTGGACAAATTTATAAATTAATTTCCTCAATCTTGAACAAATATATGAAATGTGCGAGTTATGCATTCGTGAGCTTAGATCTTGTTTGAGCCCGATGATTTCAAGAACATTTTTTAACGTCTGAACGCATTTTATTCTGCATACATTTTTTTGTATCATCCAGTAGTAATGTTTGTTGCACGATGACTAGCACTCTTTTGCTGGCATGCAACAGCCAATTAGCTAAAAGTCTGCTGCGCGTCCAATCATCATAGCTCGTGTCCAATCATCATAAGCTATAATTATTTAGGCCAACAGGGTTTTATTGAAATATTACCGTTGTCCATCTGTGCCCTAGCGATTGAAAGGAAAACTGTAGACTCTTAAAACTTGGTAATTAGATTCCTAATAGTCCAAGTGAGATCACTATTGATTTTGGTGTTTTGGGCTGAACATTTAATTTAATTTTTATGTACAACAGATTCCCATGGGTCGCCATCAAGGTGTCACCCTGACAACTTGTCACCCAACTACTGGACTGAAGGTGACAGTTTGTTGTGACAAACAACCTGGCAACTCACACACTTGTGTCAAGCTGTCACCCTGACAACATGTCACCTACAGGACATTGGCATCAGTTGGCACAACTTACACCCCTGTGGCGTGGTGGGCCCTGGGCTACTAGGCTATAGTCCCCTTGGTTGCCCAATTTATTTTAAATATAATGGGACTTTGGAATATAGTTTAGCATTATGTATATCTCCTTATCTCCTTAGCCCTTCCCCCTTGCCACTGACTAATTATAGATAGGTTATCTTCTGAAAATAGAACTAGAGTAATGAAATGACATACGGGGCTCTCATTTTGACAAATAATGGCCATAAGCATTAATGGTCATGTATTCCCCTTTCATCAATCATTACAGAGGAAAGTTTTCTCCATCAACCTAACCTAATAACTTGTCTCTAATGCTAGTGTGACTTCTGGCATTGCTTTGACTGAGCTAGTGATTCAATGTCAGGATTGAAATGAGATATTTTATTCACTCAACAAAGACATGATGTTGAAAACACAATTAGGAATCTTAATGCCTTTTCATATAAAACTGGATAGTTTGGCTTCATTTTCTAACTTCATTTTCAATTTTCAAAGGAAGAGCCAGTCGGAATGGTGATTTCTTGTGGTGTAGTGACGAGGTGACTGTTTGTCATGTACAGTGATGACAAACCGTCACCTTGCATGCTCGCGTCAAAGTGTCACCACGACTACTTGTCACCTCCTGAACCCCCAGGTGACAGTTTGTTGTCACTGTGCACGACAAACTGTCACCTTGCACGCTCGCGACAAGGTGTCACCCTGACAACTTGTCACCTCCTTAGAAAGGTGACAGTTTGACGGGGACAACACTCATCAAACTGTCACCTCAAACCCGGTTTTAAAAGGGGATAGTTTGACGGGGTAACACCTTGACGCGTCCCTATTCCCAAACATTGGACATTACAAAGGCTGTTGCATAGGCCAATTATCCATTTTCTTATAGTGCAAGGTTTCATTTTTGATTGTGTAGAAATAATGAAATATTATGAGATCTGTTGAGCCAGAAGAAGAAACAAAACTCTTTTTTAAGGACTTCTGTGGTATTGTCCCATAATTCAATATTCGACCAAGTACAGTGGAAACAATTACTCTGGGCGCGTGGCTGTGGTTTCACTACTAGCCGTCCTTTACAAGTTGGCTAGTTGACCTTGGAGACATCTGCAGCGTCGCATGGGCCACATGCTTTTAGAAATGAGCGATAAGCACTCCCCTCTCCGCCCCGCGCCTAGGCTGACTACTAAACGGTCGCGCGCCCAGGCTAATTGTTTCTACTGTATAATAATAGGCTGCTATCCAGCCCAGTATAAATATATACTGTAATATGAAAAGATAGCTTGAATACAATGCAGCCAACTGAGGCAACTAAAAATTTGAATTCTAAGATCACTTGAGCTTGAAATACATATATACTTACACTAGTAGATACACTAAACATGTACAAATTCGTTGAATAATCAATATAAATTGAATTAAGGGAATACATTATATTATTGTATAGTTTGGAGAGTTAAATTGCTTTTTAAGTTATAAATACTTTACTTTTATCAGTGATTGATATTAGTAATTCATACTATTATTAGGTTATGGCTAGTTTTTTTTTCTGAGGATGAAACCCGCATACGTCTGAGACCTGTGCGTGGGTAATGAGTTGGATGATGGTGATTGATGAGTTGGACCTACAGTTTTAGGTGGGTTCCGAACCACCGGGAAGTGATTTTACAGCAGAGAACAGTGTCTTTTTTGCTGGCCAATCTAATCGCTCACCGTTACAAACAGGACCTACGAGGACGCAGCTTATCTCTATCTGATTGAACAGATACCTGCTACGCCTCGCGGCTATCACTTCCCTAGTTAGGTTATAATAACAATTCGCATGCGCATGCATAATGGAATCATCTTTTTATATTTCGTACCAAATACTGTGCTGCTATCCTCATCATTGCAAGCAAATAGATCATACGAATGGTATAATGTAATGTATATTGGTATAATTGATATGCTTGCAATGATGGAATACAGTATTATTCAGTTATACTAGTTTACATACTGGGACATCATTGTAGTAGGACGCTTATGCAACCGGGAGTTAGACTATTTTCTAGCTTTGTGTGTGTGTGTGTGTGTGTGTGTGTGTGTGTATAAACACACTTTTTTACTAACTTGCATTTATTATTGAGTTGTAAGACTTATAATGACTTGATGTTTTATTTTTCATGCCAGGAATCCATTTTTCTGTGAATGCCTCTCTTCCTGCTCCAGAAGTCTTCAAAAGGATTGAAAGAATATTCTTAAGCTGCACCCAGTCGACAAAAAAAAGCAGGCTAGCTCTTTAGATTTCATGCGACATACAGTCTAGTGTGGTGCATTGTTTGAAATAATTCAGCATTATATTATGGGTAAACGAGGATTGATTCTTTATTGTGGCCACTGTATTAGGAAACCAGCCAATAATTTGACGGTCTGTTTTTATCTAAAAAGAAGCATTTCATCTTATATTATAGTAGGAAGCATATCACATTGTTATTCAAATCTATATCCAACCAATTTCATTCGGTTGCATATCCGTGTCATGTTCATCTGTAGATTCATTAATTTTGTTCATTTTTTATATTGTTCTATCTTAGAAATGATTTTTTCTATTATTGTAATGAAAATTAGGAATCAAACACTTTTGAAAAGAGTATCAATTTAATGCCATTCCACGTAAATATGAATCTGGTTAATGATTATGGTGAAACATAGAAGATAAATAAAGATTATATATCATGTTGAATGATGCACTGTTTACTCCTTTCCTTTTACAGAAACAAAGCGTTTTCTATACCCAATAGAAGAAAAAGTTGAGAAGGCTACTGAAAATCTTATCTCAAATCTGGTCCACAGATTTGATCCAGACACATCTTTATAACCAGATTTGCTTACTCTAATTTTTCAGTGCAATTCAGTGAACTTACAATCATTTTCTGGTTATAAGTTTTCTTCCAGTGTACATCAATAATCACAGTTTTATGTAATTTCATTCCTATTTAGTGATTTTTAATTTTTTAATTTTCATTCCTATAGAGAAGGTGGTAAGCTGATGAGATATTTCCTCATTTAGAATAGTGCTTTGCTATGGTATATTGTTAGTACCTTTAGACCCATTTATCAGAATAAATAAGTTGGATTTTCCATTTAAAAGTTCAGCTATTATATTGAAATATTTATCTTAATAATTGTTTGCCTATTCTGAGTTTTATAAATATATTATCATACCAGAAAAGTTTGAAATACAGTATTCTAAAAGGAAAAAGTAACATCATTTAAATGTCATTTTCTAGTGAACCTAGGCCTCTGAATGAAAGAATTACTATGATGAAACTCCTCATTCAATCATCATGAACATTCTTGAAATTTAGAAAGGATGTTCTAAGTAGCATGCAAACGAAACCTTATTTAGGCTGTATGTCATACAATCACGTAGGGTTTGGCGATCCCATCGCCCAATAGCCATATCTGCTATTGCAAACAGCCTATCCAAAGCCCTTCTTACCCCTTCCTTCTACTTCTTCTTCATGTTTTGCAGCTTTACATTTCTAGAGAGGCATCTTTCCATTGACTTAGCTTTGTGCCATTTTTTCTTTATAGTGCATGACTAGAGGGATAGTGGAACTTGTTATCCTATCGGTTGTGCGCTATACTTGGCTCTTTATTTTTGGCCTCCCTTGGCCAAATTCTTCCTTTTTTCCATTTTCTTTTCTTTTTCCAAACCAATCTTCAGGGGTTTCTGGGGATTAGTTGTCCCGAGGTAATGGTGCCAGACATTGTTGGGACAATCACCTACTAGCCCAGGCAATGAATGCAAAAAAATGGCCATTGTCGCAACAAATTAGGGGAAAGCTGAATTTTTGCAGAATGTTAGTATACATAGTACTTACTCAAAAAAACCAAAGTCCCGACCCCCACCCCGCTTGCTTCCCCCACCAACCCCCTATCAACATTGCAAGAACAGTACTTCAGTTAAAGGCTTATAACTCGGAAACTAATTAAGGTATCGTTGTGAATCTCATGTCATTTAATACTCAAAACTATTCTCTAAAAAATATGTCATATACATTTTCTATGTAGATAGCCTAGTTTTTCAGTAAAAATATAGTTTATAGAAAAAAATGTCACCTCGAACCACAAAAATCAACTTCAACTGATCATATCTTTTTCAATATCGCGTTATTGGTTGTGCCGTTCCTTACAAAACTTATAGATAATTTAATAACCTTTAAAATGATGTGTCTATTGATTACTATAGTTCAAGTTATGGCGTCATAGTGAGTGATGAAATAGTAGCGGACACCGCGTCCCTGAACCCTACAGCACTGTGTATTGCATGGCGCTTGGCTATCCAGCCCAATCCAATAAATAATTATTGTCAAACAAGCAAGACTATATATGCCAATCAATAGTACACGTTTAAAAGTACATTTTCCGAAAAGTCCCCAAAAGTCCCCCCACAACTTTTCCCCCAAGCCCCCTCAAAGTTGAAAATGTTTCTAATTATTGGAAATTCGATATCTCTGTAACTAACTATCGAACAGAGTTGATTCTTCTTCCATAATATCAGTCATATAATTTTCTGCAATAAATGTGCTGTTCACTTTGCCGGTAAACCTGATAGTTTCATTTATAAAAATTGAAATATCTTCAAAAGAGAATTCTATCAACTAGATTTTTCATTATTTAGGGGGACATTTTTGTATGTCATTTTACAGAAAATAGCGTTAAATAGAAGTTATAGAACTTATTTTTATGAATCCAAAGATGTGTATAAAAGCATACTGATGATCAGAGATGATGATTTGATAGGATGAGTGGTTTAGAGGGGGGGGGGGGGGGCCATTTGCTAACATTGTTGGGCCCTTATCTCAGGAACGGTTTGTCGAAATCCATACCTGTATTTTCTCAGCTCTTTGAGGCCACATTTGACAGATAATTTGGAATTCTACTTGAAAGGGCAGTATAGGCTCCCCCCTATATTAGACATGGGCACACTTTTGAAGGAGGGGGCTAGATGAAATGAGAAATTATGTGGGCGGGTCAAAAAATTGATTAGTACTCATTTTTTACAATTCAATCATCAATTAAAAATTCAAGTCTCAATGAATATTATCCTAAATAATTAAAGATGTAGTAGAAAGACTTGTTTAACTCACGAAGGGATGCAGTACCGTAATCCAACTGAGATTAGCTTTAGAAGCAATCTGATTTTTAAACCATCTTATCAAAGCAAAAGGTGTCAGGGGGTACTTCTCCACAATGGTTTTGGTAAATTAGCGTTTCAAAGCAGTAATTTAAGCAGCTCTAGACATCATTTCACTCATTTTGACGCACATTAGAGTATGAAGTTTATTTAGTGCTCATATCATTTGAATGTCTCACTAACAATCATGCTATTCATAGAGATGGCCTTTTACATTTAATTTCACTTTTATATTCAGTTTGAAAACAAGTAAAGTTTGTTTTAATGTTTGGGTAGTTATACTTGACTGGTATTTTCCACTATTTACTCTAAAAGCTCAACTTCTTTTTTGTTCTGGATAAAAGTGATGTCACAATTTCATTGAGACTAAACATTCCAGTTGGATCTTTTTTAATGTGCGGACCTTTTGGCATTGATAATCAATAATGAAACTACAGTAGTTTCTTTATTTTGTAACTGATGACCAATTTCAAGCATCTATTCGTTTCAACATATGAAAACTTCATCCAATGACAACAGAGACAGGAAACCTCTTGAAACAATGAACAAGAATTAGGCCTATACCGTCATAATCCAGTAATTGCAATTTGAGTCTTTCTTCCTTCCCTGTCGATTTCACGTTGTAAGCGGTAGCTCAACTCTTTAGTAAGTTAACTCATTTCTAAAAACTGAGAGCAAACTGAGATGCGATAATATTGTACTGAGAAATCGAAAAGATAAATGAATAAATAACCGTTATCCTAATTTAGCAAAGAAAAATATATTTTTTACATTAAATTTCATATATTTCTTATAACTTAATTTGCATGTGTGATTCTAGTCTTCACTCGAAATCATGTTCCGGGCCAGCTCACGGGCCGTAGTTTGCCCATTACCGCCCTGAAGTGTACTTGGAAAATGACGATTTTCATTATAAATAGTTTATAACTCGTAAACTACTGAAGAACGAATTGCAAAATTCGTCTCAAATTGTAGGTAACACCTTTTTCTGTCATATCCTTAGTAAGAGAACCACTGAAAACACATTTTAAATCAAACTAAACAATTATTCTATACGTAGGTTTTCCCGATAGTACAGTCATACAATGTGTTGGACAAAAAATGTATAGGACACAGTTATTTTAGACAATACAATTCCCTGAAACATGCCAGTGGCATCTTTGTATCATGCATGAATTTTGAGTTATTGTAATTCAAAATGTTGAAAGATTATAAAAAAATTGAAATTTCAACTCTATGAATGATTATAACTTTCTATTCATGCTACAAGCCTGCCGTTGGTACCCAGTTTTGGGTAATTGTATTGTCCACAAGAAAGGTATCTTGTTTATTTCATGTTTGACACAAGGTGTGGCTGTAATATCGGAAAGCCTGGAAAATTACCAATATTTGCTACATATAAAATTGTTTAGCTTGATTTAAAACGTGTTTTCAGCAGTTCTCTTACTGAGGGTATGAAAGAAAAAGATGATACCTACAGTTTGAGACAAATTTTGCGATTTATTCTTCAGTAGTTTACAAGTTATAACTATTTATAATGATAAATCATCATTTTACAAAATAATGTACTATAAGGGAAGCCTATACTGCCCTTTCAAGTAGAATTCCAAAATAACGGTCAAATGTGACATTTTACATATGAATTGAAATAGCCTCGAAGAGCTGAGAACATAAAGGTGGAGTGCAACAGATGTTAGCGAAGGGGTACCCCCCTCCTCGCTACATCACTCATCGAACAAATCATCATCTCTGATCGTCAGTATGCTTTTATACACATCTTTGGATTCATAAAAATAAGTTCTATAACTTCTATTTAACGCTATTTTCTGTAAAATGACATACAAAAATGTCCCCCTAAATAATGAAAAATCTAGTTGATAGAATTCTCTTTTGAAGATATTTCAATTTTTATAAAAGAAACTATCAGGTTTACCGGCAAAGTGAACAGCACATTTATTGCAGAAAATTATATGACTGATATTATGGAAGAAGAATCAACTCTGTTCGATAGTTAGTTACAGAGATATCGAATTTCCAATAATTAGAAACATTTTCAACTTTGAGGGGGCTTGGGGGAAAAGTTGTGGGGGGACTTTTGGGGACTTTTCGGAAAATGTACTTTTAAACGTGTACTATTGATTGGCATATATAGTCTTGCTTGTTTGACAATAATTATTTATTGGATTGGGCTGGATAGCCAAGCGCCATGCAATACACAGTGCTGTAGGGTTCAAGGACGCGGTGTCCGCTACTATTTCATCACTCACTATGACGCCATAACTTGAACTATAGTAATCAATAGACACATCATTTTAAAGCTTATTAAATTATCTATAAGTTTTGTAAGGAACGGCACAACCAATAACGCGATATTGAAAAAGATATGATCAGTTGAAGTCGATTTTTGTGGTTCGAGGTGACATTTTTTTCTATAAACTATATTTTTACTGAAAAACTAGGCTATCTACATAGAAAATGTATACGACATATTTTTTAGAGAATAGTTTTGAGTATTAAATGACATGAGATTCACAACGATACCTTAATTAGTTTCCGAGTTATAAGCCTTTAACTGAAGTACTGTTCTTGCAATGTTGATAGGGGGTTGGTGGGGGAAGCAAGCGGGGTGGGGGTCGGGACTTTGGTTTTTTTGAGTAAGTACTATGTATACTAACATTCTGCAAAAATTCAGCTTTCCCCTAATTTGTTACGACACAAAACATTCATTGCCTGGGCTATACATGTTTGTAGAAAGGATTCAGAGAAATTCAGGGAGCCTTGGGATATGGACTGGAATTATGGATAAATTTTTGACTAAGAAAATGAAACAGATCTGGTACGGTACATGGAATTTTGAAACAATTATGGGAATGGAAGTTGAGTTGGTGTAGGAGATGAATGAAAAAGGTTGCAGGTGTTGGATATTAGTGAGTTGAGAAAGAAATCTAATTGTGTGGTGGAGCTAAGAGAAACTTGCTTACATGATTATGTATTCTGGAGTTGGGTGGAGACACATGGGAGGGAGTAGGAGTATTGATGACACCAGAGACATATAGTCTGGTGTGCTATCAACTTTAGAGTAATATCAGTGGATATAGATCTGGAAATTAAAATTACTTTCATTCAGATATATGCTCCCACAGAAGACTCAGAGGTTTGAATCAAGGACGAATTCTATGCTGAACTGAACAAACTAGTGGAAGGTGTGTGTAGTAGAGAAAGACAGGTTTTGATTGGAGGAGACCTAAATGCAAGAGTAGGACAGGATTATATGCACACACATGGAGTGATGTGACCTTTTGCAGGAGAACAGGAAAGAAATAGCAATAGTGATTGGCTGTTAGGGTAATGGATAATGGATAATAGGTTGTGTGGATAATGGCCTGCTGATTAGAAACACCTGGTTCAGATGTAAAAGGATACACCAGATAACCTTTGAGGCAGAAGGAAGACCAGCAAAAAGCATCATTGACTACTTCCTTTATAGTGTAGAGATGAGAAGGAACGTAATGGATGTTAAGGTGATAAGAGGTGCTGAATTGAGCACAGATCATAGACTTTTGATTGTGGACCTCAGACTAGGACTGTTGACAAGAGAGCATAAGAAGAGATACAGTTGAATAGTCATGGAGAAGCTGCATGAACATGACAATAGGGATGAATATAAGGAAAAACTGACAGAGGAAATGAACAATTTGTCACCCAACAGCACAAACCTGAATGAACTCTAAAAAGAAATAATGGAAAAAATACTAAGGAATGCTGAGGAGACCTGTGGAAGAAGAGTGGTGAATACACAGCTTAAAATAACTAGATGGTGGAGTGATCAGGTAAAGAAAGCGGTGAAGGAAAAGAAAATTGCTTCCAAAAGTAAAAGAGAAGAAGATAGAATTGAATATGTATGACTAAGAAATTTGGTGAAGCATGTAGTGAGGGAGGCAAAGATAAAGACATTGGAGGATTTTGGTCATGATATAGAGGAAGGGTTTCAGAATAATAAGAGGAGATTCTGCAGAATGGTAAAAGGTCAGGAAGGTTGGAAGGAGAGTGAAGCTGGTGGGAAGTGTGAAAAATGAGGAAGCTGAAATTGTGTGCAATCAAAAATAGGTCCTAAAAGTTTGGAGCAAGTATTATGGAGAGAAGTTTGGCATGGGAGAGATGGATGGTAATGAAGAGCAGGAGATGGAGGTAGAGCAGGAGGAGATTGAAGGGAACCAACAGGTATGTGGAGTGATAGAGTATGAAGAGGTGATTGGGGCAATAAATAGAATGAAGTTGGGAAAAGCACCAGGAATAGATGATATTGCACCAGTATATATTAAATTTGGAGAAGAGCCACTGGTGAGAGCATTCACAAAACTATTTGATTTGGTGTGGAGTTTGAATAGGATGTCAACTGAATGGGAATATAATATCATAATCCCTATTCATAAAAACGAAAGCATAAATTTCAATATTTAAAACATGTTAGGAAATAGCTTCCTTACTTTTTTAATTTGAAGATATAATGGAAGCAACTTCTATTATTAAATAACATCTTGGTATGCCGAGCATGGCTCCATCATGTGTCTGCTGGTGACTGAACGTTCTGTTGCATATACTCCAATGCATATGATACAAAGAATAATATTTTGCATGTGTAGGGTCCAGCACGGTCCTAGTATGGTCTGGTCTAGTGTGTTTCTACCTTTATACTCAATATTGGTGGTTAACTTCATATCCGCGGTTATGCTAAATCAGGCTCTGACTGCATGGATGATCCAGGGTTGTTTAAAAATGCGATTAGATGCATAGATACGTACAGTAGAAACAATTAGTCTGGGCGCGCGGCCGTTTGGTAGTTAGCAAATGCGCAGGGTGGAGAGGGGATTGTTTATCGCTCATTTCTAAAAACATTGGCCCGCACGACGCTGCAGGTGTGTCTTCAAGGTCACCATTTCAGCAGTCAGTGGAGCGGTAGAAAACAGTGGAGTGAGCAAGCCAACCTTTTCAGGACGGCCAGTAGTGTGAGAGCCGTGCGCCCAGAGTAATTGTTTCCACTGTATTTATGAGGATCATGCCACGTGACAACCATCTGTGGAGTCTGACTGATCTAAACCTTTGGATTTTAAATTTCTTACTTGGATTTTAAATCAAGGTTATTACTTACTTTAGTCAGAGCCCAACCTGCTTTGCTCCCCGAAACTTCTTTAAATTCAAAATACCCAACCCTTGTTGAAGTTAACTTTCAAATAATGCTCTATATCATTCTTAATAACTGATAAAATTGCATTTCTAGGAGTTATGTTGGATAGACGATTGACCTGGACTCCATACATTGAGAAAATATGTAGTAAAATTTCATCTGGGGTATTTGTCCTGCGACAGCTCGCTAGATTGAATGACAAAAAGTTACTTTTTACAGCTTACCATGGGCTCTTACTGTCACATATTAGGTATGCTATCTTAGTATGGGGTATTTCATCAAAACAAAATCTTGATAGGGTGTTTAAGATCCAAAAGAAAGCGGTTAGGTGTATAGAAAGAGTAAATAGATTAGATTCATGTAGGCCGTTGTTCAAGAGACTTGGTCTCCTAACTGTACCCTGCTTATATGTATATGAAGCTACTTTATATGTAAAAACGAATGATATTAACCAAAATCTTGATGTACATGATTATAATACAAGAAGACGAGGAGATTATCACTTGGTGAGTCACAATAGTAGCTTATTCAAACAAAAACCTAGTTATATTGGTAGGAAATTCTACAACAAGCTACCGCAGTTTTTGAAAAGTCTTGAAAATATAGAAATATTTAAAAAACAATTGAAGAAATATTTAGTTGATAAAGCTTTTTATAGTGTACAAGAGTTCCTTTCACATCAAAATTAAGAGCCTCACCTCAACTAATTGAAGTAATTATGGTATCTAGTGTATAATAATGTTGATCTGACTTGTCTTATACTCCTTAACTGGAGTCTCCAAGACGTAATCTACAAAAAAAAAAATAAATAAATATGCTTTCAACATTATACACATGCATAGAACCAATTTGTTTACACTGTGTAGAGGCGCAGAACGTCAATAGCACATGTATAGCCTACGATTTAACTTTCAGCGAGTTTATTAGCTACTAGCCGACAAATTAATAACTGATTTTAAACTCGCCCAGTGTAATCGTGTAATGGACTTTAAAATCCGATAACGAAATAGCCGGATAGTAGCAAATAAACCAGCTAAATGTAATTGTTCTTCTTTTTTAACTTTTATGACTTCGTTACAGGCTCTTGTTGGATAAATAAATAATATAATTAAGGCTTAAGTAATGGAAGCAGTAGGTTCATTCCCTACCAACTCTAGAAAGCTGCTCATTTGTCTGAACACTTCATGTTTGAAACATGGTCATTTTTAAATTATTGAAAATAATTTATTTTGAACAACTAACTCTAAATTTCAAATTTTAATACGAAATTATAAACTATGTTTCGAATAAATTCAAACAATAATCTAGCAAATAACTAGCAATCGTGTTTTCATCTTAGAAAAAAGAAAATTGGTTCAGGATTGGCTTGTAAAAAAACATTATAAAAGTTTTATTACATCATTCATTTAGTACAGTTTAAATCAATAATTCATAATATTCCTTAATTACATAGAAAAAGGATAATAAATTTAAATATTACCAGTCTTATATACAGTCATGTACAAATAAATCATTGATCATCGATTAAAAAATTATTATTTATTTTATCACGTACTATCATTAATTACTACCATTATTATCAGAGAACTTTGATTGAAGTGAACTCTCCTGTTCTAATGAGCCAAAAGCGTAACGATC
Organism: Conomelus anceps; assembly: GCA_948455865.1. Lineage (NCBI taxonomy): Eukaryota > Metazoa > Arthropoda > Insecta > Hemiptera > Delphacidae > Conomelus > Conomelus anceps. Next base: position 68,050,610 of record OX418217.1, on the reverse strand, counting down.
TACTGGTTGGAAGCGTTTCCTGTCAATTTGGATGTCTAAGAAGTCTCTTGTTTTGTATGTAAATGTTTTAAATTTTAATTAATAATTAATGAATTCATTTATTTATCACTTCTTGAAACAAAACGGTTATAATGAATTTTGTAATTATCCAGACTGAAAGTGAATTTCCCCGTTTTTATAATGAGGCAACCTCACTAACATAAATAATGTGAAAAACAGGGAGAGTCCCTTGGTTCAGTTATCAATTACTTTCAGAATGCTACAAAAAATTATGCTAGAGTGCATAAAAAAGCTTAGTTATGGCTACCAACATGATGTAGTGGTTAGTGTAACTAATTACAATCTAATTAGTTTAGGGTTCGATTCCCCGCTACCTTATGGCACTTTTCGACTATAATCTCTCAGTTCACACAGGGTTTTGTGAAAATCATCAGCAATAAAAAAATTACATATAAGCATTAAATTCTAATTGCCACGTCACTGTCTGTCACTTCTATTAATATACATTTTCATCTTATATTTTTAGACTAGATATTATTTCTTAATAATCTCAATTAATAAATTGAGTGTCCAAAGAGTTTATTAACTTATTCTTGGCAGTGCACAGAGGCACATTTTATTTTGTCTATTCAGGGTATTCAATGTTCCAATCGATTGTACTACTAATTTATTCTTCTTATGATAAAATATGTAAGATTATCCAAGCATAGAAAAGAATACATTAGCAGTGCTGACTTGCGTGAGGCAAATTCATACAACTGCCAAGAATGAGTTGACAAGCTGTACAAAAATGATTCATTAGAGAGGTTGTGCAAAATTACGCTAAAAATACGTTAACGCTAAAACATACGATAATCCTTTGATTGACACTTGTTCTGTTACAAAAAATTAACATGGCCGATTTGCTTCCCATATTTGAGTGAAATGGATTATGTTTTAACATGCATCAGGTATTAAAACATTCTCTTTGCCGCAACTATAAAGTAGCTGGTAGGCCAAAATATACAAAACATATTTAAATCTTTATGTAAACAGTCATAATTGAATTAAATACTTCACAACGTTTTCTAGTGAATTCAGTTTAAGCCATGTTCCAATACAACTACTGTATTTATTTCATCTACATATGAATATTAAAGAGAAGCAGTTTCCCAAAGATGTACAAATTTATAGCTTTACATTATTATTTTTTAAATATTTCATTCATTTATTGAATTGACTGCATTATTTCATCAAACATTTATTTATATACTGTATTACATTCCTCTGCATTTGGTAAGAATTTAAGCATTTTAACCTCTTAGTTGAACTGTTGCACCACATTCTTGCACATAAGTGTACAAGTGACATGAAATTGAATATCGTAGTTTTCAGTATAGATTTGCGCAACCTCTCTATAACTAGTAACCAGGCAATCGCAGATTATTTATTTGTCTTAAATTAATGACTAGCTGTTCATAATATTGGCACAAACAACAAGCTGCTTATACCAGCGTTTCACCGTTATGTTTCCGGTGGTTTCGAGTTTTGTGGATTCGTTTTGGAGGTGGAAAGTACTGTATGGTATCTTGTGGAATTGTCGGTACCGGTTGCTTTTGTTTGCTATCTATCGACCAGAACAGACCGTTCCACGAGTGAGACTTGGAAAAACACACACAGAGTCCCACAACAACACCAAGAACGGCTGGCATTGACATTCTTAAGAGAAAAATCCAAAGATTTGCTCGAGGTTTTACTGTGGGTTCAGGAGATGGTGGCAAATCAAGCATCCAGTCCTCGCGGTTCCACAGCTCGTAGAAGTAAGTGGCCACGACACAGCCATTGGAGGCCAAGTAGAGCAGCGCCAGCAGTGCACTCCATCCTCCCTTTCTTCTGTGGCCGATGCTCGTCAGAAAGCCCAAGATGAGCATCGAGCCAACCAGCATCAGACATGCCAGCTGCGGCACCAAAACGAATCCTATCATTGATGTTGATTCCTGATTCCCAACATAGCAAGTGCCTGCAAACAAACAAAATCATTCAATCTATTATTTCAGGCATGCAAGTATGCACTTCATAGCTGATACTAGTTTTCAAGTATTTTAGCAGAAGCAACATTAGATCAATAGCTGATGAATGCACTTATATATTTAAGTAGCAAAGTCTAAGAGCAAGAGGTTGATTAGTAGGGTAAATAAAACACAATGGTGTGTTGTGTGTAGGGAAGTGATAGCCGCGAGCCGTAGCACGTATCTGTTCAATCAGATAGAGATAAGCTGCATTCTCGTTGCTCCTGTTTATAACGGTGAGCGATTAGATTGACCAGCAAAAAAGACACGTTCTCTGCTGTAAAATCACTTCCCGGTGGTTCGGAACCCACCTAAAACGGTAGGTCCAACTCATCAATCACCATCATCCAACTCACTACCCACGCAAAGGTCTCAGACCTATGTGGGCTTCATCCTCCAAAAAACAATGCTGTATAAGCTTAGCTCATTTTCGAGGCTTTATGTAACAAACTAATGATATATCAAACTTTTATATGTAACAATAGTAAATTCACTCTGCAGATCACAAATCATGACTAAGAACAAGCATTGAGAACACATTTTTTCGTGCTGCAATGTCCCCATGATAATGAGACATGTACGTGGGTAATTAGCAGTAGATGATATTGATGGATGGTGAACCTACAGTTCTAGGTAGGCTCCGAACCACTAGGTAAGTGATAATGAAGCAGATAATGCCATGTTATTTTTTGCGGGTCACAAACATCACGATCGCCAATTTATCGTCACTGCGGCCAATTTATTATTCGCTTGGATTTGCAATGCGAGTGAATTTCAAATTTTACTATCTAGTAAATGCTAGTAAATATTGTATTTCTGAATTGCTTTCTACCCACGCATATTTTCTATAGCTGTACCTCTACTATCAAGCCTCAACTGTGGTAATCTCGTTCATGTAAATGAATATATTGGCTCATTATTAGAGATATTTTTTGTCCGGTTATTGTTCTTGTTTCATTTTCCGTGTGTTTGCTAATGAATCGGCTCATTGTCCGGCGGAAATCGGACAAGAAATAACTTACTGCCAGAGGACAGCTTTGACTTGGACTGCATTGTCGCTGTCTTTGTGAATAGTAAATTGAGAGCGGAAAGACTTTCAGCAACACTGAAAACAATGGGCCACAAGTCTCGACGACAGGCCGGCCTACAAGAATGTGGATATGTAAATTGGGTCTGGTGCACCACTCATTGGCAAAGCGGGCAAAAGAGCAGTAAACAGTAAGTTTTCTCTCATTCTATCCACGCTCTATCTCATTCTATCCTCTTCCTTTTTCTTTTGCCTTCGATTCTCCAGCTCTCGAGCTTCATGCAGACACTGCTCAGAAGCATACCTCTTCAAGATTTTCAAATACCGGGACAAACAGAGCAAGTATCTTAGTATTATTGGTAAATTTGCTGGTAGTTGTTGACTCTACACCTACTTTTGACAAGTTGATGAAGAACTGAGTTACTGAGTGGGATTAACCTGGAGTTCTTTGAAAAGATGTTGCAATTTTTTTGTGCGAAATGTTGAGATAATTTCAAAGTTAATTAACTTGAGAAGGATTTTGTTTTTATTGTTCAGTTGTGTGATGCAGATGTTAGACAGTTAATAATAACTTATTCTCCGATTAATTCAATTAGTAGGTTATATTCTGTTCATTCGGGCTTTTAGCAGTTTATCCTAATATTTGAATGGTTGTAGGTACAGGAATAACTTGCGGGTTTGTTGAAAGAGTTGGAAAATTATAGATTTTCAGACAATTTAGTACCAAGGAGTAGACAGTGTTGTGGTATGAGCTCTTGCTCATAATATGTAAGTTAGATACGCAATACAGAATACACCATAAAATACTCCAACCTTAGCACAATAATAAAGCATTTACAGTATTACCAAACCAATATAATATAATGGCCACATTTACGATCAAAACCAGAAAGAAAGTGACATTACAACCATGTGAGTTGCCTCTGTAATAAACACAAACATTCAATTGAAATCACTGTCCTGTTAAATCAACATCGCTGATCGCGATGTCAGGGTAATCGTGATGTTCAGTCACGGGTGCTCTAAACTGCGTTTGGATGGGTGACCGGCTACGATGACGTGCGTTATCAGCTTTATTATTACTTACCCAGTGGTTCGGAACCCACCTAAAACTGAGAGTACACTCATATAGCATCATTATTCACACGTGAACACCAATCATAACATCATTGTAACTTTATAATTTCATTGTAACTAACATAAACTCATCGATTCATCTCCTTACCAATGCACAACTATCAGACTATCACAACTATCTCGTTTCATCAGCGAGAAAAAACCCAATAAACTTGCCTTGTACGCTATCTCACAGGTCATAGAACTTTCATGTTTGTTTTAAAATGAGCATGAAAGAGTGGATGGAATAAAACCAGAGTTTGAACCTGTCAGTTTGGTATTTGAAACATGATATAGACTATAGCCTACTCTGGAAATTTAAAAACAGGAAAAAACTGTGGATTCAACCTTCAATGATACCGTACGTCATCATTCTTCATCTTGCCTGACTAATATTATTCATCCGCTTGGATAGGGCTGGTGTCACTCCAAATTATGCCAGCTAGCTTTAATCGCCTAAAAGAATGTTTCTGTTAGATGCCAAGCTATAAATCTCACGAATATAAAATTACTTGCTTTACTCATTCAAACCACGATCAGGTTGATTTGACCCTGAATTAAAATCCGTGAAACTTGATTCTTTAATGTGATACAGTACCAATAATAATAAGCGTATGGAATTTGTTGGTTGAGAGACCCTTACGGGTGGAACGGTGGCACGGTACCGTATGTGTCATGTTGTTGGGAACGTGGTAGACCTACAATAATTTTTGGTGGGCTTCGAACAAATAAAGCTGGTAGTTCTGGTACCTGCATTACTTATTCATTTGCAATAAAACAGTAGGAAACCTAACCATACATGTTGTAAAGAAAGACAAAATAAAAATCTTATGAATTAAAAATTGTTTTGAAAGAAATTAAATGGAGAAGTCTGTTGAACTGTTCGGTACTTGCTTGAATCCGAAGTCAAGCGACTTGTCGAATCATTTTTTAGGAAATAATGTGCTTGCAGTTTGTTTACTGTCACTTGTCAGTCAGTGTAGGCCCTACTGGCGAGGAAAAGAACGTTTCCAGTGCCATACAGTACCGGTAACCTAAGTTATTTATCAGCTTCTGTTTGTTGAACTCGAGGTTGGAAACAGACGCGGTGTATTCCAACGTTCCAACCATCCTCTTCAAACCTCACCAAAAACTTGTTTGTAATGCATCTTACCACAAGAAAAATAAGCTACTGGGAAAATGTTTGTTTTACAAAACGAGTGTATGGTAAATGTTCCCTTTGAATCTTGGAAATACTATTTCTGGACAAATTAAGTTCTAAAGAGATCCAGAATGGCCTTTTTATAAAGTATATTTACGAAGCACTCCATCTACAACAGTCTCTCCAGACTTCATTCAACGGATTTGCGATGCGGCTCTAGTGAAGTTGAGCATTTTGAAAATTGAATAGAAATAAGTTGGTTTGCTGGTGTTGATGAAAAATTTCTGTCTGATGACAATAGTACTCCTACAAATCATTATGATATTCCTAATTACAAATAATTCATTTTTTATTCAACATATTTTTGTGTATTCAATAATTTTTTCCTATCTGATAGAGTTACCGTACTATATAAATGTCCTCTTCTTTTTCCAATCTTATAGTTTCATGCATGAAAAATATTTTGGTCAAATCATCGACATTCATGGTTCTATTCTGCAAGAAATCTATTCAAATCTATTTTTTCTGACTGACTCAACAACTTCGATTTAGCAGACAACGTCGGCAAGACTCCTCGATAAAAACATGAATGTTTCATAGTTTCAGGGATTTTGGCACATCTCAAATCAACTATATTTGCCCCAAAAAACCTCAAACATCCATGATTTGATGGAGGAAACTGGACAACGTTGCCCGGCGCTCTTCTTTAATCACCTGAGATAAGTAAATACTGTACTAAAATGTACACAGAAACTATTTTTGTTGAAGGTAGTTTTTTCCATAGTCTTCTATTTTATCAGGCCAGTGAATACAATATTATAAATATCAGGAGCATTAGAAATATAATAACATTTTTCTTGTGTAAGATTGAAGATAAACTGTATACCATACTTTGTAATGTTAGTACAGTTATTATACTAATTGAACAGTATTTTGTATTGAATAGAGATTTTCACAATAAAAGATGAAATATTGTACCTGTCAACTCATCGGCGTCTATCCTCCTCATGAAAACAATGAGCACTGTCTTTATTGCTGGGAACACCCATGCTGTTATATGGAAAAATGTCGAATAGTTGTGTATTCTTGCTGGCGTCCAACCAAGTCCAGTCTGAAGGAACCAGCATAGCACGGTCATTACCCACCTGCAAAAAAATCAAAATTAATAAAATTTCAATTTAAAATTTTTTAGATTTAAAATTAGGTGGAACTACTCAATTCTCATGGAACTTTCTCTCTTTTTTGTTTTACTGTGTTTGCTCTCCCCAGTCTGCTACTATACTAGAGCATTGGGTAATACGAACTTTTATTATACATTTAAACATGCTAGATCTTCCTTTCAGCTTTCAAGTAGGAAGTAGCTATCCCTATCTAGAATATTGTTCTACCTTACTGCTATGAGATTGAAAACAAAGATCGTTTTCAATGTTTTGTTCCAGAAAAGTGGATATAATTTGAATGAAAAGTGCTACAATTTGGCCGTGCGTCAAAAAATTGTTGAAAATGAAGAACTGAACTGAACATTTTCCACAATATCTTATTGCTTGTACTAATCCACTCTCAATAGCGGTATTAATTCATTTATTTATTAATGTATTAATGGTCACACTACTAGTAAAAGGTTCATTTTTCCTTCCGAAGTATGAAAAATGATTTTTGCTGATGTAAATAAATTATATTAGACTATCATTACTATTACCTACATATAAAAAATACTACTAATTTATTAAAACAACCAGGGCCAGCTCTAGCGGGCGTACCCGGGCTCACATAAAATGCTGCTTCTCTTCAAAGAGTATTGGAAGAATTATTTTCAAAATACAAATACAATTAGTACTTTACACAGTTGGTATCAGTTACACAGTTGGTATCCTCTTCACATGCATTATCTACTAAAGATTTTTATCTTACAAATTTATATAAATACCGTACGAGTATAGCCCAAGTATAACAATTGCAATGAGGAAGAACAATATTCTAGATAGGAATAGCTTCTTGAACGCTGAGATCGCACTCCTATGAGGAAGATCTTTCATGTTTAAATTTGGAATAAAAAGTCTTATTACAATGTTGTATTCAATACAACCGAAAAAATTTGTCCTTAAGCCACATCTATTAATTTTTTCTCAATGCGCTCCCTCCCTTATGCCGAATAGCAACCATTTAAAAGAATCTAATTGTAGTAATAAGTGAAGAGTAATTAAATACTAATCAGCTGCTTTGTTCATAAGCAACTCGAATAATGATTGTAGCATTTCATGCTACTAAAGTGATTATTGGCATGGTAATGAACGTAATCGGGTGCTCAGAGCAGTGAAAAATGTTACAAACAAAGCGGATTAAAAGTGAGAAGTGAGGTGCAGTCAGTAGTAGGTGGCTGCTGGCTGCCTGAAAGAGCCGAGACGAAAGGGCAAGGATGAACCGAAGATAAGCTGCAAGTGGAATTCACTATGGGTGAGAGACGAAAACAAGATAAAAAGAAGAGTGGGTGAAGGAAAGGAATGGAGTGAGAGAGACTGAGAGTGAGAGGAAATATCGGTGAGTGACGCTGACGAAGCGGATCGTACCTAGTTAGAATAACAATGTGTGCAGCCGCCGCAGGTATTCGTTGGTTCTCCCGGCCTGGAGTCTGTGGAGTCTGGCTTGCAAACACAGCACGCACCCCCCCCCCCCCCGCGCAACTTAATCAAGTACATCTCCATCATTGTTCTTCGCCATAGCTGCTGCCAAATGATGATGATGACGATGATTCTCTCCTTACCTTACCTTGACCGTTCCGTTGCAGCCCGTGGATTAGAAGACTGCCCTCCTTCACTCTAGTCTCTACTCCAACTAACCACTCTTATTCATGAGGCATGAGGCCAAGTGTAATTACGACAGTTATTTATCAGAGCTTCCTTCCCTATTCCAATTCCATTACTCATTATTTCTTCTGATGTAATAGGTACAATCCATTTAAAAATAATGTTTGTGAGTTACATTCTTGAATTTGCACACTTATTGAGGATTCCATTAGTCTTCAAATATTTCTTCAGCCTTCATTTATACAAAAATCGGACACAAATCAAGTGGACTTAGTATAATAATTATACAATTATTGTAGACTACACTACTCATTTCAAGATTGCGTTCGCCGTATGGTAATTATTGAAACCCTTAATACTGTATCAGGAATGAAGTAATCGTGTTGAAATCTCAAATTGTCATGGAACATTTTCTCATTTACTATTGTTATATTTGAACAGTTTAACACTTTTTGGAAACCCTATCAAACATTATGTCATGTTTTCCAATCCAGCATATTTTTTTACTTTGACATCTAATCTTTTCTTTGTTGAATATGATTTGAATTGATAAAGAAGAGACCCGTAAACTTTATGTCTACCCACAAGCAACTAACGACAAATATGATCAAAAACCTGTGACTTTTTCATGTGTGGTGAAATTATTCTCATGTCATGCTTTAATTCTCGAAATTTAATTGTGTTATTCTATATAATACAAGCATTGAACAAATCCAGTAGAAATAAACATCACAATTATTAATTATTGGATCATTCAAGCACTGAATATCCATGTTCACTATTTCTACATCAAATCAAATTAGCAACATCTACTTTTTCCAATTCTGAATAGTGAGAGAACTCCATGTGATCGTTTTATGAGTTTTTCACAGTACCAAAATTTCATTTTTCTAATGAAACACTTTTTAAGGTTTAGCTTGTGAGAAAATAAACATTATTGATTGATTCTGTTTCTCCAGATGATTCTCACCTATCTAGTCTTGTAATACCAGACTAAATTCACATAATTCATGTATGAAATACGATTTCCATTATTAGTAGAGCACAGAGAGTCTCGACTGACGACTGCCCGCTTTTGCTGGACAATGATAATGATATAGGTCTATCCCTCCAGTCGAGAATAAGTATGGCGATTCATCGTGTATTCTTACCAGACAACCAGAACAACGCTGGTTCCTTTCCACTTACACGACCATTACTATCAGAGTCTCAAGTAAAAGACCGGTCCTGCCTCATAAACCGATATGAACAGGACGTGCAGCGTGTATAAATCAGACTTCTAACCACCTATTTTGCTCTCACGTAATTGAGCTGGAATGTGCTTGAGATCTTGAACTTGCTGAGTACGAGGCTGAGGGAACAATAAATTTATGAATGTAGAACTCCTAACACTCCTGCTCACTTTTTATAGCTGGCGCTCTTCTATATTTTACATTCTAAAGAATTCTCGTACACAGCCTCACTCTACTTCTCAGATGTAATTTATTTTCACCATTATTTGTTCCTTGTGCTCAATTATTGTTTTAAATGAGAATCAATTTAGCATATGTTTACTGAAAAATTAAAAATATGTATAGATTGTTGACCATTATTTTTTATTGAGTGTAACATTTGAAAATGTTTCATTGGAGAATACCTGAACGTAGAAAATAGCACCACCTAGTTGACGATTGAACACGTGACTTTTTATTATAGCCCAGTCAAATTAGACAAATCGAGAGGAACTATTGATAGGGAAATGGGTTTTCGCCAATCGTTTCCTGTAGCCTTGGGTAATAACATACCAAAAGTCCCCTTGGTGGGGGGGGGGGGGGTGATATCAATTGTGGAAGAGGGGGCGGAAAGATATTTTTTTAGTTTTTTGTTTACAAATCAGTAACGTTAACTCAAATCGATTTTTTGTTCTTATCAACGTTGAATTTGGAAAAATTCTCTACAATAATGATCAATGATCCCATACATTTTTTTGTAGAACCAACCGCAAGCGTGTTACGGGCTTCCCAAATTAAGTGGTAGCATAGTGTACGGTAACACATATGGCACAGGAAGAATGTTATTTCAGAGCTATTCCAACTTGAATGTTATTTATTATAGATGAATTTAAAGTTTAGAAAGTTGAACAATCATATTATACCGTTTTTTGAAGGTGAAATCTCATTGATGATTAAATAGCGGATGAGGTAAAGTTGGGGGGTTACCCACTATAAGCTTGTTGTGTGGCAGACAATAGAAGATTTATTTGAATAAATGAACCAAATTCACTGTTCAACACTTCCTTTTCCATACAGAACCCCTCCTTGTCAACCAATTTATAATATTCCAATCAATATTAGTAGGAGGAGGTAGAAGGGGCGGTTATTCTGACTCCCCGCCAAAACTATTTATGCATTGCACCCTATCCAGTGATGGCTCATTCTACTCAGCTCATCAAGGCAGACCGGTTTCATGAATTGCATGTTGAATAGGACTTACTATTTGAAATTTCACATGGAAGGGCATTTGTCCTGTTAACTCCCATATTTGGAAAAACACGATTTTTGAACATCAAAGCTACTCAAGCAACTCTGAAGATGAACATGGAAAATTGGTGACAATAGTTTTCTCTTATCTTCCCTCATTTCATATATTGTAATTCTGTTATGTACAGTTCCTCTGAATGATAGACTGCAGCGCAGTCAAAACTATTGACTACGGTTAGTCTACTCTCTTCAACGGCATGAACCATAACCAATAACTCAATCCACATTGCAAGCTCAACTTTCAAACTTACTGATCAGAGGTTATTCAGGTTAGTCAAATTCGTCAAAGATATTCTCAAATATGGTAAACCAAATAACTTAAAATTACGCCAAAGTTGTGTCTGAAGACAGGCGGAATGATGTCTCACATACCAGAACTGGATATAATCCCCTATGACCTAACCATCGAACACCTATAACATCTATACAAAATCATTATTTATTCCTGGATTTCTTGTTCCATGACGAACTGCGTTGTTAATATTAACTTTTTATGTGAAATTTAATGACTTGCAGTCAAATATTTGTCAAGAACAAGTACAACTCACTTAATCTGTAAGCCGAGCGCTTTCGAATCTATGAGATCCATCTTCAGAGATTCATCTTCTGAAGATGGATCTCATAGATTCGAAAGCGCTCGGCTTACAGATTAAGTGAGTTGTACTTGTTCTTGACAAATATTTGACTGCAAGTCGTTAAATTTCACATAAAAAGTTAACATTATTTATTGTAAGTGCTTGCCGTGTTGGAATGCACTTCCAAATTCCATCAGGTGCATTGAAAGTCGAGTGAGCTTTATTCCTTCAAAATATCTCATGGAGAAAATGGCTGCATCTGGCGCTCTTCTACATTTTACATTCTAAAGAATTCTCGTACACAGCCTCACTCTACTTCTCAGATGTAATTTATTTTCACCATTATTTGTTCCTTGTGCTCAATTATTGTTTTAAATGAGAATCAATTTAGCATATGTTTACTGAAAAATTAAAAATATGTATAGATTGTTGACCATTATTTTTTATTGAGTGTAACATTTGAAAATGTTTCATTGGAGAATACCTGAACGTAGAAAATAGCACCACCTAGTTGACGATTGAACACGTGACTTTTTATTATAGCCCAGTCAAATTAGACAAATCGAGAGGAACTATTGATAGGGAAATGGGTTTTCGCCAATCGTTTCCTGTAGCCTTGGGTAATAACATACCAAAAGTCCCCTTGGTGGGGGGGGGGGGGTGATATCAATTGTGGAAGAGGGGGCGGAAAGATATTTTTTTAGTTTTTTGTTTACAAATCAGTAACGTTAACTCAAATCGATTTTTTGTTCTTATCAACGTTGAATTTGGAAAAATTCTCTACAATAATGATCAATGATCCCATACATTTTTTTGTAGAACCAACCGCAAGCGTGTTACGGGCTTCCCAAATTAAGTGGTAGCATAGTGTACGGTAACACATATGGCACAGGAAGAATGTTATTTCAGAGCTATTCCAACTTGAATGTTATTTATTATAGATGAATTTAAAGTTTAGAAAGTTGAACAATCATATTATACCGTTTTTTGAAGGTGAAATCTCATTGATGATTAAATAGCGGATGAGGTAAAGTTGGGGGGTTACCCACTATAAGCTTGTTGTGTGGCAGACAATAGAAGATTTATTTGAATAAATGAACCAAATTCACTGTTCAACACTTCCTTTTCCATACAGAACCCCTCCTTGTCAACCAATTTATAATATTCCAATCAATATTAGTAGGAGGAGGTAGAAGGGGCGGTTATTCTGACTCCCCGCCAAAACTATTTATGCATTGCACCCTATCCAGTGATGGCTCATTCTACTCAGCTCATCAAGGCAGACCGGTTTCATGAATTGCATGTTGAATAGGACTTACTATTTGAAATTTCACATGGAAGGGCATTTGTCCTGTTAACTCCCATATTTGGAAAAACACGATTTTTGAACATCAAAGCTACTCAAGCAACTCTGAAGATGAACATGGAAAATTGGTGACAATAGTTTTCTCTTATCTTCCCTCATTTCATATATTGTAATTCTGTTATGTACAGTTCCTCTGAATGATAGACTGCAGCGCAGTCAAAACTATTGACTACGGTTAGTCTACTCTCTTCAACGGCATGAACCATAACCAATAACTCAATCCACATTGCAAGCTCAACTTTCAAACTTACTGATCAGAGGTTATTCAGGTTAGTCAAATTCGTCAAAGATATTCTCAAATATGGTAAACCAAATAACTTAAAATTACGCCAAAGTTGTGTCTGAAGACAGGCGGAATGATGTCTCACATACCAGAACTGGATATAATCCCCTATGACCTAACCATCGAACACTTATAACATCTATACAAAATCATTATTTATTCCTGGATTTCTTGTTCCATGACGAACTGCGTTGTTAATATTAACTTTTTATGTGAAATTTAACGAATTGCAGTCAAATATTTGTCAAGAACAAGTACAACTCACTTAATCTGTAAGCCGAGCGCTTTCGAATCTATGAGATCCATCTTCAGAGATTCATCTTCTGAAGATGGATCTCATAGATTCGAAAGCGCTCGGCTTACAGATTAAGTGAGTTGTACTTGTTCTTGACAAATATTTGACTGCAAGTCGTTAAATTTCACATAAAAAGTTAACATTATTTATTGTAAGTGCTTGCCGTGTTGGAATGCACTTCCAAATTCCATCAGGTGCATTGAAAGTCGAGTGGGCTTTATTCCTTCAAAATATCTCATGGAGAAAATGGCTGCATCTGGCGCTCTTCTATATTTTACATTCTAAAGAATTCTCGTACACAGCCTCACTCTACTTCTCAGATGTAATTTATTTTCACCATTATTTGTTCCTTGTGCTCAATTATTGTTTTAAATGAGAATCAATTTAGCATATGTTTACTGAAAAATTAAAAATATGTATAGATTGTTGACCATTATTTTTTATTGAGTGTAACATTTGAAAATGTTTCATTGGAGAATACCTGAACGTAGAAAATAGCACCACCTAGTTGACGATTGAACACGTGACTTTTTATTATAGCCCAGTCAAATTAGACAAATCGAGAGGAACTATTGATAGGGAAATGGGTTTTCGCCAATCGTTTCCTGTAGCCTTGGGTAATAACATACCAAAAGTCCCCTTGGTGGGGGGGGGGGGGTGATATCAATTGTGGAAGAGGGGGCGGAAAGATATTTTTTTAGTTTTTTGTTTACAAATCAGTAACGTTAACTCAAATCGATTTTTTGTTCTTATCAACGTTGAATTTGGAAAAATTCTCTACAATAATGATCAATGATCCCATACATTTTTTTGTAGAACCAACCGCAAGCGTGTTACGGGCTTCCCAAATTAAGTGGTAGCATAGTGTACGGTAACACATATGGCACAGGAAGAATGTTATTTCAGAGCTATTCCAACTTGAATGTTATTTATTATAGATGAATTTAAAGTTTAGAAAGTTGAACAATCATATTATACCGTTTTTTGAAGGTGAAATCTCATTGATGATTAAATAGCGGATGAGGTAAAGTTGGGGGGTTACCCACTATAAGCTTGTTGTGTGGCAGACAATAGAAGATTTATTTGAATAAATGAACCAAATTCACTGTTCAACACTTCCTTTTCCATACAGAACCCCTCCTTGTCAACCAATTTATAATATTCCAATCAATATTAGTAGGAGGAGGTAGAAGGGGCGGTTATTCTGACTCCCCGCCAAAACTATTTATGCATTGCACCCTATCCAGTGATGGCTCATTCTACTCAGCTCATCAAGGCAGACCGGTTTCATGAATTGCATGTTGAATAGGACTTACTATTTGAAATTTCACATGGAAGGGCATTTGTCCTGTTAACTCCCATATTTGGAAAAACACGATTTTTGAACATCAAAGCTACTCAAGCAACTCTGAAGATGAACATGGAAAATTGGTGACAATAGTTTTCTCTTATCTTCCCTCATTTCATATATTGTAATTCTGTTATGTACAGTTCCTCTGAATGATAGACTGCAGCGCAGTCAAAACTATTGACTACGGTTAGTCTACTCTCTTCAACGGCATGAACCATAACCAATAACTCAATCCACATTGCAAGCTCAACTTTCAAACTTACTGATCAGAGGTTATTCAGGTTAGTCAAATTCGTCAAAGATATTCTCAAATATGGTAAACCAAATAACTTAAAATTACGCCAAAGTTGTGTCTGAAGACAGGCGGAATGATGTCTCACATACCAGAACTGGATATAATCCCCTATGACCTAACCATCGAACACCTATAACATCTATACAAAATCATTATTTATTCCTGGATTTCTTGTTCCATGACGAACTGCGTTGTTAATATTAACTTTTTATGTGAAATTTAATGACTTGCAGTCAAATATTTGTCAAGAACAAGTACAACTCACTTAATCTGTAAGCCGAGCGCTTTCGAATCTATGAGATCCATCTTCAGAGATTCATCTTCTGAAGATGGATCTCATAGATTCGAAAGCGCTCGGCTTACAGATTAAGTGAGTTGTACTTGTTCTTGACAAATATTTGACTGCAAGTCGTTAAATTTCACATAAAAAGTTAACATTATTTATTGTAAGTGCTTGCCGTGTTGGAATGCACTTCCAAATTCCATCAGGTGCATTGAAAGTCGAGTGGGCTTTATTCCTTCAAAATATCTCATGGAGAAAATGGCTGCATCTGGCGCTCTTCTACATTTTACATTCTAAAGAATTCTCGTACACAGCCTCACTCTACTTCTCAGATGTAATTTATTTTCACCATTATTTGTTCCTTGTGCTCAATTATTGTTTTAAATGAGAATCAATTTAGCATATGTTTACTGAAAAATTAAAAATATGTATAGATTGTTGACCATTATTTTTTATTGAGTGTAACATTTGAAAATGTTTCATTGGAGAATACCTGAACGTAGAAAATAGCACCACCTAGTTGACGATTGAACACGTGACTTTTTATTATAGCCCAGTCAAATTAGACAAATCGAGAGGAACTATTGATAGGGAAATGGGTTTTCGCCAATCGTTTCCTGTAGCCTTGGGTAATAACATACCAAAAGTCCCCTTGGTGGGGGGGGGGGGGTGATATCAATTGTGGAAGAGGGGGCGGAAAGATATTTTTTTAGTTTTTTGTTTACAAATCAGTAACGTTAACTCAAATCGATTTTTTGTTCTTATCAACGTTGAATTTGGAAAAATTCTCTACAATAATGATCAATGATCCCATACATTTTTTTGTAGAACCAACCGCAAGCGTGTTACGGGCTTCCCAAATTAAGTGGTAGCATAGTGTACGGTAACACATATGGCACAGGAAGAATGTTATTTCAGAGCTATTCCAACTTGAATGTTATTTATTATAGATGAATTTAAAGTTTAGAAAGTTGAACAATCATATTATACCGTTTTTTGAAGGTGAAATCTCATTGATGATTAAATAGCGGATGAGGTAAAGTTGGGGGGTTACCCACTATAAGCTTGTTGTGTGGCAGACAATAGAAGATTTATTTGAATAAATGAACCAAATTCACTGTTCAACACTTCCTTTTCCATACAGAACCCCTCCTTGTCAACCAATTTATAATATTCCAATCAATATTAGTAGGAGGAGGTAGAAGGGGCGGTTATTCTGACTCCCCGCCAAAACTATTTATGCATTGCACCCTATCCAGTGATGGCTCATTCTACTCAGCTCATCAAGGCAGACCGGTTTCATGAATTGCATGTTGAATAGGACTTACTATTTGAAATTTCACATGGAAGGGCATTTGTCCTGTTAACTCCCATATTTGGAAAAACACGATTTTTGAACATCAAAGCTACTCAAGCAACTCTGAAGATGAACATGGAAAATTGGTGACAATAGTTTTCTCTTATCTTCCCTCATTTCATATATTGTAATTCTGTTATGTACAGTTCCTCTGAATGATAGACTGCAGCGCAGTCAAAACTATTGACTACGGTTAGTCTACTCTCTTCAACGGCATGAACCATAACCAATAACTCAATCCACATTGCAAGCTCAACTTTCAAACTTACTGATCAGAGGTTATTCAGGTTCGTCAAATTCGTCAAAGATATTCTCAAATATGGTAAACCAAATAACTTAAAATTACGCCAAAGTTGTGTCTGAAGACAGGCGGAATGATGTCTCACATACCAGAACTGGATATAATCCCCTATGACCTAACCATCGAACACCTATAACATCTATACAAAATCATTATTTATTCCTGGATTTCTTGTTCCATGACGAACTGCGTTGTTAATATTAACTTTTTATGTGAAATTTAACGACTTGCAGTCAAATATTTGTCAAGAACAAGTACAACTCACTTAATCTGTAAGCCGAGCGCTTTCGAATCTATGAGATCCATCTTCAGAGATTCATCTTCTGAAGATGGATCTCATAGATTCGAAAGCGCTCGGCTTACAGATTAAGTGAGTTGTACTTGTTCTTGACAAATATTTGACTGCAAGTCGTTAAATTTCACATAAAAAGTTAACATTATTTATTGTAAGTGCTTGCCGTGTTGGAATGCACTTCCAAATTCCATCAGGTGCATTGAAAGTCGAGTGGGCTTTATTCCTTCAAAATATCTCATGGAGAAAATGGCTGCATCTGGCGCTCTTCTACATTTTACATTCTAAAGAATTCTCGTACACAGCCTCACTCTACTTCTCAGATGTAATTTATTTTCACCATTATTTGTTCCTTGTGCTCAATTATTGTTTTAAATGAGAATCAATTTAGCATATGTTTACTGAAAAATTAAAAATATGTATAGATTGTTGACCATTATTTTTTATTGAGTGTAACATTTGAAAATGTTTCATTGGAGAATACCTGAACGTAGAAAATAGCACCACCTAGTTGACGATTGAACACGTGACTTTTTATTATAGCCCAGTCAAATTAGACAAATCGAGAGGAACTATTGATAGGGAAATGGGTTTTCGCCAATCGTTTCCTGTAGCCTTGGGTAATAACATACCAAAAGTCCCCTTGGTGGGGGGGGGGGGTGATATCAATTGTGGAAGAGGGGGCGGAAAGATATTTTTTTAGTTTTTTGTTTACAAATCAGTAACGTTAACTCAAATCGATTTTTTGTTCTTATCAACGTTGAATTTGGAAAAATTCTCTACAATAATGATCAATGATCCCATACATTTTTTTGTAGAACCAACCGCAAGCGTGTTACGGGCTTCCCAAATTAAGTGGTAGCATAGTGTACGGTAACACATATGGCACAGGAAGAATGTTATTTCAGAGCTATTCCAACTTGAATGTTATTTATTATAGATGAATTTAAAGTTTAGAAAGTTGAACAATCATATTATACCGTTTTTTGAAGGTGAAATCTCATTGATGATTAAATAGCGGATGAGGTAAAGTTGGGGGGTTACCCACTATAAGCTTGTTGTGTGGCAGACAATAGAAGATTTATTTGAATAAATGAACCAAATTCACTGTTCAACACTTCCTTTTCCATACAGAACCCCTCCTTGTCAACCAATTTATAATATTCCAATCAATATTAGTAGGAGGAGGTAGAAGGGGCGGTTATTCTGACTCCCCGCCAAAACTATTTATGCATTGCACCCTATCCAGTGATGGCTCATTCTACTCAGCTCATCAAGGCAGACCGGTTTCATGAATTGCATGTTGAATAGGACTTACTATTTGAAATTTCACATGGAAGGGCATTTGTCCTGTTAACTCCCATATTTGGAAAAACACGATTTTTGAACATCAAAGCTACTCAAGCAACTCTGAAGATGAACATGGAAAATTGGTGACAATAGTTTTCTCTTATCTTCCCTCATTTCATATATTGTAATTCTGTTATGTACAGTTCCTCTGAATGATAGACTGCAGCGCAGTCAAAACTATTGACTACGGTTAGTCTACTCTCTTCAACGGCATGAACCATAACCAATAACTCAATCCACATTGCAAGCTCAACTTTCAAACTTACTGATCAGAGGTTATTCAGGTTCGTCAAATTCGTCAAAGATATTCTCAAATATGGTAAACCAAATAACTTAAAATTACGCCAAAGTTGTGTCTGAAGACAGGCGGAATGATGTCTCACATACCAGAACTGGATATAATCCCCTATGACCTAACCATCGAACACCTATAACATCTATACAAAATCATTATTTATTCCTGGATTTCTTGTTCCATGACGAACTGCGTTGTTAATATTAACTTTTTATGTGAAATTTAACGACTTGCAGTCAAATATTTGTCAAGAACAAGTACAACTCACTTAATCTGTAAGCCGAGCGCTTTCGAATCTATGAGATCCATCTTCAGAGATTCATCTTCTGAAGATGGATCTCATAGATTCGAAAGCGCTCGGCTTACAGATTAAGTGAGTTGTACTTGTTCTTGACAAATATTTGACTGCAAGTCGTTAAATTTCACATAAAAAGTTAACATTATTTATTGTAAGTGCTTGCCGTGTTGGAATGCACTTCCAAATTCCATCAGGTGCATTGAAAGTCGAGTGGGCTTTATTCCTTCAAAATATCTCATGGAGAAAATGGCTGCATCTGTCCAACCCTAGAGCAACTGCATGGAACCACAAAAACATTCACCTACTTTGTAAATAATACAGGGTGTCCCACAAGTAACCCGACAAACTTCTAAGGTGGTTTCCTCTCATCAAAATAATGAAAAAAGTTTATATAAACATATGTTCGGAAATGCTTTGTTAGGGAGTTATGGCTAGTTAAAGATTTCCCCCGATTTTCTAGGAAAGGATAGAAATAAAGCAAAACTGATTTTTTATGGCGTTAAGTTAGGTGTTACATCTATTGGATTTTATGTAAATCGAACTGAAAAATTGAATAAAACACGTTCCAGACCTCTAGAATCACCCATATTTGAGATATCAGACAAAATATGCAAAATTCGGTCTCGAAAAACATGCTTCATTTAGATTTGATCCACATTAACTTCGTTAAATGGGTAATAAACACGGAAACTTTATGAATAAAACTTGTAGTAAATTTAATTCTGAAGAGAATAGTGTAAAATAGCTTTATAATAAACAAACAGAAAGTTTAACTGATATCAGTTTCATATAATATTTGGCGCCGACTTCAAAAGATTACTTGTATGAAATTTTCTCAGTTTAAAGTAAATACTTTATTTTAAACTTTAGTATTTAATGTATGAGTATCATTTCATTGAAGTCGGTTTCTTTTCTGTTTTAAAATTTGTTTTATTTTCAATACAATTTGTAAAAAGACTTGGTTTTGGAAAATGTTTACTAATGTAAATTCTCTTTGCTAGTAACACATCTCCATTGTTATTATTACAGTTAGTGATTATTGCAATTTTATAGTCCTGGTAGTTAATTTATTAATTTACTTTAGTAAATTAATAAATTAACTATCAGGACTATAGTAAATTTAATTTAGTAAAAATAACGACATGTTTTAACTAAACACAAATTTCACCTGTATTAACAGACTGCAAACTCGAGTAATGTATAATAATTATATAAAATTATTAAAACACAAAGGAAGTAGCTAATATAGTGATAAATTTTACTGTAATCCGAAACCTGTGAGTTATTAAAATCAGAATCATGCTTTGAATATACAAATGAAGTAAAACACTTTTTATTTACTCAACTTGAAGTAACTACAAGTTTTTCTTCTGACGAAACACATTACTTCATTCTAGAATTTGTATTAGCATCTCTTCATGTTTCCGACATGACCGCTCACTACACTAGTGTCAAACAAACTGAACTCGCAGAACACAAAAGTACAGTGGTGACCCAACATTGGTGACTGTGTGTAATACATGCCATTTGATTCAATACCCAGCGATAATTCTTGGTCACCAGTGGTGATTCGTGTGGTCACGGGGCAGGGTCACCAGTCGGTCACCAAACGCTGGAGACGTCACTGGTGACCCTAATGTAATAAACGCCATAAGAACTAGTGCCCAGCAACAAGTCAGATCACCGGTAACGTGACCGGTGACGTCGCCTGGTGACCAAGTCTAATACGGGCCTAAGGGTATCATCTGAAGAGGAAGGGAGAAACTCTCAGAAAATGGAGGGTCTGAGGGCCTCTCTTGAGAATCCTTTTAAATATTCATTTTCAAAAACATGAGGCTATCATGCATGTCTGAGGTGAAATCCTTTTTTCAATTTAATTTACTCAAAAATCATTTTTGGCTCAGAAAATCATCCACCTTAGTTAATGGAAATGGATGTCCCATAAATAGCATATTCACCCAAAACTGAGTCGTAAATCATACTGCTTTCTGAAAAATAGTGTGGAAACGCAGAACACCATTCCCGGTTCCCGCTTTATCGCACCCTGCTAGTCTACTATCTTCTACTGCCTAGTTTTATCGATAGTGTATGTTATGGTATTCTCATGAAGGACAGTTTGGGAAGTGATAGCCGAGTGCCGTAGCAGGTATCTGTTCAATCAGAGATAAGCAACTCCTGGGCGCTCTTTGTAAGGGTAACCGATTGGATTGGCCAGCAAAAAAGACTGTTCTCTGTTGTAAAATGACTTCCCGGTGGTTCGGAACCCACCTAAAACTGTGTATTTTGGGTTTCATCCTCCAAAAAAAAGAATAGTGCTAGTGAGTTAGTTCCTAGTATGTAGAAGCTATCATGCATAAGCTCCAATGGAATGAGCATTAGATTATGGTTTAGACGTTTTTATGTAAAAGTTGGGTTGTAGCATGCATTTGCATTACATTTTCACATTATGATTTATGGTTATTCGTGGGTGGATACTATGTGCACGAACTAGGGTGTTTTTGTTATCATAAAGTCAACAGTAGGTCTTATAGCGAAATAAATTTTCCTTCTCGCTAAAGGTTACTCTCTCTTGTTTTCCATAACTTGTAAGTTGTGAGAAGTCTAAGAGCAGAGAATGCAGAGACTTACATTTTAACATACGATGTGCTTTGTATGATCTAATGTGTTCTTGTACAGCTAGTGTGAACCGGTGTAGCGTGATGAGGTAAGGGCCTGTGCAGTAATACTCCATTCCAAGTGGTTCGCTAAAACCAATCTTTCTACATTAGCAGTGTCCAGGAAAGGCAAGGAACGATCTCCCTACGATACGAACAGTGTTCCGGTAATGTACATAAAACCTCTCTCAGCTCACAGCTGTCATAATGTTTGACTTTTTCTCTATACAGTACTTGTTTTTTTTTTTTTTGCTTCGAGATGGCAATTTATTTTTATGAAGCATCCTTGAGTATGAATAAAATTACACTTAAGCACGATATTTTTGTCGCAAATGAAGGATAAACATATTTTTCAATCTTCGAAAAAATGTATGATTTGATTTAAATTTAAGATATAAATTATGATCGGGGAATAGGAAGTAGCCTATCGAAGTACAGCCCCAATACTACTTGAATAATGCAAAAATGTCCCTTGAAGTTAGAAACACATTAGACTGTACGTGCCCGTCCCGACTCATGCAAAATAATATTCTTTGTACCATAAAAAGAACAGTATTGGAGTAGGCCCACTAAACCGTTCCGTCTCTGGCAAACCATGTGCACACTAATGTTCTTTGCCGGGCCTGACCCTGACACGGTCCTAGTATGTACGTACGGTACGGTCTAGTCGTCTAGTGTGTTTCTACCTTTACTCCAAAAAAAGGAAGTTTTTGTGGAGCTGCAGCTTATGATCACAATAAATTACAATGGAATGAATAGAATAGGTTTAAAAATAATCTTTAAGATGCTGTACTATCTAATATTTAAGATACTATTTAATATTCAGCACCTATAAGCGTGTCAGTGTATCATGAATAGGGAGCTTGACAAAGCCTTGAGTGAAATGGAACGGGAGGGGAATGAAAATGATATTGAGAAATTGTGGAATGGAACCAGGCAAGCAGTGATTCAAGCAGCACAACAGTCCATAGGAGAAAAAAGAAGTGGAAGAAGTGTCGAGTGGTATGATGAGGAATGCAGGGAAGCAGTGCGAAAGAAGAACGAAGCTAGAGCATCAATGTTGCAGAGGGAAACCCGTCAAAACGTAGAAAAATATAGAGAAAAGAGGAGAAATGCGAATAAAATTATAAGAAAGGCAAAACGAGAACACATGAAAAGTAAGCTCAAGAATTTGGAAGAATTAAATGAACTAAATGAGACAAGAAAGTTCTACAAAGCACAAAAAGTTGTGAGCTTAGGATTTCAGCCCAAAGTAAGAGCATGCAAAGACAAAGTTGGTAATGTGATCATGGAGGAAAATCAAATAATGGAAAGATGGGCTGAGCACTTTGAAAACATATGCCCAAGTATCGGAGATCCTTTAAACATAGAACAATGGTCGTCAAAGTATCATACTGCCGATTTGGAAGTAACAGAACCAAGTCTTGAGGACATAAAAGAAGCCGTGAGTAAATTGAAAAATGGGAAGGCGGCTGGAGAGGATAATGTTACTTCAGAAATGTGGAAATATGGAGGAGAAGCATTGATAAAGTGTCTGCACAGGATAATAACTCTGATATGGAGGACAGAAAAAATGCCAAAGGATTGGAAGAAGGGTATTATATGTGCTATTTTTAAAAAAGGTGACAAATTGCTTTGCGATAATTATCGAGGAATAACTTTGTTAGACATAGCTTACAAAATATTTTCACGCATTCTGACAGTAAAAATGAGCACTCTAGCAGAAGTCATAGTAGACGAGTATCAGTGTGGATTTCGACCTGGCAGGGGTACAACGGACCAAATATTCACCCTGAGGCAAATAATGGAAAAGTTCTATGAACACAATATCAGCTTGCACATGCTATTCATCGACTTCAAGCAGGCCTTTGACAGGGTGAAGAGAATTGAAGTGCTGCATGCTCTAGAAATATACGGGTTTCCAAGAAAACTAATAAGCTTGGTAAAAATGACCATGACTGACACAAAAGGTATGGTGCTAAGTGAAGGAAGAGTGAGTAGAGAATTCTCTATCAATGACGGCGTACGACAAGGGGATGTACTATCGGCCTTGCTCTTCAATATAGTCCTCCAGAAAGCAATGGAAAGCATTGACAGGAGAGGCAATATCACGAACCGAATGACACAGGTTTTAGCGTATGCAGATGACGTCGTCATAATATCAAGAAGCATGCGTTCGTTGGAAGAAGCTTTCTTGCAGATTAGAGATGAGGCTAAGATAGCAGGTCTGGATATAAACGAAGGAAAGACGAAGTACTTGGAGATGAACCCTAGAGGAGTGAGAGAACAAGCAATGGTCAAAATTGGAGAAAGAATGTTTGAAAAGGTTACAAGCTTCACGTACCTGGGAACTGAGATTAACAGCAGTAACAGAATATCATCGGAAATTAAGCGTAGGATAATGCTTGGCAATAGAGCATTTTTTGCTAATAATAAACTGCTCAAGTCGAAAATACTAACCAGGAACACTAAAATGAAAATCTACAGAACTCTTATAAGGCCAGTTGTCACGTATGGTTGTGAATCGTGGACCATACTGCAAGAAGACAGTAAAGCCTTAATGGTCTTTGAGAGGAAGCTGGTTAGGAGGATATATGGTCCAGTTCAGGAAAATGGTGCGTGGAGAATTCTAAAAAATGCTGAAATAGAAGAAATCCTGCAAGGTAAAAATATTGTCCGTTTTGTGAAGGCGAGAAGGATAAGTTGGCTTGGACACGTTGAAAGAATGCCAGATAAAAGAATGCAAAGAACGATGATGTATGAGAGGTTGGAGGCTGTGAGAAGAAGGGGGAGACCTAGGGCCCGATGGATGCAGGATGTGGAAAGAGACTTGAGAGCGATTGGAGTGAGAGGTTGGAAACGAAAGGCAGGAGATAGAGAAGCTTGGAGGCAGATTGCGGAGGAGGCCAAAGCCCACATCGGTAAGTAAAAAGTACCTATAAGCGTGTGGGTCCAGAATCAAACACTTTTGGAAACTTAGTTGATCACCGTTTTTCAAGAACAATTTAGCCCAAACACTTTGGCATCCAGGTTTATTCGAGACACAAATAAGTACCATGTAACTCTCCGAAAATTTTTTCCAGGAGCACAAAAATTGATCACTTCTTTAATTTTGTATAAATTTCCCCGTCCCATTAGCCTACTGCTGCGTTAAGGCAAATGAAGCAAACCTGCTGACTCGCTGAAGAAAGTTTGTTTCATTGATAATTGATGTTTGTTTTATTTTTAAAACCAGCGTTTTTCAGCATTTGGGCCCGAAATTAACAATTTATGAAAATTAAAGTATTGCTTCCCAAGATCTAAGTGGCCTAAAAATTGCAGGTTCATTATGACGACTAAGCACCTCATTAAGCACATCAAGTAGACCTACAGCTTTTAAAATTTTCTTCTACAAAGAACAAAAATTGATAATTTTATTAATCATACACAGCTACGCGTGCGCAGAGTGCCTTGGCTGATCGATTACTTTGTAGGAAATTTTTTTCAAATACACCAAAACTAGCAATTTAAAAAGTTGTGTTTACGTTAATTAATTAGCATCGTTGCTCTCATGTCGTCTATTCTAATGTAGTTCCAATCAGAAAAGTTGAAAAAAAAGAATAGACCCCCTGAAACAGATTTACACACTTATCGTATCTTGAAATCTGTCAACTTTTCCCAAAATGTATCCCATATATATCCCACTGATCTGATGAGAAGCTTATTAAGCTTCTTTTCAGGAGTGAAATGCACCCCTCCAGTTTAGCCCAAGTGAATAGGAGCAAGAAACCAATAAGACAGTTATAGTGCCAGTTTTTATGCTGTTAAATATGTAATGGAAACAAAGTGCCGGTAAATATCAATTCAGATAAATATCAATATCAGATTTCAATATTTAAAAGTTCAATGTCGTCGTCAGAATCATCCTAAAATCAAAATCCTTTCTTAAGGATGCTATCATTCCATCACAAAACCGATAGTCATGTTGAACAAAAATTTTAATATCATCATTTTATTATGAATTTCACTAGTATGAGGGGAATGGAAATGCTCGAAAACGTTGAGAAATGTCAACGGTCGGATTAGGTTTGAGAGTAGATTATCCGAAGCCTGATGGTGATATCATTGTCTTTTTTAAGATCACTTTTTCGTCATCGAAAATTTCAAAGATCATTCTCTCTATTCATTTTTGCTTCTCTTTGGTGAAACAGGTGTTTTCATTTAGCATCACCTACAAGGATGAAGATGCAGAGGTAGAACAGGACTAGATGATAACTCTTGCGTTCAGCAGCTTGTTAGGAGGAAGGAGACAGTCCCAGACTGCCAAGATGCTTGTTCCGAACAAAATTATATACTGTACATAAATTTTGCAGGCTCTGCAGCCGAACACGTTAGCCTTGAACGCGGTTTGCCCGGAGGAGCCGCGTAGGATGGATGATGAACCCTGGCGATAAGAGGAGCTTCAGCTTTGATTCTGAGTGTATATATTCTGTGGGTTGGGCCAAGGCATGCACAGCTCTCCTCCAACATTGGTTTTAAACATAGTATCTTGTTGAACGTCATTTTTGAGCCCATATTACACTGATTACTTCAATACACAAACCATTAGTAAAACACCTATGGCAATGTTACATTTCAAAAATCACATTTTCCAAAATAACTCCAGCTTGATTGTAGTCTGCTAGCCGGTATGGCTAAATCTCAAATGAATACTAGACCCATTATTTACTATATAGCTACATTGTATACTGTATATTTATTCAGAGGTTGTCAGTGTAGTCTAGTCGTCCAGGAGTGGTCAGGACTTCTGACCGGCAATTACTAGGTCCGTGATTTGATTCTCGGCGCTGACTGAATATTTTTGATTCATCGATTTCTATCAGCTATTTAATGCAGATGTCAATGTCTGCAGTAGTGAAGGTCTTCAGTCTTTAGCATTTTTTTTCGGAGGATGAAGCCCACATAGGTCTGAGACCTGGGTAATGAATTGGATGATGGTGATTGATGAGTTGGACCTACAGTCTCAGGAACCACCGGGAAGTGATTTACAGCCCAACTTTTACATAAAAACGTCTAAACCATAATCTAATGCTCATTCCATTGGAGCTTATGCATGATAGCTTCTACATACTTGGAACTAACTCACTAGTACTATTCTTTTTTTGGAGGATGTAACCCACATGCGGCTGATACACAGTTTTAGGTGGGTTCCGAACCACCGGTAAGTGATTTTACAGCAGAGAACAGTCTTGTTGGCTAGCCAATCCAATCGGTCGCCCTTACAAAGAGCGCCTACGAGTTTCGCAGTTCATTTTTGATTGAACAGATACCTGCTACGGCACTCGGCTATCACTTCCCTAATTATTGTAGCATTGAAAGGAATTTCTAAATTGATTACATTATATGCTGTACACCTATTGCACATTGTTGATTCTTCTAATCTTACGAAATATAAGTGAAATGAAGTTCCTTCAGCAAAGTTCAACTTTTCTTATGTCATGTTTTACTTTCACAATAACCATTTTGTAGGCCTAAGCCTTTCCTATTTTATTCGCTTCTCTAATTCTTTTTTCTCACTCGTCTTTCTCTTTTTCAATTCTATTACTGTTTTCAACATTTTTTTCAGTTATGAATATTTAAATCTTTAGAAATACTTACCAGTTTACAAGACTTGGCCTCCGAGCACAATCTCAACCCATACGGAGACGTATGGGTTGATGAGCAGGAAATGTCAACTTCAAGCGCTAATAATATTCAAAAATTGGAAGTTGATGAACATTTTCTTACTGCAATAGATACAGTTCAAAATCTGCCGACTCGAGTAACTTAAAAGCAATCTTTTGGTCAAGTCGAGTGCATAGCCTTGAATGTCGATGGTAAGTTACTAAATAGATAAGCCTAGTTGGTTATTGAGTGTCCGTAGCTAAAAAGTTGAAACAAGTCGTTAGCTATCGACGTGTGTGGCTCTGCCTACTGCTAGTAGGTAATTCTATAAGGATGGTTCATCGGTGCACCTCTTCTTGTTAGTTAGCCACCGGCCACCGCGCCAAACGATGAATGCTGAGAGCTGAGAACGAGCTGTCTCATGCAGGTCAGCAAACTTTGACCACGGCTGATCGCCATGTAGGAATCTCCCGGGCACCCATCAATAACAAAGTTAATTAGCATGGGTTGCGAGAGAGGAAACTGAGAACTGCAGATTAAGAAAGAGAAATGGAAATAGATGGAGAGAGAGATAATTACGATGATTAAAGAGAAGAAAAAATAAAAGACACGTTTATAATGCGTTGGAGCATGTAAAACAACCTGTGGGAAGAGATAATCACGAGACTCAAAGACGAATTATGTGAGAGAAAGCATAAAGGAGAAGGAAAGAGAGGGAAGTGGGGTGGAGTGACAAGGAACAGGGCTCAAGATCGTGGTGTTTATTTGATAAATAAAAAGATTGGAAGAATGCGGGCCGTGATGAGTTATTTGCTGGTGGGTCTAAGCCCTCTCAGCCAGAAACCAGTTCTTTAGACCGTCACGAGCGCAATTTTCATTAACTGCCACAGGATTTATGATGTCTTTCAAGAGGCCTCACCCCATCATCATCACTCTCTAACCATCATCATCATCATCATCATCATCATAATCGCAGCGTGTAAACTGAGAGCGTAGGCGTCTGTAGACGGGCACCTGTCTGCACTCTACTAACTGTGGTTCTGACACTGCACGGGTGGAAGGTGGAACAGCGACATGCCTGAATCTCGCCAATAGAGCAATTACAGGCGTTATATACCATACTTGTCCGTTTCTATCATTCGTCGAGTGCTTTAAATACCAACTCGCAAAACATCAATTCCTGATCAAATTATCTACTGGAACGCGGCAATCTCGAACTGATAGCGTTGAAATATTGTCAACGATATAAAAAGTTGGTTCAGTGCGATGTGCTCTCCAACCGACATCCTACCATTTTTACCGATCCTTTTATTCGTATTAAATATTTATTTTAATTATATCACTACTTCATTTAATTTGGCAAGTAGCCTAATACATATGTAGGCTAATACGGGCCAACTGAATCTGATTTACTCAGTATTAGTCTGGTAGGGGTTCCCCCCCCCCATAAAAATTAGCCCCCCGTATTCTTTCTAAAACTAAAAGAAGATTTATATTGGTATTGAAAAAAGCAAACCCCGTGGTTTGAATCCAGTTGGTTTCAATAATAATAATATATTTATTTATTCATCACAGCACATTACATAAAAAAGCACAGTTAAATGAATATCGTCAAGTCGTTAAAACTCGGTACGTAGTTCACAAGCTCTGATGAGATTTGCTCATATCTCAACACCCTCATAATAATAATAATAAATAATAACAATATTATAAAACAACAGCAACAACAATAATAATAATAATAATAATAATAATAATAATATTTCGTTCAGTTCACTGCGAACATATACATGCGAGCCTAGCATGTATATTGAATTGAATATTTATTGCCAAAATGAATAGTACATACAAGCAGAAATATCTGCAACCTAGAATTAAAACATAAAAATAAATACAAGAATGTGTTTATAAATCATTAATCATAACTCATAATCATAAATCATTGTATAAATCAATCAAGAAAATTATAACTAAAACTAAGAGTAATTTGGCAGACACTAGCATAAGACAAACTTGTTCGCTAGTGCCGGTTGCATCAAGACAAAATAACTAATCAATAAATATAAAAAAGACAGCAACATAGTGCTGGCCCATCTTCAATTGAACAGTATACAAAATAAAAAATACCAAACTCAACAAAAATCCATATCGTACTCAACAAAATCTAAATAAACTCCAATTTGAAAAAGAAAGCATCCCTTATCCAGCTGTTGACCAGAATTTTTAGTTTTTTGTTATTTAGATTATATCTGTTACACATAAATTCCTTTGGCACCATATTAATTAATCTTGTGCTGATATAAATCAGTTGTCTTCGAACCAAGCTGGATAAGTCCAATACCTATTTGAGGTTCCAGGACGATGGGCATAAGGATTACCCTGAACAGCAAAAGAACCTTCATATTTTTTTAAATATTTAAAAATTTTGAATATATATAGTTGTAGCAACGGCGACCAATTATGTGACCACTTGAATGTAATCATCTGTGCCGTATGTAAAGGGCTGGGTAGCTCAGGTGAAATGAAATTAATTTTTATCTCACAACAAAATATAATATTATTTTATTAAATTGACTTCAATACAAGTTATAAATAAGGGGATTGGCAACTCGCTTAGCATATCTAAATATTTAAAATGTTAGAGAAAGATTGAGCAAGATTAGTTATGATTACAAGAGTTGATTAGTTATGGGGCTGGCCTATTATTTAGTTCATGAATGAAATTGTAAAGTCAACTAAGGTCTTACCTTTTGTGATGGGATGCCATGCAAGATGGAATCTCCTGTTCCATCATGCATCCATCAACACAAGACACCAACTCACTGCTCACTACTCAACTACTAACTCATCTACTCGGCCTCGCAAGTAACTTGACAATGCCTTAAATATATTAGCAACAAAAATGTTATGAGCATCTCAATCACAATTGAATTCATGTATGTCATCGAAATACCTCTGACCTAAATCAACATCTATTGCCTCCTCAATGTCACAATGCGTTTTAAAATAAAACATTCTACTGGATACAATCCTTGAACCAGATTTGAGAAATAAACTTATACCTCACAAACTTCAATGTTAAACCCAATGGTGACAGTTGTCTCACAGTTTTTACTTCTAGTTCCTTAAAAATTAGCTCAGTGCTATAAATTCTTGGCATCATTAAAAGCGTTTCTATAATGAGTTTTTGTGCCATAAAAAGTTGGCTCAGATGTGAATCTAGCGCACCTAGATTGGTTATCCCATAGCTCAGAATTGACTCAACAAACGCATAGTAAACAGTCTTTATATAATTCATATCAAGTATCCTTCTTAGTTGGTAAAATTTATAAGAGATATATTTTAATTTTTTACTAATAAAATTTATATGACTATCCCACCTAAAGCAATCATCAATCATTACACCTAAGTATTTGACACTTTGTTCTCTTTTTATGGGCACGCAATTACAGTTATCTCCGTTCCCATAATAATTGCAATTCGAATGTATCCTGAGACTGTAATTCCCATCTGGTTTGCCAATTCTATTTGCAGAGAATGTCAAATATTTAGTTTTGCCAACATTTAAACTTAATGTGTTTATATCCATCCTTTTTTTAACGATAGCCATATCCTTCTCTGCTTCTTCAAAAGTGTGGTACCAACTGTTCTCTGAGAATATGACAGCAGTGTCATCAGCAAATGACACGATCTTACCGTTAACTTTCTTAGTAATGACTTCCATAACTAATTTAAATGACCAAATTTATTTTAACCAATTCAATACAACTAACTTGGTTTCATTATAATTCCAGCCTATTTTTTTAAAAAAGCAATTCTTATGTGTATTTCTCAGTTGACCTTGATTACATTTCAGTGAGCTTCTAATTTTTAAAAGAATTTTTAATTTTAATTTGATTAAATTCTAACCTTATTACAAATTTTTTGTTACTTTCTTGATGTTCACATTGTTTAGTTATTGATTTGACTCGTATTTTTGCTTGTTACTCCTCCCACCAGGGGGCGTGACTTGACAACCAATCACAACGTCCGATTAAGGTCAGCCTCTTTCCCTCTTAGCCAATAGTATCATTTCATGTATAGTATATATAAGGCTTCTCTGTACTTCAGTTTTTCAGTTTGATTGAGATTGATAATGGTGTAACAACCGAAACTAGTTTCTCGAAGTTTTAATAAATGTGGTTGTGACAATTTCGTCTTATTTTTCATTATCTTACCGTTACATAATTTTAACTTCAGCAAATCATTTGCATACAATATGAAGAATAACGGCGATAACACAGTACCCTGAGGCAGACCAAAAGATGTCAATTTTTCAGTGCTACATTTATATACCTGATATATATCCTGCAAATAGCTCCTAATAAGACAAAGTGGTAGCCCTCTTATTCCATAACGTACCTTCCAAGTTTCGAAAATTAATTTTCATGTTGGACAGTATCGAACGCCTTTGATAAATCTAAAAAAACTGTGAGTGTCGTCTTATTGTTATTCAGGTTCTGAGATATTTCTTTTGTAAAATATATTAAAGCATCTTCTGTACTTTTGTTAGACTGGAAACCAAATTGATTTTTGTCTATTATGTTATTTTTTAGAATAAATTTTAAGAGTTGGTCCTTTATTATTTTCTCAATTATTTTTGAGAGCAGACTTATTGGTCGGTAATTTATTGGGTTGCAAGGATCACCCTGTTTTAGAATAGGCTTGATTATAGCTGCTTTAAGAGTGTTTGGGAATTGTCCTGTTTCAAAGCATTTGTTTGATTATTATTGTAGATTTAATAAGAGTATGGGTGGTGTTGCTTTATATCACAGTTCAAGCGGTAATCAACAGCCCCAGAACATTGTGAAAGTAAATGTAAGTGAATTTTGTCTAGAGGGTTGCATTGAACTAGCTTGTTCCAATTTCAATATAAACAAGGAAATATACATTCTTCTGGGTATTTATCGGCCTCCAAATGGCGATTTGAACTTGTTTTTCAACAATCTAATCAATGTCTTTGATAAATTGTTGACGAATTTGGGAATCAAGTTAATCTGTGCAGGTGATTTCAACATTGATTTTTTGGTGGATTCTCCCCAACGTAGAGTTTTTTTGAATGTATTAGAGCAATTTAATTTGAAATACAACATTGAACTTCCCACCAGAATATCGGAACATAGTAAAACGGCCATTGACAACATAATAACTAGCAGTTCGTTAACTAATATAAATGTAGATGTAATTAATTCATGGCTCTCTGATCACACTGCTCAATCCATAGAATTGAAACTCAGAGAGTGTTCACATATCCCAAGAAATGGTACCTATGTTACTTTCCGTAACTGCAGTGTTGATAATATGACTGGTTTGGAAGCGGCTTTGTCAGTAGTGGATTGGAATTTTATTGCCTCTGAAAAATACACAAACAAAAAGTACGAGTTGTTCCATCACACTTTCCTACATTATTATAACATCCATTGCCCTATTGTGACCAAAGCCTCACCTACAAGTAGAAAGTTGAAACATAGCTGTGGTAACTGGATGACAGAAGAAATAAAACAAATCAGAATTTTGCTTGAGTTTGCAACAGGGAAAGCTCATTCAATGCCAATTTTAGATACTTCTCTCATTAAAAGTGTGAAAAATCTCTATGACCAGCTAGTAACTAGAGCAAAAAAAGAATTTTAAGGTAATTTAATAAAAAATTCAACTAATAGATCTAAAACTAGTTGGAAGCTGATTAATCAATTTAGAGGAAAAGGGTTTGAAAGAAAAATTGACTGTGCAGCACTTGTTTTTGAGGATGAACATATTACAGACCAAGGACGTATTGCTGCCGAATTTAACAATTTTTTTGCTACTGTTGCTCAAAGAATGAGTAAGGATTTGAAGGGAACTCAATAGCAATCTAATAGTACTCCTGTAAGCAACCGGTTTCACAATCTGAGCATTTTTTTCTATTACCAACAGACGAAAACGAGATTTTACATATTATCAATAACTTCAAGCCAAAAAATAGCACTGGTCATGATGATGTCTCCTTGAGGGTGTTGAAGCATTGTAAAAGAGCAATCGCCCAGCCACTAGCTTGCATCATCAACTCTATGCTCGAGAGTGGGGAATTTCCAGACATTTTGAAAATAGCTAAAGTACTTCCACTTTTCAAAGAAGGTAGTAAATTTGACATAAATAATTATAGGCCTATTTCAATCTTGACAGCTTTTTCAAAGATATTTGAAACCATCTTACTCATTAGACTGGTAAGTTATCTCAGGGGTGCCCACAGGTGGGGGCTATGACGCAGACTGCGTCATTGAAATTCTTGGGGGGGGGGGGGTTCCAAAAAACGTTTTGGGGGGGGGTCGTAAAGTTGATTGAAACCGTGTTTAACGTGACAAAATTAAAAAATATACTAAGAAGTCACCAGATAGAATGTCAATTAATGAAAATATATTTATAATTATTATTATTATTATACAATTGAATATGAATTAGCTAAAATAATAATGTTTAGGATTTGTACAGGAACTTGTGCAGATGTACTTGAGTCTATTTCTAACGAAGAAATAATTGAAAGGTTTTCTGTTTCCTCATCCCAAAAACTTCTATGTGGGGTTTAGAGAGATAGATTTAACGATAGATTTTAGAGGGAAGTGATAGCCGCGAGCCGTAGCAGGTATCTGTTCAATCAGATAGATAAGCTGCGTTCTCGTAGGTCCTGTTTGTAACGGTGACCGATTAGATTGGCCAGCAAAAAAGACAATGTTCTCTGCTGAAAATCACTTCCCGGTGGTTCGGAACCCACCTAAAACTGTAGGTCCAACTCATCAATCACCATCATCCAACTCATTACCCACGCACAGGTCTCAGACCCATGTGGGCTTCATCCTCAAAAAAAAAAAAAAAAAAAAAACTTGGAAGGTGCCTAGCTAACTTGTAGATGGTCACAGTCTACAAATTTAAAATGTTTGTCTTCAAACTGTTGATGTTTTTCATGTATTTTACGATAACTACTTACTAATAAGTAAGAACTGCTTTTGAAAAACTTACTAAATACTAAAAATTCAGTAATTTTTCATAACTATGTCTTTATTTTGTTTTTGAAAGACACTTCTTTCGATTGTGTGTTGTAAATAACTATACATGAAATGTGTGCCTTTTATGTACTTCATCCATACATAAATTCTCCCAAGATACTACACTAAGTAAATAACCTGTTGTTTAACTACTGTCCAATAAATGACTTAGTATTTTGAATTTTTGTGTTTTACAAATGAAGTTATTAACTCATTGTTTTCACTTCCTTTAAAGGAACAACTTTGTAGAATTATTTAACCTTAATCTAATTGGTACACCGAACATAAACTTATAGGTATTTCATTTTTATTGAACATTGTGTATTTGTAATAATATTTTATTGTTTAAAAACCATTTAGGTTCAAATTCTTATTTAGCTATTTTGCAATTAAGTTTATTGAGCAGAAGTTCATATATTAATTTCATTGATATTTCTTTTTTACCTTTACAAAAAAATGTTACCTATGTAAAGAATCTCAAGAAATATACATACATTTTGTATATTATCGACTGGGTTTGAATTTTTTCAATAGTTATAAAAATCTTCTTTTAGTTTTAGAAAGAATACGGGGGGCTTTTTTCGCATTTGGGGGGGGGCCTAATTTATGGGGGGGGTTTGGTGCTAAATTTAGGGGGGGGGGCTGCGTCATGAGGCTTAGGGGGGGGGGCTGCGTCATGAGGCTTAGGGGGGGTGGGCACCCCTGGTTATCTTACTGAACACAATCTAATTTCACCTAATCAACATGGTTTTGTGAAACAGAAGTCAACTAGTACAGCCCTAATTGAATTTTTTGAAAGGTTAATAAGAAATATTGAAGATGGTAACTATACTACTGGAGTTATGCTTGACCTTTCTAAGGCTTTTGATTGTGTGGACCATAGCTTGCTGTTGAAAAAATTAGTCAGCCTTGGCATAGGTGGTAGGGCAAATGATCTCATAAAGTCATACTTGTTTGATCGATATCAATATGTTTCAATTCAGGGTGATAGTGGACAAACAGTTTCAACTCGGGTTAAAATAACGTCAGGAGTACCCCAGGGTTCTATTTTAGGACCACTTCTTTTTATACTATACATAGATGATATTTCGTCTCTTGTACCCCAGAATAGATTGACACTATACGCAGATGACACATCTTTGAATTTTGCGGATAAGGACTTAGAAGACCTGGAAATTGATTGTAATCTAGAATGCAACGGAGTTGCTCAGTTTTTCAACTCGCTTTCCCTGACAGTTAATTCAAAAAAATGTAGTCTTATAAATTTTAGTCTTAGACATAATACTATTGAGCCTCAATTGTATATAGTAAATTGTCATATAAGAAATACAGACTCTGTCAAATTGCTTGGTCTGCAGTTGGATTCCAAATTTGTGTGGGACGAGCACGTAGATGTATTAATAATTAATAAAGTGGGTTAAAGTCTTTTCGTAATAAGAAATATGGTAAAATTTGTACCATTGTCAGTCTCAAGAATGGTATACTTCGCACTATTTTACTCTCACGTGGCTTATGGTATTGAGTTGTGGGGAAGCACTGCGGACTTGCACTTTCAAAAAATATTTAAACTGCAAAAAAGAGCTATCCGCTATTTGGCAGGACTTAAGTATAGTGAGTCATGTAGAGAGGCCTTTGTAAGATTGAATATTTTAACTCTGCCATCAATTTATATTTATAAACTATTAATTTTTACCCACAATCATATCTCAGAACTGGCCACAAATGCTGACAGATACAACCATAATACTAGAGGTAAAAATAAACTAGCTTTGAGACAACATAGGTTGCAACTGTATGAGAAAATACCTTCTTACATTGGAGCAAAGTTTTATAATAGATTACGAACATATTTAAAAGCAGATTGTACAAATTCCTTGCCGCAAAAGCGTATTATAGTGTGAAAGATTTTCCATAGTTTTGAGTAATATCTAGTCATAAGATTTCAGTGCCCTCTGCCCTGCTCTACTTTGAAAAACAAATTTTTGTACCTGCTCTCTTCATGTTCTGTTCGTGTTTATTTTCTCTGTGTTTTCAATGATTTAAAAGAAACCTATGACGATATTCAACTGTTTATTGTACTGTATGCTGTGTTGAATAAATAAATTATCTTATCTTATCTTATCTTATCTTTATGATAACCGATAACGGTTCCGCAATCAAATGAGCTATCTCATATAAGTTCACATAGGCTTTATATGCGAACATTTACAAACATTAAATTTTAAACATAATATAGCATAATACAGTACAGCATGAGTTATATAAAATCGTAATATAAAATGATTACTTAAAATCTTCCTTACATAATATGTAAGGAATATTTTAAGTATAACGTTAAGAATAAAGTATAAAGTTAAGAATATTTTAACGGTGTTAGTAATAATTTTATATTACTTAATATAAGAGAATATGAATGTAAGGAATATTTTAAGTAATCATTTTATATTACTATTTAATATTATTATGTGTATCATAATAAAATGTATCATTCATGTGTGATTGTGTGCAAGGGACTACTCATTGTTCAGATACATTCACTGAATCATTGATACATTGACATGCGTTCACACGGACATGCAAATGTTTTGTTGTCAGTTTCGGATTAGCCACTAGGCGGCATAGACAGCTGCCTAGGGCCGCAAGCCGAGAAAAAAGTATTTTATAGTTCAAGTATAGCCTACAATGGTTCTACTCGCGGATAAGTACGCTGGGCATACAATTAAAATTAACATTTTCTTCTCGAAAAAAACAAATATTATTCCTTTATATTTTGTGTAAAAAAAAATAGCCCGATAGCTCAGTTCTTCAAACAAATTTTCTGACCTTAGATTTCGCTCTTGAGAGATAATATAATGCCGCCAGGTGGATGGGGTAAGGGGGGCCGCAACCATCTCGACACTGCTAGGGCCACGGGAGCCCTAAATATAAAGACACTGTTCGTTGCAAATATTAGGAAGCTGGTAGCTTGAAGGTTCTACGTTTAGAAATTTGAGGATAAATACTCTATCTTCTACCAGAACTATAATTTACTCTGATAAATTTTTAAAATTAATTTATTTGTTTGGGTGAAGATAAATGAGAGTTCTGATCTGAAATTTGAATTTGAGTTCTGATCAATTTTAGCGTATTCAGTTCAGTGAATTATTTGAAAGGTTGATCTGTTACTGTTATTTTGAAATTGAATTTGAAATTTGAATTTGAGTTCTGATCAATTTTAGCCTATTCAGTTCAGTGAATTAATTGAAAGGTTGATCTGTTACTGCACCAATATTTGTTATTGATAGTTAATTTATCATTGAAATGATTTAAAGGGTTATTTATTCATTCAATAAGTTACCATACTGAGAGAAGTCTACATTTTTTCTAAGAGAAGTCTTTATTTGTTTCTTAAATGTTTGAAACAATGCTAGATATAAAAATATAATGCCCCCTTTGTTTTCAATTTTCAAAAATATTTCAGCTTTGTGTAAAACCGGAATATACCAGGCTGAAATGCGGAGCCTTATCTTTTGTTACTCGAATGACAAGTTCCCCTTCATTTATAAAAGGTCTGTTTGGCTATACTGGTGTGATAGAATCAAACACAAAAACAGAAAGTTGTCCCCAGAACGGAACTCTTTTGTGCAAGCAGGCTACTTTGCCCCTGTAAATCACTTTCGAGTTTCGAGAGCATAGGAGTGACATCTGTCATCACCTACAGAGTATTCATAGTGAATGGAATGGTTTGGGATATTTCTAGACACAGACTGCCAATGTTTACACAAAGCAGGCCCACGTTTTTGTTGGTTGGGAAATATCTCTCCACTCCTTCGTGAGTGCTCATGATAACAAAAGATTTAAGGGTTTCGACCGAGTGCGAATTTTTTTTAAATGCAAGTTTCTTCCACGGAATTCGATTATTCGATGCAATTAAAAACTATTCAAGTAATTCCATGCAATGGTAAATTTGATAAAATTCAGAAATATGCCTAAATCTACGTCATAGGCAGCTTTTGCCTACTTATTGATGGATGCTTACAACCTGACAAGGGTCAAAGAATGATAGTATGAGTAAATGGATCTGTTGTGTCAACAGATCTGCTGAGACGAAATAAATTTCTTAAATGTAAATAAATTTATTTGTAAAATTTTCTAATAAATTTGTGTAATTCCCTTTCTAAATCAACTTACATCCTCTTAATCTAAATTTTTTTAAATTAATTAGTTATTGTTTCTTATATTGAATTGAAATTTAAATCCCCTTATTGTTGAGGAGAAAAGTTGATTGAATTCAGTGCTTCAAAATACATATAAGTGCCCATTAAAAGATATTTTTTCCAGTAATATTGATTTGCTTGTGCAATAGGTGTTGATGAAGGGGGAACCGCGTCATAGCGTAACCCGTCGCTAACGCCCCTCCCAACTCCCACAGCATCATCCTCGATTGTAAGTATGTAACTATACACATCATTGGATTCAGAAAGAAAAGTGCCGGTAGGCTACTACATTTTTTATCAACACCTTTTTCTTGCAAAATGGGAAACGAGAGTCTGTTGCGAAATAAGAAGAAATCCAGTTGAAAAGATTACACTTCAGGATTTATTAATTTTTGAGGAAAACTAAGGTTTATGGTTAAAATGAATAGAACCATTGTTGTAGCCCATTATATGACTTGACATGATGGTAGCAGAATCAACTGTATCCAATGATTGGTCACAGAGATACGGTAGGTATCTAAAATCGAGTTATCACAGATATTTTGAAATTTTGAGGGGGGCTAGGGGGGAAGCTCCAATGGGATTGTTTGGGACTTTTGGGAAAATGGCCTCCAGTAGTGTTCTATCAATGGTGTGAAATTCAGCTTTATATCATTTTTTTCCTGAGACGGTGTTTTTAGACCTTTATTGGCCGGGCTAAAAAGCGGAATAGTGACCGCTTTGGTTAGGCCAGCAAAAACGACTGTTCTCTGCAGTGAAATTATTTGCCGGTGGTTTGGAACCCTCCTAAAAATATACGTCCAACTCAACAATCGCTATCATCATCCAATTCATTACTCACGCACAAGTCTCAGACCTATGTCTGACCTATCAGTCTGCGACCGGACTTGGTCGAAGTAGCATCGTTGAGATTATGTCTATCTAATCTCGCTTTCGCTGCCCGGTCTTGCTAGCTGCTCTAATTTGCTCAAGGTTAAGTTCAATTACCAAAAAATATGTTCGTGATCTGAAATAGTGGATTATATTATACGTTAAAAGTGTGATATTTCGCATTAGTATACAGTGACTTTAAATTATTACTACTACATTATTTCTTTCTTCAAAATTAATTACATTTTTAAATAAACATGTCGAACAATTGCAGTGTTTGTTTAAAGGAAATACAAGATGCTAAGGACTCGATTAAATGTTCTGTCTGTGCTAAAGTCTTCCATGGAGTTTGCACTCGTATAGGTGAAATAGATAAACTTCGAAAAATGAGTGCTGCCTCAAAAGATGCGTGGAAATGCGACTCATGTGTCACAAATAAAATTAGTAAGTCAGTTCATCTAATAAAGTGTTATCCGAAGGGGTTTCAGTGCTGCTAAGTGCGATACGGGATTTAAAAACTGAACTTAAAAGAGAAATAGAAAGAAATAGAAATAGAAAGAGATAGATAGATAGATAGAAGAAATAGAAAGAGAGGCGGGCCGCTTGGCGCAGTTGGTTGGGGCGTCGCAACTTCAGCTTGCTGTCGTCCAAGTGGTCGTGGGTTCGAATCCCGCTCCACCGTCAGGCATTTATATGTAATCATTCACCTCATTACCCACGCACAAGTCACGGACTCATGTGGGCATCATCAGCAATAAAAAAAAAAAAAAAAAAATAACTATGGTAGCTAACAACTTAAGACTTAGATTGGATGCTCTAAGTCTTTTGAGGAGGTGACACGCAACTTCGAGGAGGTAAAAACGGAGTGTGATTCTCTCAGGAGGGAGAACGATTGCTTGAAGAAATCCATCAAATTAATGGAGTAGCAAATAAACGACATCCAGCAATATACGAGAAAATCCAACATAGAAATTCTGGTGGTACCAGAGACTGAAGAGGAGGACGTCTACGCATTACTTGCCCGAATAGCCGACTGTCTCCAGTTGGAAAATCTGATGTTTCTGTAGCACACCGTCTACCCAAAAACAGGAAAACTGGGTTTTCGTCTATTGTAGTCAAGTTCATCTCTCGTCAAAAAAAGGAAGCTTGGCTAAATGCAGGTAGGAAGGCTAAGCTGAAAGCTTCCGATATTCATCAGTTTTTTCCTGAGAGCTCGAAGGTATTTATAAACTGTCATCTTACAATTGAAAATAAGTCTACACTATTTCACGCTAAAAAAGCAGTTAAGGATGGTGTAATAGCTGCTGCTTGGCTATCAGGGACTAATATTTTCATAAAGTTGAAGAAAGATGAAAATCGTGTACGTGTTTTGAATGTTGGACATCTACAAGAGCTAATAATTGGTACTGTAGCATTGGATCCAGCCAGTAACTAATCAAGAGACTGATTTATTGATTTTTTAGAGATGCAATATTCTAAGTATAATATACAGCAATAACAGTGCTTTAGTTTTAACTCATTGTCAGATATTGAGAGAGAGAGAATGAGATATAGTTAATTTTTCTTCTATCACTATACTGGATATAAATACTATTTTATCTAACATTAAGATTATTTTTTATCTAACATTTAAATTATCTATAATAGTATTGCTCTGGGCAAAGAGTTTTAAATATATTTTCATTACTGAATAAATTTGAGGTCCATTTCAGGGCATAAGTCTTGTGCTCGATTTTCTATTTATTTTGATATGTATACATGCATATGGGTACGTAGGTGTGTATGTATCTATATATTGTTTTCTGTCTAGATGATAAATAAATTATTACCAAATTTCTGCAGCAGTATGTTGAATGAATATGAAATAATAGAAATGGATGTTTTTCATTGTGTGTTAGCTGAGGATTACTGAATACTGTCGGTCTTATCTGAACGATATAATATTATCCAAGTGCCGTACTCGAATTACACTGCCAAAAATAATCAGCATAATATCAAGCTATCAGCCTATCACTTCATGAAATTGCTATCAATTGCTTGGATGAAGTTACTATATTGTTATCACTATTCGGCCATTCCCAGCTTCCGAAAATATAATCGAAAAATCAATAGATGGACGATTGTTCTAGTTATCATATTTCTCTCTTCTCTTTCACATTAAATATTTGGTCAGAATTTACTCACCTTGGAAGTCTGTATCTAAAATAACTGTATGATATAATAATCAGTCTTCTAAATCTATTGTGCTAAGCAATTGCTCTAAACAATTCGTTTATTACGCTGATTAACGGTCATGAGAATAATTAAAAGATATGTTTCCTAATAGACTTCTTCGTTATCTTCTTTTTGTGGTAAATTTCATAAAAAAACTGCCTAACATTTATAAACATCTTTAATTTCATATTTTTGTTCTTGTTTTCATTGTGTGCTGAGTTACGGATGTTTCATGGAGCTCTTATAATTTTTATCGGGTTGCTTAAGATCAGTAATAATATTATACACATTAGCATACAATGGTATGCAATAAGGAATTTATCTCTTGTTAATCATTCATTTTCCAACGATTTTTCATTATAAAAAAAATATTCAAAACTATCATGACAAAGTGCTCTATGAAGAGGCTTAAAGCAATAGAGAGATTCAGTAAGAGGAAAGTTCAAATTTGTTTGATGGGAAATTGTTTTAATGAGTATTATATAACTATATATATTAAAAAATCAGCTTGCATTTCTAACTTTGACAGCCTATTATATGTATCAAAAGTACTAAAAGTACTGTTCGAATGGAGGAAAGAACGTACTCTTTGTTTTATTTTCATTATCCATTTATTTATTTTTTCAATTGGTGCGTTATATTATATTTTTACTTAAAATTGATTTGAACTATGAACATTATGATAATCAA
Organism: Conomelus anceps; assembly: GCA_948455865.1. Classification (NCBI taxonomy): domain Eukaryota; kingdom Metazoa; phylum Arthropoda; class Insecta; order Hemiptera; family Delphacidae; genus Conomelus; species Conomelus anceps. The sequence continues at coordinate 68,008,289 of OX418217.1, read as the reverse complement.
CTTATTTCAATGCGTATTGTAAAGACCCCTTATTTTTTCTCACACTTACAAGTGAAGTATAGTAGTAGTATTATTAACCAATCATCCTATTGTTGATTATGAATTTCAGTGAGATATAAATATGTATGTTTTTTAGAATAGTAACTTAATGTGAGGGGGAAGACTCTGGATTGAGCAGTTTGTTAAGTATTGTTAATGGCGGGGCCGGGAGAGCTGGCTACTGAGCAGGTGTATATTCTCAATTTATTGAGGTTTTCTTCTTTTTCTTATATTCATTTTTTAAATATTTTTTTCTTTTTTTTAAATATTTTCTCCTTCATTCTGGAGGACTTAGATAATAGATTGGAGGATCTTCTTGCCGTTGAATGCGTGGTGTGCGATGGCCCGGCAGGGTTGGGTGTGGCCTTCCCCGCCAATTCTTCCATTCCTAAACTGAATGTATTTCATATGAATGTTCGATCATATAGCAAAAACATTGATGAAACTCTTATTTTATTAAATAATCTCCCAATAACTTTCGACATTATCTTATTGAGTGAAGCGTGGCTCATGTGGGACAGTGACCTGATTCATATTGATGGCTACGAGGCAATCTGTACTTCTATTTATTCCAATAGAAGTGATGGAATAGTGGCGTACATAAGGAGTGATTTTTTTGTAGGGAACAGAGATGTGAGATTTGGCGGGGCCAATTGTTTAGAAATAGATGTGAAGATTAATGGTTTTAGATCGAAAATTTTAGCGGTTTATCGTAGCCCAGGCACTAGTTTTAAAGATTTTTTGCATGATTTGAAAAGGTACTTCGAGAATAGAGAGGAGAATTTGAACTACATACTGGCAGGTGACATGAATTGCGATCTTCTTGACAATACTATAGATACGGACATGGACGATTATGTAAATTTTTTGACAGAAATAGGTTTCGTTTGCTGTATAAATAAGCCAACTAGGGTCACTTCTACTACCGCCACCTGCATTGATCATGCCTTTGTTCTTCACAATGGTAGGGCAATGGTGAACTCAGCAATTCTGCAGACATCGGTGACAGATCACTATGGAATAGTGATTGGCATTGAGTTCTCGTCGGCTGCTGTACGAACTACCCCAGATAACCTCTCTCCCATAGCTCGGATTAATCAAAAAGTGTTCGCACAGTCAATTGAAAAGGAAATATGGCGTAGTGTGATTTCAGAGGTAGATACAAATGTGTGTGCCGATAGGTTCATGCAGGTGGTTGAACAGCACTTGAATGATGCTAAATACTTTCCACACAAACCAAATAGCAAACTAAAAAGAATAAAACCGAGGATAACGCCAGCTCTTGTATGTTCCATACGTGAGAGGGATAGATTAAGTAGTTTGCTAAAAAGACAACCATTCAATACCAATCTGAAAAATTATTACAAGGAGTATAGAAAACAATAAAAAACAACTAAAAAACAACTAAAAAACAATATTATGGCGATCTTATAAAAAATAATTTTAATAATCCTAATGGTTTATGGAAAATAATTAATGAACTGGCTGGTAGGGGTAGAAATCCCAACAATTTCCCAATCAAAGATTTTGTCCAAGGTGAAGATTATGATGTAAATAGTATAAAAAGAGTTGCATGTGACTTCAATACTTATTATTCTGGAGTAGGATATAACCTTGCCAATGCTCTAGACTCCAGTGGAGAGCAGATGGTTGATGATGAACATTTTTCCAACCCTCACTGCTTCAAATTTCAGATGGTGGAAGAATCTGAAGTTGAGTCAATTATAAGGCACATGAAAGGAGGCTCAGCACCGGGATACGATGGAGTTTCAGCTACGCTATTCAAGGCTAATGCTAAATATTTTATAAAGCCTATGACGCATATAATAAATAATAGTTTGAGGGAGGGCATATTTCCCGAAGTTTTCAAGATAGCGACGGTTGTTCCACTCTACAAGGGAGGAGATAGGCTTCTGTACTCCAACTACAGACCCATATCACTCCTTTCTGTGTTCTCCAAAGTACTGGAAAAAGTGGTGAGGGGGCAACTGAATGTCTTTTTAGACTCATAAAATTATAGTTGCTGAACAATATGGGTTCAGAGAGGGTGTTGGGGTGAATGATGCTTTATTCGACATTACCACAGCAGCCTTCAGTAGTATTTCAGAGGGTAAGCGCATCTTGGCTGCCTTCTTGGACTTGGCCAAGGCGTTTGACTCGGTTGATAGAAATATCCTGTTCAAGAAACTGGAATATGTGGGGGTTCGAGATTGCTCCTTGAATTGGTTTAGGAGTTACCTGGGCAATCGTAAGCAGATGGTCAGAATTTCAAACATTGCAAGCTCCCTTGAATCGGTTGATTATGGAGTTGTCCAGGGGAGCACTCTTGGTCCACTTTTGTTTTAGTGTATATAAATAATATTTCAAGGGTAAGAGTCGATGGGAGAATATTTTTGTTTGCTGACGATGCAGCTATCTTGTTTGAGGATAACACATGGGAAAATGTTTATCAGAAGTCTGGAGAAGGACTGCAATGTTTGAAGAAGTGGTATGACCAAAACTCACTGACCTTGAACTTAGATAAAACTAAAATAATGCCTATTCACCTCAGGAATGATGACAAAAGCGCTCAACTTGGGCTGTCTGTCAGGCTTCATACATGTGCACGAAATAGGGATCAAGGCTGTGGCTGTGGAGAGTTGGATCGAGTCACTGAACACAAGTATTTAGGAGTTGTGATGGATAGTAACTTGAGATGGACCACACACATTAATAGTTTGAAACAAAGGCTCAGGAAATATATCTATGTCCATGTGTTCAGGAAACTGAATGCTGTTCTTAATTTCCCTGAGGTGAGGATGGCATACCATGCCTATGTACAATCAATTTTGCAAAGTGGCATAGTTGTTTGGGGTGGAGCTTTCATAACAACTTTGAGCCCTATTTTGGTTGTACAGAAAGCCATCATGAAGGCAGCAACTGGTAGGCCCCTCCTTTACCCTTCTGATCAGCTGTTTAGGGAATTCAGAGTTTTGGATGTTCGTCAGCTGTTCATCAAAGCTTTACTTTTACATACATTTAAAGGGCAGGGGAGCATTATAAACAGACATACCCATAATCACTTCACTCGTAATTCAACCAGAAATGTGAGGGTACCAAGATTAACGACTACAGCAGCTACTCGTGATCCACTCTATATTGTTCATAGACTATGTTTCAATATGCCTGCAATGTTTTTTGATTTTGAAAACTATCCAATTAGTAGGTTCACGTATAAAAATCGATTGTTCTCATGGTTGCTTTGGTTTGGTGGAGAGAGATCTGAGGATCTTTTGCGTTCTATTTATGTGTTGTGAATTTCTTATTGATGCATACACTGTTGCCTTCTCTTGTTGATCCCTGTTAATAATGGAATTGTTATTATTGTCATGCAAATTATGTTCTGTGAAGGCTGTGAATCCCTTGAATAGCAGCATTTTGGTCGGTGGGTTGCCTTTAATATAATAATGTACTATTCTTATTATGGTTGTTATTATTTCATATATTTGTTCCTCTGTAAATTTTCTTAACTAATGTTGTACAGTTTAGTGTTCCTAAATGATCTAAGCGCTATTCTATATATGGGATTAACGTGCATTTTAAAATTATTGGTGGTTTTTTGTTTGAGCCCATTGATGCTTTACTTCAATGATGCTGGAGTCCAATCCGTTTTAAGAGCTTTATGTGTCAGAGCCATTTTCATTGTTTCATTAATTTTGGTTTTTCTTTCCTTAAAGTGTGATAATATATGGTATCTTATCTATTTTTTATGCATTTGTGTCGGGTCGTGGTTGTGCTGCGTGTTCGATGGCGGGAGGATCCTTCTGAAAAGGAAGCTTTTTCTTTTTTTTTCTCTGTCTTTTTTTTCTACTTTTTTTATGGCTTCCTTAGGAGTTTTTTTTATCTTGTAATTATTTATGTTCAAATGTAGGTTCTTGCTTTTATTGCATTAGGTGCGATATAATTTCTTATTTTGTATGTATGCTATGATGAAGTGCCAGTCCGGACTCTTCTTCACACACAGGTAATAAGCCCATGTGAAGAAAATGTTGACTTCTCAATTTAATGTATTTATATGGCTACAAAATTGTAAAAGAGAAATAAAGCAAGATTCTGATTCTGATTCTGTGAGCATCATTCTATTTTTTTTTTTTTGTTTTTTTTTTTTGTTTTTGACATAAATTCACTCACCAAACCGAAGCAGCGTTGTTGAAGTAGTAGAGTAGAAGGAAGACGAGTACGCATCCGTGGCCGGCGGGAAGATCGTGAGCGAGGAGCCGATTGTGACAGAAGGCGGCAGAAGCGGTGGCGGGGCCGATGAGGAGGCGAGCAGACCAGCCTAGGCCGGCGCCCGCGTAGCACACGGCAAGGTACACGAGGGGGGCGGGAGAGTGAGTGGCGGGGGCGGGGGTGGCCAGGCGAGTGAACAGGCCGAGCAGCGGGCAGACGGTGGCCAGCAGTGCGCACAGGGTCAGCCACGAGTTGGCAATGTGTTGCTGGTGAGGGCTGAAGAGCGCGTCGGAGGCGTTGGTGGAGCAAAGAGAGCGGGGGCGGTGGAATGGAGGGGGCGGCGGCAGCGGTCCTGGCCGGGGGCCGGCTGGCGGAATGGCGGCAGCGCCCGGCTCTGGAGGACCCTGCATGCACATGTGACGGTGGTCGTTGTCGGGTGGAAATCGGGCACAGTCGAGGGCTGCCGGCCACGGAAAGCCGAATCCCTGCAGCACAGGCAAACAGCGGGCACGCACCGACTCGCAGAGAGGCCTGCACGGCCCAATCGGACTGCTCACCTTTTCAGTGCACATGGGCACGTAAACGGCACACAGCAACAGGTGCAGTCGTGCCGAGCAGCCGTACTGCACGAGCGGCGCAAACGTCTGCAGCGTAAAGTCGGCGTCGGCCTGCAGCTCGTGGCCGGCCAGATTCGGCATGCCAGTCATGTTGTAGCCGAGACCACGACACATCTCCACACGCACCACCTCGCACCCGCTAGCCTCGCGCCATAACATCAACACAAACAGCCACAGCCAATCACAACGCATACTTGGAAGAAAAACGACTAACTATAGTGAGAACGAAACGATATGTGAACTATTATTTTGAAGGGCTGAGCTAAAACTACGACGGGCAGCGAGGGAGATTATTATTTCTAAACACTATTATTCCAACAGTACCGATCCGATGCGGACCCAGTCTCAGTCCGAACTGCGCTTACCACCGAAACTCGCTAGCGACTATTCCATGTTCCCCCACCTCTGTTGACTTCTTCGCCCCGTCAAAGCACACCAACTGCTCACTATCCTAAATCATGCTCACGTTGAGATGCTTCTCGCCGTCCTATGTTCAAATAAGTATTTTCTCTCAGGTGAGTAACGATCGAAAACCTCGGCACCAATACAAAATAAACCAATAATTATTTTTCCATCTGTATGAAAAAATGGTGGTTATTATTTTATGTAAAGAACCTTTATCATTTCGCAACCCGATATGGCTTAATATAGTGAGAACCAAAAAACCAATAGCAATAAACCGATAATACGGAGTATCCAAGGACCCGACGAATTAAATAATAATAATAATAATTATTATTATTATTATTATTATTATTATATATTAAATTCACAAAAAATGTGAATTGGTAGTCTTAAAAAAGTTTTGTTTCTTCTCTTCTTCTTTTTGTTCAACAAATCTCATAATAGGCTATATCATGCATCAATTTTTTTTTTCAATTCGACGATTTAAAATAGTTTAAGGAGAGATTAGCACATCACAATACGAAAAATTATCACAATGAAAATGAAATCAGCCATCGTAATTTCCAATGTTTTTATTTCAAATGCAAACAGAAACATCTGCCATTTTTTGATTTTCACCAGCCAAAACTAACAATGTTTTACATCATAATTATTTTTATATTAGACCCCAAACTCCAAAATCAATAGCGATCTCCCTTGGACTATGAGGAAGCTATACACCGAGTTTCAAGAGTCTAGAATCTTTCTTTCAAGCGCTAAAGACGGACGGACAACAACACTATTTCAATAAGGCCCTTTCGGGTCCTTAAAAATAGGCCTACATCGGTATTTTATACAAATCATCAAGAGTAATTGACATCAAATGGAGAGTAAACTATACCTTTTGGTCGGTCTTGATGCAGGCTGTGAAAAATCACATAAATTAATTGTTTTAATCCTAGAGCCAATCTGAGCTTGAAGGTATTACATTTGAGAGATTTAAAGTTCTGTATTATTTTTTCTTTCTTCACAAAGTTAAGTAAAATATAAGATAAGGGTAAAATTATTGTTGATGAAAATGAAAAATATTGAATTGAATATTCTTAGTAAACTGATATAGGAGTAATAGGCTTATGGAATAGTTCGAAATAAAAATCCACTCAATTGTAGTTTCAGAATTATTCAACACAACTTAACTATAATATAATGTAGAAAAAATATTTAATAAGTAATGCTTGCAATTTAGCATAATATTAAATTGATGATGATAATAATAATAATAATAATAATAATAATAATAAAATATTGCAAACCAAATCAAATGGTTTTCTCCAAAGAACCTTTGTTTTCTAAAAATGATAAACTAGCTTTGACAAATAAGGAAAATTTCCATGAATCAACTTCTTATTTTCCACAACTACTGAATTGACGAGAAACCACAGAATGTTTAAAGAAGAAAAAAATATAGAGAGTGGACATGGAATTGCGTGTAGCTGAAATTTTGAAAAATTTAGACTTAACCTCTCTTCAAGAAATTAAAAAAATAATTCAGGCAAACCAAAATCGTCCCAGATAACTGGAATATAGCACTTATTCACCCACTACATAAAAAATTTAATAAATCTGATGTCAACAACTATAATTCATAATTCATCAAAGATCAATCATTCATTAGAACAAGGTGTTTTTCCAGATAATTTGAAAGAGGGGAAGATCTTGCCAATCTTCAAAAGTATTGATAGAGAAAAGGTGGAAAACTATAGGCCCATTAGTATTTTAAATGTAATAAGTAAAATTTTTGAAAGAGTAGTTCTAAATAGGTTACTTCTGCACCTTTAAGATGCTAACTTTATCTGTGACGAACATCATGGCTTCCAGAAAGGAATATCAACAAAGACAGCTATAGTTTCTCTAGTTGAAAAACTAATAGATATAATAGATAGATAGATATAATGGATATAATAGGTGATAAAGCTACTGTAATCTTCTTAGATCTATCAAAGGCATTTGATTGTGTTAATCATAGAACTTTATTGGAAATACTGCAAAATGTAGGCGTAAAAGGGTTTGAACTGAAATGGTTTGAATCATATCTTATTGGGAGAAAACAATGTGTAGAACTAACTACAGTAGTTGGGAATAGTATAGTAAAGAATAAATCTAATAAATTAGAGGTCCAAGCTGGAGTGCCTCAGGGTCAATACTAGGTCCATTGCTTTTTTTGTAATATGTCAACCGTTTACCTAAAGAATTAATTAGTGGTAGAGCCCTCTTATTTGCAGACAATACATCACTCATTTACAGCAATTCCATTCTAGATGATTTAGAAATACGTGCCCATATAGGTGTGCAGTCCATTGTCCAATTCTTAAACCAGTTGAAATTAACAATAAATAGTAAAAAATGCCAATACCTTCAATTCAAAAACAAACATAATTCAAATGAAGATAGGGCTATAAACGTGTTTGTTAACGATAATCAACTAGACCAAGAAGAAAACATTGCATTTCTAGGAGTTTTGTTGGGTAGACGATTGACCTGGGCTGCATACATTGAGAAAATATGTTGTAAAATTTCATCTGGGGTATTTGTCCTGCGACAGCTCGCTAGATTGAACGTCAAAAAGTTACTTTTTACAGCTTACCATGGGCTCTTACTGTCACATATTAGGTATGCTATCTTAGTATGGGGTAATTCATCAAAATAAAACCTTGATAGGGTGTTTAAGATCCAAAAGAAAGCGGTTAGGTGTATATAACGAGTTAATAGATTAGATTCACATAGGCCGGTGTTCAAGAGGGGATGTTTTACAGAGACAAGTTGTGCGTTTAAAAGCACAACTTGTCTCTGTGACACTTACTCGTTCAAGAGACTTGGTCTCCTAACTGTACCCTGCTTATATGTGTATGAAGCTACTTTATATATTATGTAAAAAAAGAGTGATATTAACCAAAATATTGACGTACACGATTATAATACAAGAAGCCGAGAAGATTATCACTTGGTGAGTCACAAAAGAACCTTATTCAAACAAAAACCTAGTTATATTGGTAGGAAACTCTACAACAAGCTACCGCAGTTTTTAAAGAGTCTTGAAAATAGAGAAATATTTAAAAAGCAATTGAAAAAATATAATTTGTTGATAAAGCTTTTTATAATTAAGCCTCACCTCAACTAAATTGATATAGTAATTATGGTATCTAGTGTATAATTAATAATTATTGATCTGACTTGTCTTATACTCCTTAATTGGAGTCTCCAAAACGTAATCTACAAAAAAAATAAAGGGATTTCCCTTCTACCAGTCACTTACAAAATGTTATCGACCTGTCTGTTGAGCAGAGCACAACAATTGGAGCCCAAACTGGTGGTATATCGAGCAAGTCTCAGACCTAATAAGTCCTACCCAGAATAAATAAACAACCTCAAAATTACAAGCCCTCAGATAAGAACCCTTGGTATGCACATTTATGGATTTCAAAAACGCATATGATTTAATAATAAACATTTGTTCAATAAACAGGCTTTCCTTAATTGACATTCTGGAAGAGAAAGAATAACGAGATCCTAAAACTTATTGATCAAACCTTGACCAACACTGAGTCCAAAGTAAAATTCATGGGAGAAATTTCATAACCTTTTAAAATTGAATGAGGAGTAAAGCAGGGAGTCGGACTTTCTCCGCTGTTGTTCAATGTCGTTCTAGATAAAGTCATGGAGGAATGGCAGAGCTTAAGAAATGTAAACTTTGGAAGCCAGTTCAACTTGGTCTAGCCAGAAACAACTTGTCCATACCACACCTCGCCTTTGCTGATGGTCTAGCTTTATTAACGGATGATGAAGAGACTGCCGCCATCAAACAGCTTTGAGACCTTGAAGGAATGTGTAGAAAAAGTAGAGTAACAGATATATTTTGAAAAAACAAAATTCATATGCTCAAACATAGATAGTGATGTCCACAAGTTAATAAAACGAAATATGATAGAATCGACAGGGGTTCTTCCTTCAAGTACCTTGGGGAATTCATTGAACCAGCAGGCCCAAAAAAGGTGTCACAGCAGAACCGCCTGCAAAAAAATAAAAAATCTCTAGAATTAGTTCGAGACCTCTACAACAAGAAATTCATGTCAAGACAATCCAAAATTCAGCACTACAACCCAGTTTGTTATCAAACCAATAGTACGTTTTCCACGTGAGACTTTAGCACCAAACAGGGAACACAAAATTGAAGAAATTAAAAAGGAGGAAAAATTATTAGAAAAATTCTAAGAGCTCGATTTACTGATCATGGGTACAGGATGCAAACAATTATAAGAACAGAGCATTTCTCAAACGTTAAAATTGACAGTCGGAAAAAAAAATTGAAGTTCTTTGGACATAACAGAAAATAGATTAACCAAAAGAATAATTGATTATACAACAAACCTATAAATTTCATCAACCTGGCTAGACTAAATTTGTAAGGACCTGAAAAACGCGATCATAACACCAACTGAGTTTTTTGATAGAAAAACATATTCAGACAAGGTGAACAAGTGGAAAGTTACAGAACAGCCAAAAGATAAGCAGTTCCGGCCGAAGTGGTCGCAAGAAAGAAAATAGGTTTTTCAGAACTATAAAGCCTATTGGAATAAGAGAGCCCAAAAAATTCTTGACCGAGTCATCGCTGCTTATCCTCTTCCACCCAGGGAGAATTCATCAATAATAATTGACCGAACGATAGTGAGGTCTACCCTTTAAGACGATCAGCATTTCCTCTGTCTCACGATTACAGACGAACGCCTAGACCAATTGCTATGATTTTTCATATGGATGTTCCTTATTCCTAGGCCCAGCGATGTATATATTTTTTTTTTCAAATTTTAATAGGGGATCTAATAATTATTATTAATTAATCCATTTTATAGACCTAACCTACTGAACTTGCCGGCCAAACAGCTTAGAGGAACAGCTGATAGAAGTCAACAGTTTTTAATCATATGGCAGGCCCCTTAGCAGCGTTATTTACGCTGTCTTTGAACAGCAAAAGACTTTGCACTTTGCATGTAGGCTACCATACAGTCAGAGCCTTGCAATATGTAGGAAACATATGACTGGGTATGATGAAATGTAATTATGCCAGGTTGATGACATCTGTTAACCAATGCAGCTAGAAATTTGATTTACAGCCTCAGCGGGAGGTGGCGAATAATAAAATCAAAAACCTAGCTTCTACCCTTATAGTCGTAGGTTTAAATTTGAAATGTTTCTTCATTAAGAGGTGGTGATTAATAAAACAATGAAGGAGGCCTCTATGATCAGCTGGAAGAGCCCTAGGACTAACTTCTTTCCTAATTTGAAATGTAACCTCAGCGGGAGGTGGCGAATAATAAAATCAAAGAGAATTTTTATGAGAATGCAGCAACGCGCGTGTTGGGCCAGCTAGGCTTAGTAGAATCCAGTTTAGAAGATTGTAACTGGCAAGTGCGCGCGTGTGTGTGTGTGTGTGTGTGTGTGTGCATGCATGCTTGGTCCTACTCAGTGTGTTTACACAACACATTCTTTATAGTCTTGGACTGCCTATCTCTCGGTCACCGTCTCCACATGTTATTCAATTTTTTGTCTTTCGATGTTCCAAAATATTTTTTAGGTCAGAAAATATTATGATAAAAAATATAATGTATAGCTGCAAAGAAAATCCAGATAGTAGGCCTATAATGATGATAGTGATATTATGTTGATCATCACAGGTGAAAAAACAACAAAATTTTAGTTGGTGAAAATTGGGAATGGAAGATGGATGAGAAAAAGTAAATAAACAAATTCATCATTTATTTGATGAATAATTTCTGTTTTTTATTATTGGAGATTTTATTGATATTAAAAGCTACTAAAAATGCATGAGAACCCTTCATTTTTCTCACTGTCTCTCAAACGAGGGGTGATTTCTAGGCGGCGTCATAAACTTTGGTATTTTCAAATATTGATTTTTACAGTTTCTGTCCTCAATAAAATATTAAAAGGAATTAAAATCGAGTTGAAAACGCTCTTCAACTTTTTTCGAAAATGTCATCCCCTTATGTGTGAGTGTTGAGCGAGTGAGGTCTACTGTTCACAGAACTACTAGTAATACAGTAAATTATTCATTATTTACTATGTCAGGAAAGGCATACGGCCGAAAAATAAGGTCATGAATTAAGGTGATGATCGGCCTTATGAATAGAAACAATGTTCCTTAATGTAAACGTCTTGTGCTTCGGAAACATTCCAAAATGCTTCTAAACACCCTTTGATCTTACCGCTTTTTCTACGGGAAACAAGAAACAAGTTGAGAAGCACCGAATTTCTGTTCCTAAACTCTGTTTAGGAACTTTTGAGAGTGGTTATTTTTCGATTTGAGGAAATTTGTCTCTAAACACTGTTTCTCAACATGTTTTGTTGCTAATGTAAACGCAGCTTTAGGGCAGAAGCTAGGTTTTTCATTTTATTATTCGCCACCTCCCACTGAGGCAACATTTCAAATTTGGTCGACCCAGACGGTACCCCACACAGCTTATTTTCAAAGAATTCCCAGTTCTAACAGTTAAACAACTATATGTAAAGAACATTATAGTGTATATAATTAAAAACAGAAACCTATTTGAACCACAAACAAGAACGTACAATTTTCGTATTCAATCTAATTTTCAAATTAGCAGAACTGACCTGACTGTATGCCGGAGACAATTCCCTTACACAAGCAATAGAATGATCAATTTAATGCCGGAGAACTTATTGACGGATAAAATAACAAAAACTAGCATTAAAAAAATGGCAGAATGGATTAAATCATCGAATGTATCTCAATCCATACACATATAAAGTACTGTTAACTACCACTATTACTACCATTATTAACTGTTAGTAAATTTAATTTATTAATTACTGTATTTTGTGAAGTCCTAAATAAGCATAAATATTTACTTCGTAGCACAACTCAGGATCAATCATCCAATGTATAAAGCACAGAATGCCTACTGCATCTGTACTATAAAATGCTTCGTAATTGTTATACATTTGAATTCAGTCTGTTTTCATGTTATTATTTGATTTGGTTCATATTATTCATATTAGCCATTTTATTCATTTGTTCATCTTATTCATATATTTTCATTTCAGTTCATATCCATATGTACTTTCATTTCAATAAATTATTTGTATTGTATCTTGAAAGTTGTTAATGATGCTCGCTGCCAGCACTCAAACCTAGGTTTTGCAGGCAGCGCCTAAAAATGTTATTGACAAAGTTTATTCTATACGAGTATACAGTACTTACAGAAATTGTTTTGTTTTTATTATTTGTGAATAGCTTTGTCATTGTCTATTATGATTTGATGTATTTTTTATATTATGGCAAATAAAGAATTATTATTATTATTATTCTAGCTGCATTTAGGTAACATTAAGGCACTATAAAGACGCCTTTTTACCTTTTTACAGAGCCCTAGGTAACATAATTATGTCGTCAACCCGACATCATTCATACCCAGTCATAATATTATGTTCCTGTGACTGCAAGGCTCCAACTGCACGGTACATGAAGTCTTTGCATTCCAGACAGCGTACCGGTAAATATAACGCCGCTAAGGGGTCTGCTATATGATTAAAAACTGTTGAGCTTTTCCTTTAAGGATACATTTGGCCTAATTTGCGAATCTAAACCATTCTCGAATCCACTTGCACACACAAAAATTTCAACAAAATCGGTCCAGCCGTTTAGGAGTTCAGTGCCATACACACGCACATTAGAATTCTATATACATAAAGATGGTTGCAACTCTTTCGTTTACAACTTTTCCACCATATTACTTTTTATAAATAACTAACTGGGTAGCAGTTTATTCCGCGTGCTTTGTCAAGGCGCCAAAGGATTTTTTCAAGTTTTCTTAATAATTATCATCCGTTAAAAATAGAAATTAATCTTCTCATTTCGTTGCAAATTGGAATGTCATTACAACATACACACTAGATGATGCTTTCTTTCAGATCATTTTTAATCTTCAGATTTTACATAGTTCATATTATATCTCTCCTATTTTTGGATAACTGATATCAGATACTTCTGAAACAAGTTTCGATTTATGTATTTTTATATAGTAGTTTATGCAACGATTTTATTTTGACCCTTATTAAGGCACGAGTTAGATGTAAGTTATAACACGAGCGATTGCGAGTGTTATAAATATCTCACGAGAGCTTTAATGGCCAAATAAAATCGTTGCATACACTATTTTATCTAAGACCACTAGTATATACATTTAATTAAAACAATTTAATTTTACCTGTGACTGTCAGAGATACCTAACCTCTCATCTCAAATACGAGAAGTTATAGTAGATTGTTAGGTTAAAGCAGCTGGTGTAGCAGTTTGATCAAATCAGCTGATAGTTTCACAATATTGAATTACGATATTGATTCCATCAAAAATGCTTCTGATTGGTCCAGAACCCGTGTTATAATGTAGAACCTGTACTATAATGAGCTCATTATGCAACAGGTTTCAAAAAGCATTTCGAAAAGACAGCTGTTTTGGCATCAATTGTGAAACTGTAATGTATACATTATGACATGGTCGTAGATAATAGTAGTTTATCTACGACCGTGTTATAACGCAATTATTACAGTTTCATAATTGAAATCGAAACAGTAGCTTTTTCGAAATGGAATTTGAAACTTGTACTGTAATGACCTCATTACAGTACAACTTGTACATTATAACACGACCCTAGTTCACTGTTCCAGTTTCGAAATACTGGAACGGAACAAAACAGTATCGCATCTGATAAAAGCACTGTATAGGTTATGTTGCTCATGCGTATGTTTGGCTGAACTGTTGGTGCCGGTACATGATAGATCTACCTATCCAACTAAACATGAATAATAGTGACAGTGAAAATGAAATTATCTCAACACCCGAAGAAATAACTGAAAGGGCAAATTCGGCATTGAAGAGCCTTTTGCCTGAGAAATCGAAAAGTTTGTATGAAAAAACCTAGTCAATTCATTGATTGGAAAGAAGCAATCATGTTGACTCTTTTTCTGAAAATGTTTTTATCGCTGTATATCAGTGGTCGTAGATAAAATAGTGTATGCAACGGTTGTATTTGGCCTTCAAAGCACTCGTGAGATATTTAGAGCACTCGCTTCGCTTGTGCCCTAACTAACATCTAACTCGTGCTTTAAAGGCTCTCATAATACAACCGTTGCATAAACTACTATTGAATAATGAATCCCTATGAAAATACTTTAAAGTATAACAATTATGAATATGACACCCCTCAAACCTGTATCATAAATGTCACAATATATTTTAATGATTCCATTCACTTTTCTGGAGCCCTTGCTAGTTTGCTATAATTCATGCTCTTTACAATAGAAAAATAGCGCGATTTGAAAAATTCTGTACTTTTCAAAATAGCAACGAATAGTCAGTGATAGCCAAGGCGTTTATAATAATCATATTCTAAATGCTTAGGGTGATAGCTACTATAGAACAGTTGAAAGTTCCGGAGCATGGTGAAGTACCCAGCTAGTAAAGTAAAGTAAATTCGTATGGCTTTTCGTGGTGGGGAGACCCTTACGGGTAGTTCCACCTCGCCGTTTTTTAACGACTGCCTTTTTTTTATATGCAACCGGGACCGACGGCTTAACGTGTCCTCCGTACCCAGCTGAAACACTATCATTATTATTATTATTTGATCAATCAATGCACTGCTTTTGCTTTAATATTAAAAAGAAACCTATCCGGCCGTGGCAGAAACAGGGCAGTTTCCAATAATTTACCATTCAAGTACCGAAACATGGGTTGTTCTCTTGTACTATTTGTACAAGATATTATTTATTTAATTGGAAACAAGTAAATAATTAATGTTTTAATTAATGACACCTTAAACCTAGTTCAAAAACACCTCTCATCTCTTATTCCTTCCCAAAGACAAGTTTGACGAGTATTAAATCGACTGTTTCCTGTGCATATAGAATATATTCAAATATTTCTGCAAAGCTATATTCGATTTTCCGAATCTGAATTGTAGAATAAAACCTGTAGATAGACTCTTCAATTGTGCTATCAAAATTGACAAATCTCATGAAACTTGTCTTTCGAAAAAGTTATTATTTTTTCTTTGGTGTATTTGAATTGTACCTCCATATTTAAATTGAAAGAGAGAACTTTCAGACTCAAAATAATTTGAATATGTGTACTATGTACTAACAAAACAAAATACAATTTTCATTGATGTATTTATCACGCTTCAGCAAAGACATTCAAGTAGACTAGTCTTTCAAATGAGTGTGTTGAGTTGCGCTTTTCTTCGACGCCGCGTTTAGTTGTACGTTCTAATCAATCTGAGCTACTGGCTACTGTCGCGCTCTTCTCCTCCCATGATCTCAAGAGTGACCCACCCACAACATACTCCCACCGCTGGTGACTTGGCCTCTGAAGACTTTGGCGGGGAAAAAGATCTGCGGGCCTTCATTGTTTACCTTCTAGAATACCTTCTTATACCCGTCCGTCGGATCTTGGTACCAAACTCATATTCTTACGTGTATGATACAGAATCCCAATCTACAATTAGCGGCTTGACTATTTATTCCTTTTGTTCCTGGTAAGTAATCTTCATCTGAATGAATCTATGGTTTCAGGTTTCAATAAGCTAACATAGTTCAATATCATTAAAAATCCAAAAATGAAGAAAATCGATTAAATTAACAAAAAATTCCAATTAATACAATATTTTTATTTTTTCCATTAAAATAATATAATTTCTTCAAAATTAATTCCCATACATTATAAGAGATATTTCTTGAAAACTAATTGAATTGATTAAAATCCATACATAACTTTGGCCTACCACTTCTTTAAAAACTTAGATTCTAAAATAATATTCTGGAAATGTAGAAGGCAGTTGGCAATCCTTCAGAAATACGCACTGAATCTTCATTGCAGTTGAATCGTACTTTTATAATTCCCATGAGAGCATTGAAGTCATTTAGGAACTGGTAGATAGTATGAAGCGAATGCTAATACTGGAGCTCCAGTAGCTTCATCCGGAAGCGAACCAGAAGATCCAGCTATGTCGACATGTGAATATTTCATAGGCAAGTGGGAGCTTAGATCAAACTGGAAAATGGAAGAGATACATGAAAGACAAATGATAAACAAACTAAAATAAATTCTATTCAATAAGGAGCTTATACATATAGACAAATTACTATGAATATTTTTATGTACAAGAATACCTGGATTGTCCAATATTGAAATTGCCTTTTCAGTTTCTAAGGCATGTATCTTACTAGAATAGAAATTCAGGGGAAAGCGTCACAAAGTAAGAAAAAGTACAGCAATAAATGTATAATTCATTAGCAACAACTCTACAACTCGAGCCTTATGGCGGCGTGAGAGTACACGAATAATGCGTCATGGTGCACCAGCAGGTAGTCTCACCTTCAGGTACAGTATACTGATAAAACAGTAAACAAAATTCAAAATATAAATATAATACTGTTATGGGAAGTAGAAGGGGCATACATATATGCTATGTCGAAAAAGATACAAAGCACAATCTATAATTATGCTTTCCCCAGTTTTTCTCATGAAAATATTTAATGAACAATGAAATTATTCAATGTTCAATGAAATTATTCATTATTCAATGAAAATAACTTTATTGAACATACAGTTCTGGATCCAGTTTTAATCAATTTGTCTCGTTTGCTACTATTTGTGGAGTGTTTTGCTTGAGGTGAAGAGACTCATGCATAACATTTTTCCAAAACGAAAGATCACGGTTGTGCCAAAATATGTATGCTAATGAAATTCATGTTATTTTCTCTTTTCTTATCTTAAAATTCTATTTCAAAATTTCTAATAATAAATACAAAAATTCAATACACATTAAAGTAGTATTAAATATTAGTTTTGCTAGTTGGCTCTACTATCTTCTTCTTTTAGGCGTTTCTCTCTGCTCAGAACAAAAGCCATTCGTTCTGTAAAAAACTCATGAATGACGATGGCTATCCTTTAGGACTCTTTACTTTTCTATTCAGAGAAGGATAAATTTATTGCTATGGAGATTTAACATCGTATAATTATTATTTTGAACCACCCATTATAACCTTTAGATAAGTTTTCTATTTTACTGATATTTCGCTACATTGTCTTGTTTGAAACTTGTATAGCCTGGGATAAATTTCTCATTCGTTAACGTATTTAAAATAACTATTCAATTTGAGAATATTGTATGCTGGTAACATAACTTTTACTTTATCTTAATTCATATATTAATCTTTTTTCTTTCTCGGAATTTGTGAGCAATTTATTACGATTCTGATTTCTTCTTGTTGAATTCCTGAGTTAATCCTTACCACTTAACTAAATTCTGTAATAGAATTCAAGGTTTTATAAATAATCATTGAACATTCAATAGGTTTTTTTTATTTTGGATATAAAATTGAATACGGTATAAAATGTTTTAGTATATTTTTGGACTCTAAACAACTTTATAGACCTGGAACCAAAAGGAATGAAAATGAATTACAAATTACCATTATGCAAACAGTCACAGTCTGGTCCAGTCAAATTAGCACAAATCTTGGGTGGGAAAGGAAAAAATTCTAACACGGCTGAAAATCTGGTTATATGTCCAGAAATAAATGCTGATAACATACTAAAAGTCCCCAAGCTGTGCTTCGGCCGCCATCTTAGAAAAACTGTAAAACTATACGACGCCATTTTTGTTTTTCAAAATTGAGGCCAAACTATGCTTTAGACAAAAAAGGTTATTTTGAAAGAATTTTTTTATTAATTTGACATCAGTTACACCCCTGTATCTATACTGTACCAGTACAATCACACATTGTTAATTTCTGGTCGCTAAGCTTATTTCTTGATTAGTTGATGATAGTTTATTGCTGTGGGTTCAGTAAAGTGAACTCTGTAAATAACTCTGAACTCTCTTTGTTCCAGTCATAAAGTAGTTGATATTCCTTTATTTCTCATGTCAGCCTAGGGTCAACTACCTTTTTTTATAATCTTGTCGCTTGCCCGACGGCATGATTTTTTTCTAGTACTGCCGTGAGAATGACTTCTCTAGTGACGTTCCACGATCCTGATTGGATTGGATTCAGCTAGCATTGGCTGAGCGCCTACAGTCTGGCGTGATTTTTATATTATCTTCAAATGAAAGAGGAACTTATTACAGATGCGACGGGAGCGCCTCTAGTGTGAAGTATAATAATAATAATTTCTCTGGATGATACTGCGAAACATCCAGAGGAGTTTATTCAAAAAACAAACATACAGATATTAAAGAGAATCCCGACTCATAAAATTGCTACTAAATAATATAATTTTATTCCTAATTATGATACCCCACTATAATGATATGTGTCGGGGTGATCATAATAATATATTATTCTGCAAAATAAGAGTATGCTCATGCCTTGACCAACGCTTCGTTACCGAAGCACAGCCACTCTCTAAAATGGCTTCTCTTTGTACTGTTTGTTGATTGAGTCAGTGCGAGAAGAATTATTATTACTCTTCGATAATGTAGCTTGTTCAATTTTTACTAATGGCTTTAATTTTCTTCTAAAAGTATCTAGAGAACAGTTTGTTGTAGTTCAAATTCACTAGAATATCTGATGGCATAAGTTAGGTAATGTTTTTAAGAGATTTTTGTTGATAGCCTACTTTAATTTAACGTTTGTTATTTATTTCCTGTATGGGAGGAGCTTTCTGCTTCTATCCATAAAAATACGAATGTTTTATAATAACCCCCTAGTAGACAAAATTTATTAGTCTTTATTATTTGAATCTTGCAGCGGTTCTTGACAGTGTTTGACTGTTGTCGACTGTCCATGATCTCAAGTGATGATTCTTGAGGACTTTAATTCAAATTCCTGATCTTGAAGGGACCTAACCTCAACGATCGCCAATGTCAGCGCGCGCATTGTGGGTATGCGTCCGCAACCGCGGCGTGGCATCGCTGGAAAGGCCCAAAACTCAAACACTTTGTACCGTAAAGATCAGTAGGTTACACAGCTGGATCAAGGTAAATTTTTCATCTTTAATTAAAAAAAAAAAAAAAAAAAAAAAAAAAAAAAAAAAACACCAAGGAGTTTGTGCGCGTTAGTGAAGGACAGACTTTCTAAATTCCCTACAGAAGTATTCAGATTATTCAACATTGATACCTGGAACATGAACTCTGGTTTACGGTTAAAATATTAATCTACTTATAAAATTTTTTTTTTAATCCTTTTTAGAAGACATTTAAGGATAGGTGTTAAATTAGTAAATCTAGTAATTAATAATTAAATACATTGAACCAGGCCTGGGTAAAAATAAAAAAGATGATGTTTTTTGGTGATAAGTAACATGTTTTGGAGATCAGTTGATAAGGATCACAAGTATATCCATTTTTGAATTTGAATTTTTGAGTGAGTTTGAATCTCTGATTCAAACTCTGGTAATTTGTAATATTTCTACTTCTGAGATGAACTCTCTTTAAGATGAGTTGTTGCAGTTAATCAAAAATCTGTTACTTGTGAAAGAATTAAGTTTGTAATGTGAAGCCAATGATTTTTTTGTTGATGAAAGTTTTGATGGTTGTTAATAGACTTTGAAGTTTGTATAGTGCCTATTATTACAAAGGGAATCATTATAACACTGAATAATGCTTTACCTGTCGTGTTATTGTCTTGCCCTCAATCCATTAGTTAAGTGCATACAGGGTCAGTCATAAAAACTGAGCTTTTTGCTAAGTACTCAACCAAATCAAAATTAGTTTTCCTAATATCAAAATTATTCCTTAAATTACCTTTAAGGGTTGTTTCAATATGAAATCAAAATCATGTTCTCGTCAACAGCTTTTCAACGTATTGTTACGGGTTCTAATGTCTAAAATGAGGCTGGCAACACTTAAGTTCACACTTGCACTTTATTTACACAAATTAGTCTATTTATACACCAATATTTGTAAGTTCAATTAATTAAATAAAAACAGATCATCAAATGACAAGCTAATACTTATTTTCAGTAATTATTTACAAGCATTAATGAATAAGTAATTACAGGCTGATCAATAATAAAAGAAACAAGAGTCCAATGAACTGTACAATAATGTGGAAAGAAATTATAAAAAAAAAGAGCAACTAATCACTTACAAAAAACACAGTCCAATTCGTTATTTGATAGTCCCAAATAATATCACTCAACACAACGTCTTTAAACTATTAGTAAGCTGCATAAACAGTAAACACTTGTCTCTGCACTATACACTGGAAACGAGCATTGTTTACTCTACTGGCACTGGATATGTAATACAATCTGTCACGCAGGTTTGTAAACGTAACTGTCACACAAGCTTTTGTAAAACTAAACTAACTGGTTCATGTGGACTCCTTTATATAGCTGTTGTAGTTGTATAATTCCAAGAATTGGAGCTCACCAGACACTTTGAGAATCCTCAAGAAGGCTTAGACTAGACCTCGATTGTTCTAGAAGTCTGAAGAAATCATGAGAAGTCTCGAGAAATCAATTGAGTGAGAGAGTTGCAGACTTGAATAATAAGAGTGACAAAGACATGTGAAGAGCAAGAGAACGCAGATTGGATGTCGAAGTCACGTCCAACCATGAAAACAATAGAATGACATAAATAGAACAAGTGCGTGATTAACTGCTTGTTTGCTCTCTTAACAGTATTAACAATTTTTTCAGAAAATAAAAAATGGTAATTTTAAATAGTTGAAACAGTTCATCTCACTAATTCTAATGGTGAGATCTAACTGTGTAACTCAAAATCCCTCTCCGTAAAATTAAGTTTTCTAGCATTTGAAACTACTCTCACCTTTTTATCTTCAGTCATTTTTTAGCTGTAGCTATTCATAAACTTGCATGCACCCCCCCCCCCCCCCAAACATAAAATTTCATTTGAGAGCTCTGCCAAAAAGTAGGGATCGGTATTTATCTTTAAAAAATTGTTTTCGAAACTCCATGTGGTCGTCCAAAAATGTGATGGGATTTTTTAGGCCGGGGGGGGGGGTGAGGGGGGTGAGAGGGAAGGTGTCTCAAGGGGTTGCTGAATTCAGGCCCCTGCTGAAACTATTGATTATTAAACGGTTCATTGTACCTGATCGGCTGTCGGTTCGTTCGTTTCAGCTCACTGAGGCAGAACGTATTCATTTATCATAATATGTCTTATTTGGCTCCTAATTTGAAATTCTGTTCTCAAGGGTACTTAGTGATATGCTTCCTATACCTTGAAAATAACTATTATCAACATTTAAATGACTCCAATTTGGAAGTTCATGAAATCAAAAATTTGATATTACATTTGAACTGTAAATTAACATTTCTTCTTCAAATTCAAGTTGATCAAATTTTCTGTCTTATAAAAAGACATGAGTAACCTTTTTTTGTCTGAAGCATAGTTTGGCCTCAATTTTGAAAAACAAAAACTACACAGTTTTCACAAGATAGCGGCCAAAGCACAATTATACAGTGGCGGATCCACGGTGGAGGGGAAGGGGAAATTCCCCCCCCCCCCAAACGCAGAAGAAAAAGAAAAAAGAAGGAGAAAAAGAAGAGGAAGGAAAAGAGAAGAAGAAAAAGAAGAAGAGGAAAAGAAAAAAGAGGAGCAAATGGAAATTATAGAAAACAATGAAAAGTGGACAAGAAGTAAAAGGATAGAAATTGTAAGGAGAAAGATGAAAATGAAAAAATACGAAAAAGGGTAAAAAAAAGAGGGGGAAATAAAGATAAAATAAAAAGTAGAAGAAAATGAGAGTTTTCAAAGCTGCTGAGACAAGGGAGAAAATTGAGACAGCAATGCCTGACCAACAATTAATTTTCTATTGAAAATATTGTGTACTACAGTACTTGGTCTGAAAATGATGCCAGTTTTGAAAGGTTTTTCTGGATTACTATTTTCTGTTTTTCTGGCTGAGAACTGCTATGGCAGAAAAAGCAGACTTGTTTTACTAGCACTGCTTTACATTCACTCAGATAATCACACTAGAACCTAGACCCTGAAACTTCAAAAAATTGTTGATATATTTTGGCTGAATGAATAGTTTTTCGATTGCAAATAATGTATGTAATTTTTTCATAAATTTCATTTTTCATTAACAGTTTGTGCCAGTGGCGTAACTATGGGGAGGAATCAGGGGGATATCAAAGATATTAAGACAGACAAAGGAAATTTGGAATTTTAGCAGGCCATTATGAGACAATTTTTGGCAAGATTAAAAAAAGACTTGTTGAAAATGTGGTTTTGTAGGAATTTAATTTAAAAACGTTAAAGGAGTACCGCTCCATTTTATTGAAATAAATTTTCAAGTAGTCTACGGTACTGTATTGTGCCCCAATCAGGAGCAGTGAGGGATCAAATATAGAAAAGTGGAAGTTTAAAGTAATGTCCGGATCTCCCATTGACAATAACACAAGAACTAGATAAAATTTACTTTGACACATTCCATGGGTTGAAGTGTTATGTTAGAAGAATTAATGCCTAGAATCACTTGAACTGTGGTTTTAGAGGTAATTTTTTTTAATTTTCTCGGGGAGTACTCCGAACCCCCCGTTTTGGAATAAAAGGTCATGTATATGTATATTGCTTCAATTTATCGGTCTACTACTCCAAATTACAAATTACTATTGTAATTATTATACCGAGAGTCTAACCCTCCCAGCAACATCATTGGTCATCCCCCCTCCCCAAGACTGACCCTGTAGCTATGGCACTGCTTTGTGTGATGTAACGATACAAATTAAAAGGTTATTAAAAATTGTGTTACATTATTTTTATACTTTCTAGAAACAAGTACCTCATAGTGTAATTATTTTTCACAAATCTCTATTGTTTATTGAACAATAGTTTTATAGCAGACAGTAGACAGTCAAGAGTGCAACATTCTTGGACTAAGGATTTAGGGTGATCAATGATTGTGATATCTGGGTGAATGTAAAGCAGGGCTAAAAGGGAACAATAGTTGTCTCTGGAAACAGGAACGCTGTCCAAAGATAAGTTTAAAAAGAGGATGAGGGATTTTTTTAGAAATAATTCTTCTGTGTGAAATCTAGTCAGCTCCCAGGATTCATATTATCTATTTACGAAATATCTTTTAATTCAATTGATAGCTGCTGTCTTAACCAATAACATATTTTTTTGTAGTTAAGTTCATATCAAAAACATTTCAATGTGATTTTCCCACTTGATGTTTATTAGAGACACAAAAATTAAATAATTATGGGTTGAACTTAAATTTTTTGCTACATTAATTATTATTCTATTTACACTAAGAAATTATATTCTATTTACACCCATTAGTTAAAGTTTCGGGTTGCTTGGCAGTATAGGACGTGAATGCTTGGCATTTCATCATGAATAATTTAGTATTAACAGTACAATATTACATCATCACAGGCAAATAGGTGAACAATTAGATTTAAATTTGGAAGTTTCAATTGGAAATAACCTTTACGATTTTAGGCCCCCGGGCCACCCACCCCCCCTTTGGTGATACCCATACCCACTCAGGTATTTCCCCCTCCAAAATCTGCTGCTGGATCCGCCCCTGCCGTTATAATACTTGAAGAGTTTTAGTATGTTACTCAGCATGTTTTTCTGGACATATAACCCGATTTTAAGCCGTGTTGGAGATTATCATTTCTCACCCAAAATATGTGCTAATTTGGCTGGACTATGAGACCAAACCTCTTTTTGAGCCCTTCCTTCGTAATATTCTCTTCTTCTTGAAACTACACTCAACTAACTTCGTTAAAGCCTAAATTCTACATCGCTGCAGTCTTTCTGATTTGGGCCCTTAGTTGAAGTTAGTTGTTAGCATTATAAAGAAAATTATGCCATTTAAATATCATAGCATTAATATATTTTAAATTGTTTCATATCTTGTTCTGTCCAGAAAATTCTAATTGTATAATTTTTATAGTGGTTCAAAATCACTCTATTCTTCTCATTTTTTTAATCCTAGTCTCAATCTAATCTTCTTATCTCTTATTTTTTATGCATATATTCTTCTGAATATCAGCCATAATTTTATAACTGCTATTCAGTAGATCCAGATTCAGTAGATCCAAACTCATGTTAATTCTCGTCATTGGCTTCCATTTTGACAATAGAGAATTTAAAGTTTAAACTCAATTATCATTATGGAATACAATAGTAAGAAATGACGAAAGTATTAGTGAAATTCAAAAGTATCAGCGAAATTAGTTTTACCTTATCCAATCCAGAAGCCATGATCAAGAAAGCTCCTGGAGTCTGATGTCCTCGAGGAGTTTTGACTGAAGGCACATCGTTGGATTGCCTTAGATCATCTCCGGGCAATTCTCCTGAGAAGAGATAAATCACAAAATAAAGTGCCATACAAAGCTTCATGACAATTAGTTTACGAATTTTGTATATTTCAGTGTTTCAATTTTGAGTTTCTATTAATATTGAGACAAAATTGAACTGGTTCAATCTGTTCCACTCAATTAAAATTAAAGGAAGTGATGGCTGCTCTTCGCTGTTGGGGCAATGTTGATGTTTAGTCACAAATACTCGGGACTGCTCTGTGCAAAAATAACATGACGTTATCTGCTTTATTAACATTTACATGTTGGTTCGGAACCCACCTAAAACTGTAGGTCCATCCATAATATCGTTCTCATTCACTGATTACACACACCTACCCGTAACTGAACTGTATATTGATCTTCATAAGAAGATTCAAGTTTTTATTTGTTTCAACTAATTTCCAATCACATGTAAAAAATAGCATTCAGACATTTACTGTTTTAAAATTTAGTAATGCACAGTATTGGGCTAAAAGCCTGTTGTCTTTTACGTTCAGTTAGAATATAAAATATATACCGTAATGAAATAAATAGATAAATAAAATAAAAGTAACGGCTGAACTTCATCACTAATTTCAAAGATTTGTTATAAAAACAAACTCAGAGATAAGCTTATTCTCAAAGTTAAAGAATTGACAATGAACAATTATAAATGTAAATCAAAAATATGTCCTACAGAATATCTTGTTCATCATGTTCACTTTTCACATCTATATAATAAGAGAGAGTAGGGGTGTGTTTGTTTGTCTTACGGATTTCACGAAAACGGCAACAATTTGGAACAATAAATTTGGTACATATCTTCCACTTGACTTGATTCAGTCCACCTCAAAGCCCAATTTTCGATTTTCCTTTCAGAATGTTCAAATTTCACTTATTACTGTTTCAAAATAAGTTTAGATGCAGGAACCTCGAACAGCTGACATTAAATCAATATTACAGCTGCTAATTACCCAGCGTCATGAGATCTTACTTATTGTCTGTATTCAGATTTTCCTGTAATACATTACTCTAAAGAACTATACACAAAACTATGTACAGGTGGGTACAGCTGCAAAGTTGCTAAACAGGTAGTTTACTTATAAAAACACAAAAAATTTACATTATCAGTGCAACAAAAAAAATGTTTTTTGTGAACTTCTCTTTTCAAACGGATGAACTGTATGGTAACACTGTAAATTATTTCACTCACCCTTCCCAATTGCTTAATTTTGGGACCATTACCATAAGTTATCTACCGGGAAAGAAAAACTATAAACTGCATTCCCGGGCAAAACCAGGTAAAATATTAGTTAATATTTTAGACATCCTTGTTCTATAGGTTTAGGATTTTTTATTGTTGATGAATAACATACACTAATTAACGGAATTATCCCCTAAAATCCCCTTTTAAAAAAAATCCTCCCAATCAAATATAAATTATTTATCAACAGCACTTATTACAACAACAATAATTTTACAACCCAAACAGCAAAATAAATAAAATTCCAGTAGAAAGCTTCCTTCTACACCCTCCCGATTCAAAAAGATTGAAACATTGCTACCTTACAAGTCATCAACATTCTCCTACAATATGTATAAGTCGATGATAATGTGTACTGTTTCTTTCGATTTTTTGTTGTTACAGTCCAGCTATTTCATCCATGTTTTAATAAGTTTCTTAATTTAGCAAAAACCAATAGCTTTATAATTTACCGAACGAAGAGAGGTCTCTGTTCCAAGTCGACCGTTTTGCATTTCTGTCTGTAACGCATTTACGGCTAAACGCATTGACCAAATTCAATAAAATTTTGCATGGATCTTTTTTTAAGGAATGCCCAGCGATGTATGTGTAAGGATTTTCGAAATTTTCTTTCATTTAAAGGGAAAAAAGTAAGGCTCTTAGGCCTTCTTCTACAGCAGGGGTTCTCAAACTGTGGATTGCGTACCCTTTGGGGGTACACGAAAATTTTCAGGGGGTACGCGGGGCGGGTTAATGAAAAATTAAACAATTTTTATCTTTTCCCGTTTCGTAATCACGCTATGTTTAATTTAATAATGGAATACTTGTGTGGTCGAGTTACTTTGAACCAACAGGTGCAATAGGTTTGTCTCACTATCTTTTAAAATAGAATATTTATTTATTCAACACAGTATAAGATAGAACAATACAAAGTTGAATATCGTCAATAATATTAATTACAATCCTGAAAACTTACAACTAAACATTCAATACATTATGTCACGTATGACTGTCAATCAAATCACAGATAAGGATGATAATAGTAAGCGTTGCTTGGCTGCAGTGCGAGCCACGGGGGGCATTGAGGAACTATGTAAAAGGAAGAGAGTTCATCCTTCTCATTAATTCGTTGTAATGCGTTTTAAATATATCTCAGAATAAATGTTTTCAATTTAAACGCCCCCTCCAAACAATCATCCACCCGATAACAAGGGGGTACGGAAAATTTTAATTTTTCATCAAGGGGTACTGTCTTTTTCACTTCGAAAAAGAGATTAGTACGATTAAACAGACAGCTATTACAAATGGATTTGAGGAAATCATTGTCAATAAAATAAGTAGGAGGCTAGCAATCAGTGCTAGCATTGCTGTAACTGATACTGGGGAAAGGTCATGGATAACGGTTCCTTACCTTGGCCCAGTTTCTGATAAATTAGGAAAAGAACTGAAAAATAACGGTTTTGATGTAGCTTTTCAAACCAAACCAATTTTAAAGAGTTTATTTGGGTGTAGTAAAGACAAAATTGATATCTGGGATAAAAGTGGGGTTTATAAATTGAACTGTGGGGATTGTAATGATTGTTATGTGGGTCAGACTGGTAGAAGTTTCAAAAGTAGAATAAATGAACATATCAGGGATTGGAAAACCCAAAAAGGAGATTCAAATTTTGCTGAACATCTCATTAATAATGGGCACAAGTTCAAGGCTGAAGAAAATGTTGAATTTCTGCATTGGATTGGCAAAGGTAGACAATTGAACATTTTAGAAGCTTTGGAGATAACTAGGTTGGTAAAAAATGATTCCAATACTAGTTTAAATGACCAAATTTATTTTCACCAATTCAATACAACTAACTTGGTTTCATCATAATTCCAGCCTACATTTAAAAAACAGTTGTTATGTGTATTTCTCAGTTGACCTTGATTGCATCTCAATGAGCTTATAATTTTTTAGTTTTAATTTGATTAAATTCTAGCCTTATTACGTATTTTTCTTCTATGTTGCATTCTTGATGTTCACAGTGTTTAGTTATTGATTTGACTCGTATTTTTGCTTGTTACTCCGATTTTGCTTGTTACAACGTCCGATGAAGGGCAGCCTCTTTCCCGCTTAACCAATAGCATCATTCCATGTTCAGTATATATTAAGCTTCTCTGTACTTTAGTTTCTAGTCTAATTGAGATTGATAATGGTGTAACAACCGAAACTAGTTTCTCTAAGTTTTAATAAATGTGGTTGTGACAATTTCGTCTTTAATTCATTAAGCAATAAATTCTTGGTTTTAAAAAACTAACTTGCATAACTCCTAATAAGGAGTTATTGAAACAGACTGGTTCCACAAAAAAATACAGTTGGTACAAACCATCGACCCCTGGCCCTAACAACAGTTCGATCCACAAAAGTGAGTGTGACTTTTCACACAGTGTTCAAGTTAGGTACATCAACATTGAGACTTGATAAGTACTTTTTTTTATTGTTCTATAGCATCTCATTCTTGTAGCAGTTACTGTGTTATACAAAGCAATAAATTCTTGGTTTTAAAAAACTAACTTGCATTTTTTCCTCCTTTGTTTGAAATATTCTACAACATATTTTTTATTACATAAATTTTTTTTATTCCAGACCCCCCGGCCCGGTTGGGAGTCGCACGCCAAAATCTCTTTTTCCCATACTAACATATGGTAACCCTAGAAAAAGTGTATAAAACCATATAGGTAAGATTGTATAAACAATCAATTGCCCAAATTCACATTTGATGAATTTTCATATTTGAATCAATTGAAGTTTTTAAAGTGTATATTGTCGATCTAACATCTAAAGTTGTTGACGTTAAAACAAATAATCTTACTTCACATTATCAAGTTCATTCTCAAGGACCACAAAGTAATATATTATTCAATAGAATATCTATGTATTGATATGAGTTAGCGCCACTTGGAGAGTTTCAGCTAACATAAAAAATGATGATTTCACAATTATTACCTTTATGGTGCTTGAAATCTTCTCTACGTAAATTACTAACTTCAAATGGATTTCCAATCTTTAGTCCAGCTTCTTGCAGCTTTTGTGAAAATCTTTTCTCTCTAGCTACAGCATTATCCATCACAATCTGAAATCATAGTACCATAAACATTGTTTTAACAATCATAAATTTTTTCTTTTCAATTATATAAGATTAATAGAATTAAAAAAAGACGGAATGGCTACTGTTGAACGATTTCTCTATAGATAATTTACACTAACCAAATACGGCTTGAAATAAATTAATTTCTAATTTAGAATGAGATCCCAGCGCTGGCTGAATATTTTTGTGTAGTGGCATTCATCGATATCTATGAACTATTTAATGCTGTCGCTAATGTCAGCCAAGGCTGAGGTCTTTAGCATGATTTGTATCATTAAAAAGAAATTAAAAATTAATTATTTCACACATCTAGAAATTTAATAGTTGTAATATCTTCCAAAAAATTCCAGATAGACAAAGTACAGCATACAAGACAGTTATGTAATATATGAGCTTTATTCTTACGTAATAAGTAAACGTCTCTCTGTCGCCGAAACTACTACATGTGAGAAAAAATTAACTAGATTCGTGGAGCATGATGATAAAATACAGTATCTAATATATTTTATGAATCTTATAAGAAATTTTCCTGCAGGAGTAAGATATGTTGAACTAAGTAGAAGAAAAAATAAGTAAAAAAGGAGGAGCAGAATAAGAAGAAGGAAGAGAAGGGGAAGGAAATGGCTAATAAGGAGTAGTAGAAGGGTTGAAAAAGAGGGGGAAAGAAACGGAAGAATATGTGGATTAAAGGTTATGTCAAATTCGAAATATTCCGATACTATTGAATCTGGCAATTGATTAGTTTATAAGAGTTGTCATTTTAGATTTCTACAAATAGGACTTTGCCCAGGTGCTTGACTGAGGGACTTATTGATTTATTGAATTTTATTGATAACTCAGTAAATATCTAATTAAAAAACTTACAGAATATCCATCGCCAGCAGCTAACCATGCATGACCTGTGAGTGTCGCAATCGTCATTAAGTGAGGATTTGGCAAACTTCGAGCGAGTTCTTTCATCTGAAAAGACAAATAGATATATACATAAATTGATAAGAAAAATGAGTGAAGTAGTTTGAACACAATTCAATTTCCCAAAAAATGCTGTTTACTCCCGTTATTCTCATTCTAAGCCAATTAAAAAACTCACTCATTTACATTAAAAAAAAAAAAAAAAAAAAACACTTTTAGAGTTAACTCCATGAATTCAGAAGTTTCTCAGTCGTTCAATAAACGTTTAGTGGCTCGATAACTTTTTGGAATACATAAACAAACTTGCGTTTTAGAACACTATAGATCTATCGAATCCATATCTCGATATAACCTTATATAAACCACAGAAGGTGTTCGCGCCAGTTCATTTGTGTACGAACTTTCGCTCTCTGGTAATTTGATAAGTGTAATTCACTGTTAGTTTCTGTACATACCGCTCGCAATGAGAGCGCCTCAATCGCCCTCTACTCTGGCCTAGCTTACAACTAAATGGTTTTCTCTTTGAGGGTAGATTGAGGATAGAGCAGCAATTAAATAATTGGATTTCGGAAAATTTCTTCTTCGAAATTAGCGATTTATTATGATTTTTCTTTTTTTCCCTTTGTGTTTTTTGAGTTTGAAGAGTTTATTGTGAGTTGTGATTTGATTTTATTGTAATAAAATTTGGAACTGGTACTCTCGCCTAGCGGTCAGGATTTTTCCTATGCTGGGTGATGCCAAGAGATTTTTATTTTCTTGTAAATTCTTATATTTGTAATAATTATTATCATAGCAAAGAAATATTTATTGTAATGCTTATATATTCTTTGGCAAATAAAATAAAATAAAATAGAATAAAAAAAAAAGTCAGTACGCTGTGAATTATGAGTCTGTCTAGTCATGAATGTTTCAATTACGCTGTAATGCCTTTCACCTCTGTCTTATATGTTGTACGTGTACTTTCATCCGGGTTAGCTCAAACAGTTTGCCAATTGCAGTGCGTGTTCATTGTTTATATGTTTTCCGATCGTAATCTCTTACAACTGTCTTGACGCCGTCCTCCCGTTACCGGTCCATGTGTGTTCCAAATCGCTACTCCTCTACAAGATCATCCGTCGCAGCAACAGGTAGTACCTCTCTATCTATTAATTTGTGTGTGTGGGCCCACCCCAAATTTCAGAGGTACTTGTCTACGACAACGTCGAGTCTATGCAGTTTTCACGTGCCAGCTTTTCAGCGCTTTTTTCTATGGGTGAGTCATTTTTACATTCAATTACCAGAAATTGAATGTTTGTATTTTGGCCGCGACAGAAGGTATATAACCTTCTATAAACCATGTATATAAAAAATGCATTCTATAATATTTATCTAATGTAGAAATTTATTGAATCTACTGATATTGAATGATCTATTCAAAGACTGAGAAACCTAAGAGTATTATTACTATGAATTTTAAGGTTGCAGCTTTTGCAAATGATCAAATTACACGGTAAAAGCTATCATATTCAGTTTAGCTAATCGTACCATGTGGACTAGTTGTTATAAGTGAGGTACAAGTGCACGAAGCAGTATCTGCCAGGGCAGAAACTTACTTTTATACAAGTCTTTAGCAGAACCGAGTTCATGTTTGCTAGCTTATTTATTACAGCGCCAACGGTCATAGCTTAGTATAGAACAAACCTTGAAATAGTTTGACTATTGTACGAGCAAATTTTTAAAAAGCTTAATGGAATTTGTTCTAACTGTTGTATCAGTTTCTTAGCAATTAATTTCTTATAATTTTAAGCTGCTTTCTTGTATATTGCTCACAAGATTTTGTTGAGTAAGTTCGACAGCAGATATTGAAACCTATATTGTAAAGTCCAGTTTTAAAACATACTCACATAACAGAGAACATCTGCCATAATCATTCGACCTTCTGCATCAGTATTGTTGATGCGAACCCGTTTTTTAGAGCGAGCAACAATAACTTCATCAGAAACATAACAATTTGAGCCCACACTGTTCCTCACCAAGCTCAGAGCACCAATCACCTTCAAATTAGCTGGCTTCAAATCAGATAGAACCTGTACAAGTAACAAAATCAGTTATTATTAATTCAATGAATTTTAGGGAATGCCGAATTGGCTATATCTGGAACTCACCGTATCTATGCTAAATGTCCTATGCTTATAAAATTGTTCTGAGAAGGAATTCAGCTTATTTGTTGACTAGAGGAACTCACTATATCTGGAATTCACTGTGTCAGACGGAGGAATTGCCCATATCTGGAACCGGTCGTATAGTCGCAAGCCGGAACTCACTGTTTCTGACGCCACAGCATCCTCACGCGTACTTTGACGGCTCCACAGCTCCAGGTGGGTCTAACCGATAGGGCGATCCCAACACCATTCGTCTATCCCAGTCATGGACAAACTGCCGATAAGCGCAGGGCTCACCACATCCTGCTATTTTAAATCAACATTTAAAAGTCACTAATAAGTATGCGCTTATTATTATACTTGGTATATTTTGGTTATTATTAGTATACTTGGTCATTATTATTTTATTAGTTAGTATTTAGTACTTACAGCCTCCCTAAATATGTATAAAAGCCAAATACCACTGACTGACTAATTCATCACAGCAATCTTCCATGACTAGGGGAAGCAATCTTCCACCACCACAGATGCTCTGTATTGTAGTCAGGAGGATTGGAGGAAGAGAGGAGAGTCGAACTAGCGCACAGCAGAAAACGTATTGTTACTTTTCTATTGTCGTTGTGAGAAACGGAGTGAGTGCTGCTATGTGGTGGGGGTGAATTGTAAGGGATAGAGCATCGGACCTCTCTCTCTATCTGCTGTCTTGACCAGATTTGGAAGTCTTTAGGTGTTTTATTCATTGGCGTGGCGACGCGGGGCGGGGGCGGGTTACAACCCCCTTGAACCTGTAAAAGATGCCCCAAAAACGAGTAGGGATGCATCAATAAAAATCAATTCTTGGATTTCTTGTTCCATAACGATCTGAGTTGTTAATATCAACTTATTATTGTAAATTTAACGACTTTTAGTTAATTTTAATTGTGAATAGATAATATTCTTACTCAATCTTGGCCAAACGTTTTCGAGTCATGGAAACTCATCTTCGAGGCGTCCTAGATCTTTATTATTCACAATTAAAATTGACTGCAAGTCGTTAAACTTACAATAATAAGTTGAAAAAGCAATAATATTGGTTACTAGAGGTAAAAAAGTTCTCATACTTTGAGTAAAAAATAATGTTATAGCTAAAAAAGCAATATACTGTAGTTGAAGTTACAAAGAGGATGGGGCAAACAGAGCAAGTTTCCCCGCGCCTCAATGTCAAGGGGTCACATCATTTGGCAAATGACAAAACAAAAATAAGGGACCTCCAGTTGCAAATTCATGAATAGGTTGAGTTATTACACTGATATTTGAAAATGGCAACCAAATTGTTTAAATTGTTTTACTGAATGCCTTAAGCTATAAAAGTATCATACACGCTTCCCGGATATAAAATGTTGGTTCTTCATGGTTAGAGAATGACATCCAATGATAAATAGCTGATATGATATAAGATAACTTTAATTTTCATAGCTGTTAATAACTGAAAACCGGTCCAGTTTGTTGTCGTGGTCCACTTAACCAGCCAACTGTAGAGTGGGGGTTCCACATACAGCGACTCACAGATACAACCAATTACGGGGGAGTATACATATAGTGGGTTCCACTTGCATGCAGATATAATGAGTTCCAGATACAACCAGTTACGGAGCAGTACACAGGCAGTTCCACTTGCAAGCAGAAAGTGAATTCCAGAATTCTGTTGGCCCGAATCTTAATCCAATGAAAGAAGTTTTACACAATTATTTTGGAAAATTCAGAAAAAAACAGAAATTGACGAGTAACTCGACATTTAGTTAACTGAGTATACTGCAAGACCATGTCCATGGTGCACCTTGGATGATCGATTAAATTATTATGGACAGTTAAGCCCAGTAGACAGTTCTTTGCTAGATTCTATACTAGATTATATACTCTAGTAATGTTTCATCATTGCCAAATACCAGTACAATAAATTGTAGGTAGCAATTATCTTAATATGCGAGTATCATAGGGTTTGAGAAAGGGAGAGTGAAAATTTGATACCCGACCAAAAAAAGCAAAACCTATTAAAAATAGTCTAACCTTCATGAAGCCGGCTACAGTAGCAGCCCCACACTTGTCTCTGGACATGCCCGCCATGGCACCCCCCACCTTGATGTCGGCACCACCAGTGTCATAAGTCACACCTTTACCAACAAGCAGAAGTGTTTCTGTCGCATTACCTGGATCATAGCTCAAATAGACTACTCTGCCTCTGTGCCGTTCTATGTCTAGAAATATTTCAATATAAATAGTATAAATACGGTTTAAAAGTTATTATATTAGTAATAATCAAATAGTTGTTCCATCAATTCTCATGAATATGATATAATGTAGAAAAATATTATTGTTTCGCTGATTTCTTAATTTTTATTCTGATTATAGAAGATGGATAACGACGCATCATGCAGAAGAGGATAGAGATGAAAGATTGCAGACAGAGATTGGTTGAGAGTCTGGGTATTGGAGATCAATGTCCAAAATGGGCTTTATTAACCAAACGAAGTGAGGTCTCCGCTTCAAGTCGACCCGTTTGCATTTCTCTGTCTGTTTGTAACGCATTCTCGGCTGAACGCATGAATCAAATTCTATGGAATTTTGCATGGACGTTCCTTTTAGGAATGCCCAGCGATGTATAAGAATTTTCAAAACTTGCTAGCATTTAAAGGTTATTTAAAATGGGGGAAATACAATACATCTTTATTGTCAATAAAATACTTAAAATACTTTATTGTCAATAAAATTCTTAAAATACAAAAAAAAATTTATCAAACAATTTCGCAATAAAATTAAAATTTCTTGGCACCACCCAGCAAGGGAAACCCTGTCCGCTGGGTGAGAGTATCTTGTACTATTATTAAGTTCCATCATAATATGAGATTTCAAGATAGTAGAGCTATGGCTCTCCGAGCCTTTCAATCATCTGGCCATGTTATTACTCACGAGCATAACAGTTTTGTATAAGAGAGCCCAAATAATTTCTAATTGAGTAAAATAACAAATCATTGTTGTGTAGATAATAAAATGTGGGCATACAGTAATTAATTATTCTATGAATTGATTCATCAAAAATATAATAGGCGTTTATGAAATACAGACATGAAATAGACAGCACAAATTGAACCAAGGGTTAGGTCAAATTCATTTCTGTGTTCCATATCTTGGGTCACATCATCAAGCTCGATTGTAGAATACATTATGTGATGATCTATATCAATTTATATACCCTTTTCATGGAACTTAGTAGTTTAAGTAAAATGGATAATCTTACCACTGGCAGCACGATTAACGGCAGCATAAAGAGGATATTCCTTTTCCAGAAACGATAGTTCATGTTCGACTTTCATTGATATTCCTGAAGTTGCAGGAAACGCTTCTTTGACATAGTCAACCACTTTGGGAGGAGCCATTCGTTCAGGATCTGCACCGCCAATATCGCGACATACACACCTAACAAGAAAAAATAAATTTGTAATTTCAAACATCCATTTATAAGGAGACATGAGAAATATACAAGCTCTGAAAACAAATAGAGCAACTTTCGTAGCACAGGCTACCCTTTACAGTATATCAGTCACAGTATATCCTTAACTTCGAGTTATCTCATAATAAAAAATAATAACGGCCTGTAGTGAGTGAAAAATTAAATTTAAGCGGCCTATGAAAAAATACGAGTATTTTCATGACAAAAAACAGTTGGCAGTCAATTGACCGAACGTAGTGAGGTCCCAGTTTCAACTCGACCGCTCGGCATTTCGTCTATCATTCTGTCTGTTACGCGAATACGGCCAAGCGCATTGACCGATTGCAATGACATTTTGTAAGAATGTTTCTTATTTCTAGGCCGAGCGATGCATTGTTATAAACTTACCAGATTGTTCTAGAACAGCTCTGAGGCTGTCATTGATCTATCAGAATATTTGACAGTTATTACACCATTATTGATAAATTACTAGAGATCGGCCTGTACCTAATATTAGACACTTATTTTGGAAGTATTAATTATTCTTCAAAGTAATTGAACGTTTTCAGTGACTAAGTCTGTACATATGTGTGTTACTTGTTGTGTGATAAATCTGTGGTGTGTTATTGTGTAAATAAATTTCTAGTGTTATTCTTACATTCTACCAGCATTATTTTTAGTAATAGAACCTGTAACAGTAGGCTGTGCATAAGACTTTTTTCAGAAAATGCGCCCTATCTCTTCAGGGGACCGATTATTGGAGTGTCTGACTTGGTTGCGGGTGGTTTTAACTTTACAACAAAAGTGATTTAATCCATGATAAAAATTCCGAAACCCTAACGGGGGAAGTAGAAGAGAGGAGTTCAAAATCGTTTGATTCGGTACTGCCTTTTCAACACAGTGGAATGGTATGTACTAAATTAGTGATAAACATACCATTAGGGAGTGGCGGTGGGGAAATTGACTTTTTCAAAAACGCATTTTATGGATAATTTCTGTCTTTTTTTGATTGAAAATGGAAGATAACTCTATTAGAAGAAGTTTGACACTGAACTACTCTCTAAAAATTAAAGCAGATTATAAATAAAGGGGAAGGGGGTTTGAGAAAATTATAAAATCGAAAAAATTGAGATAATTGGGAAATTCTTTTTCTCAGTAAATCATAAGAACTGGAAAATTCCATTCCAAAAAATTGTAAAAATAATCCCGTTTGAAGATGAAGGCTAAAATCTACATTTCACTGGAAAATGGGGTGTGAACAAATTTTGACTTTTCTGTTAATGGATCAATTTACTTTTTGTGATTGGAGGTAAATATCAAGAATATCATTCCCTTTAGAGTGAGGAGGCGATTGAGTCTTCTGTTCACGGAACTGCTAGTGCAAATATATACATTTAAGGGGCCTATCAAAAAAAAAAAAAAACGAATTTTATATCAAAAGTATTGCACCACCATTCATGCAAGATAAAAGGTATAGTCAGAGTGTTACAAAATAGGGCTTCCGTGGGCACTTCGATTATACTTCGATTAGTGTGGGAGTGGTGTCAATCTCTATGAATTATGAATAGCCGAACAAGAATGTCGATGGTGATAACATCAACTTGTGCACATTCGCCTAGAATTCAAGATGGGGTCCAAAATTTGCAGTTTCTTTATATCAACGGGAAATCGGTAATCGCTCAAGATATCGAATTAGTTTTTTCTAACCAAAATGTTTCTTACAAAATTCTCTACAACCTTTGTCTGAAACAATTTTTTCCAACACCCGTATTTCATTAGTTATAAATTTCAAAAACGAAAAATTAATTTTTTTATTCAAATTTTTGTTTTTTCCCTGTTTTTATCTTAGAGCTACACGGGAATGGTAAAATTGAATATTTTAGATCAATTTTTTCCCGAGCTTTAAATTGATGAAATATTTGTAAGGCTGTAGGTCCATTAATGTTGGCTAGAGCGTCACATGAAGAACGGCGCGGCACCTCTTTTACCGCAAATACGCCATAGGCCTAAAACGGAAAATGAGTTTTATTGTGGCTCGTTCGTGGTACAGACATAAGAGTGGTGTTGACCTCTTCGTTATCACTAAAAGAAAAAGAATATGTAATAAGTCCAAAAAACTATGTCACCATCAATAAAACAAGATTTGCTAAATTTTACGATACCGATTGCAATATGTTAAAGGTTAAATTGCAACCTTTGTCATTATATAGAGTTATAAAACCTATATAGGTTCATAGAATGATGAGAAAATATTCGAAAATTATCATAAAGCACCATATAGATATAAAATCAAGATGGCGAACAAAATTTTAAAATGTATCAATAGTAGGCTAAATACATTGAAATGTACGTACCATATCATAACTAGGTTATCAAATTCGAAATCGGCAATTAATCAATTTATAATGTCGACACACCCTGACATACAGCTTCATACAGCATACTCTGACATCTGTAGTTGTAAGTTTACTGGTTCCAAGTAATCTTTGGAAAGCAGATTTCCACGTAACAGTGTATAACTTTTCTTGAATTATTATTCATAGGAGATATTCACTTCCTTTACTTGTATGCAATTGAATAGGCTACTTGAATAGCTACCATTTTCCAATACTATATACCCTAAATATACTCTGAATTCAACCATCAAGACCAATTTTGTCTCCAATCCTTTGCCTGGAATCTTCTTCATGTCATAAATCAAGTGACTTTCTTCATTGTTACACGATTCGGTACCATATTTTTTTAGGTTGACACATTATAGTAAATTCCAATTAGTTTAATGTGATACAGGTGTATTAAAGTATGCAATTGAGTCATGCTGTATGCCATCTATTTTGGTTACAGTTCCCGAAACAGAATCATCCAGTCACTGACATGACTTGAAGACATGAAAAAGAAAATATCAAGTCAAGGTGACAACAAATGAACAGACACGACTTTAATAAATATATGAATGAATAGTCTAATAAGTGAACGAATAGTCAGTTGAAGTACTCTAATAAATTATGGACAAGCGAAGGCAGTGTATGACTCACTGAATATCTCCCACTAATTCAGGAAAAGTCGTTCATATTACTATAGGCCTGTACCCATTAAGGCTGTGCGACCGAAAAACAAAACTATTTTTAATAATTTTTTCCTCCAATAAAACTTGTTTACTAAATCTCTGACATATTATATACCAAAAAAACTTCAATATCTTTTTTCGTTTTCCCAATATTTAGCTTTGAAAGTGGCTATTTTGAGGTTTTAGGTACATGGCTTACGTGAGAACGAATAATGTTAAAAATTAGAAAAAAATATTGAACATTCTTCTCAATAGTATCTTTAATATAACATAATTTTCATTTTGAAGAGTCAAAATTTTTTAATTGCTCGTTTGCACAGGTTTTGCAATAGGAAGCAATAGAATAGTCGACAAGAAATTTATGTTAAAATGAAGCGGCGATCTGAAAAGTTTGCAATCTTCATGATCAAATCAGAGTTGCGGCGATCTCAAAAGGCATGCACCTTTAAAGCTCTGTAAAACGCTGTTTGGACTTGCTACGCACACAAAGCAGCTTTTTATGCGCCCGTACTCGCATTCTCGGGCAGGCGCGCGCGCGCCCCGGCACATAAGGCCCCACCACTCGACTTGTCTCGTTTCTTCCCTCCCGTGCCCCATCATAGCGACTGATGACTCATTGACACTTGCCCATCAAACCAGTTTCTGAAGCTAATTTGCCTGCAGCTCTGTTACATCCCCTTGCTATTATATTTTCTCCGTAATTGAGAATTTGTTCTGCCTATTATTCTGTTGATATCGGTAAATGTTTACATATTATTTGTGTTGCCTGTAAATTAATAACAGTTACAACTGTTGATTTTGTACATATCGGTACCATAAATGATTTTTTCTGCCTGATTCGTACCAGTAAAATTGTATTGTAAATACTGTAAAAATGCCTCGCAAACAAAACACGAGCAAAAGAAGTAAAATTCATTTATAAACGAAAAACTTCTAGTTTGTTGAAGGACTAGAAAGTTGAAAGGAAGTTGAAGTACTATTCAGGGCAATACAGGCTATCGATATGATGATCCTGAGTGAAACTACATGAATTCATTTGTATGATAGCTCATTCTATTTGTTAGAATGACTAGAAGTCTAAATCAAACTTGAAAACAGTTTATTGAGGGGAAAACAGTCACTCA
Source organism: Conomelus anceps (assembly GCA_948455865.1). Classification (NCBI taxonomy): domain Eukaryota; kingdom Metazoa; phylum Arthropoda; class Insecta; order Hemiptera; family Delphacidae; genus Conomelus; species Conomelus anceps. Next base: position 67,968,605 of record OX418217.1, on the reverse strand, counting down.
CTCCTAATAAGCATGTTTCATTTTTTTTTATTCTTTTGTTCTTCTACTGTATTTTGCTTCCCTAAAAACCCATTGAAAGCTAACTCCATCTCATTCAGCCCCCACTCGCCACCATTGACTGATGCCTCCTATTTAAAAAAATACTGAAATTGAAATAAGAGTTGGCAATATAATTAACTTTCTGTAATTATGTACTTGTTTGATATTGTTATTGAGCGGAATTTTTATTTGCTTATGTCCTTCCATCATTCAAAAACTGTTGGACAGATTTAGCTGGGGTTTTGCGCATTCATAACTGGTGATGATTTTAAAAGAACAATGTTTAAAAATTGAATGTTTGAATCATGATACGCTGAATTTTTTTTGTATATGAAGTAGCTTTATTATAAAAAATATTTTTAGCTTGCCGGTCATTATGAGACCTATGTGGCTTGATGTGAAAAGTCTTCGCCACGCCTATCACAGTAAAGGCAGTCGTAGGCCTAATGCGATAGTTATTCAGCCTACAAAATATTATATGGAACGATAAATAGACGATAAGGTCATAATAACTAGTAGTGTAGTAGTTTTGTGAACAGAAGACCTCATAAGGATGCTTGCAAAGAGGAATTTACTCCATGTACTCAATGATAATCACCATCACAAAATTAAACACATTCATCAGACCTAACCCTTGATTAAATTCGCGTACAGTAGTCTATTTTTACATGTCTGGTTTTTATAAAAGGTCACTCTGTATCACATCAAAAAGGCTGTAGTTTCTTTTTGCGAGACAGTTGGTTGCACAAAAAATTGGATTTCAGATGTGTGATGATTATAAATGAGTTTATTAAACAATATTAAATAGATTTGTATATAATTTACTTAGTAATCACTTAATTATACTTTATTAGAATATTAGAAATTAATCAAATATGAATGATATCTTTATTCATATGAATAAGGCTCAACGAGATGAATAACCAGATGTTAGGGCTATCTATGGATGTGATTCCAATTGCGTAATTATGATGGATCTCATTTTAAAAATCATATGTTGCAAAAGAAGAAGGCTTGGTTGCCTTTCTTTTTTCTTATAATTATCCTTTAAATGCAACACTATTTTTTATGTATAATGAATGTTTATCAGTGGCGTAACGTACACCCCCGCAGACCCCGCGGCGCGGGGGGGCCCGGGCTATAAGGGGGCCCGGAATGAAAATATATTTTTTCAAGAAATGGCCCGTGCCCAGACTGAAATAAAAAATTTTTTCCAAAAGAAATAAAACTGAAACACTGAAGGAAGAAAGAAAGAATGAATTGGCTAAATATTGTCAGGCCAATGTTTATTGTTTACTTTATCAATTAATTCCCAGATAGCAGATAATTCGCAGATAGTGAAGGAATTCAGAAGCAGGATGTTGTGACTTCGGGAATGGAGACATACCGAGGACAAAACACTCTTCAAACAAACTTATCTAGACTGTTATAAATCATGACGGCTATGTCTCCACAGTGCAAATATTAGAGGAAATTAATATTATTTTCCCATCGAATTCCTCAATGTATATTAGCATATACGAAGTAATGGAAAGTGGGGGGTTGTGTAGAAATTAAAGTCAATATTTTTCTTCATACAGTATTTTGAATTCAGTCTTTTTTGAATCGTCCTGTTGGATACACTTGTCCGGTAAATTGACCTAGAGTAAACCGTATGTTTATTCATTATTGAGTTCGTGATCGTAAATTTTATTATTTGGAGTGCCATTTTTTTTTTCATTTCTATTCTATTTTTCAACATGCTGCGTTTATGGTATTGTGATGTTGTACGGTCATGCTTTAGTTATTTCTATTTTTTATCGACTAGTACATTTTTAAACAATATGCTCAGAAGGAATATTTATACCTATGATATATCTGATAAATTACGTGATTATTGTATAAGTATATAAATAATAGTTTTGGAACAATTGTCAGTTCTCCCAACGCAGTTGAATTTTTTCCTTATAATAGGATCAAGTACTGTATAAGTAGTTTACGTTTTCTATCTTCTGTCTCTTAAGAATAAATTTCTTAATTTTTCTCTTTTCCTGACTTAGTAATTTCGCGGTAATTTAGATAAAATGTCTTTTTATTAAAAATTGAACCTGTGTCCGTGTCTGCAAATGAGGCGAATTCTGAGAGAACACATTTTCTGGGAAAAGGAGCGAAGGTGCTAACAAGGAGGATGTGAATGTGGATCCTATGGAAGACATAAATTTCAAGGTTTCTAGGTTTCAAGATTAATTATTTATAATATAATCAACTCTCAACTATTTCCATCTTTCAGAAGCCCGCACGCTACAGCCCAAATCATTAGACTTGCCCCCCTTGAAACATGATTGAATTTTAAAATTTAATTTATAAAAAGGTGTTTAGTTCTTACATAATTAACTGCCCACAAAATAATTATGCAAGTTTTTCAGGGAGGGGTGGGGGGTGGCAAGGGTGAGGGGGGATATTTATATGATCTTGAGGGGCCCGGAAAATCGGTTGCGGGGGGGCCCAACTGGAAAACGTTACGCCACTGATGTTTATACAGTATATATTCAATTTTTTGATGGTTATACACATACATGTGCATTACTAAGAGTAACATTCATGCCTAATTTCAGATAAATCGGTTCACGCGTTCAGCCGTAAATATGTTACAAACAGACAAACCCAAAATTAAACACATTAAACCCAAAATTAAACGGTCGACTCGATACAGAGACCTCTCTTCGTTTGGTCAATTATTGTGATTGCATATCATATTATTTTTCCAAAGCAGGAGGAACGAATGTGTATGCTTGTCTGTGTTTCAAGTACAGTATCAATAATGTAGACGTCCATGTTGACTAATGCTGACAAGACGGCCATAATTGCGATTACTTACTTCCGTATTGCAGATTAGAGTATTTAATTTTCCCAAGAAATATTTATTTTTCTCTTCCACACTCCCTCATGCTCTTTCTCTCTCTTATCAGACCTAACAATATATCTTTGATTAATAAACCTATCAATCTATCTTTCATTCTCACTCCCTCTCATTCAGTGTGTATGTATGCTTTTTTATATTTTTGTGTACTAGTGAAAGATGACGTGATTTTTACTCTACAGAATTCTCATTTCCAGTCGGCTAATTTAGTTGGCTCACTATAAATTATGCTATTTCCATTTTTAATGTTTGACCGAGCGAACCGAGCTCTCAGTTTTAGCTCGAGCTTGGCATTTGGTCTCTTCGATATTGATTGATTGTTATGATTTTTTGCATGCATGTTCCTTATTGAGCAATGTGTGTACAGGTTTTTTCCATTGTTGACCCCCATTTTTTATGGGGGCCCCAATTCATCCCTCATTATTGGTGTGTCCTGAACGAACCGGAATGATTTTAAATGAAAGTTTACTTGATTTTAATGTTAACTTCACCCGAGAACAAAATCAAAAAATCTCGAAGGGGGTCAATTTAGAAGGGGATCAAAAAATTTAAAATATTAAGTATTATAATACTTAATATTAGTATTACTAATACTTAATATTAGTAATACTTTTATATTTATAATATAAATATTATAAAAAATTATTTTTAACATACAATAGAGCTTTTCAAGTGGAATAAGATTTGATAGGAGAAAGTTTTGAACAATTGACTTCTTGGGGATGGTGGTGGCTGAATATCAGAAAATGATGCTTCTGAAAATCAATTTTTTCAATCAAATTTTGAAAATCAACTAAATCCAAATCATTTTTTGAGATTATATCTTTTTATTACAGAGTTTAATACAATGTAACAATGTAATATATATAAATAAAATTAGAGTTTTGTCTGTACATTTATCAGAATTGTATATTTTTTGGTTATTTTTACGTTTTATACATTAAATAAGCCGAAAATAGTCTTATCTCACTTTCTGTCTGTCTGTCTGTCTGTCTGTCACGGCCCCAAAGGCATTTTACGCGGCATTTCTCCTCAAAAACGAGAGCATCGATCGGGATTTTAGTTATTGAACAGTATTGAAAACATTATTGACAATGTCTTTAGCTATAAAAAACTAAATTATAACAGAGTAATAAACGTTTAAAAACCAAGTATTGTGCGATTTTGGATACATTTTACGCGGCCTTCTACTGAAAAACGAGAGCATCGATCGGGATTAAAGTTATTTATCAGTATTGAAAACCTTTTTGACAATGTCTTTAGCTATAAAAAAACTAAATAAACTTTTTTTTAACAGAATAATAAACGTTTAAAAACCAAGTATTGTGCGATTTTGAATACATTTCTTCTAAGTTTTATTACTACATAAGAACAAATCACGTAATTTATCAATCAGCTGTTCTCAAATATAATCTGAATGGTGGGCCCTTCGCGGCGTTATTTACGCTGTCTGCTTGTGTAGTCGGAGCATTGCAGTCTTTTAGGAAACATATGACTGGTGAATCAAAGCTCATTTTATGTTTCATCAATTATTTCTTTGTTGAAAAAACAAAATTTTCTAATTTAAAATTAACATTTTAGGAAGGTGCGGTTTGTGCTAGGCTCTTAGGAATTCGCCAGGTAGCACTATTATTACCACATAAGAACAAATCACGTAATTTATGATGATATATCAATCAGCTGTTCTCAAATATTCTCTCTGATAACTGTCACTGAATTGTTTACGTTCAAAGTTGTTTACTAAGCTGCTAACAACTTCATGATCGTTGCTATCAAAAAAGCCGAAACATATTTAGTCATATTTCTAAACATAATCCGTACGAAGGACGGGTAGCTGCTAGTACAATACAATAAGTGTAACGTTGAAACTATTTTTAGTTTTTATATAAGGAGAGTTTTTGCATATCGTTACAATATCAAAATGAAACCCTATGGGCTTAGTACTCATAATTCAGCCTTATTTGCTGAATTATAGAAGACCAATAACGATCAGCTATCATATCGGAGCGATGTGCAGTTTCTGCATTGAAAGTAGAAGAATCCCCTTGTTTGTACAGCAAATTTTAGAAATATCTGTTAGTCTGAGAAAAAAAATATATATAATGTATAAAAAATATACTTTTACTGCCACGTTTTCTCAGCATCGGGGTGAAATTTGAACATTTTTCAAATATAAATCATAAATTTGATAAGAGAAAATTCTAGGACGAGCGCAGCTGTGTTCGTATTTAAAAATGAACAAGTTAATCTTGAAAATCCTCCTTTATCTAACATTACAATGCATTATTACTACCCTCCTAATTTTTAATAATTTTTTATATAGCTGCACACGTCATAGCTCAGGGATAGTGAGGGACTCTGGACAGTACTAAAAAAAAGGATTATGATAGTTCAGGGTAAATCAGAAAATTTCAGACCATCCTCAGGGGGATATTACACAATCGTTTATTTTATCAAATTAGGCTATTTGATCAAATCTAGCCTCAAAATTCAGTTATTTCTTAATTTTTTGCTGAAAAATGTAATGGCGAACTATTAAATTTCATAAAACTAATTACTTTCATTGAATAAAACAGAAATTCTTCCTAAAATATTGCTAAGCAATAAATAAATAAATAAAAGATGAGAACGATCTGTGATAAAGATCCAATAAAGATTGTGTTATTTGACCCGAAGAAAGTTAGAATAATCTGTACAAAACCAACAGTTTGTTCTAATATAAAGAGTGAGGCAGGCTTGCCATGAAAACAGTGGTCATCATTTCCTAGTCGTGTAGAAGCGCAGGAAGAAGTTGTATTTGTATTAGGTGCAGTGGTGAGTTCGGAAGAGTACGTTGGAGAGAGGGGTCTAGAGTCTAGAGAATGATTGAGTGGGGGGTTGGTGACGTTACTGTGAGGGGGGTAGTCTACTCACACACATGCAATCCGTCACAACAGACTTGGCAACAATAGTCGTCGCACTGCCTTAATATACATCTATATAATTTCCATCGATTTCTTGGATCCACCAAATTTAACACTACGTCAGTTTGAGATATGAATACTTGTAGTGTATGGACATTTATTAATGGCTGGGTTCGAATTCCTTAGATTACCTATAGTGTAATAATATAGTTATAGTTATATGACATATTTAAATGTATTTAGCCCACTTTTGAGGTCCCTAAAGAAAAAATTCGAAATTTTGGTCGTCATATTGATTTTATGACTACGATGCTTTATGATAATTTTCGAATATATTTTCATCATCTTATCATGCATCTTATCATGGTTCCTTGCATTTTGACAAATACTAAATTGAAACCAAATTTAGCAAATTACGGCCGCCATCTTGTTTTATTGATGGAGACATAGTTTTTTGGGCTTATCAACATACTCATTTTAGTGATAACTAAGAGATTGGCAACACTCTTATAACTTCACCATGAAGTAGCCACAAAGAAACTCATTTTCCGTTTTAGGCCTGCGGCGTATGTGCGGTAAAAGAGGTGCCGCGCAGCGTGCAAGCCCTTCTTCATGTGACGCTCCAGTCAACATTAATAGACCTACAGCCTTACAAATATCAATTTAAAGCTCGGGAATAGATCTAAAACATTGACATTTGCCATTGCTGTGTATATCTGATAAAAAGTCATCGAGAAAAAACAAATATTTCAAGCCAAAAAAATATTAATAATTTTTCGTTTTTGAAAATTTATAACTCATGAAATATGTGTTTTGGAAAAATTGTTCTCGACAAAGTTTGTAGAAAATGTTATAAGGAACATTTTAGTGAAAAAAACCCATTCGATATCTTGAACATCTTTGTAGTGCTGGAATGTAGTCCTTTGAGTGTTCTTTGTATCTTGTATTAAATAATCTGCCTGTTTGTCCTATTTAGTACTTGGGGTATGTGTTGCATTTGAGCTTATATATTCCTGGTTTGTTGAATTTATGAATTGTGCTGTTTGTTAGGTGAAATCTTTTTTTTTGAGCTGGTGTTTCAGGTTGTTTGTTGTTCTGAATGCTGTGTTAAATCCGAATTTGTTGCACAAACTTGCTGCTTTTAACTCCATGATCCATAGACTTTTAAATAATGTTTCACTATCACAAGCTGACCACCAAGAAGAAATAAATACTATCAAATACTTAGCACAAGAAAACGAATACAACAAAAATCTAATAGACAGAATCCTAAATAAAATACAAAAAATATAAAACCTGCAAACCAAAGCAGATTAATCACACACATATTTCAACAAAAAATAGCACACATCTTCCAAAAATCCGGATTTAACACAGCATTTACAACAACACACAGCCTCAAACACCAGCTCCAACAAACAAAGCTCACCTAACAAATGTATCCCTCCAGTAAAAGTGAGTGAAAATCATAAATTAAACAGAAATACAGTGTCCGTGAGGTTGACAACACTGGTTGCAGTTGAAAAGTAATAAGTGATTTTACTCTGTAAATATTCAAGAAAAAGTGTTAGATATTGCATATGTAAAAGGTTTTCATTGAGTTAGATCATATTTATTAGCGTTTACCTTTCGGATGAGTAGTAGCAAGACGCATCAGTTGGCACATTTCGTGAGTAACGAGTAATTATTAGTTCCTCCACTTCTCTAGGTCACTAGTCATTGTTTTTCGGTCATTATTTTTTCAACGTAGAATAGCATCGAGTTCGATCAAGAATTGTACTTTGATCTCAAGGAAGGCCAACAAACAAATTATAAATTGACCGAGACGAGTAAAAAAGGATTCGTGGGAATTTCTCCCAAGCGCAATAGTATTGAAGCATTTCGCTCCATCTACCGAGCAGGTTAAAAACTAACTGCGATCCTTGTTATATAGATAAAATGTCCATTCATTCATTGTGTAATTGATTAAATTTTGAGTTATCTTATCGTTTGGGAGCAGTACTAAAGTGTGAAAGAAGCCTCAATCTTATCACTTCGTCACTTGTGCTTTGTGATTTGTCGTTGAGTTGACTGCTCGATTCAATTCTAGTATTGAAAAATAATAATTATTATTCTCAATTTCATATCTCTCACAGAATAGAAATAGATTCGGATAATTTCAACTAAAAACCTCCATTCATCTATTTTCCAATTGTATTTGACCCATACTTCAGGAGCTTCCTATTCTCAGCCAATGCCACGATAGCTCTCTTGGCGCATCCCATATTTACCCGTATTTTCCTATCCTTCTGTTAAATGCAGCAAAAAATCCAATAAAATCTTAATTGTGTGAGAATAAATTATTTTAGTCATTCAGTATTATATTGTAAGTGTATATTTTAGTTTTTTAACCTACGTCATTATTTGTTGATGACCTAAAAAACATCAGAATAATAAGTTGGAAATTTAACAAATAAATAATAATTATGGATACCGAAGATTTGATTGTCATGCTGGATAAGTTCAAAACTGAGCTCAAACAGGAGATAAAATTGGAATTCGATAAAAAATTGGATACTGTAACGGATAGGTTCAGAGACATGATGAAAGAGCAGCTGTGTTGTTTAAATGCGGTGGTAAGAGAGCAAGAAGGAAAGATAGCTCAGTTAGAGAGGAAGATTAGAGCTAGAAATGTCATCATTGGAGGAGGATGGGAAAGAAGATTTAGAAAACGTCGTTAGCAAATTGATTAGGGAAAAACTCAGTGTTATGATTGAAAATTCGGAGATAGATTACGTTAGAAGGTTAGGAAAAAATAAACCGAACAGCATGAGACCAATAATTATTGCACTATCAACTCAAAGGAGAAGAATTGAAGAATTAAAATGGAATTGGGCTGGTCACATCGCAAGACTCCAAGACGGTAGGTGGACAAAGTCAGTAACCGGATGGGAGCCAACTTGGAGGAAGAGGAATGTCGGCAGACCGAGAGCCAGATGGAAAGACGACATCGTTCGGGTGGCAGGGACTGGATTAGGCTAGGCATACACCGGTTAGTCATGACAAGGCAAGACACAATTAGACAAGACAACTTTAGACAAGATTAGACTAGACGCATTTAGTCATGTGAAAGCAACACACACCAGTCAGTCACATTAGTCATGAACAAGATGCAGAAGAAATAAAAATAGCAGAAGAGTGAAGCTATCTTTTTCAATAATGAGATCAATAAATTAGTATGCTTTGATTCAATAAAACTCGACTTTATAAACTTTGGGTCTGTTCTTGACTATTAAGTACAATCATATTTCATTTCAAAAAATTATTTGGCAAGTTTTGAAGGAGAAATTATATTCCATGCACTATAAAACTCTTTCCTGAATTGCTGTAGTTGCCTGACGAACAGCATCTTTCCATTCTTTATTACGGTAGCAACAATGAAAATACGATCTATCAATAATTCGTCTCTTGAATTAACTTTTAGCATGTATACTTCATTTTTTATTCACCCCCACAAGAAATAGTCCACGGGGGTGAGATTCGTATATCTTGGTAACCAACTAACAGGCCATCTTCGACCAATCCATCTGTTATCAAACTTCTCATTTAAGAATTCTATTACACGATTTGCACAGTGGGTTAGAGCTCCGTCATGCTGAGAGAACATTGTCATACGTTTTGAAAGTGAGACGTCTTCCAACAATTGAACTAACAAATTGTTTTGTAAAAAGTCTAAATAGCTTTCTGCATTAACACGGTTTTCTAAAATAAATGGGCCAATTAAAATATCATCAATGAGGCCATACCAAACATTTACCGAAGAGCGATTCTGAAAATTACTTTCCACAATAGAAAATGTATTCTCTTTTGACCATTCATGAAAGTTATAGGAGTTGGTAATTCAGTCTCTGTTGAACGTTGCTTCAATTAACCTTTGTTTAGTTTTCGTTAGAGACGAATATTTGAGAGAAGTATTTGTTTTTTGTTAGATTTATTTCAGATTTTTCAGAATTAAATTCTCTACAAGTTTTGTATCCAAATTTCATGCATTTATTATTCATTTAACAAAGTTATTGTTCTTCAAAGCTGAAAAAGCGTGTTTTTAGGCACAGAATTTTCTGTTAAACATCATAATATCATAAAAACTACTGAAGATAGAGTTCTGGGATCTATTTTATTCGTTTTTTCAGATCAAAAGCCATAAGAGATAACTTTCAGATATTTGGTCCTAGTCATAAAAAGCCATAAGAGATAACTCTTAGATATTTGGTCCTTAATTTACCTTCCCGGAATTTTAATATGACTTTCTTTTACCGAGGGTACTGAGTTCTGGGCGAAATCTTTCACTCAGTATAACTCGCTAATGAAGCGTTTCCGGACATATGTTTATTAGAAATTTGTTTCTTATTTTTAGTTCTAGAATCAGTTGCCGAAGTTTGAACCTTTCCTCCTGAAACACCCTGTATATACAGTAGAAACAATTAGTCTGGGCGCGTGGCTCTGGTTTCATTACTAGCCGTCCTGTAAAAGTTGACTAGTTGACCTTGACATCTGCAGCGGCGCACGGGCCACATGTTTTTAGAAATGAGCGATAAACACTCCCCTCGCCATGGCTGACTAACAAACGGCCGTGCGCCCAGACTAATTGTTTCTACTGTACATTGCCGGGCCTAGGAATAAGGAACATTCCTATGAAAAATCATAACAATTGGTTTAGGCATTCATCCATAATCGTGAGACAGAGAGACAGACAGAGAAAATGCTGATTGTCTTAAAGGATAGACCTCACTCTGTTCGGTCAATTAGATTGTTCATCAAGTATTTCGTCATGGAAAACATCACAGATTAATTTTACAATTTCATTCATGAGCTAAAGAATAAGCCAACTCCATATCTAATCAACACCTATCTTGCTCTAAAGTTTAATATATTCAGATATGCAAAGCGAGTTGTCAACCCCCCAATCCCCTTATTTTTAATAAATTACTTGCTTGCATAGGAGTCAGTCCAGTTAATATTTGTATTTTGTTTTGAGATATGAGTTACAGGTAAGATGTCAAATTGGTATGTTTAAATAGATATACAATTCTATTTAGAGTGAGTAAAACTTTCATTTCAATCAACCTGAGCTACGCAACCGATTACATAGTTGGCGCACACGGTTACAAAAGTCCAAGTAGGAAACCAAGATTAAAAGCTACAAAATATCATAGTCGAGAAAGGGCATTATAAACTGACCTTCCATTCTCTAATGCAACAGCATATTTGAAGAATGAATCAGCATTGCTTCCTTTGTAGCCCCAAACACCCAGCGATTTAATTTTTGGATTTTTGTCTGGACAATCTTCACGAAATTGGATGCACTGAAAAATGGAAAACTTTATCAATTTCAACTTTAAATTAATACAATAGAATCTTTTTAAATCATATTATAAACACATTTGGAAATACTGTATTTTCAAGAGCCGTTGAAGAACTATAATTCTTTTGTAATACGTATGGGCAAGTCGTCAAGTTATGAATCTAAACCGGTTATTGTAATTATTCATGTATGTATATTTTGGCTGTGAATTGTCTTGGTCCAACAAGCCGAACAAGGTTCGAGGGATGAGGTAGTTTGCAATTTCAGTAAGCCAAGCCCATTGGAACAGTGCTAATGCTCTATGCTTGACAGTCTACCGTCTACCCTCACCACATGGTCTGGCTACAACGGTGAGTTAATTTGAAATCAAACTTATTTTACTTTGAAGCACTAATTTAACAAATTCTCCAGCCAATTTTTGAAAATGCATTACCATTCCCTAAAAATTGGAAAAGTGGATATAGCAAGATAACAGATAAATAAGCAAAGGGATAATTATTGATACTCGACATAAATTGAAACAGGAAGCTTACCAGATACAGACCTTCAAAGGCACCCAGAACACATACTAATTGTGAATATTCAAATTCTGATGCCTGAGGTAAAACCAAAAGGGGGTTTTTGGATCCAGCCTTAATTGCTCTGAAAAAGTAATTGCATGAAAAAATCAATTTCTATGGAAACGTGTTTTCACTCATCTCAAAAATAAATAATAGAATATAAAAATAAATTGTGTGACATTAAGTAGAATCCTGAATGCTTTAAATGTTGTGGAATTGAGAACTACAATCCTCACAAGAGGTTGTCAAAAAATATCACAGTCAACTCCCGATTATCTGGGATCATCGCTGGCAGGATCGTCATAGATAATCGAAAATCATGGTTAAAGCAGCACGTGTCATAATGAAGGTATTTCAGGTTTCCAGCGATCCAAAATTGCGAGAATACCGGGAAGAGTACAAGGAATTCATAAAACTATCCTTAAAAATTACTAATAATGAAACATTTCTTCGCATCCACCCGCTTTCGCATTTCACTTCCCCCGCCCAACCACGCACAGCAGGATACCGGTTAATCCATAACCTGGACAATTTGATCCCGGATATTCAGGAGTATTCAGTTGTCAAAGAAATTAACAAATTCTTGTAGCTATTAGTTTTTGATAGTTTTACATGATCTTGATTCGTTTTTTTTTCTAAACAGAATTCAAGTTTTTTTTAGTTTTTAGGGATAAAATATGGTTTTTAAAGGTTTTGCCTCCAATTTACCTTAAAATCCCTCGTTTGACAGCTTCACCAAGGCTTCGAACATCATGATAGTCTGTTAAAGGCCCGGTTGGAGAATAAATCAATCTACCAGCAGGAAGGCTCACTTCTAATAATCCTCCTTCAGTGAATAAAGCATCATCGAGCTGTAAATATATTATACAATTCAAAAGATATAGCATCAAATTATAACAATGAGTTTTTAAAAAATGCATATTTCAAGTTCTTAAAAAATACAAATTTTATTCCTAAAAATGAATGAAAAAGTAAGTTTGGATATTAATATATATGTTAATATGTGTGTATATGCAGGGTGTCCCACGAGTAACCGACAAACTTCTAAGGTGGTTTCCTCTCGTCAAAATAATGAAAAAAGTTTATATAAACATATGTCCGGAAATGCTTTGTTAGGGAGTTACGGCTAGCGAAAGATTTCGTCTGATTTTCTGGGAAAGGATGGAAATAAAGCCAAACTGATTTTTTGTGGCGTTAAGTTGGGTGTTCCCCTCCTAAGGAGTACAAGACCTTGTAGTTGGTGGAGGGGCTTGCGTGTTCCAATGACCCTGAGAGCTATGCCGGCGGTAGTTTAACTACTGGTAGGGCCTCCCAAGCCGGACAGGTCAAAGGGTAGGAGCCAGACTAAGAAGTACTCCAACCCCGGCGTGTTGGGCTAATCCCCCATACGTTAGTTAAAATCGGATTCAGAGAACATTACCAAGCCTCGGAACAGGACAGGATAAACGGACAAATAAAAGGACTTGCTTTAATAGATTTGGAACACGGAATGTTGATACAGATTATAGAAAGGAGATAGAATTGGCTAGGAAAAATAAACTAAGGTTTGGAATATCGAACATACGTACATTGACAGGAAAGGAGGTGGAGTTGGTAGAGAAGATGCAAAGGCATAAAGTGCAATTGTTAGGGATAAGTGAGGTGAGAAAGAAGGGATCTGGAAGAGTAGAGCTTAAAGATGGATATATAATGGTATACTCAGGAGTGATCATGCAAAGCCGTGCTAAAGAAGGAGTAGGGGTGGTGATGACACCTGAGACTTTCAATAGAGTTAGTGATTGGCAAGCGGTAAGCCCCCGGTTAATGACAGTAGATCTGGACTTGGAGATGAGATTGACATTTGTGCAGGTGTATGCTCCCACTGAAGATTCGAACGTACAGGAAAAGGAGGAGTTCTACTCAGCTTTGAATGCCATTGTAGAAGGGATTTACAGTCGAGGAAGGCAGGTTGTTTTAGGTGGAGACATGAATGCCCGAATAGGAAATGATTGGGTACATTCCCATGGAGTTATGGGGCCTTTTGCAGGAGAGCAGAATAAGAACAGTAATGGAGAAAGTTTGCTGGAATTTTGTGTAGACAATGGTTTGCTGATTGGAAACACATGGTTCAAACATAAACATATACACCAGATCACCTTTGAGGCCGAAGGGAGAGCAGCAAAGAGTATAATAGATTACTTTCTGTACAGTACAGAGATGAGGAGAAGAGTGACTGATGTCAAAGTAATAAGAGGTGCTGAACTGGACACTGATCATAGGCTGGTGGTGATGGATCTAAGACTGAAAATACTGGTGAAGGAACGTGTGAAAAAGTATAGTAGGCTTAATGTCAGGAAATTAGAAGATCAGCAAATCCAAGAACTGTACTGCCAAAGAATTGCAGAAGAATTTATGTCTCTACTAGAGGACATTAGATGACTTATGGTATGAAATTAAAAATAGAATATTGAAGGCTGCAGAGCTAATATGTGGAAAGAAAGTAGTCAATACAAAGCTGAAAAGAACAAGATGGTGGAATGAGCAAGTAAAGGAGGCTGTTAAAAGGAAAAAACTCGCATGGAGAACATATCTAGCTGGAAGAAGACAGGAAGATAGAACTATTTATGTTCAGTGTCAAAGGCAGGTGAAGCATTTGGTTCGGGAAGCTAAAGCTCAGTCATGGGAAGAATTTGGACATGATTTAGAAGAGAAATATAATAACAATATCAAGACTTTTTGGAAGGTAGTAAAGGGTCTGAGAGGAAGAAGAGTGAAGGATGTGAGAAGTATAAGAAATTCAGATGGCATCCTGGTATCTGACCAGAGGGAGGTTATGGAGACCTGGCGGCAACACTATGCTGATAAGTTTGCTAGTGAAGAAGATGAAAGGGATGTTGAGCAGGTTGAATTAGATGAACAACAGAGAGAGGAAGTGTGTGGAGAGATAACGATTGAAGAGATAAGGTCTGCAGTAAAAAGTATGAGAAGGGGCAAAGCTGCTGGAATTGATGACATAGTACCAGAATTCATCATATTTGGTGGAGAAATATTGAATCAAGCTCTAAGAAAACTGTTCTGTCTCATATGGGAAGTTAATAGAATACCTAAGGAATGGGAAGCTAACATAATTATTCCTATACATAAGAAAGGTAGCCAGTATGAGTGTGGAAATTACAGGCCTATCTGTTTAAGTGGTACTGTATATAAGCTATACATCCGAATTTTGGAAAGAAGGCTACGAGTGGTACTTGAACATCAGATAGAGGAAGAGCAAGCTGCATTCAGGCCGAATAGACAGACCCAAGATCAGATCTTCTGCATAAGGATGATTGTGGAAAAGTGTTTGGACAGAGGACGAGACTTGTTCTTAGCATTCCTAGATCTAAAAGCAGCTTTTGATTCAGTGCCCAGGAAAGAAATATGGAGAGCTCTACAGGCAAAACTAGTTCCTAATAGATTGATAAAAAGAATCAAAAGTGTGTACAATAAGCCAAAAGGGATTGTTAGACTTAACGGAGAAGTCTCAGATAGTTTTGAATTATTAAGAGGAATAAAGCAGGGAGACAGTCTAAGTCCACTGTTGTTCATAAATTACATGGATGAGGTCCATAAAATTTGTAAGAGACGGACCCATAGAGCAACAGTAGGATACTGGAGATTGCGGCCGATCATGGCTCAGGCCCTACTCTATGCAGATGATATTGTGCTGATAGAAAAGCTCCGAAGTGCCATAGTGGAATGGAAAGAGGAACTAGAGAGAAAAGGGATGCACCTCAACATTGATAAGAGCAAGGTCATGCATGTTGGGAGAGGTGAAGAGCAAGATTTGGAGATTCAGTGTGATGACAAGAGAATGGACCAGGTCAGTGAGTATGAGTACCTTGGGGTGATAATTGATAGGAATGGGAAAATAGACCAGGAAGTTCTCAATCGGGTCAAAAAAGCACACCAAGTGTACTACTCAATAAGCAATACAATTGTGGGCAAGAGAGAGATAGGCAGACGTGCAAAGTTGCAAATAATTAAATCTGTATTTTTGCCCACAATGATGTATGGAGCAGAAAGTTGGGTCACTTTGGATAGGCATATGAGTAGGGTCACTGCAGCAGAGATGCGGTTTCTCAGAAGAATTATAGGGAAAAATAGGAGAGACCGCATCAGAAATGAGACAGTTAGACAAGATTTAGAGGTGAGACCGGTAAGTGGGCTCCTGGAGGAGAGACAATTGAAGTGGCTCGGGCACGCAAGTAGAGCAGAGGAAACTAGAAAGATAAAGCAGTTCCTGGAGGCCAAACCTGAAGGAAGAAGACCGAGGGGCAGACCACGATTAGGATACCAGGAGTATATGGAGAGGATTGGAAGGGTGCGAGGAAAGAGCTGGCAGGAGATGAGAAACATGATGAGGGATAGAGTTGTCTGGAGAGGATGGACCGAGGCACAAAACCACCCGACGCTGAGAGGCAGAAGGGTTTGATAAAGAAGAAGAAGAAGAAGTTGGGTGTTACATTTATTGGATTTTATGTAAAATGAACTGAAAAATTGAATAAAACACGTCCCAGACCTCTAGAACCACCCATATCTGATATATCAGACAAAATAAGCAAAATTCGGTCTCGAAAAACATGCTTCGTTTAGATTTGATCTACATTAACTTCATTAAATGGGTTATAAACACGGAAACTTTATAAACAAAACTTGTAATGAATTTAATTCTGAAGAGAATAGTGTAAAATAGGTTTATAATAAACAAACAGAAAGTTTAAAAAATTAATGTTTAATTAAATCAACACATACGAAAAATAAGACAGCAGCAAAACAAAAATGAAACAAAACATTTTAAGACGCTGCGATTCAGTACATTTTAATTACTGAAGAGGCATGCGGTTTATTCGCAAATACAGTATTCATTCAATTAAATAATGACAAGAAATTCACTGTATAAGAAAAATTGTTGGTTGAGAAATGAGATGATAAAAATACAGCGTCAAGTGAAATGCTTTTAGTTTATTGAAAATCAAGAATTGGCAGCACTTTTGCAACAATAACTGAATCCAAGTTATTGTACAGCCGTACAATGATAAAGCGGTCGCAATAACTAGCCTGTCAACTGTGATTTGTGCAGTGTATGTGCGGTTTGTATTATTTGTACTTTATTCGTTTTTTTTATGATAAGATGCCATTCACATTTTCAAATCAAGAGTACGCAGATATTGTTTTCGTCTATGATTTTGCCAATGGAAATAGTCGGGCAGCTAAACCTGAATATGAAAGACGATTTCCGAATAGAAGAATATCTACTTACAAAACATTTGTATCGGTATTCAATAACTTACGAACAAATAGATCATTTCCATCCGTTACTTGTTCGAGTGAACGTCCTGTAATGGCTGTACGCGAACAAGATAATATCACTGACATGATACAGAGTAGTCCTCAACTTAGTACTCACAGACTTTCAAATAGATTAAACCTATCTCATAGTACAGTCTGGAGAAAAACAACTTTTATCCATATCATTTACAAAGAGTTCAAAATCTTTGTGTTGATTTAATTGAACATTAATTTTTTAAACTTTGTATTTGTTTATTGGCCTATTTTAAATCATTCTCTTCAGAATTAAACTCACTACAAGTTTTGTTTATAAAGTTTCCGTGTTTATTACCCATTTAACGAAGTTAATGTAGATCAAATCTAAATGAAGCATGTTTTTCGAGACCGAATTTTGCGTATTTTGTCTGATATCTCAGATATGGGTGATTCTAGAGGTCTGAGACGTATTTTATTCAATTTTTCAGTTAATTTTAGGGCATGAAAGTCAATGAATGTAACACCTAACTTAACGCCATAAAAAATAGTTTGGCTTTATTTCCATCCTTTCCCAGAAAATCGGGCTAAATCTTTCGCTAGCCTTAACTCCCTAAAGCCGCGTCTCCACTGACCAAACATGCTCGGCGAACAGTGTTCGCTGGAATCAGCTGATGTCGCTGAACATTTTTTGGAGTTGGTTTGGTGTGGACGCCTTCTCGAACATTATGATCGGTGTGGTGGAAACCTGTTGTTGGTCGTCAATGTTCGCTCACAGACCGAACATTTCAATTGAACTCACGAACAAGTTTGGTGACCCATATGTTTCAAGTTTGACCATTTTTTGTATTCGCCAACAATGTTCGGCAGACATGTTCGGTTGGTGGAGACGCGGCATTAGAAAGCATTTCCGGACATATGTTTTGTATAAACTTTTTTCATTATATTGATGAGAGGAAACCACCTTAGAAGTTTGTTGGGTTACTCGTGTATGTATGTATACACAGTATGCAACAGTAATTGTGTGGTGTAAAATGAATAAGGATATACTTGGAATATAGTTACAAGCTACACAGTGAATACTTTGTCAACTCATTCTTGGCAGTGCCTCGCGCATGTCGGATCACTTTCTCTTTTAATATAGACTGATAGATGTAGAGATGACTGAGACGCACAGCAAAGAATGAACATTTTAATTCAGATGTTTTTAGTCTCTCAAATAAAATTTTCTAATTTAAGTAAAAGATTTGGAAAATAGTTTTCTTTCCAATAGTACAATATGTATTAATAGCCTAGTCATTTTTCATGATCCATACCATTTTTCGATGTTTTAACTTTTACTGGCATTTATTTATATGTAAAAACTAAAATATTCACTATACTTGCACATGTAACATCAACTCTGTGCTTCTAAATTGCTTATCATACACTTCTTTTTTATGTACTCGTAAAGATTTTGAAGAACTTGTGAATAACAGCTCAATCAACTTGTTAACTGATGAAGAAATTCGAATCTATAGCTTTCAAAAATTATAATTCGAACCTTAAGTCGCATCTAACGCGTGATGAGATGAATAATATTGTGGTGGTAAGAAATGAATGGAAAGTTTTGTTTATTATTAGGGGTCTTTCATTTTGAAAACATTTGTTTTTGAAAGCTTTATTCAAACTTTTGTTTATTATAGAATTGTTTATTATTACGGAAGGAAGGATAATATTCCTTCAATATTATCCAAATTACTACTTCAATAAAAAACGGACATCTAATTTCAATCATTTTACTCACAAAGCAATAATGATCAACTTATTTTCATTTTATTAGAATACTAGCATACCCGTCCTTCGTACGGATTATGTTTAGAAATACGACTAAATATGTTTCGGCTTTTTTGATAGCAACGATCATGAAGTTGTTAGCAGCTTAGTTAACAACTTAGGACGTAAACAATTCAGTTACAGTTATCAGAGAGAATATTTGAGAACAGCTGATTGATAAATCATCATAAATTACGTGATTTGTTGTTGTTCTCATGTGGTAATAATAGTGCTACCTGGCGAATTCCCAAGAGCCTAGCACAAACCGCACCTTCCTAAAATGTTAATTTTTGTTTTGATAAATTGAAATTAGAAAATTTTGTTTTTTTTTTCAACAAAGAAATCATTGATAAAACATAAGATGAGCTTTAATTCACCAGACATATGTTTCCTAAAAAGACTGCAATGCTCCGACTACACAAGTCTGCAGACAGCGTAAATAACGCCGCGAAGGGCCCACCATTTATATTTGAGAACAGCTGATTGATATATCATGATAAATTACGTGATTTGTTCTTATTCTTATGTGGTAATAAAACTTGGAAGAAATGTATCCAAAATCGCACAATACTTGGTTTTTAAACGTTTATTATTCTGTTGAAAGAAAAGTTAATTTAGTTTTTTATAGCTAAAGACATTGTCAATAATGTTTTCAATACTGTTCAATAACTAAAATCCCGATCGATGCTCTCGTTTTTGAGGAGAAGGCCGCGTAAAATGTATCCAAAATCGCACAGTACTTGGTTTTTAAACGTTTATTACTCTGTTAAAAAAAAAGTTTATTTAGTTTTTTATAGCTAAAGACATTGTCAATAATGTTTTCAATACTGTTCAATAACTAAAATCCCGATCGATGCTCTCGTTTTAGAGGAGAAGGCCGCGAAAAATACCTTTGCAGCCGTGACAGACAGACAGACAGACAGACAGACAGACAGACAGACAGACAGACAGACAGAAAGTGAGATAAGACTATTTTCGGCTTATTTAAAGTATAAAACGTAAAAATAACCAAAAAATATACAATTCTGATAAATGTACAGACAAAACTCTAATTTTATTTATATAGATATTGGAATTCCCTAGCCTGCATAAGGCTGATGAAATCAGTGCTCGGTGCACACTTGCGTTTTTTCAAGCAGCGTGCACGCAGCTTGCGAACGCCGGCGGTTCAGCGGTAGATGAGTTCTAGTGAAGAAGTGCACACTTGAGCGGAGCAAGTGACTTGCAAGCGGCGTGCACGCGACTTGCAAATTGAGCACGCAGCTTCCACAACACGCCGGGCGGTCTGGCAGGTTGAAACCGCTGAAAACACGCTCTAGTGTGTATTGAAGAGAAAAAAACAAGCGGCTTGCACGCTGCTTGAAAACACGCAAGTGTGCACCGAGCCTAATACTTATGAAATTTAGTTCCACCGCCATCATCAAACACGATCAATAATATTACAGCAACATTCATTTCATCAGACTTTGAATTTATTCCTATAAATAATCGAATATGATAAATATTATTTTTAGTTTTATTTGTTCTACGAATGTTTGTTGGAATGAAATACTGCCGATTAGTAGAACCAACATAAGTCTATTAATACACTACATTTGAATAAGCTTGTCTACATTTGAGTACTTTGTTCTGTTGTGGTTGTATTACTGACATCAATGGTAATATTCACCAAAACTAAATATTTGCCAATGCACTGTGATAATGAAATTTTTTTTTTTTTTTTGAGGATGAAGCCCACATAGGTCTGAGACCTGTGCGTGGGTAATGAGTTGGATGACTGTGATTGATGTAGTTGGACCTACAGTTTTAGGTGGGTTCCGAACCACCGGGAAGTGATTTTCAGCAGAGAACAGTGTCTTTTTTGCTGGCCAATCTAATCGGTCACCGTTACAAACAGGACCTACGAGAACGCAGCTTATCTATCTGATTGAACAGATACCTGCTACGGCTCGCGGCTATCACTTCCCTAAATGTTCTGAAGTTTTGGCAGAACAGATTTCAATTACAATAATTCTTTCAAGAAGTCTTAACACGGAATTGAATTGTAATACGGAAATGCTGATGAAGAGATATCATTGTGATATATTCAGAGTGATCGTAAAGTCGCGCAACCCAATGTTTGAAGCAGTGTAGGAATGAAAGGTAAATTTGTAAAGTATTATTTCAATATGGAAATTTTTCGTTTATTTGTACTTTACGTGGCAGCACTGCTAGATCATGCTACCGGGTGACAGTGAGCCAGACAGCAGCTGGTTGGTTCATTTTGAGTCACAATGTCTTTCACGCAAGAACAGCGTATCATTCAATAATTTCTTGTGGTTTGTGGCCTCCTCGTTCACCAGATCTGTCTGAGTCGTCCTGACTTTTATTTGTGGGGCTATTTGAAAGACTATCTGTACACTAAACAACCCGCATACACTTGATGAACTCAGAAAAAACATTGAAGATTGCAGATCAAATTATCACTACTGCTACATTGAAAAAGATTGCTTGCAATGTAAGAAAATGCATTGATGCATGGAAATTATGGTAGACATTCGCAGCACTAATTATGAACTTGTAAGTAAGTTGTAATTATAACTTGTATCATAAACTTTGAAATTAAAAAAACAAAAATATTTCAGCTTTCTAAGACTGTTATCATTTTGGGTTGCGCATACTTTATGATCACTCTGTATTACTCGTATTAAACAATGTAATAGGCCTATGTAAAAAACCTGTTTTCATCAAGATAATCAATTTCTTATGAAATTGATAAAACCATTGTTTCTACCAAATTTTCATGCAGTGAGCTGAAATGTGACATATATTTCGAGTTATTCGTAACTGATATTATATAGAAAAAACGCTGAAAAGGCTTGCTTTTTGGACAGAAAGTCTACAATCAACAATTAATTTCGACCTTGGAAAAATTACAATTCTCAACTTCGTAGGAAAAAATAACTGTCAAATATTGAGCGAACTTGTTACCAATACTGAAATTTATGATTTCAGGTTTTTGATAAAACAAAGAAACAAAATTGAACCTCTCAACTATTAACTGGCTCAATAAATTATTACCACTGTAGGTTTCCATCGTTCCTTAAAATTATTTAGATGTTCTTGACTGCCATTTATAATCACCCTGTTTTAAACAGAAAACTCGAAAGACCACTGCTGCATCTTTTC
Organism: Conomelus anceps; assembly: GCA_948455865.1. NCBI lineage: Eukaryota > Metazoa > Arthropoda > Insecta > Hemiptera > Delphacidae > Conomelus > Conomelus anceps. Next base: position 67,946,597 of record OX418217.1, on the reverse strand, counting down.
AATAGAGTAGTCTACTAAATTAATGTATTACAATAATTCATCATATTGAACTGTTATCAGCAAGCTTGATATGTATTTATAGCCTTGAGCTGGTAACAGCGACTGCAATGCCCGGAAAAATAATAGAGCAATCTTTTAGGAAAATATTCAAGGTCTCTCACATCTATTATCTTAGCTTCTTGGTATAAAAGTCTCCAAATGAATTGCTTTTGGATCTCTGCGGTTTTATATTTATTGTAAAATTCAATCAGTTTTATCAACGCAAATAAACGGTCAACTACGAGGAATATTGAGTTTATAAATAGGGCTTTATAAATTATAATTGTTAACATAAGCCATTCCAATAGCTTAAAACTATGGTAAAATCTCGTAAATAGACCATTTTTTTCCATTTTTTCATTTTTCTCATGCTCAATGCGAACTAGTGATGCTGACAAACATATCAGCAGGGATTCTGTAACAGTGCCGCTTTTGCCCCTTCCACATTTTCTGGCGTTCTTTCCGAGGTAGTTCTCTTTACATCATTGATCCTGTAGTTCTTAAATTGTTGACCATCTCAAAATTGGTTTTTGGTTGGGAGTGTCGCTAATTTTTTTAAATTTTTTGTAGATCACGTCTTGGAGACTCCAGTGTAAGGAGTATAAGACAAGTCAGGTTAACAATTATACAATCTTATACACTATTTACCATAGTTACATATCAATTAGTTGAGGTGAGGCTTAATCTCGATGTGAAAGGAACTCTTGTACACTATAAAAAGCTTTATCAACTAAATATTTTTTCCATTTTTTAAAAATATTCCTATATTTTGAAGACTAAAAACTGCCGTAGCTTGTTGTAGGGTTTCCTGCCAATATAACTAGGTTTTTGTTTGAATAAGCTACTATTGTGACTCAGAAAAGATGTCGTGATACTGTTACTGAATTAATGAATAAAAGACGAAATTGTCATAAGCTACTATTGTGACTCACCAAGTGATAACCTCCTCGGCTTCTTGTATTATAATCGTGTATTTCAAGATTTTGGTTAATATCTCTAATTAATAATTGAAAAGATGTCGTGATACTGTTACTGAATTAATGAATAAAAGACGAAATTGTCACAACCACATTTATTAAAGCTTAGAGAAACTAGTTTCGGTTGTTACACCATTATCAATCTCAATCAAACTAAAAACTAAAGTACAGAGAAGCTTAAGTTTTTAGTTTGATTGAGATTGATAATGGTGTAGCAACCGAAACTATTTCTCTAAGTTTTAATAAATGTGGTTGTGACAATTTCGTCTTTTATTCATTATGGATACCTTCCACAATATCACCTTCGCCACTACAAAGAAAGTTACTGAATTAGTTTTAACAACTGTTTGTACACCAATAAGCGATTTTATAGCAACCATTGTGACTAAAACTGTATATCTTTTCCAACTCAAAGCTGTCAAGTCAGTCTTCCTCCCACACTTAACTGTCGAAAATAGTCCCAACCAAAAAAGTGGTCACCTTTTACAAGCACGGAGCATAGAAGAAGCACCGATCTTTATCACTCAGCTTGAATGTATTAATAGATGCTTCTTATATATAATAGAGCTAACTTCATTTTGAAACTGGAAATAAACTGAAGAGAAGATGATTAGTGCTACAAGTATTTTATCATACCAGAATCAGAAGAAATTGTCTAACGCCCGAAGCACACTTTTCCATTAACAAAACAAAGACTAAAAGCCCTCTGCGCGCGTCTTCAATTTCCACACCGTTTACAACATTGATAGCTAGTTAGTTGACTTGATTTATGCACACAGATGTGCTGTGGTTGAAGTTGACGCATATCAGCCCCATCTTCCACTTAACCCACCTATTCGTGACAATTAAGTTATTGGACTGAGTCCTACAGCTGTTAATAAAATTGCTTATGAAGCTGTGAGTGAAGCGCAAGTCAATCAGACGGTGAATTAGTTTTTGTCGGGCCAATACAATAAGGTGCATACAATATTTAATCATATATTGTATAATATTTTTAAAATAGTTATAGGCTCTACTCTATCAGTACCACCTCCATACAGAAGGTTCTACTCTATGGTGTGAAAAATCTGAAGTTGAGTTGCTCTCTGCCTGTACGCAGGCTAGTGTGGAATACAAGATTCTACTAGTCTGCAAGGACCAATCTCTATATGTTAATATTACGAATGGGAGGAAATAATTTTTGCGGTCTAAAATAGGTGGTAATATCCCAACATTAAACGCCTTACCATATTTAAAGCTATTCATAATTTCATCAAGTTATAGGCTTTAGGCTAAACTTACCTTTGAAGCACGAACAAGTGTTGATCTTATTGCTTCAGGATGATTTTTGCTAGTTGGAAGTTCACTTGAAGTGTAAACTACAGAATCATATCCTCCAGCATTGATATCTGGTTCATGTTTGACATAATACTGAAATCTGAAAAAAAACAAAATTTTTAGATGGAGAATAGATATTATAAACTATGAACAGAGCAGGTCTGCACATTCAACAGTAGAGTAGCGGTTATTCGAGGACATTGTTTTCTGCTCTTTAAACGTCTCTGGCATGTGGCATGCCAATTCACCGTTTTGCAAAGAGCAAGCAGCCTGTGTCGACACATCCTACAAAGAGCTCCAAAAACTATATTTTCCCTGGAAAATATACGTATAAATTATTATACGCACTAAAACCTCCATTCCCAACTACGTGGATTCGGACAGGGCAACATTACACTACAATTGATGTCAAGACAAGATGTTGTCTACACTCATCTAAGAGCATTGCTTCAGTAATCAATGAACATGACAGAATCAATGAATCAATGAACAAGAGGTTGTAAGTTGACTCTTTGTTTCCTCATTCTACTTGGATGTCTCCCTCACTTCTATCTGTCTTATCTGCGTCTCTCACACTCTTGCACTCAATCGAGAACCTTGTAGAATGTACTGGATCTGGTTCTACTATATTTGAGTACCTTCCACGGCCTTCTCAAAACATCTTCATTGATCTGGCGGCTTCCAGTAATTATGAGATTAACTTGAAACACTCTATTAAAGAAGTTCACAAACAAGTTCAGTTGAGCTGGTTTGATCTCTTCAAGGTTTGTGCTCGTGTGACAGTATACGAATCCAGTGCAGTTGAATACAGTGCACAAGGAAAGACAAGTGTATACTAGCTGTGCGGTATTTTGACAGTATAAAGACATTGTGCTTATGCATATCAAGTGATATTATTTGCAAGCAAGGAAAGTCATCAAGGACATGGTAGCAGATGAATTCATATAACCCTCAATCAGTCCCTGGGTGTCTTTCAGTCGTGCTGGTCATCAAGATTCTGCATTGACTATCGCCTGTGGAACAATGTCACCAAAAAGGACAGTTATCGATTACCAAGGATTGATGAAACATTGGACAGCCTTGAAGGATGCAAATTATTTTCAACATTGGATCTCAAGAGTGGCTACTGGCAGGTTGATTTGAAGCCAGAAGACAGGGAGAAAACAGCATTCTCGATTGGAGAAGGACTTTGGCAATTCAAGGTGATGCCATTTGGACTGTGTAATGTGCCAACTAGGAGCCTCTCATGTGTTGAGAGGATTATCTTGGGGAACCTGTTTAGTCTACTTGGATGACATCTTTGTCCTGGGAAAATCATTCAGTCACCACTTGCACAACTTGGAGCAAGTTTTCCAAAGCCTGAGGCAGGCAGATTATCACTTGTTGAGTCACAATAGTAGCTTATTCAAACAAAAACCTAGCTATATTGGTAGACAACTCTACAAGCTACCGCAGTTTTTAAAGAGTCTTCAAAATATAGAAATATTTAAAAAACAATTGAAAAAATATTTAGTTTATAAAGCTTTTTATAGTGTACAAGAGTTCCTTTCACATGAAAATTAAGCCTCACCTCCACTAATTGTTTATCTGACTTGTCTTATACTCCTTAACTGTAGTCTCCAAGACATAATCTAAAAAAAAGAAGCTAGTAATACCAGTAATCAGTTCTTAATTTATTTAATTCTGTTTCATAAACACACACGTCAGTGAACTAGTATTACTAGAGGCTTTTACCAAGCTCTATTGTATTTTTAGATCATATGAATTGCATAATAATAAAATTTGTATTATACATTATTTATAAATCCGTCGTTGCACAATTTCATTTAATAATATCGGTTACTGCAACATTTTAGTCTAGAATTGTATTACTTTTCATGTCAGCTGTGTGAATCGACTAGTAAATCTGGGGACTATTTTTCATGAATCGACTAGTGTTGCATCAAGAAACGTCTGTCACTAGTATTACAAGAGGTTTCATTCCAGAAATTTTTAGCAAACTACAGGTCAGCTGATCAACATCTAGGTTGACTAGGCCACTTTTTACGTGGTTTGCATGCCTCCATGAAGGAAAAAAAGAAATCCCAGCCTCCTCCGTCCCCATAGCTGGCCAAGTTCTCTCTCCACTTTCTTTTTTCCTTCCTTTGCATTATTTATTTTTTATTGAGTTTACAGTGTTTCCAAAATTTAGCTCAACTTAGAAAAGACTTAACTTGTGACAACTCAAAACTTTATAACAATATTTGTATTGCAATTTGAGTTGTAATAATAAAGTTGTAACATTTTAATATACATTACTGTTACAACAATATCCTACAAAAATTAAATTAAATTATAAGATAAAGTAGGGACGGATTGTATGAACTAATACAAACTCAATTATAAATATATTTTCCTACAACTGCTCGTAAAGTAGTTCTTTACGTACTGAAAACTAATTGTAAAATACCTCTTTACTGCTCCGCAAGCGGTAAAGTACTTTACGCTCGCCAGTTGTTTTCTTTACGCTTCTGTTTTGATTTTGATGTCTTCCCATTGGTGGATCAAAGAATCCATGAAATTCACATAACCTTAACAATGGCGAACGCTAACTAAATCCGCGCACGGTCTGTGATGTTACAAACTACAAGCTTTTATTGTGTTGGAATCCAGAACTGCAGTTGTAGGAAAAATATTGTATGTAATTCGCGCGTGAAGCTTCTTTATCGCTCTCGCAAAATTACTGCGCTCCGCTACGCGTCGCGCAGTAAATGTTTTGGCTCGAGCGATAAAGTCGCGCTTCACGCTCTTAATACATAAATAACTATTATAATTGAAGTGAAAGTTCGGCTAATTAGAGTATTCTTATCTTAACAATCTATTTTAAGAACCTCTATTGACAAATCGTTAATGTTGTTTTTTCATGGCCTCCAACATTTGCTTCTTTTTCTCAATCTCAGCATCTTCCTTTTCTCTTTCTATTTTCAACTTTTTCCTACTTTCTTCTAGTACCTTTAGCTCCAATTGAATCTTTCTTTTCTTCATTTTCTCTTTTTCTTCTTCACTTGTCTTTTCTTTTTTCTTATCTAGATATAACTGGTATCTTCTTCTTGACGACCTGTAAGCATACTTTTGTTAATGGTTATATTTCTCACACCACCCAATGTTTGCTAATCGAAAAGCCAGACTCAACAAAAGCGTTTCCATGAGACAAAATTAAACACAGTTTCATCACTGACCACAGTTCAACATACTTCATGTCTTCGCCTAAAAGTGAATAATAAAATTCATCCAGTCCAACTTCATCAGTGAAAAATCCTGGAAAAAATGCTACAATAGTCGGGGTTACGGCCGACTAGAGCATTGAAAAGTCCCCTCAATCCATCATTAGGGATTTCCATGACTTTTTGCCTATTTCCATGACTTTCAATGACCAGAATTTTTTTCCATGACTATCCATAACTTTCCAGAATGTGGACACCCCGACTTAGACAGATGACACACTGTCTGTTGACTGGAGTGGTGGGAGAAAAGCAGCTCGGTAAACCTCCTTAACAAGCGATACCTACCTCCACCAACACCTTAACCTCCTCAACATGCGCTTACTCTTAGGTAGTTTTTAGTTTATAATATGTTATATCGATCTTATTTTATTTCTTTAACAAATTGAAGTTTCATTAACTTAATGTTAATAAATTAATACATGAAATAAAATAACTTCTTAAATAAATGTAAATAAATAATGTTTTTTTTTTGCACCAACCAGCAGAAGGAAAAAACCTTGTTCGCTGGTGGGAGTAATTCAGTTCAGTCCAGATTATTTAGTTTCAAAATACAGTCCTTCGCAGATTCAAACAATTCAGCATTATTAATAAAATTATTCCAGATCATTAATTTCGAAAAAGTAATGTCTCTTCAACCATGACCTTTGTTCCACATTCAGATAATACTTCCCACTATTCACAAGATACAGAAATTTCGGAGGCATCAGATTAATCAACTTGCTACTTTTAGATCTTATTTGTTTTCGTACAGTCACCAAATCAGAATACTCAATTTTGCATTGTTTTACAGAATTATTTCTTACATATTATTCGCCACTTGAAAGTTGAAACTAACCCTGTTTCTAGCTATGTATCTGAATAGACTTTTTATATATAATTGTCTCACAGTTAACACATCGAAATGTACGAATATTTCCGCACTAGAAAACAATCTATTCACATTTAAAATAGTTTTGATTATTCTCTTCTGGAGGATAAACAACTTATTTACATGCACATCATAAGTTCCACCCCAAACAGCAATACCATTATGTAGTATAGACTCGACAAAAGCAAAGTACAAAATTTTCATCTCGTTGACATGGAGAATACTTCTAGCCTTATAGAAGGTAAAAGAGAAAAATTTCAATTTTTTACAGACGAAGCTTATGTGAGGTTCCCATTTGAGATTCTCATCTACTATGATACCCAGGTATTTGGTACTGTTTGTTTTCCGTATTTTGGGGCAAACACAAGTGTTGGGTGATGAGGAGCACGAGTTCGAGTGCATCTCTAGGCTGAGTTCCACAGGTGGCTGTCCCAACGATCCTGGAGAGAAGGTCACGTATTGAGTTTTAGATATAGTATTTAAACTCAGCACATTATTATTCAGCCATTTGCCAATGATTGAAAGGGCACTTTCTGCCAGAGTGTGAACTGCCGACCAAGACACTTCGTTTAGTATGAGCGCTGTATCATCAGCAAAAGAAGCGACTTTACAATTTTGGATTCTCAACTTCAACATGTCATTCACGTAAAGAAGGAAGAGTACTGGCGACAAAACCGTTCCCTCAGGCAGGCCATAGTCACCAAGCTTAACCACACTCGAACGCTGTTGCATGGAGTCCCGATCACCACCAGTAATCAATTGGCAACGATCACTCAGATAACTTTTGAACAATTTAGAAGATACCCCTCTCAAACCATATCTTTCCAACTTATCCAACAAAATGGAGTGTGGGACAGTGTCATATGCTTTGGCCAAGTCCAGTAGAATAGCAAGACACTTCCTACCCTTGTTCATATTTCTGCTTACTTCATTTACAAAACAAATCAGGGCATCCTCCGTAGACTTATTGTTTTGGAAACCAAACTGCTCCTCGGCTATAATATTGTGTTTGCCGATGAAATCTGTAAGCCTTTTTTAAATTAATTTTTCAATGATTTTAGCAAAATTACTAATCAAACTTATAGGTCTAAAGTTGCTGGGCAGAGAGGGATCACCAGATTTGAATAGCAGCTTAATCCTTGCAATCTTCAGTACTGATGGAAACGTGCCCGAAGTGAAGACCTCATTGGCAATATAAGCAAACGGTTCAGAAACACAGGCCGATATAAACTTGATGGTAGTGTTGCTAATGTCGTCTAGTCCAGGACTACTGTTACTTCTCAAAGTTTTAATAAGCGACTCAACCTCGCTAGATGAGACGGGCCTGAGAAACAGGGAATCAGCAATTGAATAGTCAGGAGTTAGGCCACGAATATAGTTTTTGTCATTATCACTTAGTGGAATGATGTTTTCGGCATACCGCTTTCCCGTATCCGCAAAAAACTGGTTTAGGGTTTCACAGTCCAGCTTGACATTGTTTACAGTCTCCCCTTCCTTACAATAACTTCTTTCATGAATTTCCATAGATTATGACCGCTATTTTTGGCTTCTTGGAGTCGATGTCTGTAATAGTTTCGCCTAGTATCCTCAATAAGTTTCTTCAACAAAATACTATAATTCCTATAATCGGTCTGCAAGCGCATGTTGAATGGTTCCTTTCTCAACCTCTTACTCATTTTATTTCTAATGTTAATAGAAGACACAAGTCCGTTCGTGATCCATGGTTTCAATTTTCGTTTTTTGTGTGGTATAACAAGTGTTATATTTGACCTTTCAATGTAAGTTGATATTTTATTCAAGAATATTTCAGTTATTTTATCAATGTTCTCCTCAGAAGAATAAATAAGACTCCAATCCTCCCGTTGAAGCAAATTCAATAATAGATTATAGTTTATTTTATGCACGGTGTCATTTCGTTTTTGTTTATTGACTTTATTTTTTCTCATAGGTACATGGAAGGAAGTTGCATAGTGATCCGTTAACTGGTTCTTAAAACGTTGCCAATCCAATTTTTAAATTTGTCATCTTTATCTTTGAAGAATATATGATCTATACAATAATTACTAAAACCTGATTCTCTTGTTGCTATGTTAGTGTAAGAGCAGAAACCATTATTGTTTAGTATATGAATATAATCAGTAGCAATTTTGTTATTGTCGTTTATATTAATGTTCATATCACCAATGAAAAGCACGTGACTGTCATTCTTAATTCGATTCAGATTACAATCTAGACTTTCAAGGAAGATATCGATATTACTATTTGGTGAACGATAAATGCCGATAACAGTAATCGCAGCGTCACCCAATTTCAAGCTCAAGCACAGAGCGCTGGACTCACTGATATTCACAAGAATATTATCGAATTCAATACCGTTCTTCACAAAATACATACTCCGTCACATTTATTTTGACTAGAGCTATTTGTGTAGGGATTTATAATTTGTTATAGTAAAATCGAAATGAGTCGCACTATTATCCCAGGTTTCCGTGATAATTATCACATCATAAGACACTTTAAAGTTCTCTAGATGATAAACAAGTTCATCGAAATTCTTTCTGATGCTTTGAACGTGATAGCGGAACGTGATTATCGGAAGTGATAGCCACGAGCCGTAGCTGGTATCTGTTCAATCAGAGAGATAAGCTGCGTTCTCGTAGGTCCCGTTCGTAACGGTGACCGATTAGATTGGCCAGCAAAAAAGACACTGTTCTCTGCTGTAAAATCACTTCCCGGTGGTTCGGAACCCACCTAAAACTGTAGGTCCAACTCATCAATCACCATCATCCAAGTCATTACCCACGCACAGGTCTCAGACCTATGTGGGCATCATCCTCAAAAAAAAAAAAAAAAAAAAAAAAAAAAAATATGGAAAAAGTTTAGCATTTTATCCTCGTGATCACTGTCTAGTCCATTCGGATTTATTGTGAACTCGAAGGGATCCTCAACAAAACCGGTAGGTTGCATATCAGAGTCTAATATATCATGTAATATATCCACATTCATGAGTGAAAGAGAGAAAAAAATACTATTACTATTGTGGGTTCTAAATGAGAAAAAAACTAATCGTTCGCTATTGGTTTGATAATTTGATATTTCATAATGTAGGCTGCAAGAAAATTTTTATGTTTTCAAGGTTTGAAAATTGGACTAGAAAGCTTAAAATAAAACAAATTTTTAAACATAAAAGAAACCAACTTCAATGAAATGATGGTCAAAAATTAAATACTCACATACTAAAAACTTTAAAATAAAGTAATTACTTCAAAGTGAGAAAATTTTAAATTTAATACAAGTAATCTTTTGAAATAGGCGCCAAATATTTTAAGAAATTAATAAGAAATTCATAAAATCGATCAGCAATTCTTGTGGGTTTGTGACAGTATTTTTAAAATTTTCAAGCATTTGCAATTCATCAATTTGAAACATATTAGGCTAATTTTAAAAGCTTAAGAAATGAGTAAGTTTTTCATGAAAAATTTTAATTTTGTCACCCTAAAAACAAATCGAGAAAAATCGCTTTGGAATTTCAGTGAGATTTCGGAAAATCAACTTTTTGTACTTTGCCCCCTAAAAAAACACCCTAAATGATCGGGTTACATGTTGAAAATACGCGTATCTTCATAGAAATGTTTGCTCTTTCCAACAATGTCATCATAATTCCAATCCAGTAGTTTTTTAGTTATTGAGCATTTAATGGCGGAAGGGAAAGTATCTTGAAAAAGTCGTTAAATCGAGATATCTCGAAAACAAAGGCCCCATTTCATAAACGTCACTGAACATTTTTGGTCAGAAATTTGATGTAGAATCTCTGTTGACCGGCTTTTACACCTTACATGAGGCAACCTTTATATTTTTTTCTTCTTTTTTTCGGAGAATGAAGCCCACATAGGTCTGAGACCTGTGCGTTGGTAATGAATTGGATGATGGTGATTGATGAGTTGAAGTGATTTTACAGCAGAGAAGTTTTTTTCTGGCAAATCCAATCGGTCGCCCTTACTAAGATGACCCAGGAGTTTCGTAGCTTATCTCTGATTAAACAGAATTATTGTTCTATATTTATCGAACTATAAGACTAAATGCTGATCGATTTCAAACCGTCGCGGCAGGGGCGCACCCAGACCTTCGTTTTGGGGGTTAAACAGCCAGGCCGATGAAGTTGAAATTTACTACACACAATCATGTTCAGTCTAGGACATGAACACCCAAAGCGTTTAGAATATATAGAAGGTGGGGCGGATTGAAAACTATTATGCCATAAAACAAATATTAAAACAAAAAATGGAACCGACTTCTATGAAATAATGCTCAAAAATTAAATACTCACGTACTAAAAAATTTAAAATACCGTAAAGTATTTACTTTAAAACTGAGAAAATTTTCAATTTAAAGGCCGGTTTACACTTTACGTCTTAATGTACGATTTGTCTGTCATGCAAAACGGAATATAGAACATTCGTTTTGTCCAGTGTCTACACAGTAACGCTTTTCCTTCCGTTTACTTCACAGTTCTGATCCAGACTCATTTGTAGTGTACTGTGATTTGATTAGTGAATATTGTGATTCAATGTATTGAGAATACATTATGGAGAAAACACAGTTGCTTTCTTTTATTTGTTTTTTCACACAAAAAAGTAGTAAAATCTTATAGAAGATAATTTTAAAAAATGTAACAGCCACCCTTTGGGGGAATTGACCAGCCAGTTAAAAGAAAATCACCCACTTCGGGCCAATGTATGCTGAAGACTCTTATCAAAATAGCAAGTAGCTACATATTGCAAGTTGTTGAGGAATGTTGTTCCAACATGTGAATTACTAGAGGCCAGTTTAGAAATTTAAGCCATATTTTACTTAGACCTTGTACTCAGGAAAATCGTTTAGAATTTTACTCTATTAAATAACATTATTTTTAAGCCCGGGGAGTTTGAATATGTCGACAACTGTATATAAAAAAATACAGGATATTGGTGATAATATTATGTTTTGGTATTGTGACGATTGCAGAGGTCAGGTAAGGGATTTCATCTCTAGGCATGAAGGACACAGTTCAATGCATGGTAAACCAAGCTTGAGTATTATATTGGATGAACTTAAAAATATGAGTGATAATTTTGTTCAACTTGCCAGACGGGTGGAAATAATAGAGAACTGTAAAAATTCTATAAGTGAAACGTCTTCCACAAGTATTGATAGGTTATGTGACGATACGAAATCGACTGAATCGGGTGAACTTATACAAGTTGAGTCCATTGTAGAAATTGAAAATAACAATTCTGTAGTTTTGGAAAGCATAAATTCTGTAACTCAAATGTCAGACAATTGGACTCTGGTTTCTAAACCTGATAAAAAGCCTCGTAGGAATTCCAATGTTGTTAAGAAATCGCCAGTTCCCAGTGTTCATAAGGATAGAGTATTGGACAGTAGAAAACCGAGTAATATTAAGCATGGCTACAGTGATGTTGTAAAATCCGGATCTAGACCTAGTAAAACTGCTTTTGGCACTAAAGTGGTCAGTGATGGACTCACAATTAAACCTGCAAAAAGGCTATGTTGGATATATCTTTCCAGAATTGACCCATCTGTAAGTTCAGACTCTGTAGTTGAATATCTGAAGGACTTAAAGGACTCTTCTTCATATATTTGAGAACGGATAGCAACAAAGTATGATTCTTACAATTCTTTTAAGGTTGGTGTCCCGATTGAATTTGGGGAGGAGATGCTGCATCCCAATTTGTGGCCTGAGGGTTGCATTGTAGGAAAGTATTATGCACCAAAAAGTAAATTGAACAGTACCCAGTACCCAAATAATAATAATTTTTTAGCTCAGAGCAAGCAAGCAACAAATCAAACCTAGTTGTAGTGCATTGGAATAATCAAGGTGTTATAAATAAATTAGATGAACTTAGTTGTCTTATGAGTAAATACAATGTAGACATTTTTTGTATGTGTAAGCACTGGCTGGAATTGCATGAGCTTTCTGAGTTATCTATTTTGGGTTATGCTTGTGCTAGTGCTTATTGCAGACCCTCTGGGCGAAGGGCAAAGGTTCAGCAATCTTTGTGAAGACTGGTCTTGTTGGAACTGAACTTTCTTACCTGGTGGATCTTTCTTTTCAACGTGTTTGTGAAATTTCTGCAGTTCAGATTGATGATTTGAACATTATTTGTATTGAAATTTATAGAGTTCCAGAAGAAAGCAATTTTGACAAGTTCATTGATATTCTTTGTAGCATGTTGGACTTGCTCAATAGCAGGAATAAGACTAATGCTTCTATCATCCTTTGTAGTGACTTTAATATAAATATGTTATCTGATTCTAGGCATGTTATGATTTTGAAGAATTTATTGCTTAGTTTTAATCTTAGTTTGACAGTGAATGAAGTAACTAGACCTGTCTCTTCTGGGCATGGATTAGGTTCATGCATAGACAATGTTGCTTCATCTATTCATATTGATAGAATAGTTTCTGTTAAAGTCCAGCCCATGGTAGTGTCAGATCATTTTGCCATTGTATTTCATAGTTTGTTAGATCTGAGTTCTAGTAGAGCTAATAATTCAAAACATAATATTCAGGGAACTAGGAGGATAATAAGACCAGTTACTTATTCAAAGGTTCCTTTATTCAAATTATTGATTGGCATGATAAATTGGATTGAGATCTACACTATTGTTTCACTTGAGGATATATTTATGTTTTTCAATAGAAAATTTTCAACTGCTGTTGAGTTATCTTTTCCAGTTAGACATGTTATGAATAAGAAAAAAGTTGCTCCTGTTTTTAAATGGTATAATGATGATATCAGACAATTGAAGAATCACTGCTTACTTATGTATGAGTTGTTCAAACAATCAGGCTTGGATTGTTATAAGGTTAGGTATAATTATTTGAAAAGCTTATCCAAGAAGACTGTGAAGGAAGCAAAATACAATTATAACTGTAACCGTGTATTGATGGCTAAGAATAAACCTAAAGAATTGTGGTCTATTGTAAAAGAAAATCTGAATAAGAATGACTTGAAGGATAGCAAAGCCAATGACTGTCTTACATCAGGTGGTTTCAATGATTTTTTAATTAATAGTGTTGGTAATATTGTGCAGAGTGTACCTAATGCTGTAAATGATGTTTCATATTAACTTGACATTTGCAAACAAAATATCCCTGTAATATTCTCTTTTTCTTTTACATGTATTGGTGTTGAGCAGGTATATAATGCTATATTGTCTTTAAGTAATAGTGCTTGTCTTGATATTTACTGTTTAAATTATTTTGTAATGAAATTGGCTTCGCCGTTCATTTGTGAGGTGCTATGTTACCTATTTAATATTTGTATTGAGAATGGTGAGTTTCCTAAATGCTTAAAGTTGGTTAAAGTTGTTCCTTTGTTGAAAAAAGGCTCACTTTTTGACTACAATAATTACAGACCGGTTTCTATCATAACTATCATTTCAAAGATTTTTGAGATTATTCTCTATAATCAGATTATAAATTATTTTGAAAGTAATTTACTGTTTACAAATAGTCAATTTGGTTATAGATCTGATAGAGGTACTCATATTGCTATTTCAGAATTTATGAAGAATTGTATTAGCTGGCTGGATGGTAAAAATAAAGTTTTGGGTACTTTCTATGACATGTCAAAGGCCTTTGATACTATTTCTCATACGATTCTAGTCCAAAAACTCAGGTTTTATGGGTTTGATGTCTATTAAACTTATTATGTCTTACTTAAGTGATAGATTCCAGGCAGTATTTTATAATGGTTCTTTTTCTCATTTTTTAAAGGTAGAAACAGGTGTCCCTCAGGGTTCCACACTTGGACCCATACTTTTCATTATTTATGCTAATGATTTGCCAGCTGCTATAAGTAATGGTGAAATAAAGACTTATATGTTTGCTGATGATCTAGCTGTTCAAATTAAGTGTGAAAAATTATTAAACAATTTGAATATCCTGCGTCTTGTTAATGCAACTATTGAAGACTGGACAGCTGCCAACTCTCTTTGTCTTAATAAAGATAAAACCCAGTTGTTAGAATATGATTTGGGTTGCAAGTCCGATATTAGTCATGCTAAATTCCTTGGCATCACATTGCAAAGTAATGTAAAATGGGAAAAACATATTGGTTTGCTGTGTAGTAAGGTGTCTAAGGGTATTTTTATGCTTAGCAGATTAAGACATATTGTTGGTTCGGATGTGTTGGTTGCCGTTTATTATGCTTACATTCAGTCTCACCTGTCATATGGCATTGTTGCATGGGGGAGGGATATACTAATGTGAAGAAGCTGTTTGTCTTGCAAAAGCGGGCTATTAGAATAATTTGCAATGTGAATAGTAGAGCCCATTGTAGACCTTTATTTAAGAACCTTAGAATCATGACAATTACTACACTGTATGTTTTTGAAAGCCTAATGTACACTAAAAGAAATTTATCCAGTATTACCATTAATAGTAACATTCACAGCCATTATACTAGACAAGCTGCAGTCACAATGTAAATACAATTCAATGTTGAATAGTTTTGTTGAATTTGGAAAGAGAATGTTCAATAGACTACCTGCTAAATATAAAAGAACTTGAGATAAGACAGTTCAAAATTTGTGTGAAAAAAATTTTAATTGACTCCTTTCCTTACAGTGTAAATGATTTATGGTGATGTTTACATTATTTGTATTATTGTCAAGTTTGTGTATTTGAAATTTTGATTCTTATATTAGTATTTGAATTTTGTATTTTTTGACGATGTCTTACATTTTTATAATAATGTTCTGGCAATGAACGAATCTTGAATCTTGAATCTGAGCCCTTTCTATAAGTCTTTGGTAAGCTTTTATCATTATCATCTGGAATAATGGCAGTAATCGAAGATGGTCAGACCTATTTCACACAATTTGATGTTTACTTCTATTATTTAAAAAAAGGCATAGTAGCTTTGTTATCATATTATCATGTTTAGAAACAATTAAAGATAGCTTGAGACTGATCAGTTGCTTGCAAAAATGCGTTATACTTGTTTAAATCATGCAATTCAAGTTTTTACAACCTTGGACAAAGAATATATAAGGTTGATAAATTAAACTAATGGTATGGATAATCACAGTATAATAGCAAAACACATACTATGAACAAAATGGCATTTGATTATTTTATTGCAATAATTTATTGAGTAATTGTTCCCAGCTACACATAGAATTATTCTTGTTAGCCAATTTAATTATGCGCTCGAAACAAAAATGTGTCAAAATACGTGTTACAATAAATTTTCTCATTTTCCCGACCAAATTTAAAAAAAAAAATCAAAATTCCCGACTTCCCAATTTTTCCCGACCAGTAGGCACCCTGAGTAAATCACAGTAAATTCCGTGAGAAACTCGTGATTGCATTGCCGCAAGTCCGAAATTTTCACTTAACTGGAACAGAGCTAGTAGTGAACTGAGCCAAGATCGGACGTTTTGTCCAAACTGAGTCTACATGTTACGTTTTGTCTTATCAGTTAAGGCCAGTTTACACGTTACGTCTTACCATTGATCAGGGATAGTAAGTAGATGTCCCAACTCAATGTTAAAATATTGGACAAAAAAATGCTGGCACAATCTATTGGCATCTTTCGATATCTGGTCGTAATGGCATGGTGCAGTTAGCGCAATCTGGTGGAACGACTTGGAGCGAGTGAAAGAGGAACTGGGTATGAGAGAGAAGGTGACCAACTGGCTTGACCCCACTCCACAGCACTATGCGAAAGAGAGCGGAACTGTGTATGAGAGAGAAAGAATGAGGACGAACCCAATGATAGCCAGCGAGTCAAAATGCAAGAAAGATGGGACGAATGCTCAATCCTTCTCAATTCTCATTAACCTTTTTCATTATTCAACTTCTGCAGATTGTTTTGAACTAATCCTTTACAATCGAACATCATTATTTGTTGAACTTTATATATATTTCCTCAATGATTTACAATCGTTTTCCTTTTAATTTCAACGAACAGAGACGAAATCCTCATGGACACTCAGAAACCCGTGTTAATGAATAGTCTCAGACTTTTACCAGCTGAAAAAACTCCACTAAAAGCTAAAATTAAAAACTATACAAAAGTTGAAAAAAAATGATTACCGTACTGTAATTGATGAATATAGAAATTTTCTAACCCAGTAAATGCTTTATTAGCAACTTATAAAATATAATTATTGATTATTATTATTAATATAAACTTAATAAAACAACTTTTGAATGGAAATTAACTCACGTTATGGCGTGACGGCCGTTTCGCTCTGTTGTCTAGAGCATCGTCAGACGACCCACAGTACACTGACTTAAGGTATGAGTTTGAGGGTTATGTATGTTGGAATGGTGATGGGGTGGGGGGATGAGTAGGCAGGAGGTTTGAAATTGGGATTATTTTGTCAAATAGAGTATGTGAGAAGAAGTTAAGTTGATCATTTAAAATGTTGTCAGGTTCCTGCTTTGTATGTTTGTAAATCTCATATTGTTCTAAAACATTGAGTTTCTGGCTTTTGTGAGTGAAGTGTAGTGTGTCTAAATTAGTGTCAATGTCTGTATAACTGTGGCCTGTTGAAATGATGTGTTCAGCAAAAGTGGAATGTGTGTTTGGGTGTGAGATGGCTCTTGTGTGTTCTTTGAATCTAGTGGTGAATGTCCTGCCAGTTTGTCCTATATAGAACTTGTTGCAGTCATCACATTTCAATTTGTAAATTCCAGATCTGTTGTACTTGTTTTGAGATGTTGTCTGAGAATGCAGGTGTTTTTTGAGTGAATTAGTTGTTCTGTAAGCTATTTTATATTTGAGTTTCCTGAATGAAGCTGCTATTTTATGAGTTTTGTTGTTGAGGTAGGTAAGTGTGATGAATGTATGGGGGTTGTCATTCTGTTTGTTGCTGGTGTGAGTGATTGGTTTTGTTGATATTCTGTGCAGTAGTTTGTCTATTAGTGTGTGTTTGTAACCATTCTGTTGTGCTATGTATTTTATAGTATTCAATTATATATTGTAATCTTCTTGTGACATAGGAGTCATGTTTTATTTAGTTTATATTACAAATTACTGGAAACAAGATGGATCTTCAACATCATATTATTATTAATTATACATTTTATAAATAAATCAAATTATCAAATAATATAATCAATAACCGCAAAGTAAGTACAGAAGTGAAGATTTTCACAATGCCAATTGATTTTTGGGGCAATTTGTATTGCAGGGTCTTGAAAGACTTAAATATTGAGGTACAGTATTTTCCATTGAATAAAGCATAAAAAACTGTTGAAGCCTCGATTTTAAAATGATTGATTTTAAAATTTCTCTGAATTTTCTTGGGAATTGTATGGAAATAGTTGAATTATAAACATGTTTGTTAATGTAGGCTTTTGAGAGCAGTTTCAAGCAGAGCTTGACGGTATCCACTGTAGCTTCCTGAAAATAGCATCCCACAAATTCACGTCTACTACCCCTTAAATTATTAAAAAACAATGATCCTTGTTTCGTCCACAGCTGGTGAACGAACACACACAAGGATACAAATCCATGTTAAATACATGTTACTTAAATAAAAAAAACGTTTTAGTTCTTCATGGCTTAATTTCTAAAACTATAAAATGATATAAATTCACAAACATAAATAAAATTCATATGAATAATATGAATTTTGATAATTCACAACAGTAAGGTTATCATTACGAGGAATAACATATTTGTTTGAGAGAAACAAATCATTTCTAATATTCCAAATAAGTATATTAACTAGTGAGCCGCCAGGCTGAGAACACGCCAGCAAACAACTCATTTTGGTAAAGGGCGAAAGGGTAATTCATTTCCAGCTTATCCTAGGAGAAGGTGGTTACAAAAAAAACCGACGTTTCGAAGATACTGATTTCGATCAAATTCCCAAGAAAGTATCTCAAGTCCAGCATCAAAAATAATCAAAAATTGATGTTTTTTGCATTGTTGGGATCACGTAATACCATTTGTCAAGTGTACAAAATTTATATTTTTAACCGACTTCCAAAAAGAACAAGGTTACTATATTCGACCTGTTTTTATTTTTATGTTTGTACATCAATCATTCGAACAATATTGAACCGATTTCGATGAATTTTTTTTTAAATGAAAGAGCATCGCTCAGCGGTGGTCCCATACAAGTTTCGCAAGGATCGGCCCAATACTTAGCCCAATATTAAACAAAAAGGAGCATTCTTCGATGTCTTCATTTCAATCAAGTTTGAATAGGATAGTTCCACACATAACCGCCAATCGGATAACCAGTGTCGTTTACCAGGCTGATCATTGTATCATATGGAGCGCTTTACATCTAGACGGTTTTTGAAATCATATGATGCAATGCAATTATGCCGGGTAAACGACATCGGTTACCCAAAGCTGGTTCAGTGTGAAAGAAGTCTTTAATGTCCCGTTTTGACCAATCACATGAACTTAATTTGAATCGAGAATAAGAAGAATATAATATTTCTGTCCATATGTTCATATGAAAATTGTAAATAATTTAGTTGATGTTATTGAGTCATAGGAATAAGGTTATTTATTTGCAATCATAACACAAAAAATATCGTACATAACTTGTCCGGGAAGATGTTTACCATACTCGTATGATAATACCGCACTCAACTTCATCTCCTGTGTTTACTTATCATATTTTCAGTAAGCACAATATTTTCCACACTTGTAACGTAATATAGGCCTACTATTTCAGTGTAGGTATATTC
The DNA here is from genome assembly GCA_948455865.1 of Conomelus anceps. Lineage (NCBI taxonomy): Eukaryota > Metazoa > Arthropoda > Insecta > Hemiptera > Delphacidae > Conomelus > Conomelus anceps. The sequence goes on along the minus strand of OX418217.1, from coordinate 67,927,404 downwards.
TGAAAGGGACCGCATCAAAATGAATCAAAAGCCATTTCACTTTTAAGAAGCCTTTCGCTATTATAATTCTCCTAAATACAATATTCCACATTAAATAAAACGTAGAATTTTCCTTAGTTTATCTTTTCGGTAATTATTGAGTATCCGAACTTTTCGATTTTTCCAACAATTTTTTTTTTTGTGACATCTACACACCCCATGAAGCAATAATCCGTTGAAATTTTTTGGGGGTCGCGTCTCTTTTACCCAAAAATTTAAATTTTCGAAAAAAATTTTTTTGACGAAAATTTTATTTTTCATTTAAAAAATTCATAATTTGCAAACATATTATGAACTCCCAACCATAAAACCATATAAATGAAATTAATAATCACATATCTGAAGAAAACTAAGCTTACTAACCTTTCAATACTTGGTACAAAATTTCCAACAATTGAACAGAAAAACTTCCCGGCAAAATGAATACCAGTCAACCACTGTTGTTGTCGAAATTCCCAGCTCTTCACAAATAAATGTTTGTCTGGGTGGCTTTAGGTGCAAAAGTATTGACACCAAATAGAAATATTTTTCTATTGGGAGTCTACAATTGTCCAAGAACGAGCCCACCCTTGCCGAGCCAGTAAAGCCACAAACCGCAGCCGCCTTCTTCCCACGTCGAATTTTTTTTTGACAACGAAATTTAAGATTTGATTTATTCACAATCAACTCCGCACCACACTTTAAACACACCGAAATCTCTTTAAAAATACCATGCCTGAATAAAAATTCAATCACGTCCTTTTCGCCAAGGCGTATAGATTCTAAAAATTTTAGCTTGCACTCTGTATCACACATTTCACGTAATGAATAAATATTTTCCATGTGATCTAACAATAATTGTCGATCTGACACAAAATCAAACACAAAAATCTAAACACAAAATCTTTGCATTTCAAAGAAAACATATGTTATCAAACTATTATATTTTTGGATTGAATGGTTACTTCACCGACCTTGCTAAGCTCTAAACCAAACCTAACCTAACCTAGCCTAGTCTGGCAGTGTTACAGTGTGATGGAAGTATTCATACGCGGAAGAAAAATAGTTCCATCAGAAAACTCTAATTTAAATGCCAAATAAGTGTTGCCCCCACAAAATATCAGTGTATTATTACTTACTAGTGTGTTTTGAGTGTGTGGGGAAAAAATTGTTGGAAAAATCGAAAAGTTCGGATACTCAATAAATACCATCTTTTCTTATAAGTGGATTTTTAGTTACTTAACTTTCGATGTTATAAATTAATTATTGGCTTGCTAATTTGATAAATATTTCATAATGTAGGCTTTAAGAAATTTCTCATGTTTTCAAAGTTTGAAAATTCAACTAAAAAGCTTAAAATAAAACATATTTTAAAACAAAAAAGAAACCGACTTCAGTGAAATGATGAAATACTCACGTACTAAAAAGTTTAAAATAAAATATTTACTTTAAACTGAGAAAATTTCAAATTTCATACAAGTAATCTTTTGAAGTCGGCGCCAAATTTCCCATAAACTTCTAAAATATAACAGAATTACTCTGTGATGTTTTCCATGACGAAATAATTGAACAATCTAATATCAAAACTGACACTGTATTTCAGTAAAAGTGAGTGTAAATCACATATTTAATTGAAATACAGTGTTAGTTTTGATATTAGATAGAATTTATCATCTTTATAAAATATTTGGCGCCGACTTCAAAAGATTACTTGTATGAAATTTGAAATTTTCTCAGTTTAAAGTAAATATTTTATTTTAAACTTTTTAGTACGTGAGTATTTCATCATTTCACTGAAGTCGGTTTCTTTTTTGTTTTAAAATATGTTTTATTTACAATTGAATTTAAAACAAAATTAAGCACTGAACTCAATTACTACAATACTTTTCAACACTGACACTCTTCAAGATTACAATAATAAATTATTCAATGAATGATAATTCAATCACGTTATCCACATTCAAGACTGTTATTGATGGGCAATGAACTGTGATGATATGATGAAGCGTGATTTGATTTATACATAGAAAAAAAACAATACCTAGGTCTACAAAAGTTTCAAATTTGAATTTCTCCTCACAACAAAATTGATAAATCGAATTGTTTCTTTCTTGAAAGCGTCAGGCTATAACTCATTTAATAGCTTCAATAGACATTAGACAGTATTAATATTCAACTCCACTTAAAATTTGCAAAATAAATTTGCTACTTAGCAAACCTGCTACAAATTGCACGGGAGAACGCAGTTTTTCCTGCCCACAAGACTCAAGAACAATGCGAACTAGTATTTATGAAATACGGTTAAACTAACTTTTATTACTTTATATTGAGGCAACTACAACAAAAGCACTTCCATATAAATGAGGACATTATTAACGAGTTTGTCATAAAGAAAGCTATGTGAATTTCAACATCAAGATGGATAACATGGCGTGAGTTGTTTCAGAGAAGTTTGTATTTTTATTTATTTTTAAACAAAAATGATCCAGTCATTAACTACATTTTGTGTAATTACATTTCACTCGGAAGCAATGCACTCATCTATTTTTAGAACGTAAACAGACAATCTGTCGCCAACTCGGCATTCAAACTTCCTTCCCCTCTGGCGCTGAAAATCTACAGTGGCCAAGTTACCAGTGGTGGGGGGATGTTGCTAGCGGGTCATTCTTGAAGTGGTAGGAGAAGAGCGAGTTGGTATTGCAATCTGGTTTGACAGGACACCAACTATTTAGTTTGGTTTGACAGGACACCAAAAAGCTGGACTAAGCCGGGCCATTAACGTGACTAGTCTACTTGATGGTTCGTCTATGGTCTTACTGTACGTTTTACTGGATAGGATAAATCCTATCCGATAAAATGTTGCGTGCGAACAGCAAAACATACGTTTTGTCGAATCGGAATGAAGCCCAAGGTCAGATTGTAGAACTGACCGGAGAAGCATAGATTTGCGATAACTGATAGGACAAAATGGAACGTGTCGACACAGTTTGGACAAAACGTCCGATCTTGGCTCAGTTCACTAACTTACTACCTCTGTTCCAGTCAAGTGAAAATGTCGGACTTGCGGCAATAAAATCTGGAGTTTCTCGCGGAATTTACTGTGATTTATACTCAGGGTGTCAACCAGTCGGGAAAAATTGGGAAGTCGAAAAAGGTTGGGAATTTTGAATTTTTTTTAATTTGCTCGGGAAAATGAGAGAATTGATTGTAACACGTATTTTGACATATTTTTGTTACGAGTGTATAATTAAATTTGCTAACAAGAATAATAATTCGATATGTAGCTAGGAACAATTAGTTTTTGCAATAAAATAATCAAATACTATTTTTTACATAGAGTGTTTTGCTATTATACTGTGATTATCCATACAATTAGTTCAATTTATTCGACCTTATATATTTTCTGTTAACTTTTTAAGATAACTCAACGACTTGCAGTCACTTAAAAAGTTAATATTAACAACGCAGTTTGTCATGGAACAACCTCAAATTGTGTGAAACAGGTCTTTACCACCTTCCATTACTGCAATCATTCCAGATGATAATGATAAAAGCTTACCAAAGAGACTCATAGAAAGGACTCAGAACTCCTGGGTTTAAAATAATTTTATTTAGTAGAGTAAAATTTTAAATGATTTTCCCAAGTACAAGGTCTAAGTAAAATATTTAATGGTTTGAATTTCTAAACTGGCCTCTAGTAATTGACATGTTGGAACAATATTCCTCAACAACTTGCAGTATGTAGTTACTTGCTATTTTGATGGAGTCATCAGCCTACATTGCCCCGAAGTGGGTGATTTTCTTTTAATTGGCAGGACAATTCCCCCGAAGGGTGGCTGTTACATTTTTTATTATCTCTTATAAGATTTTACTACTTTTTTTTGTGTGAAAAAAGAAATAAAAGAAAGCAACTGATTTTTCTCCATAATGTATTCTCAATACATTGAATCACAATATTCACTAATCAAATCACAGTACACTAAAAATCGAGCCTGGATCGGAACTGAGTAGAAAACGGAAGGGAAAACGTTACTGTGTAGACACTGGACAAAACGTACGTTTTGTATTCCGTTTTGGAATACAAAATACTGGATAGGATTTATCCTATCCAGTAAAACGTACAGTAAGACGTAACGTGTAAACCGGCCTTAATAAAAGTAATATTTTGAAGTCGGCGCCAAATTTTCTATGAACTTTTAAAATATAACTTCTTTTTGTTATTCATTAAATGGAGATATCTCGAAAACAAAGGCCCCTTTTAAAAACATCACTGAACATTTTTTGTCAGAAATTCGATGTAGAATCTCTGGTTACCGGCTTTAACGCCTTACATGGGACTCCCTATATACCGTATTACAAGGTTACCGTGCGACAATTCTAACAATTATTCAATAGCTCACATTAGTTTCAAGCTTATTTCTATAACAAAAAGGTTTATCAATTACATGGTCTATTTTCTTACCCAGGCACAGATACTGAATAAACACCGGTACTCATTTTCAGTTTCAGCTACTGTATACTTTTCCACACTGATGTATCAACTATCAAGACTGTCGTCTGTCGCTTAGCACATCATATGTATATTATAATGTCAACGACTAGATAATAATATATTGGATAATAATTCGCAAACAGTAAAACAAAATACTCGAGAGTAATTATTTAATAAGTGACAACTGAACTGAAAGAAGTAGAGAAGTGATGAGTTGGGAGTGTTCTCAATCTGAACGACCGGAATTCTATGAAAATCCCACTTGTTGGCAAATTGGCAGCTCTGGAATACATAATTATTTTTATCTTCGGATATTATTTATTACTAATTATTAAATATAATATCAATTTACTCATCTAAAAATTTCAGTATTCTTTCATTAATTTTTTCAAGTAACAAATCTTCAGTTTTTTCGACTTTATACAATATATAATGGCAACTTTATTCATCATTCTGATGGTCAATTCGAAAATATACATCCTGCGATGAAAATTATCATCATAATCGATTTATAGATTGAAATTTATCAAATATATTTTATTAGTTTAATAATTTTGTTATGAATTGTTAATGTTGAAATGTTATGAATTTGATTACCTCTATAGGCGATCAGAAGTTGGCCGAAAGATCGATCGTCGCGAACTCTGGGCGGCATAAATCAGCAGCAGTGTAGTGATTTAGTTGCATTGTTTATAATGGCAAACATTGGGAAACTTATCATAAAAATAGGATTTAAAGAAGTCAATTGCGATTTTTCAAGAAAATATAATCTAGAAAAAGGGAAGAACCTTGTAGAGAGTAATCATGTTTTTGATGTAGAGTGCAGTGGCGGATTTAAGGGGGGGGGGGGGGCTTTCAGGCTGAAGCCCTCCCCAAAACCTCCAGAGTGTAAATTTTTTCCAATCAAACCTCCAGTTTGAAGCTCGTAAAATATTCATTATAGCAAGAATTACTTGATTCCACTACTAAGTCTTCAATTGTAACATTAGATCCCATATTTCTATAAGAGGAAAACATAATTGTCAGATAAAAACTTTAGAAAAACATCTCTTTTTACAGTGTGGAATTCACACAAAGTTTATCTATTGAATCTTGATGAAACATTAGTTCATTGAAAAATTTGTTTCTTATTAAAGCTCCCACATTGATTTTCATTCTTAAAAATTGAATAATATGACCGTAATACCGGAATAATACTAGGTCTATGTTCCTTGACAAACTGTTGAACACACCAGATTCAGCCATAATTCAATAAAAATTTTCCAATATACTGTACTTTAAATTTAAGTTAATTTTATTGTTGTGGTTATCCATTTTTCGTGAACTGCAGTAGAACTATTCATATGTATTATCTTGCTGTGCAGAACTGACCTTTTTGCAACTGACACCTGGTCTGCAACCAAGCGCCGAAGAAGAACAACATAGTTTGAAACGCGTCCGCCGCGACTCAAAAAAGGTCAGTTCTGCACAGCAAGATAATACATATGAAAAGTTAATTTTATCGCCGATGTGGTTCAAAGCACTAGTAAAGCTATTTTTTATTTCCCAATCATATGAATAGTTATAGTTTGGGTATGATTGATTATGAAAAATTCAAAAGCTTTCACAATACTGTAGAGGTGAACTACCCCCCCCCCCCCCCCCCATCAACAGTAGCGAACCAGCAACCCCCAAAAACATTTTCTGGATCCAGCACTGGAGGAGTGCGAAGGTATTATACATGAAAAAGTGATGAGACAAACTAGTGTCAATGCTGTTTTACAATCTTTTTGTCAAAAAAATTTCACTTTGTTTATCAAAAGTCAACTGCCTAAATCCGCCTCTGCTTACAATAAATTAATATTTTGCAACAATAACAAAAACATAACCTCAAAGCTGTTATTGGGATTGATTTCTTCAATTACAAAATAATATCAATCACAAAAGTGCATGGAAAACGTCCAATTTTCATCAATCAGTAATCTTTCACACATAAAATAATTTGTAAATATAATATAACTCACTTAGTTCTTCGAACATTAAAGACTCATTTTTCCCATCTATCCTTTTCGTAAGGTCGACCAGGAAATGAATAAAATGAAACACCTTTTCCTTCTGTAATCTCATAAGTATTACTGCACCCATATACACAACACATAATATGGCTCTTGGGCATTTTTTGTATGTTTGTCTAAAGAAATATTTTTTTGAAAAAACGTATTTGAAGTGAGACAATTTAGCACAGGAATTAATAGCGATCAGATTTTGACTCACTAAGTTAGAGCAAGATCCTACGCTCAGAGCGCTGTCGGTCGATCTCCAAATCGCCTATTCGATAACCTAACTTTACGTTCATCCCATCCAGTTTACCTAAAAATAGAGTAAATTCCAGAACAAGGAAAAGACGACACGATATTATACAGAAAGCAGATAGTATAGAGTAGCGTGTCAATGCTGTAGTTTGTCGAGGTAGTGGTGGTCCTGCAGATGCAACGCAATAAAGAAGATCGATAAGGCATTGCTTTAATTTCCGAGTAGAGTGAGAGGATTTCAGTTTGGATTTGGAGGTTAAGTTGTAAAATACATACATAGCCAAAATAATTTTGATTAATATTAATTATTATCCACAGCAGTAATTAATAATCTAATTGCATTATTTTACACAGAATTGAGAAACTCTCAGGGCTCACAATATAAACGATAGAATCTTGTGAAAATTACAATAAGTTGATCAAGTAGTTTAATAAATATTAATTATTTCTCATATTTTGTTACTTAAAGAAGTTACAAAAGGAATCCATTTCCTTTCCAAACTTTTTGAATTTGGAGGCCCAAGTTATATTGGCGTTGAAAGCGCGGCCTCAGCCGGTAAATGGAACTTTCGTGTTGCAAATGTTATACTAGGCGTTTTCGAATTGTGCGTTTTTTTACATTGAGGGAATATAAAACATCTGATAGAATCAACTTTTGCATGGATGAGGCGGAGCCCTTGAAGTGTTTATGTTTATAGATATGCGACTTGTGGCAGTTGATAGAGCTTACCAAAGACAATTTAGAGTATTTTTCAACAATTAACAATTTTTCCTAAGGGATATGCCCACATGAGCACTAGGCTTGTGCGTGGGAAACGAAGTAATTATTTAGTTTTGACAGGGAAGTGATAGCCGCGAGCCGTAGCAGGTATCTGTTCAATCAGATAGATAAGCTGCGTTCTCGTAGGTCCTGTTTGTAACGGTGACCGATTAGATTGGCCAGCAAAAAAGACACTGTTCTCTGCTGAAAATCACTTCCCGGTGGTTCGGAACCCACCTAAAATTGTAGGTCCAACTCATAAATCACCATCATCCAACTCATTACCCACGCACAGGTCTCAGACCTATGTGGGCTTCATCCTCAGAAAAAAAAGTTATTAAATAATGATCTGATATGCCAAAGCTTCCGGTTCGAACCCAGTTGTGACCAATATATTTCCTGGAGCCACTCCCGTGTCGGAGGACACGTTAAGCCGTCGGTCCCGACTGTCCAGAAAGGAGTCGTTGAATTTGATCTCTCATCATCACCCTTCCCATTTCTCACGCACAAGCCTAGAGCTCATGTGGGCATATCCCTTAGAAAAAATTGTTTTTGCACCCATGTAGCCAGAATCTTTCTAGGTTAGACATCATATTGAAATAGTGTACAACAATAAAATTTCAATAAACATTTATTCCAAATTATAATGATATTAAGGAAACCACAAATAAACTCAAGACATAATACATGTTTTGTAGTGTACAAAATTATACTATCGCTATGATAAAACTATGTGTGTACAGTTTTAAACTTTGGAATTAGATGTTCGCTTCCTTTGCAGAATGAGCACACACGATGAGTTGTCTGTGTGGAATTTGTGACATGTTTTGGTGTCTGAAATGAAAAATAACAAAATATATTAACAATAGTATATTACATAACAAGGGTGGTAAGACGGTGTTTACTGTACGAGTACGGTTGTTTATGCACGAGATGAAGTCGAGTGAAGAATTATCATAAGAGTATGGTAAACACCTTACCAGACGTGTTATGTACGCTATTTTTCGTCAATATAGTCTAAAATAGCAGATAATTTGAAATAAGAAACTATAAATCATTGTTATGTTAGTATAACATCAGCACATTGAATACCAGCATTGTACAAAAATCATGCCCAAAAGCCAGCTATTCAGCTTTCAGTCAAATGGTTTTGGGTGCAAAAGTAGTCAGTAGCATCCCATAACAGTGTGGTAAAAATCATCTGATTACCTTTACGAGTCTACTTAACTCGTAAGGATCATTGTGTCATGATTGGATCTGTTAACAGAATTAGCATGAGAAATAATAATAATTTCTCTGATTCTGAGAGCAGCACCACCAAGGAAGTTTATCTTCTATCTATCCTTCTATATGCCATCATATAAGGTAACAACAATATTTTTTAATATGAAATACTTTGTGAATTTATATTTCTAGCTTAATTGTTCTTATGTACATAATTGATGTAAGCAATTGTTTGTCAGAATTCATAGGCTATGGATAAGACTTAGAGAAGTTTAGTATAAAAAAAGGAAGATATTAAATATTCAATTTAAATCAGTAGTAAAAGTTAGCATATCGTTTTCAAGGCAATATTAGTGTGATAAAAAGATTATGAATTTGATGATGTAACTAAGAAACTCAACTTCCTTATTGCTATAGATTAATGTGTACTATTTTGAATTCTGTGATGCTGTGATACTTATGAAGTAAAGGTTAGGTTTGCTTAATTGTTTGAATTTTAGTAATGTAGATGTATAATTAAGTGACATAAATGTTTGGGATTTGTGGTCGTGAAAGTAAATTGGACATAGTAGTGTTCATTTCAAATTAAGGGTTTATTTCGTTATCAAAATAGGAAGTTACAAAATTTGAAATTTCAGCAGTCGCCGAATTGGGGCATTCCCAAATCGTAGAGTGTTCCCGAATTGCAGAGTGTTGCCGAATCGCAGCATTCCTGAATTGGAGTCTTCCTGAATAGTCAAGACTTCGAAACTTCGAGGCCTTGAGTATTCCAGCATTGGAGAGTACAAGAATTCCTGACCAAGGCTGTATTAGATCAACTGACATGAACTCAATACCTTGGAAGTAGTAAGGATTATCGAACGAGGTAACAAATTTATTATAATTCTTGCTTCGATCAAAGTGAGTGCAACGAATTGTGGGGAACTATTAATTCAATGGGATAATGAAAACGACGATATAATTTTGTTAATTAAAGTAATCTTTGAAATGCGCAATAATTTTAAAGACTTGAAATAAGGATAAGTTTAGACTGTAATGTTGATTGAAATGTATATTTTTTGATTTGGTTATTTTGAGGTTAATGAGGTGTGATTATATTTTCGAGTGGTTGTTTCCTAAACATGCACTTCATTTGGCTTGGTAACCTAGTTCCTCTTGGTTTTGTATGCATGGGTATTTGACGGTGTTTTGGTGTACAAGCGCGTAGAAAGGAAATGTTTTCCTTTTCCACGTTTTGCCTTCTAAATTTTTGGTTGTTTCCATCGTTCTAAATTTATTCTAAATTAAAACAAATTGATGGGACAGGCAGTATACAGTATGCATAGCATTAACTTGTATTAATACTAGTTGGCCCATTGCACGTTGGCGATCTCCTTTTGTAGAAATTCTCATTATTGCACCATAGAATAAGGAAATCTTGATGATTGGTCAATTGTTGCAAACAACATTGGTTGAGTTCATGGGAGCCTCACTGTTTATCGGTAAATGAAATTTCACTCTAGCGTCTAGCACCTGGGCATCAGCTGTGAGGAATGCTTATGGAGTGACGTCGATTGGAATGCTCCTGCGCGTTGGGCGGCTAAGTAAAGACGTCATTCTTCGTCCAACCATGGTGGCCCTGAGCCGCTCCCGCAGGAGCATCCCAAGGGAGCGGCTCAGGGCCACCATGGTTGGATGAAGAATGACGTCTTTACTTAGCCGCCCAACGCGCAGGAGCAATCGACGTCACTCCATAAGCATTCTCACAGCTGATGCCCAGGTGCCAGAGTGAAATTTCATTCACCGGTAAACAGTGAGGCTCCCATGAACTCAACCAATGTTGTTTGCAACCATTGACGAACCATCAAGATTTCCTTATTCTATGGTGTAACAACTTTAAACAGCTTTCTAGGTTTTCATTCTATTACACATGACAATAATGTTTATACAATATGGAAAAATTATTGTTTAACACACAATTAGGAAACCAGTTACAGTTAATTTTGCACTATTAAGTGTTACGTTACATGCCACAGTAACAGTTCACAAGTTACGTACACATGCGCATTGCAGATGTGCATTCCATGAGAGAGACCAAAGACATTGTAATACTATACAGAGAGAGATGAGACTAATACTGAGAGAGACCGATGTAGCGGCATCAGCTGCTCCTGCGCGTTGGGCGGCTAAGTAATGATGTCATTCTTCATCCAACAAAGGTGGCCCTGAGCCGCTCCGTGCTCCTGCGCGTTGGGTGGCTAAGTAAAGGTGCTGATCCACCAAAAGTGTGTGCGCAACATGGTGTACTGCACATTTTGTGTGAACTTTCAGTTTCCGAAGGCTCTGTTGAGCAGCCCTGCCACACCAAAAGAAAATTGTTTCGCACTCAATATGTTCGCGCACAAATAATTGTTTGCGAATGTATGGCGCCAACCAGTTCAACTTCTTATCGCTTTGTTTACTTTTGTCTGGATCGTCTGACTCGGCCACCTTCTTTCCGGTCAATAATGACATCATCCTTTTTATAAAATTCACCCAACCCCAAAAATGCGTAAAATTAGAGATAGATGAATTTCGATTTCAGATTCGGGTTTAGCACCCTAAAATTAATAAGAGTCGGGGCTGTTTTTTGAAAATAATCAAAATTGAAAAAGTTTTCTCTTGGTAACAAAATTTAATTTATTCATGTTATGTATATACTAGAAATAGCACATCAATACTGAAGCTCATTGCTATTTAGTATCCAACATGCTTTGCCAGGAGGAGGATGTAATTCTGAGCTCGGCTGTGCGTATTATTTTACCTAAATTACGAAAAAAGCGTCGGGAAAATCCGCGTATTTGGGTCTGACCTTTTTAAAAAAGAAGGCAACCAAAAACTTTTTGGAAGAGTTGAAAATACATCCTCTCATTTTTTCAATTAATAAGGCAATCAAATGATGGCATTTTTTGTATTAACTGCCTATTTAAAACAAAAATTGAGTTAATATTTGAAGTCAGCTGTTCTAAAGAATTTTTATAATATAACTAGCTATTGTGCCCGTCTTTCGTACGGATTATGTTTAGAAATAACACTAAATAATTATGTTTCGGCCTTTTTGATAGCAACGATCATGAAGTTGTTAGCAGCTTGCAGTTGTTAAATCGCACAATATTTGGTTATTAACGTTTATTACTCTGTTAAAAAAAAGTTAATTTAGTTTTTTATAGCTAAAGACATTGTCAATAATGTTTTCAATACAGTTCAATAACTAAAATCCCGATCGATGCTCTCGTTTTTGAGGAGAAGGCCGCGTAAAATGCCTTTGGGGCCGTGACAGACAGACAGACAGAAAGTGAGATAAGACTATTTTCGGCTTATTTAATGTATAAATCGTAAAAATAACTAAAAATATACAATTCTGATAAATGTACAGACAAAACTCTAATTTTATTTATATAGAAGATTATACTGGCCCAAAGTGTTAACCGAGTGTAATGCGAGTGTTAACCTGCTAACTCCAAAACAAAGTTAGAGTTCTACAGTAAACTAAAAAAGCCTGTTTCCACCCCTTCTTTCAATCTATACGCAGAATTTATATTGTGAATAAAAATTAGTTCTGTATAGAAAATTCTCAGTAGAATAATTTAAAATTTCACAAAAAAGGTAGGTAGCTTATCGATTCAAGGTTTAATGGAGACAAGGGAATGACACGCAGCCCAATATTGGTTGTAATAAACAATATTTTTTTTTGAGGATGAAGCCCACATAGGTCTGAGACCTGTGCGTGGGTAATGAATTGGAGGATGGTGATTGATGAGTTGGACCTACAATTTTAGGTGGATTCCGAACCACCGGGAAGTGATTTTACAGCAGAGAAAGAGTCTTTTGTGCTGGCCAGTTCAATCGGTCACCCTTACAAAGAGCGCCCGGGAGTTTCGTAGCTTATCTCTGATTGAACAGATACCTGCTACGGCACTATTCATACATTGTGATTTCACTTGGTACCACAATCTAACATTTTTATGCTTTTTATTTAACTTGAACTTTTTAATTTTTCTACTAAAATATTGCAATGCATGGAAAATCAAATCAATCAAAAAATCAAATTCAAATCAACTACAAAATTACTTAAGTTAAACTATGAACGATTATAAATGCGGACCGAGCAATACAGTAGTTGTAGACAGAATGAAAAGTGAATGCGAACACAGAATGTTTACGGTCTGGTAGCGGAAGCAAAAATATTGTTGGAAACATTGTGAGCGCAGGCTGACCTTGAAATAAGTTCAGCGCAAAATGTTCGTCAACAACCGCTTGGAGTGCGCGAACTTTGTGCATGTTTGCGGTACCTGCTACACCAAAACGAAACATCGGAAAGGAACACTGTGCCACACAGTTGCGCACTCCGGTGGATCCGGGCCTTAACGACGTCATTCTTCATCCAACAATGGTGGCCCTGAGCCGCTCCCGGTGGTTCACTCACATCTTGTTATGGTGGTTCATCACAGCCTTGTTAGCCACCCAGGGAAGGTTTGGTTAGCAGCGGCAGTGCTTCGGAAATGTTATATTCACTTGATTGATATCGTTTTATGGTTCGGAGCTCCTCATATGTTTGCAAATTATGAATTATTCAAATGAATAAATAAATTTTTTCCAAAAAATTTAATTTTTCTTGTGAAAAAAACTCGACCCCCAAAAAATTTCAACGGATTATTGCTTCGTGGGGTGTGTAGATGTCACAAAAAAAAATTGTTGGAATTTTGGATACTCATAATTACCAAAAATTAACTTACTGTTATTCATGAAACCCCAAGAGGCATTTTTATCATAGTGCCGTAGATTTTTCGATTTTAATTTTTAAGTTTTGAATAGGCTCTCGTGGCTCAGGTTGATTGAAATGAAAGTTTACTCACTCAAAATAAAATTGTGCATATATTTGAGCATTACTTTGACATTCTACCTCTAACTCTCAACTCAAAACAGAATATAAATATTTAATAATAATAATAATTTCTCTGGATGATGGAGAACACATCCAGAGGAGTTTATTGATATAGCTCAAACATGACAATATTATTGAATATAAAACATAGTGATTTCATTGCTAAATTTGAAAAAAATATGATTCCCCACTATAAAATTATGTGTCTGGGTGATCATCAATATAAACCTTAGATGAAGCTAATACTATTCCTAACTAGCCATTATAACTAATACAATAATAAAAACTATTTACTACCTAAAACTACCTAAGTATGCATAATCGTATTTCTATTCACATCCTATTTACTATGAGCTCCTCACTATGGTGGACTCCAATATTATATAACCAATTCCTTATTTTTTTTTTTAAATCTATTATTATTGCTTTCTTCTTTTATTTCCAGTGGAATTCTATTGTAAATTGTTGGCCCTAAATATCCTATTGATCTTTGCCCAAATGCTGTGTTCATTCTGGGTACATCCTGATAATTGAGGCTTCTTATTCTAGTATTGTGGCTATGAGTTACAATATTATTTTCATTATAATTTTTCTTTATATAAGTGATTAACAACAAAATATACAATTGCCTAACACTAAGTATTCTGTTTTCCATGAATAGTTCGCTGGTTGGGAAGCGGGCCTCCCTATTCCCCATTATTTTTAAAATACGTTTTTGAATTTTGATAATTGGATCCACAAAACTATAATTTGCGGATCCCCAAACTAACAGACCATATCTTATAAGAGATTCAACTAATGTAAAATACACTGTTTTTATCATTTCTTTATTAATAATATGCCTCAGCTGATAAAATTTATATATTAGCTTCCTTATTTTTGCAGTTGTGTATGATATGTGCTTATCCCATTTTAATAAGTCATCTACTATTATTCCAAGATATTTAATACTATCTGAGCGTTCTATCAGTGGACAATTACAATTGTTATTAATTCTATCACAATAATGAAGTTTTATCAATGTCTTACGTGGTTTGGTACTATCAGTTGAAGAAAATGTTAAAAATTTGGTTTTTTCTGCATTCAATGAGAGTAAATTATTTCCCAGCCATCTAGTGATTTTTGAAGTTCTGTTTCGACTATTTGAAATACTTCTTCCCAGTTATTTCCCTGAAAGAGGAGTGCTGTGTCGTCTGCAAAGGCTATCACCCTACCTTGGATTTGGATGGAGCACAGCTCATTTGCAAATATTGAATACAAAATTGGGCCCAGAACAGTCCCTTGTGGTATTCCAAACTTCATGGACCCTTCTGCACTCATCTGGCTCCCAACTTTTGTCCTTTGTTGTTGGTTATTGAGGTAGGATATGAACCATTCAAGTGGTACCCCCCTTATGCCTATTGCCTCAAGTTTTTTTATTAATAAATCATGGGATACTGAGTCAAAGGCCTTTGCCAAGTCTAAAAATACTGCTAGGCATTTATTTTTCTCCTCTAGATTCTGAGTAACAAACTTAGATAACTCCAGAACTGCTAACTCTGTGCTTATTCCTTTACGAAAACCAAACTGGTTTGGAGATAAAATATGATTCCTTTCCAGATAGCTCACTAATCGTAATTTAACTAGTTTTTCTAAAATTTTTGATATATTACTGATTAATGAAATAGGTCTATAATTACTTATAATTAATTTATCTCCCATCTTATATATAGGTCTAACACAAATATTTTTCATTGCTCTAGGAAAAGTTCCATTTGACAAGCTGAGATTGAAAATATGAGTCAAAGGGCTAGAAATTAACTCTTTTATGCCTTTTAAAATCCCATTATCAAATCCATCAAGCCCTGGTGCACTACTGATGCGAAGAGAATTGATACTGTCTATTATTTCCTGCTCAACTATGGGGGAAAAAACATAGTATTTTGAATATGTAACTCTGGTTCATAATCTGCTATAACTTGGTTAATATTCTTATTTAAACTTCCAGAGATTTTCCTAGCCATTGTTTCTCCAATATTAACAAAGTAATCATTTACATGGTTCAATAGAACTTCGGGATTTTCTTTCAGTGTTACAATTTTATTATTAATCTTTACAGCATTGAGTTGAATTTTTCTTTCTTGGTTTGAATCAGTAGCATCCTTGATAATTTTCCAAGTTTTCCTTACATCATTCCCTGCTTTGTTGAATTGACTCTTGAAGTAACTTTTTTTTGTATTCTGGATAAGAGACGTTAATGTATTCCTGTAGATTCGATAATAATTTGCGAGTTCTTGATTTTCTGGATCTAACTTCCTTCTTCTATTTAAACGATTCCTTGTTCTTATGGATGAGACAAGTCCTTTTGTGATCCATGGTTTGATGATCTTGATTTTCTTCTTCTGTGTGTAATGATGCGTATTCTTCTCCACATGTTGTTGCAGAACTGTTATGAACTTTTCGTATGCTTCATCTGTGTTATCACTTTTGAAAATCTCTTCCCAATGCTCTCTCAGTAGTCCTCCTCTCAATCCATCCAAATTGATTGATCTACGATTAGTTGAATCTTGTTCATCTAAATTCGCTCTGTTACTGATATTTGAATATTCTTGCAGTCCCAAAATTGTAATGAAGTGATCTGTGATACTTGAATGATGTATGATTGGATGAATATTGTGTTTGTAATAATTGGTCAGCATGTGATCTAGGCAAGTAGATGTTCCCGTGGTTACCCTGGTAGCCTTTTTGATACAGTTCTTCAATCCATGTTCACTTAATAAATCATAGTATTCATCAAGTTGATAATGCTGTTGTGGTTGTAGCGTATTTATGTTGAAGTCTCCTGTGCAAATAATCAGTTGTCCTCTCAGTCTATTGAGCACAGTTTCTAAATCTTCTAAAAATTCTGTTATACTGTAGTGCGAAGGGGATCTGTAGATTGCTAATATATTATATTTCTCTTTTGGAGTTTGCAATTGTAGATGGAGAACATTGGCCTGCCTGATATTCAACTCCACTGACTGCACATTTAGAGAATTTTTGCATACACTATTACTCCATCATTCTGTGTACGGTTATTTAGAGTGAAAAATATTGTAATCCTTCATTTCCTTAGGTCTATGATCATTTTTGATCCAGCATTCTGTTAATACAATAATATCGAAATCATAAGACATATCTTGTAGTTGAACCATCAGATCATCAAAGTTTTTCTTAACACTCCTGATGTTCAGACAAAATACAGTCAAGTTACAGCTGTTAAGAGATCATTTCACTGTTAGATCGGCTCTTATGTGCTTTTCATCTGTGCAATAATTTTGTTCAATCTCTTACTTTTCGGTCAAACGATGTTCCTGCCTATGCTTCAATCGTGGTCTATGACACAGCTAATTAACGACTTCATTTTTCAGCAAAAGTACTGTAGGCTAATCATGCATGCATTGATTCTGAATTTAATAAATTTGGCATATTGTATATTCTTTCTGTTATTTTTTATTTATTTGTTCACAGGTAACACTGCTGCACTTTATGAACGTGAACAAGATGTCAGTTTCATTTACTTCCACTCTAATAGTAACGGAATCTGAAAGCATTGTCTTTCCTTTTCTATTTGAGGTAAGAATAATTATATATAGAAGGCCAGTAGATAAGGCTGTTCTTTGCTGTAAAAATCACTTCCTGGTGGTTCAGAACCCACCTAAAAATACAGTTTCAACTAACCAATCACCATCATTCAACTCATTACCCATGCACAGGTATTATACCCATGTGGGCTTCATCCTCCTATAAAAAGCGACCCATATTGCAATGCAATAATTAGCGTTATTAATTATTAAATAACTAGTAATCCCCTGGTCTGGAGGACTTGCTTGCAAACATTTTTTTTAGAAACATTTTATTTTGCATTTGCATGTACAAAACTCTGACATTTTGCATGCATGTTCCTTCTAGGAATGTGCTGCAATCAGTAGCAAATGCTGACTAAAACCTTTAGGCATGCGTTGACAAAGAATATATGACATTTTCTTTAAAATGTGTCTAGAATTATTATTGTTGAATTACGCTCACAGTGAAAGAGTGGACTGTATTATCTATGGCGTAGTTGATCATTGAATTAAGTGTGAAACGCAATTCAGCATAATTTTTACAGATTGTGGATCATTGTGCTCGAACTCCTTGTTGGTACAAAACGATAAACACCCAACCTCTGGTAGAATGATAAACAAATTGATGAACAGGATAAGTAAAATAATGTTGGCAACACCAGGTGGTTAAAATTGAAAAACTGTGTAATGAGGCATAAAGAAATACAATATAAAAAATGAAATAAATGCAAAGTTCAAAATTCAATAAAGGCAAGTATGCAGCAAGTATATGTGCTATGAAGATGTTGACAAGCATCGAAATTGAAAACCAATAATAAATTTAGGGCAAATCTTATATGCCCCAAAGTTGATGAAATAATTGCATTAAATAGATTATAATGAATATAATTGAAGTAACACAATGAAATATCATGCTGTATGTGTAATAAAATGATTGGCAGAAAATACAATGAAAGGAGCACTGTGTGTGCAATAGGTTTATAGACAACTTATGAAACATACAATGAAATAGAGGCACTGTGTGTACAATAAGCTGATAGACAACTTACCCAAAGTAAAATGAAATGAGAGTGACATATGTGCAATAAACTGATATAGTTTATAAAAAATACTATAAAAAATGAAAAATTGTTACTATTATTGAACTTAGTATATTCCAAGCAGCAGTGACAGCTTAATTTTGAGTCCAATGACCCAATCCCTGAAGTGCACAAGTGGTGGCAGATGGCAGTAGCAGTGGCATGCAACAGGACCCCCAAAGGCCTTGCTAATAGAAATAAGTACCCAGAGCTCAGGAAGGAGAGAATGTTGAAAGAAAAGAGAATGCTAAGGAATCATGGAGATCTAAGCTGGCAAGAAGAATGAATGATGGGCATATCTCCGCAATACACTGATGATGATGGGTGTATTTTGGACCGTCTAGTGTCGCAGAGCGTCTAGTATGTCACAGCGTCGAGTTCTCAAACCATCTAGTTCTCTGTGTCAGATGGTCTAGATTTGCAGACCCTCTAGTTTCCAGCATTACGCTGTCGCAGAGCGTCTAGTGTTCAAACCGTCCAGTTCTCACTTCGTCTAGGTATACTCGGTTCCAATTAAAGTGGACTCCTCTCGCTACGCCCAGCACAGTGGCGTTCAATTTCGCCATAAGATATGATTCAGTATTTCCCGTTATTTTTGTCTCAGTTTGCATAATACAAGCTAATAGATTGATTTGACAATGATTTTATTACAACTCTAATGATAGGGTCCAATATAATAAGTGTCTCAATTAATTAATAAAAGGTAAAATATTGATTTCTTAGTGATTTCATAACAACTCTGATGATAGGGTCCAATAATAAGAATTCTCTATTGAAGTACTGTACTTGAAATTTCTTGTATAAATTAGCCTAGAAATACAACAAAATTTATTCTAAGACCATCCTTCTGACAAAATACTCATGACATTTCTTTTAAAAATATAACTAGACCAATTCAGTTACTCAATTGATTAACAGAACAAAACAGATTATTTTTGTGAAAATGTGAGAAACAAACTGATTGAAAATAACTACTGTATTGTCAATAACTCCTATTAACTGGTTATTTCAATAGATCACAAGTATACTGCATTGTTTCATCTGTTTATTCCTAATCAATTCAATTCACATCATCATCATCATCATCATCATTTGAATGTAGCCTCAATCACAAATCATAAATTATAACCTACTTATTTGGAATTTTTAGAGAATTTGGAAAAGTTTCACTCCATAAATCGAGCTTGAAACCATTCATGAAATAATAAATATTAATAAATAGGTTTATCAGTGTTAAGTCGTTTGTACATGATCAAATTTCTATCAAACAAAAGAGTTAAAAAGTATTGTCAAATTGCTTTTGAGTCCCTCAAATCGCTTTAAATATTGCACAAAATAATGAATAATAAGACGAAATTGTCACAACCACATTTATTAAAACTTCGAGAAACTAGTTTCGGTTGTTACACCATTATCAAACTGAGTTTGATTGAGCTTGATAATGGTGTAACAACCGAAACTAGTTGCTCGAAGTTTTAATAAATGTGGTTGTGACAATTTGGTTGAGACTTATTATTCATTATGGATACCTTCCACAATATCACCTTCGCCATTACTAAGATTGTACAAAATACTTGGAGCATCCGGAAAGTAATACCATAGACGAACCATCAAGTAGACTAGTCACGGTAATGGCCCGGCTTAGTCCAGCTTTTTGCTGTAGCTCGCGATACATTGCAGGTAGTTGGTGTCCTGTCAAACCAGATTGCGCTACCGACTCGCTCTTCTCCTCCTACCACTTCAAGAATGACCCGCTAGCAACATACCCCCACCACTGGTAACTTGGCCACTGTAGATTTTCAGCGCCAGAGGGGAAGGAAGTTTGAATGCCGAGTTGGTGACAGTTGTCTGTTTACGTTCTAAAAATAGATGAGTGCATTGCTTCCGAGACCAACCTGTCAGCATTGAGCCATAGACGAACCATCAAGTTTCTATCCCTGATCAATGCTGTCAGGCACTTGTCCTACTGCATGTTTGCGTGTATGATAGACTCCTGATCTACAGTAGCTACAGCGACTCAACTTTTTGACATTTTTGTTACTGGTAAATTAATCTTACTTTCTCACTTTCATAAGTAATAAATGAAGGGATCATTTAAGTATTTCTATTTAACTGATAACATGCTAGATTAACCCTGAAATGTTAATCATTCTTGGATTTTTCATTAAAAAAAATTATTTCTCTTCTTCTTTGTTGTTGTTCTTCTTCTGTACCAGTGATTCTTAAATAAAGAAATACTTGTGTACTAAATAGTTTGAAATTAAGTAGCCTATTTCCTTTAAACTGAATTTTTTTAAATTTAATGCAGATACCTTTTTAAAAATTTCTACTACAAAATGATAGAGTTCATTGGCGTTTTCATCTTTTTTAAACCTGAAGTACATTTAGTGATAAAATCAAATTAGTTACAGTAACTACTTGTTTTTTACCTGGGCTACTTTTTTAAGATACGTTTAAAAATTAAAGTGATCACTATTATACAATTATTTTTATATTTTAATGCTAATGACTCTCTTCAGCGTAATTGCAGAGCTGTGGGAAATTCCGATTAAGCTGTCCATAGAGTGAAATGTAATTACACAAAATGTAGTTAATGACTGGATCATTTTTGTTTAAAAATAAATAAAAATACAAACTTCTCTGAAACAACTCACGCCATGTTATCTATCTTGATGTTGAAATTCACATAGCTTTCTTTATGACAAACTCGTTAATAATGTCCTCATTTATATGGAAGTGCTTTTGTTGTAGTTGTCTCAATATAAAGTAATAAAAGTTAGTTTAACCGTATTTCATAAATACTAGTTCGCATTGTTCTTGAGTCTTGTGGGCAGGAAAAACTGCGTTCTCCCGTGCAATTTGTAGCAGGTTTGCTAAGTAGCAAATTTATTTTGCAAATTTTAAGTGGAGTTGAATATTAATACTGTCTAATGTCTATTGAAGCTATTAAATGAGTTATAGCCTGACGCTTTCAAGAAAGAAACAATTCGATTCATCAATTTTGTTGTGAGGAGAAATTCAAATGTAAATAATTTTAAATTCAATTGTAAATAATGAAAACATAATATGAGTAACATAGGTAGAAGTACAGTCCCAGTAAATTGGGATCTCCCTCTTTATCACTCATTCTCACTCTCTCTCTCTCTCTCTCTCTCTCTCTCTCTCTCTCTCTCTCTCTCTCTCTCTCTCTCTCTCTCTCCTAGTACAATACAATACCGTTCTGAATATCGCTACGCTTGTGCCAGTGTTGTCAAATCTAGATACAAGAACGCAAAGCGTGAGCTGCACTAACTAGGCCTATATTGTAACTGTAAATATGTTGCTTTGACAGTATAATAAATACAAACTGCAAACTCACTCATTGGCATTAAAGATTTTCATGATGTCATTTGATTTTGGAAAAAAATTACCTGAATTGATCATGGGGTGGAGAAATTAATGATATAATGATATAATTTATGAGATAATTTAAATTTATTTATTTAACTAGTCACTAGTTTGGAATATTAAGTTGTGACATTTCATATTCTTTTAAACCATGCTCTGTGAAAATAACTATATCAGGAGCCTCTTGTTCCAAAAATACTTCGATTCTATCTATTTTATTATGAATGAATTGAATATTCTGATCCAACATGGTGAATACTTCCTTATCATCCCTTACCATACTACTTTATCATTGCTTTTACATATTGAAATAGATCTACTTAATCTCAGAATCTTGGGAGCCTATCAGATTACAAGAGTTCCTTCCTGACTTTTTGATTGATTAACGTCTTTTAATACAATTGAAGATTTATGAATTTGTAATAGCATCTGTGTATCAGAGCAACCATGGCTAGATTAATTCTGGATTTTTGAATTTCAAGTAGTATGATTATTATTGATTATTTTTGATGCTGGACTTGAGATACTTTCTTGGGAATTTGATCTAAATCAGTATCTTCGAAACGTCCGTTTTTTTTGTAACCACCTTCTCCTAGGATAAGCTGGAAATGAATTACCCTTTCGCCCTTTACCAAAATGAGTTGCTTGCTGGCGTGTTCTCAGCCTGGCGGCTCACTAGTTAATATACTTATTTGGAATATTAGAAATGATTTGTTTCTCTCAAACAAATATGCTATTCCTCGTAATGATAACCTTACTGTTGTGAATTATCAAAATTCATATTATTCATATGAATTTTATTTATATTTGTGAATTTATATCATTTTATAGTTTTAGAAATTAAGCCATGAAGAACTAAAACGTTTTTTTTATTTAAGTAACATGTATTTAACATGGATTTGTATCCTTGTGTGTGTTCGTTCACCAGCTGTGGACGAAACAAGGATCATTGTTTTTTAATAATTTAAGGGGTAGTAGACGTGAATTTGTGGGATGCTATTTTCAGGAAGCTACAGTGGATACCGTCAAGCTCTGCTTGAAACTGCTCTCAAAAGCCTACATTAACAAACATGTTTATAATTCAACTATTTCCATACAATTCCCAAGAAAATTCAGAGAAATTTTAAAATCAATCATTTTAAAATCGAGGCTTCAACAGTTTTTTATGCTTTATTCAATGGAAAATACTGTACCTCAATATTTAAGTCTTTCAAGACCCTGCAATACAAATTGCCCCAAAAATCAATTGGCATTGTGAAAATCTTCACTTCTGTACTTACTTTGCGGTTATTGATTATATTATTTGATAATTTGATTTATTTATAAAATGTATAATTAATAATAATAATAATCAATAATTATATTTTATAAGTTGCTAATAAAGCATTTACTGGGTTAGAAAATTTCTATATTTATCAATTACAGTACGGTAATCATTTTTTTTTTCAACTTTTATATAGTTTTTAATTTTAGCTTTTAGTGGAGTTTTTTCAGCCGGTAGTCTGAGACTATTCATTAACACGGGTTTCTGAGTGTCCATGAGGATTTCGTCTCTGTTCGTTGAAATTAAAAGGAAAACGATTGTAAATCATTGAGGAAATATATAGAGTTCAACAAATAATGATGTTCGATTGTAAAGGATTAGTTCAAAACAATCTGCAGAAGTTGAATAATGAAAAAGGTTAATGAGAATTGAGAAGGATTGAGCATTCGTCCCATCTTTCTTGCATTTGACTCGCTGGCTTGTAGATGAGTAGAATCAGAATGAAGGGTTGATGTTTCGCCTACGGTAGGAAAGAAAGTCTATCATTCGTCTATCATTGGGTTTGTCCTCATTCTTTCTCTCTCATACACAGTTCCGCTCTCTTTCGCATAGTGCTGTTGAGTGGGGTCAAGCCAGTTGGTCACCTTCTCTCTCATACCCAGTTCCTCTTTCACTCGCTCCAAGTCGTTCCACCAGATTGCGCTAACTGCACCGTGCCGTTACGACCAGATATCGAAAGATGCCAATAGATCGCGCCAGCATTTTTTCGTCCAATATTTTAACATTGAGGTGGGACATCTACTTACTATCCCTGATCAATGGTAATACCGATTTACAAATTAAAAATAAACCAAGTCTTTTTGGCAAATATGCCTCAAATATAATAGGGGAAGTGATAGCCGAGTGCCATAGCAGGTATCTGTTCAATCAGAGACAAGCCAAGAAACTCCTGGACGCTCTTTGTAAGGGTGACCAATTGGATTGCCCAGCAAAAAAGACTGTTCTCTGCTGTAAAATCACTTCCTGGTGGTTCGGAACCCACCTAAAATTTTAGGTCCAACTCATCAATCACCATCATCCAATTCATTACCCACGCACAGGTCTCAGACCTATGTGGGCTTCATCTTCCAAAAAAAAATATAAACTCAAGTACTTTTTGGCAGGATATAACTTGAAAGTGATGAAAAACTGGAAGCAACTGTCACTATCTTATCTGATTATCTCAATACACTGGCGGCAGAGGAGTGTGAATCTGTGATTCAAAACCCATCACACTTTATGAGAAATGCTTAAATTTGCGAGGTAACTACGTGGAGAATAGTAAAAAGTTTGTTCTTTTCAACCGAAACAGGCATAGGCCTAAATATTCGCTAAATATGTTTAATTTCAAAAAGGGGATTACTTCAGGATGCCCCAAGTATAGGAAATTGGACAATATTTAAAGCGAATTGAGATTATGTAGATCAGTAAGTTGATAAACAATATGGAGTTGATAAGCAAAGAGAGGGAAAGAAGCAATGACCGGCGCGACAGCCCGGCGTCACTAAGCAGATATTGCCGTATCGAAACCAGACAGTTTTTTATAAATAATTCTACAAACTTTATGTATGACTCATCCTTTCCAGCCAAACCCAAATCGCGCAAAAAAGGAAAGTGAGAAATTCTTATTTCAGATTCTGAGATTCTCTGAAATACCGTACTGAACCACAAATTTATAAGCAATTTATTTAAACAGTTTCTCAATTCAGTTCAATGAAAATTATACAGAGCCACTGTGATTCCGCGAAAAACAACTACAGTATAACTTATTTACAGGGGCGCACCCAGAGTCTTGGTTTGTGGGGGGGGGGGGGTGCTTTCCCGTATTACTAGGTAAATTTTGGTAGCGAGGGGGGGGGGAGTGAAATTCGGATTTTGCATGCCTCTTTTTTTAGATTGTTGCCCAATAAAGCTAATGGTGAGGGGAGAAGGTTTCATTATTTGACTTTTTAAAGGGAATCAGCTATGGGGAAACAAAATGTGTCCATCATGTGTTTTTTTTTAATACAGTGTTACAAGAATTCAAGGTAATTCTCACACTACAGAAAATAAAAAAAAACACATGAATGTAGGTCTGGAAATATCTAAGGCCTTCGCATGTAGGTGGTGTGAATTCAATTGAAATTAGCTGAAACGTGCTACAGGATTTACTACCATAAATTTTTATGTTGCCAACATCATTTTGAGACTGGTACTTGGGTAATGAAGCGAACGAAACATGACAGTCTGAACACGAATTGAGACTACATAATCTTTGAATTAGTGGGATATTTTACAAAACTTCATAAAATGATAATGAAAACACTTTTTTTCATTGTAGGCCTATAGTGGATTAATCAAACTAATTTCCAATGAACCAAAAAAAAAAATCAATTTCTCCTTCAAAACTTGTGAATTCCTTTTATGAAATGAAATCTGAATGTACTCAAAAGTCGAAAACGCGAGTCGAGTTTCATTGAATCAAAGCACACTAAATTTTCACGGATGCTTTTTACTTTCTATTTTTGTGTGTTTTTATATAATTTAAATTCTTATTTTGTGAACTCTGGGTGTGTTTTCGCAATCAATAGCCAAGTTCATACCTTTCAATCTGAACGACTTATTTTGGCCTTTTTTGTGTATTTCACAGGATTTCTCAATAATAACGGTAGTTAATGTTTTATTTGATTTTTCAGCTCATTTCTCATCAAATGTATTCAATTTACCACCTAAATGAGAGCTCTAGAAGCCTAGAGTTTTCTGAATGAGTACTAATTTATTAATAAAGATAGCTCGCCACTCTTTCGCTATCTTTATTTCTGTAATGAAGCGTTTTCGAACGAATAAGCTTTTCTAATTTGCAGCACACATATATATACAATAAAAACTTGAAAAACACTTTTAAGTGGAAATTGTGACTCAAGTTATGGCGTGACGGCCGCTTCACTTTGATGTTAAGAGCATCGTCAGACAACCCACAGTACACTGATTCAAGGCACGAGGGTTATGGATGTTGTGAATGTGAGGGGGTGGGGTTATTGGGATTATTTTGTCGAAAAGGGTGTGTGAGAATAAGTTGATTAGATTATTTAAAATGTTGCCAGGTTGTTTTGTGTGTTTTTGAACCCCCCCTTTGACAAAATAATCTCAAACCTCCCGCCTACTCATACCCCCACCCCCTCACACATCCAACATCCATAACCCTCAAACTCATGCCTGTACTGTAGAGTAGAGTACTGTAGGTCGCGTCTGACGATGCTCTTAACATCAGAGTGAAACGGCCGTCACGCCATAACTTGATCACAATTTCCACTTGAAGTGGTTTTAAGTTTTTATTCTATATATATGTGTTCTGTCAGATTAGAAAAGCTTATTCCTTCAAAAACGCTTCATTACAGAAATAAAGATAGCGAAAGAGAGGCGAGCTATCTTTATCAATAAATTAGTACTCATTCAGAAAACTATCATTTATTGTCAATATTATTGATGCTGTATCAGAGTGAAACTATAGAAGGGTTACTAATTGATCAATAACTCTTGAGAAAATAAAAAGTTACGATTTTTCATGAAATACTTTCTGTTATGAAACGCCAGAATAAAGAGAAAAATATTTCTCTTCCCTTTCTGTGCTGTGTCAATAAGTACTTTCAATGAAAGTGATAATGGGCATGTTTTGTTTACTCCCCCTGTTCATCCCTCACCTTCTAGTCATCCAGAGGATTCCAGAACTATGTTTTAGACATTTCTTTTTGAACTATTGAACAGTTATTTGTTAAATATTTGATCGGCCTATTAAAAGTTGGTGATTAATTTTGGAACAGTAATATAGCAACTTCATTACTAGCTAAACATTATTGATTTATATCGTTTCTGAGAGATTTCTCTTGTGTGATAAACTGCATGTTCAAAAATAATTAAAAACGAGACTTGATAGAAATATTCCTGAAGTGTGATATATTCAATACTGGATAGATAAACACTTTAAAATGCATTCTTTTTGCCCAGTTGATCACCCAGTCACGTCATTTTCGGTTCTTCACGGTTCTTCTTACATCAAAAACTAAAATAGTAATAATGAAATCAATAAGAAAGATTTATTTTTGAAGAATTTATCCAAGCCTACATGTAT
The DNA here is from genome assembly GCA_948455865.1 of Conomelus anceps. NCBI lineage: Eukaryota > Metazoa > Arthropoda > Insecta > Hemiptera > Delphacidae > Conomelus > Conomelus anceps. The sequence goes on along the minus strand of OX418217.1, from coordinate 67,900,255 downwards.
TAGATAAATCAATTGAAATCAAACGATTTTCAGTTGGAGCCAAAATCAAAGCCATTCAATTCTGACGTCTGATAAACTATAACTGACTCTGATCAAAGGCAGGCTCAACGGTGCCTTTCCCTTAATTATTGTAAGCTATTATAACTTATATAGTTATTTTTATTGTAAGTTATTGAAAGTATTTGCAGTATAGGATAATAATTATCCACGGGATTGGAGAGGATGCAAGGTATTGAAATATTACTGTATGCACTTATTTCTGTTATTATAAATTAAACTTATAATTACTGAAAACGTTGTATACATAAAAATGAAACTTTGTAAATATAGCACTATAATAAATAGTTAATAGGCTAACATTGAAAGAATAACAGCAAATAACTATAGAAGAAAATTAAATCGTTAAACCACTTGAAAAGCATGGAGTGCTTAGTTTTATTTTTATTCTACTTATAAATTCTCCTGCTAATTCAAAGAGAAAGGTCCACCTTAGAGAAAAAAGTTAGAAATATAAATTCAAGATAAGATCTTTATCTACAATTTTCCCTCTTTCAAAACTTTCCTACCAAGAAAATGGAAAAAATTCTCAATTAGAGTTAGTTTTCAGGTCACATAAATATTTTTGAAATATTGTTGGATAAATTCCCTTATAAAAGCTGAACGAGTGCTTTAAATTGATGTTTTTTTGCATTGCTGGAATCACGTGATACCATTTGTCAAGTGCACGAAGTTTCAATTTTTTTCGTCAGCACTGAGATAGTGAAATGGCATTGTGAAATGATACAGATAAATAATTAGAATGGGTGGTTACAGCCGGCGGGCTCTATTTTAGTCGGTAGCTGACTGTACCAGCCTGGCTGCTATGGAACCTAGTCGATATGAAATATAGAGGAAGTGAGACGCTAGTTGATATGAAAACTGGACGATCTGAGACGATCAGCGCATGATACTTCCAGCCGTCTCACATACTCCAGATTCGTTCTAAAATAGCACCTAGACGATCTGAAATCTAGACGATGTGAGACACTCCCATGATGATGATGATGATGATGATGATGATGATGAATTCTCATGCTAGAGAATTATAGAGATCCTAAGTTGGTAGGCATCTCCCCAAAGAAGACGGAATGATGGGCATATCTCCATGATACCCTGATGATGACAAATTCTTACACTAGAGAATTATAGAGATCCTAAGGTGGTAGGCATGTCCCAAATGAAAATTGAATTACTCCCAAATGAATTATTCTAGCCTAGCCAACATCACTAACCAGACCCCCTGAACTTCGTATTTTCAAATGTTCAAATTTATGTTTGTTGAATTAAATTTATTTTATGTAGTTCTTAGTTTATGCAAGGTGAGAGAACGAGTTCAAAATGCATGAATGTAATTAGGCATTAGTAACACTGGAAGATGTGAAAGAATTCATGTGATACTTTATATTCACAAATACAGTTGATAGTTGAAATTGCTTGCCATGTGGCTACACAAATGTTTGTAACACATCATAGTTAAAGAGAAATAATGAGTGAAAGTTCAAGTTTGAACGCTAATGACACTTGCTAATATTGTATTGTGTTTCCATAATAACTGCACTAAGTTGTACATTTTTTCCCAGTTTTTAAGTTTTATTGACAAGTTGGAGATGCTTTTATTCAGTGTATCAAATAAAAGAGGATTACATTATTGTAGGCGACTTCAACATGGACTTTTCAGGAAAGTCAACACGAAAAAAGAACTAGAAATATTATTTGGTGCATATGGCTTGATGGGCGTCATTGAAGGCTATACAAGAGTGACTGCAACGCCTTCTATGCTGATAGACATATGTTTTGTCTCACTGTTGATCAAATTTAATTGTGCCAAAATTATTGAACTGGGTATTTCCGATCATTATGCTCAATTAATAAATTATTTTCCTTCCAGTTCAGATCACACAATTAATTTCTACTTGACACGAATATTTTCTGACAAAGCTAAATTAGAGTTCAATAATAATTTAACTGAAATTGACTGGTCAGATGTTCTCCATAAAGATGGATCGGTGGATGAAAACTTTAATCGTTTTTGCACTTTGTATTTCAAAGTATATAATGAATCATTTCCAGTTGTTCGTTTAAGGCGAGTTGAGAGTAGGAAAAAGTTGAAATGGGCTTCCCTATTGCTGCTATACATCTGTGAAATAAAAAGAGACCTGCAGCTATTTGCAAAGGTGTCTCCCTCGAATGTGTCCTATAAGAATTATTTGAAGTGCTTGACAAAGCTTATTAAGCATATAATCACGTCATCAAAAACAAAGTATGTGGAAAATCTATTGTAATCATCTAAAAGTAAATCCTAACTCATTTGGAGTTTGATAAAAAAGGAGGCAACTGAAAAAAATCCTATAAGAGCTATCCTATTATGGTAAATGGAGTAGTGTAAATGAACATACACACAGTAGATTTGATGCAAGAAATAGCTGATATTTTCAATAAATTCTTTGTGAACACCTGTGTTGGACATAACTTCAAAACAACTACGTCTTTCAAATCTATGCTAAAAAATGTTGGCCAAGTAAACACCATATTGGAAAAATTTCCAATTTTCTCTGAAGAAGACGTTTCCACTGCAGTGGAAGAAATTAATAGTAAAATGACCAGTGGCGCGGATGGGGTTCCTTGTGGTATAATGAAGGAATGTTTTGAACCAATAAAAAGTGTAAAATTAGGGAACCAATAAAAACGGCTAAAATTAGGGAGAGTTATTCCTTTACATAAGCAGGGTTCCAAGGAGGACATATCAAATTTCCAACTGGAATCTATTCAGAGCCCTTTCTTGAAATTATATGAGAAATTAGCCCAAAAAACTATATCTGAGTACTTGGAAACAAATGAAATATTGTCTCAATGCCAATTTGGCTTTTGTTCAGGGAGGTCAACTACCCTTGCAATAAATGAATTCATTGGTCGCATATACAACTCACTTGATGAAGGGAAGAAGACTTTAGGGCTATTTGTCGACCTGAGGAAGGCGTTTGATAGCTTAGATCACAAAACCTTGCTTGAAAAGATCCACTTCTATGGTTTCAGAGGGTTGGCTTTTGATTGGCTGAAGTCGTTTTTGAGTGAGAGATCCCAAATGGTGGAGATTGAAGGAATGAACAAGGACATAATCAACTACAAATTTCAGTCTGTAGTGGGCCAACTGAAGAAAGGAGTTCCACAGAGTGCAATACTAGGACTGCTTCTATTTTCCATATACTGCATATAAATGACCTGCCAAAAAATATACAGTAAACCCTCATTAATCCGGACTAATTGGGGCTCCAAGTCGTCCGGATTAACGAAAGTCTGGATTAAAACAAATAATCTTAAACGAAGAAAGACAGTGATTTTTGGGTACCCCTTCTATATAATGAAACATCTTTTGCAGATAAACTTAAATAGTATGTATATTCTGAATATAAAAATACATACTGTACAGTATTGTACAAACAGTACAGTATTGTACAAACTACAAACAGTACATACAGTAGTTACATTTGAACAAAAATATACACTTGGTATTTACGTCCATACAAAAAATGAGACAACAAAAAAAGACAAAATTACTTTGAACATGAGGGTTGAGGTTCGTCCTCACGTGACAACTGGTTTCACTGGTTTGAAGAAGGAGTTGATCTTCATTTGCCTTCCTTTTGTGTTAATTTCTTGTACAATGAGATGGCGCAAATGTCTTAAATGTTCATAATATCCAGAGATGTGCTCATTGCTACTTTCGGAAACATATTTAATGACACAATCAATGTGATCTTTCACTTCACTCAGTTTAGGCTTGGGATTTATGTCATCTGCTTCATCATCGTCGTCGTCATCTTCTTCTGCCACTGTTACACTTTCAGCAATTTCCTCTTCTGTCAAAATGTGGTGGCCTGGATCTTGATCATCTTCTTCCAACCACAGCTCAATGTCATCTAGGGTAACTGCACGCTCACCACCATTGATAAGAGCGTTGTGGAAATCTTCAGTTTCCAACCCAGCGGTGTCCGGCTCATCATCTTTATTAGTGAGAAGCTTCTTCCACGAGTTTACTATCGTTGATGGCTTCAGCTCTCTCACAGCCGCTGCGAAATTGAAGATCATCGATCTGATGTTGTACTCTTTCAGATTCTGCAATGTCTTTTCACCTCTTCTGTCTTCTTCTCCTTCAGCTGGTTCTTCGACTTCCAAAATTTCATGCAAAAGCTTCTTTTTGTATAGGCGTTTAACTGCGTAGATAACGCCTTGATCCATAGGCTGAATTAATGATGTAGTGTTGGCTGGCAAAAACATACATCTAATCTTTCCATCCTCATTTGTCATTTTTTCTACTGATGGATGTGCAGGACAGTTGTCAAGTAAAACTAGGGCCTTCACTTCATCTTTAGGAATTTTTAAAACTTCTGTTTGATGTTTTATAATTTATGGCACTGCTTTTTTGTGGAACCACTCCATTGTGATGTCTGAAGTAAACCAGGCACTTTTTGAACTGAAGTAGTGCACTGGTAGCTTGTCCATTACATTCTTTATAGCCCGAGGCTGTTTACTTTTACCCACAATCACAGGTTTCAGCATGTGACTTCCATCAGCATTTGCACATAACAATGCAGAAACTCTATCCTTACTAGTCTTTCTTCCCGGTGTGTTTTTTTCAGCTTTAGAGGCTTGGGTTGTGTCAGGTAATGCTCTCCAATACAACCCAGTCTCATCATAATTGTAGAGTTGTAACAGCTGTATTTGTCCTGTTTTTAAAAGTTCATCCAATTTCATTCTGAATGGCTCAACTTCATCAACATTTGCACTGAGACTTTCTCCACAGACTTTTTTGTTTGTCATGTTATGGCGCCTTCTGAACCTGAACAGCCATCCTGAACTAGCTTTAAAGCCTGTAATGTTTAACTGTTTAGCTAATCTTTCTGCAGCAGCTTGAATTTCAATCCCTCGTACAGTCATTCCAGAAGAACAAAGTTGGCAAAACCATTTATAAACAGCATCGTCCAGGGATGGATCTGAAGGAAGACGCATTTTTTTCACTGAACTTGCCTCTTTTTCAACATTAAACTTAAGAACAAATTTTCTCAGGTTGTCCTTTTTCTTTCTTATGTCTGAGACTGTCAAATGCTGTACAAATATTCTGTACAAATGCTTGAAACAGTAGCTCCATCTTCAAGTTTTTCTATAATTTTCAATTTATCATTAAGAGACAGAGACACGTGTTTTCGTTTTTTACAATCCACTGGTTTACTTAAAGACATTTCTAATCTTACATTAACACACCTTATTTGCAGATGATGCAAACTTCTTGCTCATTGGAGATGATAATCAACAACTGCAGAGTGAAGGACAGAAGGTCATGGAACGCCTAAATGATTGGTGTATGGCAAATCAGCTAAATGTTAACGTAGGGAAAACTTGTTACATGGACTTCACTATTAACAATAATTCAAGCTCCCTCTCCGACTTCAGCCTGACAATTGAGACAGAAAATATAAAATCAGCAAGAGTATGTAGCTTTTTAGGGATCTATGTGGACCTAGGATTAAGGTGGAATGATCACATTGATCACATAATAAAAATACTTAACAAAGCATGGTTTGCAATCTCGAGATTGGCAAAAACCATGGACCAGTAGATAGCACTAACTGCTTATTATGGGTATTTCCAACCAATACTCACATATGGCTTGATCTTTTGGGGTGCTTCACCGACTGCAATTATGGCTTTTAGGGCACAGAAGCGAGTCCTGAGAATAATTTATAAGCAACCACCGTTGACCCCCTGTAGAGCCTTATTCCAACTAGCAAAGATACTTCCTCTGCCTTTTTTATATATTTTTGAGACAGCAGTGTATGGCTACAACCGTAAGGATCATTGGACTACAGGCGCTTCTCTGCATAGCTACAACACAAGGTCAAGAAATATTCTAAGACTCCAGACTCATCAAACAAGATTCTTTGAAGCAAATCTGGAGCACATGAGTTGGAAAATTTTAAATTCTGTGCCAACTGACATCTTGAACATCAAGACGCTTCAGCAATTCAAAAAGCATTTGAAGAATTGGTTGCTGGACAAATGCTTTTATAGTTTAACGGAGTTTTTGCCTACATGAGTGGGAGTAAGATTTTAGCAAGGTGCTTAGGATATGTTCTCAAATTTTTATCTGGAACTTTGAACTTTTATCTTCTATGTAATAAGTGATGAAAGTTTTATAACTTTGGACCAAAGACGATATGAATTATCTGTGATATGACTGTGATGATGTTTATCTGTAATCACATTGAATATATGTAATGACGTTTGCAAAACTGTCTGTGATTGTACATGCAAAATAAATATATTATTATTATTATACATCAGTTGTTGTGGGTGGTTGTCACAACATGTCAAAATGCCGACGGGCGGTAGAGCGGGGTCGCCCTTCTAGATCTGGTTGTTTAACTTGGCCCTGAAGAGGGCCGTTTGTGTTGAAGGAGGCCTAGATAGACCTCATCGATCTGCTCCGGGGATCCGGGAGTGGGCCCTCAGGAGTTATGGCCGGCTGGAACTTCACTGGGCTAATCGTGGATAAGCGCCAGGGTAGGTGGCTGGTGACAGTCCGGCGGTCGATCGGGCTGAGCAGTTGGGGAACTTGCAGGAACTGGTCGATCTGATGGAATAGTTCTTCCAAGCTCTCGGGTTCCCTCGGCGGGGTGTGTGCCTCCTCAATGTGGGCGTCGAGGTGATTGAATAGTCCTCTGAATTGGTCAGCTGGTAGGGGTTCCCCGTTTAGCCCTGGACGGGTCGGGTCGTAGCCTTCGATTGGACTCGGTGGTTCAGCATGCAAGTAGGTAGAGCTGCTTGCCGCGATTCCCTTCACACCCTCAGCCAAGTCACTAAGAATAGGAGGCGAGGTAGTGAATGGAGCCGCGAGCGAATCAGCGTCAGTTACCTCTGCCGCTAAAGCCGAGACCGCCCTTGACTCTTCCTTCAACGTCCAGAGTTGACGAAGGAGCCGGAGTCGCTGTATCCGCCTTCCTGCTCGCTGACGTGGCATAGAAGGAGGAAGGTGGTGAAGAAAATAATAACACTGATTTAGTTAAGGTCGCTCGACAAAACGGGGGTGGGGGGGGTGTTTCCGCTACAGTGAGGTGCTGTGGTCAGCGACGTCACACATCGGCAGAGTAACACCAAGTAGGAGAGTGAGCTTCCTTTCAGGAGTAGTGAATGCAATGCTGTTGGCTGAGCGGTGCTGGCTTATATACAAAATTCTGTATTTCGCCTGAGGGAGAGGCTAGGCTCGCGAAAGTTGCAAGTGAGTGGGAAGTACACCTAGCGCCATCTGTTATCAGCCCGGGAAACTAACAGCGTTTTCGCCAAAGCCTACTGGAGAATGAGCGCGAGGTTCAAATGTATTTACCCCCGTGAAGCGGGGGTATGTCAATCCCCCCCCCGTTTAAGAGCCGAGAGCGAGTGATTTATTACAATAAAATACATACAAAGCTTGTGAAACAAAAGTTTGAATACATTGGTGAGTGCCACATAAGATAATGGCCTCTAAGAGTGAGTAACTTAAATCTACTGATGAGCATCTCCAGGCGGGGCTGGACGTAGTTGATCCTCGTGGACTTTTAGAACCTCCTGTTCTCGAGTGATCCAATAGGTGTGTCCTTGTTGGTGTGCCACTGAGTAGGGTCCTTTCCATTTGTGGGCAAGTCCGGCGTTGAAGCGTTTGGCCTTGTTTGACAGAGGGTGGGTGCGTGTCAGCACTAGGTCACCGAGTTGGTAGCGAGCTGGTGTCTCGTCGGCTGGTGTGGTGGCAGGCAAATAGTTGTCCTGGTTCTGTCGGGCTTGTTGTTGGTTTTGAGCTAGGGTCGTCAACCGATGTTCAACAGTGTCTTCCCAGGATTGAGGGGCGAGTGTGGGTTGATGGTTCCATTCGCCAGGACGCTGTAGGTTTTGTCCGAATAGAAGCTGGCTGGGGCTATATCCTGTAGCAGCGTTCTGTCGGTTTCTTAGGGTGAAAAGTACCGATGGCAGACGGCACTCCCAGTCCTGATGTTTGTCTTGGATCCTTACTCGTAGTCCTTTCTTGAGCTCCTGATTTCGCCTTTCGGTCGGATTGGCTCGAGGGTGGTAGATTGGTGTCGTGAAGTGCTCCGTTTCCCATTGCTGGCAGTGGTCGAGCCAGGTCTTCCCTGTAAACTGGGTACCATTGTCGGTCAGTAGTATCCTCAGGTATCCCCACCTGGGGAAGAAATGGGTTTGAAGGTTACGACAGATGGTTGCAGCCTCAATGTTGGGTAGCGGGTATGCTTCGATCCAACGGGAGAAGGAGTCGGTAACCACCAGTATGTAGCGGTTCTTGCATTTGGATAGTGGGTAGGGGCCCATCAAGTCCAAACAGACGGTATCCCAGGGTTTCTGGGGTCGTCTTGGTCGTTGGTTGGCGGTGGTTGCGCGGTTGTAGCTCTTTGTGCAGCTGCACAACATACAGTTCCGTACATAAGCTTTCACTTGGGCTCTCATTCGTGGCCAAGTATAATACTGGGAGATACTTCGGAGGGTCTCGTCGCTTCCTGGATGACCTGCGAGGTCGTCATCATGGTGTTGATAGAGCAACCGTGCCTTGTAGTTTGCTGGAACCAGGATACGCCATTGGGGATCTTGTAGGCTGATGTTTCTTTCCAATAAACTGTCGTGGAGTCGGTACTGGAGTAGGAACTTCTGGTCTGCCGGTGAGTAGTTCGTGGGTGGCGTTGAGTTGAGTTCCTGCCATCGTTGCTTCCGCCCTTCCATCTGTGGGTCGTCAGCTTGGGCTCTCCGCAGGTTTTCAAGGAGTGTCGCCTCTGTTTCAATGGCATTAAGTGTTGGGGGTTCCTCTACGGTGTCTGGTTTTTCCGGGGGCATGGTGCGGGTTAGATCATGGCATTCTTCTCCCACAGGTTCGCCAGTAGGTTGTCTGGATAGAGCGTCAGCTAATTGATTCTCTTTCCCAGGGCAGTGTTCGAGGGTGAAGTTAAACTCCTGTAGTAATAGGGCCCAGCGGGTGAGCTTAGCACGGCTGTCCTTGGAGACGTTTAGCCAGGTGATGACTTGGTTGTCGGTTCTCAGGATGAATGGCTTATCCTCCAGATATGGGCGGTAACGCTTGATAGCCCATACCACAGCTAGACATTCTTGCTCGTTGCTATGGTAGCATTGTTCTGTGGGGTTGAGCTTGGCACTGGCGTATGCAATGATGTGTCGGTTGTTCTCAATTTCTTGATACAGAACCGCTCCTAACCCGATTTTGCTAGCGTCTGTTTGCAAGATGAAGGGCTGCGAGAAATCGGGCCGATGGAGTGGTTGTATGTGGGTTACTGCCTGTTGGATGTGTCGGAAGACAGTCGCTTCGGTGTCAGTCCATCTCCACTTTGCTTTGGTGCTGAGTAGTTCGGTGAGTGGTGCACACATTTCAGCAGAATGTGGCAGAAATTCTCGTAGCCAACCCACGAGTCCTAGGAATTCCTTGAGTCGTTTCCGGTTGGTAGGTGGCTCTGCGGTAACGACAGCTTGGATGGACTGTGGCTTTGGTTGGTTTCCTGCTGTGGTGATGACATGCCCTAAGTATTCTAGTTTATTTCTACCGATTTGGCATTTGGCGGCAGCAACAGTCAGGGTATATAACTCCAGTCGTTCGAGCACCTTTGCTAGGTGTAGCAAATGTTCTTCCCAGTTCTCGGAGTATATTATGATGTCGTCCAGATAGGCGTAACAAAACTTGTCGATGTAACCACTCAGGACGGTGTTCATCATGGACTGGAAGCAGCTTGGGGCATTTCGTAGTCCGAAGGGCAAAACCTTGAATTGTAGCTTCTCTCCATATGGGGTGGTGAACGCCGTGTAGGGTCGCGACTCTGGTGTCAGTGGTACCTGCCAGTAGCCCATCCGCAGATCCAAAGAGCTGAAAACTCGGGCAGTCCCCAAGCTTCGGATGGTATCATGTAGTGTCATCTGAGGTGAGGTGGCAGGGATGGTGATGGCGTTCAACCAACGGTAATCGATGCAGAAACGAGCCGTGCCGTCTTTCTTTGGGACGACGACGATAGGTGAATTATAGGGTGTGTCAGTTGGTTCGACCAACCCTCTGGATTTTAGTAGGGTGACTTCTTCTTCGATTACTCGTAGCTTTTCGCTGGAGTAGCGATATGGGCGTCGGTTTATCACCTTGGGGCTGTTGAGCTGGATACTGTGCATGGTTGCTGTGGTGGTTGTGAGGGGGGTGCTCTCGGTAAAGATGCTGGCAAGCCGCTGGAGCAACTGTTGTAGCCCTGGTTGGTGGTCGGTTGGAGTGGCGCTGGTTAACTGATTCATCAGTTCTTCGCTCATTTCTTCTGGAGGGGCTGGCGGAGTTGTCCAGAGGATGGCTTCTCGTTGCTGACGGCCGATGATTAGGCGATCTCGTTCAAAGTCCATTACTGCGTGATTTGCTGTGAGCCAGGGGCGACCCAGGATCACCTCTTCTCGTAGGTCGGGTAGACCAAGGAAAAATATGGAGTGTGACTGCTGTTGGATCTGTAGCATCAGGTGTCCCTGGAGGGTTGTAGAGCAGCTGGTAGTTTGATTTGCGAGCATCACTGTTTTTTCAGTCATCTGGGCGTCTGGGCTGTGAGCGAGGTGGGATGTTCTCACAAAATTGTGCATGGCTGCTGAGTCAAGCAAGGCGTACACTGGTTTTCCCGAAAGGTGAACAAGGATCCGTGGCAAAGGCTGGCCGGTTACCTGTAGGGTCATAGCAGCTGGCTTGGAACTCGGTGTGGGGTGGGCTGGACTCATCTCGGTGTCTTCTACAGCATCTGTGCTTACCGTGGGGACGGATGGCGTAAGGGAAGCCAGCGTGGCTGCCTTGACGACCAAGGAGGGGCTGGTGCCTCCGATGGTGTGACCAAGACAGTCAGTGGTGTTGTCCTTGGGTGTGGCTGACAGAGTGTGCAGTTGGGTCGAGTGAGCAGTCGTACCTCTTGAGTGCGCTGGTGGTAATTGGCGTGGCAATGGTTTTGGAGCGCTTGTTCTTGGGGAGGAGGGCTCGGCTGTAGTTGGTGTCGGTGGAGGCGGCCGTGGCTGGGGCACGAGAGCTGGCTTCACTGGTGTGGTTGGCGGGTGGACTCCTACTTGCCTGGCTGGAGGGGCAGAGTCCGGGTCTCTCCAGTATTTCCGTTTCCCTGAATTTTGGCTTTCAAGACAGGGCAGTCCCAATGGAAGTGTCGCTCCGGGCAGTGGTGACAGTTCGGTGGCTGGTTATAACGGGGGGCTGGAGTGATGGCGGCGGCGGCAGGTGCGGCTGGTTTCGGCTTCGGGCGCTGGGCGAGGTCGCTCTCGAACTCGGTGGCTATGGCAATCAATTCCTCGAAGTCGGCAGGTCGAGCAGCTCGTACCAGGGTGCGGAGCTCGTGACTCAGTTGACTAATGAGAAGGGAGATAACCTCTCCTTCGGCGAGGTGAGCTCCTAGTCGCTGCTGAAGTTGGATTTTCTGCCTGAGGAATTTTTCTACCGGCTGGCTGGTTTTATGGGTTGCCCCATAAAACTCCTTGTGGGCTTCAGCGATCCGGTGAGTCCCAGAGAACCGGGTTTGGAGGCGGCTTTGGAGTTGCTCCCAGGTAGAGATGAACTCGCCATATTCTTGCCACCAGGTGGCGGCGTCCTCTTGTAGTTGCGTTTTTAGCAATGGTAGCCAAGTGTAACTGGGTACACCGTGAGTGTGTAGGATGGCTATGCTCTGGGCCATGAAGCAGGCAGGGTCTTCATGTAGCTTTCCTCGGAAACAAGGCAGAAGGGAGGCCACATTGGTTACTGGAGGATGAGGTGAGACAAAATTGACCGGTGTGGCTTCCAGGGCGGGTCTCCCGCTGGACTGGATACCATGGTTGTTTGGTTGAGCCAGTGTTGGGGTAGGCTCATTGGCAGATGGTGCTGTGGTTACCACCTGGTTACTACTGGCAGGGGGCAGGGCAGGCTCGCTGCTGGACTGCATGGTAGTCACCTCCTGGTTGCTGCGGGTGTTGGTGGAACCAGATGGGTGGCTGTCTTGGCTGGCGTCAGAGGTGGGGTTTGTGCTGGGCGTGTCGTCTGCAGAGGTGGTGACAGCGGCAGCTTCGGTTTGCCGCCGAGTGAGCACCATGGTGGTGACGGTCGTTGTGGTTGCTGGGCGCCACTGGAGAGTGCAGTCTCCAGACAGTGAGGTCTAGAAGGTGGTGATTGGGTCTACTGTATACTCTACAGTAAAGTCCCACGTTGGGCCGTCAATATGTTGTGGGTGGTTGTCACAACATGTCAAAATGCCGACGGGCGGTAGAGCGGGGTCGCCCTTCTAGATCTGGTTGTTTAACTTGGCCCTGAAGAGGGCCGTTTGTGTTGAAGGAGGCCTAGATAGACCTCATCGATCTGCTCCGGGGATCCGGGAGTGGGCCCTCAGGAGTTATGGCCGGCTGGAACTTCACTGGGCTAATCGTGGATAAGCGCCAGGGTAGGTGGCTGGTGACAGTCCGGCGGTCGATCGGGCTGAGCAGTTGGGGAACTTGCAGGAACTGGTCGATCTGATGGAATAGTTCTTCCAAGCTCTCGGGTTCCCTCGGCGGGGTGTGTGCCTCCTCAATGTGGGCGTCGAGGTGATTGAATAGTCCTCTGAATTGGTCAGCTGGTAGGGGTTCCCCGTTTAGCCCTGGACGGGTCGGGTCGTAGCCTTCGATTGGACTCGGTGGTTCAGCATGCAAGTAGGTAGAGCTGCTTGCCGCGATTCCCTTCACACCCTCAGCCAAGTCACTAAGAATAGGAGGCGAGGTAGTGAATGGAGCCGCGAGCGAATCAGCGTCAGTTACCTCTGCCGCTAAAGCCGAGACCGCCCTTGACTCTTCCTTCAACGTCCAGAGTTGACGAAGGAGCCGGAGTCACTGTATCCGCCTTCCTGCTCGCTGACGTGGCATAGAAGGAGGAAGGTGGTGAAGAAAATAATAACACTGATTTAGTTAAGGTCGCTCGACAAAACGGGGGTGGGGGGGGTGTTTCCGCTACAGTGAGGTGCTGTGGTCAGCGACATCACACATCGGCAGAGTAACACCAAGTAGGAGAGTGAGCTTCCTTTCAGGAGTAGTGAATGCAATGCTGTTGGCTGAGCGGTGCTGGCTTATATACGAAATTCTGTATTTCGCCTGAGGGAGAGGCTAGGCTCGCGAAAGTTGCAAGTGAGTGGGAAGTACACCTAGCGCCATCTGTTATCAGCCCGGGAAACTAACAGCGTTTTCGCCAAAGCCTACTGGAGAATGAGCGCGAGGTTCAAATGTATTTACCCCCGTGAAGCGGGGGTATGTCACAGTAAAGTGCCGACACACGCGAGGCAAATTCATACAACTGCCAATAATTTGTTTGCTTTAAGCCACATCTCCACCAACCAAACATGCTTAGCAAACAGTGTTCGCTGGAATTATGTGATTCCACTGAACATTGTTTGGTGTGGACGCCTTCTCAAACATTATGATCGGTGTGGTGGGGCTGGTGGCGGGAACCTGTTGTTGGTCGTCACTGTTCGCTCACAGACCAAACATTTTAATTGAACTCAAAAACATGTTCAGTGACCCATATGTTTAATGTTTGTCCATTTTTTGTATTCGCCAACAATGTTGGGCAGAGAAGTTTGGTTGGTGGAGACGCGGCTTTATACCACTTAGAAACATAAATTATACACTTTTAGAAACCCTGCTATAATTTTTTTTTTTAATTTAAATAATTTATTATAGACGTATTCACATGAAACGCTACAACTCTCTATTCTTGAGTTTGAGTTTGAATCTCATTCAATTCAATTCAATTGTTTATTGCCACAACTTTACAACAAAATAATTTAATGGTTACAAATTAACATAAAGGAAATAAAAGAAACCTAACTAACCAGAAAAAAAAACTAAAATTTATGTTCAGGCACCACCAGCAAAAGAAAAGACTTTGACCGCTGGTGGGAGTCGCAAAAAGTCCGATTCAAATTACATTCAAGATAACAATTTCAACTTACAGAATTAAATAACAAATTTGAACCAATCCCATTATATTACACTGTATAGAATAGTACAAATAACAAAAGAGAAAAAAACATATTTTGAGAGAAAAACAAAAATACTTTTCGAAAGGAAATACACAAATAAAATAGACATACTAATATTAGCATGCTCAAAAAACAAGAGGGAGTAGAGAAAGCATAAACAGTCAAAAATAAGTTACCATTTAAACTACCTTAGCTATTAGTGATATTAAGAGCAACCTTTTTCCTTTTTCAATTCCACTAGTCTGTTACTTATTATTGGTATATAAGTATTATTATTATTATAACCAAAACGTTTGGTTTGGTTGGCGGGGGGGGGGGCTTCCCCCAAGGTCGGTCTGAGATTTTGCTTACACCTTTTTGGCAAAATCAACCCTTCCACCGTTTATGTCCAAAATTTACTTCCTTTAATAATTTAGCATGTTTTTGCTCATCTCTCGAATAATTAGGCAAAAAAGTTGGAATTTGGTACATCTGTTTGGGTCTAGGACAAAGGTGCGTGGTGGGAAAGGGTTACAACATATTCCATAAAGATAAGCCAAAAATTGGCAATTCTTAAAAAAATCTAGTGGTTTTCAATGTTTGGACCCAAATTAAAGTATTTTTGAAAATTTAGCTTAACCACATTCTTTCTATTAATTATAAATCATCTTTAAATTCTTGGATTTCTTGTTCCATAACGATCTGCATTGTTAATATTAACTTTTTGTTGTAAATTTAACAACTTGCAGTCAGTTTTAAATTGTGAATATATAATAAATGCACTCACATTTGGCCGAAAGTTTTCGAGGCCTTGAAGATGAGATTCAATTATTCAAAAACGTTCGGCCAAATGTGATTATATTTATTATATAACTTATTCACAAATGAAAAACTGACTGCAAGTCTTTAAATTTACAATAAAAAGTTAAAATCATCATTAATTGCTGTTTTATCTATTGTTAATAATTTTGATAGCATTATCAATTATTTCAGTTTGCCAAATCATATCTCATCGATGGCTACCATGTCCATCTCATCACAAAACAGCAAATTCAAGATGTTCCATTGACCATTCACAAAAGTCAAAATCTCGATGTTCATGCTCTTAGCAGGCTCAACATCAAGTAAGTGGGTTACTTTACTAATTTCTATGTAATGTGGTGTAACTAGACTCCAACTATACTGTATTTTATTCATTCATCGTATTACTTGTGGCAATCATACATTATAATGAGGAACAATATGATCCTGTGTCCAATAATAACAAATTAACAAAAATGATTGGAAAGGAAACATTAACATGCTATCTGTTAATCATCATTCATGACATAGATGTTATGTGAATTAAAAACTATAATATGCTTATTAAATAACAGTAGGCAGTAGTCTGCCCAAATTGATTTTGTGGTTGCCTTGCTATCAGGAAAAATTGTTTCAAAATTATATTTTCCTTGTAAGGTAAATGCAGATCCCATCCTTGGCAGTTCACAGAAACACATTCTGTTTTGTCTAAGAATACAGTGACTTTGTATAGACATTGGGTGTCTCGCTTCTGATTGGATAATTGGGCCTAACCGCAATTTGGTGTCTAAATTAAGTGTTTACTTCAGTGACTGAGACTGACTCTTTACAGTCAATGTAGTTGGTGGTATAGACCAAGGTAATTAGAAGACAAGTTAGTGTTCATGCGCATCTCAGCCTATCTTTCAAGCTCTGTCAGCTGGTGCAGTGACAGCATCCAGGTCTCTTTACACGATTTTACCTATATTTTACATTTTAAATTGTATAACTTTACTAGCTGGCTCGACGCGCGTTGCTGCGTTCTCATGAAAATTCTCCTTGATTTTATTATTCGCCACCTCCCGCTGAGGCTGCATTTCAAATTTCTAGCTAGCACTTCATTGGTTAACAGATGTCATCAACCTGGCATAATTACATTTCATCATACCCAGTCATATGTTTCCTACATATTGCAAGGCCCCGACTGTACGGTAGCCTACATGCAAAGTGCAAAGTCTTTTGCTGTTCTAAGACAGCGTAAATAACGCCGCTAAGGGGCCTGCCATATGATTAAAAACTGTTGACTTCTATCAGCTGTTCCTTTAAGCTGTTTGGCCGGCAAGTTCACTAGGTTAGGTCTATAAAATGGATTAATTAATAGTAATTATTAGCTCTTCTATTAAAATTTATGGCCAGAAACCATCCTCAATATTCACACAACATATTCCCAAAGTTTCATGCTAATCTGTCAAGTGGTTTTGAAGTCTATAGTGAACATACATACTTACATACATACAGACAGACAGACATTCATTTTTATAAATATATAGATAAGAGTAAACGTGCACTAGCATGACTAAGATCACGACCATGGCCAAGATAACATGGAATGATTTGGAGCAATGCGCACTAGTTAGACCAATACACAACAAACAGAAGACAGATGCACGACCATAGCTGTATGCTCTGGTCGCACAGACCAAGTGCCAAACCAGCTTGTCATTGTGGTCTTACTATAATACTTGATATACAGATTCTCAGCTACACAGCAAGGTCAACCCGCAGAGAATCATCTGACAGTTCCTGACATATGAAGCGACAGTCACTTCATACACAGTATACAAAAAGGAGGCACAACAATAACTTGGTGTTACACTGGATTCTTTTCTGCACTGAGACCATCACATAAATGATGTAGTCTCTCAGTTTGAAGTTATCAAAGTTGAGTTTGAATGAACGAATTTTTGTCCAGACTACGTAAATGCTTCATATAAAATCTCATTGTTAATATCCAAGCTTTTTCTTATATACAATCTATTGCATTGTTAATAATATGCTTTTTAATCAGCCACAATGAAATTTTGTAAATTCACATAAATAAAGCAATTTTACCTTATTTTATAAATGATTTGTGTTAGAAATTGAGAAAACTTATCTATAAGTTCCAAATGCTGAGGTCATTGGTTCATTTGAAGTGTTTGAAGATGGTTTACTATTCTGTAGTGCAGTCCTTGCTAACATATGGAATAGTAGGATGGGGTGGAACAAGTTACACACACATTGACCCACTTATAAAATTGCAGAAACTAATAATCAAAGTCATAATTCAAAACCCACTGCATTATTCATCAGATCAACTTTTCAGCGAATTCGGTGTGATGGATGCAAGACACATATTCTAAAGAAATAATCTACAGAATACACAAAAACACAGCACATTTTTAACATAGGAACCACAGTCACAACACAAGAAACAGGCACCTTCTTATTGTAAATTTGGCTAAGAAGGCTTTATACCAGAGACACTTCAATCACTTAGCACCAAAACTTTACAATTTACTTCCAAGAAACATACAGGAAATACTAAACAGCAAGAAATTCAAAATTGAAGTACATCACTGGATAATAAACACAAGAAGACAAACCATAGAAACCATAATTTAAAACAATACGTGAGCTTACTAACCTAATATTAAAACACTGAATCCTGAAAAATTTAAATTGCAAGCCAACTCTAGAACATGGCATGCCATAGTAGAGTAGGTAAATTTCCACACAAAAAATGTTTATAAAAATGTAATCTTTGGTAGTTTTAGTCATTTAGTCTTATATGTATATGCATTTGTTTATATTTAGTTTTAAATGTAAATAAAATATTTATTTATAATTATATATACTGTTCTAGTCTTGGTCGAGGTCCTAGTCATGCTGTACCAGACCAGTACTGGTCTTGGTCTTGGTCGTGCTAGTGCGGCCATCAAGTCTTTTTCTCAAAATATATATATGCTTTTCAAGAAACTTGGACATCTCCAAAGGTTTATGGTACATTTAACTGTTAATCTACGGTATTTTTGATATGATCAAACAATTATTTAATTCAGAGCACTCGATAATTTTATAGCATATACATCACATCAAGGATAGTACTCCTTGTGTAATCAAGTTATTTTATTCGTCTGTAAATTCACTTTACCTGATTTCTAAGTACTGTGAAAGATTAAATATTTCATTTTCTATAGTAATTTGATTGGAGAAAAATATATTCATTTAGCCTTAGTCAAATAATTAGCATTCAACTAATTATCATGTGCTTACTGGAATTGCATATCTATTTCTGCTACAAATTGTTTTTTTAAATTGAACCTAATCTCCCACAGTACTTGAAAATTAATTGAAGTGAGTTTGAAGACAAATAAAATATCTTTTATATATCTGAAACTTACTATCCTTGATGTGATGGGCATGCTATAGCATTATCCGAATTAGATAATTGTATGATCATATCAAAAATGCTGTAGGTTAACAGTCAAATATACCATAAACCATAGGAGACGTCCAAGTTTCTTGAAACGCACATATATTTTGAGAAAAAACTTGCAATTTTGCATGTAAAAGTTAGGCGAAATCGTGAAAAGAGACTCGAATGATGACACTGAATCAGCTGACAGCTTCTGCGCATCATGCTGTTGAACACTACCTTGTCTTCTAATTACCTCGGGATAGACCAGACGATAGGATCCTATTTTATTTAGGCTGCGCTGGAGGGAACGCAAATAATTAAATGTTTACTGTGTAGTGGGAGCCATGCAGTCACGTAGAAATAGTTATTTGTGCATCTAGGGACTAAAGTGCAACTTTTTCTCCCTGAGGGAAACTGTTCCCTGAGGGAGAAAAAGTACTTTAGTCCCTTGATGCAGCCAACATTTTTCCTCCACTTACACCAATAACTATAACAATGTATAATTTTACGCTTTCTGTGCAGATGCTGTCATAGATGAACCACCTCGCAATCGAAATACTGCTACTTCTTTTCCTAGATCGAAATATTCCAAAGATCGAAATACAGCTTTCTTAAATTTACCTTGACCGTGTACGACAGTGTTGCCATATTCCTTTCTCTCCAATCGCGGAGTTGTCGGACTTCTTCCCTTGCTATTCTTACAGGTTTACTTTTACTTCCTAGGGACTAAAAGTAATTACTTTTACCTTTTACTCCCTAGGGAGGTTAGTCCCTTGGGGTATGAAGTAGTACTTTAGTATTCGATTACAGGGAGTAAATTGCGACTTTAGATAGTAGGTAGAGGAAAACATATTTTCATTATAGATATGTAATATGTAGCCTATAGAGATATGCAATCAAATGTGAATTGGAGACAATATTATGGCGGCTCAGTGCAACGGCCACATTGTCTCTGTATTCTTGGCGATAAAGTGACTATTCAAACAATTATTTTTTTAAATTTGATACAAGCAATTCTCTAACTTCTTGAAGGTGGCACCAAAAATTGTATGAATTTTATAAAAAATAAATGCATAAATAAATTTACATACGTCATCGTTCATCTTGAAACTGAGCAATTCCAACATGCACTACCAGCTGACCTCATTTAGTTGCGCGAGCTTGCTTCCAGTATGAAAACTATCATGCACATACATCATGCTTTTTTCCAGAGGATGAAGCCCACATAGGTCTAAAGACCTGTGCGTTGGTAATGAATTGGATGATGGTGATTGATGAGTTAGACCTACAGTTTTAGGTGGGTTCCGAACCGCCGGGAAGTGATTTTACAGCAGTGAACAGAGTCTTTTTTGCTGGTCAATCCAATCGGTCACCCTTACAAAGAGAGCCCAGGAGTTTCGTAGCTTATCTCTGTTTGAACAGATACCTGATACGGCACTCAGCTATCACTTCTCAGTTTAGTGGCACAAGCGTGCGTCCAATATGAAAATAGTGTTAGATACGATAGGATATCATATCCTATAATATATTGTAAGCTATTCTAAACATATAGGTACCAGCTAAACAGTACATGTGTAAACCTTTATGTTCCCATCAGTTTAGCCTAGATACAATAGGATATCATATGGCTCATACTAAATTGACTGTAAATAGGTAAAGAGATATATCTGCCACTGTAGTTCATACTTAATTTGGATACCGAATGTCAAATTTGAACCACCTGAACGAATTATCCAAACAGAAGCGAGGCGCCCAATGAGCGCACTGTCTACATAAAGTCTCTGCATCTGAGAATTATTCATAGCATTCCAAGCGGATGTACTAAGAATTATTAATTCTTTATCTTTTATAATAAGAGAGTGTGTTGTTTTTTGTCTTACGGATTTCACAAGAACGGCAACGATTTGGAACACGAAATTTGGCACAAAGCTTCCTCTAAAGTCGATTCAGTGCATCTCAGCCCGTTTTTTTTAATTTTGCTTCCAGAATTTAAAAAATTAATGCTCAGTTTTCACTATCACAGTTTCAAAATGTGTTTAGATGCAGGAAGCTTATAGAACAGCTGATAGATATGATTCAAAAAACGTTCAAGTTACAAGCCAAAGGAATAAACACACACACACACACACATATATATATATATAATTAATAATATATAATATATATATATATAATATATAGAATTAATAATATATATATATATATATATTCTGCATCAATATTGCAGCTCCTAATTTAATTCTTTTTGCATTTATATTGGCATTGGCGGTTGAAATCTATGTATCACATGATGTTTAATTTAAGCTTTCCGTTGCAAAGCATGGAATGTTCACTCTGAACTCAATTCGGTTGCCCAATTCCTCATTTCTATTTAACTTTTTCAAAATTAATTTTGAATTTCAGAATTTTTGTAAAATGAGGTAGATGCAGAAACTGGAACTGGTAATGTGATAATTACAAAAACACTCGAGTAACAAACACATAAATCATGCTACCCTGCAGTATAAAGGATGTAAATAATATATAAAATTCAATTACACTTTTATTAATTATATCCATTTGTTTTTTCGCAATAATCAGACAATCTCTCTATAATATAATAGTGATTATTGATTAAATCAATCATTATTCACTATACTCCCAGGCAAGACCAAAAACGTTATATTACTATGTACTATTGTTACAGGTATTTGGAAAATGCAGAACAACTTGTTGAATATGCTATCAATCTGCAATTCATGCTTTCAAGAAAAGGGGGAAAGCCACCAAACGCAGTATTAATTCAAGGCCTACAAAATTATTTTGATAATGAGAAGTATGGTGATGTGGCTGTAGCTCTTCTTATAAGTGCCCTTAAAGGTCTTAGTTGTACAATGGATAGTTCTCTTAATTTGATTGCTGGATATGAAGTGCATTCCAACCGAAATTCAGAAAAAACTATGGAATTCGTAAAAGAAAATTTTTTCATCAACAGCTGGCATATAAATGTTGATGGCCCAAATGGTGTTATAAAGAAGTTGGATGAAAATAAGCATAAAAAAGTACCAATCAAGTTCACGGTAGATGATAATGTTGTTTTTTTGGACGAGGAAAGTCTGCTAACCAAGTTTAAAGATCTAACAAGTATATGAATTGCATTCACCACAAATGTAAAATAATAATTTCATTTATGTATGATAGTTTACTTTAAGTAATAACAGTTATGTAATTTACTGTTCTTATAACTTGTAATTCATTGCAAAAGTATTGAAAGGAAAGATCAATATTGGATTGAGGCTTTTTAGCAGCTGCTAAGCAAATTTATTGATATTCTTTTTACAATTTCCACTAGACAATTATTTTTGAGCTACAAAACTGATTTTTTGTCAAAAATAATTATTGAAAATAAACTTTACTAGTTATACTTACTTATTTGAGCAACGCTTATTTCGCACATTTTGTATGAAGGCAGGAGATTTGGATCTGGAATAACTGTACCGGTATGTAATCAAACAGGGTATGTGAGGTGAACTGGAGTTGATCATTTAGAATTGAGGCAGGCTGTGGTTTCGTGTTTTTATAAATTTCGTATTGCTCTAATAGTTATTTTTCAGCTTTTTCGAATGAAATGTAATATATCTAAGTTATTGTTGATGTCTGTGTAAGAGTGTAGTTTGTTGAAATGTTGTTTTCTGCAAAAGTAAAATGGGTGTTTGGATGTAAATGGGTGATTGTATGTTCTTCAATAATCAAGACATTTTTTTCTGTAAAACAAGTTAGCATTTGGCATCATCAATGATTTAAATTTTATTAGTCAAGTGTATTCAGACAAGTTACAATGTAAAATGTCAATTAGTTGTGAACAGAAACAATTATTGTAGATACTGAGTCAAAATATATACAATACAAGATTGTTACAGTAATGTAGAGACAGTGAAACTTGAATTAATGCTATTGGTAATCGAGTTCAAAATTCATCAGTTGAATTTAGCCAGACATTTAAAACTACCAAATGTTTTGATGGCAACTATATCACATTTTCAGGTAGTTCATTATAATCTAATATCACAACTGACACTGTATTTCAATTTAATTTATTGGTTTTACTCACTTATATTGGAGATGCTAGAGGGATGCATTTCACTTCTGAAAAGAAGCTTCGTCAGCCTGCATAAGTGAAATGCTTCCCTCTAGCATCTCCAATATAAGTGAGTAAAACCAATAAATTAAATTGAAATACAGTGTCAGTTGTGATATTAGATTATTCATCAAGTATTTCGTCACAGATAACATCAGAGTTTATTATACATGTGGCTGTAACAGATTTATCCATCCTAACAATATTATTTCTTTGCCTTGTGTTGTGAGAGTGTATTGATGAACTCTTGTCATAGAGATGGATATTGTTCTCAACAAAAACTAAATAGTTGAGTATAAACAAGCATGGCATGGTCATTATTCTATGCTTGGGGAATATATCTCTGCATAATTCATTATATTGTAGGTCGAACATAACTCTTAGGCCCGTATTTATGAATGTGACTTACATTGATCTAAGCACGACTTATCTAAGTTTGACTTGGAAAAGCTCTATTACATTGAATGTGGTCACAAGCTAACCTAAAATTGTGTTGTATTATCAGGCACTAATAAACATAAAATAACATGCATGAAAAGATAAAGATACTGCACTGTATGTAAATTTACAGTTACTGTTACATAATTATTACCATGCCAAAATCTTTCAAATCATTATTTTCTGTTTTCTGAATTTGAAAAATGATAGCATTTGAGGCAGTGTAGTGAGTGCTACCTGCCAGCAGACCGGACCCCGGGAGAATTTTGATAAATAGTCCCTCTACAATCGTATTCCAAGAGATTCTAGACCCATGTCTAGAAAGGCTTAAATGCAACCATTTTAGTCCACATTATGGGGAAAGTTTTGAATTTTCGATGTTAAGAGCTTGATTTGAGACTTAAAAACAGTAATTTTATACAAGTATTTATTAAAATGAAGTTTATAAATTGGGTAAAGTGAAAGCTTAAATTCAATAAATCATTGCTTTTATGAATCGTTTGCCTAAGAGCTTGAACCCAATTTTCGTACATTGTTAGTTCATTAACTAGTTGTGAACAAATTTTAATGTATAAAATCCAAAAAAAATACTACTTTTATAAAGCCAATTTAACAATTTATAGTGGTTTCAAGTTATTATTCCAATCAGGACCAACCTGTGACATTTTAGTGGCCCAGGGCAGAGTTGTGGCTGGAGGCTCCCTTACACTTTCACCCTAAACACCAATTTTCAATAATTGAAAATTATTAAATAATTTAATTATTCATGACTCGATTTCCCAACTAGCATTGAATATGTATTACAGCTATGCCCAGTTGCCTACTATACATACCCAAAAGAATCTGTATAACGAATTTGAATTGTTTTTTTTTTTCAATTTAAAGATAAATTCAAGTTTAGGCCAATTGAAAGCCATTCCTTGAAAAAGTTGTGGAAGCTAGGGAAAAGGGCAATGAGTGGCACCAGAGAGAGCAATAAACTTTTCTTCTATTTTTGTGTAATCTCTTGAATTCGCATCGAACTGGAATATGTAAAAAGTGTAAAAATTATTATTACTTTGAAAGCAACTTCATTCAACTTGCAAAGAGACAATGAATCACTACCTCATCCAATTCCAGACTTTAACTTTTAGTAATTTTGCATTAACATAATATAGAGTGACGGAACCCCAAAACATTGAGGATTCTGAGGGTTCTCCACACAAGAAAAAAATTGGTTTCCAGGTCTTGAAAGTGCAATTCTAAGATTTTTTGTGGTTATCAACTCTTCCCTCATATTATTTGTTGATTGATACATGGTTTGACAAATTTCACAATCTCAATACATTCTATGAGGTATCAGATCTGAACAGTAACAGAAATGAGCATTTGAAGCCCGTCTGCAAAAAAAGACCTTCTCCCCTTTCAAGTGGTCTGGGGTACCTTCAAACCCATGTTTGGGGGCTCCGAAAATACTGGGACCCACCAGCATCGTGGGGCCTTTGATGGCTCAAAGCCGAGGCAATTAGGGGACCCTTGTTTATAAACGTTGAAATTTGAAATATTCTAGATGCTACCTACTTGAATCTCTACTTCACATGACTATACTGTCAATAAAAACGCGGCGCCAGGGGCCTCTAGGGTCTGTTAGGCTTCTAAGGGGCCTCTAGAGGTCTAAACCTGAGAAAAAAGGGGCCCTAGTTGGGCAATTTGGGGCCCCTTATTTTATTTTTGTTTTGTCACTTGCTTACATTTGTAAAATAAAGTGGCCCCTTGACGTTGAGGTCCAAGAAAACTTGCCTTGTTCGCCTCATACCCTCTGTAACCTCAATAAATTTATTATTTCTAGTTAATTTAAGTATTTAAAATATTAAAATTATAGTATTTTTTCTAGCTGTAACAGTTCACGTATGAAAACGTTTTTACCTCCAGTAACCGATATTATCGTATTACTCCCTACTCTATGATGCCTCCCTACTCGTTTTTGGGGCCTCTTTTACAGGCTCAAGGGGGGCGGGTTGTAACTTTTAAACAAAATTACTGCAATCTGCTACACATTGTGTGGTAACTGCATACGAATTACACCTTTAGTTATCTCCTGTAGCTTTACAAGCTATGATTCCTCAGGTGCAATTCTACTACACTAATGCCATCTTATCTTGGGAATAGGTGCATATAAAGAATTAGATCAAATTTTATGTAAAGAAATACAGCACTTTATTATTCCAAGGATATGAAATGAGATACTTCAAATTATTCACCAGATTACTCAATTCACCAATTACTCACCAGATCGTCTATTTGGTAGTTCACATTATGAAGCAAATAACTATAAATGTGAAAACATCTATCAAAGATATCTATGGAAATTTTCAGTTGATTCTAGAAACATTTTTGTTGTTTAAAAACAGATAGAAAAATAATTCTGCAATATATATATTATAATACTATACAAAGGCATTAAAATAAATAATTAACAAAATAGGAGATCAACAATATATTAAAACCAATAACAACAAAATTAATTATATTCATTTACACATTTTCAATATTTATCATTTCCTCTCTTTTACACTCTAGGATTACTGTTGATATCAACATATTACAAGATTAAAAATACATGAATCTGTAATATATACAAAGGCGATAACGATACTGTATCATCATTATATGACAAGCAACATAAGTTAAAATGTGTAACTGATAAACAAAAATGAGCTCATAAAGGTGGTTGGTGATGCTGCATTTTTAGCTGCTGGAGGTGTGACAACAATGTGAGATGCTCTTCTTTGACCTTCACTAGATCTTGCTGAAGATCAGCACACAGGTGGTGGAGGACTATGTTGTACTCCTGTCTCATTTCTACACTGTTATCAAATTAAAATTACATTAGAAAAGAGTGAGGTAAAATATCAACACTATGCAATACAGTATCCACTTTCTGAGAGTATAGATCACAATGACAAGATGCTGAAACCAGGAATTGCAATTCATTGTATACGCTAGCCATATCATATATCAAGAATTAATTGGAAATTACATTTCAAATTAAAAATGTCATCGATTTTATTGGTCCTCGCTCTTAGAATTTTCAACAAAAATATTGATTCTACAAAAATATTCATTTAAACTTGAATGCTTTTCAGCTTGACTCTTTAAAAAATATGCAATTTCTAAAGGCGGAATCCTAAGTCTTAATTATTAGAAACTTTTTAACATTCAGAGGTATCAGCAATTACTTCAGGTTCGGCCCATAAAAAGGCCTTTCTAAAGGCATAACTGGTTTGGGCCAAAATTACAAAATACAATCTGTTAATGAATTCATGGCTATCTCGATATAATAATACTCAATGATGTCTCAACCACATTAATTTGTTATAAAAAATTGTTTGGAAATGGCAAGTTTGTTTATATATTTTTTTACGATGAAACCCACATAGGTTAGAGACCTGTACGTGGGCAATGAATTGGATGATGGTGATTGATGAGGTGGACCTACAGTTTTAGGTGGGTTCCAAACTATATATATATATATATATATATATATATGTGTGGTGTCCCATGCAAGGTGTAAAAGCCGGTTACCAGAGACTCTACATCAAATTTTTGACAAAAAATGTTCAGAGCCTTTTTTGAAATGGGGCTTTTGTTTTCGGGATATCTCGATTTAATGGACTTTTGTTCCATTGTATGAGAATGAAAATCAGGATCAACTGAAGAAAATTGAGTGTGCAACATATTCATTTCTGATGACTAAAACACGCTGGTATCAGTTTATTCAAGTGCTATGGTATTCGAAATTGCCTACTGTATAGTTTATTTATTTATCTATTCATGTGTACAATGAGGGCCATTTCACAATAGATTGAAAATAGAGTTTTCAATTTTTAGAGCATTGACAAAACATAACAAATATTATTAATCATAACGTGAATCAGGCTAGTATAAATAAAAACCATTTCCAGCAAAATGGGCTGGACAACCGTGTATTCACATTCCTTGCCTCAAAGCATTAAGAGGGAATTTTTCCATGAGATCAAAAAGATCTAAAATCTTTTATTTCGAAAAATATTTTATTGATAAATTTATTAGATAAAAATTTATCAAAAATTTTTAAATAAAATTTCAAAAACATTTTTTTATTTTTTTTTTCATTTCTTATCAAATAAAAAAACTTCACAATTTCAATGTTTGTTGAAAAAATATGGCCCAAGAATATGGTTATTGATTATTCCAGCCTCACAGCTAGCAAAAGATTTTGCCCAATTTTCTGGGAAAGGATGGGAATAAGCCAAACTGATTTTTTATGGCGTTAAGTTAGGTGTTACATTTATTGGATTTTATGTAAAATGAACTGAAAAATTGAATAAACCACGTTCCAGACCTCTAGGATCACCCATATCTGAGATATCAGACAAAATACGCAAAATTCTTTCACGAAAAACATGCTTTGTTTAGATTTGATCTTTATTAACTTCGTTAAATGGGTAATAAACACTGAAATTTTATAAACAAATCTTGTAGTGAATTCAATTATCAAGAGAATGATGTAGAATAGGTCAATAATAAACATCTGTTTATTAAATAAACGTTTAAAGTAAAAACAAAACATTTTAATTGCTGAAACTTTTATTGCAATTTCCATACCTAACAAATGGTGTTCAATATTTCCTTCATAATTTATGCACAATCTAGCTCGTTTAATAAAACCATGTGTAACCCATCCGATACTATCTCGGTCGTTAAGTAGGTCACAAGCATTTAAAATTCGGTTCAATAATTCTTCATTGGAACTAACTGGTTCTAAAGTTTCTTCAAATGGTAATAGTCCAAGAGATTTAAATCGGGGGACTTAGAAGGGCAGTTATTTGGTCCACCTCGACTAATCCATCTGCCTGGAAAACTTGTCTGTAAGTGCTCATTGTGTTGATTTAATTAAACATAAATTTTTTAAACTTTGTGTATGTTTATTATTGGCCTATTTTACATCATTCTCTTCAGAATTAAATTCACTACAAGTTTTGTTTATAACGTTTCTGTGTTTATCATCCATTCAACGAAGTTAATGTAGATCAAATCTAAACGAAGCATGTTTTTCGTGACCGAATTTTGCGTATTTTGTCTGATATCTCATATATGGGTCTGGGACGTGTTTTATCATGGCCGGCTCTAGTTAACAGTTCCTAACAAAGCATTGCCGGACATGTTTATATGAACCTTTTTCATCATTTTGATGGTAGGAAACCACCTTAGAAGTTTGTCGAGTTACTCGTGGGACACCCTGCATATACGCATGATAAATGCAATACTAATTAAGCAGTGATATCAATCTCAATCAACCCAAGTATGAACTAAAATACTGTGCATACAGGCAGTGAAGTCGTTAATATTCTGAAAAGATGGCAATTACTAAATTAACAGATCAATCAGTGGTGTTACTTAAAGGTAATTTTCAATTATTTCAGGTTCACCCGGTAAGCCCTATTAGTTCGTATGAATTGTGTAACCTGGGCCAGTATTAGGGATTATCTATAAATCTAGATTAAATTTTTGATGCTGGCAGAAATGACCTGATTAATATCAAGCTCAAGTTGGGCATAATTGAACGAACAAAAGCCGCTCAAGTATGCGCATTAAATTATATAAAGGATCTACATTTTCAGTAATTCACCTAAGACTTAATTAAGGTGCATTCAAATTATAAAACCTTTGACTTTTTTCTCCATACTTGAAGAAAATATCAGACAGTCTGATATTTGGACTCTGATATTCTGACGGACTATCAGACGGTCGATGAAGTCAGACGGTCGGTTATCTCTCTGTCTGTTACCTGTCTAGTGCAGCCGCTTGCCCGATCTGATCTTTAGTTCAATCCTGAATACAGTTTACGTATACTAAAAAGATTCATATAAATTCAGTTTACTCGTTCTTCAACTAAATTATTCATAATTCATAATAACATTATGTCTGAAAAGTGTACGAAGTGTGAAGGAGTATTAGGTGCACAGGATATGGTCGTGACGTGTGTTGAATGCAAGGGGAACTTCCATGCGACATGTACTCGAGCGGGATCAACCCAAAGCCTTCCCAAGTAGAACAAAAAAACATTGAAGTGTGATCAGTGTTCGGATGAGACAAATTCCAATGTTACGTCCCGAAATGAGGACGGTGATGATACAAGATCAATATTGGAGGAGTTACGTGCTGTCAAACTAGACATGAATAAAAACATTGACGACAAAATCGACAAGGTCTTGTTTTCAGTCAGCGTCATTCGGCAGGACATTAATAAATTGCAAGAAAGTGTCAATCGTCTGGAAAGCCAGGAGAGGCTCCAGGTGCGATGCGCTGGAGCAATCTAACGACGAGTTGAGGAGCGAAGTGCGTCTACAAGATGCTGAACAGTATTCGCACTCAGCTAATATAGAAATTATAGGGGTGTCGCTGTCCAGAGAATGTTTACAACACATTGCCGGCGCTCTTGGCATCCCTTGGAGGCCTGAAGACATCTCCATGGCTCACCGCTTGCGAGCGTTCTCCAGGAAACGCCACACTCATACTCCGGTAATCGTGCAATTTTTATTTCGGAACCCACCTAAAACTGTAGGTCCAACTCATAAATCACCATCATCCAACTCATTACCCACGCACAGGTCTCAGACCTATGTGGGCTTCATCCTAAAAAAAAAAAAAAAAAAAAAATATCTAGACTCACGTAGGAGACGTGGTTGAGGGCTGCGAGGGGGAGACAGGGCCTCAACGCGACCGACATTCATCCCAATCTGGCACCTAGACGTGTTTATATTAATGAACACCTCACTCCACTAAACAAGGAATTGATGGGAAGAGCAAGGAGACTGCGAAGAGAGAAGAAAATTATATATGCCGGTTTCTTCAATGGAAATGTGATGATAAGGGAGACCAAAGGCTCTAACGCGCTTCGATCACCTCGGTTGATGACTTCACCAGATTCTGTAACAACTCGTAGCTGCCGGCTCAAAATTCTACCGAAGCACGTCCAGTATGAGTACAATGTGAATCGGACTCATACCACTATTTATAATTCCAAGTACAAGTAAGAACTTCAAGTATCCTTTTTTCGAGAGCAAATTATGTCCGTTTCTTTTTTCATTCTATACTCTTCTTGGTTTTAATGACATTCCTACGCTAATATAAGCTAATAAAGATAGTTTCATTTGAGTTCATAAATCTTAGGAGAATATATTATATAGTTTTAATCAATTATTATTTGAACTCAGAAAAGCTAGACCTAGACCCAATTAATATATTCTTGAATTTATCTATCTGCATTAAATTTATAAAACTCAGCTACATAATAACAAATTATTTCTAATTATTATTATCTTATTAACTCTGTTCTCTAATTGTCAGGATTGATGATTCATTATTGATTATTTGCTTTTAACACGTTATCAATACTTCACAGAATATCTTCAGTAGAAAAATACCCTTTTAATATTATTTTCATCTCTATTTATGAGTATATATTTTCAAGTAATAATACCTATATCTCTTGCCACACTTCTTTTGAATTTATAAGTTGCTAGATTGCCGGAATTCATATTGTTATTTCACATCAATCAAGATTCCTCATCGCTTTTTATTACTATCATTGTTACATAAGCATAATTACATGAGAATTCATACCGTATTGTACATACGGTATTATAATTTAAACTGTTAAAACCATATTCCCTGGACGGTTTTGTTTTTCAATTCTCAAATATATTTTTGCTGCTCGTTTGGAGGATGTGAGCAGAGACTTAAATAGTGTTTAATATAATTTAGTTTATTATGAGATATTAGGGCAAGAGATAGGTACAAGCATTTCTTCAAACCCGAGAACAACCTATCGAGAACGGTAGATAGCTGACAACAGATTGTCCTGAGATATTTCTGTTTAATTTTTCTACTTATTGCTCGCCTACAATCGCCCACCTTAGAGGAAGAACGTTTGATAATTGTGCTGCTCGTCAAAAATAAAACGATTTGCCATTTAATTTTTAAATTGAATTCTTCCAAACTTTTAGTCTGAATATATTTCTTTTTATAATTTATTTATTTTCAACGGTTAAACTGATACTGTTTCTGATGTTTAACCATTTCTGTATTTGATAGCGTTTTCTCTACTCATTGAAATTGAACAAATCGATAATTTTTTTTTTGCTATTCAACATTTAGATCACATAAGAACTGCATTCTCTTTGAATGTGGCTTTTTCAGATTGATTTGAATATATTATTTGAAGATTTCTCTCCTCGGTTTGTGTCGTTAATACTTTCTCACTAATCTGGATTGGTCGGGTGGGTGGCTTGTGCGTGGACTGTGTCTGATGGATATTGATGGCGAGAACATATCTTTTCCAACACTCATGTGTAGAACTTGAAACTATCCCCGAATTTATCAATTTTTTCAAGTCAGATGAGGGGACTAATAATCTTAAAATCGTAGTTATTCAAAAATGTTTAACGAACTTTTAGTTTATTTAGATAGTTTGCCCACTTTAGATATAACAGTACTAACAGAATGTTGGTTGTGAGAGGGAGAGGAGGGTCAAAGCATAGACGGATTCGACTATGTACTTACTGATAATAGAAGTAACAGAGCCGACGGTGTTATCGTCTACTACAGCAAAAGACTATCTGTAAAAACATCACAAACCTCTATTGCCGACGTCTATGGTGTTAAACTCGATTTCACTTATAATAATAAATTCTTCTGTTTACTGGCTTTCTACCGAACTTTTGACTGTAATGTACACCTATTTCTAGACTCTATAGACCAATACGTTAACCAATTCACTAATGACACAAAACTAATTTGGACTGGAGACTTTAACTTTGACTTACTAAAAAACTCTATTGATACGGACACTTATCTAAACAGTTTAATGGGGGTGGGTCTCATACAGTGCATGGACAAACCGACAAGGGTAACAGACACTTCTGAAACTTGTATAGACAATTTTTTTCTGAGATACGATGACATGACAAACGTACATTCAGCTGTTTTACACTCACATCTGACAGATCACTACAGTACAGGCCTTACTATTACTTTCAACAATGACGTAGGACGAACCACACGTAACATGACTTCACAATACTATGTGGACCGCTCTTTGCTGTCTGCTAATCTGGGTCGGTTGAACTGGGATAGCGTTGCCCGGGGGCGTGATGTTAATCATTGCTCTGCCGTTTTCTCGGAAAAAATAGCCGAGGATATATTAAATTCTAAAAAACCATCAAATGGTTTTTCATCAAGACTCAAGAAGCTTAAACCTTGGATAACTCGAGATCTAATTATGCTAATTCGTGAAAGAGACAAAATGAGTAGAGCTATTAAAAGGCAACCGTTTAACTTGGTCTTAAAAGGAAACTTCCACACCTTTAGGCAGCATGTTGCCAATTCCTTAAAATATTTAAAAAAAATTATTACAGAGCTAAATTTGATCAGTGCGGGAATGATCAAAAATTATTTTGGCAACTGATTAACGAATTGGCAGGGGAAAAAATTAATAAAGATAGCTTCCCAATCAAAAAGTTTCTGCCTAATATTCCTAATATAACCCCCTCTATTTGCAGAGAAGTAGCAGATGACTTTAATATGTTTTTTGCGGCCGTCGGGCGGCGTCTGGCCGATTCGATTGACTATACGACCAAAACCGACTTTATGCTGTGCACAGAATTTAAATTTCAAGCTGTGTCTGACCTTGATGTTATAAGACATGTGACTTCACTGCGGGGTGGGTCAGCGCCCGGCTATGATGGGGTCTCGGCCTCTTTGTTGAAAGATAACATCCATATTTTCCTTAAACCTCTTCTGTATATAATAAATTTAAGTCTGGAAAATGGCGTTTTCCAGACATCTTTAAGATTGCCAAAGTTTTCCCTCTTTTTAAATCAGGTACTTATACTGGTAAGAATAATTTCCGTCCAATTTCACTTTTAATTATGTTCTCCAAGGTGCTTGAGGGAATAGTTAGGGAGCAACTAGATGCCTATTTGAAAGTAAATAATATTCTGACCGCCAATATGGCTTCAGGAGTGACAAGAGCGTTTCTGACGTTCTGTTTGATGTAAGTAGGGAACTGCACTGTGCCCTTTCACAGAGTATGAAAGCCTTTATAATATTTCTGGACCTCAAAAAGGCCTTTGATAGTGTGGATAGGGGAGAACTCCTCAATAAACTAAGGGCCATAGGTGTGGTGGGCAAGGCGCTTGATTGGTTTAGCAGCTACCTATCAAGTAGACAGCAATATGTCTCAGTATGTGGGGGGAATGGTGAGCAGTTACCTGTGGATTTTGGAGTGGTTCAGGGTAGTACCCTTGGTCCGGTGCTATTTTTGATTTAAAGAAATAATATCTCGAAACTATGCTTGAGTGGAGAAATCTTTCTATTTGCCGATGACACTCTAATTTTTGTTAAGGGCAAAACATGGTTTGAAGCAAGAAATAATGCACTCTCTGATCTGTCTTTATTAAAGAAATGGCTGAATCAGAATATTTTATCTCTTAATATTTTAAAAACAAAGTTCATGCCAATTTCGCTGACTCCTCAGGGTGATTACAATCTGGGAAATTTAATAATTCATAATAATTGTAATGAATATTCAAACAGATCTTGTGCATGTGGAAATATAGAACAGGTTTCTTCATTCAAGTACTTGCGTTTAGTCTTTGATATGTGACTGAAATGGTCAGACCATATAAACTTTCTCTCAAATGTTTTGCGAAAATATATTTTTGATTTCAGGCGCCTTGGAGACGTTCTTAATATCAGTGAACTAAAATTGGCATATTTCGCTTTTGTTCAATCCCGTCTCTCTTATGGGATTCTTGGATGGGGTGCAGCCAATCGCACGCACATCAATAGGCTTGAAATTATTCAAAAGTCAATACAAAAGGCTGGCTTTCAAAAATGTAGAAGATATCCCTCAGACTTACTATTTCAAGAAATTAAAATATTGCCTTTGAAAAAAACGTTTTATTAAAGATCTGCTTATCCATATTTTTGCATCTACATCACACTCTCATAATACAAGATATGTTTCATCCGTTGGAATTAACACCATCCACCTAACCAAATCATTTTCAACCACAAATTGTGTTTTCCTAACCCATGTACCGCAATTATCGCATCTACGCCTCACAGGATAATATTTTTTCATCGGTTTCTCTTCCTATTTTTAAAAAAAGACTGAAAAGATGGATGTTTGAAGTTGATGTTGAGAGGACCGGGTTACTTGTCTTGGCTGGGGGCGGACGTATCCGGCTTGACTGCGACGTTGTGGGTCCATCCCCTCGCTATACTGACTCTTTGTTTTGCTTTGATCTTCCTCTCTCGCTTACATTTCTTGTTTCTTCTTTTTTTTTCAACTGATTTTTTTCATTTATCATGTTTCAATTTATCATTTTCTGTGTGGCAATTAATACCAACTAGAACTTTATTCTAATATAATTATCTTACACCATTCTCTTCATTTGTCTTGAATCCACTCGACTCCACTGTCTGTCCAATTCCAATTTACAGTACACGATCCAAATTATTTCAACTCGAGTCTACACACAGGCCATAGTTGCCCATGTAGGCTCATTCCATTATGTTTAACTATGTTCACTTTTTTATATTTAAAGCTATTGTTATTTTTAAGTTTTTTCTGTGCTACTGTAATTTCTTATATTGATTTGTGGAATAAAGTGATTTTTGATTTGATTTGAAATAGAAGCATGCAGCTTTTTATAAATTGAATGCGCACTTTTTGTCAATGTGTGACTGACAGAGATGGCACCAATATGCCACAAATAGAAGCCCAGCAAAAGCTATGAGAGTTAAAACTGACACTTAAAATTTTGGGTAAGCGCCAGTATTGAAAAAACAATGGTGGCTATGTTCTGGAACAGTGATAACGTGATCCCTACACACTGTGCTCCAAGAACATTCAGTCTTGAAACAGCGCCACCATCAATTTTCCAGCTCTGGTGCTAAACTATTTTTTTTTATAATTCTCGCAGCTGCCACTAGAGTTCTAT
Source organism: Conomelus anceps (assembly GCA_948455865.1). NCBI lineage: Eukaryota > Metazoa > Arthropoda > Insecta > Hemiptera > Delphacidae > Conomelus > Conomelus anceps. The sequence goes on along the minus strand of OX418217.1, from coordinate 67,865,377 downwards.
TTGCCACTTCAGTCATGAATTGACAAAAAGTGCACGTTGATTTTAAAACAAGCCGAATGTTTCTATTTGCTTCAAATCATGAGAAAAAAGTCGGAGGCCTTACAACTTTAATATATCTTTCAATAAAGCGTCGATTACATTGGGCGAGTTAGGTTAGGTTCGGATTTGGCCAAAATAACATTGTATTTTGGGGTTGGTTACACTGCCAGCGAGTAGCAAAATAAGTAGACAGGCTCTCAACTTTTATTCGCTACTCGCTGGCAGTGTAGCCTACACCAAAATACAATGTTATTGTGGCCAAAGTCGACATACATGAAACATTTAACCACACAGGCTGCCAACACAACACTTCAGATGAAACATATTGAATTTTTTGTGATAACACGAATCAACTGCTTTGATATTTTAATTTTGCGTAGCAATACTACTTATTGTCTTTGAAATTCCATAGTATGGGGTAGTTCTGGAAGCTCCATTAATTCTATAATTTGGCTTGGCATGCCGAACTGCTGAAGCTCAGTTGGCCTGTAACGTTTCTACTCACTACTCGCTTAGCTACTAACATCGACGCTTAAGAAATAAAATACAACGATGCTTGAAGCAGGACCACTAAAAATATCGTTTCCTAACCCATTTAAAACGAAAATTTGGTGATTATTAAAACATTTTTTTTTAGTAAGCTTATCAATACGTCTACCATACAATTTGTTGCCTATGCTAAGAGTTTGTGAAGTACTTAGACCTCTCATTTGTTTTATAGGACACCTAATAATAAATTAAATGCAGTATGCATGAAATTGATTATGTTATCATATTTATTTCGCGTTCGTCACAGTCACATTCAGATTTAGTCTTTATGAGGTCACCATAAGAAACATAAATAGTTGATGAAATTATTTGTAAATAAGATTCAGTAATCATAAAGAATGGGAAATTTAAAAGAAATTCGCAATATGTTTTAAACTACATTGATCTATTAGGAGATTAAGATCAAAACAAGAACATTTTACTGACGAATTACAAAAAATAAAAAACACGACCCTTCATGAAAAATATGATTTCATAAATGAAATATGGCTTGGCGAAAATCAAAAACCATAATAACTATTAGAACTTACCTAGCTTCCGATGGCAACACAGGTATTTCTGTTGATGGAGTGACTCTTTCAATAGCATCTGTAATAGAAGAAATAAAATATCAATATTTTCATTTAACAGGAATCAAAAAATTACCAAGCATGTAGTAACTCATATGAATGTGCCATCAGTATTTGATATACAAATTAGTCTCAAAGACATTTCTCTGATAAATTCTTGGACCTTGCTAAGGCTTTTGACACCGTTGACAGAGACAGACTGCTTAGAAAAATGAATCTTATGGGTGTGAAGAATCTTTCTCATAGGTGGTTCAGTAGTTATTTAAGTGATAGAAAGCAGTTTGTTTCTGTTTATGGTGTTAGGAGCGAATGTTCATCCATTGATTATGGAGTAGTTCAGGGAAGTTCTTTGGGCCCAATACTGTTCCTTATGTACATGAATAATATTGCACAGGTGAATGTCATGGGGAAATTACTTTTATTTGCTGATGACACAGCACTTTATGTGGAAGGAGACAATTGGGACATAGTTTATGAAAATGCTGCCAGGGATGTTGCTATCTTGAAGACCTGGCTGGACCAAAATATGTTAACCCTCAATATTGAAAAAACTAAATGCATGCCAATCTCTTTGAGAGAAATAAGTCCTGTGGAAAAGCGAGTTTTGAGGCTGTATACCTGTGGGAACTTTAGGAATGAGGGGAACGACTGTGACTGTGCTATGGTTCAGGATGTTGCTTCATTCAAGTACCTGGGAATTTTTTTGGGTGGTAGATTGACTTGGGCTGCACATATTCAATATGTAAAAAAGAGGATACAAAAGTTTATTTACTTTTTCTCCCGTTTTGGCAGTATTCTCAAATTGGTGGAGAAGTGAGTGTTATACTGTGCTTTTGTACAGTCTAATTTAGAATATAGCATTGTAGCTTGGGGTGCTGCTCACAAATCAATATTAAAAGCTTTGAAGGGAACCCAAAGAGCAATTTTGAAGATCTGTCTCTGGAAGAACCAGCGAACACATAAGACCAATAGAAGGGGCTTCTTGTCGCCGAGGTGAAGCCACTTGTTAGGCGCTCGTCCACTACAAATATGGCGGCGCAGGGATGACTCCCCAAGTGGCGAGCGCTTGATAAGCCGGTTTTTGCTATTACCAGTACGGCACGCATTACATCGCCAGCCTGTTTCTTCATAATATGAATTGCTCATTCTTGAGACGGATAAATTATAGAAATGTCATTTCTCAGTTGATCTAATTCTGAAATTTTAATTGTGAGTAGAGGCATTCTGTGATGAATTTTGTTAACAAGGATTACTCAAACTTTACTTGAAAAATAGTTAATTTTCTAAAGGAGTGACATTTTTTCACATACCTTCCTATATTATATCCGTCATTATATCATTAATATCTGTCATTTGACTGCCACATCCTTTTACTTAACATGAAATAGAACAGTAGGAGAAAGAGAAAACAAAAAGCTGAATTGAACTTGATAATGTATTTACTTTGCAAATCTAGTCACAGCGATCGTAAAAGACATCACAAAAACACTATCACAATTATTGTCTTTTGTTATCCCTGTCTAGTCACAACAATAATAATTAATAATCTTAATGTTGTTTGACATTCTCACTCATAATTTCTATAAATAGAATAGTCTCTTTCTCTAACACATAGCACAATACTCAGTGTCTTCACGAGTGCTTGAAGAATACTTTTTTTTATCAACCCAAAGTTGATCTGGTTGGCGCCCATATAGAAGTTATATCATTCTGGATAGCGAAAATAGGGTCTTCACAATAGGCTATTTCCCCACTAGACAAAGTAAGTAAACGTTGAACGTTTTGTAGTCATTGATTTATACGATTCAATTTAGTTACATGACTTTAAAGATGAATTTTCATTTTATAATTTCATTGTGTAACAGCATAGTAGAGAAATTAAAAAAAGTTGTGACATTTATTTCTATAATAACTCATATTGAAACTGAGTTATATTGTATGTATTATGTATTTTAATGGAGATGACTTTATATTTTAAGAATATTGACTCATGTTTATATTGTACAGGATATAATGCTCAACATATGATTAATAAAATGAAATAAAAAATTGTTCTAATAAACATTTTCCTATTTGGATCTTGTTCATTTGCGTTCATAATGGAAAGAATTGAAGGTTAGACTAATTTAATCAATAATTTCCTAAAAACAATCTAACTATAATATTATTACATTACAATAATAAACCTTCAAGGAAGTATTGAATAAAACACAAGAAATAAGTGATGAATTGGCTTTGTGGTTCTGGATGCACAAGCCGGCTGACGACAGCGCGCCATCCCGATCGCACTTCAACCTAACATTGTATCCAAAGTATAGGTCGTATTTTAAAATAAAAATCATGAAAAAAAAATTCAGTTATTTCTGTACAACTTTCTCGCTTTGATCACATCTCTACCCAAAAGATGAAAATTTTGGTAGCCGACTCACTTTTTTATGTCATGTTTGAAACTCGGACAAAAATTATAACTTTAAACAACTAATTAAAATTTATAGAGGTAACTATTAACTTTTATAATGCCACTGTTATCTTCAGAAACTAATTGTCTATACTCATGCCAAGTTTGAAAGTTATATCTTAATCCTAAGTGTGTTAAACTGCAGTTTATTTGGAGAGCGCGCATTGAAATTTTCTGCTCTTGAAAACACGATTTCGTCTTTCTATCCACTACATGGATGGCAGACGGCTTCACCTCCTGTATGCTACGCTAGTGCATACGCCCCTTCTATTGGTCTTATGGGTTCGTTGGGAAGAACAGACGTTATCCAACAGATGCTGTTTTCCAGGAATTTAATGTGTTGGATATACGACAACTGTATATTAAAAACTTATTGATCTATATATTCCTAATCTTTGACAGCATCTTCCAGAGAGCGACTCATTGTCATCATACTAGGTTCAATAACAGGGTAGGAATAATGGTCCCTTCTATCACAAAAGCATACTCTGTCACTAACCCATATTATAATGCTGTATAGGAACATGTCCATTGAGTGGCAACATTGGCATAGTGTGACTATTGAGACATTTAAAAAGAATATTAAGCGCTTCCTGAGAAATAGGGGAAGAACTCATAGTCACAGTTTGGTATCATCAGAATACAGGTGATCAACCTAATTTTTCTTCCATGCTGCTAGTTGTAGGACTATGGTGGTGGGTGATAGTATTGGATTACCTTTTTTTTCAGTTATTGCTTGTTGCCTCTTTGTGGTTATTGGGTCTTCTTGTTAAATTCCTTTTTCATCACTTTTTTCTCAGTTTTTCTTGATTTTTTTTAGTTGCTTTTCACACTTTTTCCTTTTTTTTGCACATGGGTGTATGAGTGCTGTGTGTGTGTTGGGGGGGGGGGGTTGTGTGTGTGCTGGGGGAGGAGGGTTGTATGTGAGGGGGGTTAATAGTGAGTATTTAAATGCGGGTTATTAATATAATAATCAGTTTTCAACAATTTTTTCAGAAGACTCATTCTAGCGCACAGGCTTTTTGCCAATGCAAGAATTACTTTTTTCGTTATTGTTTATTTGTTTACCATTTTTAGAGTATCAATATGAACTACTTATATAATGCAAAGAGTATGTGAAAGAATGTAAAAGTTTATTTTTTCAAGTTAAAGTTTGTTTATAACCTCAAGTTCATTTTGTACCATTTATATATTTTTTTTGATAATGAATAAATAAAATTGAATTGAATTGAAATACTCAGACTTCAAGTCTATAAAGGATCAAGGTAGCAGTGATACTGTGCATACATTGTCAGAACAGGCTCTGCGAATTTTGAAGAATAGAATATTAATATGAACAGATAAATAGTATTTTTGTTTATTATTATTATTAGTATTTATAATATCTTAATAATTTCCATTATTAATCTGTCTATTATAATTTAAAGTATCTTAATAAAAAGTCAAATTCTATTTTCGAGGTTAGGTGTATCAATATTGATAAATTTTCTTGTAATTAAATAGTCTCAAGTTGACAATTGTGATAAATTAAGTAATATTTCATTAAACATTTAACTTAAATCAATTGAAAACAATTTTTAGCTAGGAAAATGAGTCCAAACAAGGCATCTAAATCTGATTGTTCAACTAAAACTCAGGTAACTACGCGATCTCAGCAATTATTAACCAAAAAGTCTCCAACAACTCTTAAAGCTACTGTAGATGTAGAAGAAAAGGTTGCTAAACTATCAAGTGATCACACCGAATTGAAAACAAAATTAGAATCATCACTAAAAAATTCTGAGGAAGAACGAATAGGGTTGGTGGATCACATAAAATCTCTGGAAGTTATTGTAAAATTGCAGCAGGAAGACCATAAAACTGAAATACTAAATCTCATGAGTCAATGTAGGTCTATGTCAGAGGAAATCGAAATATTAAAATCAAAAATAAACTTAGCTAATGTAAGATCTCAACCTCTGATCAATACAAAAAAATTAGAACCTAAAAGAAATGGGGAAATCATGAAAATTGGTCAAATTAAAACGTATAGTCAGGTTTTGCAAACAGCAACTAAAACTTAAGTGATGGGAAATAACGATAGGAAAGGTAGAGTACTGTCTTGACATCCAGTCATGGACGAGACTGCAGTGACCTACTAAATAAATAAGTATGAAGTTCAGAGCTTTTTCAAGCCAAGTGCCCCTATAAACGCAATCGTAGTCAGCACATAAACAAACTAAAGATTTTGGTAAAAACGATTTTCTAATAGTACTGGGTGGCTCAAACAATATAAATTAACCTAATCTAAAACATCTTCCTGAAATAAATGAAAAAATTGAAGAGATTGTGCCACTCAGCCAAAAAAAAAATGTAATAAGTACAATTCCGTATTAGTCCAGTAATTTTGGGAAATTAAAAAAAAAAATGATACAAGCAAGAAACTTGGCACATATGTACTACGTTTCATGCTGAATAACATACTAAGAGTCGTCGGCGATAAAAGTTGTGCTTCAGCCGCCATCTTGGAAAATGGCGGCCAAATTTCAGTTTTTCCCCATTTTCTCAAAAACCATCAATCGCATCGGAAAAAGTTTCAAATAAAAAATGTTTTTTAGATTAATATCTACAACTTTTGTTCCTTGCATTGTTTCAATATCTTCAACCCTTACGCCATAAAATTGAAAATAAAGAATCACCTTTTTTGAAATTTCCTCAAACATAAAGTTTGACTCATGATTTCTCATTGAAATCAAAGTTGACATGGCAAAATTCTCACCAAATCGATAAACCATGATAGGTAGCTCATTTTTATGATGGTAGACCAAGGTATTTATCACTCTAGAATTGTACAACCCTTCATCTCTCACCAAACCACCCCCTAGCTTCCAATGTGGAAATTCATCTTATGATTTACAACCAATTATTTGCAATTGAAATGGAAATATCATGATGATTTATTACAAACAAGATACAAAATGATAAATTAAAGTTTTTCAGTGAAGGAATCTGACACATGGCCGCCATGTTGGAAAATGGCGGATAAAATCTAATTTTCTTGTTTACTAAAAAACTATTGCTCAGATTGGAAAAAGTATGAATAAAAAATTATCCTTACTCGAAGATCTAGAACTTTTGTTTACACTTTCTTACATATTATCACTTTTTTGATATTTTCAACCCTTGAGTTGTAAAATGATCTCAAAAAGATTTTAATGTTTCCATTCACAAGACCACACTTGGAATTCTCAGCAAAAGCAACTATTTCATTGGAATGTTCTACAAAAGTTTTTCAACAATATTAATTGTTTCAATGTAAATTGTGTCACTAAAATTTTCGTGTAACAGGGGGGGTCAAGTAGAAAATTTGTGGTTAGTGTTGTTATGGTGGGAGGGGTGAATCTTGTAACATAATGTAATTCCTATAATAAAATCAGTAATAGAGTTTTATATCACCCTCTCATTCTTATCAGTTTGTTGGCTTTTTTAATAGAGGGTCCTTGTGTAGGGGGCTAAAAACCACCCAAAGTCTACAAAAAATGATAAGAAAATTTATCAAACTGGTATTATGACTGCGTTATTCAATGCTGTAGAATTCTACAATCAGTCTACAACTCTCATCTTCACAATATATTATGGAAAGTACTTATTAGAAGTACAGTAAAACCTCGATAATTCGGCCTAAACGGGCGGCCGGTAGGCCGGATTTACGTAAAAGCCGGACCATCGAAAGACCATTTAAAATGTACAGTAATGAGTTTTGTGACTCCTCCCCCCATCTAGGAGCGTTGACCATGTCATTGTTCTGTTGTGTGCGTGCGTACTGTAATTATTGTGATTCTCTGTTTAGTACAACACTATTCTATTTTGTACTGTATTCATTGACTGTAAATATAGAATTTAAATGTGTTTAAAATTGTATCTATTATTTTTTATCAGTTATTATCTAGAAAAATACAACTTTTAGAATTGGGCCGGATTACTGGAGGGTCCGGATTTTCGAGGGCCGAATTATCGAGGTTTTACTGTAATACTATTAAGTTATATTGAAGTGATCAAGACATTTTCTGCAATTGGTTAATGGAGCACAATCCATTCCAATTTGAGTCAGGAGATTTAGTATGCCTGTCTTAGGGCCTAGTAGGGGATAAAACTGTGATGAGGCCAAAGAAAAGGGTCAAGAGTCGATGAAAAGAATTACTGGACAAACATTTGGGTCACTGAGAATCCTTTAGAGAAAATATAAAGTGAAGTCGCTAGCTGCTGTGAATTCATCCATCAAACTGAGAAACGATAATGTGGTTTTGAATTTATAGCAGCTTTTCAATAGAATCATATGTATTGAAAATGAACTGCAGAATTTGAAACCGTGATTCAAATATGAGTTAGCTCTCTGGCCTTCTTCCTTATTTGATGAGGTGTCACTGCGTAAAGGAGTGAAATCATCTCTCATGAAAGCATTTCTTCCTGGAAAAGTGATTGAGATACCTGAAGACTACACCTACATTGTGGATGGTGGACATCTCTTGCACTGAGTTACATGACCAAGACCAGCCACTTATAAGGAAGTTTTGGATTTGTATATCGTATTTGAAATTCCAGTATAAGGATAAGTGCGTAGTGGTATTTCATTGATATCCTGACCACCCTACGATTAAATGTTGTGAGCAAGAACACAGAGCTGCAAGGCGAACCTTTGCTACAGTCAAAGCACATGAAAGCAATTCGACAACAACAACGCAAGCTGCATTTTTGATAAATAAGCAAAACAAGAAATGCTTGATTGAGATGCTTATTCAAAGATGTATTGCTAACAAAATCAAAGTTTGCTCAGCAGAGGCAGATGCTGACTGCCTGATTGTGTCTACCGATTTAAAGAGATCTAAAAGCGGCAAGACAATAGTGGTTGTAGGCTAAGATACAAACTTATTTGTTCTTTTAGTTTCCTCTGCCTCTAAAAAATACAATGTGATGCATTTGCGACCAGGTTCTGAATCCAAGATAAATGAGACTATTTACATAATCTCAAAGCAGCAAAGTATTATAGAAGAAATTGGTGAGATGATTCTTTTTGTTCATGCAATGACAGGATGCGACAAACTACCACTACTAGTTTTCTTATCATTTGTAGACTTGGGGTGGTTTTTAGCCCCCTAAACAAGGACCCTCTATTAAAAAAGCCAACAAACTGATAAGAATGAGAGGGTGATATAAAACTCTATTACTGATTTTATTATAGGAGTTACATCATGTTACAAGATTCACCCCCTCACCATAACAACACTAACCACAAATTTTCTACTTGACCCCCCCTGTTACACGAAAATTTTAGTGACACAATTTACATTGAAACAATTAATATTGTTGAAAAACTTTTGTAGAACATTCCAATGAAATAGATGCTTTTGCTGAGAATTCCAAGTGTGGTCTTGTGAATGGAAACAATAAAATCTTTTTGAGATAATTTTACAACCCAAGGGTTGAAAATATCAAAAAAGTGATAATATGTGAGAAAGTGTAAACAAAAGTTCTAGATCTTCGAGTGAGGATAATTTTTTATTCATACTTTTTTCCAATCTGAGCAATAGTTTTTTAGTAAACAAGAAAATTAGATTTTATCCGCCATTTTCCAACATGGCGGCCATGTGTCAGATTCCTTCACTGAAAAACTTTAATTTATCATTTTGTATCCTATTCGTAATAAATCATCATGGTATTTCCATTTCAATTGCAATGAATTGGTTGTAAATCATAAGATGAATTTCCACATTGGAAGCTAGGGGGTGGTGTGGTGAGAGATAAAGGGTTGTACAATTCTAGAGTGATAAATACCTTGGTCTACCATCATAAAAATGAGCTACCTATCATGGTTTATCGATTTGGTGAGAATTTTGCCATGTCAACTTTGATTTCAATGAGAAATCATGAGTCAAACTTTATGTTTGAGGAAATTTCAAAAAAGGTGATTCTTTATTTTCAATTTTATGGTGTAAGGGTTGAAGATATTGAAACAATGCAAGGAACAAAAGTTGTAGATATTAATCTAAAAAACATTTTTTATTTGAAACTTTTTCCGATGCGGTTGATGGTTTTTGAGAAAATGGGGAAAAAGTGAAATTTGGCCGCCATTTTCCAAGATGGCGGCTGAAGCACAACTTTTATCGCCGATGACTTTTAGTATGTTATTCAGCATGAAAAGTAGTACATATGTGCCAAGTTCCTTGATTGTATCATTTATTTTTTTGAGGGCCGATTTTGATCTAAAATTACTGGACTATATAGGTTTGATAGGCCAGAGCTAAATGAAAGTCAACATTCAAGTCAACAAATAAATCAATTCATAATACAATCAACAGCCTAAAAAATAAGAATTCTAAGCAATTGGGGATTTGTTTTCTAAATGAAGGGCTGAAAAAACAAAATTCCACTCATCATGGTCTACATCTAAATCAATCTGGCAAAGTAATATTTTGTAATAGGCTGGCAGAGCTGATTGAAAGTCGTTTGCAATCTACTGTCAATAATTCTCCTAAACAATCATCTAACGAACCTTTTTTAGTAAAGTGGCTCAAAACCGGGAAGGGAAACTAGTTTCAAATGATAAATTCATATCTTCAATTGTATAGACGTTAATCGATCAAAAAATCAGGATAGCATTAGTGGAAGGAACTCTTGTAACAATCTGATAAGCTCCCAAGATTTTAAGAGATTAAGTAGATCTACTTCAATATGCAAAAGCAACGATAAAGTAGGCCAGTAGCCTCTGTTTTAATCAATAGCCTCTGTTTTGTGCTGTTCTCCTCAGTATATACAAAACTAATTTAATTTTATAATTGTTATTGATAATTTTACTAGAATGTTCACTATTCAGTTATTAATCACTCAAGCAAACAATTGCTTCTTGTTTATTTTTAATGTTTTTTCCTCATTGAAAATTAAGACATATAACTCCTGGGCACGGACGGAAAAATTCATTTTTTTTGCGCCCATTAATTTTGCCAATGATTTGTAATTAGTAAGATCAATGATATTATTTTGTTTCATCTGTACTTCGTTATGTATTTGATGTATTTGTATTGATTTTTTGTAAGTTCTTTTTTGGCAATAAACATTATTATTATTATTAAGTAATAAGGGATGATAGGGAAGTACCGGTACTCACTGTGTTCCATCAGAATATTCAATACATTCGTAACAAGATAGATAGAATCGAAGTATTTTTGAAAGAAGAGGCTCCTGATATAGCTATTTTCACAGAGCATGGTTTAAAAGAAGATGAATTCTCACAACTTAATATTCCAAACTATTCATTGAAAGCGTCGTATTGCAGGACATCTCATCGAAGTGGTGGAGTAGCTATCTTCACTAAAAATGCTAAGAATATGCAAACATTTAATTTAGAATATGTAGAGAAATTTGCTGTGGAAATGGATAGAAGTTACTGGTTTGAGAGTAAAAATCGACAATAATTTCGAAGTAGCGGTGTTAGGTATTTACAGGTCACCAAATGGGGAATGGAACAATTTTTGTGAACTATTCAATAGGCTTTTAGAGATTACTACTACTCGTTTTACAAACGTTATTGTAGCGGGAGATTTCAATACAGACTTTGCAACACAGAATAAAATGACAGAAGATTTAAGGGATATTATATACATGAATAACTTGGAAATAAAAGTTCATGAATATACCAGAGTCACAAGAACATCACAAACAATAATTGATAACATCCTTACTAACATACATTACTCTAAAACAAGATTAGGCGGCTCGGAACTATCTGATCATGACTATCAAATCTTAGAGGTGGGGTTGCAAGGTCATAAATCAATTAAAAAGAGTAGAGTTAATGAAAGAAATTCAACAATGTGAACAGGGGAATATCGATTGTTTGAAGCAGAATCTGCTACAAGAAAACTGGAGAAGGGTTTACAATTAGCAATAAATAGCAATAGTTTAAATAACAAATATGATAGTTTCATTAATATTTTAAGGTTTCATATTACTATGAGTTATCCAGTTAAAAAAGTCCCTGTAAAAAACAAATTAGACAAAATTGAAGAGTGGATAACTGATGATATCCTTGCAGAAAGAAATAGGGTTTAAGATGCATATGATGAATGCAAACTATCTAGAAATATGTTAAGTGAAGATAATTACAAAGCTCTAAAGAAAAACTATACGAAAGAAGTGAAAAGAGCGAAATGTTAGAAAACAGCTGAAATTTTGAATAATAGTGTGTACTTTAACACAGCAGTGTGGGATGTAATAAACAAAAATAGGCAAGTAGCTCATGTAGATGCTTATACTAGTGTCCCCAGATTAATTAACGAAAATAACAAATATATTGATGATAGTGTAGACATTTGTAATTTCTTTAACAGATATTATCAACTAGTTGCCAAGAATCTTCAAAAATCTCTTAACACATGTGGAATACTGAGGGGATTCAGAACGAATTAAAATTCCACCCAGTATCCCAAGACGAGTTGTCAAATATCATTGATAGTTTGGATAATGAAAAAACTGTAGGAATGGATGGGGTATCCAGTAAAATTCTGAAAGAATGTAAAGATCAATTGTTAGACCCTTTGATTCATCTGATCAATCATTCATTGGAACAAGGTGTTTTTCCAGATAATTTGAAAGAGGGGAAGATCTTGCCAATCTTCAAAAGTGGTGATAGAGAAAAGGTGGAAAACTATAGGCCCATTAGTATTTTAAATGTAATAAGTAAAATTTTTGAAAGAGTAGTTCTAAATAGGTTACTTCTGCACCTTAAAGAAGCTAACTTCATCTGTGATGAAGAAAGGGAGATCCAGAAAGGGAGATCGACAAAGACAGCCATATAGACTCAGGTGATAAAGCTACAGCAATCTTCTTAGATCTGTCAAAGGCATTTGATTGTGTTAATAAAGAACTTTATTGGAAAAACTGCAAAATGTAGGCGTAAATGGGTTTGAACTGAAATGGTTTGAATCATATCTTATTGGGAGAAAACAATGTGTAGAACTAACTACAGTAGTTGGGAATAGTATAGTAAAGAATAAATCTAATAAATTAGAGGTGCAAGCTGGAGTGCCTCAGGGGTCAATACTAGGTCCATTGCTTTTTTTGTTATATGTCAACCGTTTACCTAAAGAATTAATTAGTGGTAGAGCCCTCTTATTTGCAGACGACACATCACTTATTTTCAGCAATTCCATTCGAGATAATTTAGAAATAAGTGCCCATATAGGTGTGCAGTCCATTGTCCAATTTTTAAATCAGTTAAAATTAACTATAAATAGTAAAAAATGCCAATACCTTCAATTCAAAAACAAACATAATTTAAATGAATATATGGCTATAAACGTGTTTGTAAACGATAATCAATTAGACCAGGAAGAAAGAATTGTATTTCTAGGAGTTTTGTTGGATAGACGATTGACCTGGGCTGCATACATTGAGAAAATATATTGTAAAATTTCATCTGTGGTATTTGTCCTGCGACAGCTCGCTAGATTGAATGACAAAAAGTTACTTTTTACAGCTTACCATGGGCTCTTACTATCACATATTAGGTATGCTATCTTAGTATGGGGTAATTCATCAAAACAAAATCTTGATAGGGTGTTTAAGATCCAAAAGAAAGCGGTTAGTTGTATAGAAAGTGTTAGGAGTAAAGAGTAAATACATGTAGATTAGATACATGTAGGTCGTTGTTCAAGAGACTTGGTCTCCTAACTGTACCCTGCTTATATGTGTATGAAGCTACTTTATATGTAAAAACGAATGATATTAACCAAAATCTTGACGTACATGATGATAATACACGAAGCCGAGGAGATTATCACTTGGTGAGTCACAATAGTAGCTTATTCAAACAAAAACCTAGTTATATTGGTAGGAAATTCTACAACAAGCTACCGCAGTTTTTGAAGAGTCTTGAAAATATAGAAATATTTAAAAAACAATTGAAGAAATATTTAGTTGATAAAGCTTTTTATAGTGTACAAGAGTTCCTTTCACATCAAAATTAAGCCTCACCTCAACTAATTGATAAATTATAGTATCTAGTGTATCTTATTATTGATCTGACTTGTCTTATACTCCTTAACTGGAGTCTCCAAGACGTAATCTACAAAAAAAAAAATAATAATAATAAAGACTTCATCTCTAATACGACTCTGACTGTGACCGCTCCAAGTAAGTGTGAAGCGCTCTATGATACAATGGAGTATCATGTATCAGCCGTATGGAGTATCTGCCGGGTATGTGTGAAACAAGCCTTAGAGCCACAACTGAATGAACGACTGAGAAACCAGACATCAGACTCGTGTGAGCATCATCGGGAGAAAATAAAGAAAATTAATTTTATTTGATTCATATATTTTCCAAATACTACAATAATTTTAATGAATAAAATTTGAGTTGTATCTTGTATTTTCCAGTAGTCTCGTATAGGCATCTCTTAATTTTAGTCAAACATACCAGGTAGAGTTGAAAATATCGCTTTTGTGCAGTGTTCAAATTCAATAGAATCAGATTCTAAGAAGTTGTGTTAATCTGGCATTAAAATTGGACCCCCGCTTATTTCTTTCATAGATACGTCGGAGTGATTGTTCCAAATGTATTGAAGAAAATTCACATCCAACTTGCTATTTATTGTACTGTAAGAAATACTGTAATCTGAGCAGTTACATAAAGCAGAAATAAAATGATTTATGCAATTAATGCTAATAGATTATGTCAGTTGTTACACTCACAATTTGTGATGGAAGACCAAGTTAAAGTATTTCATACTCTATTGATATAGAATTACATATAATGTATAATAGAAAATAAAAGCATCACTAAAACCTACTAGCATCGAGAACTTACCAGGCTTTCTGTAAACATGAAAAGCACCATGAGTTCTAGGTTGTTCAGCACTACTTTCGGGTGGAAATTGTGCAAAGTCAGCAAATCCTACCGCATCTGATCTCTGCTTCTTGGGAGATATCTAAAACACAATTTTCGATTACAGATGAGAATGCACATCAATGAATAGGCTGATACATAATAATGAGTGATACACTCTTAAATGATAATTATAATAATGTTAATAATAATGATAAACTCATAAAGAGTGAAAAAAGAGTTCAATGGCTACGTCCACACTATGTTGGGAAACTCCCTTCGACACTATCAAAAGGAAATGTTGAAGGAATGTAGATGTGAGGCCCAATATTGTACAGCAGTGTTGAACGGTGTTGAATGGAACCAGATTCAAGGCGGACCGGATCAAAGGCATGTCACCGGGCAACAAAAGTAGTGGGGACATTTCAAATCGACTTCAGTTTGTTCTCCTTCAGTGTTCTTGTCTACTGACAGGTCGTTATTCATATTCAGTCTTGTGAATACCGTCTTCAAGATTACTACGAACATGGACAACAACAGAATGATGGCGTTTATAAAAATGAACCGCGAAAGGACATATTTGTGGGATGTGACAGATTTAAATTTAAAACAAAATAAGCCACGATGGAATAATTGAGATTTTTCAAGTTTTCGGTATAATTAAAAGGGAGGTGGAGAAGAGATCCTGCTTGCTTCCAACCGCTGCAATGATTATTGCACTTCACTCATGTCTTCCACACTCATTTTTCATTTTTTGTGAACTGCGAGTTAATCCGTGCAAATAAGCTATACTTTACACTGTAGCCTATAGCACGCTAATAATTAAATTAATTATTCTGATGTTGAAGAGCCATCTTGTTTCCACTAATATATAATGAAACTTATAAAACACTTCTAGGTGGAAATTATGACTCACGTTATGGCGTGACGGCCGTTTCAATCTGTTGTCAAGAGCATCGTCAGACGACCCACAGTACACTCGTATACTGTGTACTGTACTATAGAGTTTACTGTGGGTCGTCTGACGATGCTCTTGACAACATAGTGAAACGGCCGTCACGCCATACCGTGAGTCATAATTTCCACTTAAAAGTGTTTCATAAGTTTTTATTATTAATTATTCACTGAAAATCAAAATACAGTATTGATACTAATTCACCAAATTGGCAAGTGGAATGCATCTGTGTGCCAACAAGTCCACACTACTAAGCATACAAGGACGACCAGAAATTCTACTCTTGTTGAATGGTGTTGGTCGACATGGTGTGGACTATGCTTCAGATTTCACTTAGTACAGTTCAATAATCAAATCTAATCTGTGATAAAAAAAGATAAGTAAGTAAGCACAGTTATTAATAATTTATGTACTGATAATTTATAACGCTAATTTTTTGTAGGTGAATAAAGAGAATCATTGGAGAACTTTACCATGTTTTTTTTAGGATGAAGCCCACATAGGTTTGAGACCTGTGCGTGGGTAATGAGTTGGATGATGGTGATTGATGAGTTGGACCTACAGCTTTAGGTGGGTTCCAAACCACCGGGAAGTGATTTTACAGCAGAGAACAGTGTCTTTTTTGCTGGCCAATCTAATCGGTCACCGCTACAAACAGGACCTACGAGAACGCAGCTTATTTCTATCTGATTGAACAGATACCTGCTACGGCTCGCGGCTAATGTACTAATTTAAATAATAATTATTTGTTAGAATATAGTTCATGCACAAACATTTTTTAAAGAAGTTCTTATTATTTAAAGTCTTGCCGAATTTCGAATAGTTTGTTTTAATTTTAAAACTTTTTATTCTTAGTATTTTGTTTAAATTTGAAGATTTCAACTGGATTCCAAATTAAATATATACATATTATATTAATAACTCCTACACAGAATTTCCACAGATGTACAAAATTTTACAATCATTTACTTTGTCCCATACAATAGATAATCCGATCAATTAATGATTGATTTTTACATGTAAAATATAAATTGTGAAATAAAGAATTATCATTTTGGTTTATTGATAACGTATTTTTTAATTCAGTTGCGCTAAGTTATTTGGAGGTGTTCATAAGATGGACAATTTCCATACAATAGAAAATAAAGCTAGATAAATCTTCCTCCCTATTGGAAAATTTCAGTTATCACTTCTTAAGAATGGTGAAGTTAAATTTATCCAATAGATTGAAAATAAACCTACCGTTCCTGGCGAGACTCTTGGAGGTACAACAGGTGGTGCATTCGATCCATTTTTACCTGAAAACATACAAGTTCAGATCTTGAACTGCAAGAGCAAATAATAATCAAGGGAACATGGAGAAAGACAGAGAACAATATCATTAACCATACCAAATGTTGTGTGACCTGGCTGAATCAGGTCAATTTTTCCCGGTCGTAACTGAATAAGTTCATGAACCCCCAAGATAAACTTAAGGAGCTGCCACCATTGATATCCAAGCTATTGTTACAGCTTCTATCACTGAAAATAAAACTAGAACTTTATTCACACAATATCATACTTCACAGATTTATCACACAAATATATACAAATTTAGTCAATGAATGTCTAATATCAGTTACAGGTCATTCTCTATCAATTTTTCAATAACTGTCAAATATGATGTATATAACTGGAATAAACAAATAACAGTCCACTTACTCTCAAAATAGTCAGCACTCGCTATTTACACAGTCCATAGTAATTCACAAGTTGTAGATTAAATGCAACCACACTAACAAAAACAAATTATTATCACAAATTCACAGTCTTTGTATTATCAAGCAAGAGTTGTCGCTGTTTCTGGAGCTGCCATGAAGCACTCTATACTTGTTTTTCACTAACGTATACTGCCACTGTCACTCTAAGCGGCTCTTTGACTATTCACATCTCAACATAAGATTGGACTCACCAGCTATGGCCAAGCGGTATCTATGTGCTTCATGGAAGTTTCTAGTCCACTCTATTACATTCTACCATTTACTATTCCTTCTTTTTTGCTATACCACCTTCTATTAACCATTATGTTCTTCCATGAAATATTATGCTCACAAATGTGATCGAAATCTGCTTCTTAACCTCAATGCTTGAACTCCAACGACAGTCACTGAGCTGTTCTAGAACAATCTGGTAAGTTCATTGGACTACCCCCACCATCCATCCAAGAATGTGTTCCATCCTAGAACAAGAGTACTCAGGGTAACTTGTATCTTCTTTCTCAGTTCTGCTCCCTGACCATCCATGGGTTGAAAACACGAACACTGACCTCAATGCCAGTACCTTCGAAGACCTCCTCCAGCATTGGTCATACAGTTGTCCAGTCCAAACCATCAGACACAACCAATCTTGGTATTCCCAGTTTGCTCACCCCATGCTGCTGCATCTCATCTGCACCAAGTAGGTCTCATAGGATGACTTTGCCTCTGGCTGCTCCTTTGACACCAGGTAGAAGAGGTCCCTGCCACTGCAGATGGAGAACATTCCATTCAGCTGGTGCATAAAGTACCAGGTCCCTGTTACCTCCAAGCTACTTCCAGAAGACTGTTGCAATGCCATGGGACTCTGCCACGTTGTTAGTGACACAATGTGCAAGTGCATATTTTTTTGACAAATTGAACAAGTCTTGATTGCTCATTAACATGACTGCTCCTTTTGGCTGGAATCACATCATCAACAAACTTCCCAGAAGCTCTGCTGCCATGATATGGAGCCAGGCAATTGAAGTGGACCACTTTTAACTGATGTCTAAGTGGTTTCTTGATTTGGTAAACCACATAATTGATTTGGTCACAATCTCTTATGGTCCTTCCCACTGGTTCTG
Organism: Conomelus anceps; assembly: GCA_948455865.1. Classification (NCBI taxonomy): domain Eukaryota; kingdom Metazoa; phylum Arthropoda; class Insecta; order Hemiptera; family Delphacidae; genus Conomelus; species Conomelus anceps. Next base: position 67,847,087 of record OX418217.1, on the reverse strand, counting down.
TAATTTTGGCAAGTATCCTTAAACCCTCCTTGGATTGGAGTAACATAACAAATCTCCTGCTTGGTAGCATCCTTTGTCAGCCTTGATGTCATATCTCTCCTTCATTCTCTTGCTGGCCTCAAGATTGTTGCATCTCACATCTCAACAGAAGACTGGACTCACTGGACATGGCAAAGGGGGTATTTATATGCTTCATGGAGGTTTCTAGCGCACTCTATTACATTCTACCATTTACTATTCCTTCTTTTTATTTCTACCACCTTTTAAGTTGTGAGAAAGTGTGATTTAAGTTGTGAGATCCTCGGTTGGATGGTCCTCCAGACCGTAGGTCATTCTAGGTGGGTGGTATGGTGATTGTTGGAACATAATAATAATTTGATCTTTTTGATGATGGAAGCACGTTTTGCGATTAACAATTTAAATTGAATCATTTCGTCTTTAGGTATATTTAAATTAGATGCAGAAAGTTCTCCTTCATTTGAGGAAATTGTTGCAGAACAGTTTAACAAGGAAAGGAAAGGAAGCTGTCATGAGATAATTAGCGTGAATAGGAATGAGAGAGACAGAGAATGAGAAAGAGTTTTCACTCTTTGTGACTTATCTGCTAGTGCAGCAGAGTGGAGGTGGCTGCCATTCAGTTGACCTTGAGCTGGACTGAGACTGGTGGTACATGCCGATTGCAGGTTGATGAATGCATGCGAATGCACACAATGCTGGCTTGGCTTGATGGAGTGGATGTGGGAGGAGGTGACTTCCCGAACGTATGCGCCCGGCCACAACTCGCCTTTGTTAACCGGCATGATTATTGATTATTGATGCGAATATTGATCTTCACAACGGGATTGAGCACTAAAGAGTTTCTAGTGTTTTGTAGAACACATACGAATGTATACACTTTACTATTTACTGAGTTTCAACTAGGAAAACTTTTAAAAACACGTGACACAATGGTAGCACTTCGAATAACAATACACAACGAATTGAAAACTGTAATCCACATTTCACTGATTAATCCGGTTCCGGACGAGACCAAATGGAGAACCGTGGTTCGAGAGTCAGACATAAAACATTCAGAGGACCGAGTATTTAAAGATTCTTACCTTTAAATAGCATATTTGGGACCGATAATTCGGTAACAAGATGGGGTAGAGTTGGCTACATGATGCGTACAGCTTGAGATCATAACTGCAACTGACTTCTGATTGATTTGCTGTCCGCTAGAGGCGTTAATTCAATCTCTGTCAGAGGGAAAAGGAAGGGGAAATAGCAGGAATGCACTGCATATTTGAATGTCTATTCGCGCATTGCACAATATTAAGCGGTATGGCATCAGAATTATAGTATAGTTCTTACCATTAACCATTATGTCCTTCCTTTGAAATATTACACTACCAAATGTGATGAATGTGATCGAAGTATGACAAATATGATTGAGCCCTGCTTCTTAACCCCAATGTTTAACCTCCAACAATAGTCTCTGAGCTGTTCTAGAACAATCTGGTAAGTTCATAACATGTATTATAAAATGTATTATAAACACCATTTTCATTATACTAAATTAAATTAATCCATTCCATCAATACTTGACTTCCTTGAATTTAATAGTGGGCCAGAGACAATGCAGACATTCATCATTACATCGGAATCTCACAATCTCTCAACATAATATGGTCCTACTTTTGTACTATTATTATTTTATGTTTCCTCCAAGTGTTTTAATTCTATTATACATTTTTTTATTAGATCAATTCATGGCATCTTTGTTAAATCCTATGATGCTCCTGTAGGCATTGATAATTTCACAATGAAATTATTTGCATACAGTATTATTTCTGCAGATATTTTTTTGTAACATTTTATTTCTTGTACATGATAGTTAAGTTGAACTAGGTATTTCTTCTTTGTAACTTCTTAATTTTCTACTAATAATTGTTTGTTCTATAATTATTATTATTTTTTATCATGTATAATTTTTTCCTGTGTATTTTTTTTTTTTTTTTTTTTGCTTGTTTGTGTTATGAATTTGGGAGTAGCCCAATTTTTTTTTGTTAAATTACCTTGAATAACTTTCTTGTTTGGTATCATTTTAAACGTTATTAAATTTTAAAGATATTTTTTTATGTAAAGTTTTCTGAATTAGGACATTTTAAGCTAGTTATTGGAGAGTTTAGATTTTAATTATTCATTTTCAATAGAAGTAATTGAATCGATTGGGTTTTCATGTTGGGATTGGTATTACAGTAAAGCATTGGTTTGAGATTCAATATCAAGCAGGATTGAGTCCCACACTAGTCTAGTAAAAGAAGATAGAGCTAGTTTCTCATTCTTTTGCTCTCTCCTACACTCTCTTTACCTCTTCATTTTTCAATTATGGAACAGACGTTCTGCGCAGGTCTGCAGGCAAATCTAGAGTTTTGATTCAGTGAAAGTTACGTAGTTTTGTAGTCCCCGTATAATTTCCGAACATCGATTCCCACCAAGAGCAAACTAGGATTGTAGGCAAGCAACAGGCTCACTACTCGACGAAATTGCATGGAGCAAACATCACGCTGGTTAAGATGAGCTTGTAGTCATTTTTGAGGTTATGGTAACGTGATTGTTTTGTTTTAGGCCCTTGTGCTGGGCAACGTTTCTAATGTCAAATTTATTTAATTATGTGATTTGAAAAGTGAATATTAGGAAACCGCCACTCTCCTCATGTTTAGTTTGAATTAGTTCGTTTGATTTGGAGATAATTTGTGATGTACTTCACCGCTTTATAAGGTAACAACAATATTTTTTTAATATGAAATATTTATATACTTTGTGAATTTATATTTCTAGCTTATCGTTCTCATGTACGTAATTAATGTAAGCAATTGTTTGTCAGAATTCATAGGCTAGGAATAAGACTTAGAGAAGTTTAGTATAAAAAAGGAAGATATCAAATATTCAATTTAAATCAGTAGTAAAAGTTAGCATACCATTTTCAAGGCAATATTATTGTGATAAAAAAGATTATAAATTTGATGATGTAACTAAGAAACTCAACTTCCTTATTGCTATAGATTAATGTGTACTATTTTGAATTCTGTGATGCTATGATACTTATGAAGTAAAGGTTAGGATTGCTTAATTGTTTAAACTTTAGGAATGTAAATGTGTAATTAAGTGACATAAATGTTTAGGATTTGTGGTCATGAAAGTAAATTGGACATAGTGGTCTTCATTTCAAGTTAAGGGTTTATTTCGTTATCAAAATAGGAAGTTACAAAATTTGAAATTTCAGTGGTCGCCGAATTGGGGCATTCCCGAATCGTAGAGTGTTCCCGAATCACAGAGTGTTGCCGAATCGCAGCATTCCTGAATTGGAGTCTTCCTGAATAGTCAAGACTTCGAAACTTCGAGGCCTTGAGTATTCCAGCATTGGAGAGTATGAGAATTTCCTGATCGGTAATTCCTGACCAAGGCTGTAGTAGATCAACAGACATGAACTCAATACCTTGGAAGTAGTAAGGATTATTTGAACGAGGTAACAAATTTATTATATTTCTTTCTGCGATCAAAGTGAGTGCAACGAATTGTGGGGAATGATTAATTCAATGGGATAATGAAAACGACGATATAATTTTGTTAGTTAAAGTAATCTTCGAAATGCGCAATAATTTTAAAGACTTGAAATAAGGATAAGTTTAGACTGTAATGTTGATTGAAATGTATATTTTTTGATTTGGTTATTTTGAGGTTAATGAGGTGTGATTATATTTTCGAGTGGTTGTTTCCTAAACATGCGCTTCATTTGGCTTGGTAACCTAGTTCCTCTTGGTTTTGTATGCATGGGTATTTGACGGTGTTTTGGTGTACAAGCGTGTAGAAAGGAAATGTTTTCCTTTTTCCATGTTTCGCCTTCTAAATTTTTGGTTGTTTCCGTCATTCTAAATTTATTCTAAATTAAAACAAATTGATGGGACAATTTACTGCGCCACTCTGCTGCTGCTCTGCTACTGCTCGGCTATTGCTATGCTGATTGCTATGCTAGTGCTATCAAATTATTAATATTAGCACGAAGCTACATAACTTTTCTTAAATCTTTATCTAACCAGGGTATGAAATTTTAGGGTTTTGTTTGAAATTTGAACTTTGTTGAAGAATACCGATAATACCTATACAAAAACTTGAGGAATAGTTAAGCCAATTGTGTAAAATAACAGTGTAAGAAATAGTAATTGAAATATAAAGTGAATATTGGAACATAATATCTAAGATATTTTATAGTCTACAATGACCTCGTTTCTGATATCACCAGTTAGGTCCCCAACTATTATGCCGACAAAAGCTAATTACTGGGATGTTAAAGCTCAAGTTGAGTCATGTGTAGATTTAAATAAGTTGTTTGTACAAACCCTGAATCCGGATTATTTGTCTAAGAATGAGTTAATTTTCGAATTCAAAACATTAGGGGTACCCAGTAGTATAACAAAGAATTCTAGTAATGATGAGTTGAGGGCTAAATACCGTTTAGCAATTAAAGAACCAGATCCTAAAATATGTAGAATAGTATATTCTGCAGAAAATTGTGAAGAGGCTTTTGGAGCAATTTTAGAACAGTTAAGCAATTTAGATAGATATCTCCAGGAATTGCCTAAAGAAAAAGAAATTGTAGATAAACGTGGGGTTATAAAAGGAATTAGCAGATATTTGCATATTTTGAACAGAATTACTCATTTATTAGTATATGCTAAAGAAGCCGTTAATGAAGATTTAGTGGAAAAGTTTGAGAAATTATTTGAAGATGTCAAACGAATTTATGAGTTGATTTTGACTATACAGAGTACTGCTAGAAGTAGAGCACCGTCACCCATACCGACTAGCCTAACTTTACCTAGGGCAAACCCTTCTTTCGATTTCACGCCCAATAGGCCCGAAATTATAGAAGAAACATCACAACAAGTGGTAGATAAATATTTTTCAGGTCAAGTTAGCACATACGCATCACAGTTAGCCAAGACACCTACATTTAGCGCGACAAACATGTATAATAGACTGCCTAATCCTATTGAAAGTTTAATTAGAGAAATAACTAGTGCGGACGGATTAGTAGTTGAGGATTTATTGAATTTTATCTCTGTCACTTTAAAAATTAAAGAACGCGCTTGTCTTCCTGATACCGATTTGTTACATTTAATTCAGCCTTTTGCGATAGGACCCCTTGCTGATAGGATAACGTTAGCTTTACAAAATAATATTACTTTTGATCGTTTTCATGCTGATGTGTTATTTCAATTTATTCCACAAAGATTAATCTCTGTGATTGAGAGGGAAAAATTTTATAGGCTTCAAAGTTCAGGTGAACCGTTGTCCAGTTATATTTTGTCTATTAAAGAGTCAGCCGCATTATTAAGACTGGGGAAATCAGAGCATGAAATAGTAGGTACTATAGTTTCTGGATTAAATCCTGAGGAACGCTCAAGATGTATTTTTCAATTTAGACCGCGCACTTTTGACGACTTGAATGAAATGTGTGTGCAATCCCAGAATGTTAGGTATGCTGATTTCGAGAGGAAACAGATGGAATTAGCAACAAGTTATAATAGGTCTGTACAAAATCAGAAGTCATTACAATCTGTGCCTGTAAAATGTTTTAATTGTCAGAAAATAGGGCATGTGGCTAAAGTATGTAGGTCAGCACCTATTAATCAATCTATTAATTTTAGAAATAGACCCCAAATAAGTGACACTGCCGCCGCATCAACCAGTTTTGAAAGAAAGCCACAAATACAGTTATTAAAAAAGCCAGCTAGCGATGTGAAATGTTATAGTTGTCAAAAATTTGATCATTATTCTCGTGACTGTAGAAATAAAAAGAGCTGACTATCTGCGCAAAATAGTAATTTTGGAAAACAGTTCAAGAGAGATTATATTGAGTCAAAGGTACAATCTAAGGCACAAGAGTTAAATAATACTTCAGATTTCATTAATAGCGCACAAGAGGATGTCTCAAAAAAGTTACTAGGCTCTAAATTAAATTCAAATAAAACTAAGCGATTGTCAGATAAACCATTTGGGAAATATAAAATTAAACCTGTTGCAAATAGAATTATTCCTATTATTAGTTGTGAGTTAGGTTTGCCAGCTAGAAATTTTCCTGCTTTACTAGATTCTGGTGCCATTAGGAGTATTATTTCTAAATCGACTTTACAAGATCTGTTAGTTGTTAATCCTTCTTTAAAATTGCAGAAAGAAAAGATTAAATGTACCACCGCGAACAAAGGGCAACTTGTTCTAACTGAGTCAGTACACTTGAAAATTAAAATTGAAAATTTTAGTTGGAAACATAAATTTTTTATTTGCGACAACTTATCAGTACCAGTAATAATAGGTTGTGATTTCATTAATCATAGTCAGATGATCATTGATTTGTTTAATAATAGATATTATTTTGGTTTCAGACCTAATTTTAAATTTACGTTAGATTGGGATTCACAAACGTTTCTACCCAGGAATGCTAACACCGTGGGGGAAGAACAGTCAGAATATGCTCACTTGGGAAATAAGGAACAGGAGCAATTACGTGATGTATTATCTAGATTTCAGGATGTAATTACTACCAGATTGGGTAAGACTAACCTAGCTGAATATAAAATTCGTTTAACTTCAACACAGCCAGTTAGACAGGCACCTTATCAGTACGCTCCCAAAAAGATGCAAATTTTAAATGAAAAAGTTCAGAAAATGTTAAAAGAGGGAATTATTGAAAAGGCTACTTCTAATTATGCTAGTCCTTGTTTTCTGGTACCTAAATCAGATGGTTCTTCGAGACTGGTAATAGACTACAGATCTCTGAATCGTTGTATTCAATTGGATTCCGTACCTCTCCCCGATATGCAAAATTCATTTCATTGGTTTAATGGCGCTAAGTATTTTTCAGTTCTTGACTTAAATCAAGCATATTATCAGATGCCTTTAGCGAAGGAAAGTCGTCACCTTACAACGTTTTGCACAATGCAAAATACTTATCAGTTTCTTAGAGTTCATTATGGTATTAGTATTGGAGCTCAGGCGTTAACTTCTCTCCTTGACACCTTGTTTGAAGATGTAAAATTTAAGTTTGTATTTAATTATTTGGACGATATCGTGATTTATTCCAAGGATTTCAATTCACATTTGAAACATATTTCAGTAGTTTTGAACAAGTTAAGAGAAGCAGGTTTTACTGTTAATCCTCAGAAAGTTCATTTTGCACAGGAACAAATTTCGTTTCTTGGACACTTAGTTGACCACAGAGGTGTGTCTGTCGACCCAAACAGAACTAAGAGTATTAGAAATTTTCCTTCACCCAAAAACCAGAAGGCTGTTGGTAGATTTATAGGTATGGTTCAGTTTTATCATAAATTTATTCCTAATTTTGCAGAAATAGCCGCGCCAATCAATGCACTGAGGAAAAAAGGTGTTAAATTTGTGTGGGAAAAGAAACATGAAGAAGCATTTCTAAAGTTGAAAGATGCAATTATTAATCCACCCATTTTGAGGACTGCTAATTTTAATTTGCCTTTTATTTTGCATACAGATGGCAGTGGTACTGCGATCGCCGCCGTTCTTTCACAAGAAGTTGATGGTATTCTTCAACCAATAGCTTATGCCTCTAGGAAACTGACCCAGGCTGAATGCAAGTATTCTACATACGAAATCGAGTGTCTAGCTGCTATATTTGGTATGGAGAAATTCAAATTGTATCTTCAACATTCTAAATTCTTATTGTACACTGACAATTCCGCTCTTTCATGGGTGTTGAATCATCCAAAACAGTCAGGTCGTATTGGTCGATGGGTATTGAGACTTCTTTCATTTCAGTTTGAGGTAAAACATATACCAGGTAGAGAAAACGTTGTGGCAGATTGTTTGTCCCGTATGTTTCAGGACGAAATTAATGAAGAAGCAGAAGAATCAAAGCCTTTAGTTGAAGAAAAAACTTTTGAGTCTATTAATACTTTAAAATTAACAGATTTTCCTTTAATTTTCACGGACATTCGCACTCATCAAGAGAATGATCCTTTTATTTCAGAGAAAATAAGAAATATTGAGGCTAATGTAGATCATTTCCCGTATAGCTTGTCAAAAGGAGTCCTGGTGATTAAAAAACGTAATGATGATAATTTTAAAATTGTTGTGCCGAAAATTCTTGTACCTGTAATCTTCAAATATTTTCATGAGACGTCTCTAGGTGGACATTTAGGTTTAGCTAAGACTATGAATAAAGTGTTAGAAAATTTTTATTGGCCTGGTGTAAGAAACGATATTGCTCTTTTAGTGAAATCTTGTGAAATATGTGGTAAGAGCAAGCCTGCTCAAAGGCACAATTTTGGTTTTTTATCTTCTAAAATTGAGGAAGAGCCCCTTGCTAGGTTTCATTGCGATTTTGTAGGTCCCCTTATACGTTCTACCCAAGGTCATACTCATATTTTCAGTTGTGTAGATTCATTCTCAAAATTCTGTTGGTTAATCCCAGTAAGGAAGGCAAACACTAGTTCTGCTATTAAAGCATTGAAATCTATTTTTGTAAATTTTTCCGTTCCAAAGAGTATTGTAACTGATAATGCTACCGTCTTCACCTCAGCTCATTTCAAAAATTTTGTTTCCAGTTAGGAATCAAACATTCATATTATAGTTTAATAGGAGAATAGTTTTGTAATTTTGCAAGACTATAGTTTAGGGAATCACTACTTGTGATTATTTTTTAACATCACCTTTAGGTTTTCACACTATATCATCACCTTTAGTTAGAGATTTGACACATACGCGTGGTGCCATATTTCGATCTTTACTTATAAATTGTTTAGGACCTCTTAGTTTATGTATTATGTCTGTTGGCATCTGTAGGGTTGCGGCCACTTCACTATAGTTGTTTAGGAGATTAATTTGATTTTATTACACATCACTACATCTATTGAATTGTTACCACATTTAGTTAGTTAAGTTCACCTGTGATACTAGTAGTTGTTGATCGTCTTAGGCAGTGTTTCACACTGAGAAAAGGGGGGGGGGAGAATTGTTATGAATTTGGGAGTAGCCCAAATTTTTTTTGTTAAATTACCTTGAATAACTTTCTTGTTTAGTATCATTTTAAACGTTATTAAATTTTAAAGATATTTTTTATGTAAAGTTTTCTGAATTAGGACATTTTAAGCTAGTTATTGGAGAGTTTAGATTTTAATTATTCATTTTCAATAGAAGTAATTGAATCGATTGGGTTTTCATGTTGGGATTGGTATTACAGTAAAGCATTGTTTTGAGATTCAATATTGAGCAAGATTGAGTCCCACACTAGTCTAGTAAAAGAAGATAGAGGTAGTTTCTCATTCTTTTGCTCTCTCCTACACTCTCTTTACCTGTTCATTTTTCAATTACGGAACAGACGTTCTGCGCAGGTCTGCAGGCAAATCTAGAGTTTTGATTCGGTGAAAGTTACGTAGTTTTGTAGTCCCCGTATAATTTCCGAACATCGATTCCCACCAAGAGCAAACTAGGATTGTAGGCAAGCAACAGGCTCACTACTCGACGAAATTGCATGGAGCAAACATCACGCTGGTTAAGATGAGCTTGTAGTCATTTTTGAGGTTATGGTAACGTGATTGTTTTGTTTTAGGCCCTTGTGCTGGGCAACGTTTCTAATGTCAAATTTATTTAATTATGTGATTTGAAAAGTGAATATTAGGAAACCGCCACTCTCCTCATGTTTAGTTTGAATTAGTTCGTTTGATTTGGAGATAATTTGTGATGTACTTCACCGCTTTGTAAGGTAACAACAATATTTTTTTAATATGAAATACTTTGTGAATTTATATTTCTAGCTTATCGTTCTCATGTACGTAATTAATGTAAGCAATTGTTTGTCAGAATTCATAGGCTAGGAATAAGACTTAGAGAAGTTTAGTATAAAAAAGGAAGATATCAAATATTCAATTTAAATCAGTAGTAAAAGTTAGCATACCATTTTCAAGGCAATATTAGTGTGATAAAAAAGATTATAAATTTGATGATGTAACTAAGAAACTCAACTTCCTTATTGCTATAGATTAATGTGTACTATTTTGAATTCTGTGATGCTATGATACTTATGAAGTAAAGGTTAGGATTGCTTAATTGTTTAAACTTTAGGAATGTAAATGTGTAATTAAGCGACATAAATGTTTAGGATTTGTGGTCGTGAAAGTAAATTGGACATAGTGGTCTTCATTTCAAGTTAAGGGTTTATTTCGTTATCAAAATAGGAAGTTACAAAATTTGAAATTTCAGTGGTCGCCGAATTGGGGCATTCCCGAATCGTAGAGTGTTCCCGAATCACAGAGTGTTGCCGAATCGCAGCATTCCTGAATTGGAGTCTTCCTGAATAGTCAAGACTTCGAAACTTCGAGGCCTTGAGTATTCCAGCATTGGAGAGTACGAGAATTTCCTGATCGGTAATTCCTGACCAAGGCTGTAGTAGATCAACAGACATGAACTCAATACCTTGGAAGTAGTAAGGATTATTCGAACGAGGTAACAAATTTATTATATTTCTTTCTCCAATCAAAGTGAGTGCAACGAATTGTGGGGAATGATTAATTCAATGGGATAATGAAAACGACGATATAATTTTGTTAGTTAAAGTAATCTTCGAAATGCGCAATAATTTTAAAGACTTGAAATAAGGATAAGTTTAGACTGTAATGTTGATTGAAATGTATATTTTTTGATTTGGTTATTTTGAGGTTAATGAGGTGTGATTATATTTTTGAGTGGTTGTTTCCTAAACATGCGCTTCATTTGGCTTGGTAACCTAGTTCCTCTTGGTTTTGTATGTATGGGTATTTGACGGTGTTTGGTGTACAAGCATGTAGAAAGGAAATGTTTTCCTTTTTCCACGTTTCGCCTTCTAAATTTTTGGTTGTTTCCATCATTCTAAATTTATTCTAAATTAAAACAAATTGATGGGACATTTGTATTTGCTGAAATAAAGATTATTATTATTATTAATATAGATATACAGTTTGTCTGGTATAGCATGAATTGTATGTGTGACGTTTGTTGTGCAATAGCACTGGTGACAATTGCAGTGGAGTGGGAAGCAAAAATCTCAGTCTGGCATCAACAGCCATAGAGACAACACCATGTTGTACATGCCATTCTAGAAACATTTGCTGCATTTGTACAAGTATTGTAGGTGGACTACATTTGTGAAAGGCTAAGAGACCATGGAGACCATGCCACCATAACCAGCTGACAAGATCTACTTCACAGAGAGTTGCTTCTTCTCTTGCAGCTCACAGCTCATGCTAAACCTGACGTACTGTAGTTTTAGACAAATTCAATAGAATCTTACCCAATCGATTAAGGTCAAGAGATGAGCTCCTGGTATGAGTTCGATATGGTCGTGGTGGTGGCGGAGGAGGAGGATCTTTCTTCATCATTGAAACTGAATTTGCTGGTAAACTTGCTGGCCCTGATCCTCTGTCAAAATGGTAGGTATAATTGGTAAATTATCCATTTTCAAGCAGGTATTCATTTTAAAAATATTTCAAGCACATTTTTCCTGTTCAATTGATAATCCTATTATTATTGTTGTTGTTAAAAAAAATTATAATATTTTAAAAAAGGTTCCATTATATTTGATTATATAATAATTTTATATTTGAAATGAAAATAGGATTTAAAATACAGTTTTGCATAAATTCATTTTTATTAAAGATTACAATATTATTTCATATATATGAAGTATATTTCATGATATATATATAAAGTAGGTCGCATTTACAAAAGCAAGATAAAGGAGCTCCACTTCTACGAATGGCGCTTATAGTCAATAAAAAGATTGTCAACTCTATCCAAAAAGTAAAACATGTAACAGCTTGGTGCAGTATGTCAACATAATATACACCATGATCAATGTGTAGATAACAAAAATCAAAAATCCCATATGCAGACAACAAAAATCACTTGAATTAAAAGAAACATTTTAGACAACACTAGAAAAGGTGATGTCCAAGATCCCTAAAGAAGACATAACAATTTTGCAAGGTGACTTCAATGCCCAGATCGGAAGAGAAAAAGAGCACAGGAAAGCAGTGGGAAAATTTCCAGGACACAAATCCACAAACAAGAATAGCACAAGATTCATTAAATTATGCCAACAGTACAACCTTTATATAATGTCCACATCACTCAGAAAATCCCCACAAAAACAAAAGACGACTTGGCAATCAGCAATACAAGAGATTTGTGAATTCCAAATTGATAATGTAGAAATATCTTATCCATTGCAATGGAAAATACATGATGTCCAAGTCCGTAGAGGTGCGAATATTAACTTGACAAGAATTAAGTGAAGAATTCATCTCCAAGAAGAATACATCCAAAGAAGTCAATATCTTCAAAATTTGTACCAGGAAGATCAAGGAATCCAACATCAAAGACGAATGAGAAAAGTGCCAAAAGACTCATGGGAGACGTTCCATACAAAAAGCACATGAAATACTGTATATAAAAATGAAATAGTTGAAATTTTAAATAGTTTTAAAAATAGTAAGTCGACTGGGATCGAAGGAATATCAGTGAAAGCTATAAAATTCGTAAGTGAACTTATAGCACCTGTTTTGGCATATATATAATAAATCTTAGCTTTGACTTGGGTATTTTTCCTGACCAATTGGTCATTCCAATATTTAAAAAAGATCACAGTAAAATGTGTAACTATAGACCAATATCCTTATTGCCTATCTTTGCTAAGCTCATTGAGAAGATTTAAAAAAATAAATTAATTAATTATTTCAAGCATATTTCATATTTTAGTAAAAATCAGTTTGGCTTTTTGGAGAGGAAGAGTATCGAGGACGCACTTTTAGAGGTTTGCAATGAACTTCAAGAAGGTATTAACATAAGTAATGGTGTAGCTGGTTTATTTATTGACATTTGTAAGGCGTTTGACTGTGTCTCACACAGAATCATTTTAAGAAAACTATGGTTAGCAGGAGTAAGGGGGGTCCGGCATAAATTGTTCTATAGCTATGTATCTAATAGGAGGCAACAGGTTAAGATTTTAAATAGTTTGAGTGAGCCATTGGTAGTAACTTGTGGTGTCCCAGAGGGCTCTGTCCTCGGTTCCCTTCTTTTCCTTATTTTTGTCAATGATCTGTGTAGTGGAGAGTTTTATGGTAAGCTTACTGCATTTGCGGATGATACCGCCCTAACATATAATTTTCCCAGAGAAATTAGTATAGGTCAATATATGCGTGAAAATTTAATTAAGTTGAAGTATTGGTTTGAAGTAAATAACATGTTAATTGGTGAAAAAACTTCGTTCATGTACTTTAAGAGGAGAAAGTAATACAATTACTGATATATTATATAAATGTAATGACTGTCTAGGTTCAAGTATAGAGGTAACGTGTAACACATGCATGCATATTCAACAGTGTGATTCTATAAAATATCTAGGTGTTGTAATTGATAAAAACTTAAACTGGAAAAAACAATTAAAAAAATAAGAGGTGAATTGATATCCACACTTAGGAAATTTCATTTTCTACAATTCGTGTCCAATTGGAATCTTGAAAATGTTGTATTTTTCTCTAGTGGAGTCTAGATTACAATATGGACTTGTTTGCTGGGGAGGGACTTACAGGACATCTGTAAAACCTATAATAACTTCCCAGAAAAAGATCATGAGAGTGATAATGTGTAAAGGTGGTAGATTTCCATCTTGTCCACTATTTACAATTTTGAAGATTCTGCCCTTAAGGCATCTATATATGTTTAGGGTGCTGAAAATGTTCTTTCTGAGAAGTGGTGATGATATTAGAAATATTAATACCTATGCACAGAATCTAAGAGCAAGAAACAGGGTTAGTGTGCCAAGACCTTATAAAGAATCTTTACGTATTCTTATTTTTACTTGGCTCCAACACTTTACAATTTTATTCCACCAACATGTTCAAACTGCGCATCATTATATATATATTCCAGAGAAATATGAAGGACTGGCTTCTATCATTAATAAGTGTAGAAAATATGCTTTGTTATAAGATCTTGGTAGTTCTAAGGTACGGTCTGTTTAGTGGATTGTGTTTGTCTTTTTTCTTCTTTTTTCAACTTCTATTATTAATAGAATAGAATATTTTTATTGATCAGTAGAGAACAGTACATAACGTTTTATAGGTAATTACAAAAAAAATATATTTTTATGACATGACCATAAGGCCGTCTGCCAAGTCTATTATTAATATGTAAGGTTTTAATATATATATATATATTTATTTATTTATTTATTTTGTGCTTTTGTGGGTTTATTTGTAATGGAGAATAAGTTTCATTGCTTGTTATGAAGTATTTGAGGTACAAATATTTTTTATGATTCTCAACACTGCAATATCTCAAGTCGAAGTGAATATAATGTATTTTGTTTTTTGTGCCCGCCTGCCAAACGCATGTTTTTTTCTTCCATGTAAATTTAATTAAAATGAATTGGCTGCTTCGATTCAGGTTTGAAAAAATCTCAGAAGCAGCCTATTCCACGTAAGCTTTTCTTTCCTTTGAATTTGTCTTTTGTAATCTTATTATCTTCTGTATAATGGAATTGTGTAATTGATATAATTAGGTTATTGCTCAAGGATAATTTTATGTATTTAATGCATTGAGTGGAAATAAACTGATTTGATTTGATTTAATAATACCACTAAAAAAGAACAAAAAGCACCCATGGTGGAGCTCAAAATGTGAAAGGGCATTGGAAAAATGTAAACAAATACTTCAAAATACAGTGAAAGATCTCCAGTGAATCTGAAGCTATTTAATGAGATTAGAAAACAGGCCACAAAAACAATCAGGCAATATAAGAGGAAGTACAAGAAGGAGGAACTTGACTGGAGAAGAATATTTTCACAATTACAATACTAGACTTTCATAGGGCTTTTGTTTCAAGAATCCGAAAATTTGTGCCATACAACCTGGGTTTCAGAAAACAGGATGGACATCTAGCATTAACTAATCAAGATAACTGCCAAGAGTTAGCACGTTATTTCTCTCAGCTCCTCAACTGCCCTAACCCCAACATAAGATTCATTGAGCAAAATTGTCCCAACACTAACCAAGACTCACCACCACCAACACAAGAAGAGATTCTCAGGCACAAAAAATCAATAAGTTGAAAAACCATCAAACATCTGGGGAAGATGGTATTGATGCCAAATTATTAAAAAAACCTTGGACCAAACTCACGTCAGGAGCTTAAACAAATCATCACAAATATTTGGCAAACAGAAAAACTACCAGATGACTGGAAATGTGCTCTTATTCATCCACTGCACAAAAAGGGAGATAGAACTGACATGAACAACTACAGAGGAATCTCTCAATTACAAGTTATATACAAAATCCTTTCAGCAAGTCTTCTCCAAAGAACACAATAACTAAAACAAAATATTGATGACTACCAAACAGGCTTCGGTCCTGATCGTTTATGTTAAGAGCAAATTTTCAACTTGAAAACTATACTGAAATGTAAAGTAGCCAGGAACAAATCATTTGCACTTTTGTAGACTTCAAGAAGGCTTATGATTCCATTATGATTCTCTGTTCAACATACTAGAACTAGAGGAACATGGACTGGATCCCAAAACACTAGGATTGATTAGACTATGACACACACAATCTGGTGTACACCAAGGAGATGGGTTATCCCCTATTCTTTTCAATATTTTACTATAGTCTGTTCAGCGAGCCTACGGAATGACC
The DNA here is from genome assembly GCA_948455865.1 of Conomelus anceps. Lineage (NCBI taxonomy): Eukaryota > Metazoa > Arthropoda > Insecta > Hemiptera > Delphacidae > Conomelus > Conomelus anceps. The sequence goes on along the minus strand of OX418217.1, from coordinate 67,831,343 downwards.
CAAACAAACTTTGCATGTGTGTGAGTGAAGAATTCCGAGAATTGTACTGGCATCGGTCGGTTGGCCTATTCACACTCATTGCCACCTACAGTTCATTCTTAACAGCTGTTGTCGCACTTCCAGTTTGTGAAATGAATAATTATTATTGCATTATTTCAAGAACATATTAGATTTTAAATTCAGTTATCAAGTCAGTATTTTTATTTCAAATGTATAGGTAAAAATAATTCAATCTACAAATTTATGAACAATTCTAATAATAGTGATACCAGTGATTGCTGAATGTTTGGATATATTACCTAAGCATTGAAGGTAAGAAAATAGCCATCTATTCATAAAATTCATTAATCTCATGTATCTATTTCCATTTACAATAAATAATAAGTATTATCCAAGTAGGTTCAATTAAATTCAATTTATTCAGGAAATAAATACAATACAGTAAATAGTTACAATATAATATGAATAGACACCCTGCTTGGATGATTAGTCCATGTGCAGGGAGGAGTCAGTATTGAACAGAATACGTTACACAAGGAAAAAATCAGTAGAATAAAATAAATGAGAATAAATAATGCTAGTTATGTTAAATAAATTAAATAGTACAAATGTAAAAAATAAATGATTTTTTTTTTTTTTTAAATTCTTTTTCCCACTTTTACTCAACGGCGTTCATGGAGCTCATTCAATAATAACACCTTGAAGATAGGTCATGATAGGATTACTAATATAGGAATCAAATCAGTTAAAGAAAATATTTATCTGTATGGTGATATAAGCAGAGCCTCTGCAGCATCTGCACCGATAGAAAGCAGCCATCTGCTCACTCTCCGCTTGTAGACAGCAATGCTACACCCCTCACAATTTGTTGAAATTTCTGCAGGAATATTGCGGAATAGCCAGTGTGCTAAATAGAAAGAATTTCCCAATTGAGTAGTATTGTTCAGTTGAGGGAATTGGATATTGGTGTATAGTCTGTTCCTAGTAAGGTGATTATGCTGGATTTCTGTAAAAATAAAGTTACTTCTTTTAATAAAGGTCAGAAGGTTTTTAATGTACAATTGTTTTATATTCAAGACCGGGAATTCCTGAAAAAGTAAGTGTGTTGGATATCTGTGATTTCTGACTAATAACGTTTTGATAAGTGCCCTCTGGGAGACAGCAAGAGGCCGAAGGATATTAGATGAGGCACAACCCCATGCCAAGATGCCATACTCAAGCAATGTCTGCACATAAGCGTAATACACAGTCCTGCAGTGACCAGCACTCAGAACATGCCCCAGCTGCCCAAAAGCATAATTCAGTTTCCGCAGCCTCTGCTTGAGATAATGCACATGAGCCACCCAACTCAGTTTATGATCGAAAATAATTCCTAGATATTTATACTGTCTAACTTGGTCAATGGATTAGGACTTGTTTATTACCAGATTGGGTTGTTACATATTTTGTTACTTCAAAAAGAGCGTCAGAAGTATTTTTTAGAACATCTGAAGCCATACTGGTTATTGGAAATAATGTTATTAATGTTTAAAAAAATATTTAATTGAATTTTAACACATTTCTCAAGTATTTAAGCCAAGGCAATTAGGAGGGAAATTGGCCGGAAATTACTAATAGAGGATTTTGAGCCAGATTTAAAAATGGGTATCACTTTAGCCATTCTGTATGCTTCCGGGAATCTTCCAGATGCGATACTAAGATTTATTATATGTAGGAGTGGGATGAATTCACAATGTTTTGAACTTCGCGCCCAGGTACACTCTCTTGTTGGCCGTTGCTAGGCACCCTATTTTAAATTTTATGGAAACCATTTGAAATTTTGTATATAAATTTCTGTGAATTAGAATTAATTATTAACATTAATATTTGACTTGCTCTTAGTGTATTAAAATAAATAAATATAAACTAATGTAAATCAATATTATAAGTAAATCCTGCACTTAATGAGAGATGTGTGATTTAGAAGGCTGCCTAGCTATAGAATCACGTGAGGTGGCGTGATCTCCAGTTCTCATTTTTTATTGGTCAAGTCAAGAAAAAATGAGAGTGTTTTGTTAGAACTTGCTTCTCAACGGGTAGCGTGTTTTGGCTTGGCTTGGTACGGCTTGATGACTTGAGCTTAAAAAGGGAAGACAAGCAATGAAGTGGAAATTAATTTTTTTTTGATTGACTATGATGTGAAGTTATTAAATTTTTTCATTTTGAAATGTAGAATAATAATTACAGTTTGACCTTCCAGTTTTTTTAATTATCTTTCCAAGGGATTGAGTTTGGTTAGTCTTCATAAATGTAATTGAACTAAATATCACCACCAAATTTTTGGGTAAGTTTTTCAAGTTTCTAATGTCAGTAAATTATCAATTCCTATTGTGTCTTAAAATTGGATTCTGAGATAAATATGTCAGTAATGCAAAGATTTAACCTATAATTACTCTTTAGTTTAATTTCAAAGATTCTTATTTCTAAGAACAACAGGTTTCGTTTGAGAAATTCATTTGTCTAAGTTTCTCTATGAAGGATCTAAAGGTTACAGTAGATGGATCATAAAAAAAATTTCTGTTAGTAATTTCGAATGTAATGTTTTTCCTTTTGAGAAAGTCTTTACTAGTTTGTTGTGGTTAAGTATTCTTGGCACAATGCTAAAATTCAGTGATAGGTGAACTCGATTTAAAAAATTATAGAAGTTTGGACTTTTCTTTGGATAGGAATTAATTATGTAATATAAAAGATTAGGTAGATGAGATAACCTATGAGTGTATTATTTCTGAAACGTTTTACAAGAAATAACTTGGGAAATAACTTGATATATTTAATGAAAGTAGCAGAGGTATCTCTATTTTTTATTGAATGATTTTGTAATCAAGAACTTTATGTCTCTTTAAAATCTGAGTTAGAAAATCAAATTTAATGAGAACGAATATTTGACCCATAGAGTAAATTGTTGTATTCTTTTATTTTTTGTAAATTGTGAAATTGATTTTAGTTTGTAGTCAAGAGAGAGTAAAGAGCAAATTGTAGGACAAATTGATTAATTTCAGTGGTCCCAGTTGGAGGTACGAGTTCTGGATCAATTTGGCATCACTAATTACCAGTTAAAAATTTCAACCTGATTTGGGATTACCAGATGAATCCTTAAGTCTGCTAATGGAGGGCAGAGACAGGAATATGTACCGGTAACTGTAGGATGAGTGTTCTGTGGACCAAATCAAGGTAACATAACAATAATTTCTAGAATTAGTGGGCCCACTCGTCGATAGTGCGATCGATTATATGGATTGACTTGAGGACACATTTGGGGGGGAAATTTAATAGTTGAAAATATATCAAGAGAAAAGGTTTAGTAGTTGAAAGTTTAAAGTATGCAAGTGATGTTTGCCTCAGGAAGAATATGATTAGTAACAAATTGTGACCTTTTATTATTTGATTGATATTATTTAATTGTGATAAATTTCTGTGATATTGTGTTGTATGGTTTTTGAATATGTTTGGTTTAGACAACGAATTAGCTTTATGTTGTTAAAAAAGAGTATCAAATCTGGAAGGTCATTACTGAAGCTGTTTTTAATTGTCTCATCCGTTTCTTGTTTGATTAGAGTGTTTGGTCAGACAAGCAAACAGTAAAAATGACTTCGTCATTTTTGCTATTTGGGTAATTTGTTTTATGTTGTCCGTTCAAAATTTTCAATTAAAGTCAATAAAGGACGGCATAGCAGCCCATGCACATTCTCCTTCAGCAGTTTAGTTGGAATGGAATCCCATCCCGGGGCTGAACGACCCTTCATACCACCCACCACACCCAGCAGATCACGCTCGGTAACAGGATGGAGCTCAAACACGGCATCAAGAGCATAGTCAGAATCCCTCACTTGAGATGGACCAGAGGGTTGGATCGCTGCAGCCAAATGCCCTCCCACAGAAGAAAAATATCTATTGAATTTGTTTGAAATTTCTTTGACGTTTGAAGGGGTAGCAGGGTTGCCATCATTGAAAGCGCTTATTGGGAAACGATCCTTAGCCGTGGGACGCCCAGAAATCTCATTGACAACAGAACAAAATTTTCGAGGGTCTCCTTCTGCTGCATCTATTTTATTTTTATAAGAGCTGAATTTGGCTCGTTTAATGGCTGAATGAAGGACGTTTCTATAGCATATGTATCTTTCTTTAAGATTAATGTTGAAGGGTTGATTATGTGACTGTTTTCTGAGTTTATCTCTTTTACGAATTGAGTTAACAAGGCCATATGTGATCCATGGCTTCAGCCTTGAATTTTTTGCATTGATCACGACCTCTTCAGTGTTAGATGATTTTATTGTTTGTAGTGTGTTGATAAAATTAATTGTAGATATATCCACATCTGTAACCCTCGTAACGTGATCCCAATTCTGAGTTGATATAGAAATATTGATATTAGCCCAATTACAAGTAATTTTAACCTCCCTCTGTTCAGTCCTTTCATTTCCACGAACGTGAAGGATAATACATGAGGCAAAATAATCAGTCATAGCTGACTCCACTATGACTGATTTCGCACTAATCCTATTTGTTGGTTTGAAAAAAATGTGGTCTAAACATCTGTTACATATGACTGGAGAATCAAAGCTCAGCAAATGATTTTTCCATTTCTTTGGTGATTACAAAAGTAAACCTTTCTAATTACAGTACTTTGGTTCATCATGTGAAAAGGCACTCCTGGCCATTTTTCTCTATAATTTATCAAGGACTTACAATGAATTTTATTTTATTATTCTCTGCATGGATAAGAAGCAATAGTATGTTACAACCACGCTTCAATATGCGCTCCTTACTGCAAACTATAGAAAACTATCTCAAAAACGACTCTACCAATTTTCTCCGTATTTTGTACATAAGGGGTTTTTAACCCCAGGAATCCAATAGACTTGGTCAAAATTTTGAGAAAACTCATTTTCTATGAGTTTTCACGAGTCAAAAATACGTCCATACGACCTAACCTACAGAACTTGCCGTCCATTAAGCTACCGAAATGATTGAATGGTAAGAAGAACGTGTGTAATTCAAACTAACAAAATTGAAATGATATGATTATCCAAATGATATGATTTCAAATGGTGATTTAATTGATGAAGTTTTTGGCAACTGCTTGCTTAACAGACAATACAAAAATATGAAAGACTGAGCAATCTTGGCACCATTAAATAATGACGTAGACAAAATTAATGCTGAAATCATTGAAAAGTTGGAGGGCGAAAGCAAGCAATATAAAAGTTATGATTCAGTAAAAGATCCAGCAGATGATACATTGCAATTTACTCCTGAATTTCTAAATTCAATTGAAATTGCAGATTTACCTCCACATGAGCTAAAATTAAAAAGAAACACAATAATTATGCTTTTGAGAAATTTAGATCTTGGGGAAGGTCTCTGTAATGGTGTTATACTCACTGCTACCCAGTTATGCAACAATATAATTAAAGGAAAAATGATAACTGGTGAACATTCTGGACAAGAAGTACATATTCCCAGAATAACTCTTGAATCAAGCAAAAGTCAGTTGGGATGCTCAATGCAAAGACATCAATTTCCAGTCAAACCAGCATTTGCCACGACTATTCATAAATCTCAAGGCCAAACATTTGAGTATGTTGGTATTGATTTAAGAAGTCCGGTTTTCATGCACGGTATGCTTTACATAGCATTTTCAAGAGTTAAGAGAAGAAACAGTCTAAAAATTTCATTACCAGCAGAAAATAATAGTCGAATTCAAGGTTATACACGAAACGTTGTTTGGACTGAGGTATTAAATAACGCAAACAATAATATCGAACATGATTTGTAACAGGACAAAGAATTTTTTCTTGAAAATTTGGAAGCTTTTGATTTAGCATTAGATAATTTTCACATTAGTTTTTAATATTAAAATCAATTTACTTGTGTTTCATATGATTTATTTCTGGCATTTTAAGAATTTAATTCTGTAAAAGAAAAATTTTAATATTGAATCAATCTTTTCCGAAATAATTGTGTTGAATACTTTTGTACATATTTATATATATTTTTTATGTTTCTTAATAATAAATAATACTTATTTTGTAAAACTTTTAGTGATTTTATTTATATATACGAGTATATCCATTGTAACAACCTTTTCAATAGAATTGATCAATAAAATAATTCTCTAGAAAAAGTTTTCAAATATATTTTAATAATTTTCATAATGGGAGATAAAATTATTGTGTTTATAACAAAACCAAACAATTAATAACAAAAATAAATTTTTATATATGAGACACTAACCCGATCGGAGATCGGCTTTCCTGGTACTAATATGTAAATGTAAGAACGATCCGATTGATTAAGGAGATAAGATATGATGTTGTAAGGAAAGGAGAAAATTGAATTAATTAAGAGTAGATTCTAAATAAAAGATTTCAACTAAGCGGGAATTCCATTTTCTCCCATTACTATCATCTCCCATTAATACTACTATAGGCGAGATGCTATTGTTTATTAAGTAAGGACCGATAACATAAAGAGAACAAAAAAGGGCCTTATTTAGGCTTGATTTGAAGTTGAAAGAAAAGAAACGAAAAATCTCTATTATTTTGCCTCCTCTAAAAACTTGCTTGTACTGGGCACGTAGCTAGATAATATTGACAAAATATTGTCAATTATTTCAAAGAAATAAATATTTGAAGAAATTAAACTTTTACAGTGGATAACTTAAAACTAATAGCTAAGAATCACTTGATTGGCTCAACACTATTATCTAAATTATCGTCACTCTAATGTAACAAGATAAAATGAGTGGATACCAACAGTTCACTTCGAAAGAATCAAGTTCGACACAATAGAAAGAAGAATTCACATCGTTTCGAAAACTTCGTTTCAGAAAGAATTTATTATATCACACAGAATTCCAAGATTAACCCAAATCAATTCAAATGACTATACACACATATCAGCTCAAAAGAAAAAAGTTCTATATGAAATTTAGGAAGGCGAGGAAGGAAAAAACTTATAAAGGCGTAGAAGGAGAGAAAGGGAAGATATATGGACTGAAAGGAAAAGTTGAGGAGAAAACAGAAAAAAGTAAAATAGTGAGAGAGTAATGTTGTTGAAAGTTATGGAAAATCATAGCGTTATGATTTTGTGTCTGATTCATAGATCGTACATATCAATTTAATCTGTCTAATACAGACATAATGAGTTGTTTGAAAATGATTATTGAAAGTCGTTTTCAAAGGGTAGGCCTGTTGCCTGTTCGATGTGTTTCAAAAACTAGGCTATCTGTGAATCGGGCTTCGTTGAGTCTCAGCTTGCACGCACGCACATGTTTGTTTACTTCACTCCGTAAGCTCGCTGAACAGACTATAGACAAAGTCATCAGGAAGTGGGAGAAGGAATTGAAAAGGCTAGGCCAGTGAAAACCAACAAGGCTTAGATGACCCAAAGACAACATAGCAGTATCATGCCTGGCCTTTGCAGATGACTTGGCCATACTTGCAGACAATAAAACAACAGCAATCAAACAAATAGAAGTTCTGAAGGAATGTGGAAAGAAACAAATTCCCAAAAGACCGAATTTTCTGCTCAAATTTAGACATAAGAAAATTGAACACAGAATATGGTGAAATAAAACCAGTCACACATTTCAAATATGTAGGCGAAATTCTTTAACCCACAGGAGGAGAGAAGATTGCACAGAATACATGTTTACAGAAAATGAAGAGGGCATATGGTAGGTTTTACAATAACAAATTCATGTCCATACACACAAAAATCAAGAGACAGGAAACAGGTGGAGTGTAAAATCAGAAAGAGAAACCCCCCCCCCCCCCCAAAAAAAAAAAAAAACCAGGAACAAAGTGGATTGAGCAGATAAAGACAATCCAAGCAGAGAGAATGCAAGAAGTTTGGAGACTTGAGAAGAACCAAAATGCTTTGCGTGATCCATTGGGTCCCATATGCACATAAGAATAAGTAAAAGTCAAATACCACTGACTGATCCATCACCGCTTCTCATGAACTGTGCGGTCAAAACAGATAAATTTTATTTGGTACACAAAGGTACGTTAAGGTCCTAGACATGTGCTACAAAACGATTTTAATATTGCCCCTAAATTAAAAATTAGGCGAAGAGTCTGATGGCTAAATTGTATGAATTTTTCAGCCCCTCCTCCCAACGGTTACACAGTTTAGGCAATCGAAATGTGCCTACCGGGTAGTATCTCATAGATACTAATTCAATATAACTTTTTTGTATCAAAACTGGAGATATTTTGAAAAAGTCATTTCCATTCATATTTGTTTCAATTCTGCTTTCAATTTAAATTATAAAAGCTATTTTTAATAAGGTACTGGGAAATAAATTTTTACCCAACAGATTCTTCTACAACTGATTGAGGTGGTGGTGGGATGGCACCTGGAGCAGGAGCTGAAAAGAGGAATTTAGAAATTACACATTGCAATTTTAATATCTAATTTCCAATAAATTATTACACCTGAGAATATTGTATTCAACCAGATAAATTTTCAATGCATTAACCCATGTTCATCCAAACAGAAAACCATTCTAATAGAATTTAATAAAGTACAATGAAATTGGTTCAACTAGTTATTATTATGGTATTTCAAATTTCAGGTAGTGTGACAATGTCCCAAGTTTCCCCACAAGCAATATACAATTATCTATTGAACATTAAACATTAAGGGCCGTATTTATGAACGCTTCTTATCAAACACATACATGTTCATAACGTGACAAGCCAGCGAATAGCTGTAACAATAAATGTCAACCCAGCTCCCTCAACAAAGACCTGACTCCTGATAAACAATTCAACATTTATCATTCACATTAAACAACTCTAATTTACACCAATATAAGAATTTACACTACATAACTATTGGAGGGACAACTGGGTCAGCTTATAACCTCACTTGTAAACTCACCCAGTATAATCAATGCTTCAAATCAAGTTCGTATTTATGAACCTTACTTAAATATATTCTCAACTTAGAAGTCGAGTCGCTATCTATTGAGCATTAAACATTGAGGGCCGTATTTATGAACGCTTCTTATCAAACAAATACATGTTTATGATGTGACAGCGAATAACTGTATCTTAAATCCGTTCTTAGCCAAGATAGGTAAAGAGCTGTCTTGAACCCATTCTTGAGATTGTGTATCATATATTTTGGCTTCATTTTTAGTATAGTATCGGCTCATAAAAATAGAATAAAATCATCATATTCAATTTCTGCACCATTGCAATGTAATTCACTGTATAATTGACTTTTTTACTTTCATTATATAGATCGATTACTAGCCTATAAATGTTTCTTTGGACTTATGATGAAGAAATGGAATGGATGAAAGTTCTTTGGTCTGCTGGTTATAGCGCTCACTACACTGTATCAAAATTCTATTATTTTTCAAATTTGAAAACAGAAAATAATAATTTAAAAGATATTGGTGTGGTAATAATTTATTACGTAACAGAAACTGTAAATTTAAATGCAGTGCAGTATCTTTATCTTTTCATCTATGTTATTATATGTTTGTGCCTGATATTACTACTCAATTTTAGGTTAGCTTGTATTGACTGCATGACAACCACGTTCAATGCAATATAGCCTTCCCAAGTAGTTCTTAGATGAATTTAAGTTATGTTCATAAATACGGCCCTGAATGTTTCAAGTTCTAGTTTATTGATGTTTTGGAGACCAGGTCATACCACCAGTTTTTAATCCTTGACAAGATATTAAATTTCAAGGAAATTTCTATTTCAAAGATAGTAACTGCTGTAAGCTGCGAAGAGTTCTGCTGAGTATTTCAATATATTTATTATAACGCAAATTTTATGAAAGCAATAGCAAGTAAAAAGCTTTAAAAGAAAAGTAAAAGCTTTTACTTCAAGATTATTTTAAATCATCACTGGGGAATTTATCTATGAATACTGTAATGCTAAAAATCTTAGGCATAATGGCAGAATCTGAAACATAGATGTTCAGAAGTTTATTTATTTGGCTGTAATGGTTGTTCTATATTATTGTGTTAAAAATAATATACAGTGAAACTCAATCTTTGCAATCCTTAGATTTATTCCTTTTAGCATCACTAGACATAATGATGGAGTTTGTCCATACCTGGAGTTTTCTTCGGTTGAGGTCTTTGTATTGGTCGAATTGGACTAGCATCGCCTCCACTCAATTGCTCAGTTGAACGTTTTGGCTCCTCTTCTAGCGAATCAGGGCCGGGTGTCACTCTCAAAGGTACAGGGTGTAGGATTTTTGGATCCTGTAAGTTACATAAATAATAATAATAAACATACAATCTGCAGTAGTGCAACATTAAATCACAGATGATTTTGCTATCAAACAATTTTTTTAATTAAAATTACATTTAAATTTCAACACTCGTTTGGATTGGAATAAATAGATTGTAAATATATTAAATGAAGATTAGGCGTGGTATGATTAAATAGGTATTATAATTTATTTTAAACAAAAGTATTCACACAGAACTCGGTTATTTCGAACACAAAAAATATATAATTAACCTTACCTGTTCAACAGCCGATTTATGAAAATCAAAATTGACAGGCTTCGGACCAGGTGATGACACAGAGCTGGTAGGTGAATCAAAGAATTTAGTCCACTGAAATCAAATTCATAGTAAAGCATAAATTAAAGCGACCAAGTAATAGTTGAATAGTTAAAAAACCGGTCGTTCGGAACCCACCTAAAACTGTATCACCATCATCCAACTCATTACCCACGCACAGGTCTCAGACCTATGTGGGCTTCATCCTCAAAAAAAAAGAAAAAGTTGAATAGTTTGAAGTCAATTGGAATCATATTAAATTTTGTTGGGAATATGAATACATATTTTATTAATATTCAATCTGTACTTCTAACTATTCATTTTTTATTCTTACTATTTCACCTATTAGTTTTAAGACGTCAATTGCAGCCATGGATATCATATAAAATTTGCCAATCTTTGTGATTGACCACTCCTTCATCGTATCAAAACTCTGATGTCAGTTATAACGATTAGGCACTTACTTATTTCTGGCCTCTTTCAACTTTTAATTTTCAAATCGTCCTATTTCTATTCTGATTATGAAATTAACTGTCTAAACATTCGTAGGCGTTTGTTTAAAATCCACTGACATACACTAGGCATTGAAACTTTTTTATTAAATTATCAATCAATTTTTCTAGATGAACATAAAGGATTTTTGGAAGTACTTGGGGAAGACATTTTTATTTTATCCGATGTTGAAGAAATTATTTGACAGAAAGAACATGTTGAAAAAAGTACAGTAATACTAATAAAAAGGACGCAGACATTGTATGTTTTTGAAGTTGGTAAGTATTACCCAAATATGGGAGTGTCTCACATCGTCTAGATTTCAGATCGTCTAGGTGCTATTTTAGAACGAATCTGGAGTATGTGAGACAGCTGGAAGTATCATGCGCTGATCGTCTCAGATCGTCTAGTTTTCATATCGACTAGTGTCTCACTTCCTCTATAATTCATATCGACTAGGTTCCATAGTAGCCAGGCCGGTACAGTCAGCTACCGACTAAAATAGAGCCCGCCAGCTGTAATCACCCGTTCTAATTATTCCATATCGTTTCACAATGCCATTTCACTATCTAAATGCCAACGAAAAAAAACATATTTTAAAACAAAAAAAGAAACCGACTTCAGTGAAATGATAAAATACTCACGTACTAAAAAGTTTAAAATAAAGTATTTACTTTAAACTGAGAAAATTTTAAATTTCATACAAGTAATCTTTTGAAGTCGGCGCCAAATGTTTTATGAAGTTGATAAGAAATTCTATCTAATATCAAAACTAACACTGTATTTTTTTGGAGGATGAAGCCCACATAGGTCTGAGACCTTTGCGTGGGTAATGAATTGGATGATGGAGATTGATGAGTTGGACCTACAGTTTTAGGTGGGTTCTGAACCACCAGGAAGTGATTGATAAGAAATTCTATCTAATATCAAAACTAACACTGTATTTCAATTGAATATGTGATTTACACTCACTTTTACTGAAATACAGTGTCAGTTTTGATATTAGATTGTTCAATTATTTCGTCATGGAAAACATCACAGAGTAATTATGTTATATTTTAGAAGTTTATGGGAAATTTGGCGCCGACTTCAAAAGATTACTTGTATGAAATTTAAAATTTTCTCAGTTTAAAGTAAATACTTTATTTTAAACTTTTTAGTAGGCCTACATGAGTATTTCATCATTTCACTGAAGTCGGTTTCTTTTTTTGTTTTAAAATATGTTTTATTTTAAGCTTTTTAGTTGAAACTTTGAAAACATGAGAAATTTCTTAAAGCCTACAATATGAAATATTTATCAAATTAGCAAGCCAATAATTTATAACATCCAAACTTAAGTAACTAAAAATTCACTTATAAGAAAAGATAAACTAAGGAAAATTCTACAGCGTTTTATTTAATGTGGAATATTGTATTTAGGAAAATTATAATAGCGAAAGGCTTCTTAAAAGTGAAATGGCTTTTGATTCATTTTGATGTGGTCCCTTTCAGAAAATACCTACACTGAAATAGTAGGCCTATATTATGTTACAAGTGTGGAAAATTGTGTTTACTGAAAATATGATAAGTAAATGCAGGAGATGAAGTTGAGTGCGGTATTATCATACGAGTATGGTAAACATCTTCCCGGACGAGTTATGTACAATATTTTTCGTGATATTAGTCATATATATTTTTTTAATATAAAAAACATAAACTTTGAGCTAGTACAAAAGGATCATTAAACATAACCTCAAAATAGCCTATTGTACGCACATGTATTTAATGGCGAATAAATATTCTTAATCCATCACAGCAGCGAAACTAAAAATACTTCTGAGATCAGCTGTTTTTCCAAATTCTCCAACTTATGATTGAAACTAAATAAATAACCTTATTCCTATGACTCAATAACATCAACTAAATTATTTAAAATTTTCATATGACCATATGGACAGAAATATTATATTCTTCTTATTCTCGATTCAAATTAAGTTCACGTGATTGGTCAAAACGGGACATTACAGGCTTGTTTCACACTGAACCAGCTTTGGGTAACTGATGTCGTTTACCCGGCATAATTGCATTGCATCATATGATTTCTAAAACCGTCTAGATGTGAAGTGCTCCATATAATACAATGATCAGCCTGGTAAACGACACCGGTTATCCGATTGGCGGTTATGTGTGGAACTATCCTATTCAAACTTGATTGAAATGAAGACATCGAAGAATGCTCCTTTTTGTTTAATATTGGGCTAAGTATTGGGCCGATCCTTGCGAAACTTGGATGGGAACACCGCTGAGCGATGCTCTTTCATTTAAAAAAAATCATCGAAATCGGTTCAATATTGTTTGAATGATTGATATACAAACATAAAAATAAAAAATAAAAACAGGTCGAATATAGCAACCTTGTTCTTTTTGGAAGTCGGTTAAAAATATAAATTTTGTACACTTGACAAATGGTATTACGTGATCCCAACAATGCAAAAAACATCAATTTGAAGCAGTCGTTCAGCTTTTAAAATGTTTCAAAAATTTTGATATGTGAACTGAAAACAAACTCTAATTAGTGATGTGCGTATCGATACATATAGTATCGAATATCGATACGAGGGAAAATATCGATACACCCGTATCGATGCAAGGAGACCTGTATCGTATCGTTTCATATCTTCTGATTCTCTTCTGGTTTTAATGCTGATATTCATTGGGCGATTTCTATGTTTTTATACTTTTTATAACTATTTTATATACTTTGTAAAATAAAATTACAACATTTTATTTTGATATGAATGTTTGTTTTCCTGCCTAAACAGTCAGTCTTAGCTGAAGAATGAGGTTTGTCTTAGGGTACCTTAAAAACTTGAAAAATAGTCATTGAAAAAACCTCAAGGCCATAAAAAGACTGAGATGAATACAACAATCATCAAATCAAATTATGAAGCATGCAATGAGTCTACTTCAGATTTATAAATAACAAAGAGTTCAATTGGTCACTGTGGAAAATTTGATATTATTTTAATTTAACATTATATTCAATAATAATTTTACATTCCCTAATGCAGCTTTTGCTGCATTAAATTGCTGCATTAAAATTGCGTGATTCCAAGAATTGGAGCTCACCAGACACTTCGAGAATCTTCAAAAAGAATGTGGACAGGTTTGCTGTACATAATAATTGAATAAAGCCCAATGATGCCAATGAATGTTTCTCTTAAGCATTATTAGAATATTGGGCCATATTCTGTTCTAATTTAACCTTTCTTGCTTTCTACTAAAGTACATAAAATCATTCTTAGTTTGTTTTAGATCGATTTGATATTTTTTCATCTTTCTTGCTTTCTATGATTGCTCTTAAGTTCATAAAATCATTCATTGTTCATTTCATATTGATAATATTGACTTGATACGATATTTTCATCCGATATGAGTGAATATCGATACAAACCTATACGATACGATACGCGTATCGATACAATGGCTTCCGATACGTATCGATACGCCGTATCGATACACCGGCCTGTATCGCCCATCACTAACTCTAATAGAGAATTTTTCCCATTTTCATGGAAAGTTTTAAAAGTGGGAAAGTTGTAGATAGAGATCTTATCTTGAGTTTATATTTCAAACTTTTATCTCTATAAGTTTACTCTTCACTAAGAGTACCTTGAGATGGTTCGGTCACATAAAAAGGATGGATCCAGGAAGATTACCGAGAAGAATGGAAGAGTTGCGATTACTGGATAAGCGCCCAAGAGGAAGACCACGAAGAAGATGGAAGGATGGAGTGAAAGGAGAGATCGAACGAAGGGGACGGCAATGGCTGGAGATTGAGGAGGAACAGCTTTGGAATGACCGGAGCAGGTGGCGGAGGCTTGTTAATACCCAGACCCAGTGAACCTACTGGAACGCGAACCGGATATGTATGTATGTATGTATCTCTATAAGGTGAACCTTCTTCTCTTTGAATTAGGAGCAGAGTTTACAAGTTGGATAAATAAAACCAAGCACTTAGTTCCTTTCAAGTTGTTTAACGATTTAGTTTTTCTTCTACAGTTATTCACTGTTATTCTTTCAATGTTATTAATTGCTATATTTACAAAGTTTCATTTTGATGTACAGTATACAACGTTTTCAATATAGGCCTACAGTAATATTTAGCTTAATTTATAACAGAAATATACAATGCTGTGGATAATTACTATCCTATACACTGGATAAATATACTGCAAATACTTTCAATAACTTACAATAAGAATAACTATTTACGTTATAATAACTTACAATTAAGGGAAAGGCTCCGTTGAGCCTGCCTTTGGTTAGTCAGTTAGAGACATTATATTCTATATCTATTCTATATCATATGTCGGAATTGAATTACTTTGATTTCAGCTCTAACTGAAAATCATAAATTCAAATCGATTTTTCAAATACGAGTAGCTTTGGATAAACTCTACATAAAGAAATATTTCTTATTGATTTCATAATTCCTAATTCATGCTCTTTATTTTTTATTAATCTATCCATACTGCAGGAATATTTCTATCAAGTCTCATTTTTAATTATTTTTGAACATGCAGGGTTTTCTTCTCAAAAGATTTCACAAATTATGGAAGCTGTACGTACATAAATCATTTGATTTCAAAATCAATAGACATTGGAAATTATGTTTTCACTATCATTGCCATAATGAATATCTATATCATGTCTTAACAGGAAAATGTCGCAAATTTTTTCCAGTTTTTTTTATGGACATGTACTCCATTTTTGTGAAATTCAAATTCGAGTTATGGAGTTCGCTGTATCCACTGCAATCAATAGGAGAGGGATTGGGGGGGAAAGTTTTGAGAAATGAACTCTCAAAAACTGATTTGCGGAGGATAGTATCCACAAAAGTTTAAAGCTTGTGCGTGTGTAATGTGATTGATGTTGATGAAAGATGAGAGAACCTACAGTCTCAGCTACAAAGGTAAATGGCTGTAAACAATATCAGAGCAGCTGGAAAAGTTGAAAACAGTCAAACGGTCACCGTTTTAACCGCTGTCACGAGTATTACGTGACTTATCTTCTATTGCTAGGAAGACCCAACGATTTCTATATATAAATATTTATGTAGCCCTATAGAAATCGTTGGGTAGAGCACGTTAGCAATCATAGAACCATCCACTACTCAAAAATAAGTTCTTGATATGAATCGGTAGTGATTTCAAGTGAATTTATTTCATTTACCATTCAAGGAATTTTGAGTGGACCGGACCCCCAATATGGAGAAGTCTAAAGCTCGGTACACAGGCTAGACAAGTAGGAAAAGGATTCATGATGAATCATTCTGTACAAGCAAGCACAAGTCCCCTATTTTCTTTGTCTAAATCCAAAAACTATTGTAGGCTACATGTTTTTCTGGATTGTACAGCGATGTGCAATGATGAAAAATTATTATAGAAGCACAATAGCCTATAATTAGCTCATAATTATTATGTCTGAATTTAAGCCAGTATGAATTTTTACCAAGAGTTTTGGTGAATTTTTTAATAAATGAAATGTTTGTAGAATCCTGTTTTTGCTAGATTGTGTTCATGAATGAAGACTCGAAATGAAAACCCTTAAATCGAATTCAACATATTGAGTATGTAATTGAATGAAGTATGTATTTAATGAAAAATCTTAACTTTTTATTTCTTCTGTGTTATTGATGAATTGGTAGCCCTTCTACAGTTTCACTTTGATACAGCGTCAATAATATTGACAATAAATTATGTTATAACTAAGTCATACTGTATTTGTTTTACGGAATCACAGTGACTATAATAACTTTCTCTATATAACTTTCGTTGAACTGAATATTGGGACCATGGAAAATTGACAGTTGATGAGGCCCCCACCGACCCCGTTGCGCAAAGGTAACGAACAAGTAAAAAGGAACAAACTGTTTTGATAAATTTTTTATGAGTTTGTGATACAGTATTTCAGTGGATCTCAATGATAGAAAAAATGAAGGATGTGGTTTTATTCAAGTGAATCAAGAACCTAGATAGCAAGAGTAAAATCCTATTATATTAAGTGAGCAATTTCTGTATCTGTATACCGTATTTCTATCCAAAATTTAAGATTAGCACAACATTTGTGAGTCAGAAATTATTTCAAATGCAAAATGAAATTGGTTTTGTCCAATGTTTTTCTATGAAACACTTGAAACACAGCCTCCCTGAGCGGAGCTCGGTTCATTCCTTCCATTTAATAATGATGTTATTCTATGGTAGAAATTTTCCATATATTATTAGAATGTGAATAAGTTATAATAATACAGTACTAGAAATATTTTTCTGCTACTCTAGAATGTCTTTTTTATTGGGTGAAAGGTTGAAACACATACATTTCATAGCTAATAAAGAGAACTTCCTCAATTTCGAGTATTTTAGATAAATGGCCTAGAGTGTGGCCACGAATCTGGAATCAGAATTTCTCCCTTTTTTGCGCGATTTAGGTTTGGGTGGAAAGGATGAGTCATACATAAAGTTTGTAGAATTATTTATATAAAAATGGCTAGTCTCGATACGGCAATATTTGTTTAGTGTCGCCGGGCTGTCGCGCCGGTCATTGCTTATTTCCTGTCTAGTTCATCCCCTCTCTATTTCTCAAATGCTGTTTTTCAATCTCATACCAAAATTTAGCTTCAGCTGCTGCTGCTAGTACAGCAAGAAGGCTGTGCAGGCAATTGTGAGTCTTTTTCTGGAATTTTCGCAAGTTGTGAGTGTATATATGCCAAGATGGAAGGCGTCATTGAGATAACGGGAGAAAAGCCAAATTCGACGTGGTATCACGTAAACGTAACCAACGTGGTATCACGTAACCAAGGGCGGTCCCAGGGGGGTCATGACCCTCCAAAATCCTCACACAAAAAAAACTGGAATAGGCCTATATAAAATCACTTTCCTGCCTAGTTTAATTTTTCTTAATTTTTATAATAGTAAGTATGCTCATAGTTTATTTTTATAATAGTAAGTATGCTCATAGTTTATTATGAACTATTTTGAAATCGAATTTCATAGGAAATTGCAAAATTCCCATACATGTACAGCTTACACTACCAAGATAACTTGAGACTTGGAGTACCTTATATTATTAAAATCCATTCCAAACAGACTAATCTAATAGCCTCCTAGTCAACTGTCTAGCCTAGAGTTTTACTTTGTGCAGTCAGGAGGTTGAAGTCACTTCAATGTTTTGAGCTGAGGAAGTCAAGTCTATCATCACAGTGACTTGAATTGTGTCGCGATACACATTTTATGAAGTTATGAGTACTTCTGAATCTTCTCACTTCAGTTTCAAATTAGTATATTACGTTACTAGGCTGGAAAGTAAAGTTTTGCCGGTCGAGCATAAATATGAAAGTTCATGCACGAGGTGCAGCCAAGTGCAGAAACGTGAATATGCGAGAACCGGCAAAAGTTTACAGCCGTGTAATGTACGATATTTTTTGTTACACTTGATAGAAAGGCATGATACAATCAGCTGGATAATAATTATGCGAGACATTCAAAAGTATTCAAGAAAATTATCGAATCAGCTGCTTTATTTAGATTCAGAATTTGATGGGCGAATTCCCATATATAAACCATAATACTGATAGCCTAGTGCAATCAGCTGGATAATATTCGATGTACTGTAAATTATTGACAAAAAATATTTTCCCCACCAATCCAAAAAATTGTGATTAATTTTGAATCTTTATGTAAGTAGAAGAATGCTCAAGGCTAGCCCTAACCAATTTGAGCAAGAAAGGTCCCAGGAGGGGGGGGGGGATAAAATTGTGTTTATTTACTGGAAGAGACATAAGGGCGAAGCTGGTCTCCCCAGATCCCGATCCCTTTCCCCTTGGCGATGGACAGTTTCCAAGTTATCAAATCGAGTTTAAAACCGATTAAAACCAGTTGAAATTTATTTCAAATTGGTTATCGATTTAAAGAAATCAGCACTTCCCTGCTCACGAAAGTTTTCCCTGATGATTGAAAATTCTCAATTGTTATCCCCTTGAACGAAGTTCCTAATCCTATTTCTCTTTCTGATTATAGGCCTATTAGTAACTCCTAGTGCTTACCAAAGTTTTAGAAATTCTTGTTCATGACCAGATGAGTAAGTTCATTGTTAGAGAAGGTTTGATCAGTGACTTTCAGTCTGGTTTTAGAGAGGGACATAGTACCCTTCTGAGAGTCACTGATGATATTCGTAGGGCATTGGATGGGTAAGAGTTGAATCTGATCGTTCTAGTTGACCTCAGTAAAGCCTATGACTACATTTTTCACCCCATTCTATTTTATAGATTAGTAAATATGAGATTCTCTCATTTCACGGTCCCGATCCCTCCCCCCTTGGCGATGTGACTCAAGCACAGTTATCAAGCACTATTAACTTTAACCCGTGAAATGAGTTAAAATAGGAGGATTTAAAGTCTAGAAACGATCAAAATGTGGCTATAGATAGGTTATTTTTTCGGAGGGAGGGCCCCTGGACCCCCTTTTGAGCATGAGAGCCACATATTTTTCATCATAATTGTGAAAAGACAGCTTTGAGATATGGGCCTACTGTGAAGGTAGACTATAGAGTTTGTCTGTCACAATTAAGGGCAGGCTTATCGGAACCTTTCACCAAGTTATAGTATTGTGTTCGAATTCACTTCTTTTATCTTTTGTGACATACATTCACATGATAATTTATTACTTTGATAAAAGCATTGTAATTCAACAAGAAACATATTTTTAGAATGAATTTAAGTGGCGAGTCTTGGAATGGAGTCAAAGATAATATCTGATAGAGGTAGTACATTATCATTGTTGTTAGTGAGGGGGGAGGGCTAGTTTGTACCCCCCTCACTAGAAATTTCTGGTCACGCTGTGTTGAGGTAATGTAGTGATAGCTGCTTCCAGTTCTTTGTCACTTTCAAAATATATCCTGCCAAAAAGTCCTTGAGTTTATATGTGAAGCATGTTTGTCAAAAAGACTTGGTTTTTTTAAATTTCAAAACAGGTATTACTTTCCGGATGCCCAAGTATATTGAACAGCATTTAAAGCAATTTGAAGGACTCTATAAAGCAATTTGACAATACGTTTTAACTCTTTCAATTGATGGAAATATGATCGTAGAAGCTTCAACACTGATAAACCTATTCATATTTCATGAATGTTTAGTCATATTGATCATTTAATTTAACCTTTTTCATTGTTTCAAGCTCGATTTATGCAATGAACTTTTAAAAATTCCAAATAAGTAGGTTGTAACTCATGATTTGTGATTTAGGCTACATTGAAATGATGATGATGTGAATTGGATTGATTAGGAATAAACAGAAGAAACAATTCAGTATACTTGTGATTTATTGAAACAAAGTTAAAAGGAATAGCAGATATTGATAACACAGTAGTTATTTTCAAACAGTTGGTTTCTCATAATTTTTACGAAAATAATCTATTTTGTTCAGTTTGATCAATTGAGTAATTTATTGATATGCTGTAGTTATATTTTTAAAAGAACTGCCATGAGTATTCCGTCAGAAGGATGGTATTGGAATAAAATTTTGTGTATTACTAGGCTAATTTATACAAGAAATTTCAAGTACTTCAATAGAGAATTCTTGTTATTGGACCCTATCATCAGAGTTGTTAACAATTCATTAAGAAATCAATCTTCTACCTTGTATTAATTAATTGAGATTGGGACACTTACTATATTGGACCTTATCATTAGAGTTGTAATCAAATCATTGACAAATAATTATTTTGTACAATGACATTTGTAATGTTTCTGTTTTTTTATGTGGCAATAAATTCAATTCAATTCAATTCAAATCAATCTATCAGCTTGTTTTATGCTAATTGAGACAGAAGTGATGGGAAATACTGAATCATATCTTATGGCGAAATTGAACGCCACTGTGCTGGGCGTAGCGAGAGGAGTCCACTTTAATTGGAACCGAGTATACCTAGACGAAGTGATAACTGGACGGTTTGAACACTAGACGCTCTGCGACAGCGTAACGCTGGAAACTAGAGGGTCTGCAAATCTAGACCACCTGACACCGAGAACTAGATGGTTTGAGAACTCGACGCTATGACATACTAGACGCTCTGCGACACTAGACGGTCCGAAATACACCCCCCCCCCCCCCCCCCAAATATCAATATTAAATTTAAACGTCAGTTTACATCTAGGTAGTGATGTAAAATACCTGGGTATTTAAAACTCGGGGTAAATATCCTGGGTATTCACACGAGTAAATACCAAAAATTCATAAATAACTGGGTATTTTGGTAATTTATGAAATTCAGCAAGATTAATTTATTAGTTAGTTCGAAGTTACTGACAATTGAACAAACTGACAAATTTACTTAAACAGAATTTATTAATTTCGAATTCCTTTAATTGCTATTAGTTTATACTGAAGACTTCCGCAATGGCGGATATTGACAATAAATACTGTTGTCAATATCCGCCATTGCGGAAGTCTTCAGTATCAACTAACAGCAATTAAAGGAATTCGAAATTAATAAATTCTGTTTAAATTAATTTATTTTTACCCCTGAATATGTTAATACTATCATTGTATGACATATTGAGTTAGTCTATAACAACGGATTTACAATTTTTTCAATGACTTAGAAACTATTATTAAAATATTACCCAAAGTTTGTAAATAAACAGGATTTTTTCGTGTCTAAAACCGGCATAAAGAGAAGAAACTAGGTAAATAGTAATTCTACTGGTGAGACTGTGACACACAACAAAATACTTGTGGGTTGTTAGGGAGGAGGGGCAGGTGTGCAGTGATGCAACCCTGGAATGCCCAAAACTAAAAATTCCCTATATGAAATCAAGACAGAACCACATTAGAAAAATAGTGAACATATAACATATTAACACATTAAGTTATGATTTTTATTTTAGAAAATGGATTGGAAGTATGTCTAACAGACATGTAGGGATAATACTCGTATTAAAAGTAATAAACATTTTCAATGTAGATAAATATGCAGGTATTCAGTGTTGCCTCTTAGCTTCAATCTGGATAAACCTATTTTGCAAAATTCCTTCAGTCATTTGGTCTCATTTTAATTTTAAAGCTTCATGTCATAGAGTTTATGTTTTGTATGAGTTTAAGTATGTTTTATTTTAGTACTAAACAAAAAATCTTGAACAAAAACCCTTTTCAAATTATTATTGAACCATACCATCCTACAGACTGAGTTTTTATTATTTCCTTGGGTTAGTTTACACATACTAGGTCAAATTTTCCTCTCTAAATTATAATTATTACTTTTATAAACTCTTTTTGTCATTTTCAATAAAATCCCTAGAAAAAGCGAAGAAAATCATAAGTACCCAGGACATGGGTATTTATGTCGATCATGCTCGGAAGTAAAATTGTTGAAACACATTTTATCATCATTTTACTTTCCTTACAGGATAGTGCATGCAAAAAGACAACTCAATCTTCTCTAAATTCAATAAAAATGATAAATACCCAGTTTTTGGGTATTTACCCAGGCCTGGGGTAAATACCCAATTTATAAATACCTACACACTGGGTATTTACCCGGCCCACATCACATCTAGGTCACCTAATGTATAGTATAATACACACATACATAGGCGAGCATATGAAAATTTCAAGGGGGTTTGCAGTATGACGTTAAATACATTATGAATAATAAGACAAAGTTACCACCACCACATTTATTGAAAAATAGTGAGATACTAGTTTCGGTTTTTACACCATTATCAATCTGAAACAAACCGATACTAGTTTCGGTTGCTACACCATTATCAATCTGAAACAAACCAGTTTGTTTGAGATTGATAATGGTATAACAACCGAAACTAGTATCTCACTATTTTCAATAAATGTGGTGGTGACAACTTCATCTAATTATTCATTACGGATATCTTGCACAATATATCTTGCACAACATAGTACCTTCGCCACTACAAAGAGAGTTAAATACATTAAATTACACGCAATACACATAACATTGCATGTACGCTACAGTGTTCACAAAGCATGGCAAAAAGCAATCCAATGAAAACAATGACAACACCGCTCTACTTGTCTATATATTTGGAGTCATAGATACCTCTTTTCCTCGATGAGGAGAGCCAGACTCAGTGTTGCTGGGAGTGGGACTGGGCGGTTGAGGAGGGAGTGAGGCAGCAGAGGGAGGTGGAGCAATGGCGATGGTGGTGACGATGGTGTTTGATGTGAGCGGACTGCTGTCCAGAGAGGAGAGCGAGGCGGCTGGCATGAGCGCGGCAGGCAGCGTGTCTGGCAGAGGAATGTTGTTGCGTCTCAGCACCACTAAGTGCATTGCCGTATTGAATTCAGCCAACGACAGTGCTCCATCTTTAGTCACGTCTGACAGTTGCCTGAAATTAGATACATGTACACACATTTGGAGAAGTAGTCATCATTGACTTCCTCCTAACTTCAATGCTCTTCTGTCCCAATTGGTACTATAATTCTTAGCTGTATTTTCATTTTAAAAATTTCACATGTTTTCTCAATAATTTTTTTTCTTTGCTAATGATGCCCACATGGGTAGTGACGTAAATGATGAAACAGAATAAGTCGGGCTGGAGAACAGGAGCAGCAGGCAGTCCGAGTATTATCAAATATAAAGCTCCAACGGATTACACCACAATTCATGAATAGGATTAGGTCCAACTTGCAAGGAATTTTGTGGAGTTCTAACTTGGATTTTGAAGTTAGATTTTAGTGTACTCTTTAGAGGGGATATTATTCAATATCATATCCTAAACTTGTAAACTATAATAACTAGTTTGATTTATATTTTTTCACTGACTTACAGTTTGAGCTGAGTTAAAAATATAAGCTTACGAAATACAAAAATAGCTGAAGATCAAATTTTAGATTGAACGTGGTTGCAATTGGAGAAAGAATTTTACAATACAGATTTAAAGCCTAATTATTTATTAATGGATTCTGTAATATTCAGGTTGACAGAACAAATCAGATCTATTATGTTATTAATAACGATCTTGATTGAAATAAATATTCCCTAATGAATGGTGACTATCTTACAAGTTATGACAGAGTTTCATAAATAATCATATGCCTTACAAAAAAATAAGTATAACTAACCAAATTTTGCTCAACTCTTGAACTGGAAGACGAGATTTCTCAAAAAACTTTCGAGCCACTTGTCCTGGGAGTAAACTGTTCGGATCTGGTTGTAGAGAGCAGAATTGTTTCCGGTAGTAATCTAGTTGCTCCTCATTCATTGTCCAAACTTCAGCATCTTCAACATCAGCTTCCCCATCGCTGCTATGTCGATCCGAGGACTCCTCTTCAGTGCCCAGAAGTTGTCTATGTTCTTCGCAAACTGGAAGACGAGACATAACTTTTCCAAAATACGATACATACAATTCAATATATTATTATATAGTAAATGGAGATAATACCCATTTAGACATAATTATATTGCAACTTGTTTATCTATGGACCCAACTTAACTTATTGTAAAGTGAATAATACAGATATTTTTATTTTAAATTAATTAAATAGAAAAATCGGAGCTGTAATTTACTCAAACTAAATTAGGTTTAAGAACTTATCAATTTTTCGAATAGCAAAAATAATGAAAAAAAATCTGCATTTCATCCATTTAATCATAAATGGTTTCTGTGGGAACTAGGCTAATTATTTTCACGCATGTTTGATACAAAAAAAAACTTGAATTATGTTTCTAAGTACCATGAGACAACACAATTGAAAAATAACAACGTACTGGGGTCTCAAACTCATAAGGAAACTTTAAGCATTGTTGAGGAACTAAGGAAAATTTGATATTTTTCAGATGCAACTGAAATAGTATTTTAAAAATAAATGAATTGGTTTGAATGTATTTATGTCTGATGATGTGTTTGTTTAGTAATAATTGTATCATTAGGTTCTTATAAATTACTGTATTTTATTTTCATTTTTTTGTCGATTATTATTCTCTGTAGGTAGTCACCAGGTAAACGAACAAACTTGTAGCAATATAATAATCATTCAGTGATAATTTTCGACATTTATAATCAAGCGAAAGATAATTGATACATTATCAACTAACCAACCAGTTCTTTCAAAAACCATGAGAAAAATATCTTAAATACCAGTTGATACAAGGTAGCATAATTTTATGTGATTAGTCTATCAGAGTAATTAGAAAATGCATTTATGATGATTCTCAATTAAATATAATATAAATTAGGAATTCAATCTCCAACCTGTACGGTCAATATACATTCATTTTTAACTCAACTTGATTAAATGTCTACCTCCACACTAGAATGTATTCAACTATTAAAATGCCTCACGAAACGATAGTAAGAATTGACAGAAGTATATATTATATGGAATAAAGATGTAAGACTGACCATTTAGAATAATCCTGGAAAGCTGAGCATTCATTAATAATGTCTTGCAGTTTGACACAGCCGAAAATAGCAAAACACTATTGCTCTGCACGTTCTAAAGCGTCATTCCAAGTCAAAAGGAGGCAGACTAATTGTAATAATTAGGCTCACGAATTAATCGAGACAAACAATTAACGAATGTCACACTAATCGAAGAGCAGATCTTCAACAAGGCATTGAGCAATTAAATGAATTGTTTTGGTGGATGTGTGAGTCCATATGTATGATATGAATACAAGCAGAGACCAAATAAGATTAAGACAAATAAATTGAATGCACGAGCCAGCTTATAAATTTAATTTACCGAATTATTGAAAATATGATTTCACTATGAGTTGTGAAAAATTCTGATTGTTAAATTGAATAAATGTCATACTATAAATGGGGAACAAATCTAGTTAATTATTCATTAGTCTGGTAATAGGATTTGAATTGTTACCGAATAAGCATAATTAACGTAATCAAGAAGATGAAAATGTCTTGAGAATTGAGTTCACTAGCTGCGTTGTATTGGAGGAGATATTATGGAATTAATTCATTAAGAAATGATAGTCATAGACAGTCTATTATCAGATCATTTAGAAAGCATGCACACGAATAGTTTGCCAAGAGTAGTCATTGACTCCAAGTCAAACGAATTACTGGTTGTAATTGGCTGAGCCGTTACATTCAATCACAGGAAATTACTGAATTTTATTATAGAATTTCATAAATTAATTTTCATTTCCCCGAAGAATTTTCTAAAGTTCGAATTCTCATTTTAATTCTATTAATTGTACTGAAAACTTCGGAATCACGAATATTGCCAAAAGTAACAAATAATGTTTGCAATAACTTGATGGATGCTATCAATAGAAATAATTCTAATTAGCAAATTTCATTTTCTTTACATAAGTCACAAAATATTCCTGATTCGTAATTCTCTCCCTATAATTAGGAAAGTTGATTAATTGGATCATGCCACCGCCGGTAACCAAACTTGGGTCTTTTGCAAGATAGCATAGATCCGCGAAATCTATTTGTTACAGTTGTCAATATTAGTGATTTGGAAGTCTATAGTGCAAGTAATACAATTAGAACGAGAATTCTAACATTATTAACACCTGAATTTAGAAATAGTTAATTGCAATATCAAAAGGATATAATTCCACCATTAATATAATTTCTTCACAACTGTAACTAGCTAGGTGGAAAGTGTTAATTGTGAACTTACCTAGACCTTGCCAATGCGATGACCAGTTTCTCTCGTGACCCCCGACACTGTTGGTGGGTGTGGGAGAATCACTAGCCGTACTTGATGCTTCTGGGGAAGCAGTTGTTGCTTCACTTGAGGCAAGGGCCAGACCATTCGTCTGAATCGTCCCAATAATCATCGTTTTTGGAATTGTATCTGTCATGATGGCTTATTCATCTGCAATCATAATTCAAATGTTTGCATTATTGTAGAACGTATAAAAATTTCATGATGCATTATTACCTTTTCCGATGCTTTTCAGAAATTATAAATTTAAAATATTTGACCACTGATTATAATTATGTTAAAAGAGATATACAGTAGTTCTATACAGGGCCAGATTCACATTCTGTACAAGTCCATGTGAAACTGTACTAGGGGAAAATTTTGGGACAAAATATCACTCATAATACGATATGTTTCGGCTGCTAATATCTTCTACAACTAATAATAAATTGTTGCATAAAACATGGTGCTCTGCTGGTAAGTGTATGAAATGGAGGAAGGCAGAACTTCTTGTGCACATATGCAGCCGACACCCTAAATCCATCCCTGCTTATCTACCTAACTTTGCTTGAGTCGAAATTTCAAGCCTTACAAACTCAAGCAAACTAGAAGCTGAGCTTTTTGTAATATAGTAAAAACAATCACCATCAAAAACAAAAAAGATTGCTTGAGATGATAAATCGAGTAACTTTAAATCATTTCCAGCAATACAGAATACCGTACTCGAGTTGAGTAAAGAGACTTTTGAATACCCATTGAGTTGAGGTTAGAAATAGCAAAATTTACTAATAATGAATTACTATTAAAGATTAAAGCGCAAAGTATATTCAAATTAGTAACTATAGATAACGAAGATAATGTAACAACTTTCAACAATTTTTCATCAGCAAAGCAAAGTTTGTGCACTGGTGCAATTTGCTAATCTGTTAAAAGTTGATATATTACTTTTCCTCTATTTACACATCCTATAAAATGGTAAAATTTCAGCAATTGCATCTTACTTTCTTTTTCCTCATACAAAAAAAAAAACGGTAATTCTCCACAAAATATGAGTCACCTCCGATTTTCTTGAAATTCACATAATTATATCATGTAGATTTGTAGAGTACAGAAAAAATAGAAATAAGTGTTGCAAACACCAGGAAGTGTGCAAAAAAAGCACTCAACGTTGCGTTTTTGAGCCTATGGTAAACGCTGTATCACGAATTCATTCCAATTTCGGCTTATGAAAGCAAATAAATATCTATAATTAATAATAGTATATAATAATAATAAATCATTCCGATTTCGGCTTATGAAAGCTAATAAATATATATTATTAATAATATCATATAATAATAATAATAATAATGAATTCGTGATACAGCGTTTACCATAGGCTCAAAAACTCAAATTTGAATGCGTTTTTTTTGCACTTCCTGGTGTTTTCAACACTTATTTCTATTTTTCTGTGTTCTACAAAAAATATGTGAATTATGAAATAAGTGAAACATGAGAAAATTGGAAGTGACCCATATTTGCTTGAAAATTACTAAAGTGACTTCTTATAACTGTGATAGTAAGAAATTCGTCTCATCCGTTATTCTTCACATTGCTTGATGGGAGTCATGAGACTTTATTGCCATCAAATGAAGACAATGTCTGGATGAAAGAATCGTTTGACCACTTTGCTATAATTATTGGTAATTGACATTCTACTTACATGAGCTCATCAGATTCAAAGTTGATGCATTCTTATTCAGAATAGTCGATCACAAAAGCATCTGAAATCATAGAATTTATTATCTGAGCTGCTCTAAACTTGTACAAGATTCAATGGTTTATGTAAGCAATGATTGAAAAATATTGTACCTGATCATACAATTTTATTTCAGCACGAATAAATAATTTATAATGTTCTAAATAACTTGAGTTACAATCAGAAGGTGCAAATCAGGGACATCAATTATCCGTGTTGTTTAGTGCGCACTGTTTGCCACTTCACTTTCACCACCATAGTCCTCGAGACTAGGGGTACGTCATCTCCCAGCGTTTGGGCATGCATGTTTATGGTTATAAGAAAGCATAGTTTTTGGACACATTATTATGGCAACAATCATAAATGCCGGGATAGACGGTTTCTTTTCTACGGACAGCAAGTCCCTACCTATAGTTCCTTAATTTAAGGAAGGGTACACTCAGATACATGTTTATGTAGTGAAGAGTTGCAGTCGTTAGGGACAGACGCTACCACGCTTGACTTGTCTTATACCGGTATTCCATAACGGGAGTCTTCAAAAAGGTAGGTTCCTTCAAGGTACTGCATTTTCATCATCATGGTTATCAGGATTAGTAACTACAGTGTTAATAATTTTACGCTGCTGATCTGAAATGCTATTCCATTTCATCAAAATTTATTATTTGTTTATGGTCCATAAAATTGAATATTTATATGAAGAATTTGACGCATGTGATGATACATACAATTTTATGTATGTATCATATGTTCTAGATATCACATGTTCAAACTTTTAAAATGTCTCACTTTAGTTTTGAATAATAAAGCCTAGTTACCAGAGGTTTTTCATTACAATTTATTATCCAAAACTAAAGTGAAACATTTTAAAAGTTTGTTAGACCCCCAGAAATTCGACTTTTAAAATTGAAAAATGTTATTTTTGTGGTCGTCAGCGACATGAGACTCGTCAGCAGTGCCCCGCACTTAATGATTCTTGTAGAAAATGCCAGAAGATAGGTCACTGGCAAACTGTCTGTAAATCAGCTAGAAACGTTTCTTCATCATCCGCACTTATTGCAGCCTCCACTGTCCTCGACAAAGCTAGAGTACAAGTTCAGGTAAATAACACACCTACATTCGCTTTGATAGATACAGGAAGCTCTGAGACATTTATATCTCAGTGCTTTGCTGAAAACTACAATCTGAAAATGTATCCTACAACTGGTATGGTCTCTATGGCTTCAAGATCTCTCAGCAAATCCATTTCTTATTACTGTCTTGCTCACTTGGAATTGTTAGGTAATCAATACGCCAAAACAAAATTCAGTGTACTGCCTGATTTGTGTGCTAATGTTATTGTTGGACATGACCTATTGAAACAACATTCTGAACTCAAAGTTTCCTTTGGGGGAACTAAACCTCCATTGACTATCAACTACCTTGCTCCAGCAAAAATAGAACCTCCTCCTCTCTTTGAGTTTTTAACTAAAGACATCAAACCTATAATCACTAAATCCCGGAAGCACTCTATTGAAGATGCCATTTTCATGAAAACAGAAATTGAAAAAATGCTTGCTGACGGGATAATTGAAGAAAGTAGGTCTCCCTGGAGGGCACAAGCGTTTGTAGTGAAGAATGAAAATCATAAAAAGCGAATGGTGATAGATTATTCTCAGACTATTAATCGGTACACACACCTTGATGCATACCCCCTCCCTAGCCTTGAAGATATTGTTTCTAAAGTTTCAAAAAATTCTGTGTTTACCACAATTGATTTGAAAAGTGCTTATCACCAAGTACCTCTAAGAGAAAAAGATCGGCCTTTCACTGCATTTGAGGCATGTGGTCGTTTGTACCAATTTCGAAGGCTAGCTTTTGGTTTGACAGATGGTGTACCTACCTTCCAGCGGGTTATTGATGATGTTATTACTCACGAAAAACTTGAAAAAACGTATGCATATCTGGATGATGTGACAGTTTGTGGTAAGGATCAGGAGGAA
The DNA here is from genome assembly GCA_948455865.1 of Conomelus anceps. Lineage (NCBI taxonomy): Eukaryota > Metazoa > Arthropoda > Insecta > Hemiptera > Delphacidae > Conomelus > Conomelus anceps. The sequence goes on along the minus strand of OX418217.1, from coordinate 67,800,857 downwards.
CATGATAAAAATCTCAAACGCTTCTTGGATGTAGTGCAAAAATATGATTTCACAATTAATGAAGAAAAAAGCAAATACTCACTAACTTCAATAAACTTGCTTGGCTACAAAATTGAAAATGGAACCATATCTCCCGACCCTGAACGTCTAAAACCACTGTTCAATCTTCTACCTCCAGACAATAAAAAGGCTCTTGAACGGACAATTGGAATGTTTGCGCACTATTCAAAATGGATCCCCAACTATTCAGACAAAGTCAAACGGCTTCTTAATTCGAAAACTTTTCCCTTGACTCCTGAAGCTATATCCGATTTTAATCAACTCAAAGCTGAGATTTCTAAGGCAGTAGTAAGTACAATAGACGACTTGGAACCATTTGTAGTTGAAACAGATGCCTCTGATTTCTCTATTTCAGCTGTCTTATCACAGTGTGGACGGCCAGTAGCATTCTTTTCACAAAAACTGAATGACAGTGAGCGTAAACATTCAGCCATTGAGAAAGAGGCGTATGCTGTAGTTAGTGCTCTGAAAAAGTGGAGACATTTCTTACTTGGAAGATTCTTCAAGATTATCACAGACCAGCGCTCCGTTTCATTCATGTCCAATATGACTCATCAAAACAAAATAAAGAATGAAAAGATACAGAGGTGGCGATTGGAGATGTCATGTTACAATTATGAAATAATTTACAGACCAGGGAAACATAATCAAGTAGCAGATACATTCTCCAGGGTGTGTAATGCGACCCAAATTGATAAATTATACTCCTTACATTGTGACTTATGCCACCCTGGAGTGACTAGAATGTTCCATTGGGTAAGAACTCATAATTTACCCTATTCAGTCGAGGATGTCAAAAAGGTGACTTCATCATTTCCATCCTGTAATGTCATAAAACCTCAATTTTTCAAAGAATTGAAGTCTACTCTCATAAAAGCAACACATCCATTTGAAAGAATTAGCATGGACTTCAAGGGCCCTCTTCCATCAAAAACAAGGAATAAATATATTTTAACAATAATTGATGAATACTCCCGGTTTCCATTTGCCTACTCTTGTCCCAATATGAACTCATCAACTGTAATTCAATGTCTTGTGGACCTATTCACCACATTTGGTTTACCTTCTTACGTACACACTGACCGAGGAACATCTTTCACATCCAGAGAGCTGCAAGAATTCCTTCATAATCGAGGAGTAGCCACTTCCATGTCAGCGCCTTACAACCCTACATGTAATGGCCAAATTGAACGAGGAAATGGCACAATTTGGCGCACAATATCTCTTGCACTCAAATACAGAAAGTTGGATCCATCAGATTGGGAATCAGTACTCCCTGATGCTCTCCATTCAATTCGGTCACTGTTGTGCACAGCAACCAATGAGACGCCCCATGAAAGAATGTTTAGGCACAACAGGCAATCTTCCAATGGTATTTCACTTCCAACTTGGCTTTCTCCTTCAAAGAAAGCGCTAATGAAAGTACATGTTCGAAAAAGCAAATTTGATCCATTGGTGGAGGAAGTTGACATCATTGAAGTCAACCCACAGTATGCCAAGGTACGCCTTGAAGATGGGCGAGAGACGACAGTTTCACTAAAACACCTAGCACCTCCGGGTGAGGTGATGACTGATCCAGAAATAGAAGAACATGAGACAGAGCCAGAAATAGAAGTACATGAGACAGAGCCAGAGCCAATTAGGCCACAAGAGCCTGGACCTTCAACACCCTTCAATCAAGATCAAGAAAATCCAGACAACCAGCTTGCAGATTCACAGCCTCTGGGACGCTCTCATAGAGTGCGCAAAATGCCTTCTAACTTACAGGACTTTTCACTAGATTTTTAAAAGGAAGGAAGAATGTGATGATACATACAATTTTATGTATGTATCATATGTTCTAGATATCACATGTTCAAACTTTTAAAATGTTTCACTTTAGTTTTGGATAATAAAGCCTAGTTACCAGAGGTTTTTCATTACAACGCAATAGCAATATCCAGGAAGGCCTAGTTAACTATCCAAATTTGGAGTTGTTTAGTTCACAGTCATTAATTATGAAATACTTGAATCAAACAATACATAAAAATTTGGAAAAGTATATAACATTGTTCAGCCAGGTTTCTGAATTTCAAATTGGTAAATTCAATAGTGCAGGTGAATTTTGAAAATACAACCATACATTTTCTAATTTAACATTTATGCTAACTATTAATTGTTATGGTAGCCTACACCTACAAGCAAATCAACTTAAATCGCTTGACTTAGGCTTAAGCAGAATTTAAGTTATATGGCCTACTATTATAATGGTCTATAGCCTACCAGGTCTAGATCTATAATGTCCAGACATTTGAGGTTTAATTGTTTGATATAATTTATTTATTCATACACAGTAAACACCATTTAAACTTTTAGTTTTACACATTAGCATAAAATAACAATTCACTTAATCTTAAAATTACATAGGATACATGTGACATGGAAAACATAGTCATTGTTTTTCAAATATGACAGTTGTACAAACGCAGCAATTGAACAAAAAATTGTGACATTCGATACCACAAGCCACCTTTCAACGTTATAAGAAGCATAAATTATACGTATGCTAAGCGATTATGAATTATTATCAGTCCCAAATTCCATAATTTATCGAGATGACTGACTGGTACGGTACCTACCTAACATTGCCGTATTGGACATTGATGGTGGAATTCTATGAAATTATGATGGCTAAATTTCACTAGGGATAGACTGAAAGGTGGCGATTCACCAGAAAGGAATAATTATAAGAAAAACCTGAATAGCAACTTGCTAAAATATGAAATTAGGAAAAGGTTATGTACTTGTAGACTGGGTTTACATCTCAATATAGGTTAATGAACTGGTTTTAAAAAAAAAATTCAAATATTCTTAAAATAATTAAAATTAGAAAAGTTCAGAAACAATTACCTTGTACTTGTCTCTAGTTGCTTATTTGTGAAATATTTCAATTCAAAAAATTCCATGTAATTAGCTGAGATTAGTTTAGCCATAAAACATCTGACTTGATTTCTAGTTTCCAGATTCCAGACGCAGAGAGCAAACCCAAAGCTCTGACATCAAAATATTAGATTTGCCATACTGTTCCTAGAAGCCATGGTTTATGAGATAGAGGTGTGATGAGACAAAGTGGGAGAGCGCCAGAAGCGGTCGACAACAACCCCGGATGATTTTTAGACCGCATCAGACGCTGCACGCACCAGACAAGTGGGTTTACTCAGGAATGAGGTGATTATATCGATTCTCTTCTATCGATTCATTGTAACTAATCGATATGGTATAGACTTCGGCGAGCCAGAAGATTGGTTGTATAAAGGGTTGATTACATTGGGATAGTTACTCGCTAAGCGAGTAGGACGTTACTGACCGACCGTGCTACAGCAGCTCAGCTTACCAAGCCAAATTATATTAAAAAAATTATTTATAGAATCACCCCCATACTATGGAATTTCTATGACAATAAATAATATTGCAACACAAAATTAAAATATGAAGTTTACCAACAATTATTCAATGAAATTTCATCAAAACAATATACAATATATCTCATCTGAAGTGTTATGCTAGCAGCCTGCGTGATTAAGTGTCGGCTTTGGCCACAATAATATTGTATTTTGGTGTTGGCTACTCTGCCAGCGAGTATAAACATTGATATATACTACTAGATGCGTAAGGCCGTGGTCAGACTGCATGCGACTGACGAGTAGATCGTTTTGCGAGCAGGTCGTACGAGTAGGTCGTCAGAGTAAGAGTGGTCACAACTTCCTAATCCTGCGAGTTTATACTCCAATAGAATTGACCAATTGTTAGACAATCTTTTATTGCGCATTTTGTTTGTTAATGAAGAAAAAGAAAGCTGGGTGAATGATATTAATTTAACAAGAAAGAAGCAAGGAGAATTCAAGCTACTTTTTCCTGATCTATGAAAAAAATAATTTTCGGATGTCACTAGAAACGTTTTATTATATTTTAAACAGAATCAGCACAAAAATTGAAAAACAAAGCAATTTTTGGACTTGTATCAAGCCTGTGGAAAGATTAGTGGTCACATTGAGATCTCTATTTGATAATCCTTTGTGGATTGGTCGCACAATGGATTTTGGTCAAACACTAGCGTAATCAACTCCTCAACTTTCATTTTCACACTGACGACCACGCAAAGAAAATCAAACAAACATGCTTCCAGAATTGACTCGTGCGTGTGCGCAAGACCTCGTACGACCAACTCTTCTCTACTGTGACCAATCAAACCGGTTTATCAATGTTTGTTTTACTCTGACGTCCTGATGCGAGCACGCACGTCCATTTACTCGTCGGAGTACGCATGCAGTCTGACCACGGCCTAACTCTAGGCTTCTAGGCTAAAGGGTTGATTACATTGGGATAGTTACTCGCTAAGCGAGTAGCGAGTAGGACGTTACTAACCGACCGTGCTACAGCAACTCGGCATACCAAGCCGAATTATATTAAAAATTTATCTTCCAGAATCATTCCTACTATGGAATTTCTAAGACAATAAATAATATTTCAACACAAAATTAAAATACTTTTTTTTACTTACTTTTTACTTCCTTGGTCCTCGCCAACAGTCATAAGGCTGCGGGAGTTGTCAGTATATCTTCCCCTTCGGTGGGGGGCGCGCGTCGGTGAGCTTTATCTTCTGTGCACAAATGTGTGCTCCTCAATGTACTCCTTTGTGGCGTAGTAGGGTCTAGTCATGAGGTAGACTTTCAAGGTTCTGGTGAACAATCTCTTGTCTGGGATAGACTTTATGCTGGTGGGCAACAGGTTATATAGATAGGACCCAGAGTATAAGGGTGATTTATTAAATTTCTCCAGTCTGTGTTGTGGCAGGTCTAGGTCTTGGTTGTTTCGAAGATTGTACATGTGTTGGTTGGATCTTTGTATAGGATTAAATTTTTTTACCTGAACTATGGATTCCAAAATGAAAAGTGACACAACTGTGAGAATGTTACTTGATATGAATAGTGCTTTGCAGTGCTCAATCCTGTCCACTCTTAGTATTGTTCTTAGTGCTCTTTTTTGGATTCTTAGTATTCTTTCTAAGTATATTTGTGCTGTTGACCCCCCAAGCAACAACACCATAACGGAGGTGTGAGGCAAATAGAGAGTGGTATGCAATGAAGGCTGTTTTTTCGTCTGTTATTTTGCGTATCCTGCGGATGACAAAGACTGCAGATGACAATTTTTTGCTAAGGTAATCAATGTGGTACTGCCATGTTAAGTGTTTATCTATTATTATGCCTAGAAATCTTGTGTAGTAATATGAAGTTTACCAACAATTATTCAATGAAATTTCATCAAAACATTATACAATATATCTCATCTGAAGTGTTATGCTGGCAGCCTGCGTGATTAAGTGTAGGCTTTGGCCATAATAATATTGTATTTTGGTGTTGGCTACTCTGCCAGCGTGTATAAATGTGACCAAATTCAAAGTAGACAGGCTCTCAACTTTGAATTTGGTCACATTTATACACGCTGGCAGAGTAGCCAACACCAAAATACAATATTATTATGGCCAAAGCCTACACTTAATCACGCAGGCTGCCAGCATAACACTTCAGATGAGATATATTGTATATTGTTTTGATGAAATTTCATTGAATAATTGTTGGTAAACTTCATATTTTAATTTTGTGTTGAAATATTATTTATTGTCTTAGAAATACCATAGTATGGGGATGATTCTGGAAGATAAATTTTCAATATAATTCGGCTTGGTATGCCAAGTTGCTGCAGCACGGTCGGTCAGTAACGTCCTACTCGCTACTCGCTTAGCGAGTAACTATCCCAATGTAATCAACCCATTAGGCATAGTGAAGCCACTTTTTTCTGGCGGGAAAAGGCCAAATCGGGCAAAAGTTCAAATTTAGCACAGGCTCTTATGGGAAAAAGACAATTTTCATTTATCGATTTCTCGCAGCTCCCTTGATGGATTTCAATAATTCTTTTTTTGAAAAATAGCTCATGATTTTTTCTTTCATATGGTAGTAATCATTTGACATTTCAGATTGTTTCTGTTTCAAGCCAAATTCAAAATCAGAGCTGTGCATAAGCAGTATCATAATAATTATGTGTTTGCAGGAAAACCATACAGTCATTTTTTTCTCAACGTATTACTATGTACTTTGACGCGCTGAATCCGAATCTGAACTCTGGCATCTCAAAAAAAGCTTGCTCCATGAGATATTTCCAAGATGGCGGCCAAAATTTCATAAGCTAATTTTCTCAATCTCTGATGAAAAAAATTCTAGAGTTATATTATTTGTAATATATATCAATGAGTATAAATGTGGCCAAATTCAAAGTTGAGAGCCTGTCTACTTTGAATTTGGTCACATTTATACTCGCTGGCAGAGTAGCCAACACCAAAATACAATATTATTGTGGCCAAAACCGACACTTAATCACACAGGCTGCCAGCATAACACTTCAGATGAGATATATTGTATATTGTTTTTATGAAATTTTATTGAATAATTGTTGGTAAACTTTATATTTTGATTTTGTGTTGCAATATTATTTATTGTCTTAGAAATTCCATAGTATGGGGGTGATTCTAGGAATAATTTTTTTAATATAATTTGGCTTGGTATGCTGAGCTGCTGTAGCACGGTCGGTCAGTAACGTCCTACCCGCTACTCGCTTAGCGAGTAACTATCCCAATTTAATCAACACTTAACCTGGCTTTGCCTCGAAATTTGAATCGTATTGTTCATGGTGTTAAAAAGGTGTTTCTTTTATAAAACTTGTTTGTGGATGTTGTATCTCTCATATAGGTTAAAATTCTTCGTGAATTTCCACATATTAGTTTGGTTGTTCCAGTTTTTACCTTCTTCGTGTCATTCATAAATGATTTTTATTGCAGTGTTATTCCTAATATTATGTAATACCTACATTTTATTATAATTTGATAACCGTTGAAAATAATTTAAACAATTTTGATCAAAATAATAATAATCATAATTATAATACTAGAACGAACTCTGATCTTACTCCTTATATAAGATTGTCAAAGACTAATAAAAGCCATGTATACCATGTTCAATACCATATTTAATAAACTTCCTCTTGAAATAAGAATGTTACCAGACAAAAGCCTTAAATCAGTAATTAACAAATGGTTAAGAAAAAAGCCATTTTATAAATTTGAATGAATACATGGAGGCTGACAAAGCTTCTTTTCAGAAGTGAAATGCATTCCTCAAGCATTTCCAATATATGTGAATAAAACATTATTTAAAAGTGAAATACAGTGTCAGTTTTAATATTAGATTGTTCATTAAGTATTTCGTCATGGAAAACATCACAGATGAATACATGCATTGTGATATTGACTTGAAAATATGATTTTAATATTTGTTACAAAAATTAAAATTAGCCCACCTCTAAATCTGAACAATTCCAATATTTCAAATTTAACGGCAAACTCATGCTGATTGGTAATTGGCTAATTTCTCGAATCGCGTCATGCCAATATCTCAATGCCTTCTAGTGTTCATGTCAGAAACCATTACCACAGTCATAATATACTCATTAATCCTATTTGACACTATTACAGCAGTTTCTAGTTATCAATCATTATAACGCAAAGTAAACACTTGATAGTGTGTGAAAAAAAATTAAAAAAACACGATATCTTCGGTTAGGCGTGATAAACTACGCCGCTAGAATGCAATACAGTCGAGTCGGACAAATGGTAGAGTCGGACAAATGGTAGAGTCGGACAAGTGGTATATTCGGGGAAGTGGTTTCTGAACTTATAAGATGTCATGCGATAGTCGGACAAGTGGTATATTCGGACAAATGGATTTTCAGTCAAGTGGTAACACGTACTTTTCTTATTTAATGACAAGTCGTAAAAAGTCGGACAAATGGTATATTCGGAGAAATGGATAGTCGGACAGATGGTGGCCCCCCTCAAACCTACTCACAGAGGAGAGGACAGAGCTGCCAATCTCATAATCAAGTTTTTTATGTTGTTGAGGTCGATCAACTGAAGTTTAACTGTCGATATTTTGTATGTATCGATATTGCGAACCATATTGGTCCACTCTGTCGCAGGCCCACTCTGTCGAGAGGAAAAGTTTTAAGAATAGACCCAGTCTTTCGCTGCATTCACCCGTCAGACTGGGATTACACAGGAATGTGGACCACTGTGTCGTCAGCGTAAAATAAAAATCAATCACCTCTGTCGTCAGCGTAAGATTGAAATAGACCACCTTTGTCGTCGACTTCTTTTGGCGTCGTCCCGACAAAGTTCCACAGAGTGATACTGTAAAACAATAGCAATTTTGGTTTCTCTTTCGAAAACAAGTGGTGTATAGACTCTCAAAAAGCAATCAAACAAAGATTGTATAATTTGCTTCATATTTTAATCAATTTCTCCACAAAATTTGAATTTAACACTGACACAATGACATAAAATAAGTGGTACCGTTGGCAACCTTGCAGTATTAACCGCGCTAAGCTAGCGTCCGGTCCCCTCCTCTTGGTCTGTTCAATGGAAGCGTTCAAACATTAATTTCCATTTTCAAGAATTTAGAATCCAACATTTAGCTTTTGAACATCAGAATTGTGTTGCATCAGTGCTTCAAAATTTGATCATTCAAATTACTCTTCAGTACCATGGGTGACAAAGATGGAGGTAAAAACGATTATAACTATTCGTTTGCTTGTGTACGCAGTTATTTACATGGTATTGCTATTGTATGAGTAATTTCTACAAAGTTACCTTGCTTATATTATTTACGTGTATCTATTAATAATGATTTGAGACTTAATCTCTCACTGATTAGTCGAAAACCCATCAAATAGCATAACTTGTATTTGGATGATTGAGGTTGTAAACAATAGGAACATGTTTGGGGTTATCCTCCCCCCATAAACTATAATTTATAATGTTATACTTTTTGTGCTGGATTGCCTCATGCCCGGCAAACCTCAACTGGCTACAAACTATATTTCTATAAAAACATTTTTTAGTCATTACCAGTTACTTGCCGCTTTTTTGAAAACTGCATAATTTATTTTACATTATTACATTACAATGAAATCGTCTCAGAAATCTTTTTAGTTATGAATCAGTCTCTGGGCACGGCTTAAGAATCGATTGTGATTGAGCCGTTTTTAGTGTTTGTGATTGAGTAGGCGTAACTACTTATTCTATCAAAATTTTAGCAACTTTTATTATTTAAAGTCCTATCTCAAGCTTAATGGGGAAGAAATAATCCTTGATACTCGGCCTGAAAATACTGTCAATGAGACAAGGAGTGTTGAGATTTTTGGTTTCTATCGATACAAAGCTAACATGGGACCTACATATTAATTGCATCTGCTTTAAGCTGTCCAGGTTTATTTTTCACTTGGGCAGCTTGGACTACGTGTGCCAAGGGGCCATGTCAAAACAACCTATCTTCCATTCTTCAGGGTATATCGCTCTATGGTCTTGAACTCTTGGGTTCAGCCAGTCGTGTTGAGTTCTACTCCAAAAAAAGGCTCAGAATAATGACTATTGATCACCAATAGCTAAAATATCATTGATGATTGACGTCCAATTTTTGTCACTGCATCAATAATGACTATTGTCTGCCTGTATGTCTTACCCCTAGAAAATGGTCAGATTCAGTCTGAGCATTAGATTATTTATAGTTTTATTGTTGCTTCTGTCTGTAGTGTGAGTCTGCTGTCAGGCATGCTCACAAAGAGCATTATAAATAACACAAAACAAGCAAGCACACAGATTCATGCAGCAACAGGACAGCACAGCAGCAGACAATATAAAGTCAAAAATATTTACTCTCTCACAATCTCTTTGTCTCACCCAAAAAATTCAATCAGAGAACTGAATGGATTTTCCAGAAGGAACCTCTTCAATCCTCTCCTCACTGCTGCTACAATCTGACTTCTAGCTGAAACCAAGTTCTTTAAAAATTTTCCTGACAAATGTTCAGAGCTCATCTGAGTCCTTCCAAGTCTGTAAAACAGAAGATCAAGTTTTTGCCTATGCCTAGTATTGTAAGAGTGGAAATCTGCTCCAGTAGACAGGACCTCCACGCCAAAAATCCAAAAAGGCCTTCATGGCTGACCTTAAAATACATTGGTTGAACACAGTTCGGATAAAACCTGACAAATGAAGGATGGTAGGGGGCCTGGCAATCCACTCCGCATAGAATTCTCACAACCTTCTCCTGCAGCAGCAATATTCTCTTTGGTGACACTTCCCCAAAATGTGGCATCATATAAAATTTCACTCTGGAAAAAAGCAAAATAACACAACTGATGAAACGCAACGTCCAAGATTTCTGAGCCTGCTGCCTGTTGTTCAGTATATACTCTCCCCAGGCAAGTTTCCTATCCAATACCGTACAAACCCCAAGAGCTTTACTGACAGGAGCTCATACTGCACACCTTTCCTCAGACTAAACACAATGGACTGTCAGGGTGTCTACTGGTCGGGGGAAGTCGGGAAAAGGTCGGAAATTTTGAATTTGTTTTGAATTTGGTCGGGAAAAATGAGAAAATTGATTGCAACACGTATTTTGACATAGGCTACATTTGTTTCGAGCGCATAATTAAATTGGCTAACAAGGAAACACAAGAATAATTCGATGTGTAGCTGGGAACAATTAGTCAATAGTTTTCTGCAATAAAATAATCAAATGCCGTTTTGTACATAGTGTGTGTTTTGCTATTGTACTGTGATTCTCCATACCATTAGTTCAATTTATTTGACCTTATATATTTTTCTCCAAGGCTGTAAAAACTTGAATTAGGTAATCTAAACAAGAAAACGCATTTTTGCAAGCAACTGTTCAGTCTTAAGCTATCTTTGATTTTTCTAAACATGAATATGATTACAAAGCCAACTATGCCTTTTTTTAATATAAGTAAACCTCAAATTGTGTGAAATATGCCTTTACCACCTTTGATTACTGCAATTATTCCAGATAATAATGATGAAAGCTTACCAAAGAGACTTATAGAAAGCGCTCAGAACTCCCTGGGTTTAAAAATAATGTTTTAAACGATTTTCTCAAGTACAAGGTCTAAGTAATTCCACAAATTAAACTTGCTCAAAGATAAATGCCTAATTAGAATGGTCTATCTAGCATATGCACAAACAATCTTTCAATATGGCATTAGAGTACGGTCTGGTGCATTTAATACGCATATCAATAAAATAAATATAATTCAAAAAAGTATTTCAAAAGCAGCTTTTGGAGTGAACAGACGTTACCCTAGTCACAGACTTTTTGTGGAATTTGGAGTTATGTCAGTTAGACAGCTGTATGTGAGAAATCTTATCAAATACATCAGCAAGCATAGAATTCTCTTCACCCCGTATCAAACTAATTAATGTAAGTAATTAGTAATTACTAATTACACTTTCCGATCTGCATCAAGATATCTTACTCCTAGAACAAATTTGACAATATGCAGAAGACAATTTAATTACACATCGAACAGTGACGTAGCCAGGGGGGGGGGGGGGTCCTGGGGGTCCGGACCCCCCCTTCCAGTCCTAAATTTTATATAATTTTCCATAAAATTAAACGTAAAATAAGACAAAGCACTGATGTTAGTGTTAATTTTCAATGCCTGGAGAGCTAAAAAAGACTGTTCTAGGGCCTCTATTTTTCAAAACTTTCCGGGGAAGTACCCCCAGACCCGCCCCCCCCCCCCCGGTCAATCGACCCCCCCCCCCCCCCCATTTCAAAATCTTGGCTACGTCACTGCATCGAACAAACTGATTAATATTATTCCTGATCGTTTTACAGCAACCAAACCCACAAAAGCACTTAAAATAAAAATTGAAAATTTGGATCAAAACCAAAAATGTTACAGCTGAAATCCTTTAGTTTTGATGTTTTCCTTTGTTACTTATGCACTGCTTACAAGTTGTTACCTCTCAAATTCTATACTTTTATAAATTGTTTCAAACTCTTTATCTTTTGAATTCTTCAATACTTTAGAAAAAGTTAATCATTGAATTATTCTATTTCATTACTACATACTTAAATTATTTTATTACTATATTAATTTTATTATAATTATTACTAAACTAGAGATTAATAATTATTTTTAATCATATATAATTACTAACTACATTCGCTATGTACAGAGCTCTTACGTATATATATTTAAATAGTCTTTCTTCTTTCTTAAAATATCAAACAATTCTTTATTTTCTAGCTTACTCTTCTGTGTCATTCTTACTAGATTTCAATACCTTTTATTTTCTTATTTTTTCTTTTCTTTTGACTTCTTACGTTACTCTCATTAATTATTTTCATATATTACTTATTACTCGTTGCCAGCGCTCAAACATTTGCTTTGCTGGCAACGCCAATATTAAGTTTAATTGCCTAGCTGTAAAAGCTTTTCCATTTTATATGATTTTGTTTTTGATTGACAATAAAATCTTTCTTTCTTTCAAAAAAAAAGTAAAATTTAATGGCTTGAATTTCTAAACTGGCCTCTACGAATACAACAACATTGAACATGTTAGAACAACATTCCTTAACAACTTGCAATATGTAGCTACTTGCTATTTTGATGGAGTCATCAGCCTGCATTGCCCCGAATTGGGTGATTTTCATTTAATTGGCAGGTCAATTCCCCCGAAGGGTGGCTGTTACATTTTTTTATGTTTTATAATATTTTACTATTTTTTATGTGAGCAAAAGAAAGCAGATGAAGTGTTCCAATCATCTTATTATTAGTGACCTCTTGTATACGCAGTGGCGGATCCACGGGGGGGGGGGGGGGTGGGGGAATTTCCCATCCCAAACACAGAAGAAACAGAAAGGAAAGAAAAAGAAGAGGAAGGTAAAGAGGCAAAGGTAGAAAAAATATGGGAAAAATAAGAATTCTTAACGATTGGAAATAATAAAAAACAGTGAAGAAGTGGAAAAGAGATGACAATATGTAAAAGGATAGAAATTAGTAGGAGAGAGATGAAAATGGAAAAATACGAAAAAGGGTAAAAAGAGATAGAATAAGGATAAAATAAAAATAGAAGAAAATGAAGGAGTTTTCAAAGTTGCAGACAGCAATGCCTAACCAACAATTGACTTTCTATTGCAAATTATTGTGTACTTCAGTACTTGGTCTAAAAATGATGCCAGTTCTAAAAGGTTTTCCTGAATTCTACAGCTTATCAATACATGGCTGAGGACTACCATGGCAGAAAAAGCAGACTCGTTTTATTAGCACTACTTTACATTCACTCAGATAATCACCCTAGAGCGTAGATCCTGGATCCTCAAAAAATTGTTGGGAAATTTTGGCTGATTACAGAATAATTTTTCAATTGCGAATAAAATACGTAATTTTTCTTGTGAATTTCATTTTTCATTAACAGTTTGTGCCAGTGGCGTAACTATGGGAAGGAATCAGGGGGATATTACCCCCAGACAAAATAGAATGGAATTTTTGAAGGCCTCAATTTTTTGGAAATAAATTTTAGAGAATCCTATGGTACTCTACGGTACCCCAATCAGGGGACCCCAGTGAGGGATCAACTATAGAAAAGTGGAAGCTTCAATTAATGTCCGATCTCCCATTGACAATAATACAAGAACTAGATAACATTTGCATTGACACATAACGTGTGTTGAAGTGTTAAGTTAGACGAATTAATGCCTAGAATCACTTGAATGTGGCTTTAGAGAGATAATTTTTCAAAAGTTTTCTCGGGGATTACCCCGAACCCCAGTTTTGGAATAAGTAGCCATGTATATTGCTTCAATTTATCGTTAGTGGTGTACTACTTCAAATTATTATTTTAATTATTGTACCGAGAGTAACTCTCCCAGCAACATCATTGGTCTGCCTCCATCCTGTAGTTATGCTACTGCTTTGTGTGATGTAACGATACACATTAAAAGAAGGCTATTAAAATTTTTGTTTCATAATTTTTATACTTTCTAGAAACAAGTACCTCATAATGTAATTATTTTTCGAATAAATCTCTATTGTTTATTGAACAATAGTTTTATAGCAGACAGTAGACAGTCAAGAGTCCCACATTTTTGGACTAAGGATTTAGTCCAATGATTGATGATCAATGATTGTGTTATCTGGGTGATAAATGATTGTTTGATATACAAAGGAATAGATAATATGATTGAATAATATAATTTTTAAAAAATTAAAAAAATGTTTAATAAAAAAAAAATATAATTAGAAAGAAATAAAAAAATTGTAATAAAAATGTTTAATAAAAAAGTTTTTTATTTAAATTTATTTTTATTTTTTAAATCTTGAATCTTTTATTGAAAATCATTCATCTTACTTGAACTCACCGCTAATTGATGATCAATTACCAAAACTGCCTTTCTATATATATCAAACAATATACTGTATTATCAATGATTGTGTTATCTGGGTGAATGTAAAGCAGGGTTAAAAGGGGATAATGGTTGTCCCTGGAAACAAGAACTCTGTCCAATGATAAGTTTAAAAAGAGGACGAAGGGGTTTTTATGAATAATTCTTCTGTGTGAAATCTATTCAGCTCCCAGGATTCATATGATCTATTCATAAAGGGCCCTTACACTAGTAAAAATACTGTCAATAATATTGAAGGACCGATATTGACAATACTGGTTTGTGGTACTTTTTTGCAAACGGCCCTTACACTTATCAAATAAAATTGTCAATAAAATTCGTCAGTATTTGTCATCGTGGATGATTTGTGAAGTTTTTGTTAACCTATTTCGTTAATAATTAATTAGTTGATCAAAAATTAACAAATAATTAAATATGAAAAATAAAGAAAAGGGTTGTTTGGCTTTAATACTATTTACTGACAATAATATTTCTGATTATTATTAATATTTACTATTATTACTGACAATAATATTGATGTACACACAACTCGTCAATAATATTGTCAATAACAGATGGTATTGATGTTGGATTTCTAGAAATCTAGATATTTTTCAATACAAGTCATCAATACATCAGTATTATCTTTTTGTCTCTATATTATTGTCAATGCTAACTTATATTGACAATATTTTTACTAGTTAAAGGGCCCTAATAGAATATCATCTTTCAATTAAATTGATAGCTGCTTTCTTAACCAATAACATATTTTTTTTTGTAGTCAAGTTCATATTATGAACATTTCAATCTGATATTCTCACTTAATGTTTATGTGTGATACAAACATTAAATCATGGGTTGAACTTGAACTTTTTGCTACATTAATTACTCTATTTACACCTATTAGTTGAAGTTTATGGTTTTTTGACAGTATAGGACGTTGTAAAGGCATTTAATCATGAATCATTTTGTATAATATATCATTACAGGCAATAGGTGAACAATAATTGAATTTGGAAAGTTGGTTTCATTTCAATTAAACCTCTCACCTTGAATTGCTTCAAATTCACGATTTTAGGCCTCATTTTAAATTTGCTGCTGGATCCGCCCATGTGTATGTAAGCAATCAACACTGCAGACTAATTCATGCTATCGGTGTTGCATCTGCCTTCGCTGTTCTTGGGTTCTCATACCCGCAAGTCTGAGGAGTCCCTTACAATTTCTAGGTAAAAGAGTCTTAGTTACTATAGCCGTTTATCGAAATGTCGTGGAATATATTTCCTGAAGTAAAATTGGTTTTATAGAACTTTAGAGGTCGGGAATTTTGGAAATGTGGTCGGGAAAAGTCGGGAAAAAGTCGGGAATTTGACAATTAGGAACTAGTAGACACCCTGACTGTCAAAACCCAGTTTGATGCTGACATCAGTACATTCAACCATCCATAGGAGGGAGCTGTTCTGTGTCTAGGAAAAGCTGTATGATGTATCTTGTAAAGAAACAGCAGAGGGCCCAGCACAGGACCCTGAGGCACTACACAATCTTCACTCCTGACCGGTGACAGCATGCCATTTGCCTGCAGTCCCCCAGATAGAAGGAGAAGCTGGAGAGGTCCACCAATCACACCAGCTATGACAGTAAAATTTCATGGTCAAAGTTGTCAAATACTGATATCAAAGAGACTCAACCCTGCAAGATCCCTCTTCTCAAAATACTCATTTATTTTCCCAGCAATTCAACAGTCCCAGCTTTAGATATCCCAGCCCTGAAACCAAACTGGGTAGCAGCAAACAGACCCTTCTGCTCAAAAAGTCACAATTTCAAATAAAAATTTGCGGAATTGAAACTGTTCTATAATTATTTGTATCAGATGTACTACGCTTTTTGAAGATTTGTAGGCTACAGTCTTTGCCAGTTTCAACTGATCCGGAAATACATTTTGAGCCCGACATTCACTAATACATTCAGTCAAGGAAACAATAATCAGCTTAAAGCTGTCTCTTTCTCTTAAAAACTTACTTGAAATATAATAAATGTCCTTGCTTGGTGTGTCACCTTAATCGGTGAGGTGATCCACAGGACCTCCTCACAGGTGATGCTGCGCCAAGTCAAAGTAGCTGTAGCTCTGTCCCCCTTGATGGAGTCAACCCAGAAGTAATTTAGTCAATCCGAAGTGAGTGGGACACCTCTGGCCACAGATGATCCTGATTCCGTGCGAATGACATTCCATGCCGCCACACATTTATTTGGTGCTCTTTCAATGATAAGTGAGCTTAGCCCTTCTAACATCCAGACGGTAGTGATAGTGATGGTAGCTCAAATAAGTTGTCTTAGAGATATCTGGATCAGATGTCTGGAGCCATCAGATCTGAATCTCTCGTATGCTGTCAGCACTAGGCCCCTAAGATTCAATAGGGTCATTCCATGCCAGATCAACATTCGTTTTTCATTCAGCATCTCAGATTAGGGTCATCTCAAAGTCAGCAGTCAAAGAAAAACCATGAATTCATGGAATATATTACATAGAGATCACCCTTTCTCTGCCAATGCTCAGAGAAACATAAAATTGTTATCTCTGTCGAGTTGAATGCTTTTATCTAGAATAATAATTAATTGTTTTATTACATAATCTGTTACTCAGACACTGAGTATTACAGTAAAGCAGTTCTAGAGGCTTACTCGTCTTTGTTCATGCCTTCAACTGAGAAATTTGAGAAAACCCGTTTCGGCTTGCCTAAAAAAAATGCCTTGAATATAGAGCCGATATGCACAATTTCAATGCCAGTAGACAGTTTTTAATCGACTTGCCCTTTACAAAACTAAACACCATTAGAAACCGTATTGACTTCTTGATCTTGAAATTTTTCAACGGTCTGTTGAAGAGATTTGTTGAGTGCACTCATAAATTTCTAATAAATCCGTCCCTGTACACTATCAATACATTGTTTGATATTCCTCACAATGCGGTGAGAGCGTTTCACAATGATAATTGACATATTGCGGCAATCATATTGACAATTATTACTGTATTTGTCGATACGATTGCGCATTGTACTTGGTTAATTAATATCATTATTCATTAGGCTACAGGAATACAATTTTAATAGTAAGATTCTTCAATAATAATTCTATTTGGTATTAGATATAGTCTTATGATAATCGATTGAAGCTTAACAATTTATCTGGCTTACTTCTTTCTGAGAGGTTCCAAGCAAACATATTCAAAAGCAAGATTTCTAAAGTAACTGTATGAAATCTATGTTTATTCGTATTCATAACATCATCATTGCATGGTGATGTTACTTAATGCACAATTTATTGATAAAGGCAAATTTTGGCATTGACTCCTAGAAGTTGCAATTGAATAACAACGAAGCACTAACTATATTTATTAGTTCAATCAAATGCTGCTTTCCAGCAACAAATGAGATTAACAGGTTAAACAAATTCAAACATGCGTGCACAGGTTTAAGATTGGCTCATATATTTGAGTTGAATCTACTAGGGTTTCGCAGAAAAATATACTTTTCTAAGAAGGGGTTGTATGAAAGGATCTATATAACAATCATTCGATGAGAAAAGATATTAACTGATTGTTGACACCAGCAATCTCCCGAAAATTGTCTGATTATTAAATAATTTTTCTTTTTCAGAAACTTTCGATGACGCCGTTGAAGAACGCGTCATCAATGAGGAGTATAAAATATGGAAGAAGAACACACCATTCCTGTACGACTTGGTGATGACCCACGCTCTTGAATGGCCATCATTGACTGCTCAATGGCTACCTGATGTCACTCGGTAATTTGTTTTTTATATATTTTTATTATTAACTCGTGGTTTTCCCATGGTTATCAACGGGATTTAAGACTTGATACTTATTTGCGTCAGTGATGTATCATGTATCAGCTGCTCTACGAGCTTCCTGCATCTAAACACTTCTTAAAACAGTCCATAAGTGAAATTTGAACACTAATTTTGAAAAATGTGAAAGAAAATGAGAAATAGGGCTTTGAGGTGATTGGAGTTTAGAGAAAGCTTAGTGTTAAATTTAGTGCCCTAAATTGTTGCGTTTTTGTGAAATCCGTAAGACACATGCACACACACACACACACACACACACACACACACCTACTCTTTCTTGGGCCCTTATTATACAGAGCCACTTCAGTCGCGGTCGCGAGCCACAATTAAGGATAAATTACACCAACCGGGTAAATTTTTATTAAAAAATCTGCTGATGATTCTAAACATGTAATACCTTCATGTACTTTGACTTTGTAGAGCTTAGTCAGACGCTCAGTAATCTTTATATAAAATAGGTGAACATGTTTTTTTGTGATGACAACTCCTCCGTGGTTTCTCGACCGATTTTGTTCGTTCACGTCTCATTTGGAAGATCTCATCAAGTAGATGTTTGATAAGGTCTTACATTTTGAAAAACGTCGTCGTGGACATGAGGAATGAACGATCAAAGTTTCAATTTTTGCCATTGCTTTAACATAGGGATCGGTGAGCTGAAAATTTTCACATTTCAACTTATGATGATTTGATGATCAGCTGTTTTGAAACAAAAAGTTTATTTTTCATTGTTCATTCAGAGAGAGAGGGTGGGAGGATAGGATAAAGAGGAAGAGAGAGGAAAGAAGAAGAAGGGGAAGTCGGAGAAGAAGTAGAGGAAGAGGAAGAAGGAGAAAAAGAAGAGGAAGGAGAAGAAGAAAAAGAAAAAGTGGATGAAGCAGAAGAAAAAGAAGATTAAGAAGTAGAAAAAGAAGATGAAGAAGAAAAAGAAGAGGAAGAAGAAAAATGAGAAAAAGAAGAACTCATACTGTGCTTAAACTTATCATCATAGGCAATGCTGTCGTTCAGTATGTAGAAAATCTACATTTGGAATGTATTTTACAAAGTTTAATAAAGTCGCACATTCGTGCGACACGGGATAACCTAGTTTAGCCTAAATTGTGGCTAGCGACTGCGGTTGAAGTGGCTCTGTATAATATTGGTGTAAGATAGAGTAGGTGTGTGTTTCTAATTTTCTTTCACCTTTTTCAAAATTAGTGTTCAAGCTTCACTTATGGACTGTGTGTGTGCGAATTGGCTCTGTATAATAAGAGCCTTATATAAACTGCATTTAGCATACTTTATAGTACTTGTTTTGGATTTCCAATGTCATAAAAATGCTAAACTCGCTGTTTCGAGACATTAAATCCACTTTTTAGAGCGTATAAGAAGGATAAAATTTGCTTTTCTAAGGATTTTAGTTGCTTCTTAACAAGCCACTCATGTACCACGCCACACCACTCCACTCATTTGAACTCTTCATCCACACCACTCTACGCCACTCTCAAGGTCGCAAGAAAGCAACTCAATCACTTCATTGTTCTAGATTAATTCTATTTGAATTACTAAACTAAGTTGATTCCAATAATTATGATTTAATCATTAATTTATGATTTTTCATCAATTATTATTAATTCAATTATACCGTATATAACATATATAGCATAATACTATTTATAAAACAAACGTTTATAATTAATCAAACCGATACAACGGAGTATCCAAGGACCCGATGAGTTAAATAATAATAATTGGGAAGTTATACCAGAGACAAAACCTCCAAGAGTTGGAACAAAATGGAGTGAAGAGAGAAAAGCTGAATTCGCTCAAAAAATGTAAAGCTGGTGGGCAAACAAGAAGAACAAGTCCGAAAAATGAACCATCTTCACTCAGCGTCTTCCATTTTGGGAGTTTTACGTCTAATAATAATAATAATAATAATAATAATAATAATAATTATTATTATTATTATTATTATCAATTGTGCTATTGAACCCTTCAAACAAGGTGCATACTAACCTCGCAATTCAACTGCTTCGGTTTCTATAAACATCATACAAACTTCCCAATTCACATAAAAATGCACATTGGCAGTTCTTGAAAAAAAAGAGTTTTGTTTCTTCTGCTATGTCTCATAATATACCATGCATCGATATTTTCTCTGTTTTTTTTTCAGTTCGATGGTTTAAAACAATTTTTTAAAAATTCAACACCATCGAAAATGAAAACATTAACGCTTGCACTGTAAAAATAATTAAACTGAACATCAGCCTTCGTAATTCCCAATATTTTGATTTTCACTAGCCAAATTAACCTAGATCCTATAGTGGGAATCTGTTTTAAATCATAATTATTTTTATATTCGACTCCAAAATAAATCTCGCTTGGACTATGAAGAAGCTATATATCAAGTTTCAAGAGTTTAGAATCTTTCTTTCAAGCGGTAGGGCACAGACGGACGGACAACGGCACGATTTCAAGAAGGCCCTAACTTTGAAAATCGGCAGCCGCAGTTGAGTAATCAATCTAAGCGTTATCTCTGATTAGATCCTGACTGACTGCTACTCCTGCGGTCACAAGTTCGATTTCCGCTCAGCTTGGGCATTACCAGAAAAAATCATACAGTATTACATATTATAATTCAATAAAATGTTTTGTGTCTAATGAATAATATTAATTAAATAGAACATAATTATTAATTATTTAAATTAACTTTATTATTCTATAATAATTATAGCTATGAATTAAAATGATTTACTCTAACTTGATTTAAGAAATTTAAGTCTCCTTTTTGGGTTTTCCAATCCAAAGGAGACTCAAATTTTGCAGAGCATCTCATTAATAGCGGATATAAGTTCAGGGCTGAAGAAAATATTGGATTTTTGCATTTGATTGGCAAAGGCAGACAATTGAACATTTTAGAAGCTTTAGAGATAACTAGGTTGGTAAAAAACTACTCCAATACTAGTTTAAATTATCAAATTTATTTTAACCAATTCAATACAACTAACTTGGTTTCATCATAATTCTGGCCTACATTTTAATAACGGCACTTTCGTGTCTTTCTCGTTTGACCTTGACTGCATTTCAATGAGCTTCAATTTTTTAATTTAAAAATGATTCAGTTCTAGCCAAATTTACTTATGTATTGTTCTTCTTTGTTACTTTCTAGATGTTCACAGATTTTAGCTCTTGATTTGATTCTTATTTTTGCTTGTTGCTCCTCCCACTAGTGGGCGCTATTAATTTTGTAATGATCTTCAGCCAATCAGAAACCATCAATGGAGTCCAGCCTATCCCTTAGTCAATAGTATCATTCCGTGTTTTGTATATATTATTGAGCTGCTTTGTACTTTAGTTTCAGTTTGTTTGAGATTGATAATAGAGTAACATCCGAAACTAGTATCTCTATATTTTCAATAAATGTGGTTGTGACAACTTCGTCTTATTATTCATTATTCCAATACTAGTTAAAATGATCAAATTTATTTCAACAAATTCAATAGAACTAACTAGGTTTCATCACAATTCTGGCCTACAGTAACTGTACTTTCGTATTTTTCTCGGTTGACCTTGACTGCATTTTAGTGAGCTTCAATTTTTAAATTTTGTAACTTTAGCCTACTTGTGTTTTGTTCTTGTTTGTTGCTTTCTATGTGTTCCCGGTTTTTGGTTCTTGATTTTGACACTTATTTTTGCTTGTTGCTCCTCCCACCAGTGGTCGTGTCTTGTTTTGGCCTTTAGCCAATCACAGACCTTAAATGAAGGTCAGCCTATTAGAGGCACTTTCTCCCGTAGCCGATGGTATCATTTCGTGTTTAGTATACATTAAGCTAATCTGTGCTTAATTTGAGTTTGAGATTTATAATGGTGTAACAACCAAAACTAGTTTCTCACTGTTATTAGTAAATGTGTTTGTGACAACTTCAAATCGTATTATTAATTCTATAGGGAACATGATTTTTTAAATAAGCTTCTCCATCGTATGCAATTGGAATCAGATTACAAGATAATCCTCGGGCCTTCATATTTATCTGGCTGAGCCTATCAGCGACACTATATGGACCGAAATTCAGAGCCGACAGACGCGTTGTGAATCAAAGAGGGAAAATCTACGCATAACGAGGCGATCCAAACGGCTATCTTGAGAATGATTTATTTTGCCTGTGATAAAGTATGTGAGAACATCTCACAGCTGTAGAATTTCGGCGCAGAAACAGCGCCGGAAAATTCTGTTTGTATAGATTCTATACTATAGAATAACAAAATCAGCTCGCTTTTTCTGCCCTGAACAAGTAGGGTCTCCCTAAACAACGAGGCAGAACTACCCGTAAGGGTCTCCCCACCATCAAAAGCCATACGCTTATAATCATTTTTTTGCATATCACACACTTTGGGGTACGTTAAATCAATTATTCTTCTTTTGTCGATGTTCCTTACGCTTTCGCCAATGCTCTCATTCTCTCCGATGTTGCCTTCCTCCTCTGCTCGGACACTACAGTTCCCTTTCTAGCTTTTGGTTTCTCTTGAAATCTTTTATTTTCATCCTTCAGGAACTGTATAATTATTGTATTAGTATTATTGGAAAAATTATTCATCCTGCTTATCGTTTTCTTTAGAGGAGAATTGGCCAATAATAATATTTTCGTTCACCTTGGAAAAAGTGGCAGTCAATTCTCAATATTTTTTAAGTTTTATAGGCTATGTTCAAGAAAGGTTTTTACAGAGCTCATCAAATTGCTCATATTATGTCTAAAGTTTTTTTTTGGAGGATGAAGCCCCCACATAGGTCTGAGACCTGTGCGTGGGTAATGAAATGGATGATGGTGATTGATGAGTCGGACCTACAGTTTTAGGTGGGTTCCGAACCACCGGGAAGTGATTTTACAGCAGAGAACAGTGTCTAAAAGACTAGAAAGAAAGGTAAAAGACTATCTTGTTTTAAATATGAAGAAATAACACAAATAATGATTGGGAACTGATCACAGGTGAATGAGCTAGTCTAGATTTTGAAATTCGAATCTACAATTTGTATTTTATTACTATAAATCTTAATGACAAATCTATATGCTAAGTAATATGCTAAATTCGAAGCTGACTTGGTGGTAACCTTCAGAACTAACTATCCAATCCATCAAATCCTTTTTATGCGCTTTATCATTATATTTGGGTAAATATTTTTGCAGGCCTGAAGGGAAGGATTATTCAGTGCACAGATTGATTCTTGGAACTCACACTTCCGATGAGCAAAATCATCTGTTAATCGCTAGTGTTCAATTGCCAAATGAGGATGCTCAGTTCGACGCTTCTCACTATGATAATGAAAAAGGAGGTCAGTAGTTTCTTCATTTTTCAAGGTAGTCTACATTTTAAAAAGCTAAAATGATTTTTCTCCAACTTACTGTTCAAATGTAAGGTGTCTGTGCTTTGATGTGTGGCAT
Source organism: Conomelus anceps (assembly GCA_948455865.1). NCBI lineage: Eukaryota > Metazoa > Arthropoda > Insecta > Hemiptera > Delphacidae > Conomelus > Conomelus anceps. Next base: position 67,777,183 of record OX418217.1, on the reverse strand, counting down.
AAAGTAAAATAATTCATAAATAAAATAACTGATGTTATTGAAGGAAACCATCCTGAAGATACGGTTTCTCTGTGTGTATAATATTGGTTTCTCGTTTAGATTTGAAAATCTTTTCCAACTATTCAGTTCATCGGTTACAAATTATAAATGTTTTCCACCAAACTTCTGGTTTTCTAAGAGAGTTTCTGCTAAATGACGTCCGTTTTCGTCTGAGGCTCAGCGCACACTCTTTGATGTATGATTGAAAGCAGCTATTTACTTGGCAAGTAGTAGCGTGTGTGTTGGATTGTAGTAGTAAACTGTCGTCTTTATGCGAAAACACTTTCTTAGAACACTAGTTTTACTAATTTTCCGAAAAATTTATGCTAATTTTTTTAAATTTTTATATGTGAGATGGACAATCTTGGAATTAATATGTGGAATTATAGTGGCCGTATCCAAAAAATATCATGATTAGAGGAAATGGTATAAGTAGTTCACAACTCTGCACCTGCCCAGTGTTGAAGTGGGAGTGAGCTCTAGCTTTATTGTATGATAGTAGCTATGTGTAGCTTTAATATTCATCATGTACTCTTAGATTTTTAGAGGGCTTGGGTTCACTCTAGTTTATAAGAATTTATATATCTTTGTTTTCAGAATTTGGTGGCTTTGGATCTGTGAGCGGAAAAATTGAGATAGAAATAAAAATCAACCATGAAGGAGAAGTAAATCGAGCTCGTTACATGCCCCAAAACCCATGTGTCATTGCAACTAAAACGCCTTCAAGCGATGTTCTTGTATTTGACTACACAAAGCATCCTTCAAAACCAGATCCAAATGGGGAATGCCATCCAGATTTAAGGTATACACTTCGGTATTTTCTATGGAATCTTTTCGGTCTACATATTCATTGCTTACCTATTCTATATTTAGCTTTAAGATCTTCATTTGTATATATTGTATAATAGAATATACATCTTGAATTAAAAAAAGAGAATTATAATTTTAACCAGTTTCCTTTATTTGCTTAAATTTATGTACAGATTTTTGATTATGCATGTAATGTATATCCTCTTATTCGATATAAATAAGTGAAGAGGTTATCTTAATGCTGAAGATGGCATTGTCTGAAATTAGTATCATATGTTTGATGTTTGATCTTCAATAACTACCATTGTAACTTCTTGTGCAATTTCAAACTAATCTATAATAAATGCGTTATCAGATTGAGAGGCCACCAAAAAGAAGGATATGGTTTATCATGGAATCCAAACCTCAACGGGTACCTTCTCAGTGCATCCGATGATCATACCATATGCTTATGGGATATCAATGCTACTCCCAAGGAGAATAGAATTATTGATGCAAAAACTATCTTCACTGGCCACACTGCTGTAGTTGAGGTAATTTATTTTCTCTTACTTTAGTTCTGTCGAATATTAAATGCTATTTATAGCTGTTTATCTCATCGTCATTCCATTACAGATATCCAAGCCTGAAATAATGATTATCGTTCAAATACCCGATTCCAGGGTACTTCACGAACCTGATTTCTCTGAGCATGATGAATTTCTACTTTTTCCCTCAGGCCCTGATCTTTCCAGTCTGGATATTTTATTAAAATTCTTTGTCTTCTGATACTTTAATTGGTTCCAAATTTAAAAAAAATGTATTAGTTCTTTTTAGTTATTCTATAAATAATATGTTCTAGTAAAAACTTTTCCCAAGTTTTTTTACTGCCTATTACATTAATGATGATGATAAATAATCAATAATTTATTAATACAATAAGTTTCGTCTCGTCTGTTGCAGCTTTACCAGCAGAAAATGGCCAAAATAAGTACTTGTGATTTGATTATATATTTTTCTGTTGTCAGGATGTTGCTTGGCATTTACTTCATGAGTCACTTTTCGGCTCAGTAGCTGACGATCAGAAGCTCATGATCTGGGATACCAGGTCCAATAATACGAGCAAACCATCTCACACTGTTGATGCTCACACAGCAGAAGTCAATTGTCTGTCATTTAATCCATACTCAGAATTCATCTTGGCTACTGGAAGTGCGGACAAAGTTAGTATTTCTCATTGGTTCAATCATCACATATAATTAGAATCGAACATACTTTATTGAATTTTTTAGTTTTTAGATTTTGTTGAATTTCATTTTGTAAATGTAATTCGATAAAAAGTCAATTAAAACAAATTAATTTCATGTAATAATGGGTTCAATTAATCTTTCCCTAGTTGAAACATCACGTTATCATTGATTTGTTTCTTCAAGTTATCTATGCAATTTGTAAATCAATTCATATTTTTGTGGGTTCTAAAACTGAAATAAGGTTGGCAACACTTGAAGTTAACACTTGCACTTTATTTACACTAATTTCTCTTGAAAGACACACTGATTAAGAAAGAAGCACATCAATAACTGTTAAGCTAATACTGAATTTTGTTATCTCTGTACAAAAAAATGATTACTAATTAAGAATGGGCCGATCAAAAATTAAATAAAAACTAACAAAAAAAAAAACTACAAAGAAGTAAAACGAAATGTCAAAAAGAACAGTTGAACACTTAAAAAACACAGTCAGTTGCGGTATTTGACTGTATACACAATTCAACTGTACTGGATATGAACACTGTCAATCAACAGTACTGGATATATATATATATATATTTCCAACTGCACTGGATAATATCCACTGTCTATCAACTGCACTTGATAATAAACACTGTCGATCCACTGCACTGGATATATTCTGTCATACGGTCTGTCATGCGAGCATGTACTTTGAAGAGATCAAACAACAAACTGAACTGAAACTTGCTTACGTGGACTTCTTATATTATATAGTGTTTCAAGGTAATCCAGTAAGTACTGGAAGCCGCTAGAACAATGTAGATGTTTCGGGAAGGCCGTTGAAGGTCATCAAAGACACGAGAACCAAATCCAGAACATTTTGCAAGATTCTCATCGAGTGCAAAATTGCGAGAGATGCAGATATAGCAGTTGGCAGTGAGAGGGAAATTCAAGGAGAGTAAGTCAACGAAGACTCAATTTACAATCTCTTAGGCCGGCCATTCACTATCAGGTACACCTGATCAGGTACGCATGATCAGTTACCCGATCAGGTGTACATGATAGTGTGTGGCGGGAATAACTAGCCTTTCAGGCGACCTGAAAGCGACCTGACAACTGATGAATATTCGATCAGTTCGCCTGACAGTTCGAGCAGACTTGATGTGTGTATGGCAGAAACCTGATCAGGTCTCAGTTCTACTGTCTTTTTGGCGAGAATAGTTCAAATTTTGAGTTCAAAACTTTTTAAACTTGATGTTCATACGCATTATGTTGATAAATATTATTTATGCTGATAAACATTATTTAATTTTGATTAGAGTGAGTTTGGGTTGTCGGTGACTGTCGATCAGTGGTGTACTTTCCTGTTGTAAAAGTTTGCATTAGGTGGGTCAGAAGGGAAATGTTTAAAACCTTTGTAGCCTTGTGCCTCCTGATAACAATTATTACGTTTTTAAGGACAGATATATCACTTGAAATTAATTAATCGATAATAAAAATATTGAATATTAACTGTTGATTGTAATTTTGTTTTTGGAGGATGAAGCCCACATAGATCTGAGACCTGTGCGTGGGTAATGAGTTGGATGATTGGGATTGATGAGCTGGACCTACAGTTTTAGGTGGGTTCCGAACCACCGGGAAGTGATTTTACTGCAGAGAACAGTGTCTTTTTTGCAGGCCAATCTTTTTGGTCACCCTTACAAAGAGTGCCTAGGAGAACGCAGCTAATCTCTGAACAGATACCTGCTATGGCTCATGGCTATCACTTCCCTAATTTAATGACTTGCAGTCAGTTTTAAGTTGTGAATATGTATAATAATTGTACTCACACTTGGCCGAACGTTTTCGAGTTATGGAAACTCATCTTCAAGGCATCCTATATCAGCGATGTTGGTTTGTTGGTTAGAAGAATTGTGGTTTTTGTATAATAAAACACAATTTTATACAAAAACCACAATTCTTCTAACCAACATCGCCGATCTAGGATGCCTTGAAGATGAGTTTCCATAACTCGAAAACGTTCGGCCAAGTGTGAGTACAATTGTTATGTATTCACAAATTAAAACTAACTGCAAGTCGTTAATTTTACAATGTAAAGTTAATATTAACAACGCAGATCGTTATGGAACAAGAAATCCAAGAATATTAAATAATCAATATTTATGGGTAAATTTATTTCTCCTCCGCAACCATTCCTTACACCATTGTTTGCGTTTATTCCAACTGTTTTTATGTTTTACAAAAACTACACAAAATAAGGAGAGAAGCAGATCATCTTCTGTAGAATCCATGTTGAACTGAAAAACTTGACAGGGTATACATGAAGAGTGTGTGTGCTCATCAGGTATCAGGTACACCTGATCAGGTGAGCTGATCATGCGTACCTGATCAGGTGTACCTGATAGTGAATGGCCGGCCTTACAAAACACGTACGTTGATCAATGGAGCAATGTATATAGAACGAGTGGCGCAGACAACAGCTTGTTTTGCATTATATTATGCAAAAAGCATGTATTTCTTATTTTTTCTATGATGCGTCTTTAACACAAAATTCGAATAAAATTAATTGCGATTCAATTATTGAGGACCTGTACTCTATGACAGAATTACTAAAGAAAGTTTTTTTTTCAGACTGTTGCTCTATGGGATTTGAGAAATTTGAAACTGAAATTGCATTCATTCGAATCTCATAAGGATGAAATTTTCCAGGCAAGTACTGAATGTTGAAATCAAGTAAATTTTGAAGAAATTATTTTAAACCTTGTTCTTCTTTTATACTTTAGTCAAAAATCTTGGGTAGGTAGTATAAAAGTGCCTATTAATAGTTTGGTTCGATGCTCAATCTATCTGAACATTCCTGCAAATTTATAATTAAACCTCTAATCAAATTATTGCGCTATTCAACCATGAACTGGTTCCGAATGTATCATATTTTTGTTTAGGTAAGTTACTGAACTGAATAAGACTGATGTTGTCCAAACCACATACACGAGAGACTATAGTTTCGACTGTTACATCATATTCAATCTCATTAAACTAAAACTATGATGCCAAGTAGGCGAATATAATATACTCTTTCAAGACAAGTTCTATTTTTATTTTATTTTTTAGATTACGTTTTGGAGACTCCAGTTAAAGAGTATAAGCCAAGTCAGATCTACAATTATACTCTTATACACTAGTTACCATAATTACTATATCAATTTGTTTGGGTGAGGCTCAATTTTGATGTGAAAGGAACTCTTGTACACTATAAAGAGCTTTATCATCTAAATATTTTTTCAATTGGTTAGTAGACTGGAAGCATCTCTTAGGTTGAACTCTATTATGGAGGTCTGTCATTGGCTGATACGAGGCACGTCCTTTAGTAACAAGAATTAGCAATACGATAAAGAATGATAACCACGTAGTAAACAGGTAATACATCAATGAATAAACGCAAAGGGTCAATAGCTCAATCAAAGACAAACCGATAGTTCAACATTTAAAATTCAATTTTGCTATGCTAACCTTTAATAATTATAGGTTCAATGGTCGCCACATAATGAAACAATCTTGGCATCGAGTGGAACAGATCGCAGACTTCATGTGTGGGATCTGAGCAAAATCGGCGAGGAACAGTCCAGCGAAGACGCTGAAGATGGCCCACCTGAACTCTTGGTAATTATCAATTTGATATTGAAAAAATGCATGTATTGCATCTACTTCGACATAAATATCTACTGTATTATACTTTCGATATAATACTGTAGACATTATATTATACTTTCGATACTGTATTATACTGTAGACATGTATTGCATCTACTTCGACAACTTTTAAATATGCAAAATATGAATCTTGTTAAATTGTAGAATTCAGAAAATTAAACATACAGAATATTGAACTTGTATTTATTAACTCGTTATGAAGACTGAACTAAAAAACAAACTCCAAAATAATGATTATCTGAACATACGCTGATTTGAAATCATATGTTAACACCTCCTCCGCTATTTACTGTGTTGTGGTTTCTTTTAAGTAAAATAAACTAATGAAAAATAAGACGAAATTGTCACAACCACATTTATTAAAACTTCGAGAAACTAGTTTCGGTTGTTACACCAGTATCAATCTCAATCAAACTGAAAAACTGAAGTACAGAGAAGCCTTATATATACTATACATGAAATGATACTATTGGCTAAGAGGGAAAGAGGCTGACCTTAATCGGACGTTGTGATTGGTTGTCAAGTCACGCCCCCTGGTGGGAGGAGTAACAAGCAAAAATACGAGTCAAATCAATAACTAAACAATGTGAACATCAAGAAAGTAACAAAAAATTTGTAATAAGGCTAGAATTTAATCAAATTAAAATTAAATTTTTTTTTTTTAAATTAGAAGCTCACTGAAATGCAATCAAGGTCAACTGAGAAATACACATAAGAATTGCTTTTTAAAAATAGGCTGGAATTATAATGAAACCAAGTTAGTTGTATTGAATTGGTCAAAATAAATTTGGTCATTTAAATTAGTTACGGAATCGTTTTTTACCAACTTAGTTATCTCCAAAGCTTCAAAAATGTTCAATTGTCTGCCTTTGCCAATCAAATGCAGAGATTCAACATTTTCTTCAGCCTTGAACTTGTGTCCATTATTAATGAGATGTTCTGCAAAATTTGAATCTCCATTTTGGGTTTTCCAATCCCTGATATGTTCATTTACTCTACATTTGAAACTTCTACCAGTCTGACCCACATAACAAGCATTACAATCACCGCAATTCAATTTATAAACCCCACTTTTATCCCAGATATCAATTTTGTCTTTACTACACCCAAATAAGCTCTTTAAAATTGGTTTGGTTTGAAAAGCTACATCAAAACCGTTCTTTCTCAGTTGTTTTCCTAATTTATCAGAAACTGGGCCAAGGTAAGGCACCGTTATCCATGACCTTTCCCCAGTTTCCGTTACAGCAATGCTAGTACTTACTGCTAGTCTCCTATTTATTTTATTTAACATTTTATTGACAATGATTTCCTCATATCCATTTGTAATAGCTATCTGTTTAATCGTACTAATCTCTTTTTCAAAGTGATGATTGCTCATTGGAATGGTTAAAGCTCTATAAATCATACTATTGAAGGCTGCAAGTTTGTGTGATATTGGGTGACATGAGTGATGAGGTATGATTACATCGGTATGAGTTACTTTTCTAAAAATAGAGAAATTGTGGGTTCCTGTGCTATGGTCAATTCTTAAATCTAGAAAATTTAAAACCCTATTCTCTTCTAACTCTATGGTGAATTTAATCTTATGGTGTAAACGATTCAAATAGCTAAGGAAATTATCTAATTGTCTATTACTACCCTTCCACAAACAAATAATATCATCTACATATCTGTACCAATAAGCAATCCTATTCTTAAAATTATTATTTTCAAAAATTCTATGTTCAAGGCTATCCATAAATAATTCAGCTAGTAGTGGTGAAAGGGGTGAACCCATCGCTAACCCATCTTTCTGTTCATAAAATTTATTGTCAAACTTGAAATAGTTATATTCAGTACATAACTTCATCAATCCTAACAACTCAGTTCTAATAATAGGATCATTAATTGTAGTTTCCATGATCTCTTCAGCTCTGTTAAGACTTTCTTCAATTGGTATATTTGTAAAGAGATGAGTTACATCAAAAGAAACAAGTTTATAAGATGAATGAACAGGAATATTTTTGATTTTATTGACTAACTCCAATGAATTTTTTATTCCAAATTTGGGTTGGAATCCCGTTAACGATCTGAAGCTACTGTTGAGTTTGTGGGCCAATTTCGAACATGGAGAATTAATAAATGACACTACTGGTCTTATCGGAATATTATTCTTGTGAAGTTTGGGCTGACCAAACAATCTGGGTGGGTATGGGTTCATAACTGTTAAATATTTGATTTCCTGTTTATCAATTAACTTTGTGATACCTGCCAGCTTACTTTCAACTAATTTATTAATGTTGTTGGTTGGATTGGAGTTAATCTCAATGAAATTATTATCTGAAATGAATTCGTTACCTTTACCTATGTATTCAGTTGTATCAACGTTGATACGTACAGAGGACATCGTGAAGAAGATTAAGAAGAAAGTCAAAGACAACGATTTGATCATAGTCAAAGCAGACAAAGGAGGCACCACGGTTATATTAGAGAAAACTGAATACATAGGTAAAGTTAACGAATTCATTTCAGATAATAATTTCATTGAGATTAACTCCAATCCAACCAACAACATTAATAAATTAGTTAAAAGTAAGCTGGCAGGTATCACAAAGTTAATTGATAAACAGGAAATCAAATATTTAACAGTTATGAACCCATACCCACCCAGATTATTTGGTCAGCCCAAACTTCACAAGAATAATATTCCGATAAGACCAGTAGTGTCATTTATTAATTCTCCATGTTCGAAATTGGCCCACAAACTCAACAGTAGCTTCAGATCGTTAACGGGATTCCAACCTAAATTTGGAATCAAAAATTCATTGGAGTTGGTCAATAAAATCAAAAATATTCCTGTTCATTCATCTTATAAACTTGTTTCTTTTGATGTAACTAATCTCTTTACAAATATACCAATTGAAGAAAGTCTTAACAGAGCTGAAGAGATCATGGAAACTACAATTAATGATCCTATTATTAGAACTGAGTTGTTAGGATTGATGAAGTTATGTACTGAATATAACTATTTCAAGTTTGACAATAAATTTTATGAACAGAAAGATGGGTTAGCGATGGGTTCACCCCTTTCACCACTACTAGCTGAATTATTTATGGATAGCCTTGAACATAGAATTTTTGAAAATAATAATTTTAAGAATAGGATTGCTTATTGGTACAGATATGTAGATGATATTATTTGTTTGTGGAAGGGTAGTAATAGACAATTAGATAATTTCCTTAGCTATTTGAATCGTTTACACCATAAGATTAAATTCACCATAGAGTTAGAAGAGAATAGGGTTTTAAATTTTCTAGATTTAAGAATTGACCATAGCACAGGAACCCACAATTTCTCTATTTTTAGAAAAGTAACTCATACCGATGTAATCATACCTCATCACTCATGTCACCCAATATCACACAAACTTGCAGCCTTCAATAGTATGATTTATAGAGCTTTAACCATTCCAATGAGCAATCATCACTTTGAAAAAGAGATTAGTACGATTAAACAGATAGCTATTACAAATGGATATGAGGAAATCATTGTCAATAAAATGTTAAATAAAATAAATAGGTGACTAGCAGTAAGTACTAGCATTGCTGTAACGGAAACTGGGGAAAGGTCATGGATAACGGTGCCTTACCTTGGCCCAGTTTCTGATAAATTAGGAAAACAACTGAGAAAGAACGGTTTTGATGTAGCTTTTCAAACCAAACCAATTTTAAAGAGCTTATTTGGGTGTAGTAAAGACAAAATTGATATCTGGGATAAAAGTGGGGTTTATAAATTGAATTGCGGTGATTGTAATGCTTGTTATGTGGGTCAGACTGGTAGAAGTTTCAAATGTAGAGTAAATGAACATATCAGGGATTGGAAAACCCAAAATGGAGATTCAAATTTTGCAGAACATCTCATTAATAATGGACACAAGTTCAAGGCTGAAGAAAATGTTGAATCTCTGCATTTGATTGGCAAAGGCAGACAATTGAACATTTTAGAAGCTTTGGAGATAACTAAGTTGGTAAAAAACGATTCCATAACTAATTTAAATGACCAAATTTATTTTAACCAATTCAATACAACTAACTTGGTTTCATTATAATTCCAGCCTATTTTTAAAAAGCAATTCTTATGTGTATTTCTCAGTTGACCTTGATTGCATTTCAGTGAGCTTCTAATTTTTAAAAGAATTTTTAATTTTAATTTGATTAAATTCTAGCCTTATTACAAATTTTTTGTTACTTTCTTGATGTTCACATTGTTTAGTTATTGATTTGACTCGTATTTTTGCTTGTTACTCCTCCCACCAGGGGGCGTGACTTGACAACCAATCACAACGTCCGATTAAGGTCAGCCTCTTTCCCTCTTAGCCAATAGTATCATTTCATGTATAGTATATATAAGGCTTCTCTGTACTTCAGTTTTTCAGTTTGATTGAGATTGATACTGGTGTAACAACCGAAACTAGTTTCTCGAAGTTTTAATAAATGTGGTTGTGACAATTTCGCCTTATTTTTCATTATGGATACCTTCCACAATATCACCTTCGCCATTACTAAGAAAGGTAAAATAAACTAATCGATATGTCTTCTTATGATGCAGCTATCATCCAGATGAGTTATATATATAGATATGTCCTTGTTTTGCAGTTAGATGGCCTAAAGACCATTTCGTTGATCCGTTGGTGTACTCACGAGCCTGTACCTTGAGATTTCTATTGATTCCTACTTGGGGTCTTTTTTTTATTTGTCTTTGTTTTATTGTTTGAACGATTATAGAAAGGTTCGTTCTGATACTCCTCCTAAACATTAGATGATATGCTGATGTTCCAGTAGCATTAGGCGATTGTCTGAGTTGCATCAGAAGTTTCTGTATTTTACTTTGTAGTGTTCCCTTCTACAATCCAATTTATATAGGTACTTTATTTAAAAATATAACCTTTTTGTACACAAGAGATTATAATTATTTTGTTCTAGTACTTATAATCTCTTTAAATCTAATAATAATAATGATAATAAATAATCTCTTTTGTTCTAGTTCTAGCTATACAAAGTAAATAGAATGTTTATTGTACAACCACTATTGTTGTTTCCAGGCTAAGGCATATTGTAACTCAAAAGAATTATTGCAATCATTCAAAAATTAATACTATTCCAACTTACTTGAAAAAAAAAACTTTAGATAGTTTGATAGATAGCATAAACTCTAGATAGTAGAAACAACGTAGATTAAGAGAAATTCGAAAGTAATAAGACTCAACTTACAATCTATTTTGAATTTAATTTTAATTGAATCTAAAATGAAATTGTTATTTTGAATGGAATTGATAATAATCTTTAGTTATAGAGAATAGGGAATTCTAATAGGAAGTGGTAGAAAAGTATAGAAATATAAAGAGGCATAAGAATACGGTATCAAAGCATGAAATGATAGTTGAGTGCACAAAGAGACCTTTCAAAAATTGAGTACGCCATACTATTTTTCAAGAAAATGTAGGTTTTAATGGAGGGACACATGCCCACATGCTTTGCCTCATTGAGCCTGAATAATTTATTAACTGCATTTCTTCTAAATTTCTTAAAGCATTTTCTTTCAATAATTCATAACGGGCAATGTTTCCAGCTTGTGCTGTATTATTCATGCAACTTGGCAGCGTGTAGAATATGAGAGGACGTGCTTCACCATTATCAGACTGCTGCCAAAACTGCATGAAAACTACAGAACAGTTGCCTCGTACATCATTAACATTGATAAGATATTCTGCTTTTTGAACAAGCTGCTTTACAATCTGGAGGAAACATTCTACAATAACAAATTTATTATTCCATAAAATTTCATTAGAAATTATGTTTTTATATAATGTACTAATGTTTATAATAGTGTATATAATCTTTATATAATTATGTTTGTGATTAATGCTTTTCTTGTGCAGTTCATTCATGGTGGACACACAGCAAAAATATCAGACTTTTCATGGAATCCCAATGAGCCGTGGGTGATCTGCTCCGTATCCGAAGATAATATTATGCAGGTAAGACAATTATTTTATTTTATAGGTAATAATAATTTTAGTGATAGATAATGTTCAAGTATATTCCACAAATAAAGCTTAATTTCATGTTTACAAAAGTAACCAACATAATACCCTATGTAGACGCTATAGCTATTGATAGTAGCCAGGATCATGGTCAAACGTGTCGACCAGTGAATAGAGATAAATGTGGCATTACCAACTCTGTGTTGAATTAGTTGATGCCGTTTAAATCATTCTGGAAGTGGACTTTTTTGTATAAAGAACTCCATACTCACTCACGAATCAGTACTTACTCATAGTAGGAGTGTTTTAACTTTTCCATCAGTATATTTTATTGTAACATTAAGAGACGAAATGGGTTTGAACATTGCCTTGAAGGTTCTCTAACCTTTGAATTCGCTCAAGTTTATTGACTTATCGAAATTTGAATGTAGGAGAACATATCTTGAGGTCTTTATACACAATTGGGTATTATATGGTTCTCAATTTTTTAGATAGCAAACAATTGGGTATTATAATATGATTCTCATGTTTATTAATGACAAATAGAATAAAAAGTAAAAACCAGTAGAATAAAAGGCATTTTTATTTGGCATTGACTATTGGTTGGAGAGCATGCAGCAGCATCCGCTGACGTCGCTCTAACTAGTGGCAAAGGAAAGTTCTGTTTTCTTTCTTTAATCAAGGGCACAATTATTACAAGCATTCGACTGAAGGAGAAATTCAACTGTGATGAATCATGCCTATCTGTGAAACTAAGAAAATATGCAGTATTTGTTTTCCGATACAATCTTTGTTTCATTACTCACGTAATGTTCAGTTCAATTTTTAAAATTTCAACTAATTTGTTGTACATTTTAATATCGTCAATAGTAATAATTTGTTATTTACAGGAAAATTTTCAAAGATCAATTTTGGGATTAGAATTGATTGCCAGAAATATTATTACAAGTAATTTGTAAAACATACAAAAATTTATTCAATAATAATGCGTATGGTGTAGAACGTAAAACATTTCCTTCTCGGCACTGCCAACAATATTTTTCAAATATCACTTGCAACCTTATAGAGCTATCCATAATTTTATCATTAATGAAATAAGATTTAATTTCTTTTAATTCTTCAAACAATATAATCCATTATAAACTTGAGACTAATAAATTAATACTTGAAAAGTTGGTCTATTGACCTGGCTGGGCGCAGGGTTTTTGGTCATAATTTTTTTTTTCGAAGTTTATTGTATTGGATATTATCAAGGTATTGAAATGTTGACTATTGCCATGAGAAATTATTTTTTCATCAAATATTTCATGGAATATTGGAGTTCAAAGTTGAAATTTTTCGGTTTTGGGGGCAATTGAACTCACCTACGAGTTATATTAAACATTTGATAATTTTTTTATAACTGAGAGACACCTTGGGGAAAAGAATGACACATTTTTTATTTCAATTTAACAATTGGTATTTTTTCAAAACAAAAAAGTATGAGAGAAAAAGAGGAATATAAGTCATTTTGCAAAATAGCTAGATACCATATTCGGAAAGACATTCAACAATATGAAGACAACCTAATAAAGGGCATCTTAGAAACAGATGGTTCAATGAAAAAGTTGAAGAGAGGGCTCTCGACTGGTGTGCAGTGGAATATTGGCTTGAAGGACAAAAAAGGCTACATAGATAGGAAAAGAGAAGGAGTTCTTGATAAAGCAACAAAATATTATGAACAATTGTTTAAAAGTTCTAGTAGCATGGAAGCATATGAGCATATTACATTAACAACAGGAAGAATGCCCCAATTTCAAGAAACAGAACTGCAAAAAATTATTAAAGCATCAAAAAACAACAAAATGGCTGGCACTGATAAAATAACAAATAAAATGATGAAAAGTGTTTCACCAGTCATCATAAGAGGTGACATTCTATATAACATAACATAACATTCATTCAGAATGTTATAACATAACATTCTATTATTTAAGAAAGGTGATGTATATGATATAAACAACTACCGTCCAATAAGTATCGTGTCATGTATAGGGAAGATGTTCATGAAGGCACTGTCAGACCGTATTCAGCCAAATCTGGTAGCTCATCAACCAATTGAACAAGCAGGATTCAGAAGAGGATTTTCAACAATGGACAACTTACATGTTATAAATCAGCTGATTGAAAAATGTTCTGAATGTCAAATGAACATTTATTTAGCTTTTGTGGATTACAGAAAAGCTTTTGACAGCCTGAACCACAGCTTCTTATTCGAGTCACTCCACAATCAAGGTGTACCTGAAATTTATATTAATATATTAAAACGCTATTATCAGAACAGTACTGCAAGAATACGTCTTGAGAAGCCAGGAAAGTGTTTCAAATTAGGAAGAGGTGTTAAGCATTTATCGCCGATTTTCTTCAACGCGGCTCTCCAAGAGGTTCTAAAGCAGCTGAAATGAGAAAGGTGTGGTATTTCAATTGAAGGTGAATATTTAAGTCACCTCCGCTTTGCTGATGACGTGGTTCTAATAGCAAGGTCACATCAAGAGCTTCAAAATAGGCTAGCAGATCTTTCTAGGGTGAGCAAGAATGCTGGGCTCGAAATAAATCCTGAGAAAACGAATATCATGTCTAACTCAGGCCAGGAAGCAATCGAGCTAAATGGGAAGATTCTGAATTGGGTACAAGAGGTGGTGTACCTTGGTCAATGTTTTTCCTTTAATGGAAGAGAAGAGAAGGAGATTGAACGTCGCTGTGCAGCTGCTTGGAGGAAATATTGGTCATTGAAATGCATCATGAAAAACAAGGACATCAGCATTACATCCAAAACTAAACTGCTGATATCATGTGTATTTCCATGCCTCATATATGGTGCACAGACATGGGCCACCATATCAAGCATTATGTTGGCAATTCAAAGAACCCAAACAGCCATGGAAAGAAGCATTCTGAATTTAAACAAGACACAACGAGTCCGAAATTCAACTGTAAAAAACATAGTCAAACTGGAAGATGTGACCAAAACCATAAGGCAATTGAAATGGAATTGGGCAGGCCACATAGCAAGACTACAGGACAAGAGATGGACAAAGAAAGTGACTGCATGGGAGCCTACATGGAGAAAGAGGAACGTCGGCAGACCAAAAGCGAGGTGGAAGGATGACATCGTCAGGGTCGCTGGAAATAATTGGATGGTAGCAGCTAGAGATCGTCAGAGATGGCAGAACCTGGGGGAGGCCTACGCTCGGTAACGGGTCTAGTTTCCAAAACCAAAAAAAAATCAATCGAATTTGGATTTAGATTATAATTATTATTTTTCAATTACTGTATATATAAGAGTTATGTAATCACTAATTCAATCAATGTAAGTTTTGGAACAAATAAAGGCTTTATTTATTATTATTATTATTATTATTATTATTTCAAAATAATTTAAAAAAAAAACTGAAATTTTTCGCATGTTCTAAAAAATTTATTTTGAGAAATCGAATTGTTTGAATGGAATGAAAAATATGTCATTTTATTCCTTAATGAGTATTTCATTTGAAAAAAAAATTATCAAAAGTTTAAAATAACTTGTACCCAAAATCAATTGCCCCCAAAAACCGAAAAATTTCAACTTTTAACTCCTATATTCCATAAAATATTTGATGAAAAAAATAATTTCTCATGGCAATAGTCAACATTTATAATAGTCAACAATACCTTAATAATATCCAATATAATAAAACTTCGAAAAAAAAATTATAACCAAAAACCCTGCGCACAGCCTTAAAGCCGTGACAATTGCAACATAAATCCACCAATTATAAATATATGAGACTTCTTACTATTGTTCTTTTTAGGTTTGGCAGATGGCTGAGAATATCTACAATGATGAAGAGCCGGAAACCCCAGCTTCTGAGCTTGAACCTGGTGCATCATAAATATTAAGGTTGTAGCATTTATACGTTGAATTGATTCTTTGATGAGACGCTCGTTCCTTTTATCTGTATGTTTGTATAAGTATTAAGTCACATGCATTAAATGTATCTGCATTACCGCTCCTATCCTTGACTCAGTTCGGGTTCATTCAGCACTGTGATGAGTAATTCTGTCGATGGTATTTCAGTTTTAAATCTCGCTTTCAAAAATATTATGTTTTTATTTCAATTTTGAATTAAATCTTTGTAGTTTAATGATTGTAACGGCTCAATCGATTTTGTTTTACTTCATTTTCCTTTTTCAATGTAACTTCACTTGAGCTTTTCTTTAAAGCAAAATAAATTTGTACATGAAAATTTGTACAAAATAAACATGTATCGAACATGATTCCAGTATATTTGTAAGAGAACACAGCTTAAGATGTGCAATTCGAACGGATTCATATTAGAAGCTTGAAAGCAAAGAGCAGTGGTTCCCAACCTTTTTTGGCCCATCGCCCCCTCACAAGAAATTACAAACTTCCATCGCCCCCTTCATTTTCTATACCCATCGTTATTCCTATTTATTATCCAAATTTTACTTGTATGAAGTAATTAATTAATGTTAATTGATGAACATTTATTGAAGTGTAATTAATTAAATATTAATGTAGTAAGTTTGTGACTTGAATCAAATACTTTGTGACTAATTTTTAAATGAGTATACAAATAATAGAAAACGAATGTTTTTATTCATCCCTGTTATTTCTTATTGACTCCAAGTACAAATGTTAATTCAACTTATAAGAATAATTTTCAAGTAGATATAAAAAATCACAGAATGACGTTACGGCCGTTTTGCCTGGGTTAACAAGCATTATCAGACTGAATTGGGACACTGATTCAAGGTTTGATTTGAGGGTTCATCATGTCAATCCGTGATTTTTAATTTCTACTTGAAAGTTATTCTTAGGCCTATATGTTAAATATTGTGAAGAAGAAACAAGACCGATATTCAACATTGAAATATTAATTGTTGATTTTATTTATTCGGTTATTGCAAAGAAGGAGTTATTTTTCAATTAAAGAGATACGCAAGTGGAATTGTATTTTTTCTGTAACTCAAGTTCAAAGAATTTGAAAACTCACTTGTTCAATGGCTGCCTTGTGCTTGATGGATGTGCTTGTGTTTGAATGGCCGGCTTAATATTGGTCAGGTTCATTCGCTTTAAGACAAATGTCCAACCTATTTCTTTGTTTCGTGACGAGCTGAACAACAGAACTGAATCCTTTTTCAACTAAATATTTTGATGGGAAGGAGATGACAAATGGCTCATCCTTTTTCCGCAGTAGAGGATAAGTTTCCATTAGCTTGGAATAACAAGTTTTTTTATAAACCCTCATCGCCCCCTCAGAATTTAAAATCGCTCCCATTGGGGCGATCGCCCCCAGGTTGGGAACCACTGGCATAGAGCTTAATGTATGTTTAAAATCCGTAGAGAAATTTTAAATCGATACTTTTGACGGATGTTTGCACAGTGGTGCATCCAATACCCGCTGAAGATCTTTGTCGTATCAAACACACACTGGAATGGCGCACTTTTGACGGATACTTTGACGGAACAGTGTGAAGCCGCCATTCCCCACAGCATGTTTTTGATTTGCGATGGTGATTATCATAGAGTACTGACTGCTCTGTGCGAGCACTTGAAGAATAACACACTATGACAGAAAAAATACTAACGCGGTCTTTTATGTTTAATTAATACAAGTTTATTACGTAACTCACTTTGAAGATCCAATAGGTCATCACAATAGAAGACTACGGTGGTTTCCAATCATTGTATTATTCTAGGTCAGGGGTCTCCAAACTACGGCCCGCCAAAATGAACAATTCGGCCCGCAACAGCTAAGCCTCAAATGACACCCGTCGGAATCAAAAAATATTTTGAAACCAAAATGTTTTCAGCAGGTTTCCCTTGCTGAAATTCTTTGAATGTGGAAGAACTTATTTATAAGAGTTTGAGGAAATCGTAGCTAACATGTTACTGTTTTAAGTTACATATCCTGTTACTTTGACAAAGTTAAGGCTACGTGGTTGTCAAAAAGTGTTCATAGCAACAGGGTTTAGTGCGAAAATATGGTGCGACAAAGAGGATAAACGATTGCATTGTTCGCAATAAATAATGGTTCCAAACTGATGCAGTTATTTTCATAGATGAATGGAATATCAATTAATACATGGAGCATTAAAAAATAGCCATTGAAAATGTATTTTTGTGAGACATCTTTGGTACATATTTGCTACCTCTAGGGCTGCAATCGCTCGATCGGTCATATTAGTATGCAGTGTTTCGCACAGTTAGATCCAGCTTGCTATTTTATCAATTGAAAACAGAACTTGATGAAGTTTTTGGCTATTGGGGTTTACAAAATTTTCCCTCTAGAATTAAATTTTTAACGGTTTTTTTTTCAGAAAAAAAACTTGGTTTATTGTAAATCTAACCAAGGTAGCCCACTTCAAACTTGAAAAACGTCTTTTCTGGGCCACTTTTGCATATTCTGTTGAATATCTAAAAAAATTACTGTAGTTACCGACCTCTTCTTTTATTCAATTTTACAGCTAATCCTACGAATAAAACCTGACCAATTTCCCAATAAAAAGGCACCACAAATTTCTGAATGAATAAACTGATTGGGATAACCGCTAACCTCCGCCATCTTTAACTCTAATGAAGCATTTTCGGACCAATGTTCATATGGATTTTTTATTATTACTGGTGATCATAACAAGTGTTGATAAAACTACATGAAACACCCTGTGCATGTAGTAGAATGTTTATAATATTTAAATCATATCATTATGTCGTCGATATGTAATTCAATTATAAAATTTAGCAAATGTGTGCTCGCTCAGGCATCGTACTCGACAACTACTCTAGAAATTGGATGATAAAAATATAGATGATATGGTTCTGGCCCTCGGAGCTTACTGGAGTAGTTATTTTGCCCCAGAGACTGAAAAGTTTGGAGACCCCTGTTCTAGGTGAATGATTTAGTATTGTTATTTTGTACAGTGTTGAAATATTTTTCAATGGAATTATTGATACAGTTTTCGTAAAGTTTTTTTTTAAATTTTGTTAATTTATTGTCATCCTTCATCTTTAATATCAAGAAAGTGAACAGCTACATATTCGTTTAATTCTATAAAAGTATAGAAGTTCATGTCCGCTGTGAAACGAACTTCTTAATCTGATTACGAAACGAACATCTAAATAGTGATTTTATACAATATTCATAGCAAAGCTTCTCATAATTAATTACCTCTCTGAAACTATATTTTTTGTAGATTATCAATTTTGTTGCACACAGCGAAGTGTAACAATGCTTTCGACGGTTTTCTATTTTATTCGTGAATAATGTACTTCAACATTTCATGATTCTGACCCATTATCTTCATTAAATTGTTTCTTCAAATTAGTCCAACATTTAAAGTAGTCTTGGTCCAATTTCTGGCAGATATTTTCTCCCCATTTAGTGACTGATAAGCTTAGTGAACTCTCGAACATAAATGCCTGGAAACATAAGACATTCCTAATTAGGGTTATGTTTTGGTTTCCTTATAGTTATGTCTACATTTTATTCTACTCTAAACATCATTTAATTCTATAAACATTTTTAATATATAGCAAGGTATAAAAATTTAGTTTCTAATTTTTTTCGGAGGATGAAGCCCACATTGGTCGGAGACCTGTGCGTTTGTAATGAATTGGATGATGGTGATTGATGAGTTGGACCTACAGTTTTAGGTGGGTTCCGAACCACCGGCAAATTAATTAATATTAATAATCACACAAACTAATCCAATTAATGAATTTACTTACAACTACATTGCCTTGGACCATTGGTTATTAATGATTCGATGCACACAGTGACTTCATTGCTCCTTAAATTAATATAATTATTCATATCGTGGTATCAAAACAAGAAAGAAGTGTGTTATGAGAAAAAAAATAAAGTAAAAGTTGAGTTATAACAGTAAAGTAAAAGGATAAAGTAGTAGGCCTACACACCATTGTTCCGTCAGCAACCCTACAAGGTTGTAATTGTGCTTCTGAAGCTGCTTTAAAGCAATCAGCATCTGGACCATGAGGAGTCATCATAGAATGAAGAGAAGCTCCACCGGGCATGAAACCGTCTTCTTTAGCTTCATATTTGCCAGTTATAAGTCCCATAAATTCACTCATGCAATTCCCTATAAGAAACATTGCATTTCAGACTATTATTGACATATAAAATATTATTTAAGAATGACAGCATGACCTCTTGCAGAGGTCTTAGTAAAATAGACTTGAAATTAGTGCCAAAATTATAAAAATATTTTCGATATGAATCTAACAACAGTTTATGTGTTCTACCTGGGGCAGTCACCACTCTCCCGTTTACCCGGCTACGAATTGCTGAAAAGCAAGCTTCACATTGAAACTTGACTCAGTTATCAACAACATAAATTTAAAATAATTAGACTGTTAGTTGAATGTAATGCATATCCCAATAATATATGACTTGTGTTTATATCGTTATAGTGTTGATGATTGAGTGTAGATGCTTCAGTTGGATCCAGTCAAAGCGTTTAAAACCTAAAAGCTGGGTCTGTCTGAAAACTAATATAGCGTGATTACTTGTCCTGCAGTTCTGCTGCTGATGAGGAATGCAGGACTGCAGCTGCATTATTGCGGCATAGTAGTTATCAGGTTATAGTGAGATAGATTGCGGTTGCTTTCCTCACCGAGCTAACAAAGTCATATTAGTATGCCAAGCACACTCAAACAAACTCAGAAGTCCGTTTAAACAATAAATGTCTCTTAATTGTAAATTTTCAGTAGGCCTACGACAGAAACACGATCTTGATAGTATTCATTTTGTGTATTGCCATTCCTGTTGCTTCCAAACGGTTTAGATAATGTATACAAATTTTCCGTAAAGAATTACTAAATGAAAATATAAATCTTCTTTCGACGCACTATTTGAGTATTTTGTCTGTAATTTTTGATATCTCAAATATAAAAATTGTTACTCTCATGATGCCTTCTGCAGTATATATTGTTGCGAATAATGCTTTGCTTCTTTAAATGACACACTCATCTTGTACCAATTAATAGTCTCTTCCAGGATATTAACATTCTTATTCCTACTGCAATTAACTTTTGAATCATTGAACATTATAAATCGTGATTGTTGGCATTCTTCATAATTTGAACTGAATAATGTGTCGGAATTGATTTATTGTTTCTCTTATTTAACATGTACCTCTTTAACCTTTTTTTGAGGATGAAGCCCACATAGGTGTGAGACCTGTGCGTGGGTAATGATTTGGATGATGGTGATTGATGAGTTGCACCTACAGTTTTAGGTGGGTTCCGAACCACCGAGCCACCTCATTACCTTCTTGCAATGGAGCACTAACGAAGCAATTCACGTTTATATATTTTCAACTTGAGTGTTTTGTTAACATTACGGAACTTTTCAACGGACTTTTTTTAATGAGTGAAATGTCAAGTGGAAATATGTTTAAAATACTTACTGTGAAAATAAGGAGGTCGAAAAGTATTTTCAGCTACCGACCATCTTGGCGGGAAAATAACAAAATCCGCTATAGCTGTTCCTGGTTTATTGGAAGAGCATGTCAATACTGTAAAAATCGAAGGATCCTGTAATGAGAATAAAAAATGAGCTTTGTGAGTGAACTCATAAAACAAAAATGATGGAGGAGGATAAAAAACTTAATGTGACCATATTCACAAAATAATTGTTTTTCCTTTTCCAATTATTGAATTGCTACAGCAAGAGGCTTTTTACAGAGGATTTACATTTTGGTGATCAAAGTTCGAAAATCGGAACTTTTACTGGAAAAGGGGAATGTAGAAGGAGTGGGTCGTAAAAAAGATTACCAAATTCCCATTTGTGACTTCCCCAAGCTTTCCAGTTGGGACCGTTTCACATGGGATTATAATACTAAAAAAAAAGTATTCTATAAAACCATGAACCTTCTGAAAAATACCCATTTTTTATGGAGAAACTAAAAAATAATTTTATTTTATAAATTAGACCGTAGTTTGACTAGCATCAATAGTTCTTTTTCAGTGACTGTTTTTATACGTTCTACCTTACTACCAATGTATTATGTATTGGTGATTCAAAACTATACAGCAATCTCTTGGGAGCTTATTCTATAACTAAAAATAAGAAAAAAAGTTCATATAAACATATTCCTGAAAACGCTTCGTTAGCAAGTTACAGCTAGCGGAAAATTTCACCTAGAACTCAGCTCTGGAACCAATTTTCAGGTAAAAAAACATAAGAAACACTCGTATTTGTATCTTTATAACCCACCTTATACAGTTTATACGTGCTTACTTCACCGAGGGTACTGAGTTCTAGGTGAAATTTTCCGCTAGCCGTAACTCGCTAACGGAACATTTTCAGACATATGTTTATATGAACTTTTTTTCTTATATTTAGCTATAGAATAATGTCCCAAGAGATTGCAGTATAGTTTTGAATCCTCTTGTATAAATTCAGATAAGCAAAATAAATACAATAATGAATAATTTCACTCATTGTCGCCATATGCATCGAAAATAATTGAAACAATAAGTGAATAAACAGAATTTATTAATTTCGAATTCCTTTGTCAGTCATTTCAAACTAACTAATAAGTGAATAAGTTCTGGTCCAAAATCATCATGATCGGTCTCATGTACTCCGAAGAATATTAAACATTAATAAAATGACTTTTTGAAGATATGATCAAGTACTTACACAATGATCAAACGAAACAGTATTGATGGTCATAAATTTATTTAGATCATACTTGTATGGAACATAGTTTCCATGCCAAGCCACTACGTCGAAAGGACTGTGATCTTGTTTAGCAGAGAATAATTTGCCTTGATACTTCGATACAATAGTATACTCTTGATTTTTGTTTTCATAATATGCAATAGGCGTTAAGAAATCTCTTGGGTTAGCTAAACCGTTTGCACCTGAAAAAATGTAATCAAAATGAAATGATTAATGTAATGATCATTCATTAAAATTGAAAATGGCATTGAAGCCAATAGTATAGGATATTTTCATCTATAATTTTTATCAATTGTCAGCCTAGGCTATTTTTTAAAAACAGTTCTGACATTATTTTTTAGCCTATAGCTATTCTAAGAAATTTACTGTTACAATTTATTGAAGGGTTCAAGATGCTCAAGTAGTTTCGAATGAATGAATTTGAAATTTAAAAAAATATCATATACAAGGCTCTATGCATTTACACATTGTAGGACCGTTGTTTCAATACTTCAAGTGTATTTTAAATCCGGCCTTCCACTGCAAGCGGAGCGGACTGCCAAACAACACGAACACATTTTTAAGCCGGCCTTCCACAGCAGGCGAAGCAGACTTGAAACCAAAGCACACGAACATGATCATATTATAATTATAATCCATAACGGTTGAATTGATAACAAATACCAATTAAAATGATAAATAAAAATTAGATGTTTTATAATATGGGCTATATAAAAATGTCCTCATTATAGTATTACTTTTGATTCTAGGCTCCAGTTATATTAATTTGCTATCCACAATCAAGTTATAACTTTTTGTGAAATTGAAATTTTCCTTACCTATTGGACCAAGATTTGGTAGTTCAAAATGCCCATTAAATATTTCTAAAATGTAACCTCTTGCCTCTCCTTCAACTGAAACACTGAACCGCATGCCTTGCTGTAATGTGAAATTAAAACGTATCAGATGATAGCATTCTTATGAATTAGAGAATTATCATGTTCAATAGAACCACACTCTATTATTGATAATCCATTTCTTAAAAGTGTGCAGTAATTCATAATGAAAATTATTCACTATTTAATAGACATTTTATTTTGATTTCAATCTCAGCTTATGAAAAAACTCCAATACCATACCGTACCTGTTATCAGGAAAAGAAAAATCTGTGTTTACTGCAGTCGTATATTTTATTATCAACGTCCTATTTCTATACTCCAATTCTGTCTAAAATCTTCATTTCTATCTTGTTGAATGCTAATTTTTATTTCAATGAGTAACTTATATGAGTGTTCATATTATGCCCTATGATGTAATAAGACTCGCCTCTTATTTTTTTCTCGCTCTTTTCTCAATTATTCTAATTTTTCATCACTGTGGAGAAAAGTCTGTGTTGCATGACTGATGCGACTAACAATGGATAAAATATGAACATACAGTCCAGATGTCCAGTTACGTGCTACCCAATTGGATTGCAAAATCCTAGGAGGGGTTATTCATGCCAACCATTCAACCTATAGTTAGCCTTCACTATGATTTTTTATGATTTGGTGTCTACAAAAAATGTATTTATCTATAGTTTGTTTTTCATGTGGATTTTCATTCTTCTCTCTATCTTACTAAGTAATAGCTTATAATAATAATAATCACATAATATCTTAATTATCAAAAATCAAATTTACAGAAAATACAATAAACCTAGAATAATGACTCCCACCATAGCGAGCAAGTTTTTTTACTTTTGCTGGTGGTGCCTTTGTAATTTATGTCATGTGAACTTGATTATGTTAATAATGATCTACAAGCTTATGTATTTTTCTTATTTATTATAATTCAAGTTTGCTTTGTATGTTTATTTTTGTTTGGCAATAAATTTCAATTTCAAACCCTATGACTAAGAAGACATGCATATCCTTGAAAATCATCACAAAGGCAGAGAATTGAACATTTTAGAAGCTTTGGAGATAACTAAGTTGGTAAAAAACGATTCCATGACTAATTTAAATGACCAAATTTATTTTAACCAATTCAATACAACTAACTTGGTTTCATTATAATTCCAGTCTATTTTTAAAAAGCAGTTCTCATGTGTATTTCTCAGTTGACCTTGATTGAATTTCAGTGAGCTTCTAATTTTTTTATTTTAATTTGATTAAATTCTAGCCTTATTCAATTTTTTGTTGCTTTCTTGATGTTCATTGTGTTTAGTTATTGATTAGACTCGTATTTTTGCTTGTTACTCCTCCCACCAGGGGGCGTGACTTGACAGCCAATCACAACGTCCGATTAAGGTCAGCCTCTTTCCCTCTTAACCAATAGTATCATTCCATGTACAGTATATATAAGGCTTCTCTGTACTTTAGTTTTTCAGTTTGATTGAGATTGATAATGGTGTAACAACCGAAACTAGTTTCTCGAAGTTTTAATAAATGTGGTTGTGACAATTTCGTCTTATTATTCATTATAGTGTGGGAGTCAGTTTTAGACATATTGGTGATTGGGATATTACGGTATTTAAGTAAAGCAAATAGGTATTAATTATTATTAATAGCGTTGAGTATCTTCGAAGAGGTTAGTTGTGTGATATTGCCAGATAGTTCAGGAAACACTCAAGACTCATAACTGAATAAGTACTGATGAGAGATGTGATAATTTTTAAAATAAGGTAGAAAATTTATATAGTTTACCGTTTGTATTGTTATTTATTGGTGAGAAACAAGAAACAGAAAATTAATATCAGGTTTGACATTATCACTTACCTGTATCACACATATTTCTGTAGGAGAAACATCAAGTCTCCCAAATTCTGTAGTTATTCTCAAATTACCGCTCTGTGGAACTTGAAACCAATAAGAATACATTGATACAATAAAATTCCAATTTATTTATTTGACACCCTCATACGACAAGCAACATATAAATAACAACATTGATCAAAGAACAATGAAAAATATAAACTGGTTCTGTGGTGGGGTGTGTTGGAGGAAGGAAGCCAACTATGTTTTCCCATGTATAAGGCAGGTAGAGGAAAAGGAGAATTAGGGAATGAGAAAGTGTGGAGGAGAAGTACAGGGGAAAAAGTGTAATAGAAGAGAAAAGAATAAGCGAGAGTCCAGAGATTATCCAAAATAGTTTGATAATACTGTAATATTGTACTAGTTAGAAAGCAAGTATCAATATGTGGTGAGAGCAATTTGAAATGTTGCTTTTTAGCTTTGACGCTATCCAGATATTTTACATTCAGGACATGGTATTTCAGAGAAGCCAGTGTTAACTAAGTGATTGATTAAGAAAAAAAGATTACCAAAGAGGAAATCGCCATCGGAATTATAAAAACATGAATTCTTCATAGAGTGATTGCAAGAGTAGATGTGAATAGCAACTCCATGACGTATTGTGGGATCACCAGCACCACAAATTGTTTGTAGTCCCTGAATGAAATCAACTGATTCTTTAGCTTCAGGGAAGTTGAAAGGCTTCCACCTCATCTGCAATTTAAAAGTTTAGTTTTAGAATTGAAGCTACTGTTTACTGTATTAGAACAAATCAACGTGATCAAACATCAATATGTTTGCACCGCATTCTGTTTCTCAGTGGAGTATTATAATATGGTAGTGGGTGTTTCAACTGATAGGAGTGTTTAAACCTGGAAGTGTTGATGAATTCGGATACGTGGCATCTTCAGTGCGTCCAAAAAGTCATCAGGCGCTTTTGAATAGTCACAGAAAATAGATTAAACAAGAAAGAAATGTTAAATATTCATCAAATGAAAGTAGAAGAATCAAAGTTTCACGATCTGGAAAATGGAAAATGTGCGCATCTGGCACAAGCGATGATCCAACAATATAATCCATCTTAGAACACATAGTCACCAGATCCAGGATTTGCAACAGCTTGTTTTTTACATCTAGGTTTATTTTAAACATGTGTATTGAGAGTGTATCAAAATTGATATTATTTTAAAACAAAAAATCGCCGATGTTATTAACACTGTTACACCAGACAAAACCTGTCTAAGACGACGGACCCCTTGTAAGACGGAAACCTGCTGAAACTGAATGTTTCATCCGGTCCCTAGGAATTTTGTATATTGTTACGTATAAAAAGACCTTTCTAAGCCGGAACCTTTCTAACGCGGAAACGGAATGCTTAAAAAGTCCCTTGCAATAATTAAAACTGTGTAAAACGGAAACTTGATAAAGATTTACAGAAGCTGTTTGCTTTTGCAACGCACGACTGTATTCCAAATTATTTTCTCTATAAAGTAAATATAGAGTTCAATATTTGTTTTTAAAACAGCAGGATGTTTTTTAACGTATCAAGTACACTACGATACATTATTTCTCATTACCGGATGTATTAGAAGGTTATTGCAAAATAAATAAGGCACACTGTCCCTCTCGATTTTATATGCTTCTCTCGCCCGCGCACGTACGTATAGATGGCTAATTGTTTCCAAGAATCGGAGCGATTAGCAACCAAGCATTCATTTTAAGGGGAACTGAAAGTCTTTACCATTGATATATATTAGTATATATCAGTGTATATTAGTAGTATATATCAATGGTCTTTAAACACGTGTTTTGACGCCATAGCACCATCACATTGGTCATAACATCCCAGGCGTTTTAATTTTGAATTGGAACTGTTTCTACATCAGTTTAAGAAAGTCTTGTACGGTACCGTACGTTCTTGTTCTTTCCAATTCATTCCGAGTTCTGTCATCTAAAGTAATGTGCGATTGTTTCATCAGTAATAATAATAATAATTTCTCTGGTTGTGAGTACAGCACTACCAGAGGAGTTTATTCACAATAAATTTAAAAAAATTAATATTTCAGAAAATAAATTAAAGTCTTAAATCTAAAGTATTGCAGTTCTGAATTGTGTGGTTCCCACTATATAAATATGTTTAGGGATTCCACTATTTTGTCTATTTCTTTATAAAGGTATTAGAACATGCAAAAAAATATTACGTTAGTTTTACTAAGTTACATGTTACTAATTTATTGAATACTAGCTATTGTACCCGTCCTTCGTACGGATTATGTTTAGGAATAAGTCATACATATCATTCAACAAAACATTTTTAATTACACTTAAGTGTTTTAGGGGCTGATAATAGTTGAAGCAATTAATAATTTCAATTCGATGATAATAATAATAAGTAGTAATCGGATTAATCTTGTCCATGGTGCATTGGTTGTAAAGCGGAATAGTACTAAAGCATCACATTTCCTTACCAATTTAAAACCAATCTATTGAATTGATAAGCCTGAATTTCTCCTGAAGTGAGCTACTGTAATCCACTTATAAAATATGTTGGAATCCAAACACAAAATTACTTTGTGATAAAACTTAGAAGAAATGTATCCAAAATCGCACAATACTTGGTTTTTAAACATTTATTATTCTGTTAAAAAAAAGTTAATTTAGTTTTTTATAGCTAAAGATATTGTCAAAAAGGTTTTCAATACTGATAAATAACTTTAATCCTGATCGATGCTCTCGTTTTTCAGGAGAAAGCTGCGTAAAATGTATCCAAAATCGCACAATACTTGGTTTTTAAACGTTTATTACTCTGTTAAAAAAAAGTTAATTCAGTTTTTTATAGCTAAAGACATTGTCAATAAAGTGTTCAATACTGTTCAATAACTAAAATCCCGATCGATGCTCTCGTTTTTTAGGAGAAGGCCGCATAAAATGCCTTTGGGGCCGTGACAGACAGACAGACAGACAGAAATTGAGATAAGACTATTTTCGGCTTATTTAATGTATAAAACGTAAAAATAACCAAAAAATATATAATTCTGATAAATGTACAGACAAAACTCTAATTTTATTTATATAGATTAAATAGAGAAATATAACAATTAATAATAATATTTTTAGACTACATTCTACTGTAGTTAGTAATTTAGATAAATTAGTCCAGATTATTCAGACTTTTTTGTAGGCTACAGAAAAACAATTTATGACATTAATTGTTCGCTGTGATTAATTCCATTATCCAACTACCAAATTTTTGTTTTCCTTTTAAATGTATTAACTGGATTTATTTCTTTGATATCTATTGGTAGTTTATTGAAAATTCTTGGTCCTAAATATGTGACTGATCTCTGAGCAAATGATGTTGTCATCCTAGGAATTGAAAAGTCTATGTTTCTTCTGCGTGTTCCATGTGGGTGGTCCAAGTTGGTGAAGAAATTGTGGGTTTTTCTTGATGAATGTAAGAACTCTGAGTAAGTAGATTTGTCTGATGCTTAGGATGCCGTGCTCTGAGTATAAAAGTACTGATGGATAAAGAGGGTGCTTGAATCCTATTGATATCCTCAGAATGAGCTTTTGAACCTTGAAAAGCGGATTGATGTGACAAAAATTTGTTGCTCCCCAGGCCAATATGCCATACCTTATTATGGACTCAAACAATGCATAGTATACACATCTCAACATTTCTATTGTTAATAACTGTTTTAATTGGATAAATTTATAGATTAATTTTCTGAGTTTTGCTACCTGATGTAAGATGTGTTTATCCCAACGAAGTAATAAGTCATCTATTATAGCTCATAAATATTTTGAATTATCTGTGCATTCAATTGAAGGAAAATTACAGTTTATACTATTTATTTCACAGTGGTGAAGTTTGATTGAGTTTCTATAAGTTTTTTTTTTGGAATCTGTCAGTGAAAACACTATAAATTTTGTCTTTGAAGCATTGAGAGTCAGACTGTTGTTGTGGAGCCAAGATGTAATTTTTTTCATTCCCAATTCTGCTGCATTGTAGACATCATCTCAGTTGGTGCCTTGGAATATTATAGCCGTATCATCTGCAAACGCAATAACCTTGCCATTGACATCCATTGAGCATAAATCATTGGCAAAGATGAGATACAAAATGGGTCCAAGTACTGTTCCTTGTGGTACTCCTCACTCTCTGTATATGATTTTCCAGGTAGGACTTGAACCACTCCAACACTAAACCTCTCACACCAATATCCTGAAGTTTTTTTTAGAAGAATGCCATGTGATACCGTATCAAATGCCTTTGCCAGATCTAAAAATACTGCAAGACATTTCCTTCCATTGTCCAAACCATCAATTACAGACCTTGTCAACTCGAAAATAGCATTATCTGTACTCCTGTTCTGCTAGAAGCCAAACTGAATAGGTGACAAAAGATTTTTACTTTCAAGGCAACTTACTAAACGTTTACTGACTAGTTTTTCGAGTATCTTGGATATATTACTGACTAATGCTATAGGCCTGTAGTTATCGAGATCAACTTTATTGCCTCCTTAATGTAAAGGTCTTATACAAATCTCTTTCATTAAATTGGGAAAGATGCCATTTGAAAGACTCTTATTGAATATGTCAGCCAGTGGTTTTGCAATATAATCTTTTACTGCTTTTAGAGTTTTGTTGTCGACATCATCAAGCCCTGGGGAACTATCACTTCGGAGAGTATTGATAGTGTCCAGTACTTCCCGCTCCGTAACTGGCTGAAAAAACATTGAAAAAGGCGAAATTTTAGTTGGTCTGTATTCATTTACTATAGTGTGAAGTGATCTTTCTACTTTTTTTGCGATATTACTGGCCAAATTCGCTCCAATATTAGCAAAATGCTCATTAGTTTTTCAAGGACGATTTCGTGATTATCTTCCATTGTTACAATGTTGTTATCCACTATGATCTTTGTTAATGTGTCTTCTCTCCTGCTGACTGCATCAGTTGCCTCCTTTATCAGCTGCCAGGTTCTTCTCATATTGTTGTGCGCTTCATTTAATTTTGTTTTATAAAAAACTTCTCTTGTATTTTTAATTACTGCTGCTAGTGTGTTGCGATATTGTCTGTAGTATTGAGCAAGTACAGTGTCATTAGGGTGCCTCTTCCTTCGTCTGTTAAGCAGATCCCTTTTCCTTATAGCTGAGACTAGTCCTCTTGTTATCCATGGCTTGATAGGCTTAAGACGTTTTCGTTGGTGGTAGTAATTGGTATTTTCTTCAATATACCCTTTGAAAATGACCATTAACTTCTCATAGGATACGTTGGTGTCTTGAGCATTTAATACCTCTTCCCAGTCTTCCATTGAAAGCTGCTGCTTCAATCCAATTAAATCTATAGACTTCCGGAGAGTGCTGTGGTCATGTTTACATTTGTACTAGAAATTTCTTTCAAACCCAAGATTATGCTGAAGTGATCTGTGGAACTGGATTCATAAACTATAGGTAATACTTGCTTTTCAAAATTAATCATAATATGATCAATACAGGAAGATGTCTCCCCAGTAATTCTTGTAGCTTTCTTGATGCAGTGTTTGAACCCATATTCAATGGAAAAGTTCAAATAATCTTGTAATTGTGGATGCGGGTTGTGATCTTGTGTGTTTATATTCATATCCCCAACACATATATGATTTGACTCCATTGCAGGTTACTCAATTCCTGTCTCATATCACATAAAAAGTCTGTTATATCATGGTGAGATTGAGATCTATATATTGCTATAATATTATAATGATTGTTCCTTGTTTCCAATTTTAGATTTAACTAGCTATTGTGCCCATCCTTCGTACGGATTATGTTTAGAAATAAGACTAAATATGTTTCGGCGTTTTTGATAGCAACGATCATGAAGTTGTTAGCAGCTTAGGCCCTGTTCAGACGATACAGTTTTTTTGTGGTACGGTTTTTTTACTGTATGGCGTCAACTGTACTGTGATGTTTACACGGTCCGGCTTTGCTGCTTATTGCTGTGCTCTCCTCCTTCTTCCATTGCGCTTCCAGTTCAGTTTTATTTATTCCAGTCCAGGATTTTTTTTATTTGTGTAAGATTTTTTAAATAAGTTACTTACTGAAGGTTTCTCTTAAATTTTGATCAAAGTATGCAAATTCTGGTTTCAATATTCCACACATTTCTTGCCGCGCTGATAATTTTCTCTCTTTATTTTTATACTAGCTGGCCCGACGCGCGTTGCTGCGTTCTCATAAAAAAATTCTTGATTTTATTATTTGTCACCTCCCACTGAGGTTAAATTTCAAATTTCAACCTTCTAGGACTATTAGGGAAGAAGTTAGTCCTAGGGCTCTTCCAGCTGATCAGAGAGGCCTCCTTCGTTGTTTTCTTACACAGTAAGACCTTACTCACCACCTCTCAATGAACATTTCAAATTTAAACCTTCCACGACTATTAGGGTAGAAGCTAGGTTTTTTATTTTATTATTCGCCACCTCCTACTGAGAATACATTTCAAATTTCTAGCTGCATTTGTTAACAGATGTCATCAACCCGGCATAATTACATTTCATCATACCCAGCCATATGTTTCCTACATACTGCAAGGCTCCGACTGTACGGTATCCTACATGCAAAGTTTTTACGTTCCAGACAGCGTAAATAACGCCGCTAAGGGGCCTGCCATATGATTAAAAACTGTTGACTTCTATCAGCTGTTCCTTTAAGCTGTTTGGCCGGCAAGTTCAGTAGGTTAGGTGAATGATGATTTGCAAAACACACAAACAGCTTGTCCATCAAAACAGTGCTTTGCATAGACAAAACTTTAACCCCCTAAAAACACCCCTAAAATTGCGAATTTTGAAAAATCCTTTCTTATTGCATGGTGAAATCCTATAAGGATTGTTCATAAGAAATTTCAAGTTCATAGGCCTAGTAGTTTTGGCTCTGCGTTGATGAGTGAGTCAGGGTATCATCCTTTTATAGATAGAGATTAATCTTGAGTCTAGTCCCACAAGGCGGGTCTCTCATATATTAGAGAAATAGCATTTTCACAATTAATATCTTCCATTTCTGGACACTGAAATTCACTAATAAGAAGATCAATGCTGAAGAATATCAATGAAGAAGATCAATGCTGACGATCTGAAGACTGCTTCCAGCGTAATAAGCGTAATAAGTTTGAACATATCCATTACCGGTACAAATACATGTGCCACCGGATACGGATACAGTTATTTTGCGGTATAGTTGATTTTAGCCATACAGTTTTCGAAGACAAAACCGAATGTAGAAATCGGCTAGAACAGCTTTTTTACTGGATCCAGTCAAAACAGTATTGTGTGAACATAAAATATGAAATGTACATGCAAACGAAAGCACTGCAAAATAACTGATACATCAAAGTTACTGTACCGCACAAAAACTGTATCGTGTGAACGGGCCCTTAGTAAACAACTTAGAACGTAAGCAATTCAGTGACAGGTATCAGAGAGAATATTTTTTGAGAACAGCTGATTGATATATCATGATAAAATTACTTGATTTGTTCTTATGTGGTAGTAAAACTTAGAAGAAATGTATCCAAAATCGCACAATACTTGGTTTTTAAACGTTTATTATTCTGTTAAAAAAAAGTTAATTTAGTTTTTTATAGCTAAAGACCATGTCAAAAAGGTTTTCAATACTGATAAATAACTTTAATCCCGATCGATGCCCTCGTTTTTCAGGAGAAGGCCGCGTAAAATGCCTTTGAGGCCGTGACAGACAGACAGAAATTGAGATAAGACTATTTTCGGCTTATTTAATGTATAAAACGTAAAAATAACCAAAAAAAAATATAATTCTGATAAATGTACAGACAAAACTCTCATTTTATTTATATAGATACATTTGCCTGTCCAACTTCCCATTCCAAACTTGAAACACTGAAACATTTCTTTGTGTAGATGACAATTCCATCATTCTGGAGGGGATTTTTTGTTGATGTAAAAATATTGTAATTCTCCATGTGCTGTGGAATATACTCATTTTTTATCCAGCATTCAGTAAGAACAATAACATCGAATTCCAATGACATGTCTTGCAGCTGTACCATCAATTGATTGAAGTTTTTTATTATACTTCTTGTATTAAGACAAAATATTTTCAAATTGTACTCTTCTAGGAATCTTATTAGATTATCTGCGAGATCTACAATTATGTCATCTATTTCTTAAAAAGCTTCTAGTTCTTCCCCTAAAAATAGAATATCATTATTCATCATTGTTTATTAATTATTTTCATGTTTTTCTCATGCCAGTTTGAGAGAAATTCTCCACTAACATTTCTTAGTTTACGTATTGAAGCCAGTGTTTAATGTTTATTTATTTAAAAAATTGCGTTTAATTGCTGTAATTGTTAGTTGGTAGTGTTCTTTAATTTTGAAATGGCAAACCTAAAAACAAAAACTTTGTCTTTGAATATGTGGATGAAAATGAAATAGGTTAGTGAAGGAAATTTGAGTGTTTTTTAAGTTTCATTATACTGTATTAGTGGAAACAAGATGGATCTCTAACGTCACAGTAGGTATAATTTATAATTAATTCCACAGCTTTTTCATGAGACAAAATTGAATTACAGTAATTTATTTACCTGTCACATGCTTTTAATATGATCACCCTGTCTAACCCGGAAACCTGCCAAAACGGATTTTTTTCAGTCCGGTGGAGTTCCGCCTTACACAGGTTTTACAGTATTATAAAATAGGTAGTAATAAAATCGTGTGACCTGGCTTGCTCAGGTCTGGTGTCAAAGTTCTCAGGTCGCACCTGAACAAAGTTCAGGGCCTCTGATGTTTAACGACTGTTTTTAGGCAGCCAGGTGATTTTTTGAAATAATGTCATAGTTAACATTTATTTACACTCTCACTTGATGCATATTTCACACTTCTTTCTTGGTCTATTTTTATTCTTTGTTAAACTAACTTTGACAACTAATTCCATCTTGCGCTCTCAAAAGAGTGTCCTATGGCTTTCTGTACTTCAGAAAGCACAAGTAGCATTGGCTAGTAGTGGTGCATGTGATAATTATCAACCCAAGTAGCTCTTTAATTTCATTTCAAGGAAACGTTTTTCCATATTATTTAGAATTTCTTATTCAAATGACATCTTCTTCTTTACATCTATAAATTTATATAAACATTTGTCTTGAAATTCTAAAGGTACCTATTTTCGTTTCAATAAATTGTAAAAGACGAGGACGAGAAATAAAGATATCATTTTTTTCAAACGAATGCTTCTCACCTGGTTTGGGTTTGGATAATTATTTCTCCAATCATTTGTGAAATTTGCAGACTCAATTGGTATGAACGGGTAATGAATTACTGACGGTCGAATTCTATATAACCAAGAACGTTTATTCTCCATGCGAGGAGCTGCAAAAGATATGACACATAATACATTATACAGTATGATAATATGTTATAATTTGGCAAAATAATCTAGGCGTTCTGTGGAACTGCGTAAACAGTACCGGTACAATTGTACTTCAATCTTCATTTAGTATACCTTCAATTTTTTTGTGACCCACATGCCTCAATAAGCTTAGTCACAAATTATGTCCTATTATTCAATCCTTTCAAAGATGTAAAAATATTTGACTTTTTGTCAACTTGATTAATTTATTTGTTAAATCATGGAATATCACAAAAATCAATTAATAATATAGACTGATCTATTCTACTATTCCAAATATATCAATTGATTCCACATTAGAAGAAAATAATTAACTGCAAGTAAAACCTTAATTCCATTTTCTTGTGAAAATTTAATATGACATTTTTAAATAATTTTTATTTATTGCATTTCATTATGTCTCAATGTGGTGGCCCATAGCTGGTCCACAATAAGACACTTGCAAGCTAGCATTTTGAACAAAAGAATAATTTTATACTTGTCTGAATTTATTAAAGGTCTCGAAAATTCATGTTAAACGAACAAAAAATTACAAAGACTAGTACCGTGTAATATAAATTATTATACATTAAAATATTTGATAAATTGTTACATATTTGAAAAATGAAAAAAATTATTTTCGTCTCACAGTGGCCCACTTTTCTTTTACCTTGTTGTATAATTGATTATCAAAATAGTATTCTAAACTTTTGTGTGAAGAATGAAAGTAAGTAAATCACTTTTTAAAATCAATCAATATACAGGGTGTTTCGGAACTCTCTATCAATACTTCAAGGCAGTGTTTCTGGACCACTAACAAAAGTCATCAAAGTCATAACAAAATTTTTCTAAAATCCCCAGTTACTCTCACAGCCGCCATTTTTTTTTCACTCATTATTTTTCTATTCGAACACCTCTGAATGTATAATTTTGAAATTTTGCAAACAGCTTTATAACAATGAAAACAATCTTTAAAAAAATCAATCAAAATTTTCCGACATCAAAAAACAAAATGGCGGCCATTTAAAATCTTTGAACAGGATTAAATTAATAATGGCTGATGATATCAAAATTTGACTAGAATAACGTTTTTTAGATAGTTTTATTGCAAATCCAACGATACCTCATTTTTCAAGATTGGCCAACAATTAACAGAGATATGCTACTTTTTAGGGTGTGCAGTGGTTGGAAGCGAAAAACTGCAACCCGTTCTCAACCACCGAACACCCTAAGAAGTAGCATATCTTTGTTAATTGTTGGCCAATCTTGGAAAATGAGGTATCGTTGGATTTGTATAATTCTGTAGAATTCAATTCCACTGTATGTCATTACCGTCATTGGTCTTGAATTCTCATATGGGATGGTTATCAAGCAGTGGATTACCTGTGAATGCTGTTCCAGATAATTGTTCTGCATACAGTCCATAAGGGCATTTTTGGGGGCTGTTCTGCTTCTCAGGAAGAGCCCCAGGACAACGGGGATCCTCTGATGAATACTCATTTCCAAATCCCGATAGGTACTAGGAAATAATAAACTATGTTTTAATGTACATTGAATTAATATTTGAAAGGATAGTATCTACCTGAGGTAAATTTAGATTATTAACATAACGATCTCAATGTATAAAAATATTTGTATTAGCCTACTACGATAGCCTATAAATAATTGAACGAGCGAAGCGAGTTCTTACTTTTGATTTGATTTGACATGAGGCTCGAGACATTGTGTGTTTGTATGTTCCACGATAACTTTCGAACGCCTTTATCAATCAACTTCAAATTTGAAACACAGATTCTTGGTATCTTTAGACAGGTCAAGTTCGTTGGCCAATAAAATTCACCGACTCCTTCATCCTTTTAGAGGCGAAACAAAAGGATAGGTTCTCAGCCCTTCATTAATATATTTATATATCACTATATATAGAAAATAGTTGTTTTCACCATATGGAATTCGCAATAGATTTCAAAATATATTTTGAGTTATCAGCTGTAGGTGAATAAATGCGATCAGGCTTTTTATAGAATCTCCCATCAGCTGATATACTAATTTCATTTCCCTGATATATATATAGGTATATAAGCACGGTAGGTCTTTTTTGTGGAAAATAAATCTGTGTATCAGAGCAAGGATGAACTTGAACTTCAAGTGATAGATGTCTTGTGAATTTTATGTAAATCAGTATCTTCTGAACAGCCGTTTTTTGTTACTACCTTCCCCTAGGATAAGCTTCCCAAATGAGTTTCCCTTTCCAAAATTAGTTGTTTGCAAGCGAGTTCTCCAAGATGATTACAAAAGCTCGAGAAATCTTAAAGTGACAACGCTTTATTAAAAATACTGTCTGGCTTATTAGCAGACAACAGTTGTTCAGAACTTCTTTACGATATACCTATATATATATATATATATAGGTGAAAAAACTCAAAAAATACCGTACGGCACTGTAATTAGTCATTATTTGTTTGCTGATCGCCACATCAGTCTGAACTTGGTGAATGATGAATTGGTGATAGAAGTGGTTGCTTGTTCATGAGGACATAAATAAATGAATGATGGATTGATAATAGGAAATGCCAAACGTAGAGCGGAATCAAACCCTTGACCGTCGGGTCAGGTTAGCGCTCTTTCCACTATAAGCAAATTATACTGTTCTGAAACGCAAGGAAGAAAATAAAACAATAATAATAATAATAGTAATATCGTGTGACCTGGCTGGCTCAGGTCTGGTGTCATAGATATCAGGTCGCACCTGAATAAGTTCAGGGCCTCTGACGTGACTTAACGACTGTTTTTTAGGCAGCCGGAACCGACAGCTTAACGTGTCCTCCGAAACACGGGAGTAATAAAACAATAAGAAACCAATTGTGTCAATAGTACTTCCATTTAAATTGATATCAGGCACTTTTTGTTTATTCTCCACCGCTTTCCTTTGCCTTGCTTACTCTCAAATGGTTATCTAAAATGTTGCAGACACCCATTCACCTTATTACCCACGCACAAGTCTCCAGACTCATGTGGGCATCTTCCACAATAATTTTTTTTCAATTAATCGACAAGAACAGCATAGCCTACATAATTAGGCTTATTACGCAAGCTTCTTTTCGGTAAACATAAACAGAGATTCTGTACAAATGAATAAATATTATGTAAATTAATTCATCAAAGAGAAAGAGGTTAGTGATGCTTGAGAAGGAGAACAAAAATATCAGTGGCTTACAGCCAAAACAAGTTTTTTCGTTCGGTCTGTCCAATAAAACAAATTAACATTGGAACCAATGCTGAGATAAACAAACTGGCATCCACAACAAAATATCAAGACTTTTCAACTTCTTGTTTGTCCTTTTCGGTTTGATATTAATTTTGTTCTATAGAGATTGAAATGATAGACTGCATGTACTGTACAGGTATCACAATAATACATGCTACAAAAGCGTTGACTATACTTTGCGTTCCAGCTACGCTTAATAGTATTGCTTCAAAAAAATAATATTTATAAATTGTAATAAGTTTTATTATAAGTTTCCTCACATCCTCAATCGTAGCATAGTGACGGCAGTTGACCGTTTTGAGTGAGGAGGACCATGCAGAACCTTATATTATGGGTAATGGTAGTAAGGTCTTGACCACAATATGAGCGGTAAGCGACAGCAGAAAAATGGCAAGTGATAGCCGAGTGCCGTAGCAGGTATCTGTTCAATCAGAGATAAGCTACGAAATTGTCAGTTTCTTCAAAACCAGCTCTTATTGTTTTACACATTTTGTCAACAATATTTAATAACCTTACACAACAATGTTACTCAGATCTACATAAAAATTCCTTTCACATCAAAATTAAGCCTCACCTCAAATAATTGATATAGTAATTAATTATGGTATCTAGTGTATATGACTAATGTTAATCTGACTTGTCTTATACTCCTTAACTGGAGTCTCCAAGACGTAATCTACAAAAAATAAAAAAATAAAATCATGAATATCCTATTGCTGAGATAAATCAGTAAGGGTAGAATAGAATAGAATAGATTTTTATTCCTTTAAGTGCACAAATATACAATTGGAAACGTCAATACATCTACAATACAGTTATAATAGTTTATCACAACATATCCCATATTCGTCCCACTTAATATATTTATAGAAAAATATGAAGACAATCACAGACATATTTAGCTGACATGAGAGAAATAAGATATTCAAAAGACATAAATTTCATGTTGAACCTAGATAAATTGTTAAAATGAATTTTAAATTTTAATCAGAAGTAACTGCAAATCGTTTCTCTACTAATATTAAAAAATTCCGACAATGAATAAAGAGGATTATCCATCAAGAGATTCTTCAGTTTAAGTTTGAACTGAATCATAGACATTGCTCTCACAGAAATGGGAAACTTATTAAACACTTTCAAAGAAATAACTTTTGAGGTCATCTGCGTTTTCCTCAGCCTGGTATAAGGGACTTCGATGTGGTGCCTACTTCTAGTGTTATGTTGATGGATATCCTCCCTACATAAGAAAGAGTCTAAATTTCTTTTTAGGGTAGATATCAAAATGGCATGTAGGTGGGGTTACGGGTTTGATTCCACTTCAGCATTTCCCACAAGCTCATGTGAGCATCATCAGCAAAAACAAAATATTTCCTCTGGAAAAAAACAGAGTACCGTATCTACGAAAACAGAAAGGTGGCAAGATGACATTCTATTTGAACAATTGTTCATTATTTATGATACATTAAAAAATTAAATACATTATAAAATATTATACATTAAAAAATTGATAATTTTTTTTTAAAAAACATTGATAATGGGAGTTGTTCCAAAAAGCCGGTTGTCAAGTGAGAAAAAATCTTTCTTACGTAAAAAGGTAATATCACACTACCCATCAGTGCAACTTGTGACTAATATTATATTGTCCATTTATGTATGCATAAATAGTTATTATTTGTGATAAATGATAATTGTGCACAGCGCAGCTTGTCATGGACCGAAGAGTGCCTGTACCAATTTTCGGTTTGAAAATTATGAACACCATATTATTTCAAGTATTAAATAAACTGCATTTAATTATAATACAATTGTTAATGTACGTTGATTACGGACTACTATTGGAATAACAATAATTTGACAAATCAAAAAGTATATGAAAAATATTACATGATCAGTCTAAAACTCATATTCATATTCTTAGAGACTATTATAATCATAATCCTATTGTTTTAAACATTTCCAACTATGTAGCTCCTGGGCTTTTATGAGTTCCCAATTCGACTTGATTATTTTGTATCTATGTATCTAATGTGGTTCAATCATATCATATTGCTCTGTGAAAATTTCAAATAAAAGTTTTGTAATAGAATATTTTTACTGCCAAATTGTTGAGAAAATATGACGGGAAAATAATAATATTACAATAATTACTGTACCTTCAACTCTGATGCCATTAGAGATGTTGTTGAAACTAATGATATAAACTTCAAAAAATAGATATATAATTATAATATACTTGTGAGAGAATGATATTTTAAGTGACTAGTTTTATCAGAGATGCATGCTGTTTATATCAACTTGGGAGACTGTAGTGGGAGAAACAAGTTGAATCCACAAATTGAAGGTCAATAAATATAAGGAAGGCTACTTTTCTGGAAAATCGTACTCAATAGTTACCCATTCTCATTTAATAAAAATAAAAAATAAGTAAAGAAATAAGGACTTTGTGCAAAATCTCTGTAATATGTTCTTACCAAGCTTTATGATATTATGTTTGTAATGCTCTTCCACAATCACTACCGTATTAATTTTCCTCGATTGTTCGGGTCTTGTTCTTCAATGATAGAAAAAACTACTCTTATGTAAAAATGTCATTTGAGTTGTACAACTACTATGTTGAAATATAATTTCCAATACGCTACATATAAAATTGAAAAGGTGTAATTTAACTTTTCATGTGAAATTTAACGACATGCAGTCAAATATTTGTTAAGAATAAGTATAATAACTCACTTAAACTGGCCGAGTACTTTCGAATCTATGAGATCCATCTTCAGAGTGGCCTCTGAAGATGGATCTCATAGATTCGAAAGTACTCGGCCAGTTTAAGTGAGTTATTATACTTATTCTTAACAAATATTTGACTGCATGTCGTTAAATTTCACATGAAAAGTTAATATTAACAACGCAGTTCGTCATGGAACAAGAAATCCAGGAGTGTAATTTAACATGGTGGCAGTCAATTTGTCAAAAAGTTTGATTCGAATAAACTTAAATGACCGGCTTAGTCTCCAATATGTTTGAAACAGAATTTTTAATTGTAAGTCTTTTAAAATGGCAAACATATAATTCATTGAACAGATGCAGTTAGTGCATACTATATAGTACGTAGAACATACTATATCCATTGAACATATGTAACTTACAACTATCCGAACTTCGATCATCCGAATCGCTTTGAGAGAAAAAATTGGGTCAGAAGCGTATTGAGATTAGCAAATAATTTCTATCCATTATACTTTCATGTATTCAGGCTATATGTTAAATAACTTGCAAAAAAGTTTTACCTTTTTATTTAATTAATGAATAATCCATTGTACTACCAAAAATAAGCTCTTTTTCTTTAAAATACATGTTTTTTTTTTAAAATCCAATTATCCGAAAGGGGTCCGGTCCCAATTGATTCGGATAATTAGAATTCTTCTGTACAAAGATAATTCCTTGGCTAGAAAAAATTATGTTTACTACTCTTTAGAATGTGTACTCTTTGTTTATTGTGCCAATTATGGGTTTACATTAATTGATTATTTATGGAGGTAAAAAACGTATTCATAAACCTCTAAATTTCTATTGCACCTGGAGACACTCTTGCCAATTGTCAATTACACTCACTTATCCTGATAATCTACACTGTTTGAATCAAGAAGTTATTGATGTCTTATGCAAAGTTACTATCAATTCAATTGTCTCCTGGACTGGCCATGCCAGTCACTTGGTGGGCGATGGTCGAAGCAAGAGGCTGGGCATGGCGCTGGCCATTTGCAGTCAGTGTAGACCTCTCCGGACCATGCATTGCCCGTCTCACACGCCACCAAAGGCTCAAAATCAGGGTAGTTGCAATAGTCTTTGGCGCATTCTGAATCTCTGTTATCATTCTTGTGACAATGTGGGCCACTTGCTTGGCAAATGCATGTGCAGCCTCTACATGGACAGCTAGCGGATGGTGAACTTTTGACAATATTTGAAATCCTGCAGTCATTTGTCATCGCATAGCAAGCCATCTGGAACATTCCATCACTGAATTATCACTTATAATTTAATGTCATCTACAATACAATTATAATTTACTGTCATCTACAATA
Organism: Conomelus anceps; assembly: GCA_948455865.1. Classification (NCBI taxonomy): domain Eukaryota; kingdom Metazoa; phylum Arthropoda; class Insecta; order Hemiptera; family Delphacidae; genus Conomelus; species Conomelus anceps. Next base: position 67,735,148 of record OX418217.1, on the reverse strand, counting down.
CAAACGTCTTGGAACTGTCCTCTGTCAACGAAGCTCTAGCGCTGGAGAATGGGTGATTGAAGGCCAAGAGGTGGGAGAATGAGAAGAAAAATTAAGAAGAAGAAGAAGAAGAAGAAAAAGGAAGAGAAGAAGGTGAAGAAGAAAAGAGAAGTAGAAGGAAGAAGGCGAAGAAGATAAAGGAGAAGTAAAAGAGGAATAAGAAAATAGAAACTATTTAATTAGATTTGTATTAAGTTATGTTAGGTTCTAGATATCCAGATTTAATTGAATCGGGCAACCTGCTAGTTTATCTATATATTATGTGTAACCCATCTGTGTTCAATTACGGTAGGCTACTCATTCAAGGGTATGAAGCCTAAACATCATACAGGAAAAAACTTTGATGCGGAAATAAACAGTCACATTTTTATGTGTGGCAATTTTTTCACTCATTAACAGACACTGCTGGTATTTGACAACGAACTCATCAGGACCAACAGTGTCTGATGATGGTCTATCAACAGAGTGAAACAATTTATTGCTACACATAAAAATATTTTCAAATAGGTGAAAGTGTTTTTCCAATATAGACCTGATTTATATTTGTGGGAAGAAAATCGAAAGTATCTCTATATTATACTATCTTTATTCTATTATATTATCTTTGTCTATATCATAGACAAAGTCAACAACGTTTCTTGAGATTGATCAATAATTGACACAAATTAACCCAATTCTGTTACAAAATATTTTCCTTCAGCTGTCCAGAACCATTTTTTTTTCAAAAGTAGGTACTGTAGTTTTCATATAACTTGGCAGCAGTTGGGTTCAGATCTAGCAAGTCCTCCCATCTACTACACGCTGCCAAGTTATATGAAAACTACAGTAACATCATATTACTGATATTTCACTAAACATTTCACGAGTGGCTTATAGTATAGTACAGGCAAATTACAATCATTGCATACACTATTTTATCTGCGTTTACCAATATATTATGTTTAATTTAATTTATCACTCAATCGGATAACAAATAACCTAGAATGCATGTTGTTGATCGGTTCTGAATTGAAATGTTTAATGTTTCCAAATGTTTAATGTTTAAAGCAGCTGATGTGACTAAGTTATTGCATAATATTAATTTTCTTACAACTTCTCGTAAAGTAGTTCTTCACATACTGAAAACTGGTTGTAAAATACTTCTACTGCTCGGCGAGCGGTAGAACGTTTTACGCTCGCCAGCTGTTTACTTTGCGTTTCTGTTTTGATTTTCATGCTTGCCAGCTGATTGCCAACTAATTTTTGATTTTAACTTTTCATGTGAAATTTAACGACATGCAGTCAAATATTTGTTAAGAATAAGTATAATAACTCACTTAATCTGGCCGAGTACTTTCGAATCTATGAGATCCATCTAAAGTGAGTACTCGGCCAGATTAAGTGAGTTATTATACTTATTCTTAACAAATATTTGACTGCATGTCGTTAAATTTCACATGAAAAGTTAATATTAACAACGCAGTTCGTCATGGAACAAGAAATCCAGGAATTTAATTTTTGATTCTTTTAAAGAATGGGTCCGTTTACACTGGATCACTGATTTCGTGATTCACCAATAAGAAGACATCACAGTGAAGCCATTTGCAAAGCAGTGACTGCGCGCACGCTAAAATCTGTGATGTTACAAACTAAAAGCTTTTATTGTGTTGGAATCCAGAACTGCAGTTGTAGGGAAAATATTGTATGTAATTCGTGCATAAAGCTTCTTTATCGATCGCTCTCACAAAATTACTGCAGTCTGCTATGCATCATACAGTAACTGTTTTGGCTCGAGCAATAAAGTCGCGTTTTATGCTGTCAAGACATAAGAAACTATTTGATACTTTTTTGAAGAAATCCTGAGTTGTGATTAGTCTAGAGCCAATTTCGAAGAATCAAAGTAGTGTTAAAATAGGTAGCTTCACTAAAAAACAGTCTTGATTAGGCTTGGATAAAGTCAGGTGTTTTGTAATCAATTTCCACCTCTAATTCCTACTTAATAAAGGAGTCGTAAATAAAATAAGTAATTAAAATGTTAGCACCACGTTTGACAGCTCTAACTGAGAGCTATATATTTGTATATTGTATAGTCCCTTCAGACTATTCTGGCTATGGTTGACTATAGCCCAGTCAAATTAGACAAAATAAAAGATTTGTTAGAATTAATAGACTAAATTTACATTTAAAAACTTATTTTTCCATACAGAACCCTTCCTTGCCAACCCATTTATTTATCAATATTAATAGGAGGGGGTAGAAGGGGCGGTTATTCTGACCACCCGCCTAAACTATTTTTCATTTTACCCTATCGAGTGATAGCTCATTCTACTCAGCTCACAGAGTCGGCGTAGCCGAGTTGGCTTATCGCTGGTCTGATAAGCCAAAGGTCCTGGGTTCGATCCCAGTTGAGTAATAGATATTTTTCTCGAGCCTCTCCCGTGTTTCGGAGGACACGTTAAGCCGTCGGTCCCGGTTGCATATAAAAAAAGCAGTCGTTAAAAAAACGGCGAGGTGGAACTACCCGTAAGGGTCTCCCCACCACGAAAAGCCATACGAATTTACTTTTACTCAGCTCATCAAGGCAGACGAGTTGCATGTATTGCATGTGGAATACAACCTATTATTTGAAATTTCACATGGAAGGACATTTTGAACATAAGCTACTCGAACATACCTAGATCTACTATGTCTTATCATAGTAGATATCTTTTTCTTAAAGTCTTACGATAGATTTTTCAATTTTTTTAATAATATTTGGAATTCCACCAGGAAGAACATTTGTCATGTTTACCTTTATACTTGAAAAAAATATTTGAACATATGGTTAACATGTAAACATGCATTTGAAACATGGCAAAATGTTATGTTGAAAATGTTATCTTTATTATCCCATAATATACGCTTTAAATTCTTATGACTCATCTCAGAATTAGGCGATACTTTGTTCAGAGTGCTAAGCTATTTATTCTCTGACAAAACGAATTTTTAATTTGTTGGGGGATATAAGAGGACATAAGTAATTGACTTATGAATGTTTTTTTATTAGATTTAAACTAATCTAGAACACTATCATTCTGTTCTACCCTCCAAAAGCTCCACATTTTAATCATTCCATTGATTTTGGCTAATTGTGTTCATTCTCCGAAAGTCAAGCTTTGACTACTGGGTGAAATCCAGTTGCTATTATTATTAATTCACCAATTTTATAAGCTTGGCCGATTTCAATAAATTTTTAATGCAATAATACATTTTTTGTGGGGATTTAGAATATGAAAAAAATATTTAAGTACCGTATCTTTAACCTACAAAGAATTTTGCAGTTTGAGAAGAGAAGGAGGTAATAACTCACTGCATATATTATCAATTTGCAATGTAGCACTATCATAGGTATCACCGGATTTCCCCGGAGATTTCCGGATTTTTAGGCAAAAAATGAGGCTCTGGAGGATTTCACAGGAAAATAAGAAATCTTCTCTTTTTTAAGGTTTTTATAAGAATCCCCTATTATATAATCAAATTTTAGTTGAAATGTTAATCTCAATGTTTTGGACTATATTCAAATTTGTGAAGGGAGCAGTTTTGGACTTGAGTCTGTTGCTCCTACACATTCATTGTAATTTTTTCACAATAGATAAATTTTTACTTGTCTTCTGATTAAAAATGGTAGATTTTCTCTTAGTTTACCAGTCCTATTTGTAATTTTCCAACCAGCAATATCTATTAAAGAGGCCAATTACATTTGAAAAGATTGTTTTTATTCATTTAATTTTCACTTAGTGATGTCCCTATCCGCCAACGGCGACCCCACCCCCTCACCCTCTAATTTACAATGTATTTAAAAATCTCCTCCTTTTTGGTGATTACCATATGACAACCCTACAGCCTATACTACCATATGACAACCCTACAGCCTACACTATTATGATGACGCGTAATGAAAACACAACTGGTGTATGTGGAGAAACAGTGAGCTTACAGCCATCTCTTTCACTCTCCTCTCTCCTTGCGACTCTACTACAATCGATGTTTTTATCCCGACTGTAGCAGCAAGCTTCCACGCGCACAGATATTTTGCGCCATCTATAATTTTGTACCCAAGGTTAGAGAAAGCGATTGGCGAAAAAAACATTTCTCTATCAATTGTTTTTGACTGGGCTATTAGACCTTTTGACAGTCATTTTCTTGCCCACTGAAAGAAATCTTAAAGCTCTGTGCTTATATAGTCCACTCTCACTAGGATAATAGTAGAATAGTTGCCACCGTTGGAAAACATGTGTGACTCATTGGATGATTCAGGTCATTTATGAAGGTTAAAAAACTGTTTTTCAAAACTCCCAAAAAGCATGTTGACATAAATTTATATTTATGAAGATGGGAATGAAGATAAGCGTACCGAGGGATCAAGTATTGGTCCCCTGCTTGCCAACACTGGATCATAAATGCGCCGAGGCTCCCTAGTGATGATTTTTTCACTCCTCTTGGCTGGCTGTCCATCAAGATATATTGCGCCATCTGACTCCTGCTGCACTTCCTTTAAGCATTTCTCACTCCTTCTAGAATTAAATGAAATACCCAATTTTGAATTTCTTGCATATCATGAACATAATGATGTAATTAGTGACTTATTATGAGTGTACAATATGAATTTACATTTATTTTTATATAAAATATTGTACTTAGATGGTATACTTGAATAATTATGCTAACGTTAGATTTCAACCAGTGCCATACAGTAATTGTGTAGATTAACTGCCTCGTACAGAGTGGGGCATAAATAATTCCTCTATTAGGGAAGCCAATAAAAACGAAACTAAGATAGGAATTTTTTATCGACCAAAAACACATTATAATGCCATTCAAGATAATCCGCCTATATTAAATTGTATAAACAATAAGTCGCTCAATTAGCATTATTATAAATGAGGTTCGTGACTTCCTCCAGCCAAACTAGGCAAACCTTTCAATGAACTTGATAATGTATATGATTCGAACAAAACGGAGCTACAGCCCACTCTTCACTTCAATCACCGCATTTTGGTGAGGAGAATATTTCCTGGACATGTCATCTCTTTGTGTGGTCGCCACGTTCTCCAGCCTTGTCACCCTACGACTACTTTCTCTGAGGGTACCTCAGGTCCAAGGTGAGGTGTATGAGCATCATCCTCAATTTTTGGAAGCCTTCAAGCAAATGATAAGACAAGAAGTTCAAGCAATCCCGCCTGTCATATGACACATAATGTAATAGATAACTGCAGAGAACGATTGTGTGTCATGAATTAATAAAGGACGCCATTTTTCGTGTATTTCGCGATGTATTATTTCTAAAAGTTTAATATTACAAATTCTTAAATGGAGTTATGTGCGTTTTTGGTTAAAAAACGAAAATTTTTTCATCTTGCTTAGTTTTGGTTCTACTAGCTTCCCTATATAATAGGGGAGTTCTTTATGTCCCACTCTGTTAAATGATGATGATGATACATTAGTTGGTGTTTCTATTCGGTACTTTCCAATGTTTTCATGTTTGATTACCGGCTAGTCTGGCCGGGAGGTCTTCGAGGTCATCAATTTATAAAGTTAGATCAGCTGTAAATGAATAATTCATCATTATACTTAATATAATAATAAGTTAATTATAGCCTATTTACAGTTTCTATTCATTTTCTCTGAAGCTTCAATTTAAAAAAAATGTTATTAATCATTTTGGCTTGAATTTAAAAGTGAATTGAGTATTTTATAAAACAGAAACCATTCTGAAGAAAATAATAGGGTAGGCCTATGTATAAATTATTATGGTACGGTACCGTATCATTGAATATCAGAAATACGTTCTGTCTGCAAATAAAAGTGATGGTTACATTTCAGATTCATTCCCATTTTTATGTTAAAATAGAAATCAATTATAATTAATATGATGATAAATTATGCTATTATACAGTAGCCTATGTAGTTACGATTTTCCGGTGTTGAGTCTGTCTGTCAACTCATTTTTGGCAGGGCACAGATATAGTACATATATAGAGTGCCGACATGTGCGAGGAAAATTCATACAACTGCAAAGAATGAGTTACAAGCTATATATACAGCTATTACATCGACATAGCAGCCTAAGTTAGTTACATTTCCCAATCTAAAGCAATCGACAGGTTAACTTACCTTTTAGATTGGTTTCTGATGAGTTGCTGGAGTGCTTCACATGGGTCATCTGAACACGTTATTTTATGATTTATTGGCCTCATTGTGGCTTGTACATATTTATGTGGCCTGTATTTATTGAATAAAACTACTTATTATGTTTTTAAATTTGTAAAGTATTTCAGTGTGTGTATGTGTAGTGTTTTGTATCTTGTATGTGCCAAAGAAGTGTGAAGTGAATGAAAAGTGAAATATGTTATTCTTTAATCTGCATACTCATATGTTCTATGTGCTACTGTGTTGTTGGTAGAGGGTTCAACTACACGTGCGGATTGAATTATCTGTTTATCCATGCGTATCAAACTGTAGATCTGTGGAGTAGAGATTGAGTCCGCTATGAGGGGGGGGGGGATAGATTTTCTGGTGGCTCAGGAGCATTGGCATGTACAGTAGTCATAAAATAGAAATAATTGGAGAAGGGGTTGTGGATTGCTGGGTGATTGGGAGGGGATTTATATATTCTACAACCATACCTTCAAAATTCAGCATGTAGTCTATTCTCTGTTCGCTATGGATGGGACTCAGAGGCGGATTTATACTTTTGCCGCCTCTAGGGCTGGCAGCAATCTGCCGCCCTACCGCTAAGGTGAGGGGGTAGACTCTGCCACAGATTAAAGAACAACCAGATCGATCACGTCGCTTGCGGATTTCCTAGTTAATGATTTAATTCAGAGATAGCGCCACGCGTCAATGATTTCAACACGGGGAGCAGCACTGTTGCAGTGCGGGAATACTTGAATTGTCGGCACTCTACGGATAGAAAACTCGTCCACGGGGAGCAGCACATGTTGCAATGCGGGAATATTTGAGTTATCGCTACTTCATGTAAAAGTTCTTCAAAGTAATTAAATTAGCAACTCTGGAATTACTCATTCACTTATTGATATTGAAGATTCAATGATGGGGGTTCGATTGTAGGTGAGTGGTTTATTCTCGGTTGGGCTCAAAACCATAGGGAGGAATCTGACATTTCCAAAAAGTGCCCCAAGTTACCAGGTAAAGGGGGGGTTGAAAATTTGATAAATGTTTTTTTTGAAAATAGTTTTAAATCAGAATTGGGTGATTGTTTATAAGTTGTTGTGAAACGTTTTTGGAAAATTTGGTTTTTGGGGGGTTTAGGTTGGGATAAAAATTTTGGAAAAAGCTGGACATTGATATTTTTGAAATTTTTTTTTTTATTCTATAGTGATTTTTGTGTTAAACGAAATGATATGTGTGCGATTTGGAAAAATATATCGTTTAAGGGGATGAAAGTGGTTTAAAACTGGAAATTTATACAAATTTGTTAATTTTTTTTAATGAAAAGCTTCTTGATTTTTCATTTTTAAGCGCAAGACAATCTATTGGGATGTGTGCGTCACAAATGGATTCTCTTCAAAAGAAATGAGGGGGTTGAAATTGTGGACTTCTTAAATATTAATATGTTTGAAAATTTGTTTCTTGTATCATATATAATGAAAAAATCTGTATTAAATGCGATTTGGAATCATTTTTAAAAGTCACCCCTAAGGCATTAGAAAGTCAGCAGAACATGCATTTGTGAAATAATCCCCTAGAAAAAGAGGGTCGCTTGAAATGGAACATGTTGAAAAAATGATTTTTTTTTTTTTGTTAAATGATTTTTCAAGGGTTTTGTAATTGGAGGTTAAAGGTAAGTTGAGGACACATTACGAACAATGCTATGCCACCCCTTGATTTGAATGCGAGGGCTATTATTGTAGGGGTGCAAAATTTAAGGAAAAATTGAAAGTTGGGATTTTTGGCGGAAATTTGTTTGAGCCTTTTAAAACTTCAAAAGGCTTATTCAACGCTGTTTGAATAAATAACCCCTTTCTGAGATATAGGCATAACTTTGAACAGTTGAGCAAAAGGCGTATTCAACTCTTGTTGAAAAAATCACCCCATTTTGAGTTGAAGTACAGAATAAAAAAGAAACAGAAAGCTTAAGCTGGCAGAGCTTGATTAGTTAATTTCAGCAGTAAGTTAGTTATATTTAACTAATATTATATTTATATTAGTTATATTTAACAGTATGTATATATATGTTTAAAATATGCTTCCACAGACGTAAGATTTTTCTTCATCAGGTTTTGATATATAGTCAGGGCCGGCTTTATAGGCTTGCGAATAAGGCTGGCTCCTGGGGCTGCCAAGTTATTACATTATAAGATTATTATTGATCAACTCTCAAATAACTCACAAAAACATTAGAAATAATCATAATAATATAAGATAATAGATTTCATAAACCTACGCTAACCCTACGCTATCACCCTGTGGTGGAACCATGATCTCTCCAAGGGGGGGGGGGGCTGAAACGTCTGGGAATATGGAATACCCTACAAGCAAGAATTAAAAAAAAGCATTTGTGTAAAATCAATGGCGGATAAAGTATTTTCCAAGGGGGAAAATACATACATCATAAATAACTATGGGAAGTGATACGTCCGAACGGTTAGCGCCGCTATCTGTAACTCAGATAAGATAAGTCACGGCGCTCGTTGACAGAATCTGTAGCGGTGACCGATAGAAATACAAAAGTCACTGCACAGTTACTATGTTTTTGCACAACAAAATGAAAAAAAAAATATATTTTCATCAAAAACAGCATTGCCCGTCTTAACTTCTCCAAACTTACCAACGATTTTGCTACTAAAAATAAAAGTTATATTTCACTTTATATTATTTTGATATGATGTGATGGTGATAATCATTAATCAATGTTTCTTTTGATCAGTATAATTTGTATCAATATCATTAAGGTCAGTATTATTTGTATTGAAACATATTAATCAAATAAATAAATAAAGTGTTACTAAATCACAGTTGCTTCGAATATATAGCCTACTGAATACTATGACAATTTATTATATTATTTTATAATTCAATTGAATTATTTATTCATTGATATTTCATTGTAAAACATTTCATACTAGAATTTGTTTTTATTATTCAATGTAAGAAAAGCCTGTTGTGATATTTTGACAGGCTTACACCATTATTAAATTCACAATATTACAAACGGAAGGGCCGCGAAATGCGTTTTGCTTGGGGTCGCCAATTGTCTTAAGATAATTACTGATATAGTACCTACTATTTTAAAGAATATTGTAGTTAGCCTATATCTCATAAGAGGTGGAGGAGGGGTTTATTGGTCTTTGAACCTCATAGGGATGGCTTGCGAACCAGAGACAAATAAAATGTATAACCTAATATGTATTCAACATGAACCTTCTTCCACCCAATTTATTCTCTATTAAAAAGCATTAATTCGAATTGAGAAAATCTTGAATTCAGACAAAAGTGTGGAAAAATCTAGTTTGGATCAATTTACTATATACCGAGTAGTTTTGACCGGTGACAGTTAACATTGGCGGATTACTAAAAACTGAATTACAAGCCACTAGTACTGGGGTGCCCAACTGTTCTCGTAGGCGAGCAGTTCGCGAGCAAAAATCGAGATTTTTTCCCCCCGATTTCCACATTTTTTGGGGGGAAATTTTAGTTTTTTCTATTTCAACAGGGTCAACATTTTCATTTTTTTAAATGTTAATAGTTTTGGAAAATTCTTTTTTCTATCAGATAGAAACCGACAAATTTGTACTAAATGTAATTTGAACGCTTTTTGATACCGTAATTCACTAGTGTTTGGGGGGAGGTGAAAAACAAAATTTTGTTGAAAAACGTGGGGGGGGGGGCAAAGAAATTTTAAACTTTTTGTTTGTGAGTAATTTTAGCTTTTTTGATTGGAAGTGTAGGGTAAGTAGGTGCAGAAGTTCAATATGCCTTGTTACCGCTAGAAAAGTCAAAGGGGTTGGAGAAAATTTCGAAAACTTTAAGAAATGTTTTTTATTTTTAAATTATTTTGTAGAGGATAAATAAATAATATTGGCAAAAGGCATTGAAAAGTGAGCAAAATATGTATGTGAAGTTTTATCAAGAAATCATCCTCTCGTAGAGGAGAGGTGCTTAAAATAAAAAGTGACAATATGGAAAATATTCTGACTTTCTGTTGAATACATTTTATATGATGTTGAAGACCCATCTTGTTTCCACAAAAGCCGAGCGAAACGGCCATCACGCCATAACGTGAGTCAATTTCCATTCAAAAGTGTTTTTTAATTTTATAAATTTTATAGGTTTTTGGGATTGACGTTGGACGTAGGGGACATTAAGAAAATTTCGATGCACCGTCTTGGATAATTTTTTTAATAATTTTAAAAAATTATTTCATGTCAATTATTTCAATCAATAATCCGTGGGCGGGTTTTGTAGGGGGGAAAAGTCCGTATAAATTTTCAAAATAAAAATCCATGTATTATTATTTATTTACTATAGAATAGGTATGGAATATCAGGTCCTTCAATACTCCATTGAATCGGTTTATTTGTTTCTTGAAACAGTTTAACATTTTTTTTTTCTGTTCAGTCAGCCTAAACAGTAACATAAAATTATTCCTAGAAAAAGTTAACGGAAGTAAACACATAGATGGAAATGAAACTTCCTCAAAATGTTAAATTATGGGAAAAACATTGTAGAAACGTATTCTATTTATTTTTCTATTTAACATTTTTACATGAATTCAAATTTATTTTTATTTTAAATAATATTTTATCACATAATCTAAATAATTTAGTTATAGAGGCTTATTAATATTTTGACAAAATGAAATGAAACGGGATTCGCAATAGCAGTATACTTTAGAGGCAGTCAACCCAATCGTCATTATTATTGTAGCCGGTAGATCTGTCATCAGATCAGAGCACACAGTAGCAGAGAAAAACGTAAAATGTAATGAAATCTGGCAATAACGCTTGATCCGGCAACAGTGCTGTAGGGTGAGCATGCATATTATGCGAAGGACGCATGTAGATGATGTTGCAGGAATGAAGAAGTGACGGATGGAGGGAGTGATGATGAGTGAGAGCGAACAGAACAGAGAAAGTAGAGAGGGAAACACTCTACTCTCTAGGCGCTATACCTACGCATTCTAGCGCATGTTTTTGGAACTTAGCGTGAGCAGTCTGGGTTTGTCTGTGACTCTACGTACTACTGTCTACACTCTACATTAAAGGTAAAGAAGGAAGAGTCCTCTAACAATTTTATGAAGGTAGCTAAAGACTAATCTCTTCTGAAAAAGTGGTTGGGGGTACTTTTCCCAGTAGCGGATCCACGGGGTGGGAAAATGGGAAATTCCCCCCCCCCCCCCCACCTCAGGAAGGCAGAAGAACAAGAAAAGAAGTAGAAAGGGGATGGGGAATAATGTACGTAATTTTTCTTGTAAATTTAATTTTCCATTAACAATTTCTATCAGATTATCAAGGGGATAAATTCCCCACCCCAAAGACCCAGAAACTAAAAAAAAAATGGAATTTTAGCAGGCCTTATGAGACATTTTTGGCAAAAGAGGGAAATGAAATGTTTGGAATTGTTAAGAATGTGTTTTTGGAATTATTTTTTTAAACGTTTGTGGGGTCGAGTCAAAAGTAAAAAAAAGGGAGATCATAATAGCTGGGTGAATTCAAAGTAGTGCTAAAAGGGATCAATAGTTGTTTTGTTTTATAATTTTTTTCTGGAAACAAAAATTCTGCCCAAAGATAAATTAAAAAGGAGATGAAATGATTTCTAAAAATAATTCTTCTTGAGTGCGAAATGTAGTCAGCTCCCGGGATTCATAATTATTAAGTTATCCAGTCATATACAATAATGATCTATTTATTGAATTTATAGCTTCTGTCTTTATTTAGTGGTCTGTATGTCTATTAATGTTAAATTTTAATGGTATGTTTTCTTAAATTTCTGTATGAGGACCATTTCATTTTAGAATAGAATTTATGTTATTTGTCGCCCCATAACATAAATCCTATTCTAGTTAAGATTTCATATCCTAGACATTTCAATGTGATATTCCCACTTAATGTTTATTTGAGATACAAACATTAAAATATTGGTTAAACTTGAAATGTTTGCTATATTAACTATTGTATTTACACCCAGACTATGTAGCGGGTAGCCATCAGTTTATGATTCTGTTTGGCAGTATAGGACGTTGTTAAGACATTTCATCATTAATCAGGTATTACTAAAATATTATATTATTACACGAAATATGGGTGAGTTCATATCAAATAAAATTTGTTTATCTAAAACTAATTTGGTTATAAGTGTTTCATGCGTTTCTACAAAAGGGGGATTTTCAAAAACCGAAAGTTGGCTTTATTACACACATTCTAGACATGAATTCAACCATTTCAACATTTCAGCCCATGCTATGTGTCACTATGTAAACTTAATCTAGTTCTTTCATCATTGTCAATGGGAGATCCAGACCCGCATTGAGTAAAAAAATTAAAGCAGGCCAACCTGAAAATATTTTTACTCTGCGTTTTTGAACCCCCATCTCACCTCGGTTTGAAGAAGAGTCACCTACAGTCGAAATTGGCTATGGTACTATACACACATGTTTACTGGACATTTTTGTCAGAAACATGTTAAATATATAGAAATATGTCAGCAATTTGATAGCAATATCTGATAAAAATGTTTTAAATAAGCTGTTGCAGGGGACAGCACGCAGAAACTTGTGTGCAACTGAACTGCAAGCTTCGGTCTCGACTGCAAGCCAGCAGCATAGAAGTCCATATAGTTATCGTGCTTTTTGAATTGAAACTGCAATCTGGCAAGCAGTGTCCGCTTGTAACAGTTGTAGCTGCAAAATGCTGCCCGTTCACAGATACTAACATTAGCTGCCGCACGACTAAAAGTGCTTGACTTTGAGAGGTGCAATCGAGTGGAAACCAAGAACAAATAGGCTACCACGTTGATGTGTGATAAAAGTGACCTTTATGTTAAAATATACAGTCAGGTTCCGTGGGCCCGTTAGATTGACATGTCCTATGAGTCTGTTAACAAACGATATTTTACTCATCGGCAGAAAATATCAATACGTTTTACATTTAAAACTTTCTCTACATTTTTCAGGATAATAATAAGAAAATTTTCATTTGTCCAGTCGGCAAATGTTCAATAGGTACCGTATTAATAATATTAATACCGGTGTCAATAGTTATTTTCCTACAGTGACCCGAAAAAGTGCCTATTTTTTCACTAACTGAAGCACGCAAAATAGTCTATTCCTGCACCAGTGTGGGAAAGTAAATTGCAGTGCGTGAATGTACTTTTCCTACAACTGCTCGTAAAGTAGTTCTTTACATACTGAAAACTAATTGTAAAATACCTCTTTACTGCTCAGCAAGCGGTAAAGTACTTTACGCTTGCCAGCTGTTTTCTTTACGCTTCTGTTTTGATTTTGATGCCTTCTCATTGGTGGATCACAAATCCGTAAAATTCACATAACCTCAACAATGGCGTACGCTAACCAAATCCGCGCATGGTCTGTGATGTTACAAACTACAAGCTTTTATTGTGTTGGAATCCAGAACTGCAGTTTTATGAAAAATATTGTATGCAGTTCGCGCATGAAGCTTCTTTATCGCTCTCGCAAAATTACTGTGCTACGCTACGCATCGCGCAGTAAATGTTTTGGCTTGAGTGATAAAGTCGCACTTCACGCTCTTAATACATAAATAACTATTTCCGCACTCCAAATTTGCAACCTAACAACACAAAATAGTGAGCATGTAATACACAGGTTCCCTATTCTGCATTCAAAAATAGGTTGGCTACTCTGCTTCAGCTGTGAATAGCTGTAGTTGTTGTTGATGAAATCGATTTGATTCGAAGATAGGTTATGTGAGGAATTTTCAGGTTATGTATGCCCTGTTTTGTTCTGTTTGAATTACTTTATACATTACTGTAGGAAAAATTTAATGTGTGATATGAGTGCAAAGTATTGTTTCTGCACTCGAGAAACTTTTTTCACTCGCCTTTGGCTCGTGAAAAAAACTGTTTCTCTCGATGTAGAAAAACGGTGCTTTGCACTCTAGTTACACAAATAGCTATTTGTGTAACTAGTGCAAAAAGTGGCGGTTTTCTGCATTGGGAGAAACAGTTTTTTTTCATGAGCCAAAGGCAAGTGAAAAAAGTTTCTCGAGTGCAGAAACAATACATTGCACTCATATTACACATTAAATTTTTCCTACAGTAATGAATAAAGTAATTTAAACAGAACAAAACAGGACATACATAACCTGGCAATTCCTCACATAACCTATCTTCAAATCAAATCAATTTCAACAACAACTACAGCTAGAGACACACATATCCGCACCGCGTCCGCACAGTGCCACAGCCGTGTGTAGGCCATCGCACGGCCTCGGATTTGAACAAAGCAATTGAGCCTGCTACTGCTAGTCCCCACTACTCCGCACTAAGGCTCTATAAAGACTGGGTACGTGCAGTCGCCATCTTGGTTCACAGTGTACGATCTTGACACATGTTTCCCAATGCATTGTATAGATAGTGGTGATATTTTCAATCGATTTCTCATTATTAAAATACAATTATAGTCGGGTGTTCTGCACCAAATTGTGCCAATAAAAGTGAGAAAGGGTTCCGCATGTTTCGGTTTCCGACTGATAACAGTAGAAAAGTAATTTGGCTACAAAATTGTAGGCGTGACAAATGGAAGCCATCTGCATGTTCCAGACTTTGTGAGGTGAGTTCTAAGTAATTTATGAATTCAATTGGTAATAATTCGTAGTTATAAATGTGTAATCTATCATGAGTGTCAATTAGAATGTCCCAATCCATTTAAAAACCTCACTAGTCAAGGATAAGTAGCCTTCCTTTTCTCCATTCCATTTTAAGGTTATGAATTGGGTACCTATTAAAGTAGCTTAGGTTAAAATACTTTGTTTATCTTGATAAATATTATTAAAACTTGATGAATGTCAGTATTATGCAACTTGTACTATTGTATCAAAATGGTGAGCAATCATCTGTAATAGGCTAGATAGAATAAAATAATTCAGTCAAAGTTTTGAGTCAAAATCTACATTAAAAACATTTTCCCATTTGCTAGTTTATGACCCCAAATAATATTATATTGATAATAATTAAAAGCGATAACTTGATACTATCAGTTCTATTATCACTTACCCAATGGTTTGGCACCCACATAAAATTGTTGGCCCACTATGTACCCTATAATATGTTTCAGATGGCAAGGTAGCACTAAACGAATATAAGTAATATAAACTTAAAAAACACAAATGGAAATTAACTCATTGTCTGATGATGCTGTAGACAACAGAGCGAAACGGCCGTCACGCCATAACGTGAGTTAATTTCCATTTAAAAGTGTTTTTCAATTTTATATTAGGCTACATATTAGTGGAAACAAGATGGATCTTCAACATCACGAATATAAGTGTTAAAGTCAAACGCTTATTGGTTTACAGTTATTTTTATTACTTGTTATACTTACAATGATTCAATACTCCATGATGCTATGAACTCTGTATTAGGCCTATAATAATATTGTTGCTTTCAAAAAAATACTGTTCTCAGCTGTAAAAGTCACTTCCTGGTGGTTCGGAACCCGCCTAAAACTTGATCATTTGTTACCCATGTGCGAGCTTCATATTCAGAAAAAAATAATAGTCAGTCTTGTGGTTTTGGATTTCAGGATCTACATGCAGATTTCATAGTAAGTTAGCATAAATAATATTCTATTGCATCACTTATTTTTCGACCAATTGATAGAGTCTAATATTTATTTTTCCATTCAATAGCCAACTAATATAATTATTGTACAGAACAAATCTTTCACCATATAGAAAGGAATGATGGAATAACAAAATAATGATAAAATGTGTCCCTCCAGCCGTGTCTGAGGAAGCATTTCAATTATGAAAAATGTTCATTACACAAGTGCTGATATTCGCTAAAGTATAAATCTATGCTATAATATATGTTAAATGATCATGTTAATAGTAATATATGAATGATAAAATCTTTTTTTAAAGATTGCTTCTTGAAGACTCCAGTAGTTGAGTATAAGACAAGCTGAAGTTAGTTGTAAGTCAGAATAAGAAATTCTAATTTGATAGAAATCGTTCATTTTATTCATTAATAATTTCTGAATGTATCTAGGAGAAAAATTCTCGTTAATTATTAGTCACTTTAGTGATTACAATGTATATTTTGTCTACAAACGCATACCGTTCTAGTATAATTTGAATTTAGCTCTGTCTTCTATGAACCAAAATGGCGACTGCGTATACCTAGTATTTATAGAGCCCTACTCCGCACCGTCAGCGCAACTACATCACCGCACCGAGCCCGACTAGTTCAGGCTACTTTTTGACGGGCACGGTGCGGTGTCGGTGACAATTATCCAATTATCTACCCTTTTTCTAGCCTGTTTCTAATTCTCTTTCTACGTGGATATAGGGAAGTTGATTGAATCAGTATGTAACTCTCCTGTGCTGTATGATCAATCACATTAGGAGTACAGTGATAGTGATGATGACAATTCAATTCAATTTATTTAATACACTAAAAACGTACACAAAAATGAAAAATAAAAATAACAAACAGACAATTACAAATAAGTGGCTCCATTTTGGTGTGTGTGGGAAAACGAAACTTATCCAACTATGGCAAAGCCATGTATTAGGATAAGTGAAATAGGAGATGAAAAGGAAGGGGAGTTTGAAAAAGGAGAAAGAAATTCGTATGAGGAAGCAATTTTAATTTCAACTATTTTATTATTTATTATTATATTAATTTCATTTTTATTACAAAAAATAAGTTTCAGATAAAAATAAAACTTCACCATTTAAATGTTGTTTTTCAAATTTTCCATCAACCCAAATATCATTTTCCATCCACTCTTTCTTAATTGTTATTATTTTCCTAATATTTGATGTTGAATTAAGTTTAATACTTCCGATTATTATTTCAATAAATTTAATAGAATTTAATCAATTAATAATTTCAAGATTTTTAATTTCATTAATTATTACCTACAGACTTTACCATGAATGAATAAATGGAGTAATCGAATGATCTGAGTGATTAGGAGAACAGTTAGCTATAACATTTAAATTGCAATTAAAAAGTACATCTTGTTTCTCTTTTAAATTTATTAGTAAAGAAATATGACCAGTCCACAAACTGTACCAACTACACAAAATGATAGTAAAACTCCACAAAAATGATCTATTGCAATCGCTTCAAAGTGATTTGAATTGAAATGAACAGTATGCATCACGGCCGATGCACGGTAGTGTGTTGGATATGTGTGGTTTGGCATCACCTTCACCGACACTCGGCCAACATACGGTGCGCTTGCGGTGCTGGCGCGGTGCGGATATGTGTCTCTAGCTTACAACGACTATTTCGTAGGTGAAGCAGAGTAGCCAACCTATTTTTGAATGCAAAATAGGGAACCTGCGCATTACATGCTCACTATTTTGTGTTGTTAGTTTGCAAATCTGGAGTGCATAAATAACTATTACTAGTGCAGGAATAGACTATTTTGCATGCTACAGTTAGTGCAAAAATAGGCACTTTTTTGGGTCACTGCAGAAAAAATTATTTTCCAATTCCAATCCGTTCCTCAATAGATTTTTTGCAATACTCTGAAGCCACTGTCTGAGAAAAGTTGACAACTTTCAAGTCATTTCCCAATTTTATAAGAAAAGTTATTCGAAAATAGATACGGTATAACAATAAGAAGTGACATCATCATGGGAGAAATTTGAAAAGAATAGAAATGAAAAAATTCCGGGATTTCTTGTTCCATGACGAACTGCGTTGTTAATATTAACTTTTTAAGTGACAAATCACTTTTCAAGTGATCAAATTTGACTGCAAGTCGTTGAATTCAATTGAAAAGTTGATGAAGAAAATTAATTTGCATACATACTAATTTATATGCACACTTCTCTTAGTTTTTTGTGTCAACATTATGTCGTTACAACAAACTTTCTTTGCATTCGATTTCTTGTTTAAGAAGATATTAGAATTTAGTTTTACCACAGGTGAGTATAGGTCCTTATCATATTCATTCTTTGTAGTTCTACAGAAAACAGTGAGCAGCAAAGATATTTAAATATTAAAACTGACAATGTATTTCACTTGTATATAATGTTTTACTCACATATATTGGAGATGCTTGAAGGATGCATTTCGCTTCTGAAAAGAGAGCCTTCTTTTCAGAAGTGAAATGCATCCCTCAAGCATCTCCAATACATGTGAGTAAAAAATTATATAAAAGTGAAAAAACAGTGTCAGTTTTAATATTAGATTGTTCATTAAGTACTTCGTCATGGAAAACATCACAGAAAGACATTTTATCAATTATTATAAAGCTGGTGGATACGGAGCACTTAAATGTATACTACACACCATCAAGCGATGCGGATGATTTTCAATATTGATTTTAAAATTAAAAATCAACACTAATCTCCAAGAAGATAAATAATTATATCACTTAATTATATACGCTTTGTGTACCTAACTCATAAACTCCTATTATTGTGGCTCTACCATATAATATTTATGATTTAGTGTTTCTCAGATTACCAGAAATGCATTTTAGTGAAATCAAATAATAATAGTCTCAAAAATACTTATAATTATTACAGTATTGCACCTATCACAGATGGAATTGTTTTGATTCCTCAAAAAATGTATTACTCAAGATACAACAGAAGCAGCCATAACTTTCTAAAGTATCTGCTTAAAACCCAAACCCAGCAAAGATTTAAATATTGTACAAACGTTTCTAGCATTTTGAAGAATATTAATTCCTCCATTGAATGGCCTTCTGAATCTAATGATTGTTATTTTCCAAGTCTCTTGAGATTTATATTTAGTGCAGTCATGGTTGTGAGGCGAACATATATATTGAGGAGATTGACCAGCATGACTGCAGCTATATATACTGGATCAAAGTTATCAGGCTCGTCTTTTGAGTGGCTCAACATCATCTGCGTGTTTACTGTGTACATCCATAGGAAGAATGGCAGTCCAACATGAACATTTATACAAAATATACTAATTTCAAGCAAGTTCTTTGCTGGGCTCCCAAACATAGAGCAGCAAATAGAGGCTGCTAGAATAATGCTGTTCAATTTTGAGAGTGGATAAGACAGTTGTTTGTGCAAGTCCTTATCGGCAAGAAGAGCAATGCCTGTAGCAAGAGTTAGGAGCTGTATCGTGTAGCCGAGTGATTTTAAGCACACATCACCTCCTAGGCGGCATATTGATGGTGCTGCCATCATGCTATGTACCACAAAGAAGAATATTTTCGGCTTGAATCGTGTGCGGTAGTCCAAACTGTGCAAGAAGAGCATTGATCCAAACAGCCCACCATTGATAAATACTGCACATATAA
Organism: Conomelus anceps; assembly: GCA_948455865.1. Taxonomy (NCBI): domain Eukaryota; kingdom Metazoa; phylum Arthropoda; class Insecta; order Hemiptera; family Delphacidae; genus Conomelus; species Conomelus anceps. The sequence continues at coordinate 67,715,629 of OX418217.1, read as the reverse complement.
TTGGGTGTGCTTCAAGGAATTGACCCAACGCATTTGAATTGCATGAGTACATCAAACTGCACACAAGAAGCACCAATGCCAAGCACAAGTATGAGTACACATTTATGATGCTCTGTTTTACTGGCCATGGCCAATCCACAAGCTCACAGTACAGGCTTTCTTTTTCACTTATAAATATGAGATAACCAAGCAGCCCAACTTGTAATGCGCCTGAAAGTGATAGAAATACATCACCAATTTTGTTCACTGACTCCAGCCACTCATTCGACACCATTTTCTTATTCATTTATGTCATACTCTTGTTAATTCATCATGTTTATCTATGGTTTGTAAATACTTTATATATTAACTACAAATTTAAAGGCACAACGCCATTCATTTTTGTTGTGGTTCTGGCACCTACATGATAAATACTGACTCTATTCAATAAATACTGACAAGGCAGCTGACAGCTGTGAGTAAGGCACTTTGATTATGAAGATGTGTTTATGAATGATAAATATTATAATATACATATAAAATATCATTCTACTTACTTTTAAACTAGAATTTTACCTGGTCTTGCCCGGGAATCCAGTTTGGAATTTTTCTTTTCTGGTAGATATCTTATCTCTTTACATAGGTAATATAAAAGGCGATGTGTGTTTATGTATGTATGTTCCCAGTAAACTCGGAAACCACTGAACCGATTTTTATGAAATTTTCAAGGACAAAGTAGTATAGTCCCGAGATGGTTCCTGTGAAGTTTGGAAGTTCAAAAGACCTCGCTGAAGGACACAAAAAGGAGAAATCTATCCTTAAAGGAACGACTGATAGAATTCAACAGTTTTTAATCATATGGCAACCCCTTAGCGGCGTTATTCACGCTTGTTGGAACACAAAGACTTTGTATGTACCGTGTAGTCGGAGCCTTGCAGTCATGTAGGAAACATATGACTGGGTATGATGAAATGTAATTATGCCGGGTTGACATCTGTTACCCAATGCAGGTAGAAACTTGAAATGTTGCCTCAGTGGGAGGTGACGAATAATAAAATCAAAAACTTAGCTTCTACCCTAAAATAGTCGTAGGAGGTTTAAATTTGAAATGTAACCTCAGTGGGAGGTGGCGAATAATAAAATCAAGGAGAATTTTTATGTGATCGCAGCAACGCACGTCGGGCCAGTTAGTAACTTATGGTAGTGGTCACAAAATTACGAAATTGGGAAATACCATACAGTTTATCTGTTTGTAAAGAGTAGTTCACAAAAAACTTTTTTTTTGCGCTGATGATGTAAATTTTTAGTGTTTTTTATAAGTAAACACGATTATTTAACAACTTTGCAGCTCCACCCACCTGCATAGTTTTGTGTTTAGTCCTTTAGAATAACGCATTACTGGAAAAGCTCAATACACACAAGTTATAACCCTCATGACATTGGGTAATTAGCAGATGTAATTATATACCGAGTAATTGGGTAATTATACAGAGGTAATCTGTTTAAATTCAAATTTATTTCTCACGAAAGCAAAAGCATAGAAATCACTCCTAATATACGGTACTTAAATCAACATTCATATTATATATTCTAGATATGAGTTTGAATGATCAAAACAGTGTGAGATCCTCGTATGTAGGCTGAAGCCTGTGTTTGCAAGTGATCTAGCGTTAGAATAATTTTTTTTTTGAGAAAAAATAAATATAATTTTTTTTACTATAGAAATTTTGATGACAATTCAAAAAAATAGATTTGAAAAAATACTAGCAGACGGTGAGAAAACATAAAATAAGTAAACTATAGAAATTACACATCAGTATTCAGTTTAGGATTCATTACTTGAACATGAATTATCCATAGACAGTGTGCATCAGGTTATTCTCTGTTACATCTTGGTCGTTCCCCAGCAACCATTTACCAACTAGCCGTTTATACTGAGATGTTCTGTATTCATTGGGAATAGAATTTATTAATTTCGAATTCCTTCAAGTGCTATTAATTCATACTGAAGACTTCCTCAATGGCGGATATTGCCAACAGTATTGAATAGCTGATGGAAATCGATGAATCTCACTGTACAAAAATATCAGCACCGGGATTCGAACCACGGACCTCCCAATTATCGGTCGGGCGCCTTAACCACTAGACTATAGAGACCTTTATGAAAAGCAGCATTCATTTTACACTTGGCCATATCGGTTTGTAACTCACAGGTTAGTTTGAAGTGACTGACAATTAAAAAAAAACTGACAAATATACAGAAACAGAATTTATTAATTTCGAATTCCTTCAAGTGCTATTAGTTTATACTGAAGACTTTCGCAATGGCGGATATTGACAACAGTATTGAATAGCTGATGGAAATCGATGAATGCTACTGTGCCAAAATATCAGTCAGACAGTCACCACCGGGAGTCGAACCACGGACCTCCCAATTGCCGGTCACTTCAAATTAACTTGTGAGATACGAGCTGATGTGTGTAAACTGAATGCTGCTGTTCAGAAAGGTCTCCATCTCCATAGTCTAGTGGTTAAGGCGCCCGACTGACAATTGGGAGGTCCGTGGTTCGATTCCCGGTGGTGACTGATATTTTTGTACAGTAGCATTCATCGATTTCCATCTGCTATTCAATACTGTTGTCAATATCTGCCATTGCGGTTGTCTTCAGTATGAATTAGTAGCACTTGAAGGAATTCGAAATTAATAAATTCTGTTTCTGTATATATGTCAGTTTGTTTAATTGTCAGTCACTTCAAACTAACTTACTGGGTATGTTACTATAAATATGTGGCAGAAAATGGAAATTTTTTGTTGAATATGTCTTATTGAGTCTCAGTGTTTGTAAGTTACACAGTTCTGATGCTCACATTGCATATTTGTGCTTTATTTTTTTTTAAATCGCAGTATGATTTATGTGCATGTAAATTAAGACACATCTTATTTAAAACTGTCTTAAATTCAATTCGGTACTTTAAAATCATTGTACAATTCTCGGATATGACACCTGGGACCTCTCTGTAACGCAATTCCAATTATTGAGTTTTGAGAAATATTTAAAGGCTCAAGAACAGTTTTGTAGCAACCTCCCCATGAAATAATCCCCAACTGCAAAATAGATTAAACATAAATAGGTTTTGTAGCATTCTCCCCATGAAATAATCCCCCACTGCAAAATAGATTGAACATTGAATAGGTATTTATATGTTCTGACCTTCTCAATGGATGGGCAGTCACAAGAGTTATTTTGTTAAATATTGCAAGAATTAATTACAATCTTTTTGAATTTTCATCATCCATGCTCCTCAACTTCAACTCTATAAACATTTTTTATATTGAGCAAAATTTTGCCATCAAACCATTCCTTAACCATTCTGAGATCGCTTCAAGCTTTATTGTAGGCTACACTTCTTCATTACTTCTTCCTGTTTCCAATATGGCTGTGTCATCAGCAAACATATATAAGCTACCATGAAGACGAACTTTCGCTATATTATTTATGTGCAACAACAACAACAAAAGCGATCCCAGTGTGCTTCCATGAATAACTCCATAATTAATATTTTCAAGACTACCACTTTGCACATCATCTATTTGAGCAAGCTGTTTCCAACTGTGTCAAAAGCCTTGGCCAAGTCAAGGAAAATCAATAAACTACGCTGGTTATTTTGAAGGATAGATCAATCTCCCGGTTCAACCTGACCAAGGCATCCGACACATTCTTATCCTTCTTAAACCCGAATTGCACATCGGCAAAAATCGCTTCATTTGACAAGAATTGAGTTAGCTGGTCTTTGACTATTTTCTCTAGTACCTTCGAAAAAATATTAAGAAGAGAGATTGGTTTAAAGTTTCCCATCTCGGCTTTATCACCTCCCTTATAAAGAGGAAAAACTTTAGCCTTCATCTGCAACGGATTTCAAGGTGAACTGAGAGTTGCAGATGTACAGTTGTCATCCTCATCAAGTATAATGATACCCATTCTTCTTTTGATTTCGTTAGCTAGTCTTTCTCCGACTGTCGAAAAATATGTATTAAATCGTCAGCAACAGCGTTTTTAGTATCAGTTGTTATACCGACATCGACATTGTTCATGTACTTTTCAAAGGGGAATGGATCTTTCATTTTATTACTGCCTGATATTTCATTAATTGCTTGCCAGAATTGCTTAGGATCGTGTTTACTCTCATTTATCTTATTTCGGTAATAATCTATGTTTAACAATCCCTATAAAACTATTTAATTGGTTCCTTTTTATGCTTTAAATCTGTCTTGTAAGTGAACACTGAATGGTTGTTTTCCCAATGTTTTGCTTAATTCATCTCTCTCTGTAATAGAGCAGACACTAAACTTTGCGTTATCCATGGAAAAAAATCCATGAAAGTTTTGTATTCTTAGCATTACATTTTTGGCTGTTTTTTCTTTTTTTATTTATCTATGCATCATCAATGGTTTTGAAAAAATTACTTATTGCTGCTTCATTTACAGTTATAACATGCTCCCCATTTTCTTCTTCCTATTGAATTTTCAAACATTTTTTATAGACAAAAAATTTGGTCAATAAACTTGTTTCTTGGGTTCAAGACACATCGGCGTATCGCCATAGTGATTTATCATGTTATTAGCTGTTCTGCGAGCTTACTGCATCGAAACACATTTTGAAACTGTAATAGTGCCCATAAGTGAAATTTTAACATTAATTTTGAAAATTCTTAAAAGAAAATTAAAAATCGGGCTTTAAGATGCACTGAATCAAGTTTATCGAGGAAGCTATGTGGCATATTTAGGGTTCCGAATCGTTGCCTTTTTTGTGAAATCCATAAGACAAAAACATATGCACAAACACAACCCTACTCTCTTGTTATATAGATAAGTGACTTTTTGATGAACAGGTGCACCTTTTGTAGATGGCAGAGAGGCCGTGCCCTCCATATGAAAAAATGCATGTATTAATATTAATTTAATAATAAACTAGATTGAACAAAACTTGTCCATCGAAATTCCAAATAAACTCCTGGATTTCTTGTTCCATGACGAACTGCGATGTTAATATTAACTTTTCATGTGAAATTTAACGACATGCAGTCAAATATTTGTTAAGAATAAGTATAATAACTCACTTAATCTGGCCGAGTACTTTCGAATCTATGAGATCCATCTTCAGAGGCGCGGGTTCCTAGATCATCATGTCAGTTTTTTTTTGTTAGAAGTGTTGTGGTTTTTGTAAAATATGATCAAAAAGTTTGTGAGATTTAAAATTTAGTTGTTCATTGAGAATGTTTTGTTTATTGTGTGTGGTGTGTTTGTATATTTCAAATTGTTCCAAGGTGTTGAGTTCGTGTCCTTTAGATTTTATGTGTAGAATGTGTAGGTTGGTACTGATGTCGGTAAAAGTGTGTCCAGTTTGAATGATATGGTCGGCAAAATTCGATTCAGCTTTGGATGTCAGGGCTTGAAAGTGTTCCTTGTAACGTTGTTTGAATGTGCGGCCTGTTTGTCCTATGTAGAATTTGTTACAATCAGAGCAGTTTAGTTTGTAGATCCCTGGGAGATCGTATTTGTTTGTGTTCAGTGTGGTTTTGAGTGTAAGTGCATTTTTTATTTTGTTTTTTGTTCTGAATGAGATGGTGTGGCCGGCTTTTTTGAAGATTTTTGCTAGTCTGTGTGATTGTGGATTAATGTATGTCATTGTGATTTATTTTTTGTCAGTGGTGTTGGTGTTTTGTTTTTTGTTTCTTATTTTATGATTGAGTTTGTCAATTAGGTCGTGTTTGTAGCCGTTTTCTTGTGCTAGGTATTTTATTGTATTTAGTTCAGTGTGGTAATTGTCGGTGGAGAGCGGTGTGTTGTTGAGTCTGTGTAGCATTGACCTGAATGCTGAGTGTTTGTGTTGTGTTGGATGATTGGAGGTGCTGTGTATTAGGGTATCTGTCATTGTTGGTTTTCTGTAGATGTTGAAGCTGTGTTGTTGGTTTGTGTTCTTTGTAATTGAGAGGTCTAGGAAGTTTATTGAATTGTTTTTCTCATATTCAGCTGTGTATTGAATGTTCTTATGTATTTTGTTTATGTATGATCGAAGTTGTTCACATTGTCTTTTGTTTCCTCTGTATAGCAATAGAACATCATCTACGTATCTGTGCCAGTATATTATGTTCTGTGAAAATTTGTTATTAAAGAGTATATGAGTGTTTTCGCAGTGTTGGAGATAGATTTCAGCAAATTTTCCTTGAGATTGGTGAGCCCATTGGCAGTCCATCAGGTTTTGTAATCACTTTGTAATCAGGTTTAGTGGAGGATAATCACTGGTATCAAACCAGTCCAGGTTTTTCTTAATATCATCGTACAAGTTGTGCATTTTTAAATGTTACATAAGGCTGTCTGTGTCGCTCATAAGGAGTTTCACATCTTCAATGGGATACATTTTTAAAATTTTATTGTAGTGAAAATCGAACATAAGATGTTTACTTAATTCTAGAATAGTGAATCCCGCATAGATTGGTTTGTTTAAGCTGATTTCGGCTTTTTGGAGAAATACACCCACAACATCCGTGTTGTATATCTCCCAACATTGGCATAGCGGTTTCGAAATCAGTTTATCTAATCTTGTTTTGTCAGTCACAATGTGTGCATCAGTATGGTGCCTATTTGATTGCAAAAATTTACCATAAATTATATTTGAAATCGATTTGTAATTTGAAATTTCGAACTTATTCCTAGCATTTTTTCTACATTCGGTGTTAAAATCAATGTAGGGTTTTAACCAGCGGGATTGGGTGAATCTTACAACGCGGTGAATCCGTTTAAGACGCATTCCAAGCTCAACATACAATTTTAAGTTTCTATAGTGTAAAACATATTTTTCCTTATCGTGTAGCATAGCCATCAATTTCGTTGTTGGCTTATACCCTTCGCTTTTTTGGTACTCAGACATCAGGTGAATGGGTGCCTCTTGTTTTATAGGTGCTAAAGGGAAGTGATTGTGCACGTCGTGTAACGTTTTTGGATAGATTAGATCACACTCCAGAATGTACCCAAATTGCGAATCGTCAGCCAAGTTTAGAAAATCAACTTGGCTGATTTTTTCTTCATTCAAAAATTTAAAATTTCCTTCTGGAAGTGGTTGCGTCATAGAATGTCCATATAAATTGTTGGCATCCCCGTATAAATATAACTTGAAGGTTTATCTGGATCATAAGAGTCACCCATATACGGGTTATTGGCTTGGGCATACTGATGAGGTATGACCGATAAGCCGCCTCTGATATTTTGTTCGAACATCAAGTGGATGTCTATGTCTGATATCAAACCAAGCTCAACTTTTGTGTAGTATAACATGCAATTCCAGGAAAAATGTGCAAGAGCTAAAAAATGTGTTACGTCTAAACCATATTTTGAAAAAAGTGTGGACCTAAATTCTTCAAAAACGTCACACAGAAGCAACACATCACACAACAAATATAAGTTATGATATTCACCCTGATTTTCTACATTACATGCTTTCCAAACTTTCTGTGCGTGTTTGTACTCTTTTTCACTTAAAGGAGATTCGTTCAAATCGTTGTAGAATGCCTCAATTGGTGGAAGTCGCATTTCGTTAAACTTCTGTGGGGAATCGATATAACTGTACGGGTACACACCTTTCTTAATTAAAAGTTGACGTTGTTCGGTACTTTTGAATACCACAAACAAATGTCTAAATTTTGACTCATCTTCCGATAAATTTTTCACTAAAGTATCCAACGAGGCATTCATAAATTTTAAACTATCTAGAAATTTAATTTTGCCCACCGTGATCGTTAAAAACTTTTCTGACAAACTAGCAATGCAACGAATTCTTTTTTTACAATTCCCTAACACTTGTACGATATGGTGTGAGTCGTAACCTGAGAAGTTATGCATAAAACAGGGAATAAAATCAGGGGATTTCCCATTCAAATTACACAATTTGTGTGCCGCACAAATATACGAACCCGTCTCGTGCGTGTGATGTCTACATTTGACATCGTTTTGAGCGAATGGCTTTCCACAAAGTCCGCAATTTTCTGCACTATCAAAATCGTTCTGTTGTTCCGCGCTTAGTTTGGTCATGGGAATCTGCCTTTTCATATCTTCATAAAGTGTGTCGCCTACACTCATTATTTTGTCTAGAAACTTCTCAATAATCTTCTCCTCCATATTTTGCGAATGGTAGATGATTGGCCCATGACAGATTTTCTCTTCAATATCCACCACAACAAAACAATAACTGCACGGTATATGTTGGGCAGATTTTTCTGTAAAACTAGCAGTGATGGGCTCTGCTACCTGTTCTTCTTGTTCCCCGCTCTGAACTGCGACAATAAAAGATTCAAAATCTGCGTAAATAGAATATTTCGTTTTCAAAGTATAAGTATAGTTAGTAAATTTGAGTGTTTCCCCCTCTTTAGGAAGCAATGTTCTTTGCGGTGCGAACTTTGAACAATGCTCTCTATGCCTTTCCAAATTTAGTTTTCCATCTCTATTTGCCTTTTTGTCAGTTGTGAAATGATGAAAGCAGAATTCACATATGTGTACTTGCCCATCATGTTTTGAAAGACGACTCAAAAGACGTGATAAACCATTTTTCCCATTCGCGGTATTAATCAAACAAAAATGGGATTTTTGAAGGTTTGATAACAATAAAAGATTCACCTGATGTCTGCGTTGCCTATATATGCTACACTTGTAGGGATAGAATTTCTTTTTATCATTATCATAGGCAATCACATTAATTGATATATTGGGATTCAATGCTTCAAATTTTTTGATATCGCGTAATGTGATGGGAAAAATGATTCCATGTGTATTGACTGTGTGAGCAAACTTACTCAAATATTCAACAGTCATATTTCTCCTACGATAATGAAAATATGCGAGAATAGACCACAAAAAGCATTTCTCATCATTGGGGTTCTTTACATTAATCACACATTTCTTTTTCTTTATGAAATCGGGTGTTTCAATGAAACTTGAACCCGTGTAAATTGGATTGTACCGAATTACGTATAAATCTAACAAATGAATCTTTTTAATTACCCACCCACTACCAAATTTTACAAACTTATCAAAACTACACAAACATTTTTTAACAGCACTCAAAAAATAATTGTTCAATTCATCCAAATTTTCCATTACATTTACACTTATTGCCGAATAGCTGTGAAAGTTCACCATTGTCGAAATTTCTTCATTTTCTTCAGGTTGTAAAACAAGCTTTTGTAAAATGACATTTAAGACTAAAAACCATTTTACATTTCTGTTGAAACATGCTGAATCTATGATGATGTGATCCAAAACGTCCGGTTTGGTGCTTTCCAGTGTGGATTGGATGTCAACTGGATCGTCAAGGTATGTAAACCGGTGACGGGTTGCGCTCCCATTTATCCCACGTAGTTTCTCCGTTGTATAGCTCATTGCTCTTATGTTCTCCAACTGAAAGGTTAAAAAAGATTATGAGTGTGAAACAGATTATATCAATGGATATGGACGTTGCGGTAGACGAGGAAGAAGAAAAATTTATTAAAAATAAATCAGCATTTGAAAAACATCTAATACATAAATTGCATTACCATAGATATCAATGCTATGGAAGGCAGTATGGACACTATTGCATGTGTATAAATCCTGCAGTCAATGAACCAATACACCAATTTATTGGAGAATGTAATTCAGATACGTGTTTTTATCGAATAATGCAATTACATATAGAAGATAACCATCACGAATCGTGTAATAGCATCTATCACACATTTAATATGTGTAACAACAAAATTGATAAATTTTTGTGTAATTTATCAAGAAGATTTAGGTGCAGGAAAAATTGTAAATTATTTCAAGCACTCAACAACAAGTGTGTGGAATAACACTACGCCTAGTTGGGTAAAACTATCGATAAGTAGGAGGAGTAGTAAATATCAAATTTGGAGGAGTAAATATCAAATTTGGAGGAGTAAATATCGATTTTGGAGTAGTAAACTTACGCTCAGTACTCCTCCAACATTCTGCTACACAATACAACAATCAGCAGCAGAATTAGCTAAATGGGGATTTTTTCAGCATATGCGTGGATACATGCAATGTGTTTTCTGCAGAATAATAGTTTCTGCCGAGAAAATGTACCATATGAAACAATGTGCAATCAATAATCACTACTTACATTGTAAAAAGGGCAATGGCAAATGTTGAACTCTCTCTCTCAGATGTGCTCTCTCTTACACACCACTGGTATAACTGATCTAAAACAAAACAAGTTAGTAGCGGATTAGAAGTTGATCACCACAGACTGTGTTAGAAGGTAAAATGGAAGATCAATCGCATATTCTAAATTACGAAAGATTGAGGTTATTGACTTTCAAAGGATGGAAACAATTCGATTCCACCCTCTTAATGCCTAAACATTTAGCTAAACTGGGATTTGTATTCAAGGTGCCACCAGACTTAGTGCAGTGTGTGTTTTGCAAATTGGAACTTAGTGATTGGAAGAATACAGACAATCCTGAAATGGAACACAAGAAACACAGTGCACATTGTAGATGGAGGGAACATAATGTTTCTATCGAGAAAGAAAATTTTAATAATAATATTCTTCGTGAATACGAGTATCGATTAATGACATTTTATCGAAGATCTTACCGGCCTCACTGGTCAAACTCATTTAATAAGAGAAGATTAGTTTTAAAAAGAAATGCAGAATATTTCGCAAGTAATGGGTTTTTTCTACATGATAGATGGTGGCTGGAATGTGTATATTGTAAAATAATTATTGTTGATCCGAATATGAAAAACCGTACCATGCATTGTTTTGTATATATAATAAGAACAGTCTTAAAGGAGAAGAAGAAGGAGAACAAAGTGGAGGAGAAGGAGAACAAAGTGGAGGAGAAGGAGAACAAAGTGGAGGAGAAGGAGAACAAAGTGGAGGAGAAGGAAAACAAAGTGGAGGAGAAGAAGAACAAAGTGGAGGAGAAGGAGAACAAAGTGGAGGAGAAGAAGAACAAAGTGGAGGAGAAGAAGAACAAAGTGGAGGAGAACAAGTAGGAGAAGAAGCATCTGATACAGTACCATTGTGTGGTAGGAAATCGTGCAGAGGGAAAGAGAAGTTGTACAAAGGTAAATCATACAAAGATTTGATAGAATTTCAAATAACATACAAACCTTACTTAGAAGAACACAATCATGTGAGAGAAACAATAGCAGAACGACTGTGTGCGCATTCATGCACTTTGTTGTAGACTTGGAATGAGTCGAATTGACTTGGAACTGAAACATATAAAATAGGGAAAATGGATCAGATTGCTGTTTCAAATTTAAAATGTGTTATATCATTTTTAAAAATTTGGCTTGGATTATGCACACTGATGATATTATTATCAGATTATAGGGGTGTTGCTATACTGATAGTCTTTCTCTGCATTAATCAGATTAAAGGTGTGAGAAGATTTATTGTAAATATTATTGAGCGATTACTAGCATTTATTTTAATGTTTACTTTGCTTATATGCGTTTTTTGGTTCACACTAATCATTTTGACTGTTTCGTTTCATCCTGATGGGAATTTCAAATTAAATTGTACAGTTAAATTCGGAAATACAACAACATTGGATGGATTTTTAGAATTCATAGATTTAGAAAGGTAGTTAAGAATGAGATTGTAAATCAATCCGATGGACATAGTACTCACTCCAATTTAATATATGCGAGATTTTTTGCACTAACAGTAAAGCATATTAGCCCAAAAGTAAGTGAGCCAAAACTTGTAAAAATGCCTGATTGGGTTGAAGAAAAAGATGTAATTAGATTAGGTTTTTCAGTAGTTGATTTAGTAGATAATTTTTATGGGTTTCAAGTTTGATTATTTTGCGTTTAATTATTATTTTGAGTTTGTTATAATTGTTTATTGTAAAATAAATGTATATAATTTGAAAATGAATTATTATTGCTTACCTTTGTTTCAAACTATTGTGACGCTTTCAAACTGATAAAGATGATCGCAGTTCTTGTTGTGGAAAGTGAACCAATAACTATGAAGTTCAAAAGACGAATGATCTTTTATAGGTGTGCGGATTGATTTACTAAAAAAGATTGTGGGGTGCAATGAGCATCTATGAATGCGGTTCCTCTTTTTATACTGGAGTAGGTGATACACACACATGTGCACGAAGAAGGAAGCTCATACTTGCTCGCTGACATGCGCTCACTTCTCCCCCTCATCTTTTTTATCAGTATGTGTGTAACACTTAGTGAGTTAAGATGGAATGTCAATCTATTTATGTCTGGAGGACGATAGTACTACTTATATTTCTATTATGCTGTTTTAATAGCTTATTACTTTTTCGTGTTGGACCATCTAGTCTGAAACACCAAAATGATACACAATTTCTTTTCAATTCCTTAGGAACATCGACTACACTGAGAAATCACACTTTATTCAATATTAAATCTTGTGTTAATTCATATTATAAAACACCAATTTCCTTTGAAATTGGGTTGATACATTGGTATAAATATTTAGTTGATGAGCAAGAAACAGTTTGCAATTTCTACAAATATTATAGTGTTCTCGCAAATTGTGTTAAGACTTCTAATGAAAGAACAAATTTTCTTTTGAAGAAAACTAAACAACTATGTAGTAATTACAGTTCAGTTTATGCTTAACCTTTAAAGGATGAGCACTGTTAAGAAGAAGCGGCATGCTGTTTGAAAGCGTGTGAAAGGAAAAGGTGTTTTATCAAAAATTGTGAATGTATTGGGAACTATTATTAATAAGGGGGTCGACTTATTACCTGTAGAAGCTCACCTAGATGGTTATAATTTCTGCGGGCCTGGGACAAGGTTAAGGTCAAGGTTAGCACATGGAGATAAAGGAATAAATTGACTTGACGATTTATGAAAGATGCATGACATAGTTTACTCCCGCGTGTCTGATAACAAGACGCGGGCGGAGGCTGACAGACACTTAGCAGATGGAGCTTGGGAAATTTTCAAGGACCCAAAAACGGGCTTATCTGAGTGGGCATATTCTTATCTTGTTACAAACATTATGAAAGCGAAATCCGCATATGGTGGCGGTTTGAGAAAATGAAAAACGGAAACGAGGGGAGTTAGAAAAATGCATAGTGATAATATTAGACAAAAGGCGATCAATAGGTTAAAAAATCATATTGCTGGTCGTGGTTTTTATCTGAAACCTTATCCAACAGGTGGAAGAATACTAGTACTCCCCACCCAATACGGTGTAACACTATTTCCTAAAGTTAAAAAGAATTGTGCTGGAAAAAAACAGAGGAAAAGGGAGAGAAAAACACGAAGATGAATAGAATTAATATTCATGGTCCATTGTCAAATCATGACTTGATAAAATGGTGCAAAATATTAGATATTCCACTAAGGGGTATATATATGATTGATACACTTCCGAGTAAAATTCGAAATAATGAGCTCGCAATTGTTAATTTAGACAAACAGATTGGAATGGGAACACATTGGACTGCATATATTAAATGAGGGATAAATGTGTATTATTTTGATCCGATCGGTGACTTGCAACCACCACGCAAATTGACAAAATATTAGGAAAAAGAAAATAATGTGAAAATATTCTATAATACCAACCAATTGCAGCAGGTAAACACAGACATTTGCAGACACCTAGCGATTTTGTTTCTTGCTAACCAGTTGTAATTTTACAGTGGTGTAGAAAACATGGTAGTTATTACGCTAACCTCGAAAACGAGTAATCTATATGAGAACTTAAACCATGCTCTAGAATTGGATAAAAATCGCGAATGGGAAATTGGATTGGTTAACTTGTGGACGTTTAATAGTATACCAAATATAATAAAGGGGGAAAATTCCAGTTTTAAATATGGAGATAAACTGGTGAATCTTGATACAGGATCATACAAAATTGATAATATAATAAGTGCGATAAAGTCGAAATTAAACTTGAGCAGAGTCTCGTTATACAACCGAATAATAACACTATGAAAGTTGGAATTTATTCTGATAAGCTGGTAGATTTAACTTCTGACGATTCAATTGGTAAGATACTCGGGTTTGATAAACTTCTACTTGAAGCAAATATGTGGCATTATTCAAATCATTTAGTCTCGATAAGCCATATTAATACAATCGTGGTCTCGTGTAATTTAGCTTGTGGAAGCTTTGCTAACGGAGATGAAAAGCATATTATTTACGAATTTCTGCCGAGGGTACCGCCGGGTTATTTGATTAATGAAACACCCACACAAATTATATATGTACCTCTCAATACGCACAGAATTCAATTTATTAATGTGAAGGTAACTGATCAAGACGGATCACTTATTGATTTTCAAGGGGATAGTATAACGGTGAGGTTACATATTAGTGAGAAAAGTTAGAAGATGGGTTTTATTGTATTCAATGCCCTACCTAAGCATTGAGATGAGAACAGAGAAAGCGTCAGTAGGAGTTTAAGCTCAGTAGCGTTAACACCTACGTTAACACCAAAAAACAGATTAATGGCTAAAAACGCGAGAATACTAGAAAAATTGGGATTTATAGTTAATTGGAAAAACGTCGGGAGCTGCAATAAGTGAAATTCTAGATGTTGATAGTCAAATTCAATTTTACTCAGATATTACTAAGTACGAATTTCACACGCATACAACATATTCTGGACAGAAACTTGGTAATTCGGATGAGGTGAGACTACCCGTAAATCAACAGGATATATACACATTACCTTGTAAATCGTTTCTATTTATTGAGGGGAGTGTTAAATGTACAAAGGCGGGTGCGAAACCCAAGGACCCACCGGTGGACGCCAAATATAAACTTGTCAGCAACGCAGTAGGGCATCTGTTTGATGAGATTTGTTACGAATTGGCGGGACAGCAAGTAGCGAAATCGAGACTTGTCGGAATTATGTCTACAATTAAAGGATTGCTTTTGAAAAATGTTTTCGATACAAATATGTACCAATTGGCAGGATTTGATAGAGAAGGATATAAGTTGACAGATAATAAATTCATTTTTTGCGTACCACTGAAACTTCAGTTACCATTTTTCGAAGATTTTCAATGAATAATTTTAAACTTGAAACAAGAGCTTGTATTATTGAGAAGCGCGTCGGATCTTAACTGCATTGAATCACTTACAGGTACAAATGTTTCTTTAACAATTGATAAACTACAGTGGAAAATTCTGTACATCCATTTGGAAGATCACGTAAGGTTAAAATTTTTGTAATTACTCAATTCTGATCATCCTTTAAAACTTGCGTTTAGAAGATGGGAGATTCACAAATTTCCAAACATGGCAACATCTAGAATTCATTCGTGGGCAATAAAAACTTCTTCACATATAGATGTTCCATGCTATGTAATTTTAGCCTTTCAAACAGGTCGGAAAAATACTATTACTAAATCAATGTCTGATTTTGATTCGTGCGAGTTGTATAACATTAAATTATTTCTAAACAGTCAATATTATCTGTATGATAATTTGTTAGGGAATAAGCAGATAATGTACTGCATGTTTTTAGATTTCGCGCCAAGTTACTACAATCGAACTGTAAATGTGGAACATGGGAACGCTATTGATTTTAAAGCATTTTGCGAAAAATCTCCAATAATTGTGATTGACTGTTCACACCAATCTGATCATTTGAAAACGTCCACAGATATAAGATTGGATATAGAATTTAGTAAAGAAGTGCCAAACTCAACTTCGGCATATTGTATTCTTATAAGCAATTCAATAATGGAATACACACCTTTAACTTCATTAGTTAGAGAAGTACAATAAATTGTCGGTAGGGAGTGTTAGTACATAGAAAAAGGTAGAATGAAATGATTTATTTATCATTCGTGTGGGCATCTGTGAGAGAGTAACATGTCTACTTCATCATTGTTTCAAGAGGTGATTGGAGATTTTGAGGTTAGTGAAGACGGTAAGACTCGTTCTGTTGGAATACAATGTAACATGGAGAAGGAAGAAAAGGAAAATTTTCCTGATTCATCATGGTTCGAGGATGATAAGAACAAATTTATTGTGAAGGAGGATGTGGAAGAAAAGAAGAATTTTGCTGTTGTGGATCTACATTGGTTTAAGGGAGATAATAATCGAATAATTTTAAAAGAATTTGCACTAGCCGCTCAAGACAACAATAATGCGGTACTACACTTCAAACCACCTTTTCCGAAATCTACTTTGAGCTGGATAATTTTTTTAAGCTGCGTAAATTTAAACAACATTTACGAATATTTATCGTATTATAGGCCGCATAGACTTTGTGTAAAAAAATTAATACAAATAGAGGAAGAAGCTACAAACTGCGCATGTGCAGTGGTGGGGGAAACCGAGGTCTAACCAAGGTAGAATCGATAAACTGAAATCATTAGGAAAGATGGAGCGGTTCAACATGTTCAATGCTTTGGCATGTGAGGTGTTGCCTCTAGAATCGGTGCCTGTCGGTTCATATCTAACCGTCAAAAGCGCCATACTTTATGGTACAGGCAGAGTGCTTCTAAATCTCTACGACCCTGACAGTGAGGGAGACACTTATTTCGATTTATTACTATGTGAAAAATTTAAAAGTGTATTAAATAACAAGAACTCAACAGATTTTAGCAAGAGAAAATTCGTATTGATATGCAAACATGAGAACGGACAAGTAGAGTTGAAAGAAGTGTAAATTTTTACAATGAGTTTTTCTCCATACCACAGGTTTATGTGACCTAGCCCTGTGGAAACCTCTTTTTACCCAAATAAAAAAAGAGCGACCTCCAATAAGGCAGTGAGGTTGACGTTCCTTTGGAGGCTTTTTCTAACTAACAAACTGCCGGTCATTCAGTATGTGTTTAACTAGAGTTGAGAAAGGTGCTATAAAGATGCAGTGCTACAGTTATTCAAAATTTAAAAAACTATCCCGTTTGCTTATGAGCATAACTATAGATGAGTTTGATATTATTGCAAAGAATATTAAATTTTCAACCGAGGTGGATGATGAAACTTCAACTGTAACAAAAACAGAGAATCCCTGTTATCCTATTTTATCTGAAATATATGAATTTCTTGATATAGTTATAAGTGGAGCAGGACATTTGCATTATGGATGTTCTAATGATTCACATATACTAATAATAACTGACACGAATGAATTATGGTGCTGCCTATATGATTTAGCAGAAAAAAAATGTAAAAAATTTCAATCGTGAGGAGAACTTCAGAGCGTGCCACCACACACAGAGGCACGTGCATTGGCAGATGGGGGGAAAGAATGAGTCTTGTGTTGTTGCAATGGACAGTGAACCAAAAGATAGAATTGTTTGTCAAATTTTTATTATTTTAATTGAATTGTTGGCGATCATTATAAGTCTAGCTGGATTATTCTTTTTATATTCTTAGCGAAAATTAGAGATAGGATAGTTCTGTAAACATCAGAGATTCTCACACCTATCTCTCTCTCACTTGCATCACTGATCTCAAGTGTAAAAAATGATATAGGAGAACTTTATTTTTGTAAGCAAACAACACACGCGATGCGAGAGAGAAAGTGGGCATGTGTTCATCTCCGACGTGCCGATGTAGACGTCTCACTCCTGCAGAGAATACGTTAAAAGTTAATGAGGACAATAACATTCATTCCTCAAAACTTGTGCGTGTGCCAACTTCTCCCTTTATAACACTTGCTCCTGCAGAGAGAGATTTAGCATTATGAAGAGACTTGTTTTTCACAGCAGGAGGTGAATTAAGAGGGGAAGTGTGCACCTGTCATTCAATGCCTTCTTAATTAATAGCTAAAGCGAGAGAGATTCCTCTCTTCTAATTCATCTTCCTCTTCTTCTTCTTCTTTTCTTCTTTTCTTCTTCTTCTTTTCTTCTTCTCCTTCTTTAGTGCAGTTGTTAATAGCGAGAGGCGGGGGTGGGGGGCAGGAGCTATAGCACTGCAAATATATATATATATACAGCTAACCCTCTTGGCATGTGCCCAAACAGATATATATGTTTCCAACAATATATGAGCAGAAATATATAGATATAGTCAGAGAAGAAAAAGAAAGAGTGAGAGAACATATGTGAAATTATGGTACAAGAGGGAGAAAGAGACATATATATATATATATATATATATATATATATATATATATATATATATACTGGGGAACCTTCCGGCGGGGGAAAGGTGCTCTCTCATTGGTCCTTGTGGGGGTCCCCTCTTTAATTTGGAGCAAACAAAATGGGGGACATAGGGAAAGGGGGTGGGTGACCACGACCACAAAATGGCCGACGTGGGGAAGGGGGGTGGTGGGGGAAATGGTCGACATGGGGGAGGGGGGGTGGGGGGAAGGGTTTGGCCACGCCCTCTGCCTCCTCATTGGGTAAGCAGTATTGTCATTTTTCCCTACTGATGAAGAAAAAGAAGAAAAATAAGATGAAAAAGAAAAAGAAGGAGAAAAAGAAGAGGGACAAAAAGAAGAGGAAGAAAAAGAATAAGAATAAAAAGAAGAGGAAAAAGAAGAAGAAAACGAAGGAGAAAAAGAAAAAGAAGAGTAAGAAGAAAGAGAAGAGGAAGAAGAAAAAGAAGAAGGAGAAGAAGAAAAAGAAAAAGTGGAAGAAACAGAAGAAAAAGAAGAAGAGGAAGAAGAAAAAGAAGATGAAGAAAAAGAAGATTAAGAAGTAGAAAGAGAAGACGAAGAAGAAAAAGGAGAAAAAGAAGAGGAGAAAGAAATAGGAAAAAGAAGAAAAAGAAGAGGAAGAAGAAGAAAAATAAGAAGAAATAAGTTCATGATATTAGGCATTATTGCTATTCTAGTCTTCCTCATACAGCAGGAATGTATTATAATACATTAAATTGTACAGTGTCCAGCATAATAAAATTAATCAACATTGAAAATTGAATTGAAATCGAATCTCAATGTTCTTTACCTACATTTTTTATAAAATGATTTTATTTGTTAGCAGGACATGTGATAGAGCATGGATTAACTGACCAACCTATATAGGAGTAATGGATCTATGACAAAGAATATGATTACAACTAAATTGTCTTTCAATATTATATTGCAAATAATATAAAACTGTTCTGAACACTAATGTCACAGATTAAGAAATCTAATGTTCAGTACTTGTAATCATGTGTGAAAAGGTGAGTGAAGAAAGGCGAAGGGAATCTCTTAACTAAAGTATTTCTTCAAATTTGATTTGTTAAATTGTCAACTGTCTTTCTTCAAACTAAAATGGAAGCATCTACATTCAAATCCATTCTATAATCAAGTTTTTTTATTTTCTTGGCTCATATATAAGATTTTATTGACGATTTTATGGTAGTTGCTCGAAATTCTTAGTGATGCAATTGGAAGTAATACAGAGGTTCGTTTTATTAAGTAGATTTGGATGGAAAAATAGTAAGAAGGGATGAATGACTGTTCTAATTATTGAGTGAAGGGTGCTCAATTGGTTAAATTCATCTACAATATTCTTCATATGACTAAAAATCATTAATATTAGTGTGGAATCATCAGCGTTATGGTAATAATGATTTAGCTTAGGATTGATGAATAAATTAAACCATTTATCTGGTAAGTAGTTGGGTTTTCCTGTCTTAGCCCCAACGTTACCTAATGTTTGTTCTCAGTAACTCTATTAAGGACCTGTCAGTGCCTTATTATCTATCAATACTACAGAATTAATTGTCTGAAAATAGCTTGAATTGTAATTTTTGCAAGTGGTAAGTATACCTGAGTTTGGTCAATGATTATTTTTTGTTACTTTGTGAAATTCTTGCAGAATGATATTGTTTCAAATTTTGTATTTAAAAGAACAAATGCAGTTATCATGATATAAATTTAGATTAATCGATTTTTTGTGAACTCCTGTTCAATAATTTATGGAAATTGGGAAAAAGGTATTGCTTGGCTAATCAAGTCTACCATATGATTTTGAGCATTAGCACCAAATGAGATTACGTCATTGATCAGTCCTAAGGCCTTCTGTCCCGTAGGTTACGCCCTGCGCCGCTCCGGTGGTATATTCGGGCAAATGGATATTCGGTCAAGTGATAACACATAGTTTTCTCATTCAATGACAAGTCGTAGAAAAGTCGGACAAATGGTATATTCGGGGAAATGGATAGTCGGACAGATGGTCGCCCCCCCTTTTCTGAGTTCAATTTTAAACGAAAAGTCTACTTTGCAGCCTCCCGCTCCAACACTGCTCTCAACATTTGAAGTTCGAACAGTAACACACATACAGAAGTTTTAGTTATGATTAATTATATTATTCATACTTCAATCATTTAGTATTCAGTTCTTATTTGATATTTAATATTATTGCATTAGATTTTCATTTATCATCAATCATCTCAAGTGTATTTCAATGATGCTATGAGCCGTACAAGCTGACATTGGTCACCCTGGATTTTCCGCGCGGTTTTTGGCGGGAGTATTCCGTTCTTTGGTGGTTTTATGTAGTAATTTGAAGGTTAGGTTGTTGTGAAACAAAGCTGAATCTGATTCTGCTGAATAGTGTTCTAGTTGTTCCAATAAGTAACTTCCTAATTTATCAATATTCTAGTTATTCAATCGATTATTTTGTCTCACTTTTCAACTAGTCTATTTTGTTATCATGGATGACGAACTTGATCAAAAGTTAAGGGAATACCAAAATGAGTACCTGCAGTTTCTTGATGATGAAGTAAGTCAATACTATTATCTTTGTATGTAGTATTGTAAGTCAGTTTGTTAGTAAATAAATATTGCGGTTTAGTTGTGAACGTGATAAATTCATAATTAGGCTAACTTATATCAGTACAGACTACAGAGTAAGTTATATTAATCATTGAGTCAACTTCAGTAACTTCTACCTTTGTTACCTATCTACTATAGTTGTATACAGATACTATACCTTATAATAATAATGTACCTCAGCAGTCAGTATTGAAAGCGTTGAATTATTCAACAGACATTACAAATTTACCATTGTAACGTAAGTTACAGTCTGTAACGTAAGTTACGTGTTATGTAGTCTTGCCAACTCCAGACAAGATAGGATAAGGCTTTCTTGTATTTGATGAATTTAAATATTTTCTATTAACGATCAGAGATTCAAAGTGTTGTCTGCGGGCCACTAGACTCGAGCACTAGATATAATTCATTGTGTCTTATAATGTGGGTTAACTGTGGGATTCATGTCTAGAACCTAGATTCTTGGTGGGGTGGAGGTGGAGGCGCTCGCCTCCCTGGCCGATTCAGACTAACTTTAATTTTTTCTAAATTAGACTAGTATTCTAATAGTTTTTGAGAGGTCTAAGTTATCTAAAGGTGCGTCCACACATTGCGGCCGATTGTTGCGCCGAACAACGAGCCGAACATTGCGCCGCGTGCAGTGTTCGTCACATCGGGTTCTGTCCACACATGCGCCGAACAGCGCGCCGTGCACGTTCCATCAGAATTTATCATTAATTTATATAACTATTGTATTTGTATTCTTAAAAATAATATTTATTTTTTCATCTTAATAGTAACTCATACTCACGAACCATGAAGTCTTGTGAGTATGATTTCATAATAATGTAGAAAATGATAAATGTTTGGTAATTGTGCCGCAGATGTTAGCAAATAAAAAATCACTTGAAACTTCACCAGATTGTAGTATTATGTCTCCTGATCACAATTATCAAGTTTTTAAGTGTCGGTCTCGATTAAATAATTAATTATTCAATATTGAAAACCTACCTTTCGAACAGAGCCCCAAAATGACTAACTTCAGCAATTAACTTTAATTGAGTGTTTAGAATGCATGAATCTTTGTAACACAATAATTTGCATTTTAATTTATTAATTATTTACTCATGCAATTTATCTACTTAATAATAAAGGCATTTTCAATTTGTTCCAAAATCTCATCACTTGATGCATCGCACATAATTATACATAACCTGTAGCCAGCTAGCCACAGCCTGGGTTTTAGCACAGATTACAGAACAACAGATTTAGTTGTCTGTGGTTTTAGGCTTTTGGATGTGCGAACATTTCGCGCATGCGCAGAAGCGTAGTCTGCGTGAATGGAACGAAGTGGAATGGAAACTGGAATGGACCTGCTTAACCAAACCTTTCCTAACCTGGCTAGATGTGACTGAACCTCCTTTGAAATACCTTTAAATATTTACCTTTAAACCTTTTAAATATTTACAGAGGTGGTTCAGTCACATCTAGCCAGGTTAGGAAAGGTTTGGTTATGCAGTTCCATTCCAGTTTCCATTGATGTTCTGATGTAGATGGCACTGATATAATCCATTGGCACTAATCCTTGATGGCACTCCATTGCTCTAACTATCTGTTCGTCTATGATGTTATGCTTAAGGTACTATAAAGGCTTTTCAGAGCCGTATTTATGTTCAAAAGGTGAGTTTTTAATATTGAATAATTAATTATTTAATTGAGACCGACACTTAAAAACTTGATAATTGTGATCAGGAGACATAATACTACAATTTGGTGAAGGTTTCAAGTGATTTTCTATTTGCTAACATCTGCGGCACAATTACCAAATGTTTTATGTTAATGTGCAAATAAAATCAATAAAAATTTAAATAATCTATGAAAGTTAGTATTTATTCAGGGACTAATATAATTAGGGTCCCCTCATTTTCTGGGAAATATAGAGTAATAATTTTAAAAAAAATACTGTAGCCTAGTATTTATTTCGAAAATACTGTAGTATTTTTTTCAAAACTGCTTATTTTGGTTTTGACCCCCCATTATTAACCTTGCCCCCCCCCCCCTAACTTTGATGGTCTATAGCTGCCACTGAATTAACCGTCTTCATCCCATGAAGAAATGAATCAGGAAGAATGAAAATGGTAAATAAATGCCTACTGTTTACTGTATGTTCGTGGAAATGTTTGGCTTGGCCGTCCAAACTTGCACCTGGATGGTGAACGTGCACACAACTCCTTTAATGAACAGGTGAAACGCTGAAATGTTCGTTGGACGGCGCAATATTCGGCCGAATGCACGCTGAACGGCGCAATGTTCGGGGCGCTGTTCGCGGAGCATGTGTGGACGGACCTTAATATGAGTTGAAGCTATGCACCTACTAGTGAAAAAGTAGATAATATGAATATTTTAGGTTGCTTTTCGTTTAAATGCTCAAGTACCATACTAAATGTTCCCTGTACAAGTGCTTCAGTTGTATTATTCTTTTGTTGCGACGATTAGTACAAGTGGCAAATAATGCCCCGTCACTTTCAGGAAAAATAAGCAAAAACATCTAATTTGACCATCCACTAGCTCATTTGATTTTTAATTCTGCTCCCTCACTTTATCAAACATGCCAACCTCGCCCCTCCTGACAGTCAATCGCCATCATTGATACCGCTAAACTTTCAATTTCAAAATTGCTTAAAACAATTTCTATCAAGAACAATGAGATTGGAAACTCGGTCCAATGAGTATAATGTTCAAAATATTTGTGACTCAAAAATAATACAGATTGCGACAATATCACATCTAGGATCATGTATATCATCATCTAAGAAGTTCTCATAAAAGACACTAGACATTTATTTGCTACACTCCATTGTCCCATGACGGTTTAGCCACCTCCCATTGTCACAACCAAATGGGGAAGAATTTTTGGCCTAAAAACTATTCACAGAGGAAAACCTGTTTCTAATCGCTCAGTGATTTGATTTAATTTCTTCAAAATAATGTTTTATGGATTTTATTTTATTTGAAAGAACGTGAAAAATTTCACGTGAAATTGACTTTTTTGTATTTTGATTTGGCTTCAAGTGTATCTTGCAAATGAGACACTTAATTGGATAAGAAAAAATGCAGTGTGTAGTCTATATTCCTTGTCCTTAATTGATTGCGAGGAGTGGTTTTGCTTAGGTGACGATTTAGTTTTAGTTCAGATGTATTGGTATGAATCACATTGGAAATTGCTGTCTAAAGAGAGATAAAAACATATTTTCAGCAATTGACATTCAATTTTCAATTTTCCTCGGGGAAAACCCCCGGACCCCCTTTAGACAACTCATTTTCAATCCAAACTATGATCATATTGGAAAAATATTTTATCACTTCTACCTTAAAACCAATTGAATGTTATATAAGGTGAATCATCAGCTCAAGTGATAATACAAACAACAATTTTACCTTTGTTCAAAATGTTATGCACCCGCATCGCTGCATAAAATGTTGATAGTGGACTGCATTCTTAATCGAGAATATTCAAATAACTATTAAAACACACTACAGTACATATACTTTTACAATCAGTCCAAATACCCATTTTTGAATGGCTAAAATAAAATAGTGTCCATACAAATTCCAAACATTTAAAAAAATGAATGATATAAATTTTATGTTTCTAAAATAGATGAATACCAATTAAAACTAAGTAGAAATATAGAAAGTGGACATTTTTGACAAATACCTGTTTTTGAACATTATTATTTTTTTAGTCTGAGAGGCTCCTACTTAGGATAGGTCATCTAATTTTTACGTCTTTAATAAGTAATAAGTTCTTAAATAACGTATTCTAGTAGACTCTGCCTTAAAGGTTCAATAATACAGAGTTTAAAGTCATGTTATTGAATAATCAGAAAATTTACCAAAGTATGAATACTGTTACTAAAGTATTAGACCGGCCATTATCCACAAATTTAATACGTATAATTTTGATGGTAGATATATGAGAGTTTGAGTAGAGTCCGTGAAAATCGTGGAGAGCATACTTGGTGTATAGGGGATGGACAGTAAAGTATGTTTGAGGGGGAGGGGGTTCTTCATGGCAGATTACTCTTGGAAAATTTACTGAACAATATTAAATTAATATAAGTTAAATTTCGGGAAAACACTTTGGTGTTTTTAAAAACAATTTTTATTTTCAATACAAGTTACAAAATATAGAGAGTGAGTAAAAAGTACAATAATAATATAATTAATACGATCAAGGAAATGTTCACTCTCCGCTAACGAGTCTCAGATTGACTACGAATGCTCCGGCGTGAGAATAAAATTCCAAGAAATATGCAAGTTCGCATAAAAATATATTGAATTCGTATTTTTCTAAGATATAACTTATATTAATGAAAAATAGCGGTTCTAAGAGATGTACAGGAAAATGAAAAATTAATAGAACAGCATGAATGAGGTACATTAAAAGTTTGGTGAGACGGGGTCCGCAAAGCCGGTACATTTTTAGTGGGCGGTCTGTAATGGCTTGGTATTGTGCACTCAACTATGAGCTTACTCTCAACTAGACCACTGTGCAATTCAAAATTTTAAATGTTTTAATACTGGTATAGTTTCAGCTCAAATCATTAACTACTTCATCGATTTATTTACTTGAATTACAAATTTATTATATCAGAGCTTTCTTTCTATCAGTTTTTTCATAAAAACTATTCTTGTGCAGGAAGACCAGGGAATATATCACAAAAAAGTCAAACAAATGATAGAGAATAATAGAATCCGATTGACTGTGAACGTTAATGATCTAAGAAGAAAGAATCCGCAACGTGCCATCAAGTAAGTTATTTCTTGTATTGCTCTATTTTTCATCTCACATGCCTATAATATATAGGATGATTCAAAACTACGCGGCAATCTCACGGAAGCTCATTCTATAGCTAAAAATAAGAAAAAAGATCATATAAACATATGCCTGAAAACGCTTCATTAGCGAGTTATGGCTAGCGGAAAATTTCACCTAGAACTCAGTACCCTCGGTGAAGTACGGCCATATAAAAATGTTTAAGGTGGCTACAAAGATTCAAATACAATTGATTCTTATGTTTTTTTATTTGAAAAATTGAATAAAATTGGTTACAGAGCTGTAAATGCAATACTTTTAGAGAAATCTCACGTAAAACACAAGAATTAGTGCAAAGAAATAACACATTTTTGTACTATTAAGGTAAAATTACTTTCATAAATGGTAAATAATGGTGTATTTTTCTTAATTAAATTTTTAGAAAATTTAATTCTGAAAAGGATCATGAAAATTACTCAGGAAAAAATGAATAATAGATATTGAAATTCTGCTATATTTAAAAACAAAACAGGCGCACATAAAACGCACATTTTTAACTGCATAAAATATTATCGATACTCGTTACTCGCTAATGAAGCGTTTCCAGGCTTGTTTATATGAACTTTTTTTTTATTACTTTTAGCTATAGAATGAGCTCCCAAGAGATTGCCGTATATTTTTGAATCACTCTGTATATTCATACTGAAACTCACTTTAGTTTGTTATTGTGTGTTTTATAACCATGTTTACTCGTTTGGTACGTTACTTAATTTTATTCATAATTCAAACACATTGATTTTCCAGTGGGTAGATGGTCAACACAATAAATACGTAGGCATTTCAGTAAAATAATTACATTCAAAATTATTTCAGGAGAAAAAGTACTCCCAAATAAAATATAGCAGGCAGGGGGCATGCGGTGAAGCCCGAGCAATATTAGATTTTAATTTATCATTTTAAAATGTTCAATACCTCCCAAAACTTTCCTAAAGTAACAAAATTTGTAAAAACTGCAGCATATTGATACTGAACAGTCATTTTAATAAAATTTATTTGGGAAGCACTAGCGTACTAGCGCTAGCGAAAATTAAGATTGCATCAGGACTTCGATCTTGCGAAGCAAAGCTTTCAACAATGCCATTCAAGCGCGATGGATAGGTACAAGTTTTTTTTTGTAAGTTGGTGTAGTGGTAATGAGGGGAACCATAAAAATGCATAGAGTTGAGGCCCCCACTTGCTATTTCTAAAGAGAAGAAAGGAATGCTCCGTAAATGATACGCGTTGAGTATCTCCCTGGAAGATACATATTGTTTGATGCGTATCTTCCAAACGAACCGAATGTTATTTGGACAACTGCTTGTCAATGATGCCTGTCAATTAATTCTGTAATCTTATTGAATAGGATAATAGTAATAATAACTCATTGAGAACTTGTTAATTGATTTGAATGTAGATTAGTTGGTACAAATAATTATTTATTATTGTGTATACCAGGGGTGCCCACAGGGGGGGGGGGGCTATGACGCAGACTGCGTCATTGAAATTCTTGGGGGGGTTCCAAAAAACGTTTTGGGGGGGGGTCGTAAAGTTTATTGAAACCGTGTTTAACGTGACAACATTCAAAAATATACTAAGAAGTCACCAGATATAATGTCAATTAATGAAAATATATTTTTTATAATTATTATTATACAATTGAATATGAATTAGCTAAAATAGTTATGTTTAGGATTTGTGCTGGAAGTTATTATTCAAACTTAGCAAGACGCTAAGCGAGTGCTCTGAAAGTGGTTTATACAACTTTACTTTCCTTAACAGTTACTAGTTAATCAGCAGAAAGAGCAATAAGTCGATTTAAAATGATCAAAAACAGACTCAGATCAGCTATGGGAGACTCATGGTTGTCCAATCTAATGGTTCTAGCTGCAGAAAAAGATGTACTTGAGTCTATTTCTAACGAAGAAATAATTGAAAGCTTTTCTGTTTCCTCATCCCAAAGACAAAAACTTCTATGTGGGGTTTAGAGAGATAGATTTAACAAGCTTAGAAGGTGCCTAGCTAACTTGTAGATGGTCACAGCCTACAAATTTGAAATGTTTGACTTCAAACTGTTGATGTTTTTCATGTATTTTACGATAACTACTTACTAATAAGTAAGACCTGCTTTTGAAAAACTTACTAAATACTAAAAACTCAGTAATTTTACATAACTATGTCTTTATTTTGTTTTTGAAAGACACTTCTTTCGATTGTGTGTTGTAAATAACTATACATGAAATGTGTGCCTTTTATGTACTTCATCCATACATAAATTCTCCCAAGATACTACACTAAGTAAATAACCTGTTAACTACTGTCCCATAAACGACTTGATATTTTGAATTTTTGTGTTTTACAAATGAAGTTATTAACTCATTGTTTTCACTTCCTGTAAAGGAACAACTTTGTAGAATTATTTAACCTGAATGTACATATTGAACATTGTGTACTTGGAATAATATTTTATTGTTTAAAAACCATTTAGGTTCAAATTCTTATTTAGCTATTTTGCAATTAGTTCATATATTCATTTCATTGATATTTCTTTTTTACCTTTACAAAAAAATGTTACCTATGTAAAGAATCTCAAGAAATATACATACATTTTGTATATTATCGACTGGGGTTGCATTTTTTCAATAGTTATAAAAATCTTCTTTTAGTTTTAGAAAGAATACGGGGGGCTTTTTTCGCATTTTTGGGGTGGGGGGGCTAATTTATGGGGGGGGGGTTGGTGCTAAATTTAGGGGGGGGGTGCGTCATGAGGCTTAGGGGGGGTGGGCACCCCTGTGTATACTGAAAGACATTCTTGGTTCAATAAAAATTCTCGCTAAACTTCAGAGGTAGCTGAAATATTAAGCATGTACACAATCAGACTGCATGTACCTTAGAAATAAATAGCCAAAGGTAGGCCATTATTTTAATCTTGAGTTATATAATAAATGCATTCTTACTTGAATAATTTTGAAGCATTATGTTGATGAACAGCAACTTAATTGCTTTATTGAGACTCCAGTTTACAATAAATCAACAATTTCACCGAGGAATTGAAATAGAAGCGAGGGCGTAATAAAAAATATTGCTGACAAGAGGTGTGGAGGGGGTAAAATATATTGACAAGAGCTAGCCCAATAATTAATTTTTTACGCCCTTGATAGCAGGGTTGCATCATTCTTTACCTCACTATTATTTCATACACCACAATAACTATTCCGTCATAGAAAGTGGAATAGATTTAAGTGTTTTATATAAAGACCCTACAAACAAAAATCACCAACCGAGTACTGTTCATTTTTTCAACGTTTGAGTGTTCAAATTCGATTTCAATTAAAAAAAAGATGAAATATTATTATAAAATGGTTATTAATAATTTTAAATCTAATATCAAAGCTTACACTGTATTTCTATTGGAATATTATTTTCACTCACTTATACTGGAGATGCTGGAGGGATGCATTTCACTTCTGAGAAGAAGCTTCGTTAGCCTCTTTTCAAAAGTGAAATGCATCCCTCCAGCATCTCCAGTATAAGTGAGTAAAAATATTATTTTGAATGAAATAGTAATAGTAGTAATAGTAATAATATTTATTTGCCAAAAAAAGAAAAATGATACAAGAAAATATTTAAATGTACATTATATCTTATATACTTGGCACAGCTAGCAAAGTGAACACTTGTGCGCCAGCTGCGAGTTCATCATAGACATACAAATACAAAAAACAAAATACAAAAAATACAACAAATGTATAGCTTTCGGTTAACCAATGACACGAAACATTTCATGTCACAAAAACAGATCTCATCTTCTCATAGACAATAACAGGATATAATAATAATTTGACCAATAAATACCAATAAAACAATTAATACCAATACACTAATACAAAACCCAGAAAATAGCAATATATCAATAAATAATTACACGGTATAGACAATATTTATATAATAATTAATTTTTTTGTGCTTTAGGTAAAGTGAAATAAATATTATGTTTAACCCAGGTGAATATTTCTGTTTTGAGAGACTTCGTAATCTTTTGATAGATAAATTTTATAGGGATTTTGTTTGAAACTATGTTACAAAGGTAGTTAAATTGATGTTTACAGACTGTCAGTCTTGCAAAGTTGACATTGAAAGTGTTTGACACTGCTGGACGAGTTTCATAAGGAATATTTCTGGTTACAAGATTACTGTTATTCTTATTCAGGTACAGAACAATTTTCAATACATACATCTGCCTTAGGGTTGGAACGTCTAACTCATTGTCAGTTTTGATATTAGATTGTTCATCAAGTATTTCGTCATAGGAAACATTGCAAATCATTTTAAGTTCATAAAAGATGTTACCTTAGAGCTAGCATATAAATATCTGTGTTTGATGACAATATTGCGTACAATCTGCCTACAGATAAGCATTTCCATTATCACTTACACAGCCACACATAAAGGAGATACGAAGAATAATCGTGATGCATCTAAGGCCCATGTTATACGAGCAGCTTTGACGCGACAGATTTTACGTCGCGTACACGCCAAGCACTACCGGGCAATGGACTTCCCTGTGTGCAAGTTATACGAGCGTTATATCTGTCGCGTCGGACCCTGTAAAGTCAGCGTCAGCGTTGACAACGCGTCCAGACTGGTAAAACGGGCAGCAAAAACGTGGCAGAAATGACGCCGTTGCTATTATACGGGCAGCTTTGACGCGGCAGATCTGCTACCTCAGCAAAACCACCAGTGTTGCCACCTCTAGTATGTTATTTGAAGTTTGCAGTAATTAAGGTGACAACACTACTCACCACACATTCAATAATTATATATTCAGTAATTATATATTATTATGATCACCCCGACACATATTATTATAGTGGGATATCGTAATTAGGAATAAAATTATATTTAGTAGCAATTTTAAGAGTCTGGATTCTCTTTAATATCTGTATGTTTGTTGTTTTTTTTATAAACTCCTCTGGATGTTTTGTAGTATCATCCAGAGAAATTATTATTATAATTATTAAATTATTATTATTCCTCTGGCGTATTCACTTGAGTTCGCAGGTTCACATGAACAGCATAATTTTATTGCTGTGACCTTCGTCAAGTTCCAATTCAGCTCCACCAGTGAGCGTTTGCGTCGACGACGCGGCGTTTTTTCTGCTCGTATAACAGCTCCATTTTTTATGATCAGCGTCAGCGTTTTATCTGTCGCGTCAAAGCTGCCCGTATAACATGGGCCTTAGTAAGTAAACACATGAGGCTGTGTATTCTTAATGAATTTTTCAGCCGTACCCAGTGATAACAAATTCAATGTTTGTTAAATCCAAGTTTAGAAATTCCAAGGAATTTCTTAAATATTCTATGTAACTTGATACTTCAAAGACATATCCCAGAATACTTTTCGGTTTTCTATTTTAATTAACTGGAGAACTGTAGTATTCTAGATATTATTTTATGTTTTAATATTATAGCCTCCTGAATAATACATTCGAAGAACAGCTGGCTTTTCAAAGGGCACTAAAAGATTATATTGGAAGTGTCGATCCTGATTACGCATCCAACAATGAAGAGTTCTTTTTCGCATTCGAGGGAAGCTTTGGAAATAAACATGTGACACCTCGCACACTTGTATCAAGATTTCTTGGAAATCTTGTCTGTGTTGAAGGCATAGTCACAAAATGTAAGTCTATAAATTCATTATAATAATCCACAAACATTGTTTAATCAATTGTGCAGTTCGTAAAACACAATCGCAAATCACGTTGATAAATATATTGGTTAAAAAACTATGAAAATCATGTCAGAGCAACAACTATTTCATGAGCTGCAATTATCCAAATAATACATGCAAACTCGTCTAAACATTAATAGCTGATTATAAACATTTTCATTCTCTACTATCTTTTAAGCGCGATATTGAATTATGGAATTTTTCAATATTGTTTCTACTTTTTTAAAACACTTGATAATGATAATTCTGATTAAAATTTCTAATATTTCACATAAAAACGCATTTTATGTTTGGTTTAATAACGTAGTCTTATATTAACAGTGCATTTTATTATGGAAAAAATTCCAAAAGTTGAAATTTCGGCGTCATTTTTATTCAAGTCTATCTTCTTTTTTTGTGGATTATGTATTTGAGACTAGTTGAGGAGTACATGATAAGTCAGATTAACAATAATTATACAATCTTATACACTAGTTACCATAATTATTACTATATCAATTAGTTGAAGAGAGACTTAATTTTGATGTGAAAGGAACTCTTGTACACTATAAAAAGCTTTATCAACTAAATATATTTCTCACCTTAACAGTTTGACATCATAATACTGTAATATGATGGTCATATAGAATGGTAATAAAGATAGTAGAGAATGAAAATGTTAATAATCATCTATTAATGTTCAGTCGAGTTTGTATGTATTATTTGGATAATTGCTGCTCATGAAATAGTTGCTGCTCTGACATGATTGTTCATAATTTTTTCAACCAATAAATTTTTCAACATGATCATTCTTCCAAGAGACTGATAATATGACTGTCATGAAATTTGCAGATTTTACTTATAAATCCGAGTTTCTTTCCCATTTATAGTTCTCAAATTTTAAACCACAACGATTGTCAGTCTTCTTATACAAATAAATTAGGAAGACCTGCGCTACTGCGGACATTCACAACTACATAGCTAATGGAACTCGATGAATATCACTAAACAAATATATTGAGTCAATGCGGGAGTCAAACCACTGATCTTCCAATTTCCAGTCGGACGCCTCAACTACTTCTGCAGTAGTGGAGTTCTTTGGCATAATTTTAAGCATTGAAAGGAATTTCGAAATCAATTATCTTGTTAGCATTCAGCAATATTTAATAAAAATTGTAACGTCTTCTACAAATAACTCGTAAAATTTGGTGCTGAAAAGCCTATTATCTTCCAATCAATATTGATGCTCTGTATGAACTGAGAATTTCATTCACCATTTCCATTTATTAAAATTCTTGTTTTCGAAATGAAATTTATTTTGTGCTCAGTTAATGAACATACCAACCACTAATCTTGAATTGTTGTCTGTTGTATATTATTATCTCTACTAACTCACGCAATTCTAATATCAACGAATAAATTCTTAAATGGTTGTTTTCAAATATACGTAAAACATTCCAAGTTCACTTATAATTTAAAACATTCTAGGTTCACTTATAAGGCCCAAGATTGTTCGTAGTGTTCACTATTGTCCTGCAACAAAGAAGATCATGGAAAGGCGTTACACAGATCTCACTTCATTGGAGGCGTATCCTAGTAGTGCAGTTTACCCCACAAAGGTATGTCAAAATTTCTATTGACCAAATGAGTTTTTTGTCGATATTACAGTTCCAACTTGGTCTTGCATCAGATTTGTTCCCTGTCGGCTTGGGTTTTAATGAAATAACTTGAACATGGATCTAGAAAAAATATCGAGATGTATATATTTTATTTAAATTGTCTACTCTTGTTACTTGTTTTATGATTTAAACATTTAAACGGTTACTTGAGGATTATTACTATGTATTCCAATGTTATGCTTGTTCAAATGATACAAATGTTAATTATTACATTATTCTCACATTCAACAAAAAAAAAACTTATTAGAATTCGAACTTATTGTTTGCGAAAAACTACAATAACGATAGCAGTGATTCTAACCTATAATTTCATGACTAAGCTTACTCTGAATTATTTTTCAATTAAGCGGAGGCTTAGAGTGGTTGGGTTGGAATTAGCGTGATCATTATCTTAATATAACACAAACCCTCTATTAATCTAATATGTTTTCCTTTGAAAATTCATTAAAGAACAATAACACGCTTTTTGTACTAGATTGAGAGGCAAAGTTCTAAATAAAGTAACATTTTTATCTTGAATTCAGTAGAAATTCAAGTTGATGACTTATTGATTTTAAATTTAATCGACTATTCTGAATTTTCTTTTCTTCAATCTACCTGTGATTAGCCATATTTCAATTTCAATAAGTGAAATATGCCAGGTTATTAAAACTGGCTGGTTATTCGGAGGTTTAATTTCTAGTTCATTGAAGATTCTACAATGTTTTCACAGGATGACGATGGAAACATGTTGGAAACTGAATACGGTCTGTCTTCTTACAAGGATCATCAAACTCTAACCATTCAGGAGATGCCCGAAAAGGCTCCAGCAGGTGAACTTGTGTTTTTCATCTTTTTCAATAATATTATGAAAAATTATTAATGTTTCTTTGAATGCAGTAGGCAATATCGTACAATTTGCACAGGGTTTCTCCGATTTACATCAACTTGTGCAAGGGTTTCATACCACAACTTCTATCTATAGACTAGAAAACATTTTGCGGTTTTCTTACACGAAACTCAAATTGACTTGTGTAATAAAGTGTAAATAAATCCTCAGTTTATGGTTTTACTCTACTGCACAAACATCTCCGCCACTGCTGAAAGGGAACTGAGTTGAGCTGTGTTCACTTTCAACAGTGTCTGAAGATGCACGTACAGTTGTACGAACCGACCGGTATACTACATTGAGTGTTCATTTCCACTTTTAAGTCAATCTTATTTCAATTATATTCGTATTTTCAAGAAAACGGATGGGAATGTGATTTATTAACATGGGAAATAAAAGAAAATTGTCTTCTACACACCTCCAAGTCCATTCTAACACTTTCATAAATGTTTCTTTAGAGGCGTAAATTGTAATAATAAGAATTGCGAAGTCCAAATAGGTTTCTATTCGTTTTTATGTAAAATACTTAATTTTTTATAATAATGTAAGTTTTTATGATTTTGTAATGTTCTAACCTTGCAACTATCATGAATGATTTGTTTATTTCTTTATTTTGTAAAGTGTTCATAGATATGAGCTTTGTGGAAATAAAATTGATTATACCAGTGAAATGAAGATGGAAGACTGAAACAAAAATCGATCATTTATAATAATCGGCTGTGGTGGCGTAGTTGGTTGGAGCGCTTGTTTGTGATTAGAAAAAAATCTGGCTGCCTTCGTATTCCTGCAGTTTTGAGTTCGAGTAAAATTCATCTATGGATGTTTCTCATCATTCACCTCATAATCCACTCACAAGTCTCAAGACGAATGTGAAAAAATTAAACCAACGTATTAATTAAATAAAGCCTGCTTATTTTCCAGGACAGCTGCCGAGATCTGTCGATATAGTTGTTGATAACGACCTTGTCGATTTGTGTAAACCTGGAGATCGTGTTCAAATAGTTGGAAATTATCGATGTCTTCCAGGAAAGCAAGGAAGTTTCACTTCTGGAGCCTTCAGGTTTGTTAATATTTTATCCTCTAAATTTCACAGAAGGCAATATTCGATTCGAACCGTTTAATACATTATTTGCTAATAATTTCAAAACAAAGATAATATGTTCATAGATGTTCAATACTTATCAGTCTGAGATTGAAATACTTGTACAAAAATAATTTCAGTTTCCAGGAATATTATTTTCAAATTGGCTTAAAAGCCCTACACACTATCGGACACAACCGTGAACCACAGATCTGTCTTGACCTTGGTTTGGTCGGCCGTCTGTGTAAGCACCGCCGGACAGAAATTATGTGATTTGTCTTTGATCTTTTTCTCCCCTATAAAACTTGGAAAAAAAACATAAAATTCGGGTGTTTGATTTAAAAAAAAATCTTATGCTATTCTACTTCTTTTCCTTAGTTCTCGGCCACTTTAATTTTTTCCTAGCATAAAATTTAAGCTTTATGTCAAATATTTTAATTGTATGGCTATATCTACTGATTACCTACTGCAGGGGTTCTCAATCTTTTTCAAAGAATGTACCCCTTAATGAAAAATTGAAATTTCGCGTGCCCTTTATTATCGGGTGGGGGGGGGGGGGGGGCGTTTAAACCTAAAAACACTTTACATCTAAAACACAATATATTTGAAACGCATAACAAAAAATTAGTGAGAAGGATGAGCTTGATTTTTTTTACATAGTTTCTCAATGTTCGGCTCAAGTTTTGTTAAGTACAACCGTAAATCGTCCTCAACATTAAGCTTGTTTCTGTACTTACTTTTTAAATATGTTTAGATATGTTATGTTAGATTAAACTGCCCCGCGTACCACCTGAAAAATGCACACCACAGTTTGAGAACCACTGACCTTCTGTATCAGTACTGTAGAATGTCGAACGTACTTGGTGCTTTTGTCTATCAAGCACAAATTCAATTGATATTTTCAATGAAATTCAGTAAGCCTATTCTGTTTGTACTTATTCGCAAAATGCTTCAATAATTTCAATGTCATGATTCGTGCATGATCAGCCTACGCCCGCACTTTCGTAAAATATAGAAAGTTTCAACAAATCAAGAACCAAGAAATATATGATAGATGGCGAGCTTGTACTTTTTACATTTGCAATAAAACGAGACAGTTTCATACCATAATTAACTCAAGTAGACGACTATGCAGTATCACTGGAATTATTGCATGAATTATAATTTAGTTATTTAGTATTTCTATCAAACTACAAAAGTTTTGTGTTATTGCGATGCAAAATAATCAATTTTGTATCTCGCTTCTAATTTGTTTGAACATGTAAACATTTTGAAAATAAATGAGTAAATATATGCTTATAGAATTCCAATGAGTTATAGAAAAATCACGATTGATTGAAGAGATATTTTCAAAGAACTAGCAGAATACATACATGGTATGTATGTATGTATGTCACGACTTCGCAGTACTACAGTGTAGAGTAGAACAGGCCATAGTCAAGTTGAACAGTTCTTAAACTCGATGATCGTTCATAAAGAACTTCAATTTCATGCTACGAGAAAAATTCAAGCTGGTATGGAATCAGTGAAAAAAATTAGAATGTTAAAGCATTTTAAAAAATTCAAATTCGAGTTTTTTTCACTTTTGTAGTGGATATAAAGATCAAAGGCCTCAGCGCTTGGGATAAAGTCAAGTCCCAAATGGTTGGCCGTCCGTGACTCTTCCATTAGGCTACGACCGATTTCTATTTGCCGACCGTCTGCATTGGTCTGATTTGATCTCCGACTGATTTGGTCTACGAACAGCTTTACACACTAGAAGGACCAGCACGGACGGTTTGGTCTTGGCTTGTCGTGTCCATTGCCAAGTCTTTATCTTTATTTATTCCAACGACTGATTTTAAACAGTTCTTTTTTCTCTATGGAAATTTTAGACATGACATTTTGAAATTTCTCCAATTCAGGGTATCAGTGGGAAAGCTACGACCGTCAGCAGTATTCCCCAAACCTTTCAGATTTAAGAAGAGGTGTAGCTATTCAAAATGCAAACTTCTATAGATGATGGTATTGGAGTAAGTCCAGGGTTAGTAAACGGTGAACAGACATTGCTTGGGTGCAGTTGCATCTGCAATGTATACTTTTTAAGCGATGCAACTGTTTCATTTTAAAATAAAGGGCATCTTTTGATGGAATAATTTCAATAAATTAATATACTGGCGTCAGGGAATACCATTATCTGGTTGTAAAAAGCAATGCTTCTTCCGCATGGGATTCACTCCCTACCGATCCCACTTTACATGGGATGAGGTAAAGAATGATGATGATGATGATGATGATGAATGTTATAAATTACGCATTTATTCTATTATTCTAATCTTTGGTATTTCAATTTCAGGACTGTTTTAATTGCTAATAATGTGTCACAACTCAGTAAAGATGCTAGTATATTTGTGACAAGGGATGACCTGAAAAAGTGTCGAGCCCTGTCAAGGCAGCCGCATATCTTTGAAAGACTGTCTCATTCTCTTGCACCTTCCATCCAAGGCCATGAGTACATCAAAAAGGCCATTCTTTGTCTGCTTTTGGGTGGTGTTGAAAAGATACTTCCAAACGGAACAAGGCTGAGAGGGTAAGTAATCCTTGCTCTTTGATTGAAATTTCTACGTGAAAAAATCTGAACTCAGTATTTTTATTGAGTTTTTACATGTCAATAGAAGGGTCATTTTGCATTACTGCTGTAATAATAATTGAATTATCTTAGGCGGCGTTCACACCGGCACGATATGCGACATGCGATTTATCTTAAACGATACGTGAGACGCGACACGCATGGACAGATACTTGAAATGTAGAGGGAGGCGATAAAAATGGTTCACACTGAGGCGATTGTGCAATATATCGTAAGCAATGAATCGCACCAAGTGTTGCATGCTATCGGTCTTTGCGATTAGTTGCATACGATACGAGGAAGGAATTTGTTAAGTAAACAGACATAGCGTCATACCAAACCTACAATATAGTACTCCAATATTCTTTCTCCTCTCTCCTTCATGCTATTGGTACATGCTTTAGGATT
This sequence comes from Conomelus anceps, assembly GCA_948455865.1. Taxonomy (NCBI): domain Eukaryota; kingdom Metazoa; phylum Arthropoda; class Insecta; order Hemiptera; family Delphacidae; genus Conomelus; species Conomelus anceps. Next base: position 67,677,718 of record OX418217.1, on the reverse strand, counting down.
AGTTGCATATTGACTTCGAGTAGTCAACATGTCGGGAAGAGAAGACAAGGCTGTACTTCATTTTATTAATTTAGTAAAATCTCGTCAGTGCATCTGGAACTATACTCTTGTCGAATACAGCAAGACAGATGTGACCAGTGCTGCATGGAGGGAAATTGCATCAGAAGTGAAAGACACAGGTAAATGCATTGTTTATATTATTCAGTATGTAAAAGACAAACAAGTAATCAAATTGTTATATTACAAATTCAAAATGTGAATATTTTTTAAATCTGATACAAGAAATAGCTCAAACTTTTCTAGTTGAATTATCAAAGAATTACAATTTCGTCATTATCTCATCGTTTAAGATTCTATCCATATCAGAGACAAAAACATCAGACATTTACAATATTCATGATTCATTATAATATTATCATCTCTATAAATCCTTCAAGAACTCAATCATTTCGTCTGTATGAATAATTAGAGAATATAGGTACTGTATTAAGAACATACCATATAAAGAACGAGGAAGTTCGGCTATTTTGAAAATCAATTTTATACAAATAAAACAGTACACACTTCAACATTTTTTACGGTTCATGATATTCCCTCCCTTCACATTATTATCGCAGAGGTGGCGCCGATTTATCGCCTGCAGTATGAACCTTCCTTGCGATATATCTTAACGGTATTTTCAATAAGATAAATCGCATGTCGCATATCGTGCCGGTGTGAACGCCGCCTTAGAATTCACAAGTACGCGTCTGTGAATGAATTCAATTTCGTTGCTGAAATTTTGGAAATGATTGATGCAAAAAATGTGTAGAGATCCGTCCATCATCTGGTTTCGTAACCAAGCTTATATAAAATGTGTGAATTGTAAAAAAGACTTTCATGGTTCCTTCGTTAATTTGAAGAAAGAAGAACTAGAATATCTCCTCGCGGAAAAAAAGACTGGATCTGTAGGGTATGTGAAAAAGAAAAGAGAAAAAGACAACAATTTGAAGCTATTTTGGATATGGACTCTCCTTCGAACTCTCAAATTGCAAAAATGATTATTGAGCTACGCAGTGAGGTAAAAAGTGAGTTAAAAAATTTGGAAATGTCTCTAGGTACATCTTTAGAAAGTGCTCATGAAAAAATTGAAGATCTTAATAAAACAATTCATGAACAAAGTGTTAAACTTGATAGTTATCAGGAAACAATTTCTGATCTTGTTCAAGAGAATAAGGGCCTCAAAAAACAGATACTTTTGCTTCAGGAGCGTCTGGACGATGCTGAACAGTATTCCAGAGCGAATACACTAGAGATACATGGATTGCCAGTTACTCCAAATGAAAGTGTGACTTCCTTGGTCCAACAGATTGGTCAAAGTCTAGGTGTTGAAATCAACGAGATTAATATCGATGCTTGTCACCGACTCGGAAGGGTGAGAGAAGGTGTTCCAACTCCTGGTGTCATCGTTCGTTTTGTGCAGAGGAGTATCAAAGAAGAATTATTGCGAAAAAGAAGAGTGAAGAGAGACTTTTCTACAGTGCATATCGGTTTGTCGGCGTCGATGCCGATTTACATCAATGAGAGTCTCTGTCCTGGGCGTCGCAGGGTGTTCTCGGCGGCGAGACAGGCCAAGCGAGACAAAGGCTACAAGTATCTGTGGATTCGTAATGGTAACATTCTGATAAGGAAAGATGATGGTACTGCCGTAATAAAACTTAATTCTGTCGAAGATGTCACGAACCTAAAGTGAGTCATTCGATCGATTCAGGTATGTTATTAGATTCTTTTTTTCTATCACGGAGAAGCGAAAGTATATTTTTTTTTAGTTGAAGGTTATTACTCAACATAGTTATGATTTTTCAATTTTGATCCTACTCGATTGTTATGGATGATTATACTCAGTTTCGTTTATTATTTGATAGATTAATTGATGAAAATTGTAATGATGAAAAATTGACTATATTCATGCAGAATATTAGAAGTGTTCGATCCAATTTTGATATGTTTGTGGCAGAATTGTCATGTTTAGATAAAAAAACACCTGATATATTAGTGTTTACTGAGATATGGATAGGGGACGATGAGCTTTCTATGTACAATATAACCGGCTATCGTCAATACGCAAAATGTAACAATTCATTAAGAGCTGGAGGAGTGATGATACTCATAAAAGATAACATAGAATGCACATCAGCATTTATTGATATGTCTGCGGCGGACTGTTTGCTCATCAAAATTATTTATGGAGGTTTTGAGTTATCACTGCTTGCAATTTATAGATGTCCCAATAGTGAAATTAAAGATTATATAACTGAATTAGAAAATGTTTTAAAACAAAATAGAGAGAAAAACTTGTTGATTTTGGGTGATATGAATGTAAATATAATGAATGTTCATAATAATAATGTTTTCTTATACATGTTGCTTATGTCAAGTTTTGGTTTCAAGTCTTATGTGAATATCCCTACTAGAGTAACTGATCACTCTGAAACTATAATTGATCATGTGTTTCTTAGAACTGAAAATAACGGTTCAGCACTCAAATGTAAAACTATTGTAGTGGATACAGGGCTCACCGATCATCGCTCAATTGGAATTAGCATAGGAAAGAATGTTTCCATTGAAAACCGCTTACCGCTAAGAAATGATACTTATAAGAAAATTGATTTTGTTGGATTGAACAGATTGTTGTCTAATGAAAATTGGAATTTTTTAAACCAGGATCAATCCGTAACCTTTAGTTGAAGGTTATTACTCAACATAGTTATGATTTTTCAATTTTGATCCTACTCGATTGTTATGGATGATTATACTCAGTTTCGTTTATTATTTGATAGATTAATTGATGAAAATTGTAATGATGAAAAATTGACTATATTCATGCAGAATATTAGAAGTGTTCGATCCAATTTTGATATGTTTGTGGCAGAATTGTCATGTTTAGATAAAAAAACACCTGATATATTAGTGTTTACTGAGATATGGATAGGGGACGATGAGCTTTCTATGTACAATATAACCGGCTATCGTCAATACGCAAAATGTAACAATTCATTAAGAGCTGGAGGAGTGATGATACTCATAAAAGATAACATAGAATGCACATCAGCATTTATTGATATGTCTGCGGCGGACTGTTTGCTCATCAAAATTATTTATGGAGGTTTTGAGTTATCACTGCTTGCAATTTATAGATGTCCCAATAGTGAAATTAAAGATTATATAACTGAATTAGAAAATGTTTTAAAACAAAATAGAGAGAAAAACTTGTTGATTTTGGGTGATATGAATGTAAATATAATGAATGTTCATAATAATAATGTTTTCTTATACATGTTGCTTATGTCAAGTTTTGGTTTCAAGTCTTATGTGAATATCCCTACTAGAGTAACTGATCACTCTGAAACTATAATTGATCATGTGTTTCTTAGAACTGAAAATAACGGTTCAGCACTCAAATGTAAAACTATTGTAGTGGATACAGGGCTCACCGATCATCGCTCAATTGGAATTAGCATAGGAAAGAATGTTTCCATTGAAAACCGCTTACCGCTAAGAAATGATACTTATAAGAAAATTGATTTTGTTGGATTGAACAGATTGTTGTCTAATGAAAATTGGAATTTTTTAAACCAGGATCAATCCGTTTCTATTTTGTTCTCACTTTTTGTTGATAAGTTATTAGAGTTAATAGATTTGTCCACTGAAAGGGTTCAGATAAGAAAAAAATATGTTAAGCTTAAGCCATGGATAACCAATGATCTTTGCATTAGAATACGTAAGAGAAATGAATTATATAAGAAATGTATCAATCAACCTTATAATCAAAATTTAAATAACCACTACAAAGCTTTCAGAAATTCACTACAAATTGATCTAAGAATGGCCAAAGAAAACTACTATTACTCCTCGTTGGAGGATTCTATTAAAGCTAAAAAACCACGAGAACAGTGGAAGATAATTAATTCGATTTTAGGATCATCTAGATCTGAACAAAATATCGGCTGTGTGAATGATAGAAATGGAGATCCAGTTACAGATGACCAAGGTATAGCAGACGTTTTGAATAATTTCTTTGTAACAGTGGCAGGTAATCTTAGGAGAGAGAAATTGAACCTACCAAATGAAATTAACAGAGATAAATTCCGAAGAAGTTTCAATTCACCCTATTCATAACGGTCTATTTTTGTTCAACCTGTAACTCACTTTGAAATTCAAAATTCAATTGAACAATTCAAACCTAGAAAAGCACCTGGTTTGGATGGTATTAGTGCTTTAATAATTAAAAAAATTAGTAATAATATTCTAGATCCTTTAGTACATTTAATCAACTTGAGCTTCTCAAGTGGTCGTTTCCCAGATGTTCTTAAAAAAGCTGTTGTTATACCGTTGTACAAGAAAAAAGGTGATAGAACTAATCCAGTTAATTATAGGCCAATAGCTCTATTGTCTGTGTTCTCTAAGTTAATTGAAAAATGTATGAAAGCCAGACTTGTTTCGTTTCTGAATGAAACATCTTTTTTCAGTGGCAAGCAATTTGGGTTCAGGCAGAATATGAGTACTGAGCAAGCACTTTTGAGATTTGTAGAGCAACTTTATTATGGTATCAATTGTAGCCAATCCACTGCTGGTTTATTTGTGGATGTTGAAAAGGCTTTTGATACCGTTGACCATGATATTTTATTGAGTAAGTTGTGGAGAGCTGGTGTCAGGGGGGTAGTAAATGATTGGTTCAAGGACTACCTAAGTGGGAGAGTTCAATGTGTGAAAATAGGGAATATAAATAGCTCTTTTCAGATTGTGCAATATGGTGTACCACAAGGTTCAGTTCTGGGTCCTATTTAATTTTTAGTTTATATTAATGATCTTACCGAAGGTTTGTTTAATTGTGCAGTGACTTCATTTGCTGATGATATTGCCTTTCTGTATAAATATAAATCAAATCAAGCACTTATGAATTCTCTGAATGAGGATATTGATAAATTGAGCTGGTGGTTCTCTTCAAATTATTTAATACTGAGTTCAAAAACATAATTTGTTAAGTTCAGTCTGAGGAAGTGTAATGACATACTACAACCAGTAATATACCATGATGTTAACTGTAATAAAACAGATCATTGTAATTGTATAGTGCTCCAAAGCGATTCTCGTGTTAGATATCTAGGTCTATATCTTGATGAGGGGCTAACATGGAAATATCATTTAGATCAGTTGCGGAATAAAATGCTTTATAATATAAGAAAGTTTTATAGAATACGTAAATTGTGCCCATCCAAGGTACTAAAACTGATATATTATTCCATAATTCATTCTAGACTTCAATATGGTATTGAGTGTTGGGGAGGAACTTATATATCTTCATTAAAACCATTAATTACGACCCAAAAATGTGTAGTTCGTCTGATAACATTCAAAGATCAGAGAGAACCCTTTCTACCTCTTTTCAGACAACTGAAGATATTGTCTCGGAGATATTTGTATGTGTATAAAGTGTTGAAAATATTTTTCACTCGAAGTGGCTTTATAAATAATATTGATGATGTTAATGATGTTAGGAGAGCTTTGAGAAATAGATCTGATAAATTCATTCCCAGGCCAAGATAAACAGCATTCAAAATTTTTTATTCATTTCTGGGTCCCAAATTCTTCAATTCATTGCCAGCTGAGATTAGAAAAATGAGAACAATGTTTAGTTTTATGAAAGGCATAAGAGATTTCTTATTTAATTGTGATGATGTTGAGACATTATTTAAAACCCTAGCATAAGTTTATTATCATGTTCTTCAATGTGATTGATTGTTTTTTACCTTTGGAAGTCTACATTTAGTTCTATTTTAGTGGAAGGTTACAATTTTCGTTAATTCCTTAGGTTGATCTTTTCAATGTTAATCAACTGCAGTGCGCAGCACTCATTGGTGGCTCTCTCTGATTTTATTAAAAATGTTTTTTTTTATTGTGATGGTTGACCCAAATCAGGTTTTCAACCTCAGGGTAACCTAATTATTTTTTCGCAATTTCATATACTAAATTTGTTTTATTCTTTTGTACTGTATTATGTAAACTTTATTATATTACTGAACTATGTAATAATGTAAAAGATTTGCGGGGAAATAAAAAATTTATTTTAAAATTTAAAAAAATTTAAAATTTTTAGTTACTTGTGGTAAAACTGATGTTATATAACTTGTTCATCATTAATAAAAAGTCATATATTGTCGATCCACTTGATTTATTTCGATACAGTACCATGTTTTCACAATATTATACTGCTGCATCCTCAGCTGTCTTGATAGTTAAGTCCTACATCTGACTTTTTTATTCATAATTTCTAGTTGATTTATTTATAATTTTCTTACTAAAATAATATTGACTTGAAATCTTGATTACACTTGGTACCAAGTACCTTATACCAATAACCTCCATAACTTATAAGCTTCTTCTAATTATTATACTATTATATCTTATGAAGGAGCGATGAAGCATATTCAAATACAGTAATTGGGTGATAGGCCCTGATAAAGGTACACTTGATTGTGATAGGCAAACTCTATAGTCTAACTTTGTAGTAAGCCTATAGGTTCCTCAAAGTATCAAGGAAGTGTCCTCCAAAATTTTTGACAAAACACATAATCTCATACAAAAGGGAGTCTGGCGGTTTTCCCCCAAGAAAATAAAAAAAGGACAAATTTAGGCATAAATACATTCATTTTTATCCACATTACGGATTAAATAGAATTCTATCGAGCGCTTCCTCACCGCCAATGGGTGTCCAGACGCCCCTGGACAGAGAATACAGTTGAATTTATGGCCTGCAATAGGGATTTACTATATTATCAAATGCAGTTATTTATTAAATTTTTTTAATGTTACTGCAGCTAATTACACAACGTCATACGTGCTTACTTATTGTGTGTATTGAGCCTCCTTCCTTATACTCTAACCCAGCGGTTCCCAACCTTTTTTCTTCTGCGTACCCCTTAGACCATATTTTACAGACATAGTACCCCCAAAGTCCTAACTACTTTTGTACTTTACTACTAGCGGTTCACCCGTGCGTTGCAACGGTATTTTAGTTATAATAGTGCTACCTGGCGAATTCCCAAGAGCCTAGCACAAACAACACCTTCCTAAATGTTAATTTTTGTTTGGATAAATTGAAATTAGAAAATTTTGTTTTTTTTTTCACCAAAGAAATAATGGATGAAACATAAGCTGAGCTTTGATTCACCAGTCATATGTTTCCTACATGACTGCAATGCTCCGACTACACAAGTCTGCAGACAGCGTAAATAACGCCGCTAAGGGCCCACCATGTGATTGAAAACTGTTGATTTCTATCAGCTGTTCCTTTAATGATAGATTTCTCCTTTTTGTGTCCTTCAGCGAGGACTTTTGAACTCCCAACCTTCACAAGAACCATTATGCCTGAAAATTTTATAAAAATCTGTTCAGCAGTTTTGGAATGTACTGGAAACATACATACATACATACATTCTCATGTGGTAATAAAACTTAGAAGAAATGCATCCAAAATCACACAATACTTGGTTTTTAAGCGTTTATTATTCTGTTGAAAAAAAAGTTAATTTAGTTTTTTATAGCTAAAGACATTGTCAAAAAAGTTTTCAATACTGATAAATAACTTTAATCCCGATCGATGCTCTCGTTTTTCAGGAGAAGGCCGCATAAAATGCCTTCGGGGCCGTGACAGACAGACAGAAATTAAGATAAGACTTGTTTCGGCTTCTTTAATGTATAAAACGTAAAAATGACCAAAAAATATACAATTCTGATAAATGTACAGACAAAACTCTAATTTTATTTATATAGATAGATAGATAGATAACAATATTTTAGAGGGTTTAATGCCCATTTATTGCAATATTTGAACAACATATCGACGCCTATGAATGGGAATTCAGCTAAAGAAATAAAATAGTAGGTAACACAATAATTCCTGCTGAACACCGATTTCTTTTATTGAGGTCATCGAACGTTTTCTGTTTCGAGATGAATATTATAATTTAAATTTCAAAATGTTACTCAAATATAGCCTACATTGAAGTGTCAGAATAGAATACATTATAGATAGAATAGTCGCACAACAGAAACTGCTCACCACTAGCATAGAAAAACCATTCCTTAGTCTATGCCACTAGACAATGAACATCCGCCATTATTGATTATTTTTTGCGTACCCCCAACTAGAACACTGTGTACCCCTAACGGGTACGCGTACCCCGGGTTGGGAACCGCTGCTCTAACCTAACACATTCTGAACAATAACAAGCTTATTAGACAGCTCCCATAAATCCAATAAATTGCAATCAATTTCCACTAAACTAAATTGAAAAAAAAAAATAGTTAATTAGAGAGTAAGTCAACTAGGGGTTGAAATTTGAAACATTTTTATAAGAACAGCTCCTAGAAAATATTAATATCTCCAAACCTTTCCACCTCAGAAAGGGCATTCAATCTAGTTCTTGATCATTACATGCGTGGGGACCCCCTTCGGCTACGCACCTATCAACATATTATCTTAAATTGTGTGTATAATTAGTTATCTAATCATACAAATCATAATCATCCGGTGGTTCGGAACCCACCTAAAACTGTAGGTCCAACTCATCTATCACCATCATCCAATTCATTACCCACGCACAGGTCTCAGACCTATGTGGGCTTCATCCTCCGAAAAAAATGTACTATGCAAAAAATTGGTCGGGATCTTTTTATTATCTATTTAGTAGTGTGTGATAAAAAGTAATAGAATATAATTTAATTGTAAATGTGCTTGAATGTAAGAATACGAGCTCTTGATCGGGGCCCTTGAAAATAACTCGTTTTTTTCTGCATTTATGATGTAAATTTTTTGTGTTTTCTGTAAGTAAACTACCCTTTTTAGCACCTTTACAGCTCTACCCATCTGCATAGTTTTTTGTTTACATCTTTAGAATAATGTACTACAGGATAAGCTCAATGCACACGATAAGTAAGCCATTTTGTAATTGGCTTTGTAAAAGAGAAATTCACTAATAAACTATTTTTGTACTGATGATGTGAATTTTTAGTGTTTTTTAAGTAAACTATTTAGCAACTTTACAGCTCTACCTATTTGCATAGTACTGTGTTTAGTTCTTTAGATTAATGTATTACAGGAAAGGTTCAAAGATTCAATACACACAATTTACTTATTGCTTGCATGACATGACGCTGGGTAATTGGCAGCTGTAATTGATACAGAGCTAATCTGTTGCTTTTGATTAAGACATATCGGCGTATCATCTATTATCACCATAGTTACGTATCATGTTATCAGCTGTTCTATGAGCTTCCTGCATTTAAACTCATTTTGAAACAATCCATAACATAATCCATTCACTTATCCATAAGTGAAATTTGAACTTTAATTATGAAAATAGAATAAAAAATCGGGCTGAGGTGCACTGAATTAAGCTTAGAGGAAGCTATGTGCCAAATTTAGTGTTCCAAATCGTTACCGTTTTTGTTGAATCCGTAAGACAAAAACACACACAAGCACAACCTTATTCTCTCTTATTATATAGATTATGACTCTAGAATACGTTTTTTTACTTAATTGCAGAGATATCAATGTGCTGCTGATTGGAGATCCCAGTGTAGCAAAATCTCAACTTTTGAGATACGTGTTGTGCACAGCAGTGAGAGCAGTCACTACGACCGGCAGAGGCAGTAGCGGTGTTGGATTGACAGCCGCTGTCACTACAGATCAAGATACTGGCGAAAGGAGGTACTTGCTTGGTGCATGCATCACATTAATATTGTTACAGGTTCTAATGGCTAAAATAAGGCTGGCAACACTAAAGTTCACACTTGCACTTTATTTACACAAATTAGACTATTTACACGCACTAATTGCAAGTTCAATTAATAAAGAAAAACAGATCAACAAATGACAAGCTAATACTTATTTTCAGTAATTATTTACAAGAATTAATGAACAATTAATTACAGGCTGATCAATAATAAAAGAAACAAGAGTCCAATTCGTTATTTGACAGTCCCAAATAATATCACTTGACTTTAAACTATTAGTAAGCTGCACAAATAGTAAACACTTGTCTCTGCACTTTACACTGGAAAGCACTGTTTACTCCAATGGCACGAGATCTGTAACACAATCTGACACGCGAGCTTTTAAGACTAACTAACTGGTTCATGTGAGCTCCTTTATATACAAGATATTTGTCATAATTCCAAGAACTGGTGGCTTCTAGATGCTTCAAGGATGCCGTGGAAGGTCACAGAATATAGTGGAACACGACCTCGATTGTTCAGGAAGTTTGTAGAAATCTCTAGAAATTCAATTGAGTGAGAGAGTTGCACACTTGAAGAATAAGAGTGACAAAGACATGTGAAAAGCAAGAGAATGAAGACCAGATTTCAATTCACGTTTGACCTGTAAATAGAACAAGTGCGTAAATAACTGCTTTGTTTGCTTTTGTAACAATATTATACATTATACAATAAGAATTTGTATAACATTGCGATAAATTGAAGTATTAAGACGTAAATGGACCAATATAAGAAAATGGACCAATGGGAAGTGATAGCCGTGAGACGGAGCAGGTATTTGTCCAATCAGATAGAGGTAAGCTCCGTTCTCCTAGGCATTCTCTGTAAGGGTGACCGATTAGATTGGCAAGCAAAAAAGACACTGTTCTCTGTTGTAAAATCACTTCCCAGTGGTTCGGAACCCACCTAAAACTGTAGGTCCAGCTCATCAATAACTATCATCCAACTCATTACCCACGCACAGGTCTCAGACTTATGTGGGCTTCATCCTCAACAAAAAAAAATGTATTAAAAAAGCTTTTTTACTGTGCGAATGAGCAGAATGACAATAAGTTGAAATATGGTAACTGTATGCGGAAGACTTATTTTTTTGTATTAAATAAACACTTCTCTTCGTTTTTTACTGTAATTGTTGAAACGTATAGCCTGCAATTTATTAAAACGCCATGTTCTAATTTAATTCAAATCTAAAAGACAAAGATTTGAATTTGTTTTGTTTTTGCTGAAGTAACAAAACTAAGTGAGCTTCAGACCTACCAGCTTGCACAAAAATTTACAAATTACGATTATATTATGTAAGTAGAAACTTTCATTGATTTTGCAGTAACTTTAAATGCAACCATTACTTAAATGCTTTAGTTTTAGTAAATTGTTATGTAACAGGGCCCTGGTGGCTTGGAAGCGAACTACCGAGGTAATTCAGTGTAGAATAGAAAATCGGTTGATAAGTTTCGGAAATTCCCATTTTCAATAATAAAGCGATTTTGAAATTGTCCTTGAAAATCATGTGTCATAAGTACAATAATAAATTATGGTATGGCTTTTATTGGCGGGTAGTTCTACTTTGCCGATTTGGTCATTTTATGGAATTTCCTGTTCCACTCCCGTTTCCTGTTCCAGAAGACGTGTTGAGCCTGTCGGTCCCGACTGCATAAAACAGTAGTTAATTCACGCCAGAGGCCCCGACACACTTCTTCAGGTGCGGCCTAAAAACTCTTGACAACAGCCCTGAGCACGCTGTATTATTATGGAATTCATAATGGAATTGAAGCTTCATGTGAATTACGAACCACCGGCACTGATTATTATTAATTCAACAAATTTACTTGTATAATTCTATAATTATAATGTGTTAGGAAGCTTAAATGGCGTATTACACAACAATGTCCAATGAAAAAATCAACTTCATTTTTCAGGCTAGAGGCTGGTGCTATGGTTCTGGCTGATAGAGGCGTTGTTTGTATCGATGAATTCGACAAGATGTCCGATCTGGACAGAACAGCTATTCACGAAGTCATGGAACAGGGTCGGGTAACTATTGCCAAAGCTGGAATACAAGCTCGACTGAACGCTAGATGCTCTGTTTTAGCTGCTGCCAATCCAGTTTATGGAAAGGTATGAATGAATATACGTCAATGATAATTAAAGAAAGTAGTTCACAAAATCAGAACTATTATGCCTCGATAAATAATGCAGTGATTATCAGGGTGACACTCATTTAAAATAATTTAGTGCGTTCTTTAAAAAGTAATTGACTATGTTTCAACACGTCAATGATATGATTACTTGATATTTCAATTTCAATTTTCAATTTATTTAACACACCAAAAACATACACAAATTACAAAAAAAAACAATAGCAAAAATAACAATAACATACAATTACAAATATAGGTGGCTTCATTGTGGGGTGTGCAGGAAAACAATACTTATCCAACTATGGCAAAGCCATGTATTAGGATAAGTGAAATAGTAGATGAAAAAGGAAGAAGAGTTTGAAAAAGGAGAACGAAATTGGTATGAGTAAGGGAGAAAGTCAGAAGGAAGGAAAAAAGCAAACGAGTCCACTGTTCAAAAGCACCCATATCGAACAACACTGAAACACGCTCCGGAAGATAACAGGCTAACAACAATTAAAAAAAAAAATAATAATAAATAAATAAAATAAAAATAAACCATTTAAACAGATCAAATATTGAAAAAGTAATTACTCGAGACCCAATTTTTTATTTCCAGTTTAACTTTCCTAGTGATTTTCGGATTCAAAACCAAATGCTCCGGTATTTGGTTTATGATTTTGGTACTTAAATATATCAGCTGTCTCCTAATTGTTTCAATATTAGTATTATATATTGTGTACATGTTGGCTGTAGGTCTTAAACTGTAGCGATTCACTAAAGTATTTGGAGCAATTGGGAAGTGATGTCTATTTTTTATTATATAGCTAATTACATTTTTTACATATAATTGTCGTATTGTCATCACATCAAATTCGCTGAAAATCAAGTTTGTGGGATATAATCTAGGTTTATTCAAAATACTTTTTATTATTAATTTTTGACAGACAAATAATTCATTCAAATGATTGTTATAACAGCCCCCCCATACAGTTATGCCATATTGTAATAAAGACTGAGCCAAAGCATAATACAACATTTTGAGTTGATTCCGTTTTAGTATTTTTTGAACTTGGTAAAATTTAAAAGAAATATATCTCATTTTTTTACAAATAGATTTAATATGAATATCCCATTTTAAGTGCTCATCTATTATAACTCCCAGGTATCTAGCATATGCCACTTTATTTATAGTATGACAGCCACAAATGTTTGAGTCCGAATTACATCCAGAATGAAGTTTCAAAGTGATATCACTATCAGGGGTTCCCGTTCTAGTCAATGAAAAAGTTTCAATGAATTCGTTTTATTGATATTCAAACTCAAAGTATTCTCATCTAACCAACCCTTAATCCTAGAGATGTTTTTCTCTGCAATAGAATGCACCTCCCTCCATGAATTCCCTTGAAATATCGCTGCAGTATCATCTGCAAAGGATATTATTGTGGAGTTCGTAAGTTTTAAATCTAAGAGATCATTAACATACAGAATAAAAAGGATAGGAGATAAGACAGTTCCTTGAGGAAGTCCGAAAGAAGTTAGATTAGTAGTGCTGGTATGCCCATCGATAGTTAGAGTTTGGGTCCGATTCAGAAGGTAGCTCTTGATTAAATCAAGAAAGACTCCTCTAAAGCCATAGGACTCAAGTTTGTCAAAAAGTTGTAAATGGGGTATTGTATCGAAAGCTTTTCGTATATCAAGAAACACAGCTAGGGTTTTCTTATTAGAGTTAAGGCCTTGGGATATTGTATTAGTAAATTTTATTAGGGCATCTTCAGTGCTTTTGTTGTTTTGAAAACCAAATTGGTTACTATTAATTATATTGTTTTTATTTAAGAAAGATACAAATCTTATTTTTATTATTTTTTCCATTATTTTAGCTAAGTTACTAATAAGACTAATAGGCCTATAATTACTAGGATTAGTGGGGTCACCGTGTTTGAAGAGAGGTTTTATTTTAGCTGATTTAAAATGTTGTGGGAAATAACCTTCTTCGAAGCATCTATTAAAAATATAAGCTAGCGGTTGAGAAATCAAGTGACCTATTTTTTTGAGTAAAGTATTGCTAATATTATCCATTCCAGGGCTGCAGTTGTTCTTCAAATTTTTTATAGTTGCTGCAACTTCTTCTTATCAATATTATCAATATATTATCAAGAGGCAAGTAATATATAATTTATAATCTTAGTAACTGAAACACAAAATTAAAAACATTCAAAATAAATAAATTTTAAACTAGGGTCAAAAAGGTATGAATACGTCAATGATAATGGTCAGTATGTTTTAGGAAAACATGGACAATTCCATATCGAACAGGAATAAACTTCAAGTACATATATCTCGAAAAAATATTTTTAGTAAACTTATTTTTTTAATTGGTCCAAGTTTTATTCTTGATGAGGTTGATTCTTTAAAGGAAGAAAAGTAAAAAATGGCATTGAAATATTCCCATAATCCAGTTACATTCGCATTTAAAAAAGTGAGTTTCCAGGTGATCTCAAACCTCCTATTATTGATATCTGTAATACAGCAAGTTATATTTGAAGCTGCATGGAACAAATAACAATGCATGCACTGTTCAGCATCATACATCCTGAAGCCCCGCCTAAATGGAGAGGCTTATTTCGGTAGAGCACTCTTTTAGTTCAAACTAGACTTAGCTAAACGAGCGTAGGTTCGTGAGAAAAGAGTCTAGATTGTTCGTTTAGAGCGCTCAATCGCATTAAGTGTCTCCATTCGAACGGATCTTGAGAATTGAATAGAACTATAAATACTTCTTCATCACTTGAAATATTTTAGGTGTGCATTGTTGGATAAATATATAATCAGCCATTTATTTTACTAGTTTCATAAAGAATTATTAGATGATTACAATTTTGCTAAAGTTTACCTTTTCTTTACAGTATGACCAATATAAAACACCAATGGAAAATATTGGCTTGCAAGATTCGTTGCTATCTCGTTTTGATCTACTTTTTGTAATGCTTGATCTTGTTGACAAAGACAACGATAAGATTATTTCAGACCATGTGGTACGAATGCATAGATTTAGGTAAGCATCACTTTCAGTTTTATATTTTTAATTTAATGGCATTTCTTCATGCTTCGAGCACATTGAAATGAGTGATCAGAGATAAATTTTATCAAACAATTGAAAATTACCAGTCGTGTGTGTGTGTGTGTGTTGCTGTATATATATTTGATAATTTTCTTTTAGCAATAACTGGAGCCCCAACCTACTAGCAAAAGTTATTTATTTTTTAAATCAATTTTAAAAGTATTTAAAGCTCTACTGCAGATAGCTGTTGGAAGATATTGATGGCCGATTACAAATTCTAAAATAATGATGCGTGATATTGACTATCTCAGATACAATTCATTGATCGTATTGATTAGTATTCAAAGGAAACTAAAGAATGGAATATTCTATCTTCCATAATATAATAAATGAAGCCAGTGTTTTTTTTTTTTTTTTAATTTTTACAATGTTCTGTAATATTCTATTATAAGTATGCAGTAAAAATTTTGAATCAATAATTTACATTGTTTACATGATAAAAATAAAATATTTATTTTATTTTTATGTAGCAAATTCTAAACTGCAGTGTATTGATTCTAAAGACAATCCTTTGTAATGTTGAATTTCTGAGTAAAAGACTATGAACTCTTAGGAATAATAAAGAGAACTCAGTTGTCACTTTCCTGATCGAGTTATCTGGCATTAGATTAAAAATATAAAACTACTTCTAAATCAATTTGAATGCCTAAATTTGATGTGTATTAATTGATATCAACTTTTTCATTCCAGAAATCCTAGAGAACAAGACGGTGAAGTCCTGCCCATGGGCACCGACGTCGAAGTTTTCAGTACACTTCACTCTGATAAAACAGAGGAAGAACTGGAAACCAGAATTTTTGAGAAATATGATCCATTGCTTCATGGTGCATCACGAAAGAAGACGTAAGATTCTAATTCGGTATTTTTTACCTTTTTCTGTTTTTATTGGTATTTTTTCTGTTTTACCTTTCTATTCAACGTAAATAAATATATTAAAAGAATATCGTCCTCATGAATTATTACCGTTCTGGTTTATTCTAAAAATCTCACTATTTTTTAACACAAGAAAGAATTTTATCATTATAACAATAGACAGTGTTATTATTTTCTAATGATCTGACATCTTTTAAAATAATAAATACGTATTTCGTTCAAGTGTAATCTTATATCTTTAAAACAATTATGTTTAACTACTCTTTGAAATTTAAAATTATACTTAACCGTATTATTGTACAAAAATATCAAGTATTTTAATCCGTCAATTTCCTCCCGGAAAATTTGATGAATGAAAATCATAAATAAACTTGAAAAGTCATCCTAGAAATTATTCAGTTGAGATTTCAGTTTGCATGAGAACAATTCCTTGATACCTTAACACCAAAGTAATTATCATTTAAAAAATATTTTTTAAACGCCAAACATTTCTGTTCTAGGAAATGTTTTACTGGCAAAATAAGAAAAGATGTAACAATATTGTAATTAAATGTGATGAATTGATGATTATGTCAGTTTTATGATTTATTGTAAATATATTTTAATTAGTAGGAATCAACTTGAATGTTTCCAGGGACCGTATATTCAGTATGCAGTTCATGAGGAAGTACATAAATATAGCGAAAGTTCTGAAACCAGTGTTGACAGAAGAAGCGTCAGAAGTAATTTCAGAAGAATATTCGCGCTTACGGTCACTTGACTTGATGGAGACTGATGTTGCCAGGGTAAGCACAAAATTTGAAATCTTGTTTCGAGCTTCTTGAAGGTCTTTCCACTTACATTTATCCAAATGCAAATACAAAGTATATAAAGTAGAAACTACTAGAAGTATATAAAGTGGTAAAAAATCATACAATAATGAAAAAATGGTGGTGAAGATTTCTTGGTTCTAAAACTTGAATCCAAAAATTGATACTCTTTATTTAAACTAAAGCGTACAAATGTAACACATATAATAACATAAAATTCATATAATAACATGAATAAGAAACATAGTGAGACAAACACCCTTTTTATTAAACCTTACTCAATCGAATAGAAAACAGAACAATCCTTATTTATATAACAGTTAAGATAAGCAAATATATGTTCTCTCCTATCTCAATAACGTTTTTTATTTAGTTTGAAATAAAAGAAAAATATATATGTAAATATTTACACATATATATAACACTATAATCTTGAATCTCTTAGCTTTACTTGTCATGAGCTTGACAAAACATATTTCATAGAAATGAAGCATTGTAAAGTTTTAGTTTGTATATTGGTAGATATAAAGTCTGTAGCTCACTATGTATAAGTACAAAGATAAATAAATAGAAACTGATTCAATTATCTAAGTCCCAATAAAAATCTAAAAATATGATTTAAAAAAATGTTTCCTAAATTAATAAGGTGTTAATTTTTTTTTCTTATCAAAATATGTAACCACATGAACTAATGGTTCGTTGGTAAGTTTTAACTTTATGTAGAGATATTTAAAAATATTAAAAGATAATTGAAAATGTATTGAACGAACAAATCTAAATTTCTCCTACAGTAAATAGTTTTATCAATTAACAGTAATCCAAACAATTGGGGAAACTCTATTTCATAACTCTTTCTCTCTCTATTCTCTTCATTACTCTATTTCATAACTTTCAGCAACGGCCTTATCGGTTTCTTTCTCCATCTTATTCCTGTAGTTCTCTTTTCATTTCCCATCCATTCCTTTCGTCTTCAGTTAGACAAAGAACTTTTAATTTCAATAATCCTAATATGTTTGTTGTTATAAAGAAATTTATATTGAAACTACTTTAAGATTAAAATTGAACTGAATTTATCTTGTAATATTGTATCTACATTCTAAGTTATCTTTTATCTATTATATCAGTTTCGAGCCTCCTACTGATAACTATCTAATTTGTTATTATCCATGCGAACCAGAACGCTTTCATTAGATAGGCCTATAATAGAAGTTTTTATAAGATCATCTTTTTCGGCAAGATTTGAGGCTTAAAACGATCTAATTACTTGGTAGAATGAAGGCATGTTATGGGGAGGGAGGAAATGTTAACGAAAATGAACATCTTTTTATTTATTTTATATGTACAGGGCTTTGTTTTTTATCTCTGATTATTATTATTATTGTTTCATTTTCTTATTACTAGTCACTTTTAGTTTATTTTTTCTCTTATGACAGACAAGACAAGGGTATCTTGATCTTCTTTAAAATTATCGCTCATTCATATTTTTTTTCCTAATGTTACAAAGTCCCTTGAATTTATGGGATCTGGTAAGGTCTGTTGATAAGATCTGATAAGGCTTATTGACCTAACTAAATAGCAAACTCGAAGTATTGTATTTATTATTATTTGATAGTCATCAGTTATGTTACCTTCTTATTCCGTGTAATCTTGGGAATAACTTTTATAATCTTTGCGGTCTGTAAATTTTATAATTAACATTGAGCACCATGTGTGGCGAACGATCGGCATTTATGCTTTTTTCTTGTTTAAATTTGAGGTAATGATTCCGACTACAGATGTTTATGATGTTCCATTGGTGGAATGTGTCACTTGTAATGACATAAACAGTTTTGTTGACATTGGTGTGGATGGATCGACGGCGTTTAGGGTAGTTCACCAAAACATTCGCAGCTATAGTAAAAATTTTGATTCTTTTTTAGTTTTATTGCAGGGTTTACAACTCAAATTTCATTGTATAATTCTCACTGAAGCATGGCTCAAGGATGATGGTGATTTAAATAATATTCAAGGTTATACTTTACATAGGTCCTATAATAATTTGAATAGCAGTGATGGTATTGTTATCTATATTGATAGTAGCCTATCGGTTAATTGCAGTCAGCTGTTGCTGGGTGGAGTGGCCACAGCCTTATCTTTGACTTTTAATTGGGAGGGGGTTGAATGCGATCTGTTGGCTGTTTATCGTAGCCCTAATTCCAACTTTCCACGATTCATTGGGGGTCTTTCTTCCTACTACAATAAT
Source organism: Conomelus anceps (assembly GCA_948455865.1). Taxonomy (NCBI): domain Eukaryota; kingdom Metazoa; phylum Arthropoda; class Insecta; order Hemiptera; family Delphacidae; genus Conomelus; species Conomelus anceps. The sequence goes on along the minus strand of OX418217.1, from coordinate 67,658,743 downwards.
GAGAACAATCATTCTAAATTATGCATTTTTGCCGGCGACATTAATTGCGATCTTCGTCAACCCAATCCATTTCCCTTACGTGATGATTACTTGGACACACTCTGTGATGCTAATTTAATACCGTGTATTGAAAAAATTACGAGACCGGAGAGCAATAGCTGTTTAGATAACATTTTTTTAAAAACAACATCCAAATTTATCGCTAAATCAGTCGTAATAGAGTCAGCAGTGACTGATCATTTTGCCACATGCATTATTCTCCATACCCGCGAAAATAGAAGACCTGAACAGAGGGAGGTAAAACTGACACGAAACTGGCCAGATATCAATACGTCCATAACTAATCAGAACTGGGATCATGTTACAACTGTTACCGACATAGATCTATCTGCAATGAATTTTATCAACACACTTCAAAATATAATTTCATCTAACACTGTTGAAGTTGTGACTAACGCAAAAAATTCAAGGCTGAAGCCATGGATCACCAATAATCTTGTTAATTCAATTCGCAATAGAGATAAACTTAGAAAACAGTCACACAATCAACCGTTCAACATAACTCTTAGAAATAGATATATCCGCTACAGAAACGTCCTTCACTCAACTATTAAACGAGCTAAATTCCTTTATTATAAAATTAAAATAGATTCAGCAGAAGGAGACCCTCGAAAATTTTGGTCAGTTGTGAATGAGATTTCTGGGCGACCCGCGGGTAGAGATCGTATTTCGGTCGATCCTTTCAATGATGGCAACCCTGCTGCCCCTTCAAGAGTAAAAGAAATCTCAAACGATTTCAACCGATTTTTTGCTTCTGTGGGAGCGCGTTTGGCCGCGGCGATCCGACCCTCGGGTCCATCTGAAGTGAGGGATTCCGATTATGCCACAGAGACTGTGTTTGAGCTTCGCCCTGTCGCCGAGCATGATCTGCTGGGTGTGGTGGGCAGCATGAAGGGACGTTCTGCGCCGGGTTGGGATTCTATTCCGACTCAACTGTTGAAGGAGAATGTGCATGGGCTGCTCAGCCCTCTTCTACACATAATAAACCTTAGTATATCTTCAGGAAAATTCCCAAATGCATGCAAAATAGCAAAAGTCATACCCATTTACAAATCCGGTTCAAAATCAACTATAAGTAACTTCCGACCAATTTCCCTCCTGATTGCTCTGGCCAAGATCCTTGAAAAATGTGTTAAAATCCAAGTCAATAATTATTTAAACGTCAATCATATTATTTCTAATCAACAGTATGGCTTTAGATGCTCCAAAAATACGTCTGATGCTCTTTTTGAAATTAACAAATATGTAACAACTGAATCTAGTAGTAAACAAGTTTCAATCACATTTTTAGATCTAGCCAAGGCTTTCGACTCAATAGACAGGAATATACTTTTTGCAAAACTTGAAGCAATAGGATTCAAAAATATCACCCTAAATTGGTTCAAGAGTTATTTTGAACAAAGGAAACAAAAAATATCATTAAATGGTATCGACAGTGATCTTGTGGCCGTTGATTATGGTGTGGTCCAGGGGAGCACCTTGGGTCCCTTACTTTTCCCTATCTATATCAACAATATTTCAAGGTTAAATCTACATGGGCAACTATTTCTCTTTGCAGATGACACTGCCCTGGTGTCATCTGGTTGCACATGGACAGAGACATTTAACAATGCTTCTTCTGACCTTGTCAAGCTGAAAAACTGGTTCGGCAACAATTATTTGTCAATCAATATTGAAAAGTCCAAGTGTCTGCCAGTCTTCCTTCGAAATAGCCCAGGACCCAGGGTGCTCAGGATGCACTCATGTGGCGACTCATTGTCCAATGTCTGTAACTGTCCGGTTATAGAACAAGTATTAAATCATAAATATCTTGGCATTATATTCGACCACAAGTTGAGCTGGGCATCCCATGTACAGTATCTTAAGCAGAGGCTGCGGAGAATGAGTTATGCTTTTGGGCAGCTAGGACGGGTCCTGAGTGCTGGCCTCTGCCGGCCTGTCTATTGTGCTTATGTGCAGACGTTGCTCGAGTATGGCATCTTGGCTTGGGGTGGTGCCTCTTCGGGTGTCCTACGCCCTCTTGCGGTCTCACAGAGAGCTCTCATTAAAACGCTATTAGTTAAAAATCACAGATATCCAACACACTTACTTTTTCAGGAATTCCCGGTATTAAATATAAAACAATTGTTCATAAAAATCTTCTAGTCTTTATTAAAAAAAATAACTTTATCTTTACAGGAATTCAGCATAATTACCCAACTAGAAACAGATTGCATACAAATATTCAATTCCCCCGTCTTAATAATTCTGTCCAATTGGTTAATTCTTTCCACTTAGCCCACTGGCTTTATCGTAATATTCCTCTGGAGATATCAACAATTAATTGAGGGGTGCAGCGTTGCCGTCTACAAGCGGAGAGTGAGTGGGTGGCTGCTCTGCATCGGTGCAGAAGCTGCAGAGGCTCTGCTCCATTCACCTTATAGGTGATCATTCATAACAAGGCTTCCCATCATAACAAGATCATTCATAACAATACAAATATCCATCATAATAATTATTAATTCAGTGATAAAGTCAAGTGAGCACCTTGAGCGCCGTCGAGTTTAAACTCATATCAGGTCAACAACGGAATGTTCAGAACTGTTTAAATAAATTTTTATTTTATCTTTATTATGTTTAATTATTAATATACTTAAAATACTATTATCATTTTCTTTATTTATTGTATCTTTTCTCTGTTTGTTCAATATGACTCCTCCCTGCACACGGACCTATCATCCACGCAGGGAGTATATTCATTAATATTGTAACACTGTTATATTGTAAATATGTTTAAATTGAAGAATAAATAAATTTGAATTTGAATTTTCCTGTTATCCGAATTATTTTCATCCTCTTATATTTTCACCAAGTTAATATCAATTTTTCAAATTGCACGGCTAACTTATTTAACTTTCATGTTGTGTTGTCTCTTGAATGATTATACTTCAAATATTTAGCAACTCATTGGCATAGTAATGTTTGCTTAATAATATTGTATTATTCCAAACAATTTAGGTAGAATGACATGTCATTTAAATTCTAAAAATGGAATAATTAAACTAAACCATGACTTCTATCAACAGACTCAGCCAGTGACCGTTCGTACCCTGGAAACATTGATCCGATTGTCAACTGCTCATGCCAAAGCACGGCTGTCCAGGACTGTTGAGAAGGAAGATGCTGATGTTGCCATTCAACTAATTCAGTATGCTTATTTTAAAAGGGTAAGATTTTCTGCTTTTTAATATGGCTTCCAAATTTGATAAAGTATCTCTGATCTTTACACCATACTCCTTATTTTTAAATAATAATATTGAGTCCATTCAGTTTCAAACAGCAGCTCTGCTTTTTAAACTGTTTTTACATCTACATACAGTCCCTGAGTAAAGGTGGGAGTGGACTGATAAGCATAGAGCTTCAGAATTTGTTTTGGTAGGCTTGGAATAGATACAATTTTGTTAGCTCAGTGAGGAAAGTAATCGCAACCTATCTCACTCCTTGTTTGTGTAGTAAGCTCTTTGTACTAAAACATAGTGTTGAGTCTGAAGAGTCACCTACAGCCGAAATGGGTTATGGTACTATACGTGCATACAGTCAACTTGACGTATCAGACAAGGGAATAATTTTCTATAGATTTGCAAGACTGTATTCATACATACAGGCATGAAACGTTACCTACCACAGATCACACATGAGATGTAACAGATATGACCACTATTCTCTGAGTGGTATTGTCAGATCTGTAAACGTATTCAAAGTGCATTGGTCCGGTCTGATACGTTGAGTGTCTGTAGAGTTGAAAGCAGCTTTATTCGAAATTAATTTCACTAATGCAGTCTAGTAGACAGCGTTCCTGCCTACAACTCCGTTGGTCCTCATCTATCTGGAATTAAAAGTAGTATTTTTGCGTCATCTTCATACAACCTACATGATACGCGGTGTCATCTCATTTGTATAATCTCAGGCAAGGGATTCTGCGTTTATTAATATAAATTAAATTGTCGACAAGCTACCTAAAATAGACTTAGCTTTCTATTTAGATAATCCATCTTATTAGATTATACGAAACCAGAAGTATAATAGAAAATTATTATTATTTCAATTAGTAATTTGAAATTTCCACTCGATTCTGAACTATTAAATTAATAAAATAATAATTTTATTTTAAATTTATATTAATATTGCGGAACTTCGTAATAACATAGAACAAGATTGAAATGTTCAACATTATTATATTTTTAAGCATTGAAACATGGTTTTGTGGTCTTATCTCCCACCATTTTCAACAGTAAGTGCTACAAAAAATATGTTATTTCAGAAATATTTATTTCTTTGGTACAGAATTAAAAACCTATATTCCAGAATATGGTAGTAACAATTCAATAAATTGAAAATATTCTTTTTTCAAAAAAATCCTTGGATCAACTTCATTTATTCTACAAAATAAATTACCCAAATAACAATTTCAAATTCAATGCTACCTCAAGAACTATGTGAATTTTCTCTATTTTTGATCCAACAAATGAAATGTTTTTTTTATTTTTCATGAAAGGTTCTAGAAAAAGAGAAACGCAAAAGGAGAAGAGCAGATGATGATGATGATGAGGATGACGGTAATGAAGAAGAAATGCAAGAAGATGAAGAGGAAGGAACCAATGAACCAAGTCAGCGGGCCAAACGGTCCCGAACTACCAGATCGCAGGTGACTTATAATTTTATTAATAATTTTTCTCTCAGTTTTCAGATTTAGATTGTGCACCTGATATTCTTGGTAGACCTAAGAGTAGGAGGCTACAAGGCAGACTTAGGACTTTGTAGAAAGATAAAGTAATTCATTACAGGTTTGTCGTGATATGGAGAAAAAATTTCTTGACACAGGTTACACTTTGCCAAAAATATAAAGAATGGGATGATCTCAGCTCTCCGCTTGTTGAAAAACCAATTGCTTTTGAATTGCCGGTTGTATGTGTTAGATTGAAACCCACAATCTTCAAGTTTTTTACTTCAGAAATTAAGTCCCAACACGGGTTTTTTTCTAAATTCTATGTTTTCATTCTGCGTTTTGAGTTACATATGATATTAGGCTTAAACAAGAGAAAGGCCTTATTATATTCTTATTGATACATGATCTAATATGAATTGAATTCATATGCTATTTTCTGAACTCCCTTTCGTTTTTTTCGGTTCAACTCTATTTGTGTGATTTACCTTGAACAAATAAATTGATTATTTATTATTATTATTTTAAATCCCTTTTTATTCATTTATTCTGTTACAAAAATACTTTAGTCCTATGATTTATATGAACCTTTTCCTTGATTTTCCAAGATATTATTGCGCAGTTCAGAATCATCCTGTATATTTGTTGTATTTAATTTCAAAAATAATTTTTATTTATCAAGGAGGCCGAAGCATCCACAATTGAGCAAGCGGATGAAGGAGAAATTTTTGAAATAGAGTCCAGCTCAGCCGCAGCAGATACTCCTGGCAGGTTGCGGGTTCGTGATTCACAACAGTCAGTTGAGCCTTTCACGGTTCTTTCCCAAGCCACTGACATCTCTACTGAAAGGTATAGTGTAATTTTATTTGAGTCAGACATTCAACTATCACTACTGAAGGTAAAAATAGCAACCAGTTCACTACCCAGTTCACCTACCTTAACCTTACCTTAGTTACCTTCACTTCCGAAGTTAAAAGTACCAACCAGTTTGACCTATCTCCTATTGATCAAAAGACATTGTTATGAAATGCCAGGAAAAGAGAGAAATATGTATCAATAATAGCAACACATTATTGATACATAACAAATATGTATCAATAATGTGTTGCCAGCATTATGTTAGAGATAGAACCCATAACAATATTTTTAAATACAAATATCCAATAGATCTATGACAACAAATAACCGATCAGATCATCAATCATTATTACTGATTGAATTGCAGAATGTACTACCAAATGGTACATCTGCAAATTGTTTATGTATTCTTATTTTTTTTATGCTTATAGAGTTTTTAATTGTTATTTTTGTGTATTTATTATTGTGTGTGAGTTTTAAATGAAAATTGAATTGGAATACCAGTTGGAAATAGTCTCTGGAGATAGATAGATATTGTCTTGATCTGTGGCATTCCTATGCATCTGATCGCGTCAATAAGATAATTCCATGGAATACTCAATCACAAGTAAAACACACAACACAAACTAAAAAATAAATGAAAAAAAAAACAGTCTGATATAGGCTAAGCTTCATGACAAGATCACTCAACAAACTACAGACTAAAAGTCCATGTCAGAAGTGGGTACGCATAGATACTCCTTCGCGTGATAAAAAGGATTCAAAATAAGCCATTTGGATATTTTCCTTTTAAATTCATTCATGTTAAGATACCTTAAATGATTTGGCAATCTGTTGAATAAACGTATTTCCATTATAATATGACTGGACCGCAACTTCTCCAACCTAGCAAAAGGAACCTCAAGATCATTCCTATGTCTTGTGTTGAAGTCATGGACATCCAATCTACACTGATAACCCTGCAGGTACTATAATATACAAGTTAACCAATGTCAACACTCCAAGCTCCTTCAATAACTGTATGAATAACTGTTTGAATAACAGGGTTCATTTCTCTCTACTCTATGCATAATCCTGACTGCCTTCTTCTGCAATAAGACATCTCGAGTTTTGGTGGAATCACCCCAGAAAATCAGATCATAACCCATAACAGACTGGAATAAGGCAAAATATGTAGTTCTTACATAATCAAATGGAACGCACGACCTTAGGCGCAGAAGCAAAAAAATTACTTGAGACAACCTAGTCACAACAGCCTCTATGTGTGGAACCCAAGGCAGACTTTGATCAAGAATCACACCCAAAAACTTGACATGATCAACAGTATTAATCTCTCCAGTGTAAGGTCTCAAACTGAAAACAACTGACTGAGTTTTGTCACGGTTTAAAAAAAAGCTGTTGGCAGGAAACCATCCTGAAGCCTGAATAACCGGGGTTTTAGCCCTCATACCAACATACACAAAATCATGCCCAGTATTAATTAATGTGGTATCATCTGCATAAATATATATACTAGCATCAAATCATTAACTATTTGGCATATCATTGATCAAAACCTAAAAGAGTAGGGGGCCCAAAATAGAGCATTGAGACCACTCGCTGTTGACTCCAGCAATTTCCCTTCTATTCCCCAGATAATACTTGAATAAATTCAGAGATAGGCCTCGGATGCCATAATAGTTCAATTTGTAAAGTAAAAAGTAGGTCAACACAGTCAAATAAATAAAAATAAATTTGTTGATAGTCACGTTAAGCTGCAGCTATTGAGCTAGGCTCGCACAGCATGTGACACGACAATACACTTGAACTAAACTAATGCATCAGCCATTCATCGAGCGTTTGTTCAAATGCTCGACTCAGGTCACAAAGGGTTCGCCAGGCAGACTCCCTCTTCTCAAACGCGTTGAGTATATCATTAATCAGTGCATTTTTGGCTCCCATGGTTGAGCTGCCCTTGCAAAAACCAAATTGAGAGCAAGTGAAAAATCCCGAACCTTCAAAAAAGAAACTCAACTGTTCCAAGTTTCCGAAATACACTCAAAAACCTTAGTTAATACAGGAATAAGCGAAATTGGGCGATAGTCTGCTGGATAATGTCTATTCTCCTTCTTTAATGCTGGACACACATGGGAGATCTTGAGAAAATCCGGAAAAACTCCTTCTATTAAGCAAGCATAGATGCAAACAGCAAGTGGATCTCCATTCACTAATTTCCTTCACCAAGGAATTGGACAAATCGTAGTAATCCTTAGAACTTGATGGCTTTAGATTATCAATCACTCTATGAACATCTTTTGGCGTGATGAATTTCCATTGGAAGTTCCCACTGGCACCAGGAAAATCTTTCTACAAGTCTTCAGACAAAACAGCAGAGAAGAAAGATGCACCTCCGAAAAATGAAAGTTTTCCGGACAAGAAAGTTGTTTTAAAAGTACTTCGTAGAGCCTTATTATACAGCGCCACTGCAGTCGCGATCGCGCGCCACAATTTCAGGCTAAATCACACCAATTGGGTGAACTTGATTGAAAAATTGGCTCATGTCATTAAGATAGTGAATGCCTTCGTGTACGTTGAAATTGTTGAGCTCGGTCACACGGTCAGCTGGCGTAATCAAGCATTAAATTAAAGCACACGACTGCAACTGCAGTTGCTCTGTATAATAAGGGGTTTAATGAGTAATAGCCGCGAGCCGTAGCAGGTATCTGTTCAATCAGATAGAGATAAGCTGCGTTCTCGTAGGTCCTGTTTGTAACGGTGACCGATTAGAATGGTCAGCAAAAAAGACACTGTTCTCTGCTGTAAAATCACTTCCCGGTGGTTCGGAACCCACCTAAAATTGTAGGTTCAACTCATCAATCACCATCATCCAAAATCATTACCCAGGCGGGCTACATCCTCAAAAAAAAACAAGTTTCAATTATAAATTATAGATTGTTAATCATTATTTCAATCGTTGAATACATTATTGGTTGTAATAGGTTTAATCATGAATTATTTCTAGTATATGATCTGAATGTACTGTCCTCGAGCTTTCATACTTCGCGACATTAATTAATATAATATGGGGAGTTTGATATGAGCTGTTTATTTTTGCAGATTCAATGTGTTCAAGGCCAGCATCAGTAATTTGTTCAGATCGGAAAGGTCTGAGACGTTGCGTTATCAGCGTGCGATGACTCTTGTCAATGAGCAGCACAAGGAGCATCCGTTCACTGAGGGCGAAGCAGCCGCCGCCGTCCACCAAATGAGTGACGCCAATCAAGTCATGTATGCTGACGGCATGCTATTCCTCATCTAATTTCATCTCTATTTTTCTACATTCTGATGACTATTATTTCTATGAATGATTAAATGAAATATTTCAACAATGTGAAGTTTGTATTATACTACTTATTACATTCATAAATATATGGTTTATATTCGACCTAAATGTTGATTTCATTTCCTCATTTTCGCCTACTTATACCTAAATTCGTATGTGGTTTATGTTTGACTTGAATGTTGAATTTTATTTCCTCATTTTCGCCTAGGTATCATATGTAGATTTAACATATAATATACACCCTTTATATGTCCTCATGAACCTCTCTTACACCTATGATTGGCATTTCCTATGCTGTAGTGTATGAATTATTTATGTAACATCGACAGACATTGTCTGCCAGTAAATGGTACATATAGTATTATGTAATTGTGCTGACTGAGAAAAGTAACAAAAGTCCAAAAATTGATTTTGAGCATTTTGGCCGATCTTGCTAAACAATTTTTTGATGTTTTGGTGAAGGTAACTAAAGGTAATACCAAGAGTAGTAAAATATCAAACCCTCAAACATATTAGGTGGGTGTTTTTGTAACAAATTTATAAAAGAGTTATTTATAAGAAGAACTCTTTCAAATTTCTAAGGTATTGCTGAAAAACAAAAATGTTTTAAAACATCTTTTCCAAAAAAACCTTTCAAGATTGGAGGGAGCAAAAAGTTTCTAAACACCATTCATTTAATATGTAAGTTATACATATCATACACATAGATATTATTCACATTTATGCTGAACACTTTACTTCTTTTACTTCATTCCAATATCCACAACTGAAATTCATTCTGAAAAAGGTGTTACTTGATAAATTTTAATGTTATTATCGAAATAATATTATAGCTGTAAATTATCATGTGAATGTATTTACAAACGAGAAATGAAGCAAATTCGTATTCAGTAATATGTGAAAGGTTCCGATAAGCCTACCCTTGATTGTGGCAGGCAAACTCTATAGTCTACCTTCACAGTAGGCCAATATCCCATGTCTCAAAGCTCTCGTCTTACAATTAGACGAAATTTGTGACTCAAGGGGGTCCGGGAATCCTCCCCTGGGAAAAATTGGAAAATAAACTCTCTGAAACCAGATTTTGAGCGTTTCTAGACATGAATCCGTATATTTCAACCCACTTCATGAGTCAACATGAATTCTACCTCTAGTGCTCAAATCATCGCTAATGATTCGGGATCTGGCCTTGGCTTCGCCTTTGCCTCTTCCATGCAAAAAAGAACATTATGATGTTGAAGATCCATCTTGTTTCCACTAATATGTAATATAAACTTTAAAAAACTACTTTTAAATGGAAATTAACTCACGTTATGGTGTGACGGCCGTTTCGCTCTGTTGTCTAGAGCATCGTCAGATGACCCACAGTACACTGACTTAAGGTATGAGTTTGAGGGTTATGTATGTTGGAATGATGATGGGGTGGGGGGATGAGTAGGCGGGAGGTTTGAAATTGGGATTATTATGTCAAATAGAGTATGTGAGAAGAAGTTAAGTTGATAAGTTAAGGAACCTGACAACACTTTAAATGATCAACTTAACTTCTTCTCACATACTCTATTTGACAAAATAATCCCAATTTCAAACCTCCCGCCTACTCATCCCCCCACCCCATCATCATTCCAACATACATAACCCTCAAACTCATACCTTAAGTCAGTGTACTGTGGGTCGTCTGACGATGCTCTAGACAACAGAGCGAAACGGCCGTCACACCATAACGTGAGTTAATTTCCATTTAAAAGTAGTTTTTTAAAGTTTATATTATAAAAAAGAACAATTTTATACTCTTCTAGGACTATCCCTGGTCAAATTGGCTAGAACTAGCTTTGAATTGATGAACATTCTTCTATTCAGCTAAAGATTAAAAATAATAAGGAAAATTTTTCTCGTCAATTATTCCACAGGATATTGAATCGGAGTTGAAATTTTCCAGATTTCTTATATTTTGACTAGCTTCCGCTTCCGAATAATATGAACTATCAGAATCTTTCTATAATTGAAGATAAAAGATATTTCATTGGTTGAAATTTGGTATACAATCATGTTCAGTTGACGTCGTGGATGCGTGTTTCAAGAAAAAGCTCCAAAAATGGACCAAAATTACGACCTTAATTAACGTTTTTTGAAAACAGCTACTTTTTTCAGCATTTCTTGAGAACTATTACAATGAAAATGTAGAAATTTCAGATTTTATGTACAGGTTTAGGAACTAGACACGCGATAATGAAATTTTGAAAAATTTCTCAAAACACTCCCAAAATTTACATTATTTATTTGAAAACTATGCGATGATATTTCAGCTTTTCTCATGTAGGCTAATCCGTGTATGGAAATATTGAAATTGGGTATACATCTTCGGTTGAGGGACCCAGATACGAACTACGAACTATGAAATGATTCGAATTTATTTTTTCAAAATACACCAAAAATGAACGATTGTTTAAAATGATTACTGTAACAATGGGCCGAAGAGGTTGAGATTAAATTCACGTTTTCTATTGAGCCATAGACGCATGATGATAGAGAGTTTAAAAATACTTTCTATACGCCGAAAACTGTCATATGGGTCCAAAATTAGCGATGAGTTTTTTGGTCACAGCTACTCAAGAAACCAAAGAAAAGGCTATAAAAGTTAGGTATCCAGGTTCATTTATAACTAGATGAGTTCCAAGTAAATTTTTCAAAATTTTCTTGTAGAAAGGTGCAACAATTGGTATTTTCTTTAAATATAGTATAAAATTCCCTCTCCCGTCACTGGGTCTAGTCGCACGGGTAAGGCGAGCGAAGCGAGCCTGTCGGTTTTTCAAATGATAGAAAATAATAGATTTCAAACAAGGACTGGAAAATCGAGATGGAGAGCTGCTCACCTAACAACGAATTGAGTAACTGATAAAAGTAAAGATAAAGTCTTCACGGGACCCTAGGCTGGATCGAGAACAACAGTTATTACAATTTGAATACAAAAACGTGTAATTGTTTGGGATGAGACAAATAAATTAAAATTAATTTTAAAGTTCTTATTATTTTGTACAAAACAAGAAACTAGCAAAATTAGATGGATAACTAATCAACAATAAATTATGTTGAAAAACTTTATTTCAAACTGGAGTGAGATGATCCATAAGTAACTCACAACTTCATAAATGTGAATCGCGACACAATTCAAGTCACTAAGATGAGCTTAACTTTCAGGAAAAACAGAATACTATATCAACAAATTAATGTGACCTAAACTTCCTGACTGCAGACAGGCAACACAGAGCTATCGAACTTACGGTAGTTAAATAGAAGGCTATTGGAGTGTTCTGTTTGGAATAGGTTTCAAAAATATAAGGTAGGCCTACTCCGAGTTTCAAATTATCTGGGTAGTGTAATCTGTACAATTGTACAGGAATTTTGCAATTTCCTATGAAATTTGATTTCAACATGGTTTATTATAAAGTATGAGCATACCTAAAATTGAGTAAAATTGTACTAGTTCAGTGTATTAATTTTATTTATCCCAGATGATTTTTTAGTGAGGCTCAGATTTTGGGGGGGTCATGACATGACCCCCATGACCCCCCCCCCCCCTGGGACCGCCCTTGACCCTAGGTCAATGGTCTATCCAACAGAACTCACAGAAATGCAATGTTTATTGGCCTCATTGTATAGCTTGTATTTATTGAATAAAAATACTGATTATGTTTATAAATTTGTAAAGTATTTTAGTGTGTGTGTAGTGTTTTGTATCTTGTATGTTCCAAAGAAGTGTGAAGTGACTAAAAAGTGAAATAAGTACCTTGTTCTTTAATCTTCATACTTATAAATGTTCAATGTACAACTTTGTTGTTAGTCGAGGGTTCAACTACACGTATGGATTGAATTCTCTTTTTATCCATGTGTATCAAACTGTAGATCTGTGGAGTAGAGATTGAGGTCCGCTGTAGGGGGGGGGGGGATGAAGTAACAAGTAACTTTCTGTCATTTAATCTAGCAAGCTGTCGCAGGACAAATACCCCAGATGAAATTTTACAACATATTTTCTCAATGTATGGAGCTGCCCAGGTCAATCGTCTATCCAACAAAACTCCTATAAATGCAATGTTTTCTTCCCGGTTCCTGGTCTAGTTGATTTTTTTTTTTATTATTTCATTTCATGTTATGCACTGTACAGAATACAATATTAACACAAGTCAAATACAATATACCACAGAATCCTTAAAATCATTCATGTCAACACAAACAGTTATACATTAAAATTAAAAAATCATGGATTTAAAAGTTCTCCAATGCCATAAAAACATCTGGCAATTAACCACGACTTCTTCTGAATTCCCCTACTGATTCCAGCTCACGAATTTCCAAAGGTAGAGCATTATATATTTTTTTGCCATGTGCTGTGGCTTTGCCTCATAAAACGAGGTTCTGTGTGCATCCAGTCTCACCCTCGCCCTGTTCCTCGTGTTGTATGAGTGGATGTCTGCACCAGTCATCCAGTCGCTTCTCCACTTGAGTGCCATACAGGCCAAAAAGTAGATATAGAGGCAGAGAACTGGAAGAATCCCAGCTGTCATAAATAACTCTCTGCATGGGTAACGTGGTGGTTTCTGAAATATCACTCTTATAGCTCTTTTCTGGGTTCGGAAAACACGACGACCATGCAGCACTGAAGCTCCCCATGCAACAATTCCATAAAATAAAAGGGGCTCACAGTAACCATGGTAAGCTATGATAGCTACCTTCACACCAGATACTTTAATCAATTTGTAGAGTACATGGATAGCAGAGTTCAATTTCTTCACAAGAATTTCCACATGAGATCTCCAGGTCTCAATGAAAACTCCACAATGAAAAGGTCCACACTGATCAATGAAAACTCCAAGAAATTTAGTGTTCTCCACCTGTTCAATATCCGCATCCCACATTCTGAATTGGAGAAAAAAATGTTCTTGTAGCTCTCTGATCGAGAAATTAATGAAGCATGTCTTGGAGACATTAACCTGCAGTTCATTAGCCCAACACCATAACTCTACACTTTTTAAAGCAATTTCTGCAATCGTTTTCAGACTTTCTGATTCCTTAGATGTCAAAATGAAATTTGCATCATCTGCAAAGAGAACGGACTGTGCAAGAGGAACATTTGCAGGAAGGTCATTAATGTAAACCAGAAAAAGCAATGGCCCCAGAATCGACCCTTGTGGCACTCCCCTCTTCATAGCCTGGGGCTGAGAGTGCTGAGGATAATTTTGAATTTCTTCTTGCTGAACCTCCAACTCCACAATCTGGAATCAGACTCTCAAATATGACTGTATCAGTTGCAGGAACCTACCCTGAACACCATAATATCTCAACTTATCAAGAAGAATATCATGATCAAGCGAGTCAATCGCCCTTCTCAGATTGTCGTTTACAAACACATTTATAGCTCTATCTTCATTTGAATAATGTTTGTTCTGGGGTATTTGTCCTGCGATAGCTTGCTAGATTAAATAACAAAAAACTACTTTTTAGCGCTTACCATGGGCTCTTATTACTGTCACATATTAGATACCGGTATGCTATCTTAGTATGGGGTATAATATAATAATAATAATAATAATATAAATAACAAAAAACTACTTTTTAGCGCTTACCATGGGCTCTTATTACTGTCACATATTAGATACCGGTATGCTATCTTAGTATGGGGTAATTCATTCAAACCCTGATAGGGTGTTTAAGATCCAAAAGAAAGCTGTTAGGTGCATGGAAAGAGTAAATAGATTGGATTGAGAACTGTACCCTGTTTATATGTGTATGAAGCTACTTTTTCAGGCTATAATGTAAAAAAGAGTGATAAAAACCAAAATCTTGACGTACGGTACCGTACACGATTATAAAATACAAGAAGTCGACGAGATTATCACTTGATGAGTCAAAATAGTAGCTTATTCGAACAAAAACCTAGTTGAAAACTCTACAAACAAGCTACCGCAGTTTTTAAAGAGTCTTATGTCCTACTCTCTTTGTCTTATACTATATTCCCTAATTAACTGGAGTCTCCAAGCTACAGAAAAAAATAAATCCAGTATCAAAACTGGCATTGTATTTCTATTTAAATTTTTTCCCTCACTTTTCTGTGTTGTGCATTTCACTGCTCTATTGCATTGAAATGCAAATGCAATATAGATCAGATGAAGTATCATTCTTATCTGCATATTGAAGATTTGGCTATTAAAACCATGTTTTGAAGTGTGTAGTTTTCTAAATAATTTCCAGGGGAGTCCCTTAAATCCCACTTTTTTAAGAGGTGCGGAAGAAACGGAATATAATTTCTACATAATAGCCTATGTGAATTTTACCGGACTATTATTTTTTGAAAGGTCTTTTTTAGTAGAATGCCTCGTTTGGAATTACCGCCCCTTCGTACAAATATATTGAGTAAGAAATGAGGAAATGACGCTCCAATTAAAATATTTTAAAAATATTATTTTGTGAGATGCTTCGAATTCATTCAGATCTCATTCTTGTCCAAAAAGAATGTTTTTCAAAGTTATTTATTATTTCAACTTTTTATAGTAGTCACTCATTTTATTATTTTTGTTGAGCAGAGCTACACCAATGCCTCCTAGCTGTACTTTAGGAGGCATTGTGAGCAAGTGTTGTGGCTATTGCCTTCTAGATTGCATTAGCTTTGGCTGAACAGCGAACAAGTGAGCATGCGTGTGTTTGTTTTTGGTTGTGTGGGTGTGAGTTTGGTTTTTTGAATAATATTGTGCGGGAAAGTGAAGTTTAGTAATTAATTTTTCTTATGATTAATAGTGAACGTTAATAGTATTTTGTCAACATTCTCCAAATTTTCCTGCAATTACAAGGTGAGTTTTGATTACCAGTGTTTTCTCTTAAATATTTAAATAAGAATGCTATTAACGAAGTCGCAGTAAACTTTGTTTACCATTTGAGATTTTTCTTGTTGAATGTTTCATCAATTTCTAGACAACAAAAATCGTCTCTAGGAACAAGAAACCTTCGTCATTTTGTACAATGGTTTTGTTTTTGGATGTAAAAATTCAACGTGATTTTGAAAGTTGTGACATGTGAGGTTATGTTTCTTAACTTTTTAAATTCGCTGTATTGCTGTGTAGCAAAATATTTATCTTCTACGCTTGATTGTGGGGAAACGAAGCATTAATTTTATTTGTTGCTAGCATCAAAGTTTCAAATGTATATAGCTTTATGAAAATAGCTCTTCTGCTAAAAATTTCGAAAAGTAAATATTACAATCTTGCAGATGAATTGAGTAATTTAGAGGCAAAAAATGTTTTCGTCTTTGAATTAAAATTTTTTACTTGAATATTTTCGTGTAAAACATTTTAATTCCCGCAAAAATATTTAACACAATACCATATCGTAAACAATACCGATAGATATTTTTAAAACCGGTACTGGAGTAAGTTTGATACAAACTTATTAACTTAATTTATTGCTTACCGTATTTAAAAACTTTAAACTGAGATAGGCCTAGTACATCTCACGCAACCTTGAGTTCATCTTTAAAGAACGTTTCTGTGTAGAATTACTCATTAGCAGTACCGTAGTTGATTATTGGCTTAAAAAACATTGGTTATAGAAGTAGGCACATCATTGACACATTTAAAATTAATGATATGCTCCATCGTCTATTTTCCAGTTTAAGGAGGTTTTGAAAAATATTTGATGTTCAATATGTTCTAATCCGTTCAAAATTAGAGATTGTAAGAGATCAGAAATGATGGTCTGTTCAAATAGATCGCTCTTTTTTTATACAGTAGGGTACTTGAAAATTTAATTTTTAATATTGCAAAAAATAATTATATAAATTTAATATTTATCTCTTTAATTTACAAATAATCATATTTTTTATAATCCTGTGGTGTAGAGTCTGTCAACTCATTCTTGGCAGCGCACAGAGACATATTTGTTTTGTCTCTACGCAGCTTACTCAGCGTTGCAAGCAGCTGTACTGCGAATTAGTTATTGTTTATACAACTAAGTATCTGAGAACATCTCACAGTATAGTATTGGTGGAGAGCCGACATGCGCGAGGCAAATTGATACAACTGCCAAGAATCAGTTGAAAAGCCATTCTCGGCTGGGCATAATTGTCTTTTCTGTTCTTAACTTGAAGTAACAATAAGGTTTTATGTATTTTCATCAATGAACGCAAATTCAGGTGTTGTGTTGAAGAGAATAGAACAGTAATAAAATAGCAGTATATTGATTTAAGTGTCTAGTTGAAAGGATTTATGGCAGACAGTAGTCTACAGATCCACTCTGCATTGAACAAAGCTCTTCGTCAGTATAATCATGGTTCAAAGTCTCATCAGTAGACTGCTGAGCAATAGTTATTTTGCAGAATTCATCCTTATCAGCATAGCAAACATTGTCATGTACCCGTGGGATGTTATCGTCTTCCCAATCTTCTGAAGTTTTTTTGGAATGATCAACTTGTTTATTGTCATATTGGTTTCCAATTTCACTAGGCTCTTCTGATTTATCAGTCACTTTGTTTTCTGATTCCTTCTTAATTTGAGCACTCTTGACCTCTGTGTCTGACTTTATTCCATCTCTAACTGATCCATCAGATCCCTTCTTCTCCGAAATTAGTTTATTGATTTCTTCTTCTTTCAGGTACTTGTTCTTTTCATATTCTTTCTTTAAATGGTTCTTGTACTCATCTCTGAAGTAACGGTCAGTTGAACGCCATACACCCAAACTATACCACAACACAAACACCACTACCACAAATCCGGGAACAGTAATTGCCATTACAGTCTTCCAATATTTTGTCTAATTGGAGAAGTACGTTGAACTTTCTTCCTTTCCTTATTCAGGGTTTTCTGAAGAATTCGCTGAAACAGATTTATTTGTTTGTCAGTATTAATGATTCAATTCTCCTTTAGTGACGTTTATATTATCTAGCAAAACCTGCTACAAAACTTTTGCTATATTTAGCAACGTTACTTGTAGCAAGTGTTTTATAGTAAAAGCTATATTATTTATCAGTTAGTGACTGAATGAATAGGATAATCTCTGCTAATCTAGCAAAGATATGTAACATTTCTACAATTTGAGTTCTACTACATGTGCAATTTGTTATATACCTATTGCTATATAGCAAGTTTTGCTGCATAGTGTAAACACATCTCAACTATTGAGCAAGTTGGCTTGTGGAGGTCCAAATTTTGGAGATTTTTTTTTGGAGGATGAAGCCCACATAGGTCTGAGACCTGTGCGTGGGCATTGAGTTGGATGATTGTGATTGATGAGCAGGACCTACAGTTTTAGGTGGGTTCCGAACCACCGGGAAGTGATTTTACGGCAGAGAACAGTGTCTTTTTTGCTGGCCAATCTAATCGGTCACCCTTACAAAGAGTGTCTAGGAGAACGCAGCTTATCTCTATCTGATTGAACAGATACCTGCTACGGCTCACGGCTATCACTTCCCTCCCAAATTATCTTTGCTGCAAATATAATTTGAATTGAGAAATTAATTATCTGTTTGGTTATTATTTTAAAATAATCAGTTCTATTCTCAATTTATTGTGTCCTTTACGAGTGTAAGTCGGATGAATGCTGTCTTTGCAATCATAGCGTTCAAACACGTTTTCTTAATAAGCTGAGCTAGTCGATCAATAGAGAAGGGCAGTTCCACATTCTAGAGATTTGTTATTAATATTTCACCACCAGTAAACTAATCAAATTACTTTGTTCTTTATTCTGTCACTCCTCGCCTTTTAATTCTTGTTACACAAATTGTGTGAGCGATTTTTATGAAAATCAGGTATGGAAAAGAAGAGAATACTTTTTTTTCAATTTTTTTGGAAGTTTTGTGCTATGAAATTTGTTAATTATAATTATTAGTACAGTATTGGTTATTGTTTGACTTGTACTCAGTACTCAGATTTTCACTACGTAGAAATAAATTCGAGATTAATTTACGAGCAATTCAATATATTTTTTTCAACTCATACAAAATGCACATTAAGGCAATGCAGTCACTCCAGTCGCTATGCAATCAATCAGATCATTTATTCATTGTTTTGCTCCTCACTTTAAATCAGGGGTTCTCAATCTTTTTCAAGGACTGTACCCCTTAATGAAAAAGTTAAATTTAGCGTACCCCTTGTTATTGCGAGGAGAGGTGGGGGGGGGGGGGGTGACGGTTAAATTAAAAAACCTTTTTACATCAAAAACACAACATATTTGAAACCCATTACAAAAAAAAGTGGGAAGGATGAGCTTGCTTCTTAACGTAGTTCCTCAACATTAGCCTAGTCTCTGAACTTCTACGAAATATTAGGTTATACAAACCTATTGCATTTGTTGGTTCCTAGTAACTCGACCACAAAGTATTCAATTTATTAGATTTCATTATTAAATAATAACCCTGCGTGATTGCGAAACGGAAAATATGTTTTAATTTTTCATTAATCTGCCCCGCGTACCCCCTGAATATTTTCGAGTACCCCCAAGGGGTACGCGTACCACAGTTTGAGAACCCCTGCTCTTTTAAATGATGACCAGCTCGGCGTTCTATGCTGCTTTTTAGAGAATTGCTTTTATAATATATTTGCTGAAGGCCGTTCCAATGGACTATATTACATTGCAGATTAACCGGCTCATATTATTGTAATCGATTTTATTAAAATATTAACTACAGTAGAGTCTCAATTATCCGACCTAAACCGGCGGCGCAACGGCAAGGTCGGATAAGCGAAAAGGTCGGATAACACGGAACAACGTTGAAAATGTGTTAATTTTATTTGCAAAACTTTCAAATCATCAAAAAATTTCAAATATATGTAACAGAACTGAATGTAACGTACTAAAACATCAAAATGCTCTTACGTAATGCAATATAACATGTTTCACAGTAGGTACATATTCACATAACAGTGCAGTCAACTACGAAACTAAACTTAAGCTTGGGTAAAAAAGTTCGTGATTGTCTATTCATATTGCCCCGGAAGATTGGATAACTGGGAAGGTCGGATAACCGAGACTCTACTGTAAATGCAATTCTATAAATCATACAGCATAATTTTAAAATATGCTTATCTTGACTATTGAAAAGATGGTTTTATTTAGTTTGTATACCATGTGTTAGGCAATGTATGCAATAATTTTCTCGGCAGCTCACCTTTGATTTTTGTATTTTTCTTATAAATGTCTATTTCAAATGTTTTTTAATTTACTTCAGACCTACGAAAAACATGTTTTTCGTGAAACGTTTTTGTATTTTGTCAAATATCTCAAAAGCTTCTTTAAACTTTAATTTACTTCATACCTACGAAAAACATGTTTTTCGTGAAACGTTTTTGTATTTTGTCAAATATCTCAAAAGCTACTGTAGTAATTGACCTGCAGCTGTTGAAGCCTTTTTCATAAATGATATTTTCAACTAACAAACTTTATTAACTAGCTTAATGCTCAACATATGTGGTGAATCAAATGGAAAAGGAGGCAGGCATTCCCCAACCTCCTCAACTTCAGCACGTCTGTATTATAAATTGCAAAAATAAATGCAATTTATCTATTCATGTAAACCGTGACTCCTCATAAAATATAGAACCTGATTACTTCAGTTTCCATATTGTAAAGTGAAGACAATTTTTTTGGTAAATTTAAGGACTTGCCGTCATTTTTAATTGAGAATAAATAATTCACTCACCTATGCTGAAACGTTTACGAATCTTGATGATTCATTTTAAACATTTTAAACATTTAATTCATTGAATCATCACGATTGGAAAACGTTCCAGCTTACGTGAGTACATTATTTATTTATTTATTCTCAATTAAAAATGACTGCAAGTCGTTTAATTTACCATAAAAAGTTGATATTAACATCAAATGTCGTTATGGATAAAGAAATTCAAGAATTTGTCTAACTTATGGAAGTGATAGTCGTGAGCTGTATCAGGTATCTGTTCAATCAGATTAGATAAGCAACGCTCTTCTGGGTGGTCTTTGTAAGGGTGACCGATTATATTGGCCAGCAAAAGAGACTCTGTTCTCTGCTGTAAAATCACTTCCCGGTGCTTCGGAACCCACTTAAAACTGTAGGTCCAACTTATCAATCACCATCATCCAGCTAATTACTCACACACCGGTCTCAGCCGTATGTGGGTTTCTATAAACCGTGACTCCTCATTTATACAATATTGAACATGATTCCTTCATGGTCTATTGTTACACTTTAAAATTGGGAACATGAAGGAATCATGTTCTATATTCTATGGGGAGGTAAGGTGTGGATAGATAGATGAATTGCCTTTATTTTTGCACTTCACAGTAGGCCTACAAACATGCTGTGGGCGAAGTTGGAATTTTATTACCGTACTTGTCAATGACATCATTTTAAAAATGCAATGAAAAACAAACCCTATTTTTATGTATGATTTTAATATCTGAGATCTTCATTGCATGATTTCATCAATTTTACATTCTTGGATTATTTTTTGTATGTATTTTTTCTGTAGATTTGTCTAACTTGTGTTTGGGAAGTGTTTGGCGGGCCGCTTGGCGTAGTTGGTTGGGGCGTCGCAACTTCAGCTTGCGGGTTCGAATCCCACTCCTCCGTCTAGCATCTATATGTTATCATTCACCTCATTACCCACGCACAAGTCTCGGACTTATGTGGGCATCATCAGCAATAAAAAAAGCTTTATAAATTCCAACGAATTTTTGAAGAGGCATTTTTTGGATGTTGAGCAAGTGACATGTGACTTGCCTGTTACTAGTCTTCAGTGAAGAACTCGTAGAGTGCCTGTAAGCTGACGGATATTTGTGGCCAGCCCATTGTGAGGAAGACGGCGAGTGAGTTGAGCACAACAAAGAAGCGCAAGTACTGGAAGCCGTCTCCGGTGCGCAGCCACTTGCCAAAGCCGGCTTCAGCCTCGTCCTCGGTCTCTGACAAGTCGGCGGCGGCCGCGCTGCCTTCTGCCTGCAGCTGCAGTCGCTCTTTCTTCTTCTCTCTGGCTGGTGTTGGCGGTGGCCTTATGCCTCGCTCTTTCTTTGGAGGAGGTCGTCTATTCTTCATCTACTCTGCAACAACATAACATTGCCAATTGCAATAGGCTAGCAATCGTTCATGATTACTAGATCAAAGGTTTTCAAACTGTAATTCAACGCTGTAGCAGTATATGGGCGAGAGACGATGAAATAGAAGAATAGGAGAAAAAGAAAAGAAGAAGAAGAAGAATACTCATAGGAGATGAGTTCAATTCAATAAGACAAAGATGGGGAAGGGAAAGAAGAAGAATGGGAGGAAGAAAAAAAGTTAAGTTAAAGAAGAAAATAGGAAAAAGAAGAAGATAGGAGGAAGAAGAAGAAAAAGGTAAGGTAAAGAAGAAAATAAGAAAAAGAAGAAGATAGGAGGAAGAAGGTTTCTGGTAGGTGATGGGTTCAATTCATTAAAAGGAAATCTTCATCCCCAGCCATCCAGAGAACTAAACCAAGGAGCCCCTGAAAATATAAAACATTGAAAAATCAATTAATTATCAAACAAGAAGATTTCATGCAGAAGCCTGTTAGGTTGGGACGATAACAAAGTGTCCCACCGACAAACTTGTCCATTTCAATTTGCACACTGCCGACAAAGTGTCCCAACGACTAACTGTCCCACCGACAAGCTGGTCCACATTCCATCGGAGTGGTACAGTTTGACGCTGCATGCAAACGACTAACTTGTCCTGATGAGTTCTGGTCAACAAACGACAAACTGTCCCACCGACAAGCTGGCCCACATTCCATCGGAGTGGTTAAGTTTGACGCTGCATGCAAACGGCAAGCTGGTCCAAATGAGTTTTGGTCAAGGAACGACAACCTGTCCCAACGACAAACAAGTCCACATTCCAGAGTTGTTCGGTTTGTCATTCACGTGCAGTGACAAGCTGGATCATCGATATTCCAACATATTAAATTCATAGTTGCCATCGATATTCCATCATCCAAGTCGACATTTCAATATATCGACCATATTTAATTATATCGATATTTTTTAATTTCGTAACAAGTCGTCATTTTCAAGCAAGGTTCAAACCATATTATTTTTGCCTTGACCAAAAAGAATACAAAAGAAACTACACTTTCAGACCCGTTTGTGCATCCTCTATTGTTAGATCATTATAAGAAAGAGACATACAATATACAGGCCTATATCAAGGGTCTTATAGTGGACAGTTAAAAAATGTTGTCCCTGAATGATTTATTTAAGTCGCCATATATTTTGCTTTATTTCCATAGCATAGTTGAGTATGGCATTGTACTCCATGGTAATAGTAACCTTTTAACCAACTCCAATTTGATATAACATACCTATGTTGCATTTCTTATTTGTGTTACATTTTTATGCAAATTGCTATAAGTGTAGAATATAAATAATTATGTTTATGTGATGCATTATTTGTTATCTAATATGTTATATTTTATCTTTGTATGAGATTTGTCAATATTAATTACATTAGTTTAGTGTATGCCATGTAATGCGATTAAAAAACATTATTCATATCCATGGGCATCATCAGCTATTATTTATGTAGAGGACATATGCCAGGGGTGCTAGGGTATCCAGGAATTTTTCAAGAGGATTTTTCAATTAGAGTAGTTACTAGGCTCTAGGTACACGGACGATGCGGAGTCATTTATTTATTTAAAAAACATTGACATTAACACAAACTAAATATTTAGATTTGCTAAAAAAATTCACTCAAAAAAATAACAAAATGATTCTATTTCACTTAACCACTATTAATTTAAAAGTTCACTTGAAACGAAACACTAACAACAGTTAAAATAGTTTATAATACTAATTTTTTATAAAAACTTTTTAGCCTAAAAATAACATCTCGTTGCTATGGTCACAGATTAAGAAATCTGACTATGCTAATCTGCATAAACAACGTTTTCGATTACGCATGACAATGTATTTTATTCCTAACTAGACGCTATTATTATTTTTAAATTTATTTAAATATAAATTTTTATGAATTTATAAATTTTTATCAATGAAACCCATTGTTGAGATTCGGTCGCTTAGCGATTGGGTCGTCAGTGTACCTCGAGCCTGCGATGTCAGTTATTGTTATTAGCCATCCTTGGCTATTACAGCCGCTCCAATTCCTAAACAACTAACACTAGACTTCACCCTTTGCTGTTTTATGTGCGAAATTTTTAATTTTTCCTTAAAATTACTTTACAATTAATTTAAATGTCATGTAAATATAATACTAATATAGATGCGCATAAAATTGGAAATTTGTAAGTGTAAAAGGAGCTAAGAAAACGGGTCACGAGTTAAGCTATGATAATTTAACATTACGAGATACAGGATGCAAAGTCTCCTATAAAAAAAGGGTGCCCGGGGGTTTCCCATAAAGTTCTGTAAATAGTCCATTTGAAACTTTCTCAAGTCATCAACAATGGTGGGGGGGGGGGGGGGGGGTGATCCAGACCATCAAGGTTTTGGTCATATTATATTTTATTTTTCCAACGTTTTTTGTGTTGGCAACTATTAAGCTTGGAACCCACCTAAAACTGTAGGTCCAGCTTATCAATCACAATCATCCAACTCATTACCCACGCACAGTTCTCAGACCCATGTGGGCTTCATCCTAAAAAAAAGCTTTTGAAAATATGGCATTTTACACTGTCAAAGATCTAAAAGAACCTTTATAAGATATTTTATAGTGGAATACCGGCCATAGGATACTCTCATTATTCAGTGCACATCGTACATAAGAACACTCGGCCTAACTGGACAATTATATTACAGTAAAGTCTAAAATAAGCTATTTTTCAATAAACAACTTGCTATAGTTCCTATAATAACCAATTTCATAATTATGTGCGGAAGCTCCTTGCTGCCGCATAGTATGTGTTGAGATGAAATATTGCTTTTGTTAAATCACTGTGTTCTGTTAGTAGGTAACTAAATTTTTTGTTCACTATTATTGAATAAAATAGAAATGCTAAAATATTGCTAGCTAAAAAGTAAATAAATAAAAGATTAGACCTATCTATGATCCTAAATCTCTGATCTTATAAGTGATTGTGTAATAGCGGTCTTTGAGCGAGCATACATGAGTAGTTTTGATTTACAAAAAAAATTCTATGATGTTTGAGAATGTTTTGGCTTTTATGAGTTTTTTGACTGCAAGAAATTTGACTGCCTCTGCAATTTACAGTCAGATTGGTGATGTGTATGGTGAAAATGTCATGTCTGATTGTCTGTACAAATGGTTGATCTTTGGCGAGTAATGTTTTTGGAAGTAAGGTGAAATGTGCAAGAAGTGGCCGACCTTGAAACGTCCCGGCGACCTACTGCATTGCTGCTGTGCAAGCCATTGTTAATTCCGACAAGCGCATCACAGTATCACATTCGAAATCATGCATCAATTGCCACCAAACATTGAATTAAGTCGTACATCTGTGTACAGCATTATGAAGAGCTTCAGCTGTCAAAGGTTTGTATGAGGTAGATGCCTCGCTTACTGAATGATGTGCATAAGGAGCAGCGAAAAGCGTTAACACTACTTGGTTCAAACCAATGGCGGCAAAATGGTATGCAGCTGGGCTAAAAAAGCTACCGAATAGATATGAAGAGTGCTTCAAAAGGGATGGTAACTATGTTGAAAAATGATGTACAGAATCATAATCAATAGCTTTGAAGGTGTTCAGATTTGTTTTAAGTTTTTTATTGGATAGGGAAACTTATTTTATGAATACTCCTTGTAATATTGATTTCCTCAATACATCAATTATTGAAGAATTGATATCTCCAACATACCGATTATTAAAGAATAGTTAGTTTGATATGTTGGTATATCGATAGTTTGGCCGGATAAATATATTGAACATTTCTTCAGCGAACGACAAATTGTCCCAACAACAAGCTGGTCCACATTCCAGAGTGGTATAGTTTGACGCTGCACGCAAACTGCAAACTGGTCCAGATCAGTTTCTGTCAACAAACGACAACGTGTCCCAACGACAAACTGGTCCATATTCCAGAGTGGTACAGGTTGACGCTGCGTGCACACGACAACCTGGTCCAGAAAATCAGGACCAGGTTGTCGTTGGGAAGCTTTGTCGTTGGGAAGCTTTGTCGTTGGGAAGCTTTGTCGTTGGGATGGGTTGTCGCGGTCCCGTTAGGTTTAGCCTAGGGCGGTATAGTAGGGACCGCGACAAACCATCCCAACGACATGTCGTGTGCGCGCAGCTTCAACCTTTACCACTCTGGAATGTGGACCAGGTTAGGTTAGGTTATATGTAACACAAATAAGACATGCAACATAGGTATGTTATATCAAATTGGAGTTGGCTAAAAGGTTACTATTACCATTGAGTACAAGCCATACTCAACTATGCTATGGAAATAAAGCAAAATATATGACAATTCAGATACATCATTCAAGGACAACATTTTTTAACTGTCCACGATAAGACCCTTGACAACCTGCCTGTATATTGTATGTCTCTTTCTTATAATGATCTAACAATAGAGGATGCACAAACGGGTCTGAAAGTGTAGTTTTTTTTCGTATTATTTTTGGTCAAGGCAAAAATAATATGGTTTGAACCTTGCTTGAAAATGACGACTTGTTACGAAATTAAAAAATATCGATAGCCTATAATTAAATATGGTCGATATATCTAAATGTCGACTTGGATGATGGAATATCGATGTATTGGAAGGCAACTTTCAACGATCAATATTTAGGATATATCGATGGTCCAGCTTGTCACTGCACGTGAATGACAAACTGAACAACTCTGGAATGTGGACCAGTTTGTTGTGGGACGGTTTGTCGTTCCTTGATCAAAACTCATAAGGACCAGTTTGTCGTTTGCATGCAGCATCAAACTGAACCACTCAGATGGAATGTGGACCAGATTGTCGGTGGGACAGTTTGTCGTTCGTTGACCAAAACTCATCAGGACCAGTTTGTCGTTTGCATGCAGCGTCAAACTGTACCACTCAGATGGAATGTGGACCAGCTTGTCGGTGGGACAGTTGGTCGTTGGGACACTATGTCGGCAGTGTACAAAGGGAAATGGACCAGTTTATCGTTGGCACAGTTTGTTATCGTCCCGTATAGTATACTGACCTGGGAGTAGCCTACTTTATTACTGTAAAGCGGCGCAATTTGAATTATTATTACGAATTGGATTAAGTGAAACTAGACTGTATTTAGTATATTTATGCTGCTGATGTCCACGTTTAAAGTTACTGTTCAAACAGATTAATAAATTGGATATTAAGTTATAACTTAATGATTTTATATGAAATTTGTGAAGATCTCGATCGTCGAAAGGTTGTGCTATAGGTAGGGTTACCATATTTTTCCAACCCTAATCCCGGTATTTTTCCAGAGAGTAAAAGAGGAATATGAAATATGTTGAACAAGCTTGTTTTGAATTTGTTTTGGATGTATTTCTTTTCTACAAGAATATATTTACCAATATTAAGTGCTTGTTTGTATTTATTATTAATAATAATAATAATAATAATAATGTCATTGTCTTTTGAAACAAAATCATTTCATTTTCTATGGACTAGACACAAAAATAATTTTATAGTACTACATCAATCCCATCAGAATGAGACTATTCAGATAATTAATTAATTAGAAATAAAATTGAATTTTTATTGAGCTAAAAAATCAAGAACAAGAAAGGGAATATAAACAGAAACCTACACCAATTAAATTAAGATTGAATTCCAGCCGTCTTGAGTATGCTCCAGTATGTATATTAACAATGCTAGCGAACTTACATTTTCATTTTATGAAAAAAAATTATAATATAGACATTTTTGAAAATAGAGAAAAATTTTCTCTGTTTCACCATCTTTATTAAAAATCCTGGAGATAAATCAATCCCGGATTTTTCTATGGAGACACACATGAATCCCGGAATTACCGGGCTAATCCCGGAGAAATGGTAAGCCTAGTTATAGGCTTATAACTTAGTAGGCTTTTAAATAGAGTAGAAATGATACAGCATTAATAGTGAGTGTATTTTTAAGGTAAGCTATTACATATCTTGATCCAAGATATTTTTCACACTTTGTGTCTCATTTCTGTGAGACCTTCTTCTGTGAGATTTTTCCTTCATCCTCTGAGGATGAATGAGGATAAAGATAGTTGAATTCTAATGTAGGTACTGTTCAAAATCTTTGCTGTTTTATAGCAGTTCTATTATTTACACTAGTTGAAATAATTTTTTTGATAAGTACCTTGGCAAGGCTCATTAATACAATTTTATAGTAGGGGTAAAAAACTTTGAATTTCTGTTGGATGATATAGAACATTTTAATAGATTATCGCCGAATCGGTTTCCTCTAATACCTGAACAGCCCTTATTCTAATAAAATGTGTAGGAAATGGTTGCGAGGAAATCCTTTTGTGAGGGAAGTAGAAGGTTTTTTCAGCTTCTGGGTTAATCGGTCCGTTTACATCGACTGTGAGAAAACAGTCCTTTCGCTTTTGTAATTTCGGTGAATGTGGACGTGCGTACGTGTACAAAATAGGTGTGGTATGTGTGTCTTGAGGTCGGTTGGTCGGCAATTGACCAGCGGGAAGATGTGAGGAGACCTAATAAAGAGAGAAGAGAAGAAGGTCCAATAAAGAGAGACGTTCCAAGTGCAGCATAGTGCGCGAGTAGCCACCTGTGGCGAGAGGACGCTCAAAATCGATTCCTTCTTATTTACGGTTTACAAGATTAAATACCAGTCTACTGTCTGGCCAGGTCGGCTTTGTTCCTGTTATTTATTTCTTGCCAACTGTGAAACTGTTTGAAATTTTTTCTCGTGTCTTCTGTCTTTTCCAGTATTGTTTTCAATCCAACTAGTTCAACCGTCTGCAATTGCAATCAATTTAATTTATTTACTTTATTGCCAATCAGCAGAGGAGACTAACTATTGAGTGGGATAGAAGGTCTGCTCTGTGTTTCCCATATCATACTAATGCGTGTCATACGGTATTGTCAGGATTGCATTAAAAATAAATAAAAACTAGATCATCGTAATGACTGTCTATCAATCACGATCGAACTTTTAAGAGATTTGGTTTGAGAATGAAAAGCCAATCAAACAGTGTCGATTGGTTACAAAACTTGCTTAGGATCATCAAAAGATAAACCAGTTTTGGATTCCGTTGAGTGAATATTTGTGGATATCGATTTCCATCTACTGTTTGAGGAAATCAAAGACAATTATTGTGTAAAACATAGAACCGAATTGGCGGCGTATGGGGAGATTAGATGGTGAGTGAGTGGGCGTGACAAGGCGGCCGCTACCAAATGCAATATTCGGCTTCTTGGCTAAATCCAATCTGTTCATTTCCTGTTATGTGGGCGGCTGACGAATGAGGGCGAGGGCGTACCACCAAGCACCAAGCACCAACCGACGGCGCTGTCCCGTCTAAAAAATTCCACCCCGTTCGAATTCAATCTGCATTCGTTTTGTGCATCAGGATATGACTTTTAAACCGCAAATTAGAACGGATCACCAGCGCTTAGATCGCTTTGCCGATAACGATTTGAAAGCGAGTTGGTTGTTCAATCAATCGACAACGAGTTTGTGCATGCTTTTCAAAAGTACTGACCACAGCTTCACATCATGATAACTGAATCCGTGTAACACTGACTTTCATGTTTAAATGTATATAATATGTTATTTTAATTACACACCATAGATTCTCATATTTAATTAATAGAGAGTCTGGGAAAAAGTTCGTTAACGATAGCGCTAATTCTATCCTGAATATTCTATGCCTTTGGCTGCTCTAAAAGCAAGATGCTATGTGTCAAGTGCCCGATAGTAAATCACATAATAATTATATTGTAAGATAGAACATAAATTATGTGTCAAGTGCCAGATAATAAAATCATATTCGGGAAATTAATTTTAAATCCTGTCAATTCCAGCATTAGATATTATTTTGCATTTCGAGTCACAAATTACTGGCCATATTTAAAACAATGGCGTTAGAACTCCATACTTATGATCCATACATGACAGCTGGACTGATAATTGTTATCTACGAGTCCTTAGCTAGTTCAAAAAAATGAAAATAAAACCAGAAACGAGCTAGTGGGTCTGAAACCTCTTGAGGGTTAGTACGCTATTGACGATAGAGTTTTGGGCAAAACTACGTTAACGATAAAGGTAACCTCAATACTCTATGCATCTGCCTACTCTATAGCATATTGCATTTAGAGCAGGCAGATGCATAGAATGCTCAGGTTAGCAAAAGCGTTACCGTAGTTTTGCCCAAATCTCTATCGCCACCCTCTACCCTCAGAGGTTTCAGACCCACCAGCTGGATTCTGGTTTTATTTCTTTGAACTAGCTAAGGACTTGTAGATAACAATAAATTATCAGTCCAGCTGTCATGTATGGATCATGAGTATGGAGTCCTAACGCCATTGTTTTAAATATGGCCAGTAATTTGTGACTCGAAATGCAAAATAATATCTAATGCTGGAATTGACAGCATTTAAAATTAATTTCCCGAATATGACTTATTATCTGGCACTTGACACATGATTTATGTTCTATCTTACAATATAATTATTACACTCGAGTGTTCATATATATTGTTTTAACGCTAGGTAAAAATACTTTTGTTAATTTCAAATATTGTTTGAATGATAAATTAATTTAACGTTGACTCAGTGTAACTTTGTCCATCAATGATTGACAGGAAAATTGAATCAACTTGGTTCATTGTTCCAATTACTGATAGGAAAACTTATTCGAATTAAGAAGAGTAGGGTAGGAGAAAGAGTGAGTGAAAGAGGAGGCGGTGAGAGCGGAATTGATTTCTGGAATTACTGGCGAATCTCTTTCATTGAGACAACGGTATTGATTCGGCGTGCCATAAATTACTACCCGCTCCGGCTGAGCTTGCCAACAGAAAGGCTCTTTTTAATTCTATTCAGTCCCAAAGGTTGGAAGAATTCAACGCTATCTTCATCTTCCACTTGTAAGGCTAAAAAAATATAGGAGCAATTTTCATCGCAGATTTTCAGCTTATTTGGTATTGATTGGACAATCCTTTTTGCCTAATAAAACAGAAACCTGAGTTATGATAATGGCCTGAAGCTGATGATGCTGACTTCATTCTGGCATTGAAATAATTACCATAATATTATTAAGCTTCACTTTTTTTAAGAAAACTTCTTGTAAAAATAGTTATGAAAAGAATTGTTGTAACTACTCGTTTCAAATCTAAGTTTCCAAGCAAGCTATCTGTTTATTCTTCCTCCCATCTCCACAGTAGGCTTTCATTCCAGTTGATTTTTACGCAGACCTCTTCATGTATCTCAATCCAGTTCAATGAATGGATTAAAAGCTCTGGAATGGATGAATATTTTAAATAAATGCATTCAGAGTTTTTTCAAACTTCTATTTCAATTCTACTCAGTTATAATGGTTAATCCCTGGTCAAACCACTGAACTACCACTTGAATATTATCATTATATTTCACAAGCATGTGTTAAGATTTCTTTGTCAATCCACCTCCATTTACTAAAGAATTTAATTGTTTCTATCTAAAATAATATAAAATTTCAGTTAAAAAGAATCCCAAGACTAAAAGAAAAAATAATCTAATTTTTTATCACATTGCAAAAAATGAAGAATTGATAATTAATTACTTACTCCATCTATTCTTATTCCTTTGTTATTATGATCAATATTTTGCTGTCTAGAATTGTGTTCAGGTTTGGCTAAATATAATACAAAATAAACAGGACAGAATATACACAAAATATTGTTAGATGCAGTGATAAATCTACAACTGTAATAATGTTTTCTAGCAATTTTTTACATAAGATATTACAATGTAATAAATTATTATCAATACAACTATTGAATTAATACAGTATTGTTAGACTTTCTATTATAAGAAAGTCTAGAAAAACAAAATATGAATTCTAAGACTATAATGCTATACTTTATGTGATTAATGCAGTATAGTGCTCAAGTTTCTATGCATTGTCTTGCAACGTTATGTCAACATATTTCAGCAGTCGGGAAAGTGTATAGTGTAGCTAAAAATTATTCACTTGACTATAGTAACTATTCTGGAGTGTGGTTAGGTTGATTGTTAGTTTGGGACGGATCCAATGGCTTTTTGCACTCACCTGCAAAAGCTTTACGATCCTGATGGCATTCACCTCTGCTTTGCACTATCAGTGCCCAGACAAAGTTCGTTCTGCAAAGCCAGGCAACTGCTGTATCAAGGTTAATTAGATTAGAGCTAGTGCCGACCTACTTACTATTCTAGGTCTACTACTGCTACTGCCCTCGCCTGTTCAGTCTGCCCAATTACTCAGGCACCCTCTACGAATTCACATTATTGGATTACTAGCCCTCAAGTGATACATACACCTTTGCATTGTTTTGCAATAGCCATTGAATGCACATGGGTTGTGTGATTCAATTTTTCAGTCGGATTATTTTTATCAGAAATTTATTAGAATACACTACTTATAAAAACGGAATGATGCTATCATATCTTTCAATCCATTTTTCTTGTTAAGAGTTATTGTGTATCATTTTGTTTTAGATTACGTCTTGGAGACTCCGGTTAAAGACTTCTGACAAAGTCAGATCAACAATTATATGCATGCAATTCCAATCTTATGCACTAGATACCATAAAATATTATCAATCTTGTACACTAGTTAATTACTATATCAATTAGTTGAGGTGAAGCTTAATTTTCATGTGAGAGGAACTCTTATAATCTATAAAAAGGTTTATCAACTAAATATTTTTTCAGTTTTTTAAATATTTCTGTATTTTCAAGACTTTAAAACTGCAGTAGCTTGTTGTAAAATTTCCTACCAATATGTTCGAATACGCTACTATTTTGACTAGCCAAGTGATAACCACCTCGACTTCTTGTATTATAATCGTGTAAGTGAAAACTTTGGTTTACATCACTCTTTTTCTATATAAATAAAATTAGAGTTTTGTCTGTACATTTATAAGAATTGTATATTTTTTGGTTATTTTTACGTTTTATACATTAAATAAGCCGAAAATAGTCTTATCTCACTTTCTGTCTGCCTGTCTGTCTGTCCGTCACGGCCGCAAAGGCATTTTTTGCGGCCTTCTCCTCAAAAACGAGAGCATCGATCGGGATTTTAGTTATTGAACAGTATTGAAAACATTATTGACAATGTCTTTAGCTATAAAAAACTAAATTAACTTTTTTTTTAACAGAGTAATAAACGTTTAAAAACCAAGTACTGTGCGATTTTGGATATATTTTACGCGGCCTTCTCCTGAAAAACGAGAGCATCCATCGGGATTAAAGTTATTTATCAGTATTGGAAACCTTTTTGACAATGTCTTTAGCTATAAATAACTAAATTTACATTTTTTTTTTTAACAGAATAATAAACGTTTAAAAACCAAGTATTGTGCGATTTTGAATACATTTCTTCCAAATTGTATTATTACCACATAAGAACAAATCACGTAATTTATCATGATATATCAATCAGCTGTTCTCAAATATAATCTGAAGGGTCGGCCCTTCGCGGCGTTATTTACGCTGTCTACAGACTTGTGTAGTCGGAGCATTGAAGTATTGTAGGAAACATATGACTGGTGAATCAAAGCTCATCTTATGTTTCATCAATTATTTCTTTGTTGAAAAAAAACAACAAATATTAACATTTTAGGAAGGTGCGGTTTGTGCTAGGCTCTTGGGAATTCGCCAGGTAGCTATTATAACTAAAATAACGTTGCACTATTATAATTATTATAACTAACGTTGCACCAGGTCACTATTATAACTAAAATAACGTTGCAACGCATGGGTGAACCGCTAGATTCGTTTTAAATGGGTAAGAAAATGTGATGCTTTAGTACTATTCCGCTTTACAACCAATGCACCATGGACAAGTCTCAACCTGATTATTACTTACTATTATTATTGAATTGAAATTATTAATTGCTTCAACTATTATCAACCCCCAAAAAACTAAGACTTGACAATTATTGTTGGATAACATGAAAATTGCAATCAAACTTACACATATATTAATCAGAAAACTATTCGATTAGGGATACGTTTCTGCATCTTATATCTACATAAATAAAATTAGAGTTTAGTCTACATTTTTTTTTTTTTTTTTTGAGGATGAAGCCCACATAGGTCTGAGACCTGTTCGTGGGTAATGAGTTGGATGATGGTGATTGATGAGTTGGACCTACAGTTTTAGGTGGGTTCCAAACCACCGGGAAGTGATTTTCAGCAGAGAACAATGTCTTTTTTGCTGGCCAATCTAATCGGTATCCGTTACAAACAGGACCTACGAGAACGCAGCTTGTCTATCTGATTGAACAGATACCTGCTACGGCTCGCGGCCGTAGTTATATATATTTTAATATTAGAAATATATAACATCTATTATTTATATATTATTTAACATTAATTATATTTATACGTTTTATACATTGAAGAAGCCAGAACAAGTCTTATCTCAATCTCTGTCTGTCTGTCTGTCATGCCCCAAAGGCATTTTGCGTGCCTTTTTCATGAAAAACGAGAGCATTGATCGGGATCTAAGTTATTTATCAGTATTAAAAACGTTTTTGACAATGTCTTCAGCTATAAAAAACGAAATTAACTTTTTTTAACATAATAAATGCTTTAGTACTATTCCGCTCTACAACCAATGCACCATGGACAAGACTCAACCTGATTATTACTTACTATTATTATTGAATTGAAATTATTAATTGCTTCAACTATTATCAACCCCCAAAACTCTAAGACTTGACAATTATTGTTGGATAACATGAAAATTGCAATTAAACATACACATATATTAATCAGAAAACTATTCAATTAGGGATACTTTTCTGCATCTTATATCTATATAAATAAAATTAGAGTTTTGTCTGTACATTTATCATAGTTATATATTTTTTAATATTAAAAATATATAACATCTATTATTTATATAATATTTAACATTAATTATATTTATACGTTTTATACATTAAGGCTGTGTGCCAGCTACCATGACTCTGATTAAGTCTTGAGTCCCGACTCAAGGCAACAAACAATTGAGTCTGCAATCGAGTCAATTGAGTTTGGTCCAGTTTTGAAGCACTCTGGTGGATTAGTATGTAACTAGCTTTCCAGATACCTGGAACATTGCCAGATCTCCCAGGGCCGTTTTTACACATTCAGGGGCCTATTGGCCATGCTGATTTTGGGGGCCCTTATAAATACTCTGAATGAAAAAAAGACTGCTTGTTGATATTTGAACAGTTTATTTATATTTAACATAGAATTCGAGAAAATTCATAATCAAAATATTCTATCAAATAAAAACAATTGTCATTAAACAATTCTTGAAAATCTTAGAGCTGATTTAGTTTATATAAATGGTACCAAAGAATATACCATATACATAAAGGTAAGGAACACTTACGAATTGAAATGCCATGAAAAGTGTCTCCTTTTTTTGTGCGTAGTACAGTTTATATTAGTTTTTTTTTTTAACTTTTCGACTAGCAAAATCATCGATTATATCTTTAAAATTAATACTCTGCAGTACATCATTTTCGATACACAAAATTGATAAAAAACTCAGTCTTTTTTGTGTCATACTGTTTCTCATCTCATTTTTTATCAACTTGAGTTTCAAAAAAGACCGTTCATTGCTCCAATTTGTAATCATCATACACAGAAAAATTCGAAACGATATTTCAATGTTTGTGAAAAGTTGCATCAAGGTTGTTAGATTTTAGCAATTTGTGCATGTCACTTATGGATAAACAATGAATAATAAGACGAAATTGTCACAACCACATTTATTAAAACTTCGAGAAAGTAGTTTCGGTTGTTACACCATTATCAATCTCAATCAAACTCCAAAACTACTTTCTTGAAGTTTTAATAAATGTGGTTGTGACAATTTCGTCTTATTATTCATTGTCAGGGTGACTAGCGACCGGGAAAACCGGGAAAAGTCAGGGAATTTTTAAATTCTGTAAATGTCAGGGAAAAGTCAGGGAATATGAAAAAATATCGGGAAAAATTCGTAGTAATTATATACCTAATAATAATTATACTAGTGGGCCCAAAGGGCTATAGAAATCGCTTGCAAACAACTAATTTTGGGAAACTCATTTCGGAAGCTTATCGTAGGGGAAGGAGGCAACGAAAAACGGCTGTTTTGAAGATACTGGATTTAGATAAAATTCACAAGACATCTATCACTTGAAGTTCAAGTTTATCGTTGCTCTGATACACAGATTTATTTTCCACAAAAAAGACCTATTGTACTCATATTCCTATATAGGGTATCCCATGTAAGGTGTAAAAACCGGTTACCAAGGATTCTGCATCAAATTTCTGACAAAAAATGATCAGTGACGTTTTTGAAATGAGGCTTTTGTTTTCGAGATATCTCCATAATATGACTTTTTCGAGATACGCTCACTTCCCACCATTAAATGCTTAATAACTCAAAAACTGCTGATCGGATTGAAATTATGATGACATTGTTGGAAAGAGCAAAACATTTCGCTGAAGATACATGTATTTTCAATATGTAACCCTATCTGTTTTTTTAGTGGTCAAAGTACAAAGAAGTGGATTTTTCGAAATCTTGAAACGATTTTTCTCGATTTGTTTTTAGGGTGACATAATGAAAATTTTACATGAAAGACTTCCTCATTTCTCAAGCTTAAAAATGAGACTAAAATTTAAAAATTGGTAATTTGCAAATGCTTGAAAATTATTTAAAAAAAAAACTGTCACAAACCCACAAGAATTGGGACAAGAGCTGAGAGAGTAGAAATTTGATTTTTTTCCTAAATGATTAATCACTGCTTCCCAATAAAGGTAGATCGGATGAGAGCACGTTCACAAGAAGTGGTGGTGTCAATTTTCATAATACACATACTTGGGCAACTGAAAATTCTCACGTAATGAGACCAAACCGGTTTCAGCACCAATTTTTGGGTAATGTGTGGACTGGAATAATCGATAATCATATTCTTGGGTCATATTTTTTTAACAAGCATTTAAAATGTGATGATTTTAAATTTTTTATTGGATCTTAAAAAAAATCATTTAAAAATTTTATCAGAATTTTTGATAAATTTTTATCTAATACATTTATCTAAAAATTTATCAATATAATATTTTAGATCTTTTTGATCTCATGGAATAATTGCCTCTCAATGCTTTGAGGCAAGGAATGTGGATACACTGTTGTCTGGCGCATTTTGCTGGAAATGATCTTTATTTATACCAGCCTGATTTACGTTATGATGAATAATATTTTGTTTCTGTTTATTCTTTTGTCAATGCTCTAAAAATTGAAAACTTTATTTTCAATCTATTGTGAAATGGCACTTATTCTATACATGAATGGATAAATAAATTAACTATACAGTACAGTGGCGGATCCACGGGGGCGGAAAGGGGGAATATCCTCCTCCAAACGCAGAAGAAGTAGAAGAAAAAGAAGAAGGCGAAAAGAATAGGAAGGAAAAGAGAGAAGAAGAAAAAGAATAGAAATTGATAGAAGGAGAGAGATGAAAATGATAATAGACGAAGAAGGGTAAAAAAGAGGGGGAAATAAAAAGTAGAAGTAAATGAGAGTTATCAAAGTTGTTGACAAGGGAGTTAGACTGACACTGTAGCTATGGCACTGCTTTGTGTGATGTAACGATACACATTAAAAGGTTATTAAAATGTGTGTTGCATTATTTTTATACTTTCTAGAAGCAAGTACCTCATAATGTAATTATTTTTCTAATAAATCTCTATTTTTATTTAACAATAGTTTTATAGCAGACAGTAGACAGTCAAGAGTCCAACATTTTTGGACTAAGGATTTAGGGTGATCAATGATTATGATATCTGGGTGAATGTACAGCATGGCTAAAAGGGAACAATGGTTGTCCCTGGAAACAAGAACCCCCCCCCCCCCCTCCCACTGGTGATACCGTACCCACTCATCTAATGATATCAGCGTGTTTTAGTCATCAGAAATGAATATGTTACTCACTCGTTTTTTTTTTTTCAGTTAATCCTGATTTCATACAATGGAGCAATCTTAGAAATGTTCAAATTAATTACGGAATTTCAACTTACAAATTTCAGTGAGATTTCGAAAAATCCACATTTTTGTACGTTGACCCCTAATAAAACACCCCAAATGATTGGGTTACATATTGAAAATACGGGTATCTTCAGCAAAATGTTGTGCTCTTTCCAACAGTGTCATCATAATTCCAATCCGATCAGTAGTTTTTGAGTTATTGAACATTTAATGGCGGAAATATGGAGATATCTCGAAAACAAAGACCTCTTTTCAGAAACGTCACTGAACATTTTTTGTCATAAATTTGATGTTTGTATCAATAGAGTAGATATATTTACCACATAAAAAACAGCTGTTTATATTATATTATTTTTTAATATTTTTATGTTTATATATTCATTTATCAGGGCAATGAAATTAGTATATCAGCTGATAGAGATTTTATAAGAAGCCTGATTGCATTTATTCACCCACAGTTTATGATAACTCAAAATTAATATGGTGAAAACAACTATTTTCTGTATATAGTAATATATAGATATATTAATGAAGGGCTGAGAACCTATCCTTTTGTTTCGCTTCAAAAAGGATGAAGGAGTGGGTCAATTTCATTGGCAAGCGAACTTGATCTGTATTAAGGTTCAAAAAATATGTGTTTAAAATTTGAAGTTGATTGGTCAAAGCGTTCGAAAGTTATCGTTGAACATACACACAAACCCACAAATACACAGAAAAAGCCGCGAGCCTCCAGTCATGAGTCACAATTCAAAACTAAGAACTCGCGACGCTCGTTCAATTATTGAAACCCTAACATGAAATGCTCCAATATCGAACTTGAAATGCGTTTTTAGATGGGAAACCAGACAAATAAGCTAGGTAGGTTAACAAGCATAAAATTGTTTTGATTATTCGCAAGGTCTTTTTGTTTTTCATCCATATAAAAGCCAAATACTCTTGATTCACTGACTCATTCATCAGCGTTTCTCGAAAACCACATGGCTAATTAAGTTGAAATTTGGTACACATGTCCCCTTGTCCCATGTCTCTAAATGCATGCTAAGAAAGAATTTTTAAAACATACAGTCAAAAGTGAAAATTCAAAAAATTATATATAAGAAATATGAAGTTGTGAATTTAATAACTGTATCCTCCGTATCCATGACAACAGATGATCAACAAACAAAAATGGTGGTTCGATTCACGATTTTGTACGAATTTTAAACCACCCCTGGGGTCCAGGGGGGACTCTGCCAGCTAGTACCTTATATTGGTCAGGGAAAATTTTATTAATGGTCAGGGAAAGTCAGGGAAAAGTCAGGGAATTTTTGTAGCTTACTTTGCTAGTCACCCTGATTGTTTATCCATAAGTGACATGCACAAATTGCTAAAATCTAACAACCTTGATGCAACTTTTCACAAACATTGAAATATTGTTTCGAATTTTTCTGTGTATGATGATTACAAATTGCAGCAGTGCACGGTCTTTTTCGAAACTCAAGTTGATAAAAAACGAGATGAGAAACAGTATGACACAAGAAAGACTAAGTCCTTTATCAATTTTGTGTATCGAAAATGATGTACTGCAGAGTATTAATTTTAAAGATATAATCGACGATTTTGCTAGTCGAAAAGTTACAAAAAAAACTAATATAAACTGTACTAAGCACAAAAAAAGGGGACACTTTTCATGGCATTTCAATTCGTAAGTGTTCCTTACCTTTATGTATATGGTATATTCTTTGGTACCATTTATATAAACTAAATCAGCTCTAAGATTTTCAAGAATTGTTTAATGACAATTGTTTTTATTTGATAGAATATTTTGATTATGAATTTTCTCGAATTCTATGTTAAATATAAATAAACTGTTCAAATATCAACAAGCAGTCTTTTTTTCATTCAGAGTATTTATAAGGGCCCCCAAAATCAGCATGGCCAATAGGCCCCTGAATGTGTAAAAACGGCCCTGGGGCTCAAACTGAACGGGCACTCTAGCCATCAGATGTGTTTCGCATTATTTTTGTGAATGAAAGCTTGGAAACTATTTCACTAGATGATGACTAATTGGTGAAGCATTTGAACGACTCTGCCTCCCCACCCTAGAAGGCCTAGATAGACTAGTAATACTAGGCGAAGAGCGGAGCATACGAGAGATCTGGCAATGTTCCAGGCACAGACAAACTTTAATCTGTGTTCCAGGTATCTGGAAAGCTAGTTACATACTAATCCACCAGAGTGCTTCAAAACTGGACCAAACTCGATTGACGCGATTGTAGACTCAATTGTTTGTTGCCTTGAGTCGGGACTCAAGACTTAATCAGAGTCATGGTAGCTGGCACACAGCCTTAATGTATAAAACGTATAAGTATAATTAATGTTAAATAATATATAAATAATAGATGTTATATATTTTTAATATTAAAAAATATATAACTATGATAAATGTACAGACAAAACTCTAATTTTATTTATATAGATATAAGATGCAGAAAAGTATCCCTAATTGAATAGTTTTCTGATTAATATATGTGTACGTTTAATTGCAATTTTCATGTTATCCAACAATAATTGTCAAGTCTTAGAGTTTTGGGGGTTGATAATAGTTGAAGCAATTAATAATTTCAATTCAATAATAATAGTAAGTAATAATCAGGTTGAGTCTTGTCCATGGTGCATTGGTTGTAAAGCGGAATAGTACTAAAGCATTTATTATGTTAAAAAAAGTTAATTTCGTTTTTTATAGCTGAAGACATTGTCAAAAAAGTTTTTAATGCTGATAAATAACTTAGATCCTGATCAATGCTCTCGTTTTCCATGAGAAGGCCATGCAAAATGCCTTTGCGGCCATGACAGACAGACAGACAGAGATTGAGATAAGACTTGTTCTGGTTTCTTTAAGGCTGTACAATAGGGTTTTGGTCATATTTTTTTTTCAAAATCTCTTTGACTGGAGGTTATTAGGCTACTGAAATTTAGTCTATTGCAACTAATAAAAAAAAATTTCATCAATTATTTTCTGAGATATGAGCACTTAAAGTTAATTTTTGGGGGCAACCAGTATCATGAACGGTTGTGAATAGAGAAGTGTAACTTTCAGGATCAATGTAACAAAGTATTGTTTTTGTAATGAGGTATTTCATTTTTCAAAATTTTCATTAAAAAAATAATTTTTTTGAAACCTCAATTACAGAAAAACTATATTCCCGATTGAAATACAAAATATGTCACTGAAATCTCTGATATTTCTTCTAGTAATAGAGATATTATTGTAAATCCAAATTGAACCGTTGGGTAGCTACATTGCCCCAAAGTTTTCTTTGATTCCAAGCGTTATTCTGGAGTCGGGTGTTTCAATGTGGGTGCTTCAATGTGGGTGCGCAAGCACTTCCACTCACACATATATGCAAAATCTTGCAGTGTTGCCACTCGTCCTCACCATCAGTACAACTAGCTCATCACTCCCTCCTCCTTATCTTTCTCACTCTCCAATACCATCGCTGTCAAACTCAACTTCCTTCCTCAACACAGTTCTGCATTCTGAGCGATAATAATTGTTTTGGATGACATAGCTTAGCTATATAGTTTGCACCAAAGACAAAATGAAAAATACAGCACTGATCTATCCTA
This sequence comes from Conomelus anceps, assembly GCA_948455865.1. Classification (NCBI taxonomy): domain Eukaryota; kingdom Metazoa; phylum Arthropoda; class Insecta; order Hemiptera; family Delphacidae; genus Conomelus; species Conomelus anceps. The sequence goes on along the minus strand of OX418217.1, from coordinate 67,617,073 downwards.
TCTTTTGGTTTACACATACCACACTCACATTCTCTTCCCGCTCTTGCGCTTGCTCTCTCTCACTCTCTTTCTCACAAATGATTATAATATGAATACGCCAAATTGTGTCAAAGGAAGGAAACAAATTTTTCTTTATGCCAGATTGTGTCAAAAGATGGAAACAAATTTTTCTTTATAGAAGATTTTTGCGATTGTTCCATATAGGTACTGTATTTTACTCATCTTAATATTGCGATTACATTGTTATATTGGAGCACTTTCATTGCGAAAGGGATTATATTATAGGACTTATTTTATAGATAATAAATAGTTCCAATGGAAACTGCAATTAAAAAAGTTGCTCTATAAACAGACATTTATTACAAATGAGATGAAATATAAAAAAAATTAAACATAAATATTACAATTAAGATCATTATTTAACACAAAAAATAGGAAATAAATAAAAAACATTTGTCATTTCAACTATAGATAGGAAATTCTATGAGCCAACCTAAGCTGTTTGTACCTGCATCTAGGTATCTAGGTGGTGTAATACCATAGCCGAATTAAACTACACATCTTGAAATAACCTGTAAATATTAATTACATATTGCCAAAGACAAAGCATTCAATGTAATTGCTATTACTCTGTTATTTTCTTACAACTCATCAATCAACTTATCTTAGCATATATTTACATTATCTTACCTTTACATTTTTACATCAAATTTTGATAAACAGTCCCTCTAAAATGTTTTTTTAAGAGATTTTAGACTCATGCCTAGAAAAGCTTAAATCCATTCATTTTGTGTAGTCCTAATTATTTCATTATGGGAACACTTTGGGATTTTTGATGCTGGGAACATGATTTGAGGTTCAAAAACAGTAATTTTATACGAGTATTTATTAGAATTAAGTTTATGAATGGGTAAAGTGAATTTGATAAATTATTGATTCCATGAATCGATTGCTTGAAAACTTAAACCAACTTTTCAAATATTTTTATTTCGTAAAATTTAATGTATGAAATATAAAAGTACGTACTAATTTTGTAGTGCCAATTTAACAAGTGATAGAGGTTTCAAATTATTATTAAGCATCAAGTTTGAGGAGTAAGCTAGAAACAACCTTAGTATGACAATTAGCTGGAAATTCAACTGGCCAAATGATATCCATTGAATTGTTAACAAAAATAGGCTAGCTGACTAATGAGCACCAATATTTTTAATTTTGCATTGTCCACACGTAGACATGAAATGTTGGGGGTTTTCAAGAATGGAATAGCAGCCCCCTCCCCATGCTTAGTTAACAAAGGGCTCAACAATGCCGTTTTTACGCATGGGCCACTTGGGCCCAGGCCCCCAAAATTCGGGGGGCCCCATTTTTTCGGGAGGGAAAAAAAATGAAAATTGAAAAAAGTATAATCATAATTTTTTGCCGAAAATACAAATATTTGAGCAATAAATTCTATGATTTTTCTCCTCGCAAACAGTGTCACACTCGTGCTTGAGTTTTACGTCTGAATTGTTGAATCGTATGTATCATAAAATCATACAAACAAACGAGCTACAACCTCACTGTGAAAATGTCAGCAAATTTTACTCAAATGATGTGAATGGAGACAAGCTATTTATCGAATGTCAACATTTAAAACATTATTTAATAATAATAATAAGTTTTATTTATTCAACATAGCACATTGTTATACAGTTGAATATCGTCAAGTATAAATTACAAACTAAAGGTAACACAATGCTACAGCCATAATTTGTATTAAATAAATAATAATGAAAGTTATACAACACACTGAAACTATTACTATTAGATGTTAGTCCTTAACTTCTTCTTCTTTCTGTCTCCCCGGTTTGCCTCACAGCGTCGGGGTAGTCTCGGACAGCCTCCTCCAGTTGTCTCGATCTGCGGCCAGTCTCTTCATCTGCGCCAGGGTCCTGCCTCTTTCCTCTCCCATTCTTCTTATGTGCTCATCATATGAGTACCTAGGACGTCCTCTCTTCCTTCTCCCTCCAACGACCACATTCGCATATTGTTTCACTATCCGTTCATTGTCCATTCTTTGAATGTGACCCCACCATCCTAATTGTTTTTTATCCATCACTTCTTTCACATCTTTCATTCCTATTTCCTCCCTGATACGGTCACTTCTTATTCTATCTCTCAATGTCTTGCCAGCCGTTTTTCTATGGCACTTCATTGCTACAGCCCTTATTCTGTTCATCTGCTGTTGCTTTAAGGGCCAGCTTTCTGCACCATACAGGACTATTGGTTCAATAATGCTTTTATAGACTCTGTTTTTAACTGTGGTACTCACTTCTTTCTTCCCAAAAATACAATTTCTGGTAGCATAGAAGGCCCGGCTAGCTTTTGAGATTCTATTTCTTAGTTCCTCATCTATTTTCCCATCTTCATTTATGACTGTACCCAGGTACTCAAATGACTTCACCTGTTCCATTATCTGTCCCTCAACCTCTATAGTCATTCTCTCATCTTCTATCCCATTGACTACCATCACTTTGCTCTTATTAATATTCAGTGTCATGCCTTTCCTTTTGATCTCTTCATTCCATTCAATTACAGCTGCCTCCAGTTTTCTCTCAGAGTCAGCGATCAAAACTATGTCATCTGCAAATAATAAAGCTTGAGCAAATATGGGCCTCAAGTTCCAACGTCCCACCATCATTCTGTCAGTTCTGCGTTTGCAGATTTTATGAATTTCGTCCATTATCATTACAAATAGTAGTGGACTTAGACTGTCTCCTTGTTTGATCCCTTTTCTCATTTCGAAAGGTCTTGATGTCTGTCCACAAGTTCTAATCACTGCAGTCACATTATTAAAAACACTCTTTATAGCTCGCTGTAATTTTTGTGTTACGTTCTTGGCTGCCAGTGTTTCCCATATAACTTGTTTTGATACCATGTCAAAAGCCGCTTTAAGGTCCAAGAATGCCAGATATACTTGTTTTCCTTTTTCTATAAACTTTGAACAGATCGATGTTATTGAGAAAATATGGTCTTGAGTCTGTCTGCCTGGTCTGAAGGCACATTGTTCCTCCTCAAGCTGTTCTTCCACTACACTTCGCAATCTTTTCTCTAAAATTCTAGTGTAACTCTTGAGTACAACTGATGACAAACACACTGCTCGATAGTTCTCGCAATCAGTTGAGCTGCCTTTTTTATAAAGTGGGATAATAATATTTTGTTCCCATTCCTTCGGGATCTTCTCTTGCTTCCAAACCTCCTGCAACAATTTAGTTAGGCTATTCAAGAGACATTCACCCCCTTTCTTAAGGTATTCAGCTTGAATCTCATCTATTCCTGCTGCTTTCCCGCTCTTTGATCTTTGAATAGTATCCCTCACTTCCTCTTTTGTTATTTCAGAAATGATTTGTTGTACATCTACATCATTACCCATATCTATATTCGCATCTTGCTCAAACCTATCTCCTTCAAACTTATCTTCAAAAAATCTTCTCCATGTTTCAAGTACATCTTGAGTGGCAGTCATCAGCTCCCCTTCCTTATTCTTTATACATCTTGCCTGTTTTCCAAACTTCCCACGAATACTTCTGCAAACTGTCCAGAATTTCTTCACATCACTCTTATAGTTCTCATTTATTTCATTTCCAAATTCCTCCCAGGCCTTCATCTTTGACTCTTTGACTAATCTCTTTGCCTGGTTTCTGCACTCTATGTATGTCAGCCAATCTTCACTTCTTCTAGACCTTATGTATTTTCTATATGCCTTCTTCTTGTCTTTTACTTTCTGTTTAACTTCTCCTGTCCACCATTTTGTTCTTCTCTTGAATTGTCCCACTGTTCTTCTACCACACACTTTATTCGCTGCTTTTAGTAAGGTTTCCTTTATCGTTTTCCACTGAAACTCAATATTAGTGGACAGATCTTCATTTGTTATTTGAGCTTCTGATAAAGCTATTTCTCTCTCCACTTCAGCCTGAAATTCATTCTGCTTATCCATCTTTTCCAATTCCTCACTTTTGACTCTCTGATAGCTTCTGTGTTTTATTGTGGCTTTTCTTTGGAACCTAGTGTCAGCAACAAGAAGTCTGTGATCTGTGTCAATCTCTGCACCCCTTATAACCTTCACATCCTTGACTGCATATCTCATAGTAGATGGATACAGAAAGTAATCGATGATACTTTGCATGCCTCTGCCCTCAGCTACAAAGGTGATTTTGTGGATAGTTTTATGGACAAACCAGGAATTGCCAATCAGCAGCTGGTGACCCATACAAAATTCCAATAGACGCTTTCCATTATCATTCAAGACAGACTCACCTGCATGCCTTCCCATACAACCATGCCAACGTTTATCATCATCTCCTATTCTTCCATTAAAATCACCCATTATAATGGTTTTGCGACATGTCTCTACTTCTGCTACTGTTCTACATAGCTCTTCCCAGAATTCATCTTTCTCCACAACATCTGCATCATCTGTTGGACCATAGACCTGTATAATGGAAATTTTTACTGACAATTCAAGATCCATTCTCATAATCCTGGGACTTTTGGCACTCCATCCACTTACCAAGTTGTTCATGTTTCAATCAACTATGATACCAACTCCACCCTTCAATCGTCCCGCATCTGTTGTACCTGAATATCTGAGCACAAAACCCTCATCTAATTGTTTCTCTCCACACCCCCTTTTTCGAATCTCACTAATTCCTAAAACACTCATTTTATATTTTTCCATCTCTTCTACAATTTCTACTTCCTTTCCATTCAAAGTGCGCACATTCCAGTTTCCAAATCTTAAAAATGTCTTGTCCAATCTTTTATTCCGAATATTCCTGTCCTGTCCGAGGCTAATTGTTGTTCTCTGAATCCGATGTTTACCGACGTGTGGGGGATTAGCCCAACGACGCCGGGTTCGGAGTACTTCTTAGTCTGGCTCCTACCCCTCGACCTGTCCGGCTTGGGAGGCCCTACCAGTAGTTAGACTACCGCCGGCATAGCTCTCAGGGTCATAGGAACGCGCAAGCCCCTCCACCAACAACAAGGTCTTGTACTCCTTAGGAGGGGTAGTCCTTAACAATTATTTTAAATCTCGTGTGTTGAGAAAAATAAAAATTATATACAATTGAACTCGTCTACACTATAAAATGCTCTAGCTGCAAGGAAGCTGTACAAATTTTTAAATATATTTATTTCTGGCAAGGCCCGTAATTCAGCTGGTAATTTGTTGTGCAACTTCGCTCCCAAGTGAGTTGGCATTCTTTCATAAAGCTTTAGCCTATGCTGTTCAGTGACTAGTTTATTACTCCCCCTAGTATTATAATTGAGTATATCAGCATTCGTGGTTCTGTTACATTTGGCTCAAGAAGACATGTCAGTTGAGTGTTTATCCATAACTTTCTTAGTAATGGCGAAGGTGATATTGTGGAAGGTATCCATAATGAATAATAAGACGAAATTGTCACAATGAATGGTGCTATCATATCTTTCAATCCATTTTTCTTGTTAAGAGTTATTGTGTATCATTTTGTTTTAGATTACATCTTGGAGACTCCGGTTAAAGACTTCTGACAAAGTCAGATCAACAATTATATGCATGCAATTCCAATCTTATGCACTAGATACCATGAAATATTATCAATCTTATACAAAAAATTATACTAAATTTAAGATGAGATTAAGTATTAAAAAGAACCAAAGAAGAATTTTATACACATTATCATTTTAAATAATTGAACAAGAGAAAAAATATACAATTCTGATAAATGTACAGACAAAACTCTAATTTTATTTATATAGAAAAAGAGTGATGTAAACCAAAGTCTTCACTTACACAATTATAATACAAGAAGTCGAGGAGGTTATCACTTGGCGAGTCAAAATAGTAGTGTATTCGAACATATTGGTAGGAAATTTTACAACAAGCAGTTTTAAAGTCTTGGAAATACAGAAATATTTTAAAAACTGAAAAAATATTTAGTTGATAAACCTTTTTATAGATTCCTCTCACATGAAAATTAAGCTTCACCTCAACTAATTGATATAGTAATTAACTAACATTGTGTATGAGGAGGCTTTGCAATAAACAACTAGAATAGAATAGAATAATTTTTATTTCACTTGTTCATATCATACACAATATAAAAAAATATATACATTAAAAAAGATTACAAAATAAATAATTGATGACCGTTTGCATGCATAAAACATTTCAGTCATGACAAAAATTATATAAAAGCAAACTTGAATAGAAATTTTGCAGTCATACAATATTTCAGAAAATTTGTTTCTAATGATACACTTTAACATCTCGATCAATCAAATTAACAAGAACAAAAAAGCATCAACTAGAAACTTAAGATGAGATTAACTATTAAAAAGAACCAAAGAAGAATTTTATACACATTATCATTTTAAATAATTGAACAAGAGAAACAAATACTAGCTTGCAAAGTGATGCAGTGTATCACTTGAATGCAAGTAGGAGTCAATTATAGGAAATTTACCTCTCACACACACACACACACACACACACACACACACACACACACACACACACACACACACACACAATTCTTTTTTTTAAATATAGAGCAGACACTCAAATGCCCCATTATTTTGCAAGGCATTTATTGAAATGTGGCAACCAAGTCCCCTAACTCACCTCAACACAGTAAACCATTTTTCAACATCATCTGGTAGAGCCTCCAGGAGCCAAATTCTCACTTTAGACTTGAATTTTTTTAATTTCCTGATCATTCTTATGTCAACTGGAAGTAGATTAAAAAACTTTGGCCCAAGAAAAAGAAAACTTTTTTGGAACAAAGTACAATTAACCTTTGGGCATCTCACCAATCCTTGTGTTAGTTGACGGGTTTGCTGAGTATGATCAATTCCAATTTGTAATAACTGATCATAACTTCCGCTCATTCTGTAAAATAGTGCAAGAACCTTAAAAACATACATATGCCGTAGAGGAACTGCATTCAATTGTCTAAATAGAGGAAAAGAATGAGTTTGTCGGTGAACACCAAAAATGACCCGAATCGCTGCCTTTTGCAATATTATGAGTGATCTGAAATGGGAAATATAAGTTGACGCCCAAAATGCAATTCCATAATCTAACCTGGAGTTAAAAAAAGCAAAATATAGCTGATGCAAAACGTTTAGAGGCAGGAACTGCCTCAAATTATAAAATCTTCTCAGTAAAAATAGTAAGTGCTTTTTCAGGCCAATAATATGAGAGCTCCATGTCAGCCTTTCATCCACAACCAACCCAAGATATCTTATTGACTGCGTCTTTTCAACAACAGGACAATCACAATGCATACTATTACAACCATTTTCATGATAAAGAATTGGGACATCCAACGCAAAAGATGATGACAAAGTAAAAGTCAAATACTTTGTCTTTGCAGTATTTAAAGTTAATCTATTGAAATCAAACCAGAGGCGAAGGTCATCAAGATCAAGCTGCATCATTTGTTGCAATTCCTGGATATTTTGTGAGGTATACGAGAATGCTGTGTCATCAGCAAAAGATGTAGCATAGCCATTGAACTTATCGGAAAATAAATCATTAATGTATACAAGGAACAGTAAGGGTCCAAGAACGGATCCTTGAGGAACACCATTAGCTATTTTAAGAGTTCCAATATTTGTGCCTTCAATGCAAACATACTGACCTCTGTCTTCTAAATATGATGTCATCCACTCCAAAGCCTTACCACGGATACCAGCAGAAAACAGCTTCCCAAGTAAAATGTGATGATCAACTGTATCAAAGGCCTTCCTGATATCAAGAAACAGTCCAGACACCTTCCAGTTACCTTTTTTATTCAATCCTGAAAATATTCCTGTCATAAATGATATAAAGCCATCTCAGTACTTAAACTATCCTTCATGTTTTAATTTATTTTTTAGGTATTTTTCATTGTTGTTATTTTTTTGGTTGTGCCTGTTATGAATCAATTTGTAGTGCATTTTTTCTAAATGCTATCAAAACTAAGTGTAATTAAAAATGTTTTGTTAAATGTTTGTTTTGTATGTCTTATTCCTAAACATAATCCATACGAAGGACGGGTACAATAGCTAGTTTACATATAAATTAGCTTCATACACATATAAGCAAGGTACAGTTTGGAGACCAAGTCTGTTGAACAACGGCCTACATGAATCTAATCTATTTACTCTTTCCATACATCTAACAGCTTTCTTTTGATCTTAAACACCCTATCAAGGTTTTGTTTTGATGAGATACCCCAAACTACGATGTGACAGCTGTAAAAAACATATTTTAAAACAAAAAATGAAACCGACTTCAGTGAAATGATAAAATACTCACGTACTAAAAAGTTTAAAATAAAGTATTTACTTTAAACTGAGAAAATTTGAAATTTCATACAAGTAATCTTTTGAAGTCGGCGCCAAATATTTTATAAAGATGATAAGAAATTCTATCTAATATCAAAACTAACACTGTATTTCAATTAAATGTGATTTACACTCACTTTTACTGAAATACAGTGTCAGTTTTGATATTAGATTGTTCAATTATTTCGTCATGGAAAACATCACAGAGTAATTCTGTTATATTTTAGAAGTTTATGGGAAATTTGGCGCCGACTTCAAAAGATTACTTGTATGAAATTTAAAATTTTCTCAGTTTAAAGTAAATACTTTATTTTAAACTTTTTAGTACGTGAGTATTTTATCATTTCACTGAAGTCGGTTTCTTTTTTTGTTTTAAAATATGTTTTATTTTAAGCTTTTTAGTTGAATTTTCAAACTTTGAAAACATGAGAAATTTCTTAAAGTCTACATTATGAAATATTTATCAAATTAGCAAGCCAATAATTAATTTATAACATCGATAGTTAAGTAACTAAAAATCCACTTATAAGAAAAGATAAACTAAGGAAAATTCTACAACGTTTTATTTAATGTGGAATATTGTATTTAGGCAAATTATAATAGCGAAAGGCTTCTTAAAAGTGAAATGGCTTTTGATTCATTTTGATGTGGTCCCTTTCAGAATATACCTACACTGAAATAGTAGGCCTATATTACGTTACAAGTGTGGAAAATATTGTGCTTACTGAAAATATGATAAGTAAACGCAGGAGATGAAGTTGAGTGCGGTATTATCATACGAGTATGGTAAACATCTTCCCGGATGAGTTATGTACGATATTTTTTGTGTTATGATTGCAACTAAATAACCTTATTCCTATGACTCAATAACATCAACTAAATTATTTACAATTTTCATATGAACATATAGACAGAAATATTATATTCTTCTTATTCTCGATTCAAATTAAGTTCATGTGATTGGTCAAAAGAAGTCATTAAAGACTTCTTTCACACTGAACCAGCATTGGGTAACCGATGTCGTTTACCCGGCATAATTGCATTGCATCATATGATTTCTAAAACCGTCTAGATGTGAAGTGCTCCATATAATACAATGATCAGCCTGGTAAACGACACCGGTTATCCGATTGGCGGTTATGTGTGGAACTATCCTATTCAAACTTGATTGAAATGAAGACATCGAAGAATGCTCCTTTTTGTTTAATATTGGGCTAAGTATTGGGCCGATCCTTGCGAAACTTGTATGGGACCACCGCTGAGCGATGCTCTTTCATTTAAAAAAATTCATCGAAATCGGTTCAATATTGTTCGAATGATTGATGTACAAACATAAAAAAAAAAAACAGGTCGAATATAGTAACCTTGTTGTTTTTGGAAGTCGTTTAAAAAAGTAACTTTTTGTCATTTAATCTAGCAAGCTGTCACAGGACAAATATCCCTTATTAAATTTTACAACATATGTTCTCAATGTCTGGAGCCCAGGTCAATCGTCTAAGTTTTGTCTTTTCAGCCTTTCATTCAGAAAACAAATCCCCAATTTCTTAGAATTCTTATTTTTTAGGGTGTTGTTCGTATTATGAATTGATTTATTTGTTGACTTAATGGTTTAATTTAGCTCTGGCCTACCAAACCTATATGGAATCATACTTGTTAATCCATTAGTTTTTTGGCTGAGTGGCACAATCTCTTTAATTTTTTCATTTATTTCCGGAAGATCATTTAGACTAGATTCATTTATATTGTTTGAGCCATCCAGTACAATTAGAATATCGTTTTTACCAAAATATTTTGTTTAAAATCTTAGCTGACTACGATTGCGTTTATACTTGGCTTGAAAAAACTCTGAGCTTCATATTTATTTTCTAATCTTTTATCAAGTAGATCAGTGCAGTCTCGTCCATGACTGGATATCAAAAGCAGTACTCTACCTTTCCAATCGTTATTTCCCCTCTCTTTTTTGTTTTGGTTGCTGTTTGCAAAACATGGCTATAACTTTTAGTTTGACCATTTTCCATGTTTTCCGCATTTGTCTAAAACGTAAAGTTCTACTTTTTTGTTTTAATCAGAGGTTCAGATCTTACATTAGCTTCATTTATTTTTTATTTTCTCTTACATTGACCTCCATTGACTCTTGAGATTTAGAATTTCGAATTTATGGTCTTCTTGCTGCATTTCTACAATAACCTCAAGAGATTTAATTTCATTCACCAACCCAATCCATTCTTCCTCAGAATTTTTAGAGTTTCCTCTAATTTTGTTTATAGTTTGGTGTGATTACGCAATATAGTTTACCAACCTTTACTTCTACATCTACTGTAGCTTTAAGAGCTGATGATGATTGTTTTGTTTAATTGGGACCGCGTTGTTACCTGAGTTTTAATCAAATTTCTAGATTTAGATGACTTGGTTGGGCTCATTTTCCTATTTTCCTCATTTTCCATTTTTAGAAATTAAAATTGAATAATAAATAAAATTGGTTTAAGTAAAAAGTTTAATGGATATTACTTAATTTATTATAGTTGTCAACTATTTAATTTCATGACAATACCAGTACAACGTCAAAAACAGAATTTAGCTTTTTATCAGGACACTTTAAATTGTATTAAAAAATTATTCCTAGAAATTATTTAGATATTATAAATACTAATTAAAAACTACAACAATACAACTTATCCATTCAGAATAATATTGAAATTTTCAAAATTCACACACGAACACACGAACACTGCTACCTAAATTCTTTCCTTGTAGGACTTGAATGCAATTGAACTGAGAATAATATTGTAATAATTTTTCCTACAACTGCTCGTAAAGTAGTTATTTACATACTGAAAACTAATTGTAAAATACCTCTTTACTGCTCCGCAAGCGGTAAAGTACTTTACGCTCGCCAGCTGTTTTCTTTACGCTTCTGTTTTGATTTTGATGTCTTCTCATTGGTGGATCATGGAATCCGTGAAATTCACATAACCTCAAAAATGGCGAACGCTAACCAAATCCGCGCATGGTCTGTGATGTTACAAACTACAAGCTTTTATTGTGTTGGAATCCAGAACTGCAGTTTTAGGAAAAATATTGTATGCAATTCGCACGTGAAGCTTCTTTATCGCTCTCGCAAAATTACTGTAAATGTTTTGGCTCGAGCGATAAAGTCGCGCTTCACGCTCTTAATACATAAATAACTATTTTCAACCGATTGAAAATCTTTGGTCTTTTTTTTTTTTTTTTTGGAGGAGGAAATGCCTTTACGCACGTTGTGCCAGACTCTTGCTAATGTGCAAACTACTGGCTAAAACCACCTCCATCTCTCCTAGGCTCGGTTGGGACAGTTTAACACATTACTTCACTCCGAGCCCTTTTTTCTTTGGTATGCTTAATTAAGCATGTCTATCTGCTTCTTCAAAATCAATCTTTTTTTTTTTGTAGAATCTTGGTAACAAGATTAGTCACCTTCCTCTATTCTTGTTCCCCTTGAAGCATTTTGCCTACAATACATTCTGGCGTTATTTCTCCAAGTTCCAGAGTTAGTTCTCTTCTTTCCTCCTCCCATCTGGTGCATTGAAAGAAAGTGTGCTTGGCATCATCAATGCAATCATAGCAATAAAGACAGTTAGGTGAGTTAACCTTAGCTATTTTATGGAGGTATGCCCGGTAGTACCCATGTCCAGTTAGAAATTGGGTTATGAAGTACCCCACCTCTCCATGCTGACGCTTCAACCATGGCCTGATAAGTGGAATCAATCTTTCTGTCCACCGGCCTCTTGTCTCCTGAGTCCAGGCACTTTGCCACCTCTCTATGGTTATTTCTCTCTCATCACTAGCAGCAGTATCTTTTGCTTCACCTGCTTTCATCCTTTGATGGATTGCCTGGCACTCTTTTGCTAGCAGAGCAATTGGAATAACCGAGGCTATTACCAGGACTGCTGGCTCAGACACTGTTCTGTAGGCTGAAGCTACCCTCAGTGCACCTTGTCGCTGAACCTGTGCCAGCCTCTTTCTGTGGACCTCCTTACAGACAGCTTGTGCCCAAATTTCTGCCCCATACAGAATGACAGAATTTACTGTAGCCATGAGCTGATGCCTCACACTTGATCTAGGTCCACCTACATTGGCCATAAGCCAGCTAAGTGAAGCCACACACCTTCCTGCCTTGTCTGACACCTGTTTGAGGTGATCTCTGAAGGTCATTTTCTGATCCATGAAAATACCAAGATATTTGGCAACCGGCTTGGTATGGATCACCTCACTCCCCACCAGAAGTGGTCGCAGAGTTTCAATCCTCTTTTTGGTGAGGACCACAATCTCAGTCTTGCTTAAGGCCAGAGACAGCCCATGATCCTCCATCCAGGATAAAACCCTCCTCATAACCTGGTTGAGTCTCAGTTGAGCAAGCTCAATTGTGCACTCACTTATCACAACTGCCACATCATCAGCATAAGCCACAAGCCCTGCACCTTCAGGCATCTCAGTCCTAAGCAGTCCATCATAGGTGATATTCCACAGTTCAGGACCCAAAATTGAGCCCTGAGCCGCACCAGATGTGACATCATAAGTCCTTGGCCCTTCAACCATCTCATAAATCAATTTCTGACCACTGAGATATGAATCCAGAATCTGTAGCAGGTACTGTGGAATTCCAAAGTGTTCAAGAGCTCCAAGCATGTCTGACCATCTGACAGAGTTGAACGCATTCCTTACGTCAAGTGTGACCAGCAAGACAATGTGTCTAGAGTGCTGACTTCTACTCTCAGCCACCTCAACTGCCCTCATCACCTCCTGCACAGCATCCAAGGTTGATTTCCCCTTTCTGAACCCATATTGTTGTGGGGACAATCCTCCAGCCTGTTACACTGCCAAATGTAGACATGCTCTTAGCATGCGCTCATATAGCTTTCCTCCATCATTCAGCATATTCAAAGGCCTAAAAGATGAGGGAGAGTCTAGGTTACTCTTGCCCTTGGGTATCAGGACTAGTCTTCCCACTTTCCATATGTCACAGAAGTGACCTGCTTTGAGACATGCATTATATGTATCCATTAGTAGCTGAGGTCTCAAGAGACCCACCAACTGTAAAGCCTCTCCAGGTATGCCATCTGGCCCAGGTGCCTTGCCAGGCTTAATTCCCTTCAGTGCAGCCTCAAGTTCTTCCAATGTGAAAGGAGGAGCATCATTGTTTCCCATGTAGTTGTGCCGCTCAAAAGGTTCATGTCTTGGGAAGAGTGTGCCAACTATGTGAGCAGCTTCATTCTCTCCAAGTAGCCCTGATGCCAATCTCATACCACCAAGTCGTTTGGTGACAATCTTATAACCAAGACCCCATGGATCCTCATTGACTGTTTCCAGCAGCTCTTTCCATTTCTGGATCTTGCTCAGATTTATGGCTTTACGCAGTTTCTTTTTGGCTTCCTTGTACTGTGCAATGGCCTGCTCATTGTCTCCTCTTCTTCTCCTTCTCTGGGCTACTCTTCTCAAATGCAGACACTCCTGTCTGAGCTGAGCTATTTCATCATTCCACCAGTACAGGGGCTGCCTGTTGGAAAGTCCTCCTTTAATTGGCATCGAGAGTTCACAAGCTCTTCTAACCACTTCCATTGTAGCAACTGCCAATTCCTCTGCATTCAGCCTAGTTGGTTGTTCAGTTCTGAGATGAGCCACTTGAGCTGACATAATGGCTTCTGCAAACCTGGCTCTATTTACTTTGTTTGCCTTAAATTTCTTTGGGTGTATTTGTGGAATCCTTCTTCTGGCTACCTCATTCATTGTAAACCAAATATACTGGTGGTCACTCCCAGAGAAGTCTTCCATAACCATCCATTCACCAATTTTTGGACTGAGGTCTTCAGACACAAGAGTTACATCTGGAATGGTCCCATTGCAACCAGGGCGTTGAAAAGTAGGAACATTACCTACGTTAACCACATTCAAGCCTACCCGTGCAGCCATGTCCAAAATATACTTTCCTCTATTATCTGTGAAAGGCATACCCCACTCAACTGCCTTAGCATTCAAATCCCCTGCTACTACAATGCTCTTTCCTATTGTGTGGATGAAATCTTCTAAATTATCAACCTTGTTTTCAAACTCTCTTATGGTTTCATTTGGAGTGAAGTAGCAGCTGCAAATGACTGCCCATCCACAATCCACCCAAACAAAACCAGCTGAAGCCCCATGTCCTCTGATCTGGAGTGTACTACCAGGTGTGTGCCAGATGGCTGCTGTGCCTAGCATATCACTATACCAAGATGGTACATCCCTAGCCCTATACTGCTCACTTACTAGCACCATATCTACTCCCTTGCTCCTAATCATCTCAGTCAGCATATCATCAGCAAGGCGACTACGGTTCATATTTGCCTGGATGAACTTGAACATATCACTTCAAGTTCTTCTTTGCCTCCTCCAGGGCCAGCTGGAAAGCTTTACATCCTCTAGTTCCTGGGACATGTTTGATCTGACCTTCCTCCCCTTCTATGTGCTTGCATAAAAGACAAGAGGGCTCGGCTGAGCATTCTTTCACTTTGTGTCCTTTCATACCACACCTGTAGCAGTGAGTGCTTCTGTCAGGGCCCTTACAGTTTGTAGACTGATGTCCATATCCCAGGCACCTGAAACAGCGAAACACCTGTGCACGTCTCCTGATAGTGCATCTCACAAAGCCAATTCTCACTTTCCCCATATTCAAAAGCTTTCTGCCAGCATGCTCACTAACCTTGACAATAGCTGCTCTTTGCTCTCTGCTATTTATTTGAGTGAGGTTTACTCTCACCTCTTCTCCTTCTCCTATCTCTGCTTTTAAAGCAGATACCACATCTCCTTCTTCAGTGATGCAGTCCAAGTCTCTCACTTCTAGCAACATTTGAGGAACAAGATTTCTCACAACTGTGGTTTCCCCAAGTGATCTTTTAATTTTATCTGTAAGATCTGCTCTTTTTTTTGGTCCAGGAGCAAACTCAATGAGTACATCTCCAGCCTGTGTCTTCCTTATAGAGCTAATGTCTGTATTCTTCATGTCAGAGCTTGCTTTCTTGTGAAGGTTTCTCAGAACATCAGAGTAGGATTGCCCCTTGTTGGTTTTGATTAGAATAGCTTCCTTCTGAGTCTTGTTCCTAGTTTTCCTCTGCCTGATATTCATCTGGTCACTTTTTTCTGTTGGAGTCTCTTTTTTATTACCCTTCTTCTTGTTCCTCACTTGTGTCCAGGGATTCTGCTCTCTTGTTTCCTCTTCTGTAGTCCTGCTACTCCCATTAGTGGACTGTTGAGCATTCACTATCTCAGATCTAAGTACTCCAGATCCTTTCTTATCTCTCCTTTGTCCCTTCTTTCCCTTGCCTTCCTGCCTACTGGTTTGTGAAACTATATTTAGTCTTCCTGATATATCAGTAGCAGTAGGGTTTGGCTTTGGGCCTGTTTCTGAGGATATCTCCAGCTCAGCTTGGCATTCAGGGACTCTCTTACGTTTCTTTGAGGGTTGAGCGGGAGATACAATCCCAGGGTTCTGAGCCGCTTTCTCTCTCAGCCGGTCAATTGCATTTTGCCTCACTTTCCTGCAGCTGCTTAGAATATCCAGATTCTCCTCAAGCAGAGCCAAACTATTCTTAACCACTGTAGACATGTTTGGTTGCTTGTTGGCAGCTCTGCGCATGTCCTTGAGGGTCAATTCAACAGCTTTGAGAGCTGTCTCTTCAGTTAAATCTGCCTCCTCGAGCTGTTTCATCAGTTTAAGCAGTTCATCTTCTTCTCTTCTTTTAATTTCTTCATCAAGAAGGGGGGTCTCCTCATTTATGGGATTATCAGTTGGCACAGGCTCAGTGGTTTCTGTGAAACAATTACTGTTTTTCCCTTCACTTCTAACTGGAGATCTGGTTAGTCTCTTTCTTCCAGCAAAATCTCCAAGCAACTCTTCCTCTGCTTTCAGCCTATCTTCCTCCATCTTTTCAATGGGTGATACTCCAATTAGAGTGTCATTCCCATCTTGCTCAAAATCTCCATCCTCTCCTTGTGTTCTGTTGGCATTATTGAAAAAGGTATCCATCTTGTCTCCATAAAACTCCAGAGTATTGGGCCGTCTCCGAACGCAGTGCCTCATGGTGTGGGGGGGTGATGGCTACCTGTAGCTGCCCCCATTACTACAAGAGTTTGTGGCATGAGGTCGGGATGGGCATCCGACCAGGCCTTGCACCTTCACCAATCCTTGGCATCCCAAATACCCCCATGGGTGCAGCACGTAGATGCCGGGAGTTGTTATCAGTGTGCGCTGAAACCTATCCTCCACACATCCCTTTCAGGCAGTGTCAAGGCCCTCGCTTCACCTCTAACCCCAAAGTAGTTGATGCATCATGTGTACTCCTACAAATCACACTACTACCTGGGACGCAACGATGTTAGTTGCCAGCCAGTCTACATCAACTACTTTAAACGAAAATAAATAAAAAGGAAAATAAGCCCCTTGTCCCCTGACGATTGGGAGGGGGGGGGGGGGGGGCTTGAAAAAGCAAGAGTTTGGCTGAGAGAGGCCAAATAGACAGATGTAAAGAAGAGATGAAAGAAAGAATGGTACACAGCACAGTCAATAGAAATAGTACCATTCTAGATCCAAAGTGCCAGAGCAAGAAGAAGAAGAAGAAGGTAGTGGGGAGAAGGGCTCTGGCTTGGGAAAGAAGAGTTTTGCAGTGGATGTTCTGTGTGATGAGATGTTTGTCACACTGCTGAATTTGACACTTGATGTTAAGACCAGTCAAAATATGCATCCACCACTTGCTGGGGTCCCCGGGGTCGCCACACCCATTAACTTTCAATATGAAAGTCCCCCTGAGGGGAAAATCTTTGGTCTTGTCATTCTTTATAAAATGTTACTGAGGAGTGAGGATCAGTGGCGGATCCAGGAGGTGATTTCGGGGGGGGGGGCAAACACCGGGGGGTTTGGGGGGTATGGAATACCCCCCCAACTAAAGGGGCGGGGTCTGGGGGCCCACCCCCGGAATATTTTTGGATTTTTTAATAGAAAATGGTGTATTTTGACATCGTTTTTAGTGCCCCTCATAATGTTGTCATGGATAGCACTGTTATATCAATATGTATGTACAAATTTTTGTTTGTATTGGTAATTTGCATTCCTTACCGTTTTACCTGATATCTATTTATGTCATTGTATTTTTTCTTATAAATTAAGTTTTCAAGTTGTTACGTATCAAATTTCGAATGAGTTCTCATCCAATTTACTAAATAATTATTGAGCACATTTTTTTAGATATAAAAATATCAATATGAATAAGGTAATGATTTAATAAAATATGAGCCGCCGCTAGAATGCGCGTGTGGCGCACAACCATTCTAGTGGGGGCAGTCGGAATAACATTCGGTCGGAACACTCAACAGCTCAACACAGTCGCCAGTCAGTCTACTCTACTTGAAGCTTGAAGTTTGAAGTACCAGCGTACTAGCGGGTTATAGAACCCGTGTTCTTTAATATCTTGAACACAATATTAATAATTTCTCTGGATGATGGAAAACATATTCAGAGGAGTTTATTAATATAAGCTCAAAACATTACAATAATATATTATTCAATAGAAAAAACTGTTTGCTAATTTGATTCCTAAATGTAAAAAATACGATTCCCCACTATAAAACTATGTGTCGGGATGATCATTAATATAAACCTTAGATCAAGCTTATACTATAAATAACTAGCCATTATAACTAATACAATAATAAAAACTATTTACTACCTAAAACTACCTAAGAATGCATAATCATATTTGTATTCACATCCTATTTACTATGAGCTCTTCACTACGGTGGACTCCAATATTATACAACCAATCCCTAATTTTTTTTTAAAATCTATTAGCATTGCCTTCTTCTTTTATTTCCAGTGGAATTCTATTGTAAATTGTTGGCCCTAAATATCCTATTCATCTTTGTCCAAAAGCTGTGTTCATTCTGGGTACATCCTGATAATTGAGGCTTCTTATTCTAGTATTGTGGCTATGAGTTACAATATTATTTTCATTTTCATTTTTCTTTATATAAGTAATTAACAACAAAATATACAATTGCCTAACACTAAGTACTCTATTTTCCATGAATAGTTCGCTGGTTGGGAAGCGGGCTTCCCTATTCCCCATTATCTTTAAAATACGTTTTTGGATTTTGAAAACTGGATCCACAAAACTATAATTTGCGGCCCCCCAAATTAACAGACCATTTCTTATAAGAGATTCAACTAATGTAAAATACACTGTTTTTATCATTTCTTTATTAAGAATATGCCTCAGCTGATAAAATTTATATATTTGCTTCCTTATTTTTGTAGTTGTATATGATATGTGCTTATCCCATTTTAATAAGCCGTCTACTATTATCCCAAGATATTTAGTACTATCTGAGCGTTTTATCAGTGGACAATTACAATTGTTATTAATTCTAACACAATAATGAAGTTTTATTGATGTCTTACGTGGTTTGGTACTATCAGTTGAAGAAAATGTTAAAAATTTGTTTTTTTCTGTATTCAATGAGAGTAAATTATTTCCCAGCCATCTAGTGATTTTTGAAAGTTCTGTTTTGACTATTTGAAATACTTCTTCCCAGTTATTCCCTTGAAAGAGGAGTGCTGTGTCATCTGCAAAGGCTATCACCCTACCTTGGATTTGAATGGAGCACAGCTCATTTGCAAAAATTGAATATAAAATTGGACCCAGAACAGGCCCTTGTGGTATTCCAAACTTCATGGACCCTTCTGCACTCATATGGCTCCCAACTTTTGTTTTTTTGTTGTCGGTTATTGAGGTAGGATTTGAACCATTGAATTGATCCCCCCCTTATGCCTATTGCCTCAAGTTTTTTTATTAATAAATCATGGGATACTGAGTCAAAGGCCTTTGCTAAGTCTAAAAATACTGCTAGGCATTTATTTTTCTCCTCTAGATTCTGAGTAACAAATTTATATAACTCCAGAACTGCTAACTCTGTGCTTATTCCTTTACGAAAACCAAACTGGTTTGGAGATGAAATATGATTCCTTTCCAGATAGCTCACTAATCGTAATTTAACTAGCTTTTCTAAAATTTTTGATATATTGCTGATTAATGAAATAGGTCTATAATTACTTATAATTAATTTATCTCCCATCTTATGTATAGGTCTAACACAAATATTTTTCATTGCTTTAGGAAAAGTTCCATTTGACAAACTGAGATTGAAAATATGAGTCAAAGGTCTAGAAATTGAGTCTTTTATGCCTTTTAAAATCCCATTATCAAATCCATCAAGCCCTGGTGCACTACTGTTGCGGAGAGAATTAATGGTGTCTATTATTTCCTGCTCAACTATGGGGAAAAGAAACATAGTATTTTGAATATGTAACTCTGGTTCATAATCTGCTATAACTTGGTTAACATTCTTATTTAAACTTTCAGATATTTTCCTAGCCATTGTTTCTCCAATATTAATAAAAGTAATCATTTACATGGTTCAATAGAACTTCGGGATTTTCTTTCAATGTTACAATTTTATCATCAATCTTTACAGCATTGAGTTGAATTTTTCTTTCTTGGTTTGAATCAGTAGCATCCTTGATAATTTTCCAAGTTTTTCTTACATCATTCCCTGCTTTGTTGAATTGACTCTTGAAGTAACTTTCTTTCGTATTCTGAATAAGAGACGTTAATGTATTCCTGTAGATTAGATAATAATTTGCAAGTTCTTAATTTTCTGGATCTAACTTCCTTCTTTTATTTAAATGATTCCTTGTTCTTATGGATGAGACGAGTCCTTTTGTGATCTATGGTTTGATGATCTTGATTTTCTTCTGTGTGTAATGATGCATATTATTCTCCACATATTGTTGCAAAATTGTTATGAACTTTTCATATGCTTCATCTGTGTTATCACTTTTGAAAATCTCCTTCCAATGCTCTCCCAGTAGTCCTCCTCTCAATCCACCCAAAGTGATTGATCTACGATTCGTTGAATCTTGTTCATCTTAATTCGCTCTGTTACCAATATTTGAATATACTTGCAGTCCCAAAATTGTAATGAAGTGATCCGTGATACTTGAATGATATATGATTGGATGAATATTGTGTTTGCAATTTGTCAGCATGTGATCTAGGCAAGTAGATGTTCCCGTGGTTACCCTGGTAGCCTTTTTGATACAGTTCTTCAATCCGTGTTCACTTAATAAATCATAGTATTCATCAATTTGATAATGCTGTTGTGGTTGTAGCGTATTTATGTTGTAGTCTCCTGTGCAAATAATCAATTGTCCTCTCAGTCTATTGAGCACAGTTTCCAAATCTTCTAAAAACTCTGTTAAACTGTAGTGCGAAGGGGATCTGTAGATTGCTAATATATTATATTTCTCTTTTGAAGTTTGCAACTGTAGATGGAGAACGTTGGCCTGCCTGATATTTAACTCCATTGACTGCACATTTAGAGAATTTCTTGCATATACGATTACTCCATCATTCTGTGTACAGTTATTTAAAGAGTAAAAAATATTGTAATCTTTCATTTCCTTAGGTGTATGATCATTTTTGATCCAGCATTCTGTTAATACTATAATATCGAAATCATAAGACATATCCTGGAGTTGTAGCATCAGATCATCAAAGTTTTTTTAACACTCCTTATGTTCAGACAAAATACAGTCAAGCTACAGCTGCTAAGAGCAGCATGGAGCTGCTGTTTATTCTCAACCACCCCGTCCTCTAGCTCATCCATTGAATCGAGTTCATTTGCTACAGACAACACATCATTATTACTCGTCATTTTGCTTTTTTAGACGCATCCCTCCTTGCATGTTTTTTTGCGATTTTCTTCTGCCATCTCATTATATTCATCATTGTAATTTTTTATATGCCTCCCTCCTGGCATGCTGTTCATCATCTTCTCATGCCATTTCATAATATATGCATCTTCACAGCTCATAATATTTTTTGTGAGCGTTGACATAAGATCAGTCATTCCTGTTTTTAGGTAGTTGAAATTATGAGTGTGTCTACTAAGAGCTACTATTGCATGATTAACACTATTGTAGATTTCTAACTGCTCTGTATTCAACCTCACAAGAACAACGTTTTTATAAGTAAGACCTTGAGCTTCATGAATGGTGTGTATCTTTATTGCTTTTTCTAATTTCCTATCTAATGTTTCTTGTATCCGTTTCTTCTCGTTTTGTGTATATGTTAGCACAAGAGTCTCTGGTTCAAGTTGAAAAGATTCTGAATTGAAAATTGTCCGTCTGATTGATCGTACTACTTTGCTTGTTGTTCCTATTTCATCATAAAACTTAGAGAGTACAACGCACACATAGATTGGACATCTTTGAGTCACTGAAATTTTCTGGGTGGGCTCACAAAAAACGGAAGGGTGGGACCATCTGACTCGCAGTTTACTCCTCTCAATATAGGGAATCTGTTTTGAATCACCAAATAAGAGAATTTCGGTGGATCCTGACAATGCTGCAATAAAACCTACATAACCAGCATGCATTAATACCGCTTCATCAATGAGGACTCGATCGTATTTCTTTCCATTTCGTTTCATTTATGATGAACTAGCTGGCCCGTCGCACGTTACTGCGTTCTCATAAAAATTCTCTATGATTTTATTATTCGCCACCTCCAGCTGAGGTTACTCCTAGGGCTCTTCTAGCTGATCACAGAGGCTTCGTTGTTTTCTTAATCACCACCTCTGAATGAAGAAATTTTCAAATTTAAACCTCCTACGACTTTAAGGCCCATATTTATGACGTTGTTCTAAGCATGAGTTATCTAAGACCGAGTTGTAAAGGCTCTATTACATTGAACGTGGTCACAAGCTAACCTAAAATTGTGTCATATCATCAGGCACTAATAAACATAAAATAACATACATGAAAAGATAAAGATACTGTACTACATGTAAATTTACAGTTACTGTTAAGTAATTATAACCACACTAATATATTTTAAGTTATAATTTTCTGTTTTCAGATTTTTATAAAAAGCATTCGAGGCAGTGTAGTGCGCGTTACCTGCCAGCAGACCAACGAACTTCATCCATTCTTTTTTAGAAAGAGAATCCTATCCTAGTGCCAAAAAAATGTAAGGTTAGAACTATAAAATAAGTAGAAATAATTTCAAAAAGTCAAATATACAGTGAATTACATTGCAATGGTGCAAAAATTGAATATGATGATTTTATTTTATTATTATGAGCCGATGCTATACTAAAAAATGAAATCAAAATATGATGCAACACAACAATCTAAGAACGGCTTCAAGACAGCTCTGTACCTAGCTTGGCTAAGAACGGATTTGAGACTCCAATTATAAGCACGTCTTGGCTTTAAGTTAAGAAGATGTTTAAGAAAGGTTCATGAATACGAACTTTATTCTAAGCTTTACTTATACTAGGTGAGTTTACTAGCTGAAAAGTGAGGTTATAAGTCGACCCAGTTGTCCCTGCAACATTTACGTAGTGTAAATTCTCATATTAGTGTAAATTAGAGTTGTTTAATGTAAATTATTACTGTTAAATCATTTATCAGGAGTCAGATCTTTGTTGTGGGAGCTGGGTTGGCTTTTAGGGTTCCAGCTGCTCGCTGGCTTGAACCTGTTAGTGTAAGTAAGCCTTATTGCTGCTAAGTCTGACTTAACCGATCTGACTTAAGTCGATCTTTGATAAGTCACGTTCATAAATACGGGCCTAAGGGTAGAAGCTAGGTTTTTGATTTTATTATTCGCCACCTCCCGCTGAGGCTGCATTTCAAATTTCTAGCTGCATTCAATTCAATTCAATTCAAATTTATTTCCACACCAAAAAACAACAAAATATAATATATGTATAAGAATATGCACATCAAATAACAAGAAATCTTCTAAATTCAGTAACTTAATAACTAGAATATGTGAGCACTTAACAATGACAAACATTCATCTAATGTGGCACAAGAGGTGGAAAAAACCACTGGCATAAGTGAAAACACTTGTTCGCCAGTAGGAGTAGCATTATAATACGGTAGTTCTCCGTCACAATCATCCATTTCAATTTAAAACTAAAACAAACAATGGAAACACAAAAGCTAATTCACAAAATATATATATATATATAAATATGTATAGGTTATGCAAAGAGGATAAACTATTGCAAAAAATATTATCACACTGCCAATAAACGCCGCTAACAATGTTACAAAACACCCAAATCAAAGTAATGGTTCTCGATAATCCATCTCCTTACATTATTTGGACCGAGCTTAGTTGCTTGTTGCCTGATAAGCCTAACTGGAATGGAGTTTATGAGCTTTGGAGCCAAATAAATCAGCTGTTTACGAATAACTGTCAGGCTTGAAACATAACATTGGTATTTGTGTGCATTAAACCGAGTCCTATGGTTCTCATTATCGATTTTTATAAAGTTGTCTTTATATCTACTGAAATATTTGAAAACACTTAATACATACAGTTGTCGGATTGTCATGACTCCTATCTCTTTAAAAGCATTTATTGAGGGGTATAATGTGTGTTTGTTCAATATTGTTTTAATTATCATCTTTTGAACTCTAAACAAAGGAGACACATGCGAGTCAAAAGTACCTCCCCATACCACCAAACCATATTGTAGCAATGATTGTACCAATGCAAAGTACAGCATTCTTAGCATCGGTACCCGAAGAATAGACCTCAATTTGAAAAATTTGTAAGAGACAAACCTTAATCTATCGCACACATAGTTGATATGCTTTTTCCATTTAAACCCCTCCTCAATTATTATTCCTAGATATTTCAAATGACTAGTTTTTTCAATTTCAGGACAATTACAAGAACCATGGTTATTATCAAAGTCATTACAACTCATATGTAATTTAAGTTCACAATTTGTATTTTCCTGACCAGTAATATTCCTTGAAAATGCAATATATTTCGTCTTTTTTATATTTAAGCTTAGAGAGTTGATATCCAGCCATTTCTTTAGTGTGGAGATCCCTCTTGAGGCGGCTCCATACACTTGTTTCCATGTTTCACCTCCGAATAACAGCACAGTATCATCCGCAAAAGAGTAGACCTCGCCCCCATCAAGGTCCAATCTCAGCAATTCATTTACATAGAGTAAAAATAAAATTGGTGACAAAACGGTACCTTGAGGAAGGCCGTAGCCAGTAAGAGGCATCTCACTAACAGAAAAAAATGGGGGGCATCATGAACTCCCAAACTTCACAGGAACCATCTCAGGACTATTCTACATCGTCCCTGAAAATTTCATTCAAATCGGTTCAGCGGTTTCGGAGTTTACTGGGAACATACATACATACATACATACATACAAACATACATACACACATCGGCTTTTATATATATAGATATAGAGATGATGAAACCGTCCTGTAATCAGATCTCATTATTTTACTGCAGTATGCCTCGCCGTACTTGTGAATTACAGCATCCCTGACTTCTTTGATGCCTGCTCTAGTTTGACATAGGACTAAGTCGATTCCTGGTCTATGTTGATTAAGAATTTGAAACGTTTTACCGCAGCCAGGCACGCCATCTATCCACTTGACCACAGAAAGATTGCAAGCAGCAACATCAACTGTCGATATCTTTTGATGTTCACCATTCAGCGTTCAGCAGAGAGTTGAGTATCTCTACTTACAAGAATATATCTCTCTCTGGACGAGAATCCTCTCAAACTTTCGTTGAATGGCACGTAAGTTCCTCCCTCCAGACAAAATCCCATTCTGTAACTAGTTTCAGACGTCCACAGGAACTTCTTCAAAACATTATCGTAAATATTCATTTTATTTCGTCTAATTTCTTGTAAATATGAATGTGAGCCTAATAAGTTTTTCCCTGTGATATTTATCAAAATATCTCTGTATATCACAGCATTAGTCTGATCATACTGGCTCAAAAGGTTTCTAAGCTCCAACATACTGTTGATATATCCATGATCTGGTGACATTTCTGGTAGGTATCCTGTTGGACAACATTTTTCATTAATTTTCTCCTCTGGAATATCTAAAAATGTCAAATTATTTATGCCCTGGTAGTAAAATACATATTTAACATTTTTTGTTGACAACACTAAACTCAACAGATCAATACATGACATGTTGGCCATAGTTCCAAAGAAATCAATTCCAACAGTTATAGATTGTTTACCTGCTGCCCAGTTATCAATAATAAACAACAACTTTTCTAGTTTATTGAACAACTTCTGATAATAACAATAAATTCACGATTTTCAATGTCGCATCAAATTTCACAGACAAATCAATTTGCTTAGTCCGCGAAAAAACTGTTGCTAGACGTTCATATTCATCTGCGAATATTGCCTTCTTGTTTACAACAGTAGAAATACCTCCAGAAATGTTTACTCTATCTTTATCATAGCAAGCGAACTAAATTGCTCCCTTTGCCTCCCCCTTGGATCCGCCACTGGTGAGGATAGATGCTCATAAAACCGAAAATGCACCACTTTGTCCCAATGTGCTTGAATATAACTAGAGTAAGATAACAATGAAGTTTATTTTAAATCTATTCTACTACTTAAAATTTGGAATGTAAAATGATCATTACTATTCTAACTGTTACTAAGTTAGTTTCAGTTTTATCCTCTAGTCTTTTATTAAAACTAAATGTGGTGTGGATGAAACGGAATCGTACATTACCGGTGTTTTAACGAATGTAATACACTAACGGCCAGTTGCACGAAAGAAAATTAAATTTGACCACTGTAAGATGACATCATTTGACGGAGCCAGTGTAACGACTTCCCTATTGAGCTCCGTAAGATGACGTCATCTTACGGTGGTTGAGTTTAATTTTCTTTCGTGCAACTGGCCATATGTCTAGCAATTGAGTGAATAATAAATAAAATTAAAATAAAGAATACATTTGAATTTTCTTGACTTGATAGTAGAAAGGCAAGCATGTGGTGCGAGGTCTCCAGGTAATGTGAATTTAGTGATGAGCGCTCAGTCTGACTTGGATGGGATTTTCATTTTTTCGGATAATTTTAGCTCCAGAAGTAATATTCTCTATTATACAGGGTGCGGCAGAAAGGATGAACGGTTTTCGAAAAAGTAATATGTCGTTTCCTGTGCATAAAAAAAACATTTATTTACAGAACAATATTCACATTATCTTACAATTTTAGAAAATTAATGTTTGAAAACAATATCTGACAGGTGACGGCCGTTTTCAGCGATGCACATTACAAGCCGCTCTCGGAAGTTAGTTTGTACTCTTTCTAACATTGCCCTGCCAATTTGTTCGACTTCCTCTCGAATTGCTTCCCTTAGTTCTTGAAGTGTACGTGGTTTATGCTGGTAAACACGTGACTTCAGGAAACCCCACAAGAAGTAGTCGCACATGGACAGGTCTGGAGAACGAGGAGGCCAATCAATGTCACCAAACCGAGAAATGATGCGACCACGAAAAACAGCCCGAATTGCTTCCATTGAATTTCTTGCTGTGTGAGCTGTCGCCCCGTCCTGCTGAAACCATACTTGCCGGATAGGAATACGTTTCCTTCTTAATTCAGGTAGGAAGAATTCAGTGAACATCTGTCTATAACGTTCTGAGGTTACAGTTACAGTGGTCCCGTTGTCGTCTTCAAAAAAGTATGGACCAATAACAACTGTACTGCTCACAGCACACCAAACTGTCACCTTGGGACTGTGTAATGGTCTCTCATGCATTAATTTTGGATTTTCATCTGACCAGTAACGACAGTTCTGCTGATTAACGGTACCATTCAAATGAAAATGTGCTTCATCTGTCGTAAACAAAATGATGTTTTCATTTTGGTCAAGTATGGCCTCCATTTCTCGAGCAAAATTCAGCCGCTTTACATAATCGTCAGGATTCAATTGTTGAACCATGGCCATTTTGTAGGGATGAAATCCTAGATCTTTATGTAAAATACGCCTTACTGACCGATCACTGATGTTCAGTTCAGAAGAATGTCTCCTAGCAGATCGATCAGGACTACGGAGTATGGCTTGCCGAACTCTTTCCACATTTTGTGGAGTGCGTACAGTGCGATGAGCCCCTGGTGGTCGTTTATTCATTACTGTTCCTACTGAACGAAATGATTTTACCCAACGTAAAATGGTGTTACGAGTGGGTACACTGTCATTTCTCGCAAGATTGAAATGACGACGAAACTCGCGCTGAACTGTAATGATACTCTCATTATTACGCACAAAACTGTCGTAAGTAAACACACGATGTTGCACATTCCACGAATCCATGATGCCGACTAAACAATGACTAGAAAAAATGGTATGATCTACCAAACACATGTTCACTTCAGCTGGCCCAATCCGACTACCCAGATCAGAATACTATTTGTTCTAAAAACATCCATCCTTCCTGCCGCACCTTGTATTATTCTTTACTTGGTGGAACGAAATCCTTAAACTACATGTCCGCTAAGATGTCCAAAATGATGGCTGAATCAACAAGAAAGTATATCGGGTTTCTTCACTAATAAGTCCTACAAATAAGGGCTGAGAGACCCGTGTTTTTTCAAATAGATTACATTTTTATAAGGAAAAAAAACAATTTTTTTTTTTTGTAGATTACGTCTTGGAGACTCCAGTTAAGGAGTATAAGACAAGTCAGATCAACAATATTATACACTAGATACCATAATTACTTCAATTAGTTGAGGTGAGGCTTAATTTATTTTGATGTGAAAGGAACTCTTGTTCACTATAAAAAGCTTTATCAACTAAATATTTCTTCAATTGTTTTTTAAATATTTCTATATTTTCAAGACTCTTCAAAAAATGCGGTAGCTTGTAGAATTTCCTACCAATATAACTAGGTTTTTGTTTGAATAAGCTACTATTGTGACTCACCAAGTGCTAATCTCCTCGGCGTCTTTCATTATAATCATGTACATCAAGATTTTGGTTAATATCATTCGTTTTTACATATAAAGTAGCTTCATACACATATAAGCAGGGTACAGTTAGGAGACCAAGTCTCTTGAACAACGGCCTACATGAATCTAATCTATTTACTCTTTCTATACACCTAACCGCTTTCTTTTGGATCTTAAACACCCTATCAAGATTTTGTTTTGATGAATTACCCCATACTAAGATAGCATACCTAATATGTGACAGTAAGAGCCCATGGTAAGCTGTAAAAAGTAACTTTTTGTCATTCAATCTAGCGAGCTCTCGCAGGACAAATACCCCAGATGAAATTTTACTACATCTTTTCTCAATGTATGGAGTCCAGGTCAATCGTCTATCCAACATAACTCCTAGAAATGCAATTTTTTCTTCCTGGTCTAATTGATTATCGTTTACAAACACGTTTATAGCCCTATCTTCATTTAAATTATGTTTGTTTTTGAATTGAAGGTATTGGCATTTTTTACTATTTGAAGACCTGAAGTAAATTGCGATCTATGTGCCATTTGATGAGTTTTGAGATAATAAGAATTTTTCCTTATGAAGAGGTTTTTTAAGCTTGAATACTTAGAATGGAATAATAATGAGTATATCTAGACCAAAAGCAACTGTACAAGTGAAATATTTATCAAATCTATTTCCACTCCAGAGATATTTAATAGTAAACATCTAAAATCAAAACTGGTCAATGTCCAGAGTACCAAATGTAAATAAAGATCTATGTACCACAACCTTAAAAAGTAAAAAGTGATCTAAGTTCCACAACCTTTAAATGCAAATAGTGATCTAAGTAACACACGCATTACAGTTTAACTTCACTAAAATGATATAAAAGCTTATCTATATAAATAAAATTAGAGTTTTGTCTGTACATTTATCAGAATTGTATATTTTTTGGTTATTTTTACGTTTTATACATTAAATAAGCCGAAAATAGTCTTATCTCACTTTCTGTCTGTCTGTCTGTCTGTCTGTCTGTCTGTCTGTCTGTCTGTCTGTCTGTCACGGCCGCAAAGGTATTTTTCGCGGCCTTCTCCTCAAAAACGAGAGCATCGATCGGGATTTTAGTTATTGAACAGTATTGAAAACATTATTGACAATGTCTTTAGCTATAAAAAACTAAATTAACTTTTTTTTTAACAGAGTAATAAACGTTTAAAAACCAAGTACTGCGCGATTTTGGATACATTTTACGCGGCCTTCTCCTCAAAAACGAGAGCATCGATCGGGATTTTAGTTATTGAACAGTATTGAAAACATTATTGACAATGTCTTTAGCTATAAAAAACTAAATTAACTTTTTTTTCAACAGAATAATAAACGTTTAAAAACCAAGTATTGGGCGATTTTGGATAAAGTTCTTCCAAGTTCTATTACCACATAAGAATAAGAACAAATCACGTAATTTATCATGATATATCAATCAGCTGTTCTCAAATATAAATGGTGGGCCCTTCGCGGCGTTATTTACGCTGTCTGCAGACTTGTGTAGTCGGAGCATTGCAGTCTTTTAGGAAACATATGTCTGGTGAATTAAAGCTCATCTTATGTTTTATCAATTATTTCTTTGTTGAAAAAAAAACAAAATTTTCTAATTTCAATTTATCAAAACAAAAATTAACATTTTAGGAAGGTGCGGTTTGTGCTAGGCTCTTGGGAATTCGCCAGGTAGCACTATTATTATTACCACATAAGAACAAATCACGTAATTTATCATGATATATTAATCAGCTGTTCTCAGAAAATATTCTCTCCGATACCTGTCACTGAATTGCTGATGTTCCAAGTTGTTTACTAAGGGCCCGTTCACACGATACAGTTTTTGTGCGGTACAGTCAATTTGCTGTATCAGTTATTTTGCAGTGCTTTCGTTTGCATGTACATTTCATATTGTATGTTCACACAATACTGTTTCGACTGGATCCAGTAAAAAAGCTGTTCTAGCCGATTTCTACATTCGGTTTTGTCTTCGAAAACTGTATCACTAAAATCAGCTGTACCGCAAAATAACTATCCGTATCCGGTGGCACATGTATTGTACCGGTAATGGATATGTTCAAACGATACGCTTATTACGCTGGAAGCAGTCTTCAGATCGTCAGCATTGATCTCCTTCATTGATATTCTTCAGCATTGATCTTCTTATTAGTGAATTCCAGTGTCCAGAAGTGGAAGATATTAATTGTGAAAATTTAATTTCTCTAATATATGAGAGACCCGCCTTGTGGGACAAGACTTAAGATTAATATAAAAATAAAGAGAGAAAAATGTATGGAATATTGAAACCAGAATTTGCGTACTTTGATCAAAATTTAAGAGAAACCTTCAGTAAGAAACTTATTTGAAAAAATCTTACACAAATAAAAAAATCCTGGACTGGAATAAATAAATCTGAACTGGAAGCTCAATGGAAGAAGGAGGAGAGCACAGCAATAAGCAGCAAAGCCGGTACAGTTGACGCCGTACAGTAAAAAAACCGTACCGCAAAAAAACTGTATCGTCTGAACGGGGGGGCCTAAGCTGCTAACAACTTCATGATCGTTGCTATCAAAAAAGCCGAAACATATTTAGTCTTATTTCTAAACATAATCCGTACGAAGGACGGGCACAACAGCTAGTAATAATTTAAAAAAAAACTTGGACTAGGTTTTACCTGATCTCTAAAGTATGGACTAGGCCGCCTGTTTAAACTCCTATGCCAGGTGATTACTAAGGGCCTAATAAAATCCATGGACAGATGAAATGATAACTTTTATTTTACAGCAAAATTAAAAAATTAAGAAATAGAATCAAAATAAAGTATGTAGTGTTTTATTTTTAATCATTGCGATGTCAGCTGTTCGTAGAACTCTTTATGTCTTCTTTCTGTCATGAACGGGATCATAGTTTTCAAATCCGCCTTTTTTCCGCGTGGCACTTAGATCAGAATTTACTTTGAGCTGCATGGCACATACAGCTCACGCATTCTGTTGGTGACAGCCATAACTACTAGGAACAGGTTTGGCACTTAGATCAGAATACACTTCAACTGGCCTTGTACATAGATCACATTTTCGGTAATAACTCGAAAATTAAAAAAAATGGCACTTAGATCATAATTTACTTCAGGTCTTCATTTATAGTTAATTTCAGCGGATTTAAAAATTGGACAATGGACTGCACACCTATATGGGCACTTATTTCTAAATTATCTAGAATGGAATTGCTGAAAATGAGTGATGTATCATCAGCAAATAAGAGGGCTCTACCACTAATTAATTCTTTAGGTAAACGGTTGACATATAACAAAAAAAGTAATGGACCTAGTATTGACCCTGAGGCACTCCAGCTTGCACCTCTAATTTATTAGATTTATTCTTTACTATACTATTACCAACTACTGTAGTTAGTTCTACACATTGTTTCCTCCCAATAAGATATGATTCAAACCATTTCAGTTCAACCCCATTTACACCTACATTTTGCAGTATTTCCAATAAAGTTCTATGATTAACACAATCAAATGCCTTTGACAGATCTAAGAAGATTGCAGTAGATTTATCACCTGAATCTATTATATCTATTAGTTTTTCAACTAGAGAAACTTTGGCTGTCTTTGTTGATCTCTCTTTCTGGAAGCCAGATATACATCATTAACTCATCACAGATAAAGTTAGCTACTTGAAGGTGCAGAAGTAACCTATTTAGAACTACTCTTTCAAAAATTTTACTTATTACATTTAAAATACTAATGGGCCTATAGTTTTCTACCTTTTCTCTATCACCACTTTTGAAGATTGGCAAGATCTTCCCCTCTTTTAAGTTATCTGGAAAAACACCTTGTTCTAATGAATGATTGATCAGATGAATCAAAGGGTCTAACAATTGATCTTTACATTCTTTCAGAATTTTACTGGATACCCCATCCATTCCTACAGTTTTTTTATTATTTAAACTATCAATGATATTTGACAACTCGTCTTGGCATACTGGGTGGAATTTTAATTCGTTCTGAATCCCCTCAGTATTCCTCATGTTTGCATCACTAATACCTGTATTTAGAGATTTTTGAAGATCCTTAGCAACCAGTTGATAATATCTGTTAAAGAAATTACAAATGGCTACACTATCATCAATATATTTGTTATTTTCGTTAATTATTCTGGGGACACTAGTATAAGCATCTACATGAGCTACTTGCCTATTTTTGTTTATTACATCCCACACTGCTGTGTTAAAGTACACACTATTATTCAAAATTTCAGCTGTTTTCTTACATTTCGCTCTTTTCACTTCTCTTGTATAATTTTTCTTTAGAGCTTTGTAATTATCTTCACTTAACATATTTCTAGATAGTTTGAATTCATCATATGCATCTTTAACCCTATTTCTTTCTGCAAGGATATCATCAGTTATCCACTCTTCAATCTTGTCTAATTTGTTCTTTACATGGACTTTTTTAACTGGACAACTCATAGTAATATGAAACCTTAAAATATTAATGAAACTATCATATTTGTCATTTAAACTATTGCTATTGTAAACCCTACTCCAGTTTTCTTGTAGCAGATTCTGCTTCAAACAATCGATATTCCCCTGTTCACATTGTTGAATTTCTTTCATTACTCTACTCTTTTTAATTGATTTATGACCTTGCAACCCCACCTCTAAGATTTGATAGTCATGATCAGATAGTTCCGAGCCGCCTAATCTTGTTTTAGAGTAATCTATATTAGTAAGGATGTTATCAATTATTGTTTGTGATGTTCTTGTGACTGGTATATTCATGAACTTTTATTTCCAAGTTATTCATGCATATAATATCCTTTAAATCTTCTGTCATTTTATTCTGTGTTGCAAAGTCTGTATTGAAATCTCCCGCTACAATAACGTTTGTAAAACGAGTAGTAGCAATCTCTAAAAGCCTATTGAATAGTTCACAAAAATTGTTCCATTCCCCATTTGGTGACCTGTAAATACCTAACACCGCTACTTCGAAATTATTGTCGATTTTTACTCTCAAACCAGTAACTTCTAAATCCATTTCCACAGCAAATTTCTCTACATATTCTAAATTGAATGTTTGCATATTCTTAGCATTTTTAGTGAAGATAGCTACTCCCCCACTTCGATGAGATGTCCTGCAATACGACGTTTTCAATGAATTGTTTGGAATATTAAGTTGTGACAATTCATCTTCTTTTAAACCATGCTCTGTGAAAATAGCTATATCAGGAGCCTCTTCTTTAAAAAATACTTCGATTCTATCTATTTTGTTACGAATGTATTGAATATTCTGATGGAACACAGTGAGTACCGGTACTTCCCTATCATCCCTTATTACTTTATTACTTCATTGTTGCTTTTGCATATTGAAGTAGATTTACTTAATCTCTTAGAATCTTGAGAGCCTATCAGATTGTTACAAGAGTTCCTTCCACTAATCCTATCCTGATTTTTTGATCGATTAACGTCTTTTAATACAATTGAAGATATGAATTTATCATCTGAAACTAGTTTCCCTTCCCGGTTTTGAGCCACTTTACTAAAAAAGGTTCGTTAGATGATTGTTTAGGAGAATTATTGACAGTAGATTGCAAACGACTTTCAATCAGCTCTGCCAGCCTATTACAAAATATTACTTTGCCAGATTGATTTAGATGTAGACCATGATTAGTGAAGTTTTGTTTTTTCAGCCTTTCATTTAGAAAACAAATCCCCAACTGCTTAGTATTCTTATTTTTTAGGCTGTTGATTGTATTATGAATTTATTTATTTGTTGATTTAATGGCTTCATTTAGTTCTGGCCTATCAAACCTATACGGAATTGTACTTATTATTACATTAGTTTTTTGGCTGAGTGGCACAATCTCTTTAATTTTTTCATTTATTTCAGGAAGTTGTTTTAGATTAGGTTCATTTATATTGTTTGAGCCACCCAGTACTATTAGAAAATCGTTTTTTCCAAAATCTTTAGTTTGTTCCTGTGCTGACTCTACGATTGCGTTTATTGCACTTGGTTTACGATTGCACTTGGTTTACGATTGCACTTGGTTTGAAAAAGCTCTGAACTTCATACTTATTTTTTAATCTTTTATTTAGTAGGTCACTACAGTCTCTTCCATGACTGGATGTCAAGAGCAGTACTCTACCTTTCCTATCGTTATTTGCCCTTACTTTAGTTTTGGTTGCTGTTTGCAAAACCTGACTATACGTTTTTGTTTGACCATTTCTATTAATTTTTTCCCCATTTGATTTAGGTTCTACTTTTTTGTATTGATCAGAGGTTCAGATCTTACATTAGCCAAGTTTATTTTTGATTTTAATATTTCGATTTCCTCTGACATAGACCTACATTGACTCGTGAGATTTAGTATTTAGTAGTTAGAGTCAATACTAAATTTTCAATGATGATGATTAACCAGATGCTGCTAACGGTTAGAGAATTTTTGGTTTCTTCTAATCAACATAATTTATACTATCACGGTGGTACAGTGATGACCTTCGAGTTTCAACTGAATTATATTAACTTTATTAATTTCAACGGAGTTAACCTTATTCGTATTTATGCCAATATTTAAATAATGGAGTTCTATATTTGTTGAATGCATTTCTTGTAATAAGAAAGGTACCCTACTATTCTCCAAAAGAATTCACTAAATTTGAAGCAAGCAGCACTGGATGCTTTTCGGAAATGTTATCGACAGTTTTCACTCAGGCAATATACCGTGGCTGATGGCTGTGACGTGTGAGGAAGTGCTGAGTGTCAGGAGAAGAGAAAGTGCAGCTTATCTTAGCAGACGTGTACTTCCGCTTTCTGTTTGTCTTGTCTAAGCCATGCGCCATGCCTTATGCCCTGTACCCTGGGAGATACCGACATTACTTGCCACCAACATACCCTGCACACGCAAATCTGCTCTTAAAATAAACAGGTCAACATATACACCCCACTGAAGTTTATTACACTCTGATGAATAAGAAATGCCTATCTAGGTGGAACACAGCATGTGGAGTACAATATTAAGCTTGTCTATTAAATTCCAAATTTTTAGTAGTAGAAAAGGCTGATGGTAGAATGAGCTTCGTTGATATGTTCGGTTAGGTTAGGACTGAGGATAGTGGGACTCGAAGTTTGAGACTAATCACTGCTCTTTGAGGATCAAAGATCGCATTTTTTTAAACATCCTTTTTCTCAGTTGAATCTAAGTTTTTATTTTATAAGGGCAATAATTATAGGGAATTTGGGTGAACTAACCTTAAAGCTTTGGATAAAGAAGCCCAGAGCCCAGTAAAAATGAGTAAAGAATACATTTTTCGGCTCAGGTCCATTTCAAACGGACAGAAAAAGCGCCTTTGAAACTTGATTGAATTTCTGAGGTGAGGTGTTTTTACACTAACATTGGTTCTCACATACTCCGTAATGACTAACTTGGGATATGTAAATCACTTGTTTCTGCTACGCTTTTTTGCTCCCATACAGAATGGGTCTGAGTCGGTTGCATCTTCGCATTTCATTGCAATTTTGTCTATTTTGTAATTTTTTCATTGTAATTTTTTGTTGCAATAGATAAATGAATATTGTAATTATCTAAGTGCCCTCAATGTTTATAATTTCAATAAAAGAAGAAAAATGTGTAAATTATAAGTTTCTTATTGAACATAGTATGTATTTATCAAACCAAATTAAAATAAATTCTCACTTACAATTAAAAAAGGCAATTTAATTGTTATTTGAATGAATAATGGATGTTATCTTGTCCCATGTGTCAATCGAGTAGAGGACAGAAGGTCAATGACTGGAAACATACATTACTGAAGCATAACACTGTTCATAGTGGAGAGTTTTCGAAGCGAGTTGTGTTTATAATTAATTGTCGGACGCTACTAAGAGTACACTTTAGATTAGTTAGATGATCGGCATCAAGTCGTATGGTGAGCGTGCTGTAAATAGATGGGAGGGATAGTTCGTTACGACGATCACGTTTGATTCGATTTTGAGCAGATTAGGTGCGCCCCAAACTGGGAAGCTCAGGTGTTTGTGAGATGGATTAGTGTGTCGTTTGGTGGCGGGGGAGGAATCTAGTCCTATTGGGGCTGGTCTGTTCGTTTCGGTGGTGCTTGAAATATTAACGCGGCCGCTTTTTGCCGGCGGCGGCTAGTGGGCTGCGAGCGGCGCCTGTCACTCTGGAGGCGACCCTGGAGCGGGGGCGGCCACTATATTACAATCACTGCTCGCCGCCTCTCGCGCCAATATATATGTCGTCGTCGTTGTTGATCACGGCTTGTGACAAGGATCGGGCTGGAGGCGTTGCACCGCACAGCAGCGCGCAATATTACTTTCCGGCCCATAAACTGTTGTTCGACTGACGACTGACCGACGCTCGTCTATTGATCACATTCACGTTAGCTCTATCCATAC
This sequence comes from Conomelus anceps, assembly GCA_948455865.1. Taxonomy (NCBI): domain Eukaryota; kingdom Metazoa; phylum Arthropoda; class Insecta; order Hemiptera; family Delphacidae; genus Conomelus; species Conomelus anceps. Next base: position 67,580,399 of record OX418217.1, on the reverse strand, counting down.
CAAAGCTCATACTTTTCTAACGACTGCTCTCTTGAATCCTTTTCCGCTCTACTGCGAATAACTAATTCTAGTTGCTCGATAGCTAAAAATGGATTTGCATGTTCTAATAACCTATTTCGAATTATGCAAACATTTTGCTTTCTTTGGGAAATTGGATGTGTGAGCTTCTACTTTACTTTTTTACCTTTCTACTTCTCAGTGGCATTTTCTCGTTTAAAATCTAGGCAAACAATCTGGACTCCGCTTATTGAGTTCCGCTAAACCTAAGACTAAGCTAGTCTTACATTTGCTATTCTATATTTCCAAACAATCTAACCTTTAATATATTTTCTAGAATTATCCTTTTTTTTTAATTTTCAAAATTCATTTTATTGCCATCGACCATAATAAAAAAAATAATAAAAAATAAAGAAATAGTAAACAATAAAACCAAAATATTGAAACCTCCAAAATAAAAGAAATATTAAAACAACAGCAAAGTCAGTAAATGTTCTCGTAGGACCTGTTTGTAACGGTGACCGATTAGATTGGCCAGCAAAAAAGACACTGTTCTCTGCTGAAAATCACTTCCCGGTGGTTCGGAACCCACCTAAAACTGGAGGTCCAACTCATAAATCACCATCATCCAACTCATTACCCACGCACAGGTCTCAGACCTATGTGGGCTTCATCCTAAAAAAAAAATTCCTCTCTAAAAAGTGTTCGAGTAATCGTGATGCAATAGTGTACCTACATTGTGGGGATTATTTTAGGATACGTTTATGATTAACTTACTCAAGACTCTAGATCTAGAACATGGCGAAAATTCCAGCAAAGCTCTAGATGAGCGTGTGTGAGTAAACTTTCTCTTTAAGAAGTTTTTCTTCTTTTTAAAGCTTGCTCACAAAAGAAAGTTTATGAGAACACTTATCCAAACACTTTCATAAATGTAAAATAAATTTCTCGTTTTGAAAAATGAAGCGCCCAGATAAGAAACTTTTAGTTTGTAGAGGAAATTGAGCGATGAAAGTTGAATAGAGTGACTTTTGGGAGAAAAGCAGGCCAACATTGTGTTCATTCTTCGCTTGACATCACCTGTGTCTGCTGCGGAGACGGGTGTCATCGCCCATCATTACTCATAATAATGCGACGCCACTTTATGTCCAATAACGTAACGGCCTACGCACAACGTATTGTGCGTTACGCACCCACACAGCTTGCCAGAATTTCAAACAGCTATTGAAAGCTTTTCAGGAGAAGCACATTACAGAATCCTCTCCTTGCTCGAGTACAAATTCGCAGAATTGTTTGTATATCTGTACGCCAATTAAATATGGATTAAAGAATAATGAGCGTGAATCTTTGAAATGCTGCAATTTGGTCGAAACATAAGATTCAATGCAAACTAATTAATTAATCTATTAGCATGTTAAATGAATAGGTGATACATTTTCTCATGTTCAATTTAGAAGCATTTATACCCCATTTATCTTTGAACTTACAGATTAGATTTTTATGTGTTTCATTATTGAACTAACGAAGAGAGATCTTCCTTTCAAGTCGTTTTTCATTGGTCTGACTGTTTGTAACGCATTATCGGCCAAACGCGTGGAAAAAATTTTATGAAATTTCGCATGGATCTTACTTTAAGGAATGCCTAATGAAGAATGTGTAAGGATTTTCAAAATTTGGTCGCATTTAAAGGATATTTAAAAGGAACAAAGTAAAGGCCATGAAACATGCGATTTTTAAAATGAGAATTATCAGGTTTTGAAGTGTTGTGTAGGCTTTTATGCAAATTTCTTCATTTTAGGTGCCATGAGTATAGGCGCTTTAGCAAATGAAGAATAATATATTCTCATTAATAAAAAATACTTGGAATCAAAGACATTCAAGATTATTCTATGATTGAATCATAGCAATTCAAAACAAACAAAAACTGAAATACTGTAACTTATATCCAATATACTAGTATATTATAAATAATAGGTGAAAATGTGTATGATTGACATCTTGAAAAATGATTTTATAGAATTTAAAAGCAGTTTATTTTAAGCAATCTTCTTTTAATAGCTTTTATGTTGGAATACAACCACATGTTATGCATTCTATGCATGTTGGATCCAATCAAATTCTGAAATATTGTTACGGGTTCTATGAGCTAAAATAAGGCTGGCAACACTAAAGTTCACACTTGACCTTTATTTTCACAAATTAGTCTATTTACTCACCAATATTTGTAAGTTCAATTAATAAATAAAAACAGATCATCAAATGACAAGCTAATACCTATTTTCAGTAATTATTTACAAGAATTAATGAATAAGTAATTACAGGCTGATCAATAACAATGAATACAGATAGTATCTGTATTCATTGTCAATAATAAGAGAAACAAGAATCCAATAAACTGTACAAATGAATAATTAATTACAGGTTGATCAATAATAAGAGAAACATGAGTCCAATAAACTGTACAAATGAATAATTAATTACAGGCTGATCAATAATAAGAGAAACAAGAGTCCAATAAACTGTACAATAATGCAGAAAGAAATTATAAAAAGGGCAACTAATCACTTACAAAAAACACAGTCCAATTCGTTATTTGACAGTCCCAAATAATATCACTTAACACAACGTCTTTAAACTATTATTAAGCTGCATACACTTGTCTCTGCACTTGACACTGTCTAAAGACTGAATAAAGCACTGTTTACTCCACTGGCACGAGATCTGTAATACAATCTGTCACACAGGTTTGTAAAACTAAACTCACTGGTTCACGTGGACTCCTTTATATAGCTGTTGTAGTTGTATAATTCCAAGAATTGGAGGTCACTAGACGCATCGAGAATCTTCAAGACTGCTTGGAATTTAGACCTCGATTGTTCAGGAAGAATGTAGAAATCTCGAGAAATTTAATTGAGTGAGAGAGTTGCAGACTTGAAGAATAAGAGTGACAAAGACATCTAACGAGAGAACGAGGAGAATAAGATTGCAGTTGCGTCTGCCCATGAAAACAATGGAATGATATAAATAGAACAAGTGCGTGACCAACTGCCTGTTTGCTTTCGTAACAATATTATTTAGTACCTAGTGTGTTATACTGTATTAAATATTATTCAGTGAATGTAGCTTCTGTACTCATAGGATCAAGCGAACATGTTTGGCGAACAGTGTTTGCTGGAATTATCTGATGTCGCCGAACATTGCTTGGTGTTGGTTTGGTGTGGACGCCTTCTCGAACATTATGATCGGTGTGGTGGGAGTAGTGGTGGGAACCTGTTGTTTGTCGTAACTGTTCATGATTGAACTCTCAATTGGTTGGTGGAGACTCTGCGAGAAGCGAGTAGGTCGTTACTGACCGACCGTGCTACAGCAACTCAGCACACCAAGCCGAATTATATAAATAAATTAATTTCCAGAATCACCCCCATACTATGGAATTTCAAAGACAATAAATAATATTGCAACACAAAATTATAATATTGTTATGGGTTCTATGTCTAAAATAACGCTGGCAACACATAAATTTATCACTCGCACTTTATTTACACAAATAATCACAAAACTCACTGATAAGTAATGTCTTACAGAAAAATAAGCAATTAAAAACAGATAAATCAATATTGTTCAACTAATAAACAGATTCCAATAAACTGTACAAAAATCAATCACTAAATATTAAAAGGCCAATCTAATATTAAATAATAACTTTTTATAAACTGTCCAATAATATTCAAAAAGAAACGTCTAAAAGAACAATTAAACACTGGAACAAAGAAAGTAGCACTGGTACGAATTAAATAGGAAAAATAATTATCTCTATAGTCACTGAGAAAGAATTATCACTATATAGGTACAATATACAGAACTGTCACTACTTGTTAATCATGACTAATTTCAAACAAGACTGAACTAATTTACAAAAGTCTCCCTCTATTTATATAATTTTCCATAATTGAGATAACTCTCGATTTTTCTATCAACTTCTACCGAATTCTAAAATAAACAATGAAAGACCTTCACACCTTCCACAATATTCGATAAGACTCCATTAATTTCTAATCAAACAACTAGAACATTCTACGAAGGTCCAAGTAAACACCATAAAAGTGTCAAAAGCAGAATAATTAATTGCTTAGAAGTAAACATTTACATAGCAGATAACACCGAGAACCACTGTCCCTTCGTTCTCTGTATTCTCACTACAATATGAAGTTTACAAACAATTATTCAATTAAATTTCATCAAAACAGTTCACCAGCAAATACAGAAAATACAATATATCTCCAATTTTGGCCAAATTTGGTACTCGCTGGCAGAGTAGCTAAAACCAAAATACAATATTATTGTGGCCAAAGCCGACATTTAATCACGCAGGCTGCCAGCATAACACTTCAGATGAGATATTTTATTTTGTCCATCTTAGGCCAGTGTTGATACAATATTTTGTCCATCAACGTTACAGAATTAACGTGAATTTCGTCCGTGAAACACTTAGAAAAGTAACAAGTTTAATATTGTAATATTGAAATTCCATAGTATGGGGGTGATTCTGGAAATTTATTTATTTATATAATATTGCTATTTATTTAATAGCAGGAAGATGGATACGTGGATTTTGTCCAGCAACGTTACAGAATTAATTTTTTAAAAGAACTTTTATTTCACCACACCTTTCCAGAAGAAATATTATTGCTCTATTATTAATATTGTATTTTCTGTGAACTGTTTTGATAAAATTTTATTGAATAATTGTTGGTAAACTTCATATTATAATTTTGTGTTGCAATATTATTTATTGTCTTTGAAATTCCATAGTATGGGGGTGATTCTGGAAATTAATTAATTTATATAATTCGACTTTGTGTGCTGAGCTGCTGTAGCACGGTCGGTCAGTAACGCCCTACTCGCTCAGCGAGTAACTATCCCAATGTAATCAACCCTTAATCGAAATCTAATCTTAATCTAGGTTAGGTCTATTCCTAGATTTTGGTTAGGTCAGTATTATTCGAAAAAAACGCGAGGGCAAAACAACAGTGCTAAAAGCAATTTTAGAAAATAGAGAAATATTGTTTGGGGCCTTCTCTGATACGTTAACCAAAAAAAAAGAAGACAGAGATTATTTGATTATTTGACAATAACATGTGTCATAACATGAAATATTCAATTTTCAAATTCCATCTATCTATATAAATAAAATTAGAGTTTTGTCTGTACATTTATCAGAATTATATATTTTTTGGTTATTTTTACGTTTTATACATCAAATAAGCCGAAAATAGTCTAATCTAACTTTCTGTCTGTCTGTCTGTCTGTCTGTCTGTCACGGCCCCAAAGGCATTTTACGCGGCCTTCTCCTCAAAAACGAGAGCATCGATCGGGATTTTAGTTATTGAACATTATTGAACAGTTTATTGACAATGTCTTTAGCTATAAAAAACTAAATTAACTTTTTTTTTAACAGAGTAATAAACGATTAAAAACCAAGTGTTTTGCGATTTTGGATACATTCTACGCGGCCTTCTCCTGAAAAACGAGAGCATCGATTGGGATTTAAGTTATTTATCAGTATTGAAAACCTTTTTGACAATGTCTTTAGCTATAAAAAACTAAATTAACTTTTTTTTTTAACAGAATAATAAACGTTTAAAAACCAAGTATTGTGCGATTTTGGATACATTTCTTCCAAGTTTTATTACCACATAAGAATAAGAACAAATCACGTAATTTATCATGATATATCAATCAGCTGTTCTCAAATATAAATGGTGGGCCCTTCGCGGCGTTATTTACGCTTTCTGCAGACTTGTGTAGTCGGAGCATTGCAGTCTTTTAGGAAACATATGTCTGGTGAATCAAAGCTCATCTTATGTTTTATCAATTATTTCTTTGTTGAAAAAAAAAACAAAATTTTCTAATTTGAATTTATCAAAACAAAAATTAACATTTTAGGAAGGTGCGGTTTGTGCTAGGCTCTTGGGAATTCGCCAGGTAGCACTATTATTACCACATAAGAATAAATCACGTAATTCATCATGATATATTAATCAGCTGTTCTCAAAAAATATTCTCTCCGATACCTGTCACTGAATTGCTGACGTTCTAAGTTGTTTACTAAGGGCCCGTTCACACGATACAGTTTTTGTGCGGTACAGTAAATTTGCTGTATCAGTTATTTTGCAGTGCTTTCGTTTGCATGTACATTTCATATTGTATGTTCACACAATACTGTTTCGACTGGATCCAGTAAAAAAGCTGTTCTAGCCGATTTCTACATTCGGTTTTGTCTTCGAAAACTGCATCACTAAAATCAGCTGTACCGCAAAATAACTATCCGTATTTGGTGGCACATGTATTGTACCGGTAATGGATATGTTCAAACGATACGCTTATTACGCTGGAAGCAGTCTTCAGATCGTCAGCATTGATTTTCTTTATTGATATTCTTCAGCATTGATCTTCTTATTAGTGAATTCCAGTGTCCAGAAGTGGAAGATATTAATTGTGAAAATTTAATTTCTCTAATATATGAGAGACTAGCCTTGTGGGACAAGACTTAAGATTAATATAAAAATAATGAGAGAAAAATGTGTAGAATATTGAAACCAGAATTTGCTTACTTTGATCAAAATTTAAGAGAAACCTTCAGTAAGAAACTTATTTAAAAAAATCTTACACAAATAAAACAAAGATCCTGGACTGGAATAAATAAAACTGAACTGGAAGCGCAATGGTGGGAGTTGCTGGTCTCCTATCGGGCGCCTCCCCAGGTGGCGGATTGGGGGATGCCTCCTAAGTAGGGCAGACTGGGAGTTCTGGCGCAGTTTAACGGCGGTTAACTAACCACGGTTAAATTTTAACGGCGGTTAAATTTCAATGGGGTTAAACCTTACTTAATTTAACATAGGAAAACCTAATTTAACGGCTCAGTTGAATTTTAACGTCGGTTAAATTTTAACCGTGATTAAATTTTAACGGTGGTTAACTAACGATGGTTAAATTTTAAAGGTGATTAACTAACGAGGGTTAAATAAACAGATTCTAAAAATTTTCATTTGAAATTAAATATACAAATTTATGCAGCCCACCAAGGCATTCCAATTGCATGTATCAAACACTCCGATAAATAAAATAAAAAAAAATAAAAAAAAAATAAAAAAAAATAAATAAAAAAAAAAAATAATTATTAATATTATCATGTAGTAGGGGAGGGTGGGAGTTCCGTCACAGTTTTTCTTGAACCTGAAATTTAAGGTTAACCTAAGTCAACCCATCCAAACCTAACCTAACCTGAAATAGGTAAGTCAAAGTCAAATCAACGCAGTCTATCCGATCCCCAAAATTCCCATTTTCACGGGAGCTAAAATTCACGAAAAAATTTGAACTTTTCAACCCCTGAAGGGAATTTCAATTTGAAGACGCCATCTTGTTCAGCCTTCCAAGGCATCCCAAATTCATATATCAAATACAATTTTCCAATCACGATTAATTGAGGAAAAAATAATAATAAAATTTAACCTTAAATTTAAGGTTAAGCCAACTATCCAAACCTTTAACCTGAAATTTAAGGTTAACCTTAACCAATCCATCCAAACCTAACCTAACCTGAAATAGGTATAGTTGTATAGTCAAAGTCAAATCAACGCAATCTATCCGATCCCCAAAATTCCCATTTTCACGGGAGCTAAAAATCACAAAAAAATTTGAACCAAATCTGCTATATTAACCCGTGAAGGGAATTTTAATTTGAAGACGCCATCTTGTTTAGCCTTCCAAGGCACCTCAAATTCATATATCAAGTACAATTTTCCCATCACAATTAATTGGGGAAAAATAATAATAAAAGTTTTACCTTAAATTTTAAGGTTAACCTAAACCTAACCTGAAATAGGTATAGTTGTATAGTCAAACCAACGCAATCTATCCAATCTCGAAAATTCCCATTTTCACAGGAGCTAAAATTCATGAAAAAATTTAACGGCGGTTAAATTTTAACGGTGGTTTTAACACTGGTTTTAACGCTGGTTTTAACGGTGGTTTCAACGGTGGTTTTAATGGTGGTTATAGCGGAGATTAGTCACCAACTGATTAGCAATCTCATACTATCACTTACCCAGTGGTTTGGAACCCACCTAAAATAAAGTTTATTAGATGGTTCTTGTTCAAATTTCCAAGGCAATTCAATTTCATGTATTAAACACTCTCATGTATCAATTGACATTCCATTTTTCCCTTTTCTCTTATTTTTCCCTTTTAAATTAAATAAGTTGGTAACTGATGAGATGGTAAATCTATTAATTTGAATGATAACCAATGAGATGGGAAATGGGGTATCATATTATTGATGGCTGACAAGATAGCTGATATTTCAATCAAATTGGGAAGGTTGAAAATAGAGTATAATGTGAAGGCTTATGGATCATCCTACACTCCTCACCTAATATCTGTGGGGATCTATTATGTCTGGGTGGAAGGAATGACAATGTTAAGGTATATAGCTAATCTTTTAATTGAATTGATTATTAGACCTATTGGAGAGTATCAATATAATATGAAGGCTTGTGAATCCACCTTTTCCACCTCCCACTTCATGTCTGTGAAGACCTCTGATAAACAGTAAGCTGGATAATAATGTTATTATTGCTAACTGATGAGATTGTAAATCTATTAATTTGAATGATAACCAATGAGAAGGGAAATGGGGTATCATATTATTGGTGGCTGATAAGATAGTTGATATTTCAATCAAATTGGCAAGATAGGAAATAGAGTATAATGTGAAAGCTTATGAATAAACCTCCTAATCTACACCTCACCTAATGTCTGTGAAAATCTATCAGCTCTGGGTGGGAGGAATGATGATGTTAGGGTATGCATCAATATTATATTATTTGTGGTTGATAAGATGGCTAATATTTTAATTTCAATGATGATTTTACAAGATGGGAAATATATCAATATCATTTAGACAAAAGGGCTAATCGAACCGATGATTGATGTATTAATTAAATTTGTGTTTGAGGAGATATACTAAAATTCAGGTATAGGTTTAATTAAGATGCAAATCTGCACAAACCGTATCTTATTCAGTTCACAAAGTCGGTTCAAATCAAAGCCAGCACTATATAAAGGCTTGCAAACCACATTTTTTATCCAGTCTTCACCGACAACCTGAACAGTAGACACCTCTCTTAATCAGATACAGGTGGGTGGGAAGATAATGCTAAAGTATTACTATATCAATATTAAATCATAGGTAACTGATAAGATGGGTAATATAAGTTGGTGATTGAGGTTGATCTATTAATTTGAATGGTAACCAATGAGATGAGAATGATCTGCACAAGTGGATATAGTTTATGGATAATTTAAGGTTAACCTAACCCAACCCACCCAAACCTAACCTAACCTGAAATAGGTAAGTCAAAGTCAAATCAATGCAATCTATCCGATCTCGAAAATTCCCATTTTCAGGGGAGCTAAAAATCACGATACATTTCCCTGTATATCATAATTCAACCTGCAAATCAAATTTAATCTATCATGACATAGGTAAGTTCAAGGTAAGTTCATAGGTAATATCAATATTAAATCATTGGTAACTGATAAGATGGGTAATATAAGTTGGTGATTGAGGTTGATCTATTAATTTGAATGGTAACCAATGAGATGAGAATGATATGCACAAGTGGATATAGTTTATGGAGGTACATTTCATAATTCAAATGAATCTTTATATATAACGTTTGTATTATATACAATTTGCTGAATGAATTTGTTTTGATTGGATATATATCAATATTTGTAGCTGACAGGATAGGTAATCTTTCAATTGAATTGGTAATTAGCAAGATATGAAATAGAGTATATTTATATCAATATGAATACTATATAATGTAAAGGCTTGTAAATCAACCGCTTTTCCACTTCCCAATTTATGTCTGAAAAAGTGAGCATCTATCAGATTTGGGTGGATGGTGTTAGGATATATAACAATATTATTATTATTGATGACTAACAGGATTGTAAATCTATTAATTTTCAATGATAACCATGGGAAGAAGAGTTTATTTCAATGCAATATTATTGATAACTAACAAGAAGGTTAATTGATGTCTGATGAGAGAGTGAATCTTTAACAAGAATGGTTACCAAGAAGATATAGTAAATTATACTAGATGTGAGGGTATACATGCATTATTGGTGACCGATAAGATGGTTAATTACACTGCTAACAGGGGATATAGCAAATAGTGATATACCAAATGTTAAGGTGAATAATATATTTTATTATTGATCACCAATAAGATGGCTAAACCATTCATTGAATTGGTGAGATGATTAACTACACTGGTGGCTGAGGAGATGGTGGGATATTTATTTGAACTTGGGTCAGTTCTACTTATCAAGGTAGTTCAAATTCATACATCATACACTAATTTCTACAGTTCAAATATTCAATACACCTACACTGTGAGGCTCTCCACACTCCACCCATTCTATTAATTTCATTGATAACTGATGAGATAGTAAATCTATCAATTGGATTGGTGAGTGAGGATATAGTAAATAGGGATATATATAATGTTGGAGTATATAATATTATTGGTGAGTGACAATATAACTAATCTATCAATTACATTGGTGTGTATGCAGATGAGGAAGAGGTTATAATATATACATTGATATTATATTTTATTGGTGACTGATCTATGATTGAAATGGTGGCTGATGAGATGACTAATCTATTTATTATTTCACTGTTTCATGAGAAGGGTGGTACTGTATTGATGGAATTGGTTGATCAAATTTGTAACTAATAAGATGGATTGATTTAAATGCTGATGAATATATAGTAAATGGGTATATTATATTAATGGTGAGTGAAAAGACAGCTAATATTTTAATTGAATTGGAAACTAATAAGATAAGCAAACTATAATTGAGATGGGGACTGAAACACATAAAAAGATGTTTATTTTATTGGTTTCTGATTCAGTTAAAATGGTGGCTAACTAGTTTATCATTGATCTCCAAAAAGATGGAAAATAGTGGATGATCTCACATGCTACCTAATGAAATTCTGAATGAATTTATTAAATTGGCTGCACAAGAGGTGGTGGATGTACCAATTGAGTTGGTAACTCATTATATGGTTAATTTACTAATTAGGCTACATCAGCAGCTGAAAATGACAAACCTTTTGAATTTAAAGATGGTGGGGTACTTATTTCAGTCCAACTTTTCAAAACATGCGTCCCTGTAATTTCTACATGCTTCTCAATTTATTAATCACATTGATGACTAATGTGTAGAAGGTTAATCTATTAATTCAACTGACAATGTGGTTTGTTGAGGAGATGGGAAATATAGGGTATATATACTACAAGTTGACAATGTAGAATTGGTTGCTGGGAAAATTCTTAAGTACATTAATGACTGAGGAGATGGCAAATAGGTTTATAGCAAATGTTACAGTGTCCATATTGTATTACTGATGACTAATGTATTAATTACATTGAAGACTGAGGGAATGATATACTAAATTTTAGGATATATATATGATATTATTAGCAAGACAGTAGGATGTTTACAGCTTAAATTCCCAATACACCTATAATGCACACCTCTATCATTTCCACATGTTTTCTATTTATTTATGGAATTAGTTGTTGATGATATATTAGTTACATTGATTACTGATGATATGGTTGAATATGTATAAATGCTGAATGCTAGGGTATATCATTTGTGACTAATATTCTCATTAAATTGGCAACTGATGACTAATCTATTAATTACTTTTGTGACTGATGAGATGTCATCATCTATCCATGAAAGCAATGAAGAACCAAATTTAAAATTCCATTTTCCTCAATTTATTAACTCAATATCAATAAAAGATGGTACCGTTTGAAGCTCAAATGAAGCCTCCATATTGTATTACTGATGACTAGTGTATTAATTACATTGAAGACTGAGGGAATGATATTCTAAATTTTAAGATATATATAATATTATTGGTCACTAGCAAGACAGCAGGATGTTTACAGCTTAAATTCCCAATACACCTCTATCATTTCCACATGTTTTCTAATTTATTAATGGAATTAGTAGTTGATGATATATTAGTTACATTGATTACTGATGATATGGTTGAATATGTATAAATGCTGAATGCTAGGGTATATCATTTGTGACTAATATTTTCATTAAATTGGCAACTGATGACTAATCTATTAATTACTTTTTGTGACTGATGAGATGTCATCATCTATCCATGAAAGCAAAGAAAACCCAAATTTAAGATTCCATTTTCCCCAATTTATTAACTTAATATCAATAAAAAATTACTGTTTGAAACTCAAATGAAGCCTCCAACAATATTTGATTTTTTCATATAATTTACATTAAAACGAATGGAGGTGTGAATCTCTTGAACAGAGACTTTTCATCTACTGAACTCAACCTTAACCTCCCCTTGGGTCTGGGGGGTACCCCCAGACCCCTCCCCCTACAACCTCCAATCAAGTATATATCAGAGACACAATAGAGATCCAAAATTGGGTATGAAGTTGAGGTACACAACTCACTCAGTCTTGTCCATTGAAGACCTTCCTGGACCCCCTTCCCCCTTTCCTCAAGTATATATCAATATTTATCCTAAATCAGGTGTAAAGTTGACATAGTTGAATACTTTTATTGTTTGAAAAGACCAATGATTTTGATTAATACATTCACATCTACATTTACACAGGTTTAGGTTTCTACACCTACATACATTATTCTAGGTATAGGTACCTACACCTACACACCTACATAGGTACCTACACCTACACACCTACGCAGGTACCTACACCTACACACCTACGCAGGTACCTACACCTACACACCTACACACCTACATAGGTACCTACACCTACACATTAATCTAGGTATAGGTACCTACACCTACACACCTACGCAGGTACCTACACCTACACACCTACGCAGGTACCTACACCTACACACCTACACAGGTTTAGGTTTCTACACCCACATACATTAAACTAGGTTTAGGTACCTACATATACATTTAGATGGGCTCAGGCATGAGCCTCATGCCTGAACCCATCAAAATGTAGATGTAGGTACCTAAACCTAGTTTAATGTATGTGGGTGTAGAAACCTAAACCTGTGTAGGTGTGTAGGTGTAGGTACCTGCGTAGGTGTGTAGGTGTAGGTACCTGCGTAGGTGTGTAGGTGTAGGTACCTATACCTAGATTAATGTGTAGGTGTAGGTACCTATGTAGGTGTGTAGGTGTGTAGGTGTAGGTACCTGCGTAGGTGTGTAGGTGTAGGTACCTGCGTAGGTGTGTAGGTGTAGGTACCTATGTAGGTGTGTAGGTGTAGGTACCTATACCTAGAATAATGTATGTAGGTGTAGAAACCTAAACCTGTGTAAATGTAGATGTGAATGTATTAATCAAAATCATTGGTCTTTTCAAACAATAAAAGTATTCAACTATGTCAACTTTACACCTGATTTAGGATAAATATTGATATATACTTGAGGAAAGGGGGAAGGGGGTCCAGGAAGGTCTTCAATGGACAAGACTGAGTGAGTTGTGTACCTCAACTTCATACCCAATTTTGGATCTCTATTGTGTCTCTGATATATACTTGATTGGAGGTTGTAGGGGGAGGGGTCTGGGGGTACCCCCCAGACCCAAGGGGAGGTTAAGGTTGAGTTCAGTAGATGAAAAGTCTCTGTTCAAGAGATTCACACCTCCATTCGTTTTAATGTAAATTATATGAAAAAATCAAATATTGTTGGAGGCTTCATTTGAGTTTCAAACAGTAATTTTTTATTGATATTAAGTTAATAAATTGGGGAAAATGGAATCTTAAATTTGGGTTTTCTTTGCTTTCATGGATAGATGATGACATCTCATCAGTCACAAAAAGTAATTAATAGATTAGTCATCAGTTGCCAATTTAATGAAAATATTAGTCACAAATGATATACCCTAGCATTCAGCATTTATACATATTCAACCATATCATCAGTAATCAATGTAACTAATATATCATCAACTACTAATTCCATTAATAAATTAGAAAACATGTGGAAATGATAGAGGTGTATTGGGAATTTAAGCTGTAAACATCCTGCTGTCTTGCTAGTGACCAATAATATTATATATATCTTAAAATTTAGAATATCATTCCCTCAGTCTTCAATGTAATTAATACACTAGTCATCAGTAATACAATATGGAGGCTTCATTTGAGCTTCAAACGGTACCATCTTTTATTGATATTGAGTTAATAAATTGAGGAAAATGGAATTTTAAATTTGGTTCTTCATTGCTTTCATGGATAGATGATGACATCTCATCAGTCACAAAAGTAATTAATAGATTAGTCATCAGTTGCCAATTTAATGAGAATATTAGTCACAAATGATATACCCTAGCATTCAGCATTTATACATATTCAACCATATCATCAGTAATCAATGTAACTAATATATCATCAACAACTAATTCCATAAATAAATAGAAAACATGTGGAAATGATAGAGGTGTGCATTATAGGTGTATTGGGAATTTAAGCTGTAAACATCCTACTGTCTTGCTAATAATATCATATATATATCCTAAAATTTAGTATATCATTCCCTCAGTCTTCAATGTAATTAATACATTAGTCATCAGTAATACAATATGGACACTGTAACATTTGCTATAAACCTATTTGCCATCTCCTCAGTCATTAATGTACTTAAGAATTTTCCCAGCAACCAATTCTACATTGTCAACTTGTAGTATATATACCCTATATTTCCCATCTCCTCAACAAACCACATTGTCAGTTGAATTAATAGATTAACCTTCTACACATTAGTCATCAATGTGATTAATAAATTGAGAAGCATGTAGAAATTACAGGGACGCATGTTTTGAAAAGTTGGACTGAAATAAGTACCCCACCATCTTTAAATTCAAAAGGTTTGTCATTTTCAGCTGCTGATGTAGCCTAATTAGTAAATTAACCATATAATGAGTTACCAACTCAATTGGTACATCCACCACCTCTTGTGCAGCCAATTTAATAAATTCATTCAGAATTTCATTAGGTAGCATGTGAGATCATCCACTATTTTCCATCTTTTTGGAGATCAATGATAAACTAGTTAGCCACCATTTTAACTGAATCAGAAACCAATAAAATAAACATCTTTTTATGTGTTTCAGTCCCCATCTCAATTATAGTTTGCTTATCTTATTAGTTTCCAATTCAATTAAAATATTAGCTGTCTTTTCACTCACCATTAATATAATATACCCATTTACTATATATTCATCAGCATTTAAATCAATCCATCTTATTAGTTACAAATTTGATCAACCAATTCCATCAATACAGTACCACCCTTCTCATGAAACAGTGAAATAATAAATAGATTAGTCATCTCATCAGCCACCATTTCAATCATAGATCAGTCACCAATAAAATATAATATCAATGTATATATTATAACCTCTTCCTCATCTGCATACACACCAATGTAATTGATAGATTAGTTATATTGTCACTCACCAATAATATTATATACTCCAACATTATATATATCCCTATTTACTATATCCTCACTCACCAATCCAATTGATAGATTTACTATCTCATCAGTTATCAATGAAATTAATAGAATGGGTGGAGTGTGGAGAGCCTCACAGTGTAGGTGTATTGAATATTTGAACTGTAGAAATTAGTGTATGATGTATGAATTTGAACTACCTTGATAAGTAGAACTGACCCAAGTTCAAATAAATATCCCACCATCTCCTCAGCCACCAGTGTAGTTAATCATCTCACCAATTCAATGAATGGTTTAGCCATCTTATTGGTGATCAATAATAAAATATATTATTCACCTTAACATTTGGTATATCACTATTTGCTATATCCCCTGTTAGCAGTGTAATTAACCATCTTATCGGTCACCAATAATGCATGTATACCCTCACATCTAGTATAATTTACTATATCTTCTTGGTAACCATTCTTGTTAAAGATTCACTCTCTCATCAGACATCAATTAACCTTCTTGTTAGTTATCAATAATATTGCATTGAAATAAACTCTTCTTCCCATGGTTATCATTGAAAATTAATAGATTTACAATCCTGTTAGTCATCAATAATAATAATATTGTTATATATCCTAACACCATCCACCCAAATCTGATAGATGCTCACTTTTTCAGACATAAATTGGGAAGTGGAAAAGCGGTTGATTTACAAGCCTTTACATTATATAGTATTCATATTGATATAAATATACTCTATTTCATATCTTGCTAATTACCAATTCAATTGAAAGATTACCTATCCTGTCAGCTACAAATATTGATATATATCCAATCAAAACAAATTCATTCAGCAAATTGTATATAATACAAACGTTATATATAAAGATTCATTTGAATTATGAAATGTACCTCCATAAACTATATCCACTTGTGCATATCATTCTCATCTCATTGGTTACCATTCAAATTAATAGATCAACCTCAATCACCAACTTATATTACCCATCTTATCAGTTACCAATGATTTAATATTGATATTACCTATGAACTTACCTTGAACTTACCTATGTCATGATAGATTAAATTTGATTTGCAGGTTGAATTATGATATACAGGGAAATGTATCGTGATTTTTAGCTCCCCTGAAAATGGGAATTTTCGAGATCGGATAGATTGCATTGATTTGACTTTGACTTACCTATTTCAGGTTAGGTTAGGTTTGGGTGGGTTGGGTTAGGTTAACCTTAAATTATCCATAAACTATATCCACTTGTGCAGATCATTCTCATCTCATTGGTTACCATTCAAATTAATAGATCAACCTCAATCACCAACTTATATTACCCATCTTATCAGTTACCTATGATTTAATATTGATATAGTAATACTTTAGCATTATCTTCCCACCCACCTGTATCTGATTAAGAGAGGTGTCTACTGTTCAGGTTGTTGGTGAAGACTGGATAAAAAATGTGGTTTGCAAGCCTTTATATAGTGCTGGCTTTGATTTGAACCGACTTTGTGAACTGAATAAGATACGGTTTGTGCAGATTTGCATCTTAATTAAACCTATACCTGAATTTTAGTATATCTCCTCAAACACAAATTTAATTAATACATCAATCATCGGTTCGATTAGCCCTTTTGTCTAAATGATATTGATATATTTCCCATCTTGTAAAATCATCATTGAAATTAAAATATTAGCCATCTTATCAACCACAAATAATATAATATTGATGCATACCCTAACATCATCATTCCTCCCACCCAGAGCTGATAGATTTTCACAGACATTAGGTGAGGTGTAGATTAGGAGGTTTATTCATAAGCTTTCACATTATACTCTATTTCCTATCTTGCCAATTTGATTGAAATATCAACTATCTTATCAGCCACCAATAATATGATACCCCATTTCCCTTCTCATTGGTTATCATTCAAATTAATAGATTTACAATCTCATCAGTTAGCAATAATAACATTATTATCCAGCTTACTGTTTATCAGAGGTCTTCACAGACATGAAGTGGGAGGTGGAAAAGGTGGATTCACAAGCCTTCATATTATATTGATACTCTCCAATAGGTCTAATAATCAATTCAATTAAAAGATTAGCTATATACCTTAACATTGTCATTCCTTCCACCCAGACATAATAGATCCCCACAGATATTAGGTGAGGAGTGTAGGATGATCCATAAGCCTTCACATTATACTCTATTTTCAACCTTCCCAATTTGATTGAAATATCAGCTATCTTGTCAGCCATCAATAATATGATACCCCATTTCCCATCTCATTGGTTATCATTCAAATTAATAGATTTACCATCTCATCAGTTACCAACTTATTTAATTTAAAAGGGAAAAATAAGAGAAAAGGGAAAAATGGAATGTCAATTGATACATGAGAGTGTTTAATACATGAAATTGAATTGCCTTGGAAATTTGAACAAGAACCATCTAATAAACTTTATTTTAGGTGGGTTCCAAACCACTGGGTAAGTGATAGTATGAGATTGCTAATCAGTTGGTGACTAATCTCCGCTATAACCACCATTAAAACCACCGTTGAAACCACCGTTAAAACCAGCGTTAAAACCAGTGTTAAAACCACCGTTAAAATTTAACCGCCGTTAAATTTTTTCATGAATTTTAGCTCCTGTGAAAATGGGAATTTTCGAGATTGGATAGATTGCGTTGGTTTGACTATACAACTATACCTATTTCAGGTTAGGTTTAGGTTAACCTTAAAATTTAAGGTAAAACTTTTATTATTATTTTTCCCCAATTAATTGTGATGGGAAAATTGTACTTGATATATGAATTTGAGGTGCCTTGGAAGGCTAAACAAGATGGCGTCTTCAAATTAAAATTCCCTTCACGGGTTAATATAGCAGATTTGGTTCAAATTTTTTTGTGATTTTTAGCTCCCGTGAAAATGGGAATTTTGGGGATTGGATAGATTGCGTTGATTTGACTTTGACTATACAACTATACCTATTTCAGGTTAGGTTAGGTTTGGATGGATTGGTTAAGGTTAACCTTAAATTTCAGGTTAAAGGTTTGGATAGTTGGCTTAACCTTAAATTTAAGGTTAAATTTTATTATTATTTTTTCCTCAATTAATCGTGATTGGAAAATTGTATTTGATATATGAATTTGGGATGCCTTGGAAGGCTGAACAAGATGGCGTCTTCAAATTGAAATTCCCTTCAGGGGTTGAAAAGTTCAAATTTTTTCGTGAATTTTAGCTCCCGTGAAAATGGGAATTTTGGGGATCGGATAGACTGCGTTGATTTGACTTTGACTTACCTATTTCAGGTTAGGTTAGGTTTGGATGGGTTGACTTAGGTTAACCTTAAATTTCAGGTTCAAGAAAAACTGTGACGGAACTCCCACCCTCCCCTACTACATGATAATATTAATAATTATTTTTTTTTTTTATTTATTTTTTTTTATTTTATTTATCGGAGTGTTTGATACATGCAATTGGAATGCCTTGGTGGGCTGCATAAATTTGTATATTTAATTTCAAATGAAAATTTTTAGAATCTGTTTATTTAACCCTCGTTAGTTAATCACCTTTAAAATTTAACCATCGTTAGTTAACCACCGTTAAAATTTAATCACGGTTAAAATTTAACCGACGTTAAAATTCAACTGAGCCGTTAAATTAGGTTTTCCTATGTTAAATTAAGTAAGGTTTAACCCCATTGAAATTTAACCGCCGTTAAAATTTAACCGTGGTTAGTTAACCGCCGTTAAACTGCGCCAGAACTCCCAGTCTGCCCTACTCTCCTAGATATAAGTGGTACCGGGGTAATGAAATACCCGGGGTGGACCAAAACCAGCATAGAAACTGCTGCCTTGCAGATGGAGGTCAATGGAAATCCAAAGGCTAGGGGAAGAAAACCCCAATAGAAAATTGACTGCTGCCTTGTAGTTCAGCATTGGTTTGTTAAAGGCTAAGGAAGGAAACCTGAAAAAAATTCCCTAGTCCTCCAGGTTGGGGGTTGGATGTGGGGCTAACTCCCCCACTCCATAAAAAAAACATTTGTTATGGAAGCACAAAATGATAGGAACGGACGGCCCTCAAGGAATTTAGTGAAGGAACAGACATTTAAACGATCGTTGGATAGGGACCGTTGGCGACAATTACTAGTGCAGGCCAAGACCCGTCCTGGGTTGTAGGGCCACTGATGAAGAAGAAGAAGAAGGAAGCGCAATGGAAGAAGGAGAAGAGCACAGCAATAAGCAGCAAAGCCGGACCGTGTGAACATCACAGTACAGTTGACGCCATACAGTCAAAAAACCGTACCGCAAAAAAACTGTATCGTCTGAACGGGGCGGGGCCTAAGCTGCTAACAACTTCATGATCGTTGCTATCAAAAAAGCCGAAACATATTTAGTCTTATTTCTAAACATAATCCGTACGAAGGACGGGCACAATAGCTAATAAACTATATTTTTTTAAATATGAATATTTAAAATGTATAAATATTTGTAGGCTGATCTATTTCGCTTATACGCAATCAGTCTTGCAATATGGGATCAGGGCTTAGGGTGGACCTATGATGAATTCATATTTCAGGAAGATTTTTGTAATTCAGAAAAATATTATACAAGCTGCATTACAGAGACCTAGACTGTACTCAACAAGAGACCTCTTTTCTTAGAATTAAACGGTTAGAGAAAACACTTATACTTTACATAAATAAAAATAAAACATTTTTTATAGTCCATGATCCACCGTATAATCTTAGGCCAGTGTCAATTACTTTCGAGTATATTGAACCACTTGAAATTCAATTAAATTTGTGAAGGCTAAAAGACAATTCAAGTTTACTGCTTCTAAACTAATAAATATTATCACCACAGCACGTAATACGCAGGTTCCCTATTCTGCATTCATAAATAGGTTGGCTACTCTGCTTCAGCAACGAAATATAGACGGTAGTAGTTCTTGTTAAAATCGATTTGATTCGAAGATAGGTTATGTGAGGAATTGCCAGGTTATGTATGTCCTGTTTTGGTCTGTTTAAATTACTTTATTCATTACTGTAGGAAAAATTTAATGTGTTCTCTGAGCGCAAAGTATTGTTTCTGCACTTGAGAAACTTTTTTCACTCGCCTTTGGCTCGTGAAAAAACTGTTTCTCTTGATGAAGAAAACCGCCACTTTGCGCACTAGTTACACAAATAACTATTACCGCATTCCAGCTGATTGAGAATTTGGAAAAACAGCTGATCTCAGAAGTATTTTTAGTATTTTACTGCTGTGATGGATTTTGAGGTTATGTTTGATGATGCTTGTTGTACTAGCTCAAAGTTTATTTTTTTATATTTTAGACTAGTATGACGAAAAATATCGTAATTAACTCATCCGGGAAGATGTTTACCGTACTCTTATGATAATAACACTACTTCGTTTCGTCTGTTACTTTAGCATGCACTTATGTCCATTGCTGAATGCGCAATTGTTAAGGTTATGAGAATTTCATGGATTTTATGAGAAGACGTGAAAATCAAAACAGAAGCGTAAAGTAAACAGCTGGCGAGCATAAAGTGCTTTATTGCTCGCTCCTTGGTAAACACCTGTTCAATGATTAGTTTTCAGCATGTAATCTAATTCTTTATGAGCAGTTGTAGGAAAAACATTTTACATTCGCCAGCTGTTTCCTTTAAGCTTCTGTTTTGGTGTCTTCTCATTGGTTTTGGAGGCTGCGGATTATTCTGCTTCTTGCAGGCCTATATTTAAAAGGAACAAATTACTCACTGTTTTGTACTTTTTGGAAGTTGTCAGTTTTGTCTACAAGAACAAGGCAATCTTCAATGCTAATAGGGCTACTCATTCCTATGGTACTAGAGCAAAAAAATCCAATTTGCTGATTTATCCAACTCACCGGCTGACTCTACTTGAGCAGGGACCATTTAATTCTGGACTCAGATTTTAAAATTCCCTTCCTGAAAGTATTAAGTTGTGTGGTAGCTTCAAGGTGTTTTCATCCATGTTGACCAGGGCCCTTGTGGATGTGTGTCCTTATACAGTGGAGGAGAGCTACAAAGCTTTTCAAATATTTTGACGTGGTAGGAATGTGTGTCAGAGGGACGTAATTCATAAATTGGTAGATGCGGAAGGAAAGTATTTTTATTTATAAATAATATTAAATTTTTCACATATAATTGCCTGAGTGTGAGTACTTCAAGCTTCCTAAATCAATTTGAGCTCGGATAGATAACACGTAAATAACTATTACAGCACTCGCATTCCAGCTGAGGGAGACTTTGCAAGACGATCTTAAAGAATTAATTGATTTTCTTAATAAATATTATTGAGCCAACTATAAAGTAATCAATTATAATAAAATACTAATTTCAATTGAAATCGCATGTTTTTTGTGGTTGATATAATATTTTATCGAATAATTCAATTTATTCTATGTGATCGTTTTGAGAATTCTCCTGTTACATTTCGTGTACAGAGTCGATGGGAGAATTTTCAGAACGATCACACGGAATAAATTGATTTACTCAAAAAATATCAAACCAACAACGAAACAGAAAAGGAACATACATTAAAACGTTAATTCTTGAAAATATTAAATTTTTTTCGTGGTGGATGTAATAGTTAATGGAGTAAATCAATTTATATTGTGTGATCGTTTTGCAAATTGTACTAATCAACGCCTGTCTGTGATTCAAAAAATAAATATATATATAACATAGTTGATTGCATTATTATTTGATAAGAAAAAGACAAATTAAGAATTTAAAAATTATCTGAAGTTGATTCTTTCTATATTCTATCGCAATCTTATAAACTAACCTGAAAATGTAACCCAACCTATATCATAAAACTCTGAATCACAACAATACAAGGAAGTACAAGATCACTCCACTGCAATACGCAATATTAATACTTCAAAAGATACACAAGATGGAACATGATAACATGGATATTTTATTGGAAGCTGAAGAAGTGTCGTTGAATTTATTACCTTTTAAATAAAAAACTAGATATGAAAGACAATTGAAAGACTTTGATGAATGGCGCGAAAAAAACACAGGGTGACTAGCGACCGGGAAAATCGGGAAAACCGGGAAAAGTCAGGGAATTTTTAAATTCTGTAAATGTCAGGGAAAAGTCAGGGAATATGAAAAAATATCGGGAAAAATTCGTAGTAATTATATACCTAATAATAAATTATACTAGTGGGCCCAAAGGGCTATAGAAATCGCTTGCAAACAACTAATTTTGGGAAACTCATTTCGGAAGCTTATCGTAGGGGAAGGAGGCAACGAAAAATGGCTGTTTTGAAGATACTGGATTTAGATAAAATTCACAAGACATCTATCACTTGAAGTTCAAGTTTATCGTTGCTCTGATACACAGATTTATTTTCCACAAAAAAGACCTATTGTACTCATATTCCTATATAGGGTATCCCATGTAAGGTGTAAAAACCGGTTACCAAGGATTCTGCATCAAATTTCTGACAAAAAGTGATCAGTGACGTTTTTGAAATGAGGCTTTTGTTTTCGAGATATCTCCATAATATGACTTTTTCGAGATACGCTCACACTTCCCACCATTAAATGCTTAATAACTCAAAAACTGCTGATCGGATTGAAATTATGATGACATTGTTGGAAAGAGCAAAACATTTCGCTGAAGATACATGTATTTTCAATATGTAACCCTATCTGTTTTTTAGGGGTCAAAGTACAAAGAAGTGGATTTTTCGAAATCTTGAAGCGATTTTTCTCGATTTGTTTTTAGGGTGACATAATGAAAATTTTACATGAAAGACTTCCTCATTTCTCAAGCTTTAAAATGAGACTAAAATTTTATAAATTGGTAATTTGCAAATGCTTGAAAATTATTTAAAAAAAAAAAAACTGTCACAAACCCACAAGAATTGGGACAAGAGCTGAGAGAGTAGAAATTTGATTTTTTTCCTAAATGATTAATCACTGCTTCCCAATAAAGGTAGATCGGATGAGAGCACGTTCACAAGAAGTGGTGCTGTCAATTTTCATAATACACATAATTGGCAACTGAAAATTCTCACGTAATGAGACCAAATCGGTTTCAGCACCAATTTTTGGGTAATGTGTGGACTGGAATAATCGATAATCATATTCTTGGGTCATATTTTTTTAACAAGCATTTAAAATGTGATGATTTTAAATTTTTTATTGGATCTTAAAAAAAATCATTTAAAAATTTCATCAGAATTTTTGATAAATTTTTATCTAATACATTTATCTAAAAATTTATCAATATAATATTTTAGATCTTTTTGATCTCATGGAATAATTGCCTCTTAATGCTTTGAGGCAAGGAATGTGGATACACTGTTGTCTGGCGCATTTTGCTGGAAATGATCTTAATTTATACCAGCCTGATTTACGTTATGATGAATAATATTTTGTTTCTGTTTATTCTTTTGTCAATGCTCTAAAAATTGAAAACTTTATTTTCAATCTATTGTGAAATGGCACTTATTCTATACATGAATGGATAAATAAATTAACTATACAGTACAGTGGCGGATCCACGGGGGCGGAAAGGGGGAATATCCCCCTCCAAACGCAGAAGAAGTAGAAGAAAAAGAAGAAGGCGAAAAGAATAGGAAGGAAAAGAGAGAAGAAGAAAAAGAATAGAAATTGATAGAAGGAGAGAGATGAAAATGATAATAGATGAAGAAGGGTAAAAAAGAGGGGGAAATAAAAAGTAGAAGAAAATGAGAGTTATCAAAGTTGTTGACAAGGGAGTTAGACTGACACTGTAGCTATGGCACTGCTTTGTGTGATGTAACGATACACATTAAAAGGTTATTAAAATGTGTGTTGCATTATTTTTATACTTTCTAGAAGCAAGTACCTCATAATGTAATTATTTTTCTAATAAATCTCTATTTTTATTTAACAATAGTTTTATAGCAGACAGTAGACAGTCAAGAGTCCAACATTTTTGGACTAAGGATTTAGGGTGATCAATGATTATGATATCTGGGTGAATGTACAGCATGGCTAAAAGGGAACAATGGTTGTCCCTGGAAACAAGAACTCTGTCCAAAAATAAGTTTAAAAAGAGGATGAGGGGATTTTTTTAGAATAATTCTGTGTGAAATCTAGTCAGTTTGTATGAAAAGTAGTCTAGAAACCCAGTATTCACATTATCTAAACGCCCCGGCCACCCCCCCCCCCCCCTCACACTTGTGATACCCACTCATCTAATGATATCAGCGTGTTTTAGTCATCAGAAATGAATATGTTACTCACTCGTTTTTTTTTTCAGTTAATCCTGATTTCTTACAATGAAGCAATCTTAGAAATGTTCAACTTAATTACGGAATTTCAACTTACAAATTTCAGTGAGATTTCGAAAAATCCACATTTTTGTACTTCGACCCCTAATAAAACACCCCAAATGATTGGGTTACATATTGAAAATACGGGTATCTTCAGCAAAATGTTGTGCTCTTTCCAACAGTGTCATCATAATTCCAATCCGATCAGTAGTTTTTGAGTTATTGAACATTTAATGCCGGAAATATGGAGATATCTCGAAAACAAAGGCCTCTTTTCAAAAACGTCACTAAACATTTTTTGTCATAAATTTGATGTTTGTATCAATAGAGTAGATAATTATATTTACCACATAAAAAACAGCTGTTTATATTATATTATTTTTTTATATTTTTATGTTTATATATTCATTTATCAGGGCAATGAAATTAGTATATCAGCTGATAGAGATTTTATAAAAAGCCTGATTGCATTTATTCACCCACAGTTTATGATAACTCAAAATTAATATGGTGAAAACAACTATTTTCTGTATATAGTAATATATAGATATATTAATGAAGGGCTGAGAACCTATCCTTTTGTTTCGCTTCAAAAAGGATGAAGGAGTGGGTCAATTTCATTGGCAAACGAACTTGATCTGTATTAAGGTTCCAAAAATATGTGTTTAAAATTTGAAGTTGATTGGTCAAAGCGTTCGAAAGTTATCGTTGAACATACACACAAACCCACAAATACACAGAAAAAGCCGCGATCCTCCAGTCATGAGTCACAATTCAAAACTAAGAACTCGCGACGCTCGTTCAATTATTGAAACCGTAACATGAAATGCTCCAATATCGAACTTGAAATGCGTTTTTAGATGGGAAACCAGACAAATAAGCTAGGTAGGTTAACAAGCATAAAATTGTTTTGATTATTCGCAAGGTCTTTTTGTTTTTCATCCATATAAAAGCCAAATACCCTTGATTCACTGACTCATTCATCAGCGTTTCTCGAAAACCACATGGCTAATTAAGTTGAAATTTGGTACACATGTCCCCTTGTCCCATGTCTCTAGATGCATGCTAAGAAAGAATTTTAAAAAATACAGTCAAAAGTGAAAATTCAAAAAATTATATATAAGAAATATGAAGTTGTGAATTTAATAACTGTATCCTCCGTATCCATGACAACAGATGATCAACAAAACAAAAATGGTGGTTCGATTCACGATTTTGTACGAATTTTAAACCACCCCTGGGGTCCAGGGGGGACTCTGCCGGCTAGTACCTTATATTTGTCAGGGAAAATTTTATTAATGGTCAGGGAAAAGTCAGGGAATTTTTGTAGCTTACTTTGCTAGTCACCCTGAAAACAATATTCAAACAGTGAGTGACAATACGATGCTTGTATACATATCAAGATTAACAAAATTAATGAAACCTCCATCCCTTTGGGCTAAATTCTCCATGTTGAAAAACTGTTTAGCGATTAAGAAGATATTGACTGCGAAATTTTCCAAGACAATTGCTTTTCTCAATTGCTGAAGGAAAACACAAAGCAGCTGCGTAACTACTGGGTCAGTGTAGTGGGAGGGGGATGGTCACACCTTTCTTCAGTAATAAATATTAACGCACTCTCCATCAATGAAATAAATATATCAAATAACACTAACTGCCCTTTCAATTTCACTTTCCATAAATAATAATAAACATTTCATTATTCATCATTTGTATTTGTCTATTCAATTATTCCTGTAAAATAAATGATTGTTGTTCCAAATCAAAGTTTTAAAAAAATTTATTTCAGACTTGTGTGGCTGAAAATGTCGTACGTTAACTCGACCGGGAAGATGTATACCATACTCTTATGATAATACCGAACTCGACTTCGTCTCGTGCGTTAACTTATCTTACTCGTACGGTAAACACCATTTCCTGCACTTCTAACGTAATATACTATTATAATGTCAGCTAAAGGTCGCAAGTTCATATTCAATTAATGATTTATGACGAATATTTTGCCATGGCAAGCGCTATCTCAAGTGGCAAAATTTCAGAGAAGTTGACCTGACTGCAAACTCAGGAGCGAAAATTTGGTGGCGTAAGCTATTCCTGGATATTACACATCATTGACTTTCACGTAATTACAGGGAGGAAGTTTACACAGCTACGAACAACACGTTTGTGGTTGTGGTGGAATGAGAACTTTATTTTGGCAAGGCAGGGAACATAGGGATGGAACACACAGACACAAGCTGTATCATACAAAACCTCTCTCAGACTCATCTCCTCGTCTGTGGAGTATTTTTTCACACAACGTAACGGCAGACCCGATCCTTACTCTTGGCTCTAATTGGTCAGTGGTGAGATCGAACAACTCTTTCAAAAACCTCTTTCCTCGCTCACAGTACAAGGAACTTTCTTCACTTTAAGATACTTTTGATCTAGCTTTTTTGAGGAGATGATGAGTGCCACATATTATACGTAATTGCTTCGGCTACATTTCAACTCCTCTGCAAGTTTCACTCCATTGAAGGTACTAGCACAAACTGCAATATTATCTTGATTTTGATCAAGAATAAACAGGTACTATTGGGTGGGTCCTAAGTAAGGGAACGAACTATGGTACAAAAATAATGCTATCGGCACGGGTACTAGTGAATACTGGTTGTATTGGTGCAATGGTATTGACGCTATCTACCCCGTGATCACACCATAGTCCAGTCAAATTAGCACAAATTTTGGGTGAGAAAAGAAAAAAATCCAACACGGCTAAAAATTGTGTTATATGTCCTGAATAACAAACTAAAAGTCCCCTACAACCCTAGCTGTTTCAACCCCCATCTTGGAAGAACTTTAAATTTTCCCACATTATTTTTTTCAAAATTGATGCCAGTCAGCATTAACAAAAAAGGTTTTTTCACGCATTTTTTTAAGACAGGAAAAGTTTCAATAAGTTGACACCAGTTACATCCCTGTATCTATATGAAATCCTCGGCTACAATTTTTCAAAGTATTGGTAATTTATTTCGGAAAATTAAGAGTTTTCTATTTTGAATAATTGAAACAGCTGTATCTCATCAATAGCAAGACCCAAGTGTGTAACTTAAAATTCCTCGGGAAAATTAAGTTCTCTACTATTTGAAACCACTCTAATTTTTTTATCTCCAGTAGTTTTTGAGCTTTAGCTGTTCATAAACCTGCATGCACCCCCAAAAACCCCTAAAATTTCATTTGAGAGCTCAAACAAATCTCCCAAAAAGTGTGGATCGGTATTTATCTTTGAAACTTCATGTGGCCACCCAAAAATGTTGTGGGAAGGGGGGCACCAAGGGTTGCTGAATTGGAGTCCTTATAACTATTGAACATATTTTCATGTATCATATGTCGAATTTGGCACATAACTTAAAAATTACTATTTTCGACAGTTAAATGTCTCCAATTCGGAAGTTCATGAACTTGAAATAGTTTTCAATTGTAGACAAACATTTATTCTTTAAATTCATTATAATTCGATTCACTGAACTTGCACTCAAGAAGAAGAATACCTGATTTCTTGTGATTTTAAAAAGTTCATAAAATTCTCCAATTTATAAAAAATTGAGACCGAAATAAGTGTTGCGCAAGAAATTTGATGAAAAAATTGTTTTATTATTATTTAGGCAAATTGTTGTAAAACTGTAGTTGTTTAAAGCGTGATTCATCAATTAGAGAGGTTCAGAAGAAACAGCGTCTGTTTTTCAAATATACTCGATAGTTTTGACAATAGTATGCTATAATAGTAAATTTTCATATTTTCTTCACCTTAATGTAGCCAATACTGTAATGATTTTTATATTATGTATCTATAATAGTTTCACTGAGTGTTATCGTGAAAATAGCATTAAGATATGAATAATGTTTTAAAATAATTATTTCATATTTTTTATTATAAGGAATAGTACATTCTCGTTCTTAGCATAATTACTGGCTATGATAAGTGGAATTTATGCATTTTGATTCAATTCTCTCATTTATTAAATCCCCTCTTGTAAGTATCACCTATGGTGTCCTCAGGTAACGCCAAACGAGCTGGCAAATACGGTGATCAGATAAGGAAATGATTCTCAAGACCCTATAACAAGACTTAAAATACCCTTTAATTCTCTTAAATACATTTTTACTTTCAATTTTCACTCCATACTTGTGTTTGTTTCATTCTTTCATACTTCACTAAAAAAATTTAATCGAGGGTGAGAAAGACCATGAGCATATTAATTTAAAAAAACTGAAATTACTAGAAAAAAATAGAATTCGAATTAGTATTCCAAAATGAAGTGAACCATTCATTATTCTGAAAAATGTTTGGAAGTTTACTGAGATTTTTTCGTTTCACTCTAGCTTGATCGTCGCATGAAAGTGTGAACGTGTTCCAATTGGTGCGTCCATTGTTTGGAAAACTGAATAAAGTTGGTTATCAGAAAATTGAATTTCACTCCACTCTATTTGATTCTTATCCATTCGCTTGTTCGCCAAATCTCAGATCTGAAAATATCGACCGAAATTCCCACTGCACTCCTCATAACCCTTCTCCACCACCTCTTCCTATTTCTCCCCCCCCCCCCTCACCTACTTTGACACCGTATACAGAGAAGCAATTACCTCCCCTCCTAGCTCTTTGTTTCCTTTTGCCCTTAACCATACAATTAGCCTTCGCCTACCTGTATATAGATACTTGTGCCACTGTACGTTAATATAGGCAAGCTACACAAGGGCATTACCGAGTTACGAGAACGTGTTAATGTGCCTTCATCGGATAACCACCACAACATCGCCAATATAAAACTGAGTGCCATCACTATGCTAATGATTCAATTAGGTTGTTCTTGTAGCCTGATCATATAGTTATGCTTTCTTTGTAGTGGCGAAGGTGATATTGTGGAAGGTATCCATAGTAAATAATAAGACGAAATTGTCATAAGCACATATTTATTAAAAATATTGAGAAACTAGTTTCGGTTGTTATACCATTAACAATCTCAAACAAACTAAAACTAAAGTACAGAATAGCTTAATGAATGAATACTAAACATGGAATGATACTATTGGCTAAGCGAGAAAGAGGCTGACCTTCATTGAAGGTTGTGATTGGCTGAAGGCCATAACAAGTCACGCCCCCTGGTGGGAGGAGTAACAAGCAAAAATGAGAGTTAAATCAAGAACCAAAAGCCGTGAACATCTAGAAATGAACAAAGAAGAAAAATACACAATAAGGCTAGAATCGAAGCAAATTAAAATTAAAAAATTAGAAGCTCACTGAAATGCAGTCAAGTTCAACCGAGAAAGATACGAAATATTCGTATTTCCAGCTGTAGGTTTTCAAAATGTGGGCTAGAATTATGATGAAACCAAGTTAGTTGTATTGAATTGGTTATGTTATATACGAGGTACTCTGTACTTGAGTTTTAGATTGATAATGGTATAACAACCGAAACTAGTTTCTCAATAGTTTTAATAAATATGGTTGTGGCAATTTCGTCTTATTATTCATCATATAGTTATGCTATTCTTATCGCGGTAGCTTATCAGTTAGCTATTGATTTTAGATTTCCGCACTGCAAAATGTAGAAATATTTTTGTGTTTTGAAACATGTTTATTATTGTCAATGTATGGGATCTTTTATAGCCCGTGTTGTATAGCTTTCGAAGTATTGTAGTGAAAGCCTCCTACATAGTTTCAAGCTTCCTAATCATTGAACTATTTAAAAGATATCAATCGATTGGGTTTTTGTGCTACTGAAATCACTAGAAAGGGCAAACTAAAATGTTTGTTTCTTCACTTGCTAACCATTTTTCACTCTAAATTATTTTCTGTACAACTGAACTCCACTTCTGTGCTCCATCAATTGGCTCGTGCTGTGTTATGGTGTACAGATATATAATAAGTTGTTTCGCAAAGTATCAATAGTATTAAAGTGTGTCATTTTCTGATGATTTTACAGCTATTGTTTTATTTCCATGATTTATGTAATATGAAGAATTTGTTTTTGTCTGCATAAATAGATGATGGGTTGACTTCACAGTAAAGAAACTTGTATTCTAGGCTCGTATGATAAAGTCGAGATTTAATTTGTAATTTTTCACTATTGTTGATTTTTAGCAAAATGAAATGAAATAATTTGACTAACGGCGAGCCACAAAATATTGTCTCGGGTTAGAATAGTTTGGGCAGTGTGCAGCCCTTCTAGAGGTTTCCCTGGTTTTTATATCGACCAACCGTTTGAACTTGAAACCTCCAACGTAATTGCCGGTATGGGACAAAGTTTGATGCTCAAATCAGACCGCGTCAAAGCTTATCGGTTTGGCTGGGATTGACAAGCTTTCATGGTCACGTGCGGTCGAGGTTTAACCCCGATGCCCTCTACTCCTATATTTTGACTATTCACATCAATTCCTTTCCTCCCATCCGTTGGAGGTCGAGAATAGCATCCATCCTACTTTGAAGTCGCAATATTATTTGTACATTGTTGTTCACTACTAATATTTTCCTGCAGCCGGGTGTAAACAGAATGTTCATGATCTGAGCTCGTTTTATAATTTTTTGTTTGTCAGCGTTTCTGAATTGCGCCTCCCGCGCGTATTTTTCGCTCGCAATTATCTGTCATTCCTGGGTTTGATCATAATTTTTTGTCTCCAAATTTTTCTGTTTACAATCAAGAAGTAGAAGCTCAAGTTCAAGCTTTTAGTTTAGTTGAGTTAGTGAAAAGATTTGTTCACTTCAGTCTTTTTTTAAAAGCTTTAAGTTTTAGTTCTTAGATTTATCCAAAACTAACTTCTATTTAATTCAACTTCAATGAGAACTTTCATCAGCAAATAAGATGCTGAATGTCATAGAAATCAACAAAAAAGTTTTTGAACGCCCTAGAAATCAATAAAAAGTACGTTGAACGTCCCCAGAATTTCAATGAGAACTTACATCAGCAAATAAGACGCCGAAAGTCATAGAAATCAACAAAACAGATGTTGAATGCCCTAGAAATCAATAAAAAATACACTGAACGTCCCCAGAACGTCCCAGCCAGCTTCTTAGAATTAGAAGAATGTCATTCGATACCTTTTGAAAGAAAAATAGTTTTTACCAAGATTGTAATAGCTGGTGTTTGAAGAATGCCATATTCATTACATTTTGAAAGGATATTAGTGTAGGTCTAATGGCTGAATTTAGAGCTTAGATTGGTGAAATTAAGAAGAGTAATTTATTATTATTGTTACATTTTTAGCAGAATGCATGCATAGAACATTTTAGTCGATGGACAGTTGCTTGCGATACCAACAACTGGAATGCGATAGCTTACTTACTGGTCATGGAAGTTTACTAGTCGCTAGTCTTTTCTTACTGTAAGGCTAGAATATTGATCATACTTTCCTTGTTGTAGTCATAGCATTCTTATTTGATAAAAATTCTCTGGGATTCAAAATGTATGTTCCATTGACGTGAAGAATTTATTTAGAAAAAAATTAGCTCTGAAACTCCATACAAACTCTACATTATGGAAATCCTCGGAGAAAATCCAGCTCTGATTGAATCTAAGTTGTATCTGAATTTTTCAAACCAGAATATCAAATGATGATTTAAAACATCTCTGCATTAAATAATACTCCAGTGAAATGACGTTGCTTCAGAAATACAGCCAATTTCTCTGAACCTTCTACCATCCTAACTACGAACTTCAAATTCTTGCTCTAAAATATTTTTTCATGTATATCGAACCATCTTCTAATTTTATTTCTAAGTGTATAGATTGAATTCTATATCATGAATATGTGTTTTGTTAGAATGGTTCGAGTTGAACAGGGTGGACCAGTTGTATCACAAATTTACAAATCTTGATGTAAAATAAAGTTATCATGGTCTCAATAATAAAGGTAGTAGAATATTCTAAAATCGTTTCCTGTCCATTTGACTAATATTATTTTAGGCTTTCGTCTGAATTCTTATTGATCTTGTGAAAATGGGAATCTTCACTTACATTATAATCACTTGAGTCTTGAGCTCTCTCATGATTTATTATGTCTAATGTACTATCTGGTGGGAAGGTGAATTGATAGCGTGAAATTTGAATAATGTCGGCCGGCGTTCCGAATATTAACTGTTGCTGGAAGCTGTGAAGTATTCCAATTACTTGAGTACCAAGAATGAGCCAAATGAACAGTGTTCATATCTTTTGACAAATGCTTCAGAATGAATCTCTCCAAGTTGGATCGCATCCCATAATAGTGTAATCCAGACTTAAATACAATACTTGAACTACCAAGAATCTAAGTTCAAAGAGGATGCATTTTCCAAATAAAAAAGTAGTTTCTTATATGAAATTGAAGATTTATTTGCAGAATACATTGTTTTTTCGTGATTACTACATATTATAGACTAGCCGGCAGACTCGCTTCGCTCGCCTTAACCGTCTAGCCATGGGGCTCCGCCCCCTGGACCCCCGGGGGGTCCAACTAATTTCCATTGTGATTAGATAAATTTACAGAAATAGGTGATTTTGGGGAGAATTTTGATACCATTACTTAGTATGCATCTAGGGTCTTAATCAAACAGTGGTATTTCGATTATATAGATATAGATTTCACTCCATGTGGCCTTGAGGTTCTTGAGAAATTGTGATCAACTAAATTCCAAAAATCCTAAATTTTGAGATGAATCATGTAACCCTATTTTTCACGTGTTTAGCACCCCAGCTGAAAATTTGAACTTTTTTGGCCTTGTGGTTCTTGAGAAATTATAATCACCTAAATTTTCAAAATCGTTAATCTATGGTAAATTAATTTCACAACTAATTTTTTGTTGATTTTCTGATCAATACCTATTTTCACAAAAATTCTCAGGCTCATGTACTGTTACAAATACAGCCAAACAGCTTAAAGGAACAGCTGATAGAAGTCAACCGTTTTTAATCATATGGCAGACCCCTTAGCAGCGTTATTTACACTGTCTTTGAACAGCAAAAGACTTTGCACTTTGCATGTAGGCTACCATACAGTCGGAGCCTTGCAATATGTGGGAAACATATGACTGGGTATGATGAAATGTTATTATGCCAGGTTGATGACATCTGTTAAGTGCAAATTTCAAAATATTTGGCTGTTTATCACCAAACTTTTCAAAAATCGTCGATTTTGGGCCCATTTTGGGGCTAATTTTGAAACTTTTTTCCAAGGTACATCTAAGGCCGATACTTAACATGAATACCAAATTTTATCTGATTTGACCTTATGGTTCTCTAGAAATTGTTGTCACCTAAATTTTCAAAAATCTTCAATTTTGGGCCCATTTTGGGGTAAATTTTGAAACCCTTTCTTAGCACGCGTCTAGTCCCCCTACTGAATACGTGTACCAAATTTTATCGTTTTTGGTCGAGTGGTTCCTGAGAAACTGTGATGAATGAGTGAGTGAGTCAGTCAGTGGTATTTCGATTATATAGATATAGATTATACTGATATTTTAAAACTAATTATTGAAAATGCATTGCTCGAAAATTGAAGGATCCTGTGCTTTTTGCTAGTTTTACCTATTTATGGTAGAACTACCTATCTATATTGATAGTTTAATTTACTCACTACCAATGTTTATCGATACTCTATAGGCTAAGGTGCACTCGCAACCCTGAGTGTAAGATGTAAGAAGATAGAAGGGTTGCGTCCGTAATAGAACCCTCTATTTTGTCCATGCTTTTCAACTAAATGAATACTTTTTACTTCCTTTGTAATTAAATCTAATAAGATAGCCAAGAGTAGACTACTAATATCGATTTCACTTTTTATACTAGTTTATTTTTTCAATATGGTTTCAGAAGGTTCTTTGGGTTCGTCGATCAGATATTCACTGCTCCTCATATACTAAATCAGCCTATAATTTATTGAATGCAAATACTGTACTAGAAAAATTGATACATTATTATTGGTAGGCCATTTAATTTATCAGTTCGCCAAATAGTCTTTCAAATTTGCTGAGCTTCCTGAGGAAATGTATTCTCCTGTTAATACCTGCTATTTACCTGTTAATACTTGAAACAAATAGAACAATGATATTCAATCGTATTCTAGCAATCTTATCATTGATAATAATATATGACCTTCTTGGAAATAGAGGAAATTTCTATTGGAATAACTTTACCGTTCAAAATTACCCATCGTTGTTATTAGATTCTTTTTGTGCCCTTCTGTTCCGTTTTGTAACATCAAAGGATGTATATTTTCATGAACATAACCAACAGATGTTCGTAGGCGATACAGACCTCTGTTTTCGTCGAATATGATTTCAAACGAAGAAATGCGATTTTTCCATCTTTTATGAAAACTGGAAATCGTTATCCGTTTATCCCTCTTCTTCTCTTGCCTCGCTATCTTCTGTCTCTCACACTTCTCTACTCTCTGTCGAACATTCTCACTCTACCAGATCATCTCTGCCATCACACTGTCCCCTCCTCTTTTGCCTCCCTCACCCTAAAAGGAGTTGTAGAGTACAATACAACCTTACTTCTTCTTTCAATGTAGTAAAGCATCACTTCAATATAGATTTATCAACTTTTATTCAGTTTTCAATGCATTATGTTGCATATAATATAAAAATCATTTAGATAATAATACTCACATATTTGATTCACAACTCTGTCAATGACAATAATAATCAATGAGATTGAAAAAATAATTATCATTCATTGTTATAACATAAAACTTAGTAGTTTATTTATTCCATGACTCTTTTTCGATATCAATACTAGACTGGTTCTATCGTTTCATTTTTTATTTTTTGAATGAAATTATCTTATTTATTCTTTTGAGTCTCAATTCTTTTCCTATTTATCTATGAACTTTCAGTTTAATTTACTCAACTAATATTATATACTACATAGCATACAAAAATAGGTCTGCGTTTTGTATTATGCACCTTGTTGAATGAAGAAATATTACTAACTAAATGACAAGAAGAGGTGATGGATAATATTTCTGCTAGACTTTTACTTCAAGTAAGTCCAAGTCACATTGTAATAGCTATTCTATGCGATCGAATAATGATACTCTGAATCACATAAGGAAGTGATTGGTCGCTCATAGCTTACAAAAATCACGGGCTGCTCGGAACTTGGACAGTTACGGGCAGCTACTACATGTTCCTTAACATCCTTATTATTTATTTACTACGTGGCTCAGAACCCACCTAAAACAGTAGGTCCACCAAACATCATTCATCTCATTACCCACGCACGGGTTTCAGGCTTATGTGAACATCATCAAGATAAAAAGATTAGTCCTTGAACATCATAATTGTTTTCAACTAATGAAATTCTATGATTTCCTTTTCAAATGTGATGTGTTTTTTCAGTAATTTTCATGCAATTTTTTCAACAGACGAACTCAATACTGTTCACCGTAGTAACAAAGTGAAACGGCAGAAGCCGTTCTTCCTATATCAAATTCCTTTGGAGTGATTCGACGGGAGACCTTTTTTTGAGGGTGGAACGGGACAAATTTATTCGCGTTTAGCTGTTAGCATTAGCATCAGCAGCAGTACTATCATGAACATCATCATCATGGTCGTCAGCAGCCGCTGGTCCGTCTGGGGCGCGGAGTAATTGCTTCGCCGGGAGGACACTATGCCAAC
Source organism: Conomelus anceps (assembly GCA_948455865.1). Classification (NCBI taxonomy): domain Eukaryota; kingdom Metazoa; phylum Arthropoda; class Insecta; order Hemiptera; family Delphacidae; genus Conomelus; species Conomelus anceps. The sequence goes on along the minus strand of OX418217.1, from coordinate 67,543,884 downwards.
TATTTAATCAGGGCCGCACAAAACATGTGTTCTCTCCCGGCTATTCCCGGAATTTCGCTGAATTCCGCGCGCTCCAGTCTTTTGAGCCATGCAAACACAAGCTTCTTGGAATAATACTGGAATCTAAGCTGTCTCTCAATCAAACACGCGAGCAGCCCTTATCCCGTTTATTCAGCTAGTCGTCTTCCTCTTCACTCTGTCTGACCTTTTTTATTTCCCTCTTCTTTTTTAAATCGGAATCGGAAGCTATAGAATGAGGTACATGTGACAATTGAATATCGCAAATTCAAATACTTTGGGCTTGTTTTGCCAAAGAAATTTAGACAGATGTACTTTGTCTCAACTCAATATTGTGTGTTAAATATAATTATGGGTTGAGTGGAAGAGAGAACATTGAGTCCTAACTCCGCCTTTAATAGAGGCAATTTATATAGTAGAAGCCGGGTTATCCTACCTAGTCCATTCAATTAGTTGAATTCATCCATTCAGTCCATTAGTTTCAACTATTTTCTCTTGTCACTTAATTCATCTTTATTGAAAGTTGAATGTGAAATTTAAGTTAAAACGAAGTACCATCATTAAACCGTTTTCATTTCTCCATAATATCAAATTTAGTGTATGTGTTACCCTATATTTTATAAATATTGATTGTGTGATGATAATAATATTCTTTGGCAAGTAGAACCAGAGAATCCTAAGATACTGACATAGGCTTTAATAGTCCTTTTTCTAAGTTACCAACCATAATTGTAAGAAGGATCACTATTACTGTTCTTAAAGAATATGTAATAAAGTATATTGACTAAAACTTTGATGTGATTACCCTGCGTCTCAAGCTTCCAAGCTAAACTCTTATTAGATGTATTGCTATTTGTTTCGTTTAAATGTTATTAAACAATTTTATATTTTATGATTTTGAATTGAGCTTGAAGTTTGTGCATGAGTGGTAATGGCACAAAAAATATCAATCCTAGCCGGGGATTGAATGCAAGTTCAACACAATTGACCAATCCGCAATTATTCTTATCACTTTCCTGTACAAAGGCTCTACAAAGTCCAGACAAATTTAATAATACGTGCTATATATTAAATCTGTTGAGTATTTTGAATAAAGAAAACAACTATCCTATGCACATACGAAAGCCATATTCATCTTATGAAAAGATAGAGAACGATTTTTAAAGATTACTGGGCGTATTATGTTCAATAAGCAGTTCACGGTAGATAAAGTTGGAAGTTTAATTTTTTCAAAACATGTTTATTTACTTCCCATCTATTTGCAGCGCTGAAAAATATGGTTCTTGAAATTTCATTAAACTTGAATTATTGAAGTTTACGGAATTTCCTCGAATCTTTAATAAAAAGACAGCGGCAGTTTCTTAAAGGCTTGAGCAATAAAATATAGAAGACTCAGGGGAGCTATAATTTTTCAAATTTTGACATAAATGTGAGCTAGTTTTGTTTATTACTAGATGGAAATTATGATTTTTTAATTGCTGAAATACATTTGGACTAGTTTCGTTTACAATTCAATGGTATCTTACTAAAGTGAGCCAGAAAAACTTTAGTATGTTGTAAAAGACAGGTAGAAAGTGTCAGCTCCAGCCTCCAGAATTCATGACCTGATTCTTTTGGGCGAATTGATGACAAGTGGGGATGGGGATGCGCACACAAATGAGCGGAAGAACTAGAAAAGAAAGGAAGTAATGATTGTAGGAAAGAGGGAAACTTTCAAAGAGACGGCGAGTGAATGTCTGTACTTTTGAGTGTAATAATTAGTAACTGTTGTGGATGAATATGAAACGTCGAGAGCAGCTTTTTTCTGTTGGCCGTAAAGCGTTTTCCGTTATCTGACGCTGTTGAGGAGTTGGAAGCACTGGCGGATGTCGACCGATGTAACAATAGCGATAATTGCGATCCGGTGCAGATTAAAACAGAAAGCCGATGAGAAAGAGTTGAGTACTGAAGATTTTCTTCGTCAGCGTAGCGTTCAGCCACCCACTCAACATACCATTGATTGGTACGTGTTATCAGTACACAGATCACACCCCATCCAACTACGTGTAACAAATTTTTTGAAAAAAAAAAAACACCTGTAATTCGTACCCGGGATCACTCCTGTCACAACAAAGAAAATTATTCAAATCCAAAATAACACCAGCTACTTTGGTAGCTCAATAGTAAAAAATCATTTCCAAATTGTAGAAAAATCATCGAATTTCCGTTAAAACCCAAGAATTGATACACAAAATTGATAGCGAGATAAGCTGTCGAATTTGAGCAATTTTTCAATAGGACCTATGCTTACTGTAATACCCTGTAACACTCTATTGCGTTACTCATCAATCATCGCCATTACCATCCAACTCAATACCCAAGCACAGGTCTTAGACCTATGCAGGCTTCATCCTCCAAAAAATATATAAATTGTTTACAAATAAAAAGATGAAATTTGGGCTAATATGCTTTTATTCATTTTCTAATTGGTTGGCCTTGCCCCATTTCGTTTATATTATCACTCATATATACAGATGCGAATCCAGAATTTTTCAAGCATATCAAGTGGGAAAATATAGGAGGGGGGTTCACCTAAAAAGAGGACCTCAGTCCATAAAAGACAACGCTTTTTAAATGTCGGTTGAGAATTTTGTGGTTGGGGTGCTTAGATGCATGTTTTTATTCTCCATTATCTACTTTAACATTTTCTCGAAAATTAATCATAATTCTGTTATTATTTTCGGACATCATTCTTTGATGTTTGTGTTGTAAATTATTATCAATTAATAATTTCATTCACACAAACAAGTCAACTGAATCTGTATTGTAATCTGAGTTTCCAATTCTCTTGATTAAATCTACCTTCTGTCGTGTCTAGTAACGAGACTAGTTTCCATTATCATCCATTGATAGAAGTAACAAGGTGTACCAGCTATAAGCCAATACTAATAATGTGTGAAACACACATACTCCTCTTCCTTTCGATTTTCGCTTGACATTTGGAGGTACAGCATTAAGGATTATTAATTTTAGCCATATGATATCTTTGAGTCAAAGAGAGAAGACAAAGTAGAGCAGCCCACCTCTCTCGGTTCCTTTTCGATGAATTACTAAAACCAAAAGTCCCTCAAGATTTTACAATGTGAAGTCAGATAGAACACACTTCATAATGAACGAAGAGCGTCTCACAGGGTGACTTTTACCAAGAAAGAATGTGCAATGCATATTTTTGCAGTATCGCAGAATTTCATTTTCGCTAAGTGCACTCCCCTGAAATAGCTGTTTTTATAAGATAAGACTGTGGAAACCCCGCATTCAGTTGATTAAATTTCAATTAGTGAAGGCAAACATTTCATGTGATCATCGAACTTCGGTAGTGCTTAACGAACTATTTCGTAATGCTGAATGAACATATATTCATTGAAATTTTAATCGCATGACAGTTAAATATTCTAGCTTACTTTGAGCAATCAACTCTTATTATTATAATATTATACATAGGTGTTTTTATTGCACATTTTTCTGTTTATTCCAATCAGATTACTAGATGCAAAAATTACTTTATCATTACTAAAAAGAGTGTCTGTAATTCAATTTCCTGCAAACCATTGAGAGTTATTTATCAGAGTTATATGTTATATATTTATTGAGAGTTATATTTATGGGAAGTGATAGCCGCGAGCCGTAGCAGGTATCTGTTCAATCAGATAGAGATAAGCTGCGTTCTCGTAGAACCTGTTTGTAACGGTGACCGATTAGATTGGCCAGCAAAAAAGACACTGTTCTCTGCTGTAAAATCACTTCCCGGTAGTTCGGAAACCACCTAAAACTGTATGTCTAACTCATCAATCACCATCACACAACTCATTACCCAGGCACTCTAAGACCTATGTGGGCTTCATCCTTAAACAAAAATATATCAGATTTCAAATCATCTCCATTCCCTTATTATATCCTATTTTCATAAGATGAAAATCGAAATTATAATTTATTTAAGATTAAACATACTCTGGCTCTGAAAGTGGTAAATCATGTTTTTTTAACCTTGGTTAAAATACAGTAGCAAATCCTCGCCTAGCGTTCTGCTGTACATTATTTCGGTAATCGACTTCCGTTGGTTGAAAATGAAATAGCTCTGCTTTGGCAAGTACAAGAGGACGTGAAAAGAAACGAAGTTACAAGTCTGAATCTAATGCACCACGTTGAGAATCTTGGGTAAGCCCTTTTCGAGAATTTCCCCTTTTTGGTGCTTCAAAGTATTTCTCCTTTTAATTTGGGAAGTCGAATTTAATTCCTAGAGTGGAGCTGCTCATTTAGTTCGGGGAGGGGTTGGATTAACTTCCTGATTTCGTCTACTGTTCAGATCTGTTTCCTGTCTCCTGCCAACTAAGGAAACGCTGATTTCAGAAGGCAACCTGTGAGCGGAAATTCTCCAAATTAAACGCTGAAATTCGGTTTCTACCTACCCCTTCTCTTTCTCACTCTTTCTCACAAAAAAGAACAACTCCAGACTCTCACAGTAGTGCCGTTCGTTCTTTATCGTCTTCCATGGCGTAATCCATTTTACAGGAACTGTTTGCTGCAATCCTCTTAATCTACTCTCAGACAAATCGTAAGTATTTTATGTCATCATGCACATTGCGATTATTATAATTAATTTATCGTCACCATGTTGTCGACTAGGGTGTGTATCCATGTCCAACATCAACACACTTGACCAGTGACCTCATCACCCGGGCTACATTAATGGCCAACTTGGGTCTAGTCAGTTGAGCCCTAGATTTGATAGGACTTTTACGAATTTCCTGTTGTACGACTTTAGCACGCGGCTTCTATCTTTATTCAAGGCTTCAATGATATCCAAATACAACATTCACTTGTTAGTAGGCCTTTGTAATTGCTCTACAAATAGAATAAAAGAGGTAGATTATCAGATTTTTCAAACGCAATATTTTTTGTGAACAGAGAATGTTATGAATGATAGCCACATGAATACAAATTGAATTGATTTTTGTGTTTTATTATGACCTATAAAAAGTGATAGAAAGAAAAACATGCTATAATGAAAAAGAGTGTAGGCTTGAATGAATTCAATGCATGTTAGGAGAGAAGTAAGGGAGAAACGAACAGAAAGGCTATAAAGTTGAATATACAAACTCTGATAAGAGACTGTTCAATGGGGGATGTAGAGCAGTTTGTTATGCCAATAGAAGGAATGATAAAATCAGCTACTTCGCTCTTGGCTATAGAATTGTGAATGATGGCTACAATACATTGAAATCAGAGCTGATACTTGGGACGCTCCTAATTTCATGGAAGAATCTTAATATATATATATACGTTTCCCCAGAATACTTTGGAATTTTTGTTATAATTTGTTACTTTGCAATGGGGCTTCAGACATGAGAATTATAACTGTTCATCTTGAGGTACGTTTTTCTTGTTGATAAAAAAATTGCGTAATAGCTGCTTAGTTCAAACGAACAAATGAAAATCCAAACAAATAACGGAAATTTCGTTCTTATAAGGTAGCTCTCCACAGTAGATGGAGCAAGAACTGCTCATAGCTAGATATAGGAAGTAGAGCGGAAGTATGAAAATTGCAGTAGGATAATCATCACCTTGGGTTTGAGTCTTACTTATGTTTGGAATGAGATGAGAATGAAGCCCTATTACAGATTGACCATCGGTGTATCTCTAGGTAGAGTACAGATAAGCACACTTCTTTGGTTCCTTTCATTAATTTTTATCTTTGAAAAATAGATTGTAAATAATAAATTCTTTATTAAATAGTATGCTATTTATGTTAGCCATGTAGAGTGTTTGTTTCGTTTACGTAGAATAATTAGATTAATACGTATTAATTACTCAAAAAAAGTGTGTACAAGACATGAGTAAATTCAATGAAAGTGCTCAATCTCCGGACAATCCAGGAAAAAATAGGAAATTTCTTCGAGTTTCCATGATATGTTTGATTTTGAAGACTTAACTAATGATTTTTGTTAAATTTGTACTCATTAGTCATGCCGTTGTAGTGAGTTAATGTTTCGAATTTGAGCCTTGACATTCAGACGACTTTTCTTAGCCTCCTTGATGGAATACCAACAGTTTATCAGTGCCTGACATCGAGAACAAGAAGAACTTTAATTACGGTATTTATTTTTCCGGCCGGACATAGCGAGGAACAGTTCACTTTCCAAATGACTTGGCAAGACTAATTATGCGCTACGTGACTGAGAAAGATAAGAATTAGTTTTTGACAAAACGTTTGTTTCAACCGATGTGGAAGGTTTTCAACAGAGTGATCACTAAAATAAATAAATCTCCATTCTGGTTCACACATTTTCCTCTGGCTTCCTCTTTGTTTAAAGAACGCTGCCACTCCCAAACGTTGATTGTACTAAAGCCTGTCATTGCGTAAGCCAACTTGTAGAAATTTGATGGAGTTAGTTTAAATTTTTGTAGAAGCTGATGTGGTGGCAACATTCCATATAATAAATGCGTATTGTATTCAATACACATATTTAAGGCTGTGTTTAGAGCATCCTTTTCCAACTCACGCAAAACTGGTAGCTTTTAATAATTTTTTTCAACTAAAAAAATGTAAACTTTGAAATTTTGTCCTAAGTCTTATTTAGAGCTGGTTTTCAATATCTTCCAATAACCAGCAAAATAGCTTCGATTCAGTAAAGTAGTTGAATTAATGTCTTATTCACGTACAGTTTTTTTAAAGTAGTTGTTACAAAAAATAATTCAGGTTTGAAAGTTAATCAAAAGTCAGGTAGTTAAGTCTCATGAATTCTACACTACTGCAAGTAATTTCCTTGGAGTGTATAAAGTGTGCAAGTACGTAGGATAAAATAGGCCTACTTCTCCCTCTTCTTCTCTTCTCCTGCTTTTTCATAAACCTTCTTTCTCTTCCCTTTTCTTTTTCGGCTTCTTTTTCTCTCTGTTGTTCCCCACCTCTATTATTCCGTTATCTTAATATGGGATATCGTAGTAGGACAATACATTTTCTTCATTTTTCTCTTTCTCCTTTTTTAATCTTTTCAGCATACCTCACTACAAATTTGTGATTCGTTCTGTATATATTTTTTCTGTTTTTGTTTTGTCCGCGTTTATTTTTGTTAAATAAATAAATTGGAATAAATAGAAATGTTTACTGCTGGATACGCAGTTTTACAATGTAGTTTTTTGTGGAGAAATAGATTTGAATTGAGGCTTGAAATATGAAGCGAAGAAATATTCATTAGAAAATAATACTTGTAAATTGCATTGATCCTACAATAATAGGTAAATTGACAGTATATTTTCTTAGAGAGGAAGTGATTTTTGAAACTTGGAATGGTCCAACAGTTAACGCTGTCACTGAATATGTATGAAAGGATGACCCGATGGAACTAATGATTCAGACATGGTGTATTTTGTGAATGATGAATGTGAAATCGATATCGAAAACGTTGTTTTGAGGAGATGGGGATTGGTGACCTGGGACTGGGACATGTCCCCACTAATCCCCATCTCTGTCCGTGGTCGGTTCTTTTGATCGTACTAACTACTACAGTATATCTGCCTCTTCTCATCTTCGTGTCTCATTCCCCTCTGTCGTCAATTTCCAATCCTCACCCTTTCATTCCTTGTCGACCCTTGTCTTTCAAAACTGTATTCACTTTATTCGCTCCTTATCTTTAGTTTTGAACAAGATTCACTGTCAATCAGTCTGCCCTTTTAGGAACTCGGCGCATTCACTCTATTTGGTTCAGTTCACAACTGCTCAATATGTCTTCGATTATTAGGGTATCTTCTTCAAAAACACTCATAATCCTTTATAATACTGTTTATAATATAGTTTATACTGTCAAATTAAGGTGAAAAAGATTCACTTTAAATCGTTCATACTTTGAATGTTCAAGTTTCAAATGATTTATTATGGGAATTAGCGTTCTGAAAGAAAGACATTTCAAATCTCAAGAAGGAAATGCAATTTCAATTTTTTTATAAATAGAAAAAATGATCGTTATGAGTGTAAAGGGCAGTGTTCACTTTCGCATCAATAATATCGTGTAACCTAGGTGGCTCACTATTTCACAGTAATATATGGAATACAACTTGAATTTTAAAGGTCACAATTCTAATTCATTTCTTGCGTACTAGTCTGTACAGACTACAGAATATATAACTTGTATTTAAATGCCACACTTTAAAAATTATTGAATGCTGTTGTAATTTAGCTCAATAGTACATCAATAGTTTTAATTATTATGCAAATTGCAATTTTGCACATTGTATAAATAATGGCTTGGAGAAATAACGATTGTCAATATTATCTTTAGTTGTTCAATTTTGATAATGATATTATTTTTTCTTATTGGTAATCATATACTCGTATTATGTAAGTATGCTTTTAAAGATGCAAAGAATAAGTATGCAAGTAATCAAAAATGCTGAAGGCTAGTATGACAAAGGTGTAGAATAAAATTCCCAGTCAATTCGATTGTTTCACAGTTAATTTTCATATTTTTTATTTCAATTCCTATGTTTCAGGTAAGTAATCAACCAGGAATAAATTTGTAAGTACTAAATTTGAAATATCAATTTTTCTCAGGTTGTAGCTTCATCTTCATTCAACTTTCATTTCATCATTCTGCCACTTGTTCTATATTTGTCAACAAATTGCTAAAAAGGCATGAGTATCGCATGCACGATGATTATTTCAGACCTGATATAGTCAATTGGTTCTTATAGTACACACTGTCTACAGTTTTTTTTTTTTAAGTATTAGTTTTTCAACGTTTTTGATGCCTTCATAGTGTTTATTTCAGAACTACTACTGGAGTATTTGGAATAATAGATTTAATAGAATCAAGCCAATAATCAAATTTTGATTGAAACAATTTCCTCCTAAGTCATCAGTACCACTTTATGATAATGAATTAGTTCATAATTCACATTGAATCACACCATTTTCCCTAAGGTTCCCGTATTTGTAGCAAGTTGGGTGCTCGAATGAGCGAGCACAATTCAACATTTTAACTTATGAGAGTAATCTACGCTTAGACTTGTGAACATAGCAGCACCAGCTTAACTCGTCACTTACTTATATGTCATATTTTCTAGTAGTTTGATCGCCAACCACTGAGAAGTGTTGCAAGCTAAGCTAGTTAATTAATTTTTAAAATGGTTTTCTTCTGCAAAAATATAATTTGATCAATTTGATCAGTTATTTTTCAAGATTTATCGCGATCCATGTCAGAAATATATGAGTATTAACAAGTTGTGACAGTTCTATATATTGTGCCTATATAGTGATAATTCTTTCTCAGTGACTATAGAGATAATTATTTTTCCTATTTAATTCATACCAGCGAGCTAAATAGTTTTTATTGTATTACGGACTAGTGCTACGTAAGTTAATTGTTCTTTTTCGACGTTTCTTTTTGAATATTATTGGACAGTTTATTGTACAGTGATTATTTAATTAGATCGGCCTTTTAACTTTTAGTAATTGATTTTTGTACAGTTTATTAAAATCTCTTTATTAGTTGAACAATATCGATTTATCTGTTTTCAATTGCTTACTTTTCTGTAAGACATTACTGATCAGTGAGTGTTGTGATTATTTGTGTAAATAAAGTGCGAGTGATAAATTTAAGTGTTGTCAGAGTTATTTTAGACATAGAACCCGTAACAATATATTAGATGTACGTGTTAATGTATTGAAGCATAGAAATAGCATGAATCATCAGTTTGGGAAGACAATTAGCTTCTTGATTTGGAAAGAAGACTCCTGAGAGGAGACGTGAAAAGAATGCTCTGTTTATTTCTCATTACTGAAAGTGCAGCATGAGATCTCCATCGAAAATGTGACTGCTCTCTCATTAAAACAACTGACCTGGAATATTTCTAATGCAGAACATCTCTTGAGGTTTGACATTTTACTGTCGGTTAAAACCAGCTTATTCAAGTAAAGCTAATACGAGCTTCCAATGTTGTTATAACTTTTTAAACAATTAAATGCTTATATGAGCAATTAAAGGCTAAAAAATATAATTTTTCATTGCAAACGCTCGAAATGATCTCATAATTTCTCTTAAGGAAAAATTAATTCGTTTTCCGGTATATTTTTAGCTTATCTTCTATCTTATTCATCTTATTTTAATTTCTTCATCTATGTTTCTTTTTAGTGAAGGTTGATCAAACGCTTTGTTTCAAGCTTCAATGTAATAATTAAAACAATACGTATTCAGAATAGCATAAGATGTAAGAGATTTGTTTATCAATGTTGAATGCAGAAGAATGAATGAAGTAGCCAAAAATTAAACCAACGATAGCAAGCAATCTAGAAAATTGAATTTGTTTGGAATGTCGCCTGCAATAATAGAATAGTGCACTACATGATGCTATATCACATAGTCAATAATGTGCATAGACAGGCTATGGCTAAGTAGTCTAGGATTTGTGGTCATCATGGTGTCCTTATCCCTTATCCTACTGGTTAAGTGTCCAGAGATCATTGTATATAATATCTTGCACTATAAAAAAAAAACATTATCTGAGTTCACTATAGTATCTATGTGATGTTGATAATCTTGTTTATAACCATTCATATGCATAATTTGTAAATTTACATGAATAAAGAAAGATAATCTAATCTAATCCTAATGCCATCGTCATCGGACTATAGGCTTTTGGTAGGCCTATACTATAGGGCTACTTTACTTAATTAGAAGCTGATCTAATCTGAGTACCTGATTATTTGTGACAATTATTATACTATTGACGTTTTGCTGTATTTTCAAATCCTTCGATTCTCACGACTTACATAATAACGCTTTTTAAATATTGCAATGTTTTCGATACTGATTATTTCATTAGTCATGACTACTATGTGTCTTTCCAAATGCTCGCAGCCCTCGCACTATCTATTAGTGCATGTCCAATGTAGTCTTTGACCTGGAGACTTGCCCAAATACAGTGAAGTTATTTCCTCTGCCAGGCAGGCACGTCTTTCTTTCTCATTCATAAACGCTGTGAGCGTTTTTGACCACCGGTGTAATCCTTCATGTGAAGCACCATTTTATTAGTGATATGGCTCATTATATTGTTTAAAGATTAGTAGAAATTAATTCAAATGCATGTTTATTATAATCGTGAATGTAATGCTTCCGTATTCCACTTTTCGTGACAGTTTTCAGACTAGCTCTCTATTTTGTTCCCATAAGATCTTCATTCTATGTTGATGTACGACACAAACGATTTTGCAAGTACTGCCACGAGCTCCATCTAATTGCCGCTTGTCTTTCTATATTAATTCTCATCTTCAGTCGGTTCTGTATCAGGTCCGAATGCTCTATTCAAATCATATACAATAGGGTTTTGTGACTTGGAAGTGGCACGTTTCAAGTTCAATGTTGAAATGAGCTCTGCATTGCCTAACTGGAGAAGCCTGCTATAATAGCTGAAGAAAGAGAGCTCGAGTAGAATGACAGTTGAAAAGATGCATTCAGAATACAAGGCAGAACTGTATTGGCATGACAAGAGGACTTTGGACGTAATAGCACAGTGTAGGGCGAGGCGACTGCTTTTGAAAAGCTGTACAAGTGTTGTAGCTGTTCTTGGCGCTTTTGAAGCGTTTTGCTGGTGCTCTCGACTTGTCTTCTCCTGTTTCAAGTCTTGCTCGAGCGCTTGTACTCGGATAAGTCAATGAAAATGAACGCACCAAGTAAATACACAGAGCAAATCATTCACCCTTGACGTCTTGACTCGTGGTGCGGCCCGCTTATATTATATACGTATTTAGCTTTTCAGTTTGTTCATCGACCACATAGTTTGCAAGAGGGCGCTGGCATCGATTCACCCCCCACTGTATCTGTCCGCCACAGACGCAAGTATTCCCTTCTTATTCACAAATGCAACGCCAACAGAAGAGCGCTTCAGAATCGAATACATAATTCACAAATCCCCCGACCATGGTCTGCTGTGCTTCTCTACGCTCTTTTTATTTCTTCTCCGATTCTATCGCTACACCCCACCTGAATACCTGAAGTGTAGACCCTGAAAAGATAAGGAGCTGGTAACCAGTTTTCTACGTAGACGTCGATAAGCTTTAAATAATAAACGTTGCCCACTTATCCATCATATTGTTACGGGTTTTATCACTAAAATAAAGCTGGCATCACTTGCTGTCACATAAACATGTTATCACGAATCCTGAATCAACACTGACTATGACAGACGATTGTCTTCATATTTATACTAGAAAAGATGTTACCAGAAAGTTTCATTCCATTTTTTCTACTCACACTAGACGACACAACTATTGAATCTTGGAACTCAACTTTGAATCTTATTAATCTTTCAAAATAACATAGGATCGCTCAGCAGCACAATTAGCATACAAGAGTGAAAAAGAGAATAGACAGAGAGGAAACAATACAATTACCACTAATGTAAACACATGAAAAATGTCGAACAAGAAGCGAACAGTCTGAAGTAAACAATGGTTGAGTTCATGGAAGCCGTATCGTTTACCGGTAAATGGAAATTTACCAGAAACTAAGGCGTCTGATTGTTCTATTCAAAGATTTGAATGTCTATTCATAAATTTGAATAGAGCAATCAAAATTATATTCACCGTTAAACGAAAAGCTCTCATGGACTCAACTATTGACATCCAGCTCTCGCTAGTCAGCTCGTTCGTCATATTATTTCTATTGCAATACTCTTGTGTTCCATATTGTTTTGAATGTTCAAACAGAACGATTTAGTTATTATTCAACAGTGACGAACCATCATTAAAAATTCAAAGATTGGTAGTTAATTTATGTGATAAATAGCTTGATGCTTTCATCTGTCGACGATAAATGAACTAGGTGTATTAGTGATATGCGAGTCAAGAAGAAGGAAAGTAGAAGAAGAGGAAAAATAAGAAGAAGAAGAAGGGGATGGATAAGAAGAAAGGGACTATAAGAATTTAAATTCAAATACTTTATTCACTTGGATAAAAATATAAAAAAACCTAGAATCCTATAAAATTTTAAGTGCATTCCTCATCAGGCTATAGCCTGTATGGAGGAATGGTTTGTCTCTCCAACATCAGAAATTAATCATATAAATAAGAAAAGACAATAACAATATATTATAAAATAGAACTGAAGCTGCTATCAACTATTGACAGCTATTGACATACATATCATACATATTATACAAAAATATAATTATAAAGAAAAAAATATTTGAAACATTAGTGAAATTATTATACACTTAGAATACATTGAAAAAATAGACATTACATTAATTTGGATTATGATAACTTGGAAGGATATACATTACATTAAGTTGTTAGGAGGTACTGCTGTAGTCTTTTGACAAATACATCACCAGAAGACTACCTAGAGATTCAGATTCAGATTCAGATAGCTTTATTTGAGTAGAAGTACAATTCATATGACTTCTGACTATTACCTTACGATGAATGACATCACCTAAATTCATGGAAGATAGATAAAAATAGATAAAAGACGATACGTTACTATTACACTGTTTTGTAAGTTAGATTACTGACATCAATAAGAATATTTGCATAATAAATGAATTGTAATATCAAGGTGATGCATTTACACAAAAGGGCGGAGTTAGGGCAAAATAGCTCTATCTTACACTCAACCTACTGAGATGTCAAATAGCAGAATAAGTTCGTAAATAGTCTAGGTCTTTTTAAAAATGAAGATTTAATTTAATCTGGCAACCTGCTAGTTAATCTAACAATAATCTAATACGTCATGAACATCCATGTTTTCCAAGTTTCTTCTACTCGTGAATTTTTCTTGTGATTTTATGTGAGCCTTGAAATGATCACACATACAAGTTACATAGTTCAGCTACAGCTATCACATTTAATATACTTGAATTGAATTGAATTTATTGCCACATAAAAAAACAGAAACATTACAAATGTCATTGTACAAAATAAAACTAAACTTGTTTATGTATTTTCTGTCATTTTTTATCATTCAAACTTGCAAACATTGTTTAAAAAATAAATTTGGTAAAAGTAGATTTAAAAATAGATAGCAAAATTGATTGATGGTCGGCGAAGTTGCTGAAATGTTGATGGACCAACACTCCATAGTTAAGCATCAATGTATCTTCATTAGTATCTTTTACGTGCATCATTATTCACTTCATTATTAAGAGTTTCACAAACTCTTATAAAGCATTCTCAATCTTTTAAAAATAGTTATGAAATGACAACAGTATCATCAGTATAATTACTGTACTATAGCAGGCTTTGAACGTTTATAAAAAGTGAAGGAATATTTGAAGAGTTTTTAGTCATCACATTCAAAGTTTTCCGCTGATATTTTACTGATTGACATTCAATCAGATTGGCAATCCCATTTGTGATTCTCATTATCCTATAAAAAATACTTCAGAGCAATGAACCTCTCAGTTGCCGATCCTGTTCCAAAACTTCACAAAAGAGGGAACTGTCAAATTGATTTTCAGACACTTCACTTCATTCTTTAGGCTCAGATTTGCAACTTTCTTCAAAATTTGCACTTTCAAACTCTCCAGTAATCACCAACTTCCAGTGACAAAAAGTCTACACATTATTTTCTTTCTCTTGCAACTCGAAAATTTCTCTTCAATCTTCTGAGATTTTTGGATGTTTCAATGTACTATTTTCTTCTCCAGCTGCCCATCAGATTCAGAATGTTGGCATTCTCGATTTTGCCTTTCGAAATGGTCCGTTCGCAGTCCGAAATCGTTCTTCCGCACTTCCTCTAAGTTAGGCTAACCAATCTCTGAGATTTTGAAGCGTGTTTTAGTGTTTTTCTGCAATTTGTACCCCATTTCCTGATACATTTTCTTGAAAAATGGATTAAAACCCATAATGTCTATTCTTAATTACTTCTCATGTTGTCCAAATATTGCAGTTTTCTGCATTCAGTGGTGCGTATGGTTCTCATATCTGTAAGTTTTCATCTTCCTTACAACCTTCACATATTAATTATTCTTTGTTTTTTAGTAATTCAAAGTACTTGGGTCATCTGGATAGTAGAGAATATTTTATTTTGGTAAGGGCGTTTACTACTGTCAACCGGAATTTTATGATTATGACAAAGAAAAAGTTCATGAAGTATTATCATAATGCTTCGTTAATGAGTTGAAAATGGCGGAAGTTAGCTACTAGTCACATCACTTTCCTCATTCAGAAATTTGTGGCGCCTTCAGGTTCTATGTAAAATAAGTTGAAAAATTGAATAAAACAAGTTGGAAATCTGTAATTACAGCAGTTTTTGAGATATTCAACAAAGTATTTTATTTATTTTTACTCATTAATATATTTTTTTCATGTTTGTTTAAACGTTTTATTTTATAGTGCCCCATACAGAGTAATCTTGAGGCACCTACTTATACCTTTTTTCTCTCTTTTTACTGGGCAAAGGTGTATTGTTCATTATGTATCATGCTTATCAAAAATGTGCTGTAAACTTATTTTCAATTTTCAATAAAACTTATTTTCAATTTTTCAATAAAAAAAGTATGCGAAAATGGCAAAAAACACATATTCTCAAGTTTAAAGTGAATTTATCTACGACCATGTCATAATGTATACATTACAGTTTCACAATTGATGCCAAAACATCTGTCTTTTCGAAATGCTTTTTGAAACAAAGAGCTCATTATAGTACAGGTTCTACATTAAAACACGGGTTCTGGACCAATCAGAAGCATTTTTGATGGAATCAATATCGTAATTCAATATTGTGAAACTATCAGCTGATTTGATCAAGCTGCTAACCTAATAATCTACTATAACTTCTTGTATTTGAGATGAGAGGTTAGGTATCTCTGACAGTCACAGGTAAAATGAAATTGTTTTAATTAAATGTATACTAGTGGTCGTAGATAAAATAGTGTGTATGCAACGATTTTATTTGGCCATTAAAGCACTCGTGAGATATTTATAACACTCGCATTCGCTCGTGTTATAACTTACATCTAACTCGTGCTTTAATAAGGGTCAAAATAAAATCGTTGCATAAACTACTATTACTTGGCTAATTGTATAAATTAACTTGTAGTTTTTTTCTGACAAAACTTGTAGAAAATTCAATTTGACATCAGAATCCTGGCTGTATGAAGTTTGGGTGTGTTTTGGTTGATAAGTTAGTTATTGCACATAATTGCACATAATCTCTTCAAACTTCGTCATACAAAATTACAAGTTTATTGTACAATTAATCAAGTTAATCCACTTTAAAATTGAAAATAGCTTTAGACCAAATAATGTTGAATATTGAAAAAAATTGTTGTTTCGACTTCTGATGTATTTATTAGATTTTCCTATACTTTTATATAGAATGTAACCAATTACAAGTAAAATGAAGGCACTTCACATTTTTGAATTAGACTAATTGTTGGTACTTCTTCCGCCACCTTTAACTTTGTAACCAGGCATTCCAGACATAGGCTTTTATGTACTTTTCTCATTATTCTAGTGAGTACAAGCCCACAAATTAATTAAGTCCATAAATCTATGTATCTCTGTATGTTGCATCAAAACTATTCACTTCCATCAATCATCATCACCCACGACCAGTTCTGGAACATGGTTATGTTACATGTTGTAATTTTATATGCTGTTGGTGTAATACATATTTTGGTCATACTGGAATAACAATAATAATTATTAAGCAATTGAAACAAAGAAATCAACATTACGTTTCATATAAGTATTTTGGTTGAAGCAGAACTTGTACTCTTCTTAGCTTTGTAGGAGTTACATAGACTACCTGTCATACAGATCGTTTTAATGCTGTTTACTCATACAATAGGATGTAATGCTGCAAAGTGTACATAGACCTATTAAGATTTATTTTTATCTACTTATTAATTACGGTAATTAGATTATAATATTGAAAATCTCGCACACGAGTGTCAATAGAATTCGTCATCGGGTTGACGAAAATTCATCAACAAATAAGGTACATAGTATACTGAATGTAAAAATATACTTAATTTTTAATTTTATTTCTACTAGTAGTTCTGTGAACAGTAGACCTCACTCGTTTAAAACTCACTCAAAAGGGGATGACGTTTTCGAAAAAAGTTGAACAGCGTTTTTGACTCAATTTAATTTTTTTAATCGTTTATTGATGACAGAAACTGTAAAAATTAATATTTGGAAAGAACAAAGTTTTTGACGCCCCATAGAAATCACCCCTTATACCTAATAAAGGGTTCTCATGCATTTCTAGCAGCTTTTAATATCAATAAATCTCCTATCATAAAAAAAGAAATTAATCATCAAAAAAATGATGAATTTATTTTTTATCTCATCCACCTTCCATTCCCGATTTTCTATATAAATAAAATTAGAGTTTTGTCTGTACATTTATCAGAATTGTATATTTTTTGGTTATTTTTACGTTTTATACATTAAATAAGCCGAAAATAGTCTTATCTCACTTTCTGTCTGTCTGTCTGTCTGTCTGTCTGTCTGTCTGTCTGTCTGTCTGTCTGTCTGTCTGTCTGTCTGTCACGGCCGCAAAGGTATTTTTCGCGGCCTTCTCCTCAAAAACGAGAGCATCGATCGGGATTTTAGTTATTGAACAGTATTGAAAACATTATTGACAATGTCTTTAGCTATAAAAAACTAAATTAACTTTTTTTTTAACAGAGTAATAAACGTTTAAAAACCAAGTACTGTGCGATTTTGGATACATTTTACGCGGCCTTCTCCTCAAAAACGAGAGCATCGATCGGGATTTTAGTTATTGAACAGTATTGAAAACATTATTGACAATGTCTTTAGCTATAAAAAACTAAATAAACTTTTTTTTCAACAGAATAATAAACGTTTAAAAACCAAGTATTGGGCGATTTTGGATACATTTCTTCCAAGTTTTATTACCACATAAGAATAAGAACAAATCACGTAATTTATCATGATACATCAATCAGCTGTTCTCAAATATAAATGGTGGGCGCTTCGCGGCGTTATTTACGCTGTCTGCAGACTTGTGTAGTCGGAGCATTGCAGTCTTTTAGGAAACATGTCTGGTGAATCAAAGCTCATCTTATGTTTTATCAATTATTTCTTTGTTGAAAAAAAAACAAAATTTTCTAATTTGAATTTATCAAAACAAAAATTAACATTTTAGGAAGGTGCGGTTTGTGCTAGGCTCTTGGGAATTCGCCAGGTAGCACTATTATTACCACATAAGAAAAAATCACGTAATTTATCATGATATATCAATCAGCTGTTCTCAAAAAATATTCTCTCCGATGCCTCTCACTGAATTGTTTACATTCTAAGTTGTTTACTAAGTTGTTCACACGATACAGTTCTTGTGCGGTACAGTAAATTTGCTGTATCAGTTATTTTGCAGTGCTTTCGTTTGCATGTAAATTTCATATTGTATGTTCACACAATACTGTTTCGACTGGATCCAGTAAAAAAGCTGTTCTAGCCGATTTCTACATTCGGTTTTGTCTTCGAAAACTGTATCGCTAAAATCAGCTGTACCGCAAAATAACTATCCCTATCCGGTGGCACATGTATTGTACCGGTAATGGATATGTTCAAACGATACGCTTATTATGCTGGAAGCAGTCTTCAGATCGTCAGCATTGATCTCCTTCATTGATATTCTTCAGCATTGATCTTCTTATTAGTGAATTCCAGTGTCCAGAAGTGGAAGATATTAATTGTGAAAATTTAATTTCTCTAATATATGAGAGACCCGCCTTGTGGGACAAGACTTGAGATTAATATAAAAATAAAGAGAAAAAATGTGTGGAATATTGAAACCAGAATTTGCGTACTTTGATCAAAATTTAAGAGAAACCTTCAGTAAGAAACTTATTTGAAAAAATCTTACACAAATAAAAAAAATCCTAGACTGGAATAAATAAATCTAAACTGGAAGCTCAATGGAAGAAGGAGGAGAGCACAGCAATAAGCAGCAAAGCCGGACCGTGTGAACATCACAGTACAGTTGACGCCGTACAGTAAAAAAACCGTACCGCAAAAAAACTGTATCGTTTGAACGGGGGGGCCTAAGCTGCTAACAACTTCATGATCGTTGCTATCAAAAAAGCCGAAACATATTTAGTCTTATTTCTAAACATAATCCGTACGAAGGACGGGCACAATAGCTAGTCATCAACTAAAATTATTATTGTTTTTTCACATGTTATGATCATCATACTACCCGGTTCTTCTTTTCAGCTGTACGTTATATGTTTTAATCATAATATTGTCTGACCTAAAAAATATTTTGGAACCTCTAAATACTAAATATTGAATAAGTCGAACTAAAAGAATAACTTATATGAAGACGGTGACCCAGGCAGTCTCAGACTATAAGGCCGGTGTCAGACGAGGCGACCCGGGTGGCGCTACCCAGGACGCGCCTCCCAGTCATCAAGTATTTTCTGATTGAGAGTTCACACGGCGTGGCGCGATTTCTCAGGTCGCGCCACCCGGTCGACCATCGGTGACTCGGCCGACCACCTCTGAGTGGTGCCACCCAGTCGGCAGTGGTAACGTTATGAGAACGCTTCGTCACACGCTGCAGCGAGAAGCGCGGACATCAAACATGGATTCGCTATATGTGGAAGCATTCATCATTGAAATTCAAGGTCGCCCTGCTATATGGGATAGAAAGTTCAGTGATTACTCGAATCGGAAGAAAAAAAACATGCTTGTGAAGAAATTGTCAATATTTTTATAAGTAAAGAAAATGCAACAGTTCAAGAAAAAAGGATATTTGGTAATTAAAAATATAATTTTGTTTATTGAAATATATGAACCACCTATTTGGCCTATGTAAAATAACATTCTACATTTATTAAATATCTCAATGAAAAACTAAGATACTACACATAGTCTACTGCAAAGTATTATTACGGGTTCTATATCTAAAATAACGCTGGCAACACTTTAATTTATCACTCGCACTTTACACAAATAATCCACAACACGCACTGATCAGTAATGTCTTACACAAAATAAGCAATCAATAACAGATAAATCGATATTGTTCAACTGATGAAGAGTTTTCAATATTACTGTACAAAAATCAATCACTAAATGTTGAAAGGCCGATCTAATATTAAATAATAACTGTTCAATAAACAGTCCAATAATTCTAGAAGAACGTCGAAAAAGAACAATTAAACTTACGTAGCACAAGTCCGTAATACAATAATAGCTATGAGCTATGAATATAGTCCACTCGTATAAATTTAAAAAGAATTCTCACTAAGGCACAGTATACGGTACGGTAATTAATTATCACTACAGAACTGTCACTACTTGTTTATCTCGAAAAAATTCAAAGAAAACTGAACTAAACGTTTTCTCAAGCGCTCGCTTTATATAGGTTTTGATTTGAACTAGAAAGACGGAGATTTCTCTATCGAATTCTAAATAAACAGATAAGGACTCTCGCAATTTCCACAATATTCGATAAGATTCCATTAAATTCTAATTAAACACCTAGAATATTCTATAAAGTTCCAAATAAATATCATAAAAGTGTCAAAAATACTACAAGGCGAAGAGGAGAGTAATTAATTGCTTAGAAGTTGATATTGGCACAGCAGATAACGCTGTAAATCCTTCTTTCCGTGATCACAACAGTATTTTTTAAGATCATATTATTCAATGAGAAAGGCTACATGAAAATTCTTCGAACTGTTTCTATAGACTTGTACTAAAGCATGTCATACTGCCAGGAGAGCTCTGGATATGAAATAATTGGAAAATTAAAAAAATGAAAATTGAACAATTTATCAGGATTTTCTCGGAGTTTTGGATACAATGTATAAAACAAACTAGTTTTCACTTTATCTCTTAATATGGATGGACCCAAAACCGTCTTTTCTTTTCTGTTTTCCATATCATAAAATGAATGTACGTTATTGCTGCTAACTCTTCAACTTCCATATTTCAACTGTGAAGAGTAGTCGACGCGAGTAGTGATCTCATTATTGTTAGTAGTAGTTGTTTTTGCGAGTAGCGCTTCTCAGGTCGCGCATCAAGTGGCGTTGAAATAGGTGGCGCTTCCCGGGTCGCGCCACCTAGGAAGCCTCGTCTGACAGAGCCCTAAAGAATGTATTGTGTAAACAGATAACGCACAGAACTCACTTGAAAACAGCACAGTTAAGAGTGGTTAAATCATTAGATTCGATAAATTTAATAATAATTGAAGTTTCTCATAGCGAAATTCTATAAAATAAACTCAATCAATAATGTCGATATTATAAGAAAAATCTATTATGCATATGCTAACTCTCTTTTCCATTACTGTATTGAAGTATGGGGGGAGACTATAATACTCATTTGAATAAACTCTTTACTGTACAAAAACATAATTACAGCAGCTCTTGGCAGGCCTAGGCTCTATCCTAGTAGACAAATTTTTAAGGAGCTTGGAGTCCTAACGTTAAGACAGTTATATGTAAAAAATATCATTTTATTCATCAACAAAAATCCAAATTTATTTAAGCTAAAACATTCTCCGTACCAAATCCGACATCAAACGTTAGTTACATTTATACCAAACACAAGTAACCTTTCAGCTTGTAGAAGACAGTTTCATTATATATATGCAGTTCCATGCTTAAAACCATACCAAACACTAATAAACAGAAAAATAACTAAAAAACGATTGCTCGAAATTGAAAACTGGGTCCTAAATAACATCTATTTCAACATTAAATACACTGTATATTTATCTCTTATGATTTATACTTTATCTGTATAACTAAAATGAATAAATTACGATTTTTACTTACTTTTTCTTCTCTTTTTTTTGTCTGTGTTTTGCTGATGTCTTTCGTGATCTACCCATGCTCAATTTTTCTGTCGTGGAATCGCAGTTGATTGTTCAGTTCATATTGTAATAGCTCGTAAATCTATTCCTATGAATAATTATTATTGCTCGGTGTCTTCGAGAACTCACTGCTGGCTCTCAGGTCCTACCTTGCCAGCAGCAGTCTTCGAATGTACTGTACATTATTATTATTTAATTATTTATTCTGATTTGATTAATTGTGAGGTTATTACAATATGCAATGTTTGAATTATTTGTATATTTGAAGAAATAAATTTGAAAAAATAAATTAATGTTGTATGCTCTTATTCATGCTCTACTTAGTATGGGCACACTGTGCAGGACCACACACACACACACACACACACGCGCGCGCGCGCGCGCTTGCCAGTTACAATCTACAAAACCGGATTTTTTAGTAATTCCATATCATTACAGTGTGTCGTGATTCCACTGTTCTGAGTTTCCTGTTTATAAATGCACTACAAGAATGCTAGACATTCGGTTCATACCCCATTAACTGTATATAAGAAGGAATTGTATTGATACAATTTCGCTTTATACCTCGTAAACCAGCCGCCATATTGAATTTGAAAAAATAAAATATATACATCGCTGTGCCAGGGAATAAGGAACATCCATATGAAAAATCATAACAATTGGTCTAGGCGTTCGTCTGTAATCGTGAGACAGAGAGGCAGACAGAGTCAATGCCGATTGTATTGTTATGGGTTCTATGTCTAAAATAATGCTGGCAACACTTAAATTTATCACTCGCACTTTATTTACACAAATAATCACAACACTCACTGTTCAGTAATGTCTTACAGAAAAATAAGTAATTAAAAACAGACAAATCGGTACTGTTCAACTGATAATGAGTTTTCAATAAACTGTACAAAAATTAATCACTAAAAGTTAAAAGGCCGATCTAATATTAATTAATAACTGTACAATAAACTGTCCAATAATATTCAAAAAGAAACGTTGAAAAAGAACACTTGACTTACGTAGCACTAGTCCGTAATACAACAAAAACTATTCAGCAGCTCACTGGTATGAATTAAACAGGAAAAATAATTATCTCTACAGTCACTGAGAAAGAATTATCACTATATATAGACACAATTTGTTTATCACAACGAATTTTCAAAGACAACTGCACTAATTTACAAATGCGTTCGCCTTAAATAGGTTTTTCAACAATCGAGCAATTTCTACATTTTTCTATCATCTGAATAAATAAATCAAGGAAACTGGAACTTTCTACTATATTCGATAAGACTCCATTAATTTCTAATCAAACAAATAGAACATTCTACTAATTACCAAGTAAACACTATAAAAGTGTCAAAAGCAGTGTAATTAATTGCTTAAAAGTAAACATTTACATAGCAGATAAGGCCAAGAACCACTGTTTCCTCTTTCTCTCCATTCTTTCCAGTTTCATATTCGCTACAGTATTAAAGGATAGACTTCACTCCATTCGGTCAATTATGAACCAAATGCTTACGCGTTGTATGTGACAGAATGTGTAGTGCATTAAAAGTTCCACTAAGAAGCGTGTTACCGTAACTCATACTTCAAATATGTTTACATTCTTGATGACAGTCATGACAGTCTACTTTCACTGCAGGGCCTGGCTGCTGAGTGCTAACACTATCTAGCAGTCTTTTAAGCTACTTAAATTTGAAACTATCCAATAGGCACATTTGAAAAAGATATGTGCTACAATGCATATGAATTTATCTACTATGTAGAGGTAATTAATTAAAGTTACATTGGTTTAGAACATAGATAATATGAACAATGCAATAATGGGACATTTTATTTGTAAATTCTAACTTATTTTTACTGTTTAAAAATATCGTTTATGTAGATCACTTGTAAATTATTCTACCAGTTGGAGATGGAAATAAGGAGGCTATTCAAGTTTTCAAGAATTTTCATCTTGGAAATTAGCTGTGAACTGATCTATTTGAATTATAGCTTGAAAAAATAATCAACTTCTCCCAATCACTTCACGATTAAGCGAATAATAAGCGACATAACCCAAGGGATAGCTAGATAGTAGTTCATAAACGGGACTCAAATGTCCCGTCATTCTCAGCATTGCTGCAATAGTCTCTTTAATAAGTCACCAGTCATGCGGTTGAGTTTCGGTCGAGTAAGAAGATAGCAGTTTGCATGTTTCCCTCGAATTTAGAGAGCCTCCCGTGGAATTCACTTTGTGTATATTCTTCATAGCTTTTCGCTAGAAAAGCTCAGTTTGGATGAGAGTTGTGGCCGGATTCACTTTATCAGGAATTCCTTTCCTTCAATCTCAGTTGCAGAACACATTTTCAGAATTGTTTTGAACGAGTTCTCCACATTTTCTTCTAAAGTATTTCTCACAGTTGGGTGCTATGTTAACAATAAATAGTGCTTGTTCGTTCTCAGGTTTAAAGAATATACTTCACCGAAATATTTCTTGGGAGAAATTGATTCATAAATTGTCTTGGTATATTCTGAACCCGTAATTTTTGTACAAGCAAAACGTTTGTCTATTATAATATAGTTTTATAGCCTAACGTGAAATTATGCCAAAATAAATTATGAATGGTTGAGAATATTATAAAGAATTATTATCATATTATTTTATCTATCAAAATGTTGACAAAATGGAGTGTGTTTTCAGTACATCAATTTGTCGAATAATCAGATAATGAATATGTGAACAACAACGAACCCATAAGACCAATAGAAGGGGCGTATGCACTAGCGTAGCATACAGGAGGTGAAGCCGTCTGCCATCCATGTAGTGGATAGAAAGACGAAATCGTGTTTTCAAGAGCAGAAAATTTCAATGCGCGCTCTCCAAATAAACTGCAGTTTAACACACTTAGGATTAAGATATAACTTTCAAACTTGGCATGAGTATAGACAATCAGTTTCTGAAGATAACAGTGGCATTATAAAAGTTAATAGTTACCTCTATAAATTTTAATTAGTTGTTTAAAGTTACAATTTTTGTCCGAGTTTCAAACATGACATAAAAAAGTGAGTCGGCTACCAAAATTTTCATATTTTGGGTAGAGATGTGATCAAAGCGAGAAAGTTGTACAGAAATAACTGAATTTTTTTTTCATGATTTTTATTTTAAAATACGACCTATACTTTGGATACAATGTTAGGTTGAAGTGCGATCGGGATGGCGCGCTGTCGTCAGCCGGCTTGTGCATCCAGAACCACAAAGCCAATTCATCACTTATTTCTTGTGTTTGATTCAATACTTCCTTGAAGGTTTATTATTGTAATGTAATAATATTATAGTTAGATTGTTTTTAGGAAATTATTGATTAAATTAGTCTAACCTTCAATTCTTTCCATTATGAACGCAAATGAACAAGATCCAAATAGGAAAATGTTTATTAGAACAATTTTTTATTTCATTTTATTAATCATATGTTGAGCATTATATCCTGTACAATATAAACATGAGCCAATATTCTTAAAATATAAAGTCATCTCCATTAAAATACATAATACATACAATATAACTCAGTTTTAATATGAGTTATTATAGAAATAAATGCCACAACTTTTTTAATTTCTCTACTATGCTGTTACACAATGAAATTATAAAATGAAAATTCATCTTTAAAGTCATGTAACTAAATTGAATCGTATAAATCAATGACTACAAAACGTTGAACGTTTACTTACTTTGTCTAATGGGGAAATAGCCTATTGTGAAGACCCTACTTTCGCTATCCAGAATGATATAACTTCTATATGGGCGCCAACCAGATCAACTTTGGGATGATAAAAAAAAGTATTCTTCAAGCACTCGTGAAGACACTGAGTATTGTGCTATGTGTTAGAGAAAGAGACTATTCTATTTATAGAAATTATGAGTGAGAATGTCAAACAACATTAAGATTATTAATTATTATTGTTGTGACTAGACAGGGATAACAAAAGACAATAATTGTGATAGTGTTTTTGTGATGTCTTTTATGATCGCTGTGACTAGATTTGCAAAGTAAATACATTATCCAGTTCAATTCAGCTTTTTGTTTTCTCTTTCTCCTACTGTTCTATTTCATGTTAAGTAAAAGGATGTGGCAGTCAAATGACAGATATTAATGATATAATGACGGATATAATATAGGAAGGTATGTGAAAAAATGTCACTCCATTAGAAAATTAACTATTTTTCGAGTAAAGTTTGAGTAATCCTTGTTAACAAAATTCATCACAGAATGCCTCTACTCACAATTAAAATTTCAGAATTAGATCAACTGAGAAATGACATTTCTATAATTTATCTGTCTCAAGAATGAGCAATTCATATTATGAAGAAACAGGCTGGCGATGTATGGCGATGTAATGCGTGCCGTACTGGTAATAGCAAAAACCGGCATATCAAGCGCTCGCCACTTGGGGAGTCATCCCTGCGCCGCCATATTTGTAGTGGACGAGCGCCTAACAAGTGGCTTCACCTCGGCGACAAGAAGCCCCTTCTATTGGTCTTATGTGTTCGCTGGTGAACAATAACGTATCTTCGTGTTGCCACATAATATATTTCCAGTATTTCATATCATTGATGCATGTCACATTAGTTCTCAGCATATTTTAATTCTTTTCAATTCTCAATTTTTTTTTGCTCCAAGTGCCTTAACCTTTAAGAAAGTTTATATCACCATTTCAATAGAACAAGATAGATGAATAATAAGCCTCAACCTTCTCTTAAAGGCGTATATAATTTGTCTTAATTAATTCTCCCTAATTACATAACAGTGAATACAGATACATTGTATGCACACTTCCCGTGATAGGTTCAATTGAAAGATATTTTTAGTGATCATCCAATGATCATTCTAATTTAAATGGCTCTCAAGTACTTCCAACTCAGAGTGGATATGGCTTGGATGTCAATTCAAAACAACATCTCTTTTCTTTAAACATTTTACAAAAAACAAACATAATAATATTTTAATTAAGTTCGTATTTATGCATTTATCTTATGCACTTGACAATTGTCCTGTTTGTTTATACAAATGTTTTCTGTATAATAAGAGCCTTAGGTTTTTGGAAATAAAATATTCATTTATCGTGTACTTACGGAATGGGTGCGGAGGACACGTCATAGATTTAGAAGTCATCACCAGAATTTAGAAACAAAAACGTTTGCAATTCGATAGGAAAACAGTGTCGGTTGGCCGTTATAAATGTTTGATGAAGTGCTTGCTTTGTCGAGTGCATCATAAAAAGCAGGTAATGTTAAGTGAATTTTGTGGCTTAGGTGTGCACAGACAGTGGGCAATTTCTATGCAACGACTAGTGCAATAATTAATTAGCGGGGGAATTGTTGAAATGCATGTGTTAATGAATGAGTCGACAGGAGAGCGGCGCGAGTGCGCGCGTAGCGGGTGGCGTGGCGCGCATTTTGGCCACGTGTTGCTCGGGGCTGATGTGCGTCGGTGCCGCTCTGCCGCTCAGATCGATGGTCCACCCAGCATCAGTCGTCTCTTCAGTCGGCCCGCGCTACCATCGCGATCCACATCGCATCGCAGCAATCGTAGACTTACTTCTTCACATGCTGTAGCCTTCGCACGCTCCCCGTCACCTTCTCTCCATTGTCGCTCGCATAACACCCCCGCTCATCCGTAGTCGTCGCTCGTTCACCCGCTCTCCATCATTGCCATGGCAAGTGTCTCTTTCTTCTTCATTAATCCGTCTTCTTATCACTCACTGTACTCGCTGATTACTCAAATTAATACAATAACACGTTCCTGTTGCCAGTTATATTTTGGCGAGAAACGAAAGCGACTATTCTATTCTACTTGACGCTTTATTCATAGATGTTGTCGAACTTGTGCATGGATAACATTAATACAATATGTCAATTTATCTTGATATAAGTCTCAAGCTATTTGAAAAAAAAATGTTAACATTTTTATGAAATCGCTAAATAATGGGATAAATAATTTCGCAATTCCTTTTGAAAGCATTGTTCTTCAATAAAGGGATAAGATTAGTGGAAATGCTCATCGTATCGTATTATTTTCTTATCAATTTTTTCACTCAAAAGTCTTGAACGAAAACTTTTTTATTTGTAATGTGACTGCTGGGACGACTGATTACAGTTTACATTTAACAGAATTTATTCGAAGAATTTTAAACTTGAGGAAATCAACCAATTTTTTATTTCACTTTGCTATTTGTAAGATCATGAGTTGGTAGCATTGTATTTGGCCTTCATAAAACCCTGTTTCATTGACTCTATTATGTCTTTTAATATGAATGAAACAACAATTTGTCTTAGAACATGTCTAAATAAAAATGAAACTGGATCCAAATTTATCGAATTCGTGATACTATTGAGTTTATGATTCAGATTATTTTTATTTGTATATCCTATTTGATTTTAACTCGTGTTAGAGCGTAGTATTTTTTTCGTGCTGTTGATGTCCACATGAGTCTGAAATTAGTGTGTAATGTAGGTAATGGGTTATGTGGAATGATGGTACAAAAATGCTTTGATGAAAAATGCTTGTACGGCTTATCGGCAGTCAGAGTAGACGCTCTAACCAACTACATTATTATACAGCGATTGAAGGTGTAGCTTGCATTTCATCATTTTAAAAGAAATTCAAGATGTTTTTAATTCGGAGCAGCTCCTTTCCTTAAGTTCATTACTCTTTTTACTACACCATGATCGTATGGAATCAATAACAGCTTGCTATTAAAAGTTTTAGACTATAATAAATTCCTTCATTTTGAAAAAGAAATAGCATGATGATTCCTGATTATTCTCTTCAAATTTTATACTAGCTACATTCTTTTTACATATCAATTTGATTGTCTAATATTTATATCAATTAATCTTATGTAATAATTATAGTTCATGACATTTTCATTAACAGATACCAAAAACCACAGAGGAACTCCTTCAAACTTCATCACTGCAAGGAAAATAGAATAAATAATTGTGACTGTCCATCAAATGAGTGCGCAGATAATATAAAATATCTAGGAGTTACAATAATGACCTATTAAGTTGAGATAAGCATGTCATACAGAGCTCAAAAAAAATTAGAAAACTTGTCTTTAAGTTTATTAAATTAAGAATAATTTTGCCAACAGAAATTAAAAAAAAAAGTATATTCCTCATCTGCTGAGTCGATAATAAGATATGGCTTATTGGCCTGGGGGGCAACAAATTTCTGTCACCTAGAATCACTCTTCAAATTTAAAAAGTTAATTTTAAGGGTAATAGGTTTGAAGCATCCACTTTTTCCATCTGTATATCTTTTTTCAGAAATCTGCGTTTTAAGCGTTATACAAATAACATAATATTCATAGAATTCTTACGTTCATCAAAAGAAACACACAATTTTTTTCAACATTGAGCATTCTCATATACCACGTAGAAGAAACATAGATTTACTAATTCCTAGGATGAACATTCATTTGCTCAATGATCAATAGTATATCTGGGACCAAAAATGTTCAATATCCTTCCCTCAGGTTAGTTATAAGAGATATCATTCCAGTTCTTACCTTGAAGAAAACATCAGGATAGGGTTGATAGCTCAAGGAATAGATCACAGTGAACAATTTCATTCATAAACTCATAAAACAATTAAATTTGAATACTATCTATTAAAGCCTACATTCTGTTTTTGTAATAATTATATATTTTTTCTAATAACTTTTTTAACTATTATCTAGTGTACTAATCCTGTGGCACACCGACACATATTTATACAATGGGTGTCACCAAATAAAATTTTTGAATAATCTGTCTACTGTTATGAATTTAATTTGTATCATTATTTGTTCATAATGTTTACGTTTTTGTTGAATAAAATTATTTTATTATTTTTTATTTAATTTAATTGCAGTATAATTGAATCCACGCTATACAATTAATTATCTTTAAGTATCTATTAATTAATTTGATAAACTGTTTCTTGACGGAGAGAATCAAACGCTATGATTGAATTTGTTTATAGTTTTACTTGGATGTTAAACAGGCTAACTTGCATAATCCAAAACAGGTCTAATGAAAAAGTAGTGTTCAAATTTGTGTGATCTATTATTTTCTACATTCTTGATTTGGAACATGAATAATTATTTAATTGCAAACCTGAAAATGATAAAACAATAGAAATACTCTACCGTTTAATTGCTTATGGAATTTTCAACTTTTGTCACAACTTTTTTGCAATGTGATTCAGAGTGAAACGTCGGCTTTCATTCCACTCCCTACAAAAGTCACTGTTAATAGTTCTGCAATCGTTCGTGTTCGATGTAAGATGAATGATAACTGAAATATTAAAAAAAATACTTATGTTTTGCTTTCACCTGCATTTTCCGTATTTTTAGGCCTACCAGGTTTTTTAAGTGTAAAATATTTTTCCTTGTGGAGTAGTTCCAAGATAAATATTTTCAATTAACAACCAGTGTTTGGCCCTTTACGGAAATGTGGACTGAATGAAAGCCTAATCCGCAAAGCTCACAAAGCCAAATAATGTAGAATGTAAAACGAGTTCAAAACAACAATGAATAATCACTGCAGGCTGTTCATGTGTTCATTTTCTGACCAATCGGCGATGATGATTCATTGTTCAGGAAAGAGTCGGTTTTCAATGTTTTGAACTTGTTATTCTCTACTATAAACACTGATTTGTGGGCCAGACTGTGCGAGCAACTCTTGAATGTAGCCTTCTATATTTTTAAAGATAAAACATTTCAAAAATAGCGCGAAATATTAAATATTTTGCACAATATTGTTAGTTTTGTAGCAGTTGGTGTGTTGAGGAAGGGCGAAATAATAATTAAGAAAAAATGGGCATTTTTCCTTTATTTAATGGTTCGAATGAATCCTGCGAAAAAGAAAAGAGAAAAACCTGCGTTGATAATCCTTAGGGCTCAATGCTTCTATTAGTGCGTCAATTAGTTCAGTATAAAATAATTAGAGTTAGTTGTTTCTTTGAACTTTGACTACACTCCATCCGATAAAAGTTTACATTGACGGTATTGATTACTTATGGATAAATCAATAATTGAGCTTATCTATGACTACGTTATAAAGTAGATATTAGAGGAAGATTATAGTAGATATTAGAGGAATTGATATCAAATCAGCTAACTTTATTCGCGCCTGATCGAAACAGTTTTATAATGAAGCTATTATAACACAACTTTGATTTTTCAACAACGGCTCTAGAACAATTAGAGCTCCGGATTTCATCCAAACAGTGTCGAAATGAATATTATGCTACGCAATATAGCCCAGTCAAAATAATTGATTTGAGTTATCGTTACTGATTTATAAGCCAGAAACTGAAAAATTGTACCTGAACACCCCCCCCCCCCTCGTCGCTCATCGTGCTAACCCATTGGGGACTTTGGTATTTTTAACCGACTTCCAAAAGGAACAAGGTTCTATATTCAAGACCATATGAGTCAACACATGTGCGAACATTTTCGCGCATGCGCAGAAACAAAATTTGTTTGAAACACAAACTGAAATAAAAACTGAAACAGGAACTGTGAATATATAGCTACTAGCTACTAGTAACCGTTCCAAGAAGAACGGTTGCTGTTGAAGAATAAGAATATACTGTTAGGACGACCTAACAGTTTGATTGACGTACTGCTAGCTAACCAAACCTAACCTAACCTGGCTAGATGTGACTGAACCACCTCATAGAATGTTATTCATTAACTATTGGTGAGTGAAATTTAGGAATGCATACCGATAGCGTCATTTGAAATTTCAGTTGAAATTTGTTTCATTACAACACATGGACGCATGGAAGAGTTCTGAATCTGAATATACGAAGTAACTGCTCCTGCTACAGAGCAACGGAGCTACCTGCTCCAGCTAGTGGAATCGGCTCCAAAGTTCCATTCCAGTTTCCATTCCACTTCGGTCCATTCATGCAGACTACGCTTCTGCGCATGCGCGAAATGTCGCACATGTGTTGTCTCATATGGTCATCTATATTCGACCTGTTTTTTTGTTGTTTTTTTTTTATGTTTGTACATCAATCATTCGAGCACTATTGAACCGATCTCTATGAATCTTTTTTTAAACGAAAGAGTATTATTCAGCGGTGGTTCCATCCAAGTTTTGCAAGGATCGGCCCAATACTTAGCCCAATATTAAACAAAAAGGAGCATTTTTCTATGTTTCAATTTCAATCTTGTTACAATAGGATAGTTCCACACATAACCGCCAGTCGGATAACCTGTGTCGTTTACCAGGCTAATCCTTGTATCATATGGAGCGCTTGACATCTAGACGATTTTTGAAATCATATGATGCAATGCAATTATGCCGGGTAAACGACATCGGTTACCCAAAGCTGGTTCAGTGTGAAACAAGCCTGTAATGTCCCGTTTTGACCAATCACGTGAACTTATTTTGAATCGAGAATAAGAAGAATGTAATATTTCTTTTCAAATGTTCATATGAAAATTGTAAATAATTTAGTTGATGCTATGGAGTCGTAAGAATAAAGTTATTTAGTTTCATTCATGAGTTGGAGGGAAAAACATTTTTGAAATCGTTAATTTCAAAAAAATAATTGAACAATATTCTTCAAAGTTATTAATTCTTTCTCAAACTCGCCACTTTACCGATAATTAAAAAACAGCTGATATCAGAAGTATTTTTAGTTTCACTGCTGAGAAGGATTTTGAGGTTACGTTTGATGATGCTTGTTGTACTAGTTCAAAGTTTATGTTTTTTATATCAGACTAGCAGCTACCCGTCCTTCGTACGGATTATGTTTAGAAATACGACTAAATATGTTTCGGCTTTTTTGATAGCAACGATCATGAAGTTGTTAGCAGCTTAGTTAACAACTTAGGACGTAAACAATTCAGTGACAGTTATCAGAGAGAGTATTTGAGAACAGCTGATTGATATATCATCATAAATTACGTGATTTGTTGTTGTTCTTATGTTGTAATAATAGTGCTACCTGGCGAATTCCCAAGAGCCTAGCACAAACCGCACCTTCCTAAAATGTTAATTTTTGTTTTGATAAATTATTGAAATTAGAAAATTTTGTTTTTTTTTTCAACAAAGAAATAATTGATAAAACATAAGATGAGCTTTGATTCACCAGACATACATATGTTTCCTAAAAGACTGCAATGCTCTGACTACACAAGTCTGCAGACAGCATAAATAACGCCGCGAAGGGCCCACCATTTATATTTGAGAACAGCTGATTGATATATCAAGATAAATTACGTGATTTGTTCTTATTCTTATGTGGCAATAAAACTTGGAAGAAATGTATCCAAAATCGCACAATACTTGGTTTTTAAACGTTTATTATTCTGTTAAAAAAAAGTTAATTTAGTTTTTTATAGCTAAAGACATTGTCAATAATGTTTTCAATACTGTTCAATAACTAAAATCCCGATCGATGCTCTCGTTTTTGAGGAGAAGGCCGCGTAAAATGTATCCAAAATCGCGCAGTACTTGGTTTTTAAACGTTTATTACTCTGTTAAAAAAAAAGTTAATTTAGTTTTTTATAGCTAAAGACATTGTCAATAATGTTTTCAATACTGTTCAATAACTAAAATCCCAATCGATGCTCTCGTTTTTGAGGAGAAGGCCGCGAAAAATACCTTTGCGGCCGTGACAGACAGACAGACAGACAGACAGACAGACAGAAAGTGAGATAAGACTATTTTCGGCTTATTTAATGTATAAAACGTAAAAATAACCAAAAAATATACAATTCTGATAAATGTACAGACAAAACTCTAATTTTATTTATATAGACTAGTATCACGAAACATATCGTACGTAACTCGTCCGGGAAGACTTTTACCGTACTCTTATGATAATACCGCACTCGAATTTGTCTCGTGCGTTAACTTATCATACTCATACAAACAGTAAACACCATTTTCCGCAATAATTGTAACATAACATAGGCAGTATAGGTAAGAAATATTTTATTAATATTTTAATAATTTATTTCAGTGTAGGTATATTCTGAAAGGGACCACATCAAAATGAATCAAAAGCCATTTCACTGTTAAGAAGCCTTTCGCTATTATAATTTGCCTAAATACAATATTCCACATTAAATAAAGCGTTGTAGAATTTTCCTTAATTTATCTTATAGGTGAGGTGGATTTTTAGTTAGGCACTTGAGTTTGGATGTTATATTGGTTTGCTAATTTGATAAATATTTCATAATGTAGGCTTTAAGAAATTTCTCATGTTTTCAAAGTTTGAAAATTCAACTAAAAAGCTTAAAATAAAACAAATTTTAAAACAAAAAAATAAACCGACTTCAATGAAATGATACTCAAACATTAAATACTCACGTACTAAAAAGGTTAAAATAAAGTTTTTACTTTAAACTGAGAAAATTTTAAATTTCATACAAGTAATATTTTGAAGTCGGCGCCAAATTTCCCATAAACTTCTAAAATATAACAGAATCACTCTGAGATGTTTTCCATGACGAAATACTTGAACAATCTAATATCAAAACTGACACTGTATTCCAGTAAAAGTCAGTGTAAATCCGGTGGTTCGGAACCCGCCTAAAACTGTAGGTCCAACTCATCAATCACCATCATCCAATTCATTACCCACGCACAGGTCTCAGACCTATGTGGGATACATCCTCCAAAAAAAATACAGTGTTTATTTTGATATTAAGCTGGGCATTCACGTTCCAACTTGCAGTACTGCTATAAATGGTCGATTACATTGGGATAGTTACTCGCTAAGCGAGTAGCGAGTAGGACGTTACTAACCGACCGTGCTACAGCAGCTCAGCATACCAAGCCAAATTATATTAAAAATTTAATTTCCAGAATCACCCTCATACTATGGAATTTCAAAGACAATAAACAATATTGCAACACAAAATTAAAATATGAAGTTTACCAACAATTATTCAATAAAATTTCATCAAAACAATCTACAATATATCTCATCTGAACTGTTATGCTGGCAGCCTGCATGATTAAATGGCGGCTTTGGCCACAATAATACTTTATTTATTTATTTTATAATATTGTATTTTGGTGTTCGCTACTCTGCCAGCGAGTATCAAAGTGGCCAAATTCAAAGTTGAGAGCCAGCTGTTTATTTATCCATATATCAGGGCAATGAAATTATAGTATAGGCCTATCAGCTAACAGAGATTCTATAAAAAGCCTGATCGCATTTATTCACCTACAACGGATGATAACTCAAAATATATTTTTGAAATTTATTGCCAATTCCATATGGTGAAAACTATTTTCTTTATATAGTAATATATAGATATTATATCAAAGAATAAGGGCTAAGAATCTATCATTTTGTTTCGCCTCAAAAAGGATGAAGGAGTGGGTCAATTTCATTGGCAAACGAACTAGATCTGTATCAAGGTTCCAAGAATATGTGTTTAAAATTTGAAGTTGATTGGTCGAAAGTTATTGTCGACCATACATACAAACAAACCCACACACATACAGAAAAAGCCGTGAGCCTCCAGTCACGAGTCACAAGTGAAAACTAAGAACTCGCTACGCTCGTTCAATAAAATATGAAATGCTGCCTCTAAGCCACTCGTGAGACGTGGAGGACACTCGTTTAATACAATCGTTGCATAAAATACAATATTTAAACTCAATTTTTATGAAAAAACTTATTACTCGTTAAAATTAATATTTTGAAACTAGTCGATATTCCAGAAATTGCTGTTGAATAATGAGCGTTTTGGTTGGTCTTTTATTGTTTTTTATTGTGGATCTATAATGTTAGGTGGATTCTGAATCACCGGGTAAGTTTATAAAGCAGATAACTTCGTCTGCTGATCACTCAATGACAACTGTTAACACTATGAAATTCTAATTTAAAAAAAAAGATTGGTTACATATTGTATTCATTTCACCGTGGTCCTCTACATACGGTTTTGTACCATTGAAGTTTTCAGGCAAGTAAATATATTTGGTGTTTTCCATCGAATTGGGCTCTTTTTTGTGATCATTGTGAGGTGTTGCAATGTTGTTCCTTCTATGTTTGACTTCTGCCCTGCTTTACTCACTCATTCACTCACTGAGCAGCGCGGGTCCTGCGACTTGGGGCTGCTTCCCGCCTGGGGTTGAAAAAGAAACCTTCGTTGTTAATCATCAGTGCTCAGTGCTTCTTCCACGCGAGAGAGCCTCTCCAATCACGTAAATGGAAATCATTCGAGAGATTGCCAACAAGAGAAAGTAACAGCTGCCGGCAGCCAAAGAAAGCATCCGGCAGCCGGTACTATTGCTCATACGGATACGAAGCGTCTTCCATTTCTTATTTTGTTGCACGGCTTACTAAAATATTACCCAGCTAAGCGGCCAATGACTCTTCTACCCTCAAACGAATAAGCTCCGGTGTAGGCGATTTAAATATCTCATTCTGAAATAACCATTCAATTTCATGAATACTCTCAGATTTGTTATCGAATAGGTCGTTTAGAATGCGCTTACAATTTCAATATTCTCTGAAAATGTTTTGAATATGTTTCGGAGAAGAATAAAAGTGGCATTGTGTATCTTTTTAAAACATGAGTTTGATACAATAATTATATAATTTTTCATCATTATTTCCGGTGGATGAAGCATCATAGGTGTATCATGGTAATGAGCTTGATGATAATGATTGGCGATTTGGACACACAGTTTTAGGTGGGTTCCGAACCACCGGGGAGTGGTTCTACACAAGAGAACTGAATAGTTTTGCGGGTCCAACCAGTCGGAAACCCTATAAATAGGGCCCAGACGCTCTTGACTTATTTCATCTGACTGCACAGATACTTGGCACAGCTCATGGCCACAATTTCCTCTTGTAATTTTAATACAATTGTGATTTGTAATGATAGCATCCACTTAAATCAATGATAATTATTATAGTTTTGTACGATAAATTGGTGTCTTGTATGATGTAGGATCTGGCCAAGTGCTCTTGAACTATAATTTCCAAAAATTATTTTCCTACAGTTATCTAACAAAGCGGCGATTCATGCACTTAATATATTACGCAAAACAGCTGAATCCTGCACTCTTTTACTTTGTCGCACTCATTTTACTTTGGCGCATTCCAGGTGTTCCAACTGCAGAAAAAATTGTGTAACTCGTGCTAAAAGTATCTTTGCTGCACTCGAGAAACTATTCCACACTCGTCTTCAGCTCGTGTGTAATTCATTTCTCTTGTGGAGCAAAGAATTACTTTGCGCACTAGTTACACAAATATCTAATTTCAAATTAATTGAAAGGTAGCATTTTTTTATGTAAGTATAAATAATTGTGAAATCTTTGATAAATATGATCATTTTTTATGTCAGGTACGACAATTGTAGAATGGAAGGTTGGCTACATGCAAGTGAAAAAGTAGTCTATAGTCGTCAGCTAGCGTAACAGTTATTTGTATAACTAGTGCACAAAGTAGCTCTTTGCTGCACGAGAGAAATGTATTACGCACGAGCTGAAGGCGAGTGTGAAATAGTTTCTTGAATGCATCGAACATACATTCAGCACGAGTTACACATTACATTTTTCCTACAGTTGTCACACCTGGGGTCCGACAAAGTTTGCTGGAGTGCGGCAAAGTAAAAGAGTCAGGAATCAGCTGTTTCGTGTACTATAATGAGTGCATAAATAGCCACTTTGTTGAATAACTGTAGGAAAAGTACATTACTGCTCGCTTCTCAGTAAACAGCTGTTTTATTATTAGTTTTCAGTATGTCAACTAATACTTTGACAGGAGTTTTAGGAGAAGGTTCTTAAATAAATTAAACCAACGCAATAATTCCGGCTTTATTCCAAACTGGAAAATTATACTAAAGTTCAATACATTTTATAAGACCGAATTCCTGCGATAAATCAAGTTGTATTCATCCAAGAGGGGATTTAACAATATCAACAGTCAACGACAAAACTCACTGATACATTAGATTGTTTCAAAAGCTTTCAACTTGGAGTAAGCCAGCTTGGACAGGCTCCCTAGAGCCCTTGAGAATTCATCATTGGCCTTTCGATCAAGTGTTGCCTTGCCTCACTGTCGGAACGAAAAAGAGTATTGGTACACCGTTTTCCATTTAGGCTTCGAAATCTCCGATAGAAGAATAGAAATCTTTATAGGGCCACCTTTACTGGTGTGCAATGAACCTTATCTTCTGGCCTGGAATGAACGATTCTTCCATTCTCCATCCAACAAATTTCTATTATCGATATGACCGAGCACAATGCCTTTATCTTCTCAACGGTCAAGTATGCTACCGTACTTGTTTCCGAAAATATTTTCACTGCCTCCAGAATAGTTATCGTCAACGATTCATCAACGATAATCTCGTTTTTATGGAACTTGATTGCCGCAAGTGTTTGTTTGAAGCAAGCCTTAATAGTTTTTAGAAGACCTAACATTTCAAAATTAAAAGATGATTTTTCCCCCACTCATATTTATCGTTATCAATAATAATTGAAAATGACATTTGATGTAAAAAATCATATCAACTTTCTGAATAAGATAGGCAAGGTAAGCTATATTAAAATGCAAGAAAACAATTAGGCAAGAAAACAAATGTGACATTTCAAATTCCTTTTTGTACAATAATTTATATAATTTTGCTATCTCACATTTTATACATAAGCGTATCCAGAAATTTTTCAAGGGGGGAGTCCACTTACTAACACTCCTCAACTCCTCCCCCCCCCCCCCCCAACAGAAATCAAAACCTAAAACTGTTATTCGCTTTGTAACTACAGCAAGTATCACAGCAGCCGTATTTCACCAATTTATTTATTTATTAATTATCATACTGTACTACTTATTACACAATACATATACTAATGTTTTTTTTAAGATGTTTAAATGTTGCAAAACCCATTTTGCAATTTCCAAAATCCATGTTTTTAAAAAGAAACCATGTTTTTTCGACACCCATCCCGTGTGAGATGAAAGGTGAAGGGAATAGGTGGAGACAACAATACATTAAATTCTATGAGTACGAAATGAAAAAACCAAGTACCCTGGTACCCTGATGTGTATCTTATTGAGAGGGTACTAGAGAAGAAAGGTAACAAATTGTATGTGAAATGGTTGGGCTTTGATTCGAAATACAATTCATGGATTGATAATAGTGTTGTCTGAAAAAATAATTATATTGTCTCTGTATTGAAAAGTGAAGTTGAAACAGCACAGATCAAAACTACCACTGATCAGCTTTGATAAGTATTTAAATGAGAAGAACAGAAAGCAACAAATGAGACACAGTGTACTTTTGAATTGTGTGTGGACCATCCAATGTTGGAAAAACCAATACCGTTTTTAATTTATTATTTGCAGAAAATGGTGTTAAATCTTTACATTTATATGTACTTACCAAATCTCACCAGCAAGACTAGTATGAACTTCTCAAATAAATTATGAGTCAAGTCCCTGAGATTGGATTCAATTTGTTTCAACATTATGAAGAAATCCCACGCCTGATTGATTTCTGAACTATCACAACTACTGTTTGAGGATGAAGTCGATGTTTCTTTAATTATTAATTTTTTAGCTGTTTTTGCGTGAAAGTAATGGATTATACGCGAATATTTTCTTTTTTCAGCCAAAACAAACTTAAAACGAGAAATAAAAAATCCAATTGAAAAATTAAAAACTAATATTAAACGGCAGTATTTATTTTATTCACTATTAGAACTTGTATAAATGCACGATTGTATGGCATTGTACCAGGACCGAGAACGAAATTATTAATTTTACTTCAACACCGACCGTGATCCACGTAGAAACTGAGCTTCTGAACAGTTGAAAAGCTCAAACGGAAGTCTATAAAATCATTTTTTTATTTTATCATGAAAAAAGAATTTACAATGTCAACATTTGCGAGCTATGCTACTATAATAGGTTTTTTTCTAGACTAATGACTTCTCCCAGTTTTGTTATGAAATTCTAACCCACTGTTTTTCGATTATTTACCATACATTAAAGTTCTCTCCTCTATCGTATAAAGATAGACTAAACATGCTACAACAGCCGCCATGCTCAGTTCTCAACACTCCAATATTGTAATATTAATTCCGTCTAGATTAAATTTTGTTCACTAGAATTATTATCACTGGTATAGAATTATTCTCAAGAACCTTTCCTACAGAAAAAACATTCTATCTAGTGCTTAGTCAACTCAAATGGGGGGGGGTCCGGACCCGGGGACCCCCCCCTTGAATACGCCCCTGAGTGGGTAGAATGCATGATAATCATAAACGTAAGTTTATTTTTTCAAGGTTATTGACTGGACTATTAATAGGCAGGCGAAATTGATGGTGATGATTATGATGGTGGTGGTGTTGGTGATGATGATGATGATGGCTAAACTTAACCGTTGGTTCAACATTTTAGAAGCAATTTAGAAATGTTGCACCTTGTCATTCGCAGTAACTGACTGGAAAAAATCAGTCCATTACATGTTTCCCAGCTCGAGCAGAGCTGACAAGCCAGGCCGGACTGGGTAGGCCAGCACTAAAATGTTTTTAAATATGTTTTTTTCCATGAACTGAAAGGTTAGAGTAATGGAAAAGTGCTCGGCTGAGTTAGGAAAATGTAGTATCATAGTAGATATTTTTCATATATAGTGAATATTTTTGCCTTTAAATTGAGTTTAGTTGAGGAATCTTCAAGGCTCAACTTTAATAGATATTGAATATTTCATTATGAAGTAAAATGATAAATGTTAATGATAAAATACGGAACTTATTTTAATCCACAGCCCGATTTTCCCCCCATACATCAATTTAAAAAAATGCATCGATTTAAAAAAAAAATGCTATATCTTCAATAAATATTATGCCATTACATGTGACGACAATAAATTTTTTACTCTGAATATAAGACATGATTAATCTATTTTTAAAGTCTCTTAAATGGTAAAAGTGAGTAATCCGTTTCAAATTGACAGTTTTGAATTTGTCTGTTTGTACCGCATTTACGGCCAAATGCGTTTAATGATTTATATTAAATGCCGCATTTTGGAGGACTCTTCAAATTACAGATCTCGTCTACGGAAAACGGTTGAAAATCAGGCGATCAGAGGCCTTGAAATTATAGCGGAGCACCAACATCAAACCTGAGCCAGCTATGTCACAGTCACGATTTATTATTTTTATTGATAGAGCCAATATATTTTATAATATACTCGCGACGGAATCAGGTTCTTATGCCGGACTCTGAACTTGTAAAATCAAAATAGCCCTGTAACATATATTTTATATTATGAAGAATTATATAACTATATTCATGGTTAAATTTATGACAGTACTCGCCTGTACAGCGTCCCGTTACCTCAAAAGCAAAATAGTCTTGTAAACCAAAACTTACAAATATCACGCTAATAAATTTGTTCAGTTCTTATACCTAAAATTTCAATAAACCTATTTCCTCTATGCTGGGAATGTTCTATATATATATATATTTTTTAAAAAGCTTCATATTCCCTCCCTTTCTCATTCGATGTTTTCCCATTTTTTACAAAAACAACACTTATTATTATATAATTGTATCTACCCGCACCTACCTGCGGTATCAGGACTTTTGAAACTTCGAAAGTCATGCTCCATCACATTGTAATATCAACATTTTAGGAATAGTAACTGTACCTATTAGGATTGATATCTGTAATAACGTAATCATATCAAAGATGATATATTCCGTTTCCGAATAGCTTGTATCCGGTATAATTAAATTTGTGAGTCAGTTAATGTAATGTTGTAGCACTACGTGTGGCTATTAGGCCTGCCTATTAAAACAGACATGATAATAATTATTATGGTTCTAATGTCAGAATGAGGAAATGGGCAGATTAACTAAATTTACAAGCAATGAATATACAGTACTGTGTATTGTAGTGTAATTCAATACGTGTATTAATATGTCATGCTTTCAAATGCTGTAATTTTAGAATAATTAGACTGCTGCTCATGTTGAAAAAACCTTTATTTTGCGACTTTAATAATCATGATTTTAAAAAATGATTGTAGAAGAAAAACGAAGCTTGACTCTTCTTGTTTTTGTTTGGCTTTAGAAATCCCTATCTTTTCTTTGCGTTTGTCAAACAAGTCTGATATTATTCAATGGCTTTTCAGAAGACTTTCATAATCCCCTAGTCAAATCACGAAGCTTATTTGAATCTTGGCAAGTTCTCTCGAGTAACATTTCATTACTCTGATCTTTCGGCCTTACGCATTTAGAAGAATGAGGCGAAGTTATTGCATACTTCCGAGTTGAGAATGTCCTTTGTAAGAACTTGCTCTCAGTGCTCGGATCCTCATTCTAATTTCATTCTAGCTCATTTCGAAGAATGTGATTGGATTTTCGTCTTTGATTGTGAATGTACAAGGTCTGCCCATTCAAAAAGATGAATTTCGCTCGACAAGATAAAATGAATGGACAATTTAAATCTTGAGAGAAGTTTTATTATCAATAAAAATCAACCAATACTTCTAAAAATCAATAGTATTATAAATTAGTCATTTGCAGTAACTACTCATCGGTTGAATCTGCTGTAACTCTAGTAAAGATAAACTCTTTAGAAATATTGAGCTCAGTATTTAATAATAATTATAATGCTGAATGCACTTAGTTATTCGCAAGTTAAACTTACAAATATCATGAAATTTCAATTATTTCGAGTTTCAAAAATGAGATTTTTCTTTATAAAAATAAGGATTACAACGTCAGCTAGCCACATGTTCACGTTTTCTTTCTGATCACTAAATAAACTGCTTTTCAATCAAATAATAATTCATAATTTTTAATTTTACTTTTAAACATATTATTTTTAATAGATAAAAAGTATTCTTTTTTAAATGGTCCTAGTAAGTACTACTGTTGATACTTCACCACCACCACCACCACCACCACTACTACTACTACTACTACTACAACTAGTACTGCTAACTCAAGTAGTACTGTCAACATTTTATTGCAATTATTGTAATTTAAAAACAGTATCAATTTGATTTAATTTCTTTAATTCTAGTTGTAAAAATAATTTTTAATAATTTTATATTGTAAAAAGCAATTTAATTTGTTGTATTGAACCTTGTTAAGCAACCTTTTAGGTTAGCTCAAGGTTATGAAATTTCAAGTAAAAAACTGATTTTTCTATTCTATACTTCTACTACTACTAATTCTACTATATTAACTTATTATATTACTCTGTATAACTACATATTACCTGTATACCTCTGTATACCTACTTTACCCGACTACAAAAACGCATCAATATAATGTAAGTTAACTATTTTTCATATAGCTTTCATATTCTCCCATTCAAACTACTCGTTTTAAACTACGAAAATTATCTTTCAAGGAAATTTTCTATAGTAGGTAGTTAATATTATTCGGCACTACACTGTAGACCTGTAGGCTACAAAGAATTACAATATCTATGACTGTGCACAAAGAATTACAATATCTATGACTGTGCACATCGAACTATCAATAAGTATTTGAAGGATTGAGAGAATAAATTTGATTCTTATCTGTGGCAATATTGATGTCTTCCAAAATAAAAATGTATACTCTAGCCTCTAGCCTATAAGAGTTTCAATCATGTTTCCCATGCACCGTGTAACAGTGAGCGCATGGGCTTATAGTCAAAAGGGACCTTCATAAAAGAGGGATTTCTGCTCATGGCTGGTGGGAAGGGGAAAGGGGGACGGGCATCCATAACGTTGTCGCTATTCCTACGAATCTGACGGAAATCCGGCAGAACCTCATGCAACCCGTCTTTATTAAAGATCCCCGCTTTTCCTTGTCCGTTGGCTTTCTAACGATCTCCTCCAGACGTGCACTCTATGGTCAGTTTGTGTCTGTTGATTGCAAGGTTTCCACTACTGCAACTAGGAGAATAGTACAAGTTAGAGTAGAAATAACCATTCGATAGACAGAAATTAATACTGAAGACTATTACTATGACTGAATCACACACAATCTGATTATCAGAAGGCGTTCTTTCATTTTTAAATACTGAAACTCTCTAGTTCTTCATTTTATAGGTTTCTATTTCAGATTATTTCAGTTTGAGTGGATTAAAAATAAAAATGATGAAATTAGACTACTCACTTTATTAAGCTGATGGAAATTGTTTGATTTAAATTCGTTGATTTGGTCTCATCCTCTTCCCAACTATAAATTAAACTAGGAAAAATTTCTTATATGTGGAATAAACATTCTGAATAATAAGAAGAAGTTGTCACAACCACATTTATTAAAAATATTGAGAAACTAGTTTCGGTTGATAATGGTATAGCCTAACAACCGAAACTAGTTTCTCAATATTTTTAATAAATGAGATTCTGACAATTTCGTCTTATTAATCATTATGGATACCTTTCACAATATTACCTTCGCCACTACAAAGGGAAAATAAACATTCTGTTTTGCTCTGTTGGTAGAGCATCATCAGTATATTATGATGCATCTGATGAAGCTCTAACGAGATCTCTCTGCCGATCTGCCCTAATCAAGCAGATCGTTTGGAGATGGATTGAAATAATATATGACTGGAACATTTGTTATACATTAGAATCGACCGTAGGTATAATCTTGAGAAGACTTTGATTCAATCATCCCTAAGTTTATTGAATTCATTCTGAAACTTATGAGCTCTATCAAGATTATTACCGTTTGTCTTAGTTGTGACTGAAACATCAGAAATTGATAACATTTTAATA
Source organism: Conomelus anceps (assembly GCA_948455865.1). NCBI lineage: Eukaryota > Metazoa > Arthropoda > Insecta > Hemiptera > Delphacidae > Conomelus > Conomelus anceps. Next base: position 67,499,292 of record OX418217.1, on the reverse strand, counting down.
GATACAGAAACAGCAAGCCAAATTACTCGCATCACCGGATATGTGAATAATTTTTTTGGGAGGATAAAATAATATTTTAATTATAATGATTAATGAATGTGTTTTATTAATCAGAACAAGTATAAGAATCTCGCCATTCACAAAACTAAACTTGCGACTTGTAGTTACAAGCGATTTTCCTACAAAAATCTACACTTCCTTCATCCTATGAGGTGATTCCATCAACTTCAAACAAAAGAAAGTATTCTCGGACCTAGCTACAGGTTTTTTTTCAAGTGATGTAATAGCACTCTGTTAAATTCGATCCATTGGCGGCTTGTTTCCTCTTCTTATCGGTCACAGGTGACCAATAGTCTGATGGAAACTTTTAGAATTTGTAGTTTGTTGGTAATTTTGAGGAGAGAGCTAAGTCACTTTTTTCCGTATGCCATTGTTTTTCAATATTACTCAACAGCAGAAGTTCTAGGTGGCAAAGGAAAACGATAGCTGACAAGGTTGTTGAAGTCCGGGTAGTGAAAAGAGGAAGGCTTTTTCTCTGACAATTACATTAACATTAGCTCGTCACCTTTCGCCCTTTCCTGTCTTCATCGATCACCGTCTGCTCCATATGAACTTGTGCTACAGCCTGAACAAAGTTTTCGTCCTTCAACCCTTTACCTCTTTTGCCGCCCTCTCCGCCATCGCCGTCACCTTTGTCGCATCTTTTTCAGGGCAATAAAAGTCCATTGGACGGAACACCTTTTTCTGCGATGAAATTCCACTGGCTGTCGTTTCCACCGATCGGCATCCCAGTGAATATTTTATCTGTTTCGTTTCGCCGATAATATCACTTCGAGTGAAAAGTGACGCTACCCTCCCTTACTGCACCCACATATTGCTCAACCACTCACCTGCAAGCGAGCACTCACACCTTTTATTGAGGTAACAATCTCTATTGACACGTGTTATGACTTCCACCTGCACCCATCAGACTTGTGTCGATACAAAACCGTAAGTGCATCTATCACTATCTGTCAAGTAAAGTAATGGGTTGTAGTCGTACGGAAAAATGAAAGCTATCATTTTGCATTATGAGCTACAATAGATTTCATGAAATAGGTTATAGTCTTATAGCTTTCTTATAGAAAATTGAAAACGACATTATTATTATGTATATTTATTCATTTATCATATTCAAAATCGAATAGTGTCTCGTGAGGTCAAGGGAGCCATTTAGTTGGCTTTTTAAACTTGCGTAATCACGCAAGGTGCAACCAGGGGGCGAACTAACTTTACACTTAATTGTTTTTGGTTATGCTCACATTTGAAAACTCACACTCAAGATTTAAATATGAACTATTATAAAACTATTATTTAGCGTACTAGTTTTTTAGAATGCCATTGAATTGTTTAGTTGGGCATTAATGCTGATGAGTATTCTCAAACAGCTCATTCAAAACTTATCATCCCTGTAATTTTCTACCAGCTACTGCTATCTTGGTTAGTTGTTATTCTTGTGTGTAGTATAGTATGGTACAGTTTAATGTATAATATAAAGTATGATGTTATATTGATTGATTTGAGCAAAAGCTAGTTAACCACAAAATATATGAGTGATAAAGGTTTTTTTTTCTCTGCTTTCAATTTGCAATGTAAGTTGTGAGTCAATTATATATTGTTGTATTCATGTCAATAATAAGATTCAATGCCTACAACTAGTTTGTGCACGTGTATGATCCATTAATTTATGCATAGGGGATGGATCGGCGATACAATTATACCAGGTATGCAACACAATTCATCGTAAATGGTTCTGAATGATTCTGCACCTACTAAATGAGAATTCCGGCCTCAGATGCAGATGTGATTCGTGGTAACATCGTGTGCACTGTGTATTTAGTGCCACAGTTCTGTCTATATTCGAAAGCTGGAGTTTGACCTGGTTCCTTTGTTGTGTGTTCCCACGCGCCAGTATACTGTTTAGTATATTGTGCTATCCAACTATATTCTAACCTTCAACTAATGAGAGCTCTCATGTATTTTGTTATGAGATTTATTAGCACAGTAATAAACTTTCACTGGCCAAATATGATGTTCATATTCAGTGTCATCTTGAATTTGTCTGAACATTTTAGGCATCAATATTTAATTTTCAATGGGATAATACATCTGCATCAATGTACGAGTCTCTTTCCTAATCTTTTTTGAATGACTGTAAATTTATTGTTTAGTGAATGAAGCTCTGGCAATCTCTGTTCTTAATTTTATCCTGTTTGTTCCATCCATGTTCCCTGGAACCAATATTTCTGCACATCCTCTATGATTGTGCCCACCACTCAAGTTGAAACGACCATTCATAATGTGTAATTCGAGCTCAAAGTATTGTTTCTGAACTCGAGAAACTTTTTTCAATAGCCTTCTGCTCGTGAAAAAATCACTTTTTCTCGGTGCAGAAAAACCCCACTTTTCACTCTAGTTACACAAATATTCATGTGCATTAATGGGTTGAAAATGAGGTCTAATTAGGATACTGTATATTGTTCCACTATATTCATACTGTATGTTGATATTAAATTACGTATTTCATCGGCTAAAACAAAAGATATTGGAATATAAGTTAAAGCGATCCCGGTTAACCATGTTTTCCATAACATGGCTCAAACGGCGAGCTGGAACTACCCTTAAGGTTCTCCATGTGCTAAAAATAAAAATAATCGCATTTTAATTAATAGATGTTTAGATGTTCAAAATTATTCACATGAAGCCTCCCTCATGCTAGTTATTTATAATGAATTAAAGGCACAATATATTATTAAATATCTTCTGATAAAACACAAAAAAATACCCTAATCCAATTGTATAAGTCATACGGCCAGTTGCACGAAAGTAAATTAAACTTGACCACCGTAAGATGACGTCATTTGACGGAGCCAGTGCAACGACTTCCCTATTTAGCTCCTTAAGATGACGTCACCTTATGGTGGTTAAATTCAATTTTCTTTAGTGCAACTGGCCTTTAGACACAAGAGTCTAAAAAAAAGAGGCAAAAGGAAAAATGTGTTTTTTAGAATTCTGTTCTCACCATTCAATTGGCTGCAAACCGTATTATAGCAGATACTCGTGTCGCGCGGCAATAATGACCAAAGCATGTGTTGGCTTATGGTTCTTCAAAGAGTAAATAAAATAATTTTTCAGTTATAAGCTTGGAGAAGGGAGAAGAGATTGATTGACCAGTGGACATTTTCTCCTAGAGGAAACACAAGCAAAAGCTTTTTTGACGAATAAAATATGTTTTGATAACATTGTGTCACATATGTATGCGAAGGATTCAATAAAGTCAAATTTATTCGCATTGTAAGTCTCCTGAAAATTCTCTTGCTTGGTTTGTCTCATAAATGGAGGTTGTAGGCGTGATATTTTCTTTCATGCATGCCAATCACTGGGTATTATGCTTCTGAGGTACCGTACTTATACGTATTAAGGTTCTCGTACAGTTTATTATTAACAATAGCATAATTTCATTTCTGTAAGCAAGATCTCACTTTTTCCTTTATACAGGGTGCAGCAGAACCGACTAAGCAGTTTGTTTCGATTGTCACATCAGCTGTGATAGGGCTACAAATTTGCACATGGTCTTTTTTTGTTTATTAGTTAACCCCATTTCAGGAGTCAACATGCTTTGGACCAGTGCTCATCGTGGTTTTGCGTTTCACGCTTATTATGAAAACAATAAATCTATGATCGCTACACAACGAACTTTTCGAAGACAGTTCAACGTTCCACGCAACAACGCCGTTCCTAATGCTAACACAATTCGGTCCTGGGTTCGGCAGTTAGAGGAAACAGATAGTACACTAAGAACATATACATGGTCGTCGCAAATACATTAGAACGCCAGAAAATGTGCAGAGGGTGAGAACAGCAGTCCAACGATCACCGGTACGTTCTGCTCGACGACATTCTGTTGCATTGGGGATTTCAAACCACAGTTTGAGAAGATCGCATTTGCGGCTTCTTTCTTTGGGGGATATCTGAAGGAAAAGGTTTTCAAAGGCCGCCCTCACACTTTAGCAATGTTGAAACAGCGGATTATTGACGAAGTGGATGCCATACCCCGCGATATGTGTGCAAGAGCTGCTCAAAACTTCAGAGATCACCTTCAACAATGCTTTGATGCTAACGGCCGCCATCTTCTGGACATTATTTTCAAAACCTAATTAATATAAAATGGTATATTCGACCAATTTAGAAAATGAAAACATTTTTTCTTTATATATCCTGAGACACTTTTTATTGCTCCTTAAAACTGCTTAGTCGGTTCTGCCGCACCTTGTATTTGCCATTATTTTTTATACGTTGTATTTTTCCATCATATCTCATTTTCCCAAAAACGTTTTTATGAATGAATTTTTTTTTGCCAAAAAAGAATTTTATAAAACAATAAGAAAAATTCATACAAAATGAAAATTGTAAATGGAACAGTTGAATTATTTTGGCAAGCGGAAGTAGAATTATTGCATTGGATTCTGCTGACAGTGACCACAGTATAATTATTGACCACAGTATAAGATTCATGGAAAGGCTCTTCATTCCCAGACCACATTGTACTTTCTTTCAGAAATCTTACCTGCTTCTTCAGGGCAAGTTCTGCAATAAATTGCCTCTGGACATTGTTCCTGATTTAATGAACTTCACCCATATTTTTATAGAAAACTCAAAATGTACATGTCAAATGGATGTGATTGTGAGCTGGTGTGAGCAGACATGAAGTCTTTAGTTGAGTGTGTAATCTCACTTTTAAATTCCAGTTTCAGCATCTTTTGGCTGTACAGTAATTATATATGCTTTATTTTCTTGGAAGGAGATTCGTCTTCATTTTCTTCAATTTATTGAGTTTCGTGTTTTCCACCATGACCGTCAGCTTTGTTGCTAAGTAACTGTTAATTACCAAAAAAAAAGCATATATCATAATAGCAGGCTACCGTTTACCTTATGATATTTGCTCTGAAGATTGTGTTTTCCTTTTCTAGGTAATCATCTCATTGTATTCTATTGATACTCCTGAGCGCGGACGAAAATTTTGTATTTTCTGCGCTCAGTATATTTGTCAAAGATGGTTCAATTATGAAGAATATGTTGTAATGTTTTTACATGTATTTATAATTTTATTCAATTTTTCAGGTATACATATGTTTTGTTGTTTCATTTACAATTTACATTTTGTATTACATTTTCTTATTTTTTGTGAAATTCTTTTTTTGGAAAAAATAAATATTCATTCATAAAAAAGTTCTTGGGGAAATGAGATATGAAGGAAAAATACAGATAATAAAAAATAATGGCAAACATATTAAGAGAAAAAGTGAGATCTTGCTTAGAGAAATGAAATTATGCTATTGACTACGCATAACTATAAAAACCTCATGCAAGCTTTGAACTAGGAAATCGACCTTCTAGTGATAAAGCGAATTACTATATCGGTGTACAAGGTCTGTCGTATTTGGCTGGAGAGGATTAGGCGGCTACATATTCGGGCATATAGTGTAGTATGTAGTAACATGGCCACACACAGTACGTCGCATTTGCATCATCTGCGGAATAGGTCGGGTTAATTAACGCGGACATCCCCCTCACCGTCCCACCATCTACTGGGTGACCGTTCTGCACCTTTAACCCTCCTCAAATTTACCTTGCAGGAGGCTGCGCGTGCGTTCACTGGCTCATACCAAAGTCCCACTATATACATATATAGTAAATAGTGAGGCCTTACTCAACAGCGGCCACTAAACGAGACAATTCAATACAAATAAAACGCTTTTGGCTGTGCGCGCATCTTGTGCTTTGACATCACACCCGCAACAGCCAAGTGCTCGGCAAACTTTCACTCCGCTTGACACTTACAAGTTTGGCACTACTCAAAACTACTCGGCAAGCACTATCTGCAAATTGACTGAACATGTTTGCCGCCAGACTCGCTTCCAGTAATTCGCTTGCAATAACTCATTTGCAATCCATTGGAAAGATGAGCTTCATAGTGGGCCTACCAATACATATGAGTTTACTGATTATCGCAAACGCTTAACATCATAAATATTGTTCGTTTCAACTTGTAAAATGCTTTACAGGATAGTTACAGACTGTTCAAGTCATCAATTGAGCCATTTCCTATGAACATCTACCGTGATTCACCAAGTTCTCAGAGATGAATTTTATAATGATTATAATTAAAGAAACTTTTTTGGAATATGTAATTAGGCGGTTGAGAATAATTGAGATGTTTTTAACCATGTAGCTTTTTCCCAAAGGTTAGTGCTCTATTGACAGCCTTGTTTAAATACTCACTAACCTAATAAATCTCTCTCTCCCGTTCAGGTCGATATTCTATTTGAATGGATGGTCTATTCAATTCGATCATTGCCAATAATCTATTTAAATCAATCTTGGTATTGTACAAAGTTTAATCATAATTTGAATTGAGTGAATAACTCTTCATTTGGGGTAAGATTAGTGAATTCTGTGATAGTAGCACGTTAGTTCTGTTAGAGGGTGCGTCATAAATGCCAGGAGCAGTGCCATGCCATGCCATAGTGTGCGGTTAATTAGCGGCTGTCCATGTAGCTAGACTGCACATTGTTCGATGCTGATAGCGAGGAGAAGCCAACACATGCGAGTTAACTCCTACGAAACCGACACATTCGCTGTTGGATGCCACAAACCTGAAATTCCTCATGCCCAAACGAGCCGCGTAACTTCAGATCATCGTCACGATAAATTGCAGTCTTGTCTCTGGTGTGTTGTTCCTTAAAAACTCTGTTGTACACCGAAGAGGTGAATTTCCCACATTTACGGTTCAGAAAAGTAGAACAAATTGTTCAAGCGCCATGTAACTTGGCTCTTGTTCTAGCTACTTTTTTAAGAACAGAAATATGTTTGTTGTGACGTGTTGTTGTATCCGGTCTCATTGACACTATTTATTAGTGCTCTATCTTCGTTCAATATTACCTTCAGGACCAATGCCAATTTTAACTACTGGTAACTCTCCAGACTTCAAGCCTCAAGTTATTTTTTAGTGCAACGAGCGTACTAAGCAAACGAAGAGTGAGGTATTTGCTATTGCTTTTCTCACTGAACTAATAGAGTTATATCGGTATACCAAGCCCGCCGAAACAAATTTTGAAGCTCTATTCTTAACAGTCCACTCCCATCACGACATAGGTTTTGGCTGCATAGGTGAGTGCGTATATTATCCGGCACACCTCTGAGATACTTTCTGCATCCAAGCTATCATTCGACAGAGACGTTTGGAACACAATAATTGATGTAGCCTTTTTTGTTTCTGAGATGAACAAAGCTCAATTCACCTCAAGCTAGGTATAGACAGTAAATAAAATGTTGACATTTTTTGTGCTCTCTCTCGTGATGCAGTCTATCTACGGAAAGGACTAACCGGAATGATTTTCCTGAATATGTTACAATTACTGCGTATATCTCAGCTACTCGGTGTCTTCATTTTTTCAGCAAAGTGATTTTCCAGTCCATTTTCATAACGAGGTTCGACAGTACCTTTACAAAATTGCCTTCGTGCTGGATAGGACGCGCATCTGAAGGAAAGCGCACAATAAATGTTAACATTTTTCTCCTGTCTACGCCCAGCGGGTAAACGGTTAATTAACTGTTCAATATAAGTGGGAAAAACCACAATTTGAATCGCTGTTTCATAGAGTAGGCTGCTTGGTTCAATCTTGTAGGTAAAATTCCTTTTTTCCCACTGACTTTGGAACCCCGAAAACCATTTTGAATTCCGCCATGGACGGTTCTAAGCCCTGTGTAGTTGAAGTATAGTGCAAGAGAAAAGTTTAAGAAATTCATGTTGATTTTTATTGCATTTCACTCTAAAAAAACTAATGAAAACTATTGAACAAGTTTTTCTAAAATAATGGTTAATTATAAGTAATTGATGCGCGTAATTTCAGTAGTACCTCTCACCCTGGACTACTACTTCTTGTAAATGCTAACTATGAAATACAATAAATTCTGCCAATTATTTTATCTATTATGTTGCACACTGATACCAATCTGGCTTATCATGTGCACTTATACATTCGCACTGATATCACTGCTTTGCTTTTGACAATCATGTGTAGTGATATAAACGCACTTCCATGTGCAAGTGCATAATCTTGGGCTTAGAAAAGTGTAGACCAGCTTAGATCCTAGCTAGACAAGCTGGAAGACTGATAAGGATGTTCCAAGCTTTTTACCTGAATTCTTCACTTTTATCCTTTTCTGTGTATAAAAAGATCTGAATCAAATGTATCATATTATGGTCACTAACAGAAGCTTAGGTTTTGTGAAGAATATACAAAAAAAACTACATATTATGAATAACATGAAAATAGTTTGGCAAACTCTAAGTTGGGCCTACTTTTCATGATAAATATTATGTGAATAGTTCCTAACAGAAAGATTCATAACAGCTTCAAGGAAAGGAAAGTAGTTTCCAAAATTAACATCTGGAATATTCATGTATTCCATGATAATTCTATCTAAATTTAATAGGGGAATTGATTAGATACGAGCCGTTCTAGGCATCTGTTCAGGCAGAAACGTCACGAGCGCTCAGGCTGTACTTGTAACGGTGGCCGCTTTGACTTTGCCAGCAAAAGAGACTGTTCTCTGCTGTAAATCACTCCCCGTTGGTTCAGATCCCACCTAAAACTTATCAATCCTTGTCACCCAACTTATTAACCAAGCACAGGTGTCAAACCTATGTGGGCTTCATCCTCCAATGTTCCATCTAAAATATTTTATCATCGCAAAGTCACAAACTCCAGAATAATAGCCGGCAGCCGAGTCAGATTAGAAGAAAAAACAATTTCAATCCTTTGTGTTCCGATCGGTACATTTTCTAATATATATGTATCATTTAATGTATCGAATTTCAAGATTATTTTAGTTTATTATATGCAACATTAACTTGAAATATTGAAAGATATAATTATTTTCTGTTGTGGTTTTCAAGTCAAATTACAATAGAATGTGACAATCTCATGAGGACACTATCATGTGCAATCGATTCTTAATTATGTCTAATCATTCAAGTGCATTTTATTCTGTTATTTATTCCAATACACAATTTTTTTATGAGGTAACTGTAAGTAAAAAAGAGAGATAGAGCATTGACCTTTTACCCAGGACGGCAGCTTTTCTTTGGAGCTTTAAAGGTCGCAGCTGGAGCTCCTCGTTAATAATTCCGTTCTGCCGCCTCCAGCATTTTATCTTTCAATTTTTCCTTCACAATTATTCTTTTCTTAGCTCTACTTTCCGATATTTTGTCACAGATCTCCATCTGGATTTCTATCTGTGTTGTAAAGTGCTTCACATTCTGTAGTTAGTGTCTTTTACCAGCTCTTTGTCCGGTTATTGCACTTTCCGTGATGCTCAATGTGCTCAATAGAGAGTACAATCTAAAATAATGTTTATCCTTGAAAAAAATTAAAAATAATAAATAATTTGGTAATTTGGGGTAGGCTACTTTCCCGTGTGAAAATAGATGCTCTAGGAAGGAAGCGCGCTTCCATTGAGCCTTTAATGCGAAGTCATATAACAGTTGCCGATTACAGGCGAAATTTCTTTCTAGAAATTCTAGTGATTGCCAAGTGAACTGCTCAAATTCCAATTTATATTGACTCGTCTCATTAATTAATCACGTTATTAAACTATCAAACTACTTTTATCATTTTATAAAATAATAATTGGAATGCTAGTCATGTAAATTGCTATTTTAATGGTCATTGCTATTTACAAAATTTTAGAGATTCTATTCAGCAGAGGCGTCTTCTCTATTAGTTGTATTCTCTATTGTCATTGTTTCAATGTTCATAGTGCACGTTAAAACACAGTGTGCGGTCTGCGATCAGACGTTGTTGGTTTTCATGCTCTTTTTGTGACGTTCGTTTTGCAAAAGTAAAATGTGCGTAGTCGTTTTTCTATTCTTGTTTGTTAATTATTTTGAGCATCAAATCTCGTGTTTAACATCGAAAATACTAAACTAAAATGTTAATTAAAATGAATGGATTCAAGCTTTTCTAGTCATGTGATTCTAGAATCTTTTAAAATATGATTTTAAAGGGATTATTTCTGAAACGTTTTCTGGGGTAGGACCAACGGACCCTTATTACCCTGGGGGTACTCCAGACCCCCCGGAAGGGCTCTGGTTAAAATTATGCTACTGGACTTCTGTTTCACTATTAACCGTACTGCTCGCCACTGACCAAATACTCTGCACTGTGTGGTTTAACCTTGAATTGTAATGTTAATGATGGTAGTTAGGCTTGATGTAATTTTCTTGAATTGAATTTTCCCTCCAATCAGTAATTGAAAAAATATATTGAATATAATCGTTCTATAATTTGTTTTGGAGTGGAATAACGATCCTCCTAGAATTTGTAGCTACTATTGTCTGGTTTAATTAGAATAAAAATATGAAATAAACTATGTTTGAAGGTTTTTTTCTCCGCCAACAGTCAATCTGGCAAGAACAGAAATTTGATCATTTCCTTTCCATGTTTTAGGGTAAACCATAATTGGGTTTTATCTATCACAGTGACATTGAAGTTTGATTGACAAGCCAACTTTCTAATTTTATACGCCAGATTGAAACGTTGAGTGCATGTAAATAAGACTAAATTGGCGAGTTTATGAGCTGGTGAACCGTATATAGGTAGTTAATTAACAGGGTTGCGCCAGCATGGGAAGCTGTATTTTGCAGTGTGACTGTGCTTGATGTGTGTGTTAAAGGGTGGAAAGGAGGTGTGTGTGTGTGCGGGGGGGGGTGGAGTTGTTGGAGAGCATTGCAGAGATATGTTGTGCGTAAACAGATGAGTGGGTGGGCGGAGTGTAGGTAGGAACAGTGATACAGCCGTTTCGCGCCCTTCACGCTATACATTACCGGGGACAGTGCTCGTGAACGCGCGTCTGCGTATCACTCATACGCTACAATGGTGCGTGTTGTGTGTAAATTATGCTGGTGTTGCTCACCTCCTATGTTTAATGGCTGTACGAACATCAGCATACTAGGAGGAGCAATGAAGACAAATGCTCATTCCTATTGTGACGCTATTACTCTTGTTGTCTCTCACTCCCTCCTATACTTTCGCTACCTGTAAATACCTCATTCTATTTCACTCGTTCTCTCATTTTCACCTCTCTTCTCCAAAGCGTACATCCACGATCATATTCCTCTCACTATCACTCAGTCATTCCAATCGTCACTGTCATTCTCTCTCACTCATTCATTCTCTCCTCTTCGTGTACCACTCACTCATTCACCCACCCACTCATCCCTCTCCACTCGCTTTTTCTCGTCCAGTTCAACCTTGCCATTCGCCCCTCCTGTATAATTTAGCGTAAATTTTCTCTGTAATCTGAAACATGGATTCAATTTCAAACTATCATTCCATATCATTTAACCACCTATCCAGTGCTACGTATCCGGCTTTTAAATCATATACACAGTTCTACGTGAATTATCTGTCATTTATCTGGCATTAATAACAATATAATAACCATAGTCTGCAACGTTACTTAACTGGAAACTCCAACCTCATAACTTCTTTTTAACCGACTTCCAAACCAAAGGAGGTTCTCAATTCGACATGTTTTTATTAATATTTCTCAGTACGACCCCGGTTGGATACAATGCATGGGGAACATCATTAATCTATGTATTTATGTATTTTTCTCCAATAAATATCTCTATTTTCAGGGTTGCCACCCAACCTTGAAAACCTGGAAAACCTTGAATTAGCCTTGAATTTGGTGAACCTTGAAAAAATCTTGAAAAAACCTTGATTTTCAGGTACAAACCTTAAAAACTACGAATTCACCACAATAATTGAATTTGAATATGTCAACATGAAAAAATAAATTAAATGGTGTTTCTATCCATTTAGAAGATGGGTGAGAAATGAATAAAACTGCGCTCTGTTTGGACTCTACTTTATAATAATTTATTGTAAGTTTGATCATAGAGAAAGCATCTTTCTCTCTCTCTCTCTCTCTCTCTCTTAAGTATGCTTTCTATATGGTTTGATCCTGCCGTGTCACATGGATAGAGTTATGGTGGGAGAACAAGAGAAATTCACTCGCGTTAAATATAGCACAAATAAGAGGAGTGCAATTAAACTGGCATAAAACCCATCAAACATGCAAATGTGTCTGAATACGATTTCCGCCCAGACATGCTTTTTGTTTACACAGCGAATTCTTCCATTATGTGTCATCAACATTAATAATAAAATTCAGGGTTGCCACTCCAATAACTCAATTGAATAGTATGAAGTGATTTTATTGTAGTCTAGTCAGTTGGTTGTTTTCGTTGTTACTGGTAACTTACTCCTACGCTTCCATCTACATAAGAAGGTAAGAATATTATTTTCACATTTTTTCTTACTACGGTACTTATAATTTATTGTGCACATTACTAGAATGTCAATTTAATTAATTAATCCTACATCTGGAGAGATAGGAGATGCAAGCTGTGAGCTGAGAAATTGGAAAATGATAGATAGTCTTCTGAATAGTAACTCTTCATCACTGAAACCCATGATTATACATTTCACTGATTGGAAAATATGATAGAGGATTATTGATTCTTTGCATAACTTTTCCAATGCTACCGCTATCAGGTGGATAAAACTGGAAGCAGAAAAACTTCAATTATTATCTGATGCCAGAAAGAGAGCAGCGGAATTAGACAAGAAAATTTGAAATTGGCAAGAAATTAAAAAAGTAATAATATAGATTTTCTTGATGTTTTTGTAAAAAATTCCGAATGTTTTATAGTTTACTGCATTTCTTTCTTTTTTTAATAAAAAATAACTGTTTATTCGTCGTGTACATTATACTGCTTCTAATCTACTTGATCTTTGAAAAATTGATAGCCTACCTTTTATAATTCACATAGAAACTATAGTCCATTATCAGTGTTTTATTAAACTTATACGAAAAGGAACAAATTGTGATGTCTGATGAATTCCATTGACATGAAGCAGCAAAATAGTGAGTATTTTTTATATGTTCACAAACTTTAATTATTATAAGCATGTTTTCTATTTCCATCTGAAGTTGGTGTAATTTAGTGTCAGCAATAACCCCTGTCAATACTTAGTTGTATTTATTCATTTCCATACAGAATAAAGAATAAATTTGAAAGTACTCTCCTCTTTTAAAATGTTTTTAGTAGAAGTAGGTGAAGTTTAAATATTAAAAATATCAATTTGACGAAGTAATGCACCCGGGAATCTTCTAGGGGGTCTTCATTCATGCCTTTTTTATTTATGTGGCATGGTCGGCAACTATTCTCTGATCGTGAAAATAAATGTATTTGAACCTTGAAAACCTTGAAAAAACCTTGAATTTGTTCATGGATTTAGAGTGGCAACCCTGATTTTTTCTACTTAGTACAAACCTACAGAAGTAGTGGTCACAATTTTATTATTAGGATGTCACTATAATTGCAAAAATATTGTAGAAATGTTAGGAATAATAATAAATTGTAAAGAGGAAGCGATTTATGAAATTAGTGATCAATTCAGAATTTTAATGCATCAATGAGTCATGTGTTGAAGAATCTCATGTACCTGCACCTAGTACGTGGTATGCGCATGACTGCATATTTGGGAATTTAAGTCAAGTTCATCCATATTGTTCAATGTACAATATGTAAACGTATGCTCATTCTGAATTTAATTGAAAAACTTTCACATCCAAGTTTACAAATACTTCAACCCACAAGGAAAATTATGTTTCAAGTATTTAGTACGGTATCATTCATTCTCTTTATTCAGATATACCTCAAAAACTCAAGGAGAGAAGAGCTAGCGAGTGAGTAGGCTTACTAGCTTACAAGCTGCTTCCGAATTTCAATTTTACGTGATTGCATTTCAACATGACTTTTATGGAATAGGTCAGAATGTTTGTTTTAATTATCTGAATTAAAAGCAATCGAGAAAATTAAAAAAAAAAACATTTCTCAATCAACTGTAATAAAATTAATGTTATATATTATTACTAGCCGGCAGACTCGCTTCGCTCGCCTTAACCGTCTAGCCAGGGGGCTCCGCCCCCTGGACCCCCGGGGGGTCCAACTAATTTCCATTGTGATTAGATAAATTTACAGAAATAGGTGATTTTGGGGAGAATTTTGATACCATTACTTAGTATGCATCTAGGGTCTTAATCAAACAGTGGTATTTCGATTATATAGATATAGATTTCACTCCATGTGGCCTTGAGGTTCTTGAGAAATTGTGATAAACTAAATTCCAAAAATCCTAAATTTTGAGATGAATCATGTAACCCTATTTTTCAAGTGTTTAGCACCCCAGCTGAAAATTTGAACTTTTTTGGCCTTGTGGTTCTTGAGAAATTATAATCACCTAAATTTTCAAAATCGTTAATCTATGGTAAATTAATTTCACAACTAATTTTTTGTTGATTTTCTGATCAATACCTATTTTCACAAAAATTCTCAGGCTCATGTACTGTTACAAATAGTATTTTATTAATTCCTTAATACTTCTTTGTAAACCTAACTATTGATAGGTAAGAGTTCTTATAAGAACTGATATTTATTCGATTTGAGCGTTGGTTGAAATTCACAAATACTCGGAGAACGATGTTAGCAGTCTGATGTGCAACTGCAAACTGATCTGATCGTGAAAGTGAGTGATCGTTTGAGGTAGTAGGCTACGCAATTGAAGTGGGAAGGGGTCAGCCTACCAGCAGTACAGTCAGGTTCGGAACGGAATATGCAACTGCAATGAGCATTCTTCATAGGAGAAAGAGACAGCATTCTTCTAGAAAGAGACAGCAACGTCGAGAATACGACTATACACTATGCGATTAATCGGCTCCAGCAAAGTTATACCGAGCAATATTGTACTAATATTAAAAATTATTGTATTTGACCTTACAGGCAGCTCGGCTACCTTTTTACTTTTCATAAACGTTGGCTTTTAGCTATTGAAATTATTTTGGTAGCTCGGGATAAGTTTGCTTTGTTTGAAACAAATTATTATTCATTAATAGACCTAACCTACTGAACTTGCCAGCCAAACAGCTTAAAGGAACAGCTGATAGAAGTCAACCGTTTTTAATCATATGGCAGACCCCTTAGCAGCGTTATTTACACTGTCTTTGAACAGCAAAAGACTTTGCACTTTGCATGTTGGCTACCATACAGTCGGAGCCTTGCAATATGTGGGAAACATATGACTGGGTATGATGAAATGTTATTATGCCAGGTTGATGACATCTGTTAAGTGCAATTTCAAAATATTTGGCTGTTTATCACCAAACTTTTCAAAAATCGTCGATTTTGGGCCCATTTTGGGGCTAATTTTGAAACTTTTTTCCAAGGTACATCTAAGGCCGATACTTAACATGAATACCAAATTTTATCTGATTTGACCTTATGGTTCTCTAGTAATTGTTGTCACCTAAATTTTCAAAAATCTTCAATTTTGGGGTAAATTTTGAAACCCTTTCTTAGCACGCGTCTAGTCCCCCTACTGAATACGTGTACCAAATTTTATCGTTTTTGGTCTAGTGGTTCCTGAGAAACTGTGATGAATGAGTGAGTGAGTCAGTCAGTGGTATTTCGATTATATAGATATAGATTCTGGTAAGATAAGCCCAAGTACCTTATTTATGAAAAACAGAACTACAAGATTTGTTGAGAAATATTGAGAAATGTTCTCAATTTGTAATTCTATGTTTACCATTATAATATCATGTTTGTTAATGGTTGACTTGCATTTTTAGAAGCTCTATTAATTCATTATTGAGGTTGTAAAGAACTAATAAAATAATTGAAAGAACTTGAATAATTGAAATGGAAATTGGAAAAAAGTGTTGCACCTATAAATTCTACACCATTTAATTTCAATCCAAGGACCATGGTTTGACTAGGACCTCAGGATGTGACTGGTTATGTCATGAGATCCTTGAATTAAAATTAAACTGAGTGGAATTGACATTTGATTTTTTAAAATATTAATGCTTGTTGAAGTGAAGTAGTTATTAGTGGTGCCAAGTTGTTTCTAAGAATTTTAAAAGTTTGGATCTGAAATTGGATGACTACCGCTTGATATTTTTTTGAATAAACCTGATTTCGTTGAGTATGTGCAGCGACTATCAATACTTTTAGTGGCTACGCTAAGGTTTGTTGTAATTAATCTTGTCAGCTACGCGATCTGATGAAAAACCACTGTGGCCAGCTGTTCATTCCAACTCACAGAATTTCAGCGCTTGTCAGGAGTAAAACTTCTATCGTTCATTATTTGGCCCAAATTACACAACTGCCAACCTGTCGACCACTAATAGTCCGTAGAATGTAAACCGCTTCTCTCAGTTGTTTACATAATAGTATTCATGTCGGAAAAATCGAAACATACTTCATATGAAACTTATTTAAATCTTGCTTGAGCTTAGGCATTATTTGTAGTTTGTTTTAAAAATAAATATATCATTACTAGCGGGTTGCCCGATGTCGGTTTCTGTTTCTACTGTCATTCCAGTGGTCTATTATTTTTTATCCATCTTACGCTTCTTTTCCTTATTCATCTTCTTCCTCTTCTCCGTCTTCTCTTTTTTCATTTTTCACCATCTTCTCTTTCTTCTCCTTCTTTCTCTCTGTCAAATCCTTAATATTTTAGGGATCTTAATTATAACCCATAATTTATTAACTTATTTTAAAAAGTTTTCGTTTTACTTAAATGTCTAGTGTAATATCAACCACCTTCACCCACTATTATTCCTTTTAAACCATGCTTTTTTATTCACTTTCATATTAATGTTAAACATAAATTTTCTCATTTCAAAATAAAAATCTCTTTTTCTGTCTCACTCATTGTTTTACTCTCAATGAGAAAATATCAATCCATAACTTTCATTATTATTGTAAATTAACTCTATTAATCACTTTGTTCTAATCAATCATATCCTTTAAATAAATTATTCATCTTATTTTAGTCTTAACTTTCATACCGTTATTAGTTAAATTTAGCCTACGGTCAAGTGTTGATGAGAAGGATATCCTTGAATATCCTCTTCCAAGAATGGACATTTATATGTTCAAACTTCGCCGTTTCATGTAGATACATCACAATCATATTATCGTTATCAAATTGCATTTCATATTCATTTGTTAAGCTTTTTAAAATTCATAGAACAATTACAGTACTTTTATATTTTTAACAATCTAGAATCTCAGACTTTAAGACTGCGCATTCTGTAATCTACTTGAATAAAGTAAATAATCTAATCTAATCTTCTATTTCTTATTCATCTTCTCCTCCTTCTTCTTCTCCTGCTTCTTCTCTGTCTTCTCTTTCCTCTTCTTTTTATCTCTTTTTATTCTCTTTCCTCTTCTATCTTATCTTATCTTATCTTCTTCTTCTTCACTCGCATATCAATAATGCTCCAAGTTTATTTTTTGGCAGGTTAGAGTCTTGTTAACAGAGGATAGCATCAATCTGTTTATATATTAGATTATTATAATTATTATTATGTTTCCTTTCGAATTGTAATGTGTTACTTTCAAAAGCAGAGCAGTGTTATGTATCATTAGTGCGAATCTTTCATACAGTGCACGCATCATATCTAAGATAATGTCATATTTTTATTGTTGATTTAGAGTTTAGAAGTATAGTCATGTTGAAAACTACTGAACTTATTACTTCAAACTACTCCGCATGAGATGAAAATTGCTCACTAGCATTCTAGATGGGATTAGATTGCAATATATTGTTATGGGTTCTAATACTAAAATAATGCTGGCAACACTTGAAATTAACACTCTTTTATTTACACAAAGTACTTGCAATATGCACTTATCAGTTATATCACAGAAGAGAAACCAATAAGAAATAAACAGTTCACTAACATTCAACTAATAATGAATTTTCTATATCACTTTACAAAAACTAATTACTGTAAATAGGCCGATCAATAATTAATAAATAACTGTTCAGTTCTACAATACCTGTCTATAGCTTTTATTGATTGGAACTCCAACAATGGATGACAAAAACTGCATAGAAGAAACACTGTTTTCTAACTCGTTTTATTTTGGAATGCATCCAATTGCTAAATGTTCAGAAGATAATTAAATTTAAAATTCCTTTCAATGCTATGCCAAAGATCTCCGCTGCAGCGGACATGACAACTTCATTATGGAAACGTCAGGAATTTCGAAATTAGCTTCTAATCTTCTAAACACGGGTTTTCTGTTGTTGTGGGGGGGGTGAATTTTTAGATACATGAGTCTGAGTCTTACGCGTGAATAATGCATTAATAAATTCCATCAATGTGTTCAATGAATCATTAAGCGTCAATCGTCGATCGGGACTTTTCTCCAAACCTTGATTAGGTTGATGTTCCTGTAATAATAATAGTTTTGATAACTACTTTAATATTTTCCCCCAATTTGAGTGTTAATACAACGTAAATGATATATGAATTATAGACATTGAAATGATTTAATCAATGTATAAGATCCCCAAGGAAATTATTTTTGTCAGAGATTGTATTTTTGATGGGAATATAAAATTTTATCTCTGGTTGCTTGTGAGAACTGGAAGAAAATGAATGGAGCCTGTTGAATGCGCGGCGAGGTTTAGACACTACAATTTTTAGCGAGAAGGAATCTGAGATGCGAAAAGAGCAGACGGATTGCTGAAGCATGGAGCATAGGACGTAAGAAGCATGCAAGACAAATGGGAGGAGATGAGGAATGAAAAGATGACAAAGGACAAGGAAGGAAGAAGGTGATGTCGAATAAGCAGCTTAGATGCCACCACCGCCACCTCTGCATCTTTCTCCCGTCGTTTCCATCCATTGCTGCAAGCTACATTTGAAAAAATCCAACTGCAAACCTGGCACTTAGCCTGAGTAGAGCAGATAGAAGCGAGCTGACGAGCGCCAACATCCCAACATCCAGTATTCGCCACTTCAATCTAATCATTTCCGACGCTTCAAACTTCAAGAGCATTCTCTGTCTGCCTACTTGTTACGAAACTTACAGAAGAAGCACCATTGTTACACACCGTTATGCATTTTCAATGACGTTACGTTACCGAAATTTTCATGTTAGGGACGCCATTCTTAGGCTACATTCAACTGAAATCATCTCCAGTCAGTGGCTAAATGTGTAATTTAGTGATACTGTCAATGTGCACGATTTTCAAGCCCCACATTATGATATTCTTCACTTCAAGTAGAAGTTCATAAGTATAAAACAGTCTTCTATCAGTTTTCTAAGGCAATCCAGCTGCTCAACCACCATAGAATGATGAGAAATATAGACTTATCGAATTAAGCCCACACAAGCTCATTGCAGTCATTTTACAGTACAGGCATATATGCTTATTTTTATTTTTCATTGAAGAAACCTTGGAAAGAAGCCCATTGTATGGAATAGAATTCATTGGTAAAGAATAAAATATCAGTGTATATTTAAGATTTATATCTTTATAATTATCTTTGAGCAGCTTTAAAAGGACTACCTTTTTTGAAAATAACTAGACATTATATCTTGTTCTAATTGGTAATTTATTGCTAGTTATGATAGTAGAATTACAAAAGAAAATATAAATAGTATCACAAGATCAATCTTTGTGTATATTGTCTATTATGTTCCTTGTGAATGACTACGCAATACAAATATTAAATACAAAACAAAAAGCACAACAGTATGATTGAATCACAGATTCAATGAATCAATAATATGATTGAATGAATACATGGCCCAGCCTACTTGGCCTGGCTTAGAAAAAAGAACGATAACAATTCCTTTTGAAAAGTTTCGGAGATAAGTTCCATCCGGACGTCGTGTAGTTTTTAGCACGTTGGCAACTTTACGACGATGTTGTGCTGATAAGGCACAGTGAGGAAGCGCTATAGATGAAGAGGAATCGAATCAATCAAGTCAGGCTTAACGCTATAAGTAAAGATAACTACCAGCTTCATCTTACAAGGAGAGGGATTTCAAAAAATCCTTCACCCAATAGAACGACAGCACTTTCTGATTATTGCTATCGGCCGAACTACATCGCGTCATCTTTTAGCAGTTTTCCATTCTTTCCACTTCCAGAAAAAGTGCTTGTGTCGCACCAACTTCCATAGAAAAACGGGCTTTAGGATTGCATAACAGAAGCGATAAGATAGAACCGGAATTTTTGTGCCACAAAGCACGAAATCTCTACGCGTTATGATAAACTGTAACGAGTTATCATTTCAATATTCCTCTGTTTTTCCACTTTATGGTCTATTGAAAACACCTACTCAAGAAGAATGAAACCCTTTCATATTATAATACTATATTATGTCCAACTCTATATTGGAGTTATCCATAAAATAGTATGATATTTAGGTGCGAAAGTAATATTCATATATATAAGAAGAAATCACACTTTTCATTGAAAAAAATATGCTTTCTTATAGGGAACTACGATATGGTCATCCATTAAGAGCGCGCTGCGACTTCTACAATTCGATTGTTGCAAATTGAAATGAAATAAATTTTATTCATCCACAACAATTTACAATAAACGGAAAAACATTCTCTTATCACAATGAAAAAGATCTATATATCATATAGATAACACTTAAAACTCTGCTATATAAAAAAACAAGCTACATAATACATAAAAAAAAAACAATAAAAATCGTAATAAGGACAAGATTCTTTTCCTTAGATGAATAAAAGAAAAACATCCCGAGGCCTAGCCTGTGTGGGATGGTATGCAAATACTTACTTAAAGTAGAGAACTAGATATAGATGGTGCGACCGACCGGTCATTTATTAATACATAGTTATAGGGTTGCTAGACATACAAGGAATCAAATAAGACTTCAAACATTTAAGAAGGTATACAATAATGTTATTAATACATAATTATAGGATTACTAGACAACGTCCAAATCGAATATAGAATTGTAGAACATGTTCATTTGTTTACCCTTGTGATTATGGAAAATTATATAGGGGGGGGGGGGGGTGTACAAAACACAGTAAGTTGACTTAACCTTGCTAGATTGTGGTTGCTCTGAAAGAGCTCAGTGGAAGAGAGTTTCAAGAATAGGAACTATGAAAAAAACTTCATTATTATTGAAGTCAATCAGATTAGTAATCTTAATCTTATGCACTATAAGAAGATGGAGAAATCACAGAAAATGGAAATCTTTGTCTATGACTATTTCTATGAAACGACATTAATTGATGCATAAATAATCATCTCTTCATCGCAGTTGAAGTGTGATATTTTTTCATAACTTTATAAGAAAGTATATTGAAATTATCATAGAAAGATAAATAATACATATAAATATTATTGTCAAGAAATTACGCAAATTAATACACATATTTGGTCAGCTGAATAACATTCTAACGGTCTCTGAATTAAAGTTATTGTACTTTGCTCATGTACAATCATTATTGATGTCAGGAGTACTGATATATGGGTGTGCATTTAAAACAACTCTAGTATCTAACAGCTCTATCGAACCACTTAATGTCATACACAGATCAATTCTGAAGGTCATCTTGAATAGGAGACGACGCTATCATACAGATCTGCTATATGTAAATATGAAGGTGCTTGACATCAAGCAACTGTTTCTTAAGCCTCCTTCTCTTCATATTAAAAAATCAGTCTATTATTGTCGATTTAGACCATGCATATAACACTCGCAATGCAGCCAATAGGGTGATAAGAGGCCAAAAGCTTGAAAAAGCCTTTATTACGACCAACTCATATTATGTTGCTAACATAGTTTTCATGAATATTCCTATGTATTTGAAAACATTTGAAAGGGTATCTCTCTACTCATATAAGAAACAAGTTGTACAGTGGCTCATCGAGATTGGGAGGGAAGGAGTTAGTTGTATTCTCCAATCACTGCATGCAGAATAGATCCAGTTCATTTTAATTACCTAGCATATACATTCAAACATGCAAGAATTCACCTGTCAAATTATAAATATTGGGTATAAGTTATCTAGGGTACTAAGAGTTTTTTCATATTGTATTTTTCTTTGAAAATGTTTATTGTATTCAATTGTGATTTATGATCATCTAGACGCATGACTCCAACCCCTGCTCACGCACAGGATTTTCCTATGTGAGCAGGTAATTTCCATAATGATGTTCAAATCACTTTGTTCGTTTAATTGCAGAGAAAATGTCTTTCAAAGAGTGAATTTTTTTGTTGTATTGATGTTTTTTTTTTAAATAAAAGTTTATTCTATTCTATAAATAGAGAACTATTGGAAAATCATGTTTTCTGGCGAGTATGATATTATGCATTTCTATGATATTTTCGTATACGTTGACGTAACATAAAAATCTTGTACGCAATAATATTATATCCATTCCGCTTGTCATTTGTAACGATAAAAGATTTTTTAAAGTTTAACCAGAAAATCGATTTAAATCCTCTCCTGACATTCATGATAAAGTGTGAAACGAATTGTAGCAGAATGTTGAGTGTGTTCAGTGAAAGGGTCAGAACTCGATTCATTTCACGTCCCTCAACAAGAAGTCGTCTAACAACCGATGTCAGCACGAATGAAAAATGAGAAAGGATAAACCACTGGAAGGCACAGCGCTCGTATCTGATATGAAGCAAGCCACACCGCACAATCTTCATTTTTGATTTTATTGGCATCGTTTTCCCAGAATGCAACACTTGTGTTCAAAATGAGCCACTGACTGTCTGTCACCAGCCAACCGAGCTGTAATTAAATCAGGAGTTTGACGATAGAGAAGCAATTGAATAGCCTTCATCTTTGATTGTTCATCTTAATAAATGAATGGACAAGGTGAGTGAACACAGACCTACGGTTCGAAATTTATTGATTGTTTATTGCCCATTAAAATTGCAATTGCACGTACCACTCTACAGCTATGTCCACACTTGAGCTCATTCTCTTAGATTTCATCTGGAAATTAATCCGTGCAATTTTATTTGCGTCTCCATTATTACTACCTATAATAACTGGGCAAAACCATTCAACATTAGGCGTCATAAGTTAGTATGTTTTACGTAAATTATGCTTCATGTCGCGCAAGAAACACTGTCTCAGTATGCACAATGCACCCGCCACATGTACCTCTCTTGTGCTACATACAGATACAGTATCTGAAACGACCAAAGACATAGCATTTATCCAATTCCGTATTCCAAATTCTAGTTTTAACATGTACAACCGGCTCAGAAAATAATTGAAATTTAGTCGCACACGCGTAGATACTTCATCTTCAATATTAGATTAGATTACTTTATTTATGTAAACTTACAAATGTAAGTGATCAAAAACAATATTATTCACATGACATGGATTAGCATATGGTGCTATTTTCAACAAAATGTTGGAGATATGTTTTATTGTTAAAGCGAAACGTAGTACAAAGTAATGAGATGAGTAATTATATAAAGTAATAATAATGCATTCAAATAAAATGGCGAAATGTGGATATAGATTGATTGAATTAACTGGAGTATTATATTTTGTTAAAAACTGTAGGTTATCTCAGTCCCTGTTTTCTATAATAACATTAATTAGATTAAGAGATGAAATTGTTTTCTTGCTGCACATGATGTATTCATGATGAATTGCAACTCTTTCTAGAATGACAGTGAGGTGGAGTAGTGATCTGCTACAGTTCAATTCCAATAATTGGAACGGAAATAATATTGAAAGTGATCTTTACCCATTCTAGTTTGTGTCATAGAATTAGTACAACTACTAGAACAGGATTTCCCCGTAGTCTACATCGTTCTGTGAATGGTCTTACCAAACTTTTAATCAAGTTGAGCGCTCTTGCGGAATGAAAGCTGTTACTTAAATATTTTATAAGTACTGTTGAACGAATGTACATCTTACTGGATGTGGTACGCTATATGTCTGTTCTGGGAAGTACAAAAATAGGTCAAGTTACTGGATAGCGTGATCGAGACCAACTTCTGTAAATGTGGTTCTGTCCAAAGTGTTCGCGACTGGGCTGCCTCCTATAGAACTTTATTTCAATGCCCATTAAATGCTCCAGTTTTCATAATTATTTCCGAAGTCGTTAGCTATCTCGAGTTCTGTGTCGCTAATCACGAAAAAAATTCTAAATACAAAAATATTGAAATTTACGAATTCTTCAACGCACATACTTTATCCATCAACTATTGATTTATTATTATAATTAATTACGACTATTTTTGGTGGCAGGATTGCGTATTGAAACCATTAAGTTTGGGTTTCCAAAGAAAAATGTGGAATACAATACTGAAACTAATAATAATCTGGTTGATGGCTCATGTGATTGTAAATGAGTTGTCAATCAGCCTGTAGATTGGTCTGGACGAAGTTGCACTTGCTCTGATGTGCCAGGGTGCACGTGCAACATACCTACTAGGTAATTTGTTACTAGTATCTTTGGTTTTAGGGTTCCACTAATTTTCGTGAAAGCTATCTTCTAAACATCTAAACGAACAAAAATCGATTCCTGAACTACTTCAAGGAGTTCAGATGAATCTGACCACTGATTTGCGGCGGTTTGCAGATGACTGTGACAGTGATCTACCGTATACACAGCAGATTTGTGTCGCAAAAATGCTAGCCGTAGTGTTTTTCTCATTAAATTGCGGCCCACTCGAAAAGCTGACATCTGGTTTGAATGTTTCAGCAGTGCGGTGAATTTCGCTTGTTGCAGGCTGCCATGTGGAAAACACACAACACTGGTCGCCGCGCGCACATGCGTTCTCCAGTTAGTAGTTGCAAGCAACGCTATCTGGACTTTCAAACTACGACGAGTTGTTCTTAGAGTGAGAAAGAGAATGAAAAACAGTTAGACCAATGTTTGCGCGTGCAAGTAAGCTTCTTACCTTTCTGCCCTAATTCCTCGTTTCGCTCTATTCCTTCACAACCCATATCTTATCACGATTCACGAGAAATGTTGCAGCCTCTTCCATATTTCTTTAAAAGGTTAAATACGTCTGGAAGTCACGCAACCTATTTTTCAGTCCTCTAACATTTACACAGTCCTATACGCTAATTAGTATTATATTGTTATTCATGGCGCTTAGTTGTACATAGATGAGCAAAACTCACACAACATGCCACCTGTCAATTACATAGATATATGCTACAATAAGATTGGGTTATCATTAGATACGTTTTTCAAATTTCCAATAGTAATAGAAATTTCCAATATAGTAATAACCTATATGTCCAAAACACTCTCCTAAATGTTGCCACCAGTCAAGGATTGTAATCTAACAATATTGTTACGGGTTCTAATAGCTAAAATAAGGCTGGCAACATTAAAGTTCACACTTGCACTTTATTTACACAAATTAATTGTAAGTTCAATTAATTAAATAAAAACAGATCATCAAATGACAAGCTAATACGTATTTTCAGTAATTAATTATTTACAAGAATTAATGAATAAGTAATTACAGGCTGATCAATAATAAAAGAAACAAGAGTCCAATAAACTGTACAAATGAATAATTAATTACAGGCTGAACAATAATAAAAGGAACAAGAGTCCAATAAACTGTACAAATGAATAATTAATTACAGGCTGATCAATAATAAGAGAAACAAGAGTCCAATAAACTGTACAAAATGTGGACAGAAATTATAAAAAAAGCAACTAATCACTTACAAAAACACAGTCCAATTCGTTATTTGACAGTCCCAAATAATATCACTTAACACAACGTTTTTAAACTATTAGTAAGCTGCATAAACAGTAAACACTTGTCTCTGCACTTGACACTGTCTAAAGACTGAATAAAGCACTGTTTACTCCACTGGCACAGGATAGTCTCTTTCACGAGATCTGTAATACAATCTGACATGCAAGCTTTTGTAAACTGACTGTCTGGTTCATGTGGACTCCTTTATATAGCTGTTGTAGTTGTATAATTCCAAGAATTGAAATACTAGATGCATCGAGAAGGCCATGGAATGCTTGGAATATAGACCTTGATTGTTCAGGAAGAATGTAGAAATCTTGAGAAATCAATTGAGTGAGAGAGTTGTAGACTTGAATAATAAGAGTGACAAAGACATGTGAAAAGAGAACGCAAGAGAGCAAGAGAATGCATATTGCATTTCAAGTCACATACGATCATGAATGGAATGATCTATGTAGAATAACGTAGTTCTATGTGCATAAATAACTGCTTTGCTTGCTTTTGTAACACTACCCCCACCTTAAGAAATTGTTCTGTCCCAGAACAATGGCACCTTAGATGGCTGATGTCTTCCTTGACTGCTGACCATATCCTCCTTGACCCTCCAAGGGTTGTAGATGCAAATGGTGATCTGGATACCAGTGGATTGGAACACTTCTTGCAGCATTGGCTTCACAATTGCCCAGTCCAAGCCATCATAACCACTTCAGAGCCTTGGTATGCCATGTTTCCTCACTCCTAATGTCTGCATCCTGTCCCTCAGCTTAACCAAGCAATTCCAAAATGTGTCATATGATGCCTTCACCTCAGGATGCATCTTAGTCACCAGGTAGAAGAGATGCTGACCATGTTGCTGCAGATGAAGAACATTTCCTTCTGCTGGTCTCTGCTGTTCCAGGTCCTTGAGACCACCAATCCTCTTCCTGAAGACTGTAGCAATGCCTCACGATTCTGCCAAGTTGCTGGTAACACAGTGTGCTAGTGCATACTTCTTTAGCAGGGTGAACAAGTCCCTCTCACTTGTCTGGAACATTTTTCCTCCTGGTGCCAGCATGTAGTCATCATCAGATTCCTTCAGGGATGTAGTGCACTGAACTTGAGCTGCTTGTCCTTCCTCAGCACTGTTATTACCATGAAATGGAGACAAACGATTGAAATGAACTACTCTTGGCTTCCCTCTTGGAGGTTTTCGTATCTGGTATACTACATCATTGATCCTAGTCACAACCTTGTAAGGCCCCTCCCACTGGTTTTGTAGTTTTGGACAGTAGCCACGAATCCTCTTTGGGGGATTCCCATCAATCCTTGGCAATGGATAGCTGTCCTTCTTGGTGACATTGTTCAACAGGCAATAGTCAATGCAGAATCTAGTTGACTCATCCTTTTTCTTGACCAACACCACTGGAGACACCCAAGGACTGCTTGAAGGCTTTATGACCTCATCAGCCTCTATGTCCTTGATAACTTTCCTTGCTTCTTCCCTCTTGGCTAGTGGCAGCCTTCATGGATTCTGTCATATGGGCCTAGCATCACCAGTATCTATTGCATGTTGTACAATGTTTGTTCTTCCTTTTAGCCCTGCACCAAATTCGAAGATATCCTGGTATCTAGTAATGAAGTCTTTCACTTTGACAGCCTGCTCACTTGTAAGATTTTTGCAAGTATAAGTAGCAAATTCCTGCAGTTCCTCTGGAAGACCCTTGTTGACCATTTGAGACTTCTAGATTTGTCTTACCACTGAAGAGGCTGTTGAGCAGTGTCCAAGCATGCTTCCTCCTTTTAAATTGATTTTGTAGTCATTCACATTCATAATGCACACAGGAAAATTGCTGCTGGTCAGGAATAATGTTCTTACCACTAAGACTCCTTTACACAAGTTGTCTTCTTGACCTGCTGGCTCCAGGAGTGCACTCTGTCTTTCTTCCATGTCATTCTGCATTTTCCCATAGGTTACAATCTGACTCCTTGCTGGTATAGTGACATCAGTCAGTAGTAATACTCTGCTGTTGCTTGGCTTCCCTGGGTGAAGTAGAACCTCTTCCTGCCCAATTACAACTGTCTTCTTGTCCAAGTCCAACTTGAGCCCAAACTTGTTGAAGAAATCCATCCCAAGTATAACAACCTCCTGAATGTCTGCCACTAACACCTGATGTTTGAAGGAACTGCCACCAATAAGGAGGGTAGCAGCTGTCTCCCCAAAAACTGTAGCCAAGTCCCCTGTAGCCATGCGGAGTGTCCACTTTGTTGACTTTATTCCTTCCTTATCAAGGACTGTGCTCTTATTCAGGATAGTCATTGTAGCTCTTGTGTCAAGAAGTAGTTGCCTTGCTTGCCCATTCACAATACCATCTATGTACAGACTACTTCTGCTGCCAGCAAGAGATGCCACCTCTCCTTTCCTTACTGGGGCCTTCTGATTTTGGGTTGACAGCTGCTCCTCCCTATCAACCCTTTTTAGTTTACCTGCTTCTTCTTCTCACCTGGTTTTACTGTTTCATTGGAAATTGTACACTCCTGAAATGAGGTTTGTAATGATGATTGACATAGAATAATAAGGTTTGTACAAACACTAATGCTAACCTCAATTCTCTATGCATCTGCCTTCTCTAAATTCAAGTTGCTTTATAGCAGCCAGATTATTGGAGTGTTCAGGTTAGCATTAGCGTAATTGTTAACAAACTTGATTGTTAGCATAATAAATTGCGCTTAATTGTTAGCATAATTGAGGAACTTATAGAGTTCCTCAAGATGATAATTTAGCAGCCTCCCTAAACAGTTACACCATATTGAATTATGGATTGCGAATGAGCATAATATAACAGCTCAAGGTGGTTAGTATTTGGAGTTTTTTAGCTTCATAGAATTTAAAAGATAATTATTCATTCTCATCAAATGAGGTGTTTGTGTGACCATTGACACCACTCAGGTATTGAGTTCTGTCCTGAAGGTAGCTCTTTATAAGGTCAATTCCTCTAAAGCCATATGCCTCAAGTTTCTTGAAGAGGGATTCATGAGAGATTGTGTCAAAAGCTTTCTGGATATCTAAAAATACAGCAAGTGTTTTTCTACTAGAATTGAGATTCTGAGAAACAGTATTTGTGAATTTTATGAAGGCATCTTCAGTACTCTTTTTGTTTTGAAAACCAAATTGGTTGCTATTTATGACTTTGTTTGTTTAAAAATAATATAAGCCTTTTCTATATTATCTTTTGCATAATTTTCACTAGGTTGCTTATAAGACTGATGGGTCTATGGATTAGATGGTTTTCTTTTTCTAAACAGAGGTGTTATTCTAGCAGATTTGAAATGTTTGGGAAAATATCCTCGTTAGAAACTTAAATTGAAAATAATAGAAAGTGGTTTCGAAATTGTATGAGCTATGCGTTTTAGTATTTTGTTACTAAGATTATCCAAGTCCTGGGCTGCAAATGCTCTTAAGTTCATTGATTGATGCTTCAAATTCGAGGGAAAAGGTAGGTCTCATAAAAAAGAAGTAGGTGATTGCGTTTGAATATCATCGTCAAGTGAAAAGTTTCTCAAGTTATTATCAACATTTTGGGCCTATATTTCACCAGCATTTGAATAAAAATCATTTAATTTATTTGCATTAATTCCAATGATAATACTCTCCTCTCTGCTGTCACCAATATCATCATTAATACACCTCCAGAGTTTCTTACTATTATTATTACACTCTTCAATTTCTGTTTTATAATACATTTCCTTAATTCTATGTGTAATATTCTATTTAGTAACTTATTCTATTTATACTAACTCTTTATCCTGCTTAACAGACTTATGTTCTGATCGCGTCTATTCCAGGCTTAAAATTCCGAATCCAGATTAAATGTAACTGAAAATTCTAATTTCTGGGCAGTAGAACTTTCATTATTTGCTCCTTTAAAAGATGGATTTTTTCTAGGAGTTAATTTCACTACATTAGCGTTATTTCATGTTTTTACGACCTGTACCCCTTTGGGAAGTATCCCTACTGTTTTTCTATGAAACGGATAATGAATTCTCAATTTTTGATTAGATTTGATGTGAGCTTCAACTCATGGAGAAGTGGAATTTTCATCATTACTCATTTAATAGATGTATATCCACTCCTCTTTTTTTATTTTCGTTTTAGTTATTGTTATAATGTCATAAGTTAAATATTTTCTCTTTTATAATGGGAGGTTGTGATTCACTCAGTTTTAGGAGCACAGTATTTTAATCTTGTGTGCGATCCCATATCATCATAAAGAAAGCTTGAGAAGAATAAGAAATGGAAAATTGGAAATGTCCATTGGGATCTCCACAACAAACAGTCATTCGCATGCATCTCGAATGTCAACAGGGATTGCTAGGATTGGCGGTCGAATCCGCTTTTTGTCTACAGCTAGAATCACTTTTTACAAACTGCTTTGACTGTGAGCGCTTAAGTCTCTGGATATTTGACTGAGCAGTCTCTTTTGTTTCATTCGAGTCTGGCTGGCTTGATGATTGTAAGTGCCAGCATGAATAGCGGGGATCCTGTCGAGATGCCAGTTACTGTCTGTCTGCAACATCCCCAAGCTAATAAGGACTGCTTCTGCTGCAATGTGACGCGCGCGCCTATTTCATGTTTGTGTCTCGACTTTCGTTGTAGGCATCGCCTAGTCAATCTCAAGGGTTGGCTCGCTTTCTACTACTACACATGGCAAGCTTCCTACTTTTCTCCTTCTTCTTTTTCTTCTTCTTTCCCCTTTGCTTCCTTTTGCTGTCATTCCTTTCATTTCAAAAACCAGACAAGCCTTGGATTCTCATGCTGATCTGTCCTAGTTTTCAATCATTTCGCTGTTTCATGTTCCAGTTGATGAATTGAAATTTCTTTTGTAATTTGCTGGTGCTTGTTATCTTTTAGATGTTATTATTCCAGATTTTAGAGAGGAACTTTTACAGTGTTATTTTTGCTGGCAAAATTTAACACGCTATGTTTAATAGTCTCAAGTATTAAGATAAATCAAGATTTATTAAGATAAAAATATTAATGAAGTATGAGTTGAAGTTGAAAGATGCTTCAAGTATTAAGATTCATTTTAATGTTCAATAAAATGTATTTTGTATTTTTAATAACATCTCGATAGATTTTGCTATGATCTAGCAGTTAGCATAACTGACTGCTATCCCGAAGGTTCCACATTCGATTCTCAGTTTAGGAGTTACATTTTTCTATCCTCACCTCATTAAAGCTCCAAGCTCGTGTGGAAATCATCCCTACTGTTTCTCTAAAAAAATAAACAATAAATTCTTTCCTGAACCATTAGATATTTTGGCTGCTACAATATCTTCACAGTTGACAACCGAAATATCAAGTTGGCAAATTGAGAACCTATAACATGTTCTTGAAAAACAGTGACCATATATTCTAATTTTCTGGCTTTGATCATGGGCAAGAGTTCTTTTTTTTGCATTCTTTGTAGAATGTCTTGATTTGTAGGTTTTATCTACCCATGATACTCGTGGCATTTTGTGGTATAGCCACATCTCAAATGCTTCCAGTCTTGGTCCTTTAACTTTATTAAATTTAAAATGTCCAAGACTCTGCCCAATACAGAAGCACTGAGGAGATATAATAATAACATCTGTTCAATCACATTTTTGTATTGATAGCTCTTTGACATTGTGGCTCTTGAATACCTTACTCATTTTGTTAAAAACGGCTCTTGATTTCTCTTTTGGGATTTTTATTTCTTGTGACTATGTTCTTCACATAGTGTATTGATTCTACAATGAATCGCCTTTAGGGATACTTTAAATAGGTGGCTCATGAGGCTTGTAGTTCTACATTTACTGCATATCTTAGCATCTGACTTTTTAGGAAGGACAATGAATTCAGATTTTAACCATACTCTAGGAATTGTTCCAGTGTTGTAAACGTTGTTGAAGAGCATCGTTATCTGCTTCAGGCTCTTTTCATCTAGTTTATAAATCTCCATTTCTGTGTCAACAGGTCCTGCCACCTTACGTACTTTCATTTCATGTATGGCCCTCTATTTGCTCAGTCAAAATCTCTTGTCAAAGCAACTGACCAGCTCTCAAAGTATGGATATCAGAAAATAGGTACCTTACAATTCAATTAATCATGTAGTGTGTCAGTAGACATCAGTAATAAAAAACAATAAAAAAACAGTATTAAATTAAATTCTACATTGAAACGGTTTTAGTAGACATCAACAATCAGCAAAACCACTGTTGAATTAAATTCTGCATTAAAACGGTTTTTGTAGACATTAACAACAATGATCAACAGACATGATTAGCAACAATCAGCAAAACAAACTTGTTCACATTTTGTTTCTCAGAAAGATATTATATACTGTAGATCCGGTTCCAGGAATTGGCGCCATTTGGTTTTATAGTAAATTTTCTCTGGTCTCTGGGGATATTTTCTGCGAAATCAGCCGAAAAGCAGAAACTCATACTACAGATTCCGCTACTGGTTTTGAAGTAGACAAGTGATCAACTGCTGTATCTCGGTGAGTCGTGCAAAAATTTTACAACTGCTCTTCGTTCTCTACGCTACTCTTCTAAGCGCGGCACACATACAGCCTCCGAGCCGCAGTGACTTGGAGAGGCACGCACACACGAAACGAGCGTTCGCTAATGAACTTATACGCGACAAGCTGTTCTCAACCTGCACTACTACTGTAGCTGGTATCGTGCTGTGCTCAATCACCGCTTTTCCTCGTCTGCTCCCAAAATACCGCACCTCTAAACGGTGACAGCTGTTCTACAAACCCGCACAGACATCCCAAATAACAAAATACTTTCCCTGTGACAAATGACGTGTGCGAACACAGTCGTTCGTTTGTATTTCGATTAAAAACTTTCAGGTTCAGTTCTTCAAAACGGAATAGATGTTTCTATTTATAGCTAGCCGCCTGCTCGGTTTCGATTTCCGCATAAACGCTTGACAAGTGACATGTTCCGCTCAGCCGCATTCAGTTTCACATCAACTTCATTGCCGCCCGCCGCACTGGTTTGATCTTTCCGCTCTGCCTCGTATGGCTAGCGATATGCAATCAACTCTTGCTAGCCAATCAAATCCCGCTTAGGCTTAACTCATTCCTTTTCGTCGTTATTCAATACTTTTTCTGTTCTTCACTGTCTAAATTTAACCAATTTTCAGATATTATTATATTTGAGAAAATGGAAGGAAGCTTTGTGGTTTCGTATTGAAATAATATATCGATGATATTGAAACATAATAATACTCAATGAAAATTGAGATAATCGTATTGATAATCCTTTTTTATTGATATAGGCTACTATAATTTGAATATTAATTTTCAATTTATTGTGTGCTTTGAAATGTTTATAGCCAGAATAAAAAATGTCTATTTATTGACAGTCTATTAACATTAATATGGCAGACTAATCATAACATCATGACTGATAAGCGTATCTTCTAGCTGTGATTATCCTTCATAGCAGCTTTTTACAAGTCTGAAAAAACACCAGGCACATTATAAAGTTATGAAACAATTCAGGCCTAGGTGGCTTGCACAGTGAAACATTTCACCATCGCAAAATCATATCCATGCTATTGAATGGTGGCATTCAAGCTGCTCCAATCTGTCATTCACCATTCCACAGCATGTGTTTTATTTGCAATGGTGATTATCATCGAGTATTGGATACTCCTGTGTGCAAGCACTATACATGGTGTCCCGAGAACAGGAAGTAGTTTATTTTTCATTAGAATAATTTTTCCATCTACAGTATTTATATTCATGCCAAATCCTTCGTGAAAACAGAATGGTTTACTTAGATCAAGGATTTAGAAGGTTTCTCAAGTTTCGAAAGGAAAGCACACTTGAGACACGCAGTATTAATTCGGTCGAAATTCCGGTAGATGAAGTGTGCGCTTGTATCTCTGATACCGAAGGTGCTTCGTTGAAATGTTTAGTGATAGGGGTTAGTGTTGCGGTCCTCACAAATCTTACAATCGTACAACTGGGGCTTATCTGACGAAGTTTTCATGAGCGCTTGCTCAGAGTTAGGTGAGAGTTCAAGCGTAGAATGTCTGGCGCATGGGAATGAGAGTGGAGTGGCAAAGCGGTTAAACTTGAAATTGATATCTGCTGACACATACTCAGCTTCAATACCTTATGCAAGCTTTGAACAGCCGGCCGATCCGCCGAACAGCCCGGTCAGTTTACAGCAACTCTCAAGACTCTCATTTTCGAAACCTTACCCATAGGCGTTGCTTTTCCTACTTGCTGTGGTTTGTAGGGCATAAATTCTGCAATGCTGATCGTTTGTTTCTGTATCCTCTGAAAATAATTCACATACTGAAAAAAGCACCCACCAGCCTTTCGAAGGTTTTTCATCATAACTAAACAAATTATCAATCGTTTTAAAATATTATTTGTTCAGGCACTTTGGAAAAAAACGGGGAAAATTCTAATACCAGAAAATCACCTTATGCGCTTGTATTTCATAGACCGTGTGCTTGGCAAAAAAAAGTAAAGGCAGATAGTTAGGGTGTCTTAACATGATCGCCAATAAGGCTACCAATCAATTTTTTCCATTGTATTTTTGAATTTGGAAATTTTGTTTATTCTTCTTTGTATTTTGGTATCTTGTTTCTGTGTAAATAAATAATAAGAATATAGAACCTTTTTCAGAGGATGTAGCCCACATAGGTATGAGACCTTTGTTTGGGTAGATGATAATGATTGATGAGTTCGACCTACATTTTAGGTGGGTTCCGAACCACTGAAAAGTTATTTTACAGCAGAGAACAGTCTTTTTTGCTGGCCAATCTAATCGGTTACCCTTACAAAGAGGGTCCTGCAGTTCATAGCTTATCTTATCATACCTTGCACGGCTCGTGGCTATCACTTCCCTAAATGCAAGACTTAAATTAGAATTTAAAAGGATGCACTTGAAGCTCTCAAAAAAGAGTTGTAGTGTATGTCAGCTTCTACCTTGTAGGAAAGTAACATCTTCTGATGTTATTTTGAGTATTCAAACTAAATTTTAATGAGACCGAACTGAGCGGTTAACAATAAGTTCATTGTTTTCTGGTTTCTTTTCAAGATATTATTGAAGTTGTAGTGAATTTGCAACCAGCTAAGTAATAATTTTGGTTTTTAGCTTATTTGCTGGCAAATAAGTTCTGAAACTCCCGATATCGAGTGATTATTTTATTTTATCCCGGTACATTCTGAATGGCCTGATTCATTTGTGAGAGTCACACTAATATTCAATCTCATGATGCTGAGAATCTGTTCTAGAAAAATGAAAGTGGGTGGTGGAGAGGAAGCGTCTGGCTCTAACGACTCTGAAACTCGTTACTTCCACACATTTTCAGAGCATGGAGCACATATGTGACGTACCATTACATGTTCAAATGTATAAAGTCTATCTAATCGTTAGAATGGTTGTTAAATTAGCATTAGATACAGATGAGAAATTAGCAACAGCGCTAGAACTCTGAACAGTTGTTGTGAGTTCCAACATTACTTGCAGGTTTAGAACTGAGTGATGATCGCATACAAAACTACTTGGATGCAATGAGATAGTTCTTGTCATCAAGTAACTTATTCGTCCAAGTTATTACAGTATCTAGTTTGTTGGCTAATAGAAAACGTAGCTTTGTTCGTGCGAGAATTATAAGTGACCTTAATTGATAGACGTTGAAGTCAGACCAATATTACTGTGTGAGTGTGTCTCCAGAATAGATGGATAAATAAAAAAATACTATAATAAATGAACCATTCTCTTGTTTCATGAACGAAAAACTTTGACGTGGCTTCAACTCATATCAATAACAAATATGTAGTTTCAAGAAACAGAACAAGACTCGGAACAAGCAGGAGTTGATGTATAAATGATGATGAAAAGGCATAATCAGAGGCATGATTGATTTGGAAGAATCGAAGGGAAATAGGAAAAATGGATGGATATAAAGAGAAAAAAGAAAGTAGGAACTAAAGGAAATTGATGAAAAAAGAGAGTAAAGTGATCTTGGGAAAAGTAGAAGAAGAGAAATTAATAATCAATCACATATCATTATTTAAATTTAAACACTGTACTCAGAAAAATTCTGTCAATTTTTCTCTGAAAAACTTTCCAACATTCATAAAATAACAACAAAAAATGAAAAAAAAAATGATTTGTTTGAAAAATTAATTTTAAAATTTGGAGAGTGGGATGGTTTTCAGTGTTGAATTATATGAAAAAACTCATTATCATTTATTTCATTTATTCATATTAATCAGTCTCTGAAATTGGAAAAACTTATTTGCCTCATATGCTCATTAGTCCTCATACAAGTTTTGATTGAAAAGTTCAATACACTCGTATGTCATAGCCAACAAGACTGTAAACATTATAAAATTGTTTTCTTTAGTATGTGGAAACAAAATGAACTTGAATTCGTGAAAACACTGATTTTATTTTTTTGAAATATCAACTCTCCACCTTATATCGAGGAAAAAATTGGATGGACTATTTTTTAACCTCAATTTTTCATTAAAAAAATGAGTTCTCATACTCTTTCCTCGCCTATCCCTCATGCATCACTTCTTTCACCTCCTACTTTCTTCTCTGATACTTTTCTAGAGATTTCCGTCTCGCGGCATCATTTATCACTGTTTCTCCAGTTATATCTCATTATTCTTGTACAATACACTTAGAATAAGAAACGTGAAATGTCCTACAACAATACGAGAGTTCCTCCCTGATAAATAATTCAAGTGGTATCTGAGATTCTCATTCTATTTTTGTTCCGTCAACAAAAGTTGTTGCTGTTCTCGCTGCATGCTGTTTGAATCATTTCTGTGCTTCCTACTCCAAATTCTTTCTGTATTTCAATCCCTGATGCTTCAATTTCAATAACAAACCGGCTCAAAAGAAACTAGTTCTTCAGCAACGTCGACTTCTAATCAATTTTATGCCAGACTAATTTTATGTGAAAGCAAATTTCCCTTAGTGGAAATTTAGTCTTGCGTTAAGATACACCTAGATTGATCTGCCTTAAGATTGTATTTTAGGAACAGACAGGAACTTTCCCACTGTAAACTATGGGAACCCTTACTTTTATAACAGTAATCTTACCACAGGTTTTTAAAATCTAATACCTCCAGCTTTATCTTCATATACGTGCTTTGAGTACGTGATCCAATTGATAATGACAGTACGCAATATAATGAATTAGCCGGCATTGAGATTGTCATCCTAGTCTCTTTGAATAAGATTTTGTAAATATGATTTGTCATGTAATACGAAAGGGAATACTAAAAGAGGGACTCATTCCATTGTATTAGTTGATTCAATTATTGTGTAGTGCAGATATACTGTATTATTGTGATTGTATAAGTTGATTCACACTCAGTATTCTATAGTTTTGGCATTACCGAGCATTTATGAAATTATCAAATCATAAAAAATGCATTTCTGATTCACGGGAGTAAAATCAATTAATCGGTTAAGCAATGATGTCGTCCCATATTGTAATTAAATTTTGCAGAAATAACTAGTTCTTTATTCATATCTAGTCAAGGATAAAATAAAAGATTTACCGGCGTTTTTTCATAACAAGGCTGGAGCAATAAAAGTTGAAAAGCGTATCAAACAATGTGACAACCACGACAGTTTCAGCATAGCAATTGGCATTGTCCGTCACTAAGCCAATAATAATTTCGTCTCGTCACTAGATGAAATTGCACATTGCTGCGGACGCGCGAGCTGTCTAGGCACCAGCACTAGTACTGGCACTGCCGCATGGAAACATTTGAATATTATATGCAATTCACGGTGTCGATCGATACGTTTCGTTTGCATAATCTGTGAGCCGTGATAAAGAGACGCAATCTGGTTTGTTGCTGCTGTATGCCGCTGTTCTTGCTCTGTGTGCTGCCACTGCCTCCAAATATTTCGCTGTTTCCATTCTATCTGCTATTTCTCGTAGTGTGAAGTCGCGTTGTTGTACTAAGGATTCCACTCGTTCATCTTTTTTTCATTAGAATCCAAGTCATGCCTCAGTAAGCTTCTGTGTGCTTTTGTTTTGCCGCACCCTTCTCTACCTCTTAGCATGCTATCGCCTTTGCGATGCGGTTTAGCTGTTACATTGATAATATAATGTAGGACAACTTTGAAGCACTGATTCACATCTTTAATCTTCTGCTGTTAATCCGAACGAACTAATGTCCAATCTCAGGTTTTCCAACCTGAGGTTCCTTATTTTCCATTTTTCAGGTTGTGGATTTGTGGTAAGTAATGTATTTTACCTATAGCAGTTTTATAAACAAATTAAGCTCTTCTATGTTTGAGAAATTGACATAATTTGGTAAACCCAGGAAAAAATCAACTTTGTAATGCATTTTTAGAGTTGCCTTTCCTTCATGTTTTGGGAAACATCTACATACTTTGTGAACTACTGTATCTAGTTATTTTAACAAGCTCGTTATCACGGGTCGAAAAGTTGTAATCAGAGGTTAGATAAATTTATAGATTAAGTCTACTTTTTAAGTGACATTCAGTACTGGATGTAGCTTTTCTGATTCTGTCAGATATTGCAGGAGTAGAGTATGCAACGCTCTCAACACAATACCGAATGCGTCTGCTGATAGAATTCTACCAAATAGTATCATATCCGATTCCGACTGTAGGTGACTTCAGACCTCAACATCATACTTTGCTCTAAAGAGCGTACTACGCAAACAAGGAGTGAGACAGAGTTTTATCTATGCCAAGCTCACCGAAACAAATTCTGAAACTCCATGCTTACCTGTCCTGCTGCACAGGTCATAGTATATACTATCTAGCACGCATCTGAGCTAATTGCCGCGTCCATGACATCATTTAACAGAGACGTTTGAAAAGCAACACAATTGATGTAACCTATTTGTATTTGAGATTAACAAAACTTAATTCACCTCAAGCCACAAGAAGGCAAGTAGAACTTAGAGTACAGATTCCATAGTACAGTAGAATTTCGATTCCGAGTCCCGGTCAACCGAGCCTCCGAGCTAGTGATGAGAGAAGAAATTAAAATAATTCTTGTTACGTTTCATTTCAAATTTCGTGCGCAGATTTTCCATTAATGGCCTCTGTCAATTATCGACTTTATAATATTGATATATCATAGCTACTTTGATCGCTCACTTGGATCTAGCTATTGAAAACATAACCTTACTTTTTCATTCTAGCGCTCGTAGCTTGGAATGTGTTTTTGTTTCCCTCCAGAAGTTTTCTCAATTGTTGGTACGCCTCTTGAGACAATTACTTTTTTAGGTGTGTGCACCTTGTTCCCCTGTTGTGCGTGTTGTTAGTTGTGCCATTGCACCGATGCTGAACATTGTGCTACTTCTTCTGCATTCTCCAATTCCATGGATTGGAATAATGGAATTATACTATTTCCTTTGGCGTTTTTTGACATCTTGTGCTAAGATAAATTAATGAATTTATCTGTTATTGTTGTTTTGGCGACTGGCCTCTTCTGCTAAGATAAGTTAATGAATTTATCTGTTACTGTTGCTCGGCGATTTGACATTTTCTGCAAGGATGAATTAATGAATTTATCTGTTACTGTTGCTCGGAGTTTTGGCATTTTCTGCTACGATAAATGGTCAAATCTACATCGAAATCCATCAACCTGCTTCCTGTGCGCAAATCTGCAGTACTTTGTTGATACACTATGTTTTTCTGTTCATTATCTTCGCGATCGATGCCCAATCAATCTCAATTATACATACTACACTACCAAACTTACTAAGATCACAGCATCGCAGCGGACACAGCAGCTAAGTCAATTTCAATCTTCATAAATTATCATAATATTATTTGTAACTTGAACTCTCAGGTCTCTTATTATTTCACACTCAATTTTGACTTATATTCTAATGTAATTGTTCATTTAATTAGAGCATTAAGGTGTACTTCACCTCTGTTTGATTTATC
Source organism: Conomelus anceps (assembly GCA_948455865.1). NCBI lineage: Eukaryota > Metazoa > Arthropoda > Insecta > Hemiptera > Delphacidae > Conomelus > Conomelus anceps. The sequence goes on along the minus strand of OX418217.1, from coordinate 67,459,611 downwards.
TTTGATTTGTGCTCTAAAAATTCTTGGTTGTGTATCCCCTCATTTTGAATTATATTTTTAATGTAATTATTAATTTAATTAGAGCATTAAGGTGCACTTCACCTCTATTTGATTCATCTTTGATTTGTGCTCTACAAATTCTTGGGTGTGTATCACCTCAATTGCAAAATATACTTTATTGTAATCACTTGTTTAAATAGAGCATGCGTACTTGAACTACCCAACGAACCCATAAGACTTATATGTTCGCTGGAACTACCTCAAAGGCCTACTTTTTTATACAGCCCACTTTCCTCTCATTTCTCATTTCTCATTCCTTGATTCCTTTCATCACAGCCTACATTTAGTTGAATGTGGCGTTGAAGAAGCATTCTTATTCATAGCTACCTGTTTGGTATTACCCATGCTGTCTTCAACACTACAATTCTCTTTTTATTTTTTTTTTTATTTATTTTATTTGCCAAAAAAAAAACGATACAAGAAAATATTTAAATGTACATTATATCTTATACTTGGCACAGCTAGCAAAGTGAACACTTGTGCGCCAGCTGCGAGTTCATCATAGACATACAAATACAAAAAACAAAATACAAAAAATACAACAAATGTATAGCTTTCGGTTAACCAATGACACAAAACATTTCATGTCACAAAAACAGATCTCATCTTCTCATAGACAATAACAGAATATAATAATAATTTGACCAATAAATACTAATAAAACAATTAATACCAATACACTAATACAATACCCAGAAAATAGCAATATATCAATAAATAATTAGACAGTATAGACAATATTTATATAATAATTAATTTTTTTGTGCTTTAGGTAAAGTGAAATAAATATTATGTTTAACCCAGGTGAATATTTCTGTTTTGAGAGACTTCGTAATCTTTTGATAGATAAATTTTATAGGGATTTTGTTTGAAACTATGTTACAAAGGTAGTTAAATTGATGTTTACAGACTGTCAGTCTTGCAAAGTTGACATTGAAAGTGTTTGACACTGCTGGACGAGTTTCATAAGGAATATTTCTGGTTACAAGATTACTGTTTTTCTTATTCAGGTACAGAACAATTTTCAATACATACATCTGCCTTAGGGTTGGAACATCTAACTCATCAAAAATCTTTCTGCTAGAGTAACGCCTTGGTCTACCCAAAGCCGCTCTTATCAAATGTTTCTGTAATGAGAATGTCTTATTAAAATGTGAATCAAGTGCTCCACCCCATGCTTCAATTGCATACTGGAACAATGAGTGGGCATAAGCAAAATAAATCGTTCTAATTATATTGATGTCTTTCAATTTATTAAGTTTATAGAAATTATAAATTAAAAATTTAAGTTTCGATGCTAAATAATTTAAGTGGGAATCCCATCTTAAATGACTGTCAATTCTTATTCCCAAATATTTTATAGACAAGACCTTCTCCATTTGTTGACACAAACAATCTGTACTACCTGGTGAGCATTCGGAATCATCATGCATCTTTAATTGCAATGTACTTTCGGGTTGGCCTGTTGCTGTTGGAGAAAAGGTCATGTATTTTGTTTTATTCAAGTTTACAGTTAGAATGTGTTTATTCATCCACTCTCTCATCATCCTTAAGCCTACATCAGCACTTTGATATACTTCGGTCCAAGTTTCACCCGAAAATACCAGTGCTGTATCATCAGCAAATGAAATTTGTTTGCAATTTGGTATAGGTAACTTCAGAGCATCGTTTAAGTAAATCAAAAAAAGTATTGGAGAGAGTACTGTTCCTTGTGGTAAACCAAAATTAGATGAAAAATTTGTAACGGATGATCCACCTAAGCTCAATGTTTGTTTTCTATCTTGAAGATAGCTTGCTAGAAGGTCATTACATACACCCCGAATCCCACATTTCTTCAATTTATTCAGCAAGATACTGTGTGGGACCGTATCAAATGCTTTTGCCAGGTCCAAGAATACAGCCAATGTCTTTTGCTTTGAATTAAAATTTCCCGTTATCATTTTTGTTAAGTTAATAATTGCGTCCGTTGTAGATTTCCCATGTTGGAACCCAAACTGATTCTTTTCCAGAAAATTATTAATTTGTAGGTAATCTAATATTTGTTTTTTTATAATTTTTTCTATAATTTTTGAAAAACTATTTAGAAGACTTATAGGCCTATAATTCTCTGGTTTAGTCTTATCCCCTGACTTATGCAATGCAATTATTTTTGCGGATTTGAATGCTTTTGGAAAATAACCCTCTGCAAAGCATCTATTTATTATGTGTTCCAAAGGATAGACAATATAATCTTTTATCACTTTGATACAGTGTGTGTTGATATTATCCACACCTGGGGAACTATTATTTTTTAACTCTCCAATTACTTTAGAAATTTCAGCAGCACAAGTTGGATTCAGAAACATACTATCTATTGGAGGAGTGTTTAATGCTTCAGGTATTTCGATATTAGTAGTAGAATCCAACAATTTTTTGGCATGTTCTACTCCAACATTTACAAAATAATTATTTAAAAGTTTAGGATCAATTTTCGGTTCATTATAAGTTTTCTCCTTTCCCATTAATTCAGTGATGCATTCCCAAGTTTTTTTAGGGTTATTTTTGTATTCCAAAAGTTTATCATTATAGTAATCGTTTTTCGTTTTTTTAATTAAAGAGTTCAAGGTGTTCCTGTAGTTTATATAGTCTTGTTTAAGTTTTGCATTGAAAGGTTGTTTAAACAATTTAATATGCATTTTATCTCTTTTCCGAATGGCTGCTATCAATCCAGGAGTAATCCATTTTTTTAAAGGCGTTTTACGGTGTGATTACTTTATAATCTCCATGCTTTTTTTATTGTGTTTAGAGATCGTGCTCGTAAACTTATCCACTAAGGTGTCAATATCATCTGTCATATTATTGCAAACAACATCCCAACTTTGATTTTCTAGACTTGACTTCAGTTTATTATAATTTATCCTTGGTACCAAGTTACTTACATATATTCTGGATTCATCTTTATGGTCTCTTCCCTTGACATGCACAACAGTACTAAAATGATCAGTAATACTTGATTGAAGGATCGCACCCATTACGTCTAACTCCTTGCCCGATCCAAATTTGAAAAAAATGTGGTCGATACAGCTATTGACTTGCCCACTGGCGCAAATTTGTGACCTAGTACTTTTATTTATATACGATTTAAAACCATTTAGCTGTAAAACAGTAAGATATTCATTTGTTAGTTCATTAAGGTTGTTTTGGTCCATTATATTAATATTAATATCTCCCAATAAGATAACAGATGCATCCTTTTTAATACTCTGTAAATAAGAGTCCAAACTCAACAAGAATGAATTTATTTCCAAGGAGGGAGACCTGTAGAGCGCGATCATTTCATAAGCTACATTTTTATATTTAAAATCAATTATAATAGAGTTAACATTATCAATGGTTACATTGACCTCATGGAAATCCATGTCTTTGTTTATAAAAACACATAATCCATCGCTTCTTGTGAATCTATTGTTCCTGTTTATGGCTTTGTACCCTTCTATATTAAAAGAAAATTCTGAGTCATCAGAAATCCATGTTTCCGTTAGTACTATAAACTCAAATTTAGTCTTACAGTGATTTATATAATAAATAAATTCATCGAAGTTTTTCTTAATACTTCTAATATTCATATGAATAACATTTACAATATAGGAGTCGGCAATTTCGTAATTTAAAAAGTCGTCTACCACTACTGTTTCGTAATAATCATAAACAATATCATTCTCAATGTCCTCAAAAGGCATACGATGTGAAAGTGTAAAATAACCCAAATATGAAAGACCAGTGTTATTTATAGGGTATTGAGATCCTCTTTACGACGGATCGTAATTGCTGCGTGGTTTTCGTCTTTGCGTACGAATATCTTCCCCTCCCTTGACCATACGAATTTATACCCTTTTTGGAAGGCGACACTTCTCACTTGCTTGAGTTGATCCAGAATTTGTGGTGACAAGTGGTGATGAGCGAATATCTTGCCCTCTGGTAGGGCCTTACTAATGGATTTTGTTGATATGCCGTGATTTGCCTTGTCCCTGGATGATACTTTCTTGAAGTCTGCCAGCCAGGTCTCTTTGTCTTGTCTTCGGAGAAATTTGACAACAATCGGTTTAACACTAGACTTGGATCTTGTGGGTAGTCTATGGGCCGTACTTATGTCTCTAGATGTCAGTGAACTGTTAATTGTGGCTGATATGCTATTGAAAACCTCGAATACGGACTCATTAGCTGTTTCTGGGATTCCAGTTATAATTACGTTGTCTCTACGGGAATATTCTTGTAGGGAGGATAATTCTGACTTTAATTGAGAATTTTCACTTTTAAATAGAGCGTTTTCATTCATTAGATTCTTAACATTATTTTTCAAAGCCGAAAGTTCACCCTTAAAATCTTCAAATTCCTTTGCAATGAAATCAATAGAGTCTCTTATCTTACTATTTTAAGAATATATATTTAAGAATTTATAATATTTATAATATATATTTTAAGAATAATACGGTGGGAAGATGCGTTTTATACTTTTTTTTATGATGTAATGTCATGGTCTCAGTTAAGATAAGGTGTTTAAATAGTTATTTTACGTTTTTACCTTGTTATAAAAATTAAGTTTTTTGACTTTTATTTGACCTTTCCTGGTAGTAGCTCTTGACTTCCGTATTATCCGAGTTTTTCATATTCGAGGTGGTATTGGTCCCAATTACCTCGGATAATGGAGATTCTACTGTACATATACATATTGTCATTAGATTCCATAATAAAAATATTAGTTGGTAAATTCAAATTAATCTGATAAGCTCACAGAGCTCAGAATTGAGCAAAAGAACAAAATTCTATTATCTATGGATAAGCTAAAATCCAAATTAAAACTTATACATTGGTAGTATACATTGGCAGGGAGCTCAATGAACCTAACCGTCTACGTTGACGTTCATGTGTGTGATGAAACTGAAAAGTTCGTAATAGTCATTAATCATCTTTAACCCCTATGTCAGCACTACTTTTTTTAAAAGAACGTATAGAATCGTGTCGATCTTTGTTTAATGCTGTTGCAAAGAGTTGAAAGGTGCAGGCTGGGAAATGTTTCAATAAATTTCCTGATATAAAGTTGTCTCTATAAAGTTCCACCTCGGTGATCCCTTTAAAGCTCTAAATTACGAATTTATTACTCTCTGGGGTAAGCAGCTCACCTTTCTTCCTGTCGCTATCAAAGTTTCTCTTGAGAAAATATTCTGAGCTTGTCGAACTTCGATTGTTGCTATCTTAAACTCATCGACTCCATTGATACTGGTTGGATTATCTTCAATTGAGTGCTTGCGTTTGGTAGATACTCTATTCGTTAATATCATTAGAGTTTAATTGAAACTTACACCTCATTTGATGGTGTACTGTGTTATCATTATTCATCAAATTTTTCTTAGTTCACCGTGGTATGGTGATGTGTCATGGTATTGAAAATTTTTTTCATTATGTTGTATTTATTTATATTCGTTAAATTCCAACTGATTTATTCCTTTTCTTGTAAGTTTTGTTTCGTCAATACTGAATTATTGTTGAACCCTGTGACAGACTCTAAAGAACACTTCAACACTAGCAAATTGGATAAACCAGTTTTCAATCACCAAATGTTAAATTAAATTATTAAAACGGGCTGGGATGGCTCAGTAAGAGTAATAGAAGAACTTTATATATATTTTTTTTTCTTTGTTCACTTTATTCTTTATTTTTTCACATCATAATATCTGATAGCTATGATTTCAAATGAATTAGATTATTATAATCACATTGAGCATTATGATACGTTAGAAATTGATGATTTCTTTGATATACAAGCAATAAAGAATTGTAATATTGAAAATGAAAGCATTAATATTTTGCAAATGAATATACGGAGCATGAGGAAAAATTTTGAACAGTTTTCTTGTTATTTATATAAAACGCAAATTAAATATCAAATAATATTATTGACCGAAACCTGGATCACAGATGAGCACGATTGTAATTATGAATTGAAGGGTTACTATAGAATTGATAAAATAGCTAGATACTCAAGAAGTGATGGTCTTTGTATGTTTATAGATAACTCTATCAAGAGCGACGAAATAATAGCCACGATAGATAAAGCATATTCAATTATAAATAATTGTGTCATTGAAGGTAGAAATCTTACTATAGTAGGACTCTACAGATCCCCATCATTAAAAATAAATGAGTTTATCAATGGCCTGGATTTATGTTTAGAGAATTTAGACAATGATTATTGTAAGATTGTAGTTGGTGACATAAACATTGATCTACTTGGAAATGATATATTGATAGATGGATACCTCTATACTCTTCAACTCAAAGGATATAAATCTTTTATTAACAAGCCAACTAGGATACAAAATAATTGCAGCAGTTGTTTGGATCATATATTTTTCAAAGGATCTGTAAAATCAGATAAGATAGTTAAAGGTATTATTTGGAAAACTGCAATAACTGATCATTTTAGCACATCACTACATATCTCACATAATAATATCAATAAAACCGTTGAGGTAGAATGGAATCTAAAAAAAGTTGATTACACAGGTTTAAACTCTGATTTAGAAAACGAAAATTGGAATCCTATCTTTAATGAAAATCATAATATTGATCATACTGTAGAATTGTTTTTGCAAAAATTTACCCAACTCGTTAACAAAAGAACCACCATACTAAAGTTGTCACATAAAAACAGACCAATAAAGAAATGTATTACGCAAAGTCATATACATGCAATGAGGAACCGAGACAAGATGCATAAACAATTAACAAAACAACCGTTCAATATAGAATTAAAAGAAAGATATAGAAAATACCGTAATTTATTTATTTATTTATTTATTGTGACAAATTTACAACGAGTGTGAAGGTGCAACAGACTCAAGTCCAAAACTGCTCCCTTCACAAATTTTGAATAAATTTTACATTGTCCAAAACATTGAGGTTAACACAAACTAAACATTTAAGATATGCTGAAAACCTTCACTCGAAAAATAATAAAATAAATCTTCTCACTTGACCACTATTAATTGAAAAGTTGACTTGAAACTAAACACTAAAACAGTTAAAAATAGTTAATACTCTAAATAATATAATTAGGAAAGAAAAAATAAAATATTTCAATGAAAAACTGGAGCAAAATAAAAATAATCCAAAAAAACATGGGAGTTTATAAATGAGTTGCTAGATAAGAAAAATACATATAAACAACCATTAGTTGAAGCAGATAAATTAAATTATCACTTTGCAAACGTTGGGGCAAACTATGCGAAAAATTTACTTGAAAATAATAGTCAAGACCACGAAGACAATATTAATGTTGTGTCAAACAATCCTCCAATTAATAGTTTCTTCATTCTTCATAGCCCACTGATGAACAGGAAATTATAAAAACAATTTTCAATTTAAAAAGTAGTTCATCACCTGGTCACGATGATATATCATCTGTATGTCTGAAAAAGGTAGCTCCCAACATTGCTAAACCTTTAACTATTTTAATAAATAGATGTTTGTTTGAAAGTCATTTCCCAAGAATTAAGTTAGCAGTGATAAAGGCATTACATAAAGGTGGAGACCCAAGTAACCCTAGTAATTACCATCCAATAAGTCTACTTTCAAATCTTTCTAAAATACTAGAGAAAATAATAAAATCAAGACTCACAAGTTTCCTAAACAAAAACAATTTCATAAATGAAAACCAATATGGTTTCCAAAGAAACAAATCTACAACCAATGCTATTTTAAAGTTAACTAGAATGGTTGATGATAAAATTAATAATAACACAAAAAGTCTTGCAGTCTTCTTAGATCTGGCTAAAGCCTTGATATTGTGCCCCATAACCTCATGTTAGATAAATTAATGACAAGTGGTACCTTGCTGATAGAAGCCAGATCCTCACACTTAACAGTAAAACAAATATGCAAAATCTCGGAAATTTTGGACTACCTCAGGGAACTGTACTATCTCCTCTCCTTTTCCTTATCTATGTCAACGATTTACTCAATCTAAATATACCAAATTGTAGCATTGTCTCATTTGCTGACAATACAGCCTTGCTTTTCCATGGTAAAAATTGGGATGACACTTTCAAATCAGCTAACTCTGGACTAAAGAAAATTCATGCATGGTTAAAGAGCCATATTCTAACTTTAAATTATAAAAAAACAAAATTTATAACCTTTTCTCCCAACAAACATGGACAACCAAACTCAAATTTAAAACTTAAGTTACATAATACTGAAGAAAATCACGAGACTCTGAACTGCATGTGTCCAGAAATAGAAAAAGTAAAATCAATAAAATATCTGGGTGTTATGTTAGACGATCATTTAAAATGGACTGCTCATACTCTATACCTTTGCTCCAAGTTGAAATATCTCATTCACACGTTCTACAAAATCAACCAGTTAGCAAACCATGACATCATAAGAAATATCTATTTAGCATATGCACATGTTCTCTTCACCTATTGTATAGAGGTGTGGGGTGGTGCATATGACACTCATCTGAAGAAAGTCTTCATTTTGCAAAAGTTTTTAATCCGAGCAGCTTTGGGTAAACCCAGAATTTATTCTAGTAGAGCTATTTTTCAAGAAATTAATGTGCTCACAATCAGGCAGCAATATATTAAACATTTAATAATATCTATTAAGAAAACTAAATATTCACCACAACTCCGAGCACTCAGTTACAATACTCGTCCATCATGTACAAATCATTTTATGATCAGATTCTCCAGACTTTCAGTAAGTAGAAGACAGTTTGAGCACAACTGCAATATCCTAATAAATAATATACCCAGAAATCTAATAATTCATAAAATAAACAAAAAATTCACAAATTTTGTTGATGACTGGGTGAAAACTAATATATTCTTCAAGATAACTTTCTAATTTTTCAATTAAATCTTTGAGTATTGCTTATTGTATTGGAGACACTTAGCATAAACAATGTGTTAATAATTAATGCTTGACATTAATGTGAAATGTAACATGTAAAAAAAAAAAAAAAAAAAAAAAAAAAAACAAACACGTTTTATGCGGCTTCAACACTATGGTTGAAAGAGCAAATGGCCTATAAATCTATGTAATATAAAACCTAACCTTTATATCATAAACTAGCTTAAATTTTTTTTTACCTACTCATCTGTGATAACGTAGGGGAGAAAATAAGTGAATAGAGAAGGAAAATTGAAATCAAATGAATGGAAAAGCTCCAAGTACTCATAAATGTTCATATGAAATATGAGACAATATTCAATAGAGAAAAGAAGTGTATCGATGTAAAAGTTTTTGTGTGCTCATATAATATCTACTTTATTCAATCTTTTAAACCTCAACTCATTGCTAGCGATCAGACATTCTGTCTATGCTAGCAATGCCATTAAGATAAGACAAACTAGAAATCTTAAGTATTTTATTTTATTCATAAAATTTTTTGTAAAATTATTCTGATTTGTATTTCTTTTACAAGTGCTTATTGTAAAAAAATGTTTTTAAAATGGCAATAAAACTGAATTGAATTGAAACTGAGTTGAATTGAATTTTATCGGTATCAAATCTTTGACATTATATTTTCCTTTATAAATCTGATTTCCATTGAATACTCGATCTAAATATTTATTTTCTGATGTTTCAATATTTTAGTTTTAATAGTTACAAAAAATGATCCATTACACTAAAACTAGAAAATCAAAATCAAACTATAATAAGTATAATTTGGTTTGAGAATAAATCATCCTCAAAAATACTGTATTGAATATTTATGATTCCATTTTGTGTTTGTGTGAATCATGAATTATGATTTATATTGCTTTTTTATTAGGCATATTTGAGGTCTTGTCACATTTTACAAGTTTCTAGCTTTATACTCAATAATAATATTATAATGTTATGTCATTTTCATGAGATGATATTCAACGAGTTGATTTTTTAAAAAAGGTCACTATTATTATATAAGTAACATTTTAAGAGAGCGAACTTTCTTAGCTCTCCCCCATTGTTATGTGGATAGGACTGATGATATCTTAGAAAAGCACAGTCGTTCAATCTCCTTCTCCCTCACTCTAATCTTCCCTTCCCCTTCTCTATATCTCTCGTGCATCACTTATCTCGTAACAGGGGAATTCACCTTAATATACTTTGTGACTGCCAGGGCCTTTTCCTAACCTTTCGACCTTTCGCCAGAATAAACTCCCTCAGCACTTACCTCATTCTTCTTTTGCCCTTATATTTCCAGACCATTTTGTGCAGGATATTTGTTTGAGATTCAAATGTTGCCAGACCGCAGGTTATGATGTAACGTGTGAGGTGGCAAATTGGTCGTTTCTACATATTGTGGCTATTGGCTAATCGAACTCATCTGCTGGACGATTAATATGTTGCAGCCAATATATTGTAGAATATATGATTAGTAAATTGAAATGAACCTTTATTTCTTGTTTTAATGTTAAACATGGACTCTGTTCCTTATTGATGAATAAATTTATTTCGTGCCCATTTCCTTCTATTATTTTTTCTTCTATCATATATTTCTTTATTTCTCTTTCTTTTTTTTCTCTTCTCCTCTTCCTTTCTCTCTTTCCCATTCTCCTCTCCTCCTCCAACTGCTTTTCCCACCACTTGATATTTTTCTTCACCCTTTGTACACCACCTTGTTCCCATTCCCTTATTCTCTTTTCCTTTCCTTCATCTTTTCATCTCACGCCCCTTCATCACCATGCATCAGCCTTACATATGAATGTATGTAGTAATGTAATATAATATTTCTAATCCTTCACTTCATAAATATAATCCATCATTATAATTTGGAGTGCTGAATAAATAGCTTGCTGCAGATCCCTTTTTTGCAGTTTATCCAATTCTGTTTTTCCTCTCATAATGCTCAATTGATCAGATCTCGTCTTTGTTGTAGACTCAGACTTTAGAATAACTTCATTTGAACAATCAAGAACAGAACTAAAAGTTTATAAAACTAAATTTTTCTGGAATGATCTTAAAACTCAGTATTGTGTATATGGAAAATAATGGTATTATACAAATGTACCTAGGCCGATGTGAATTCCTTTCCATCTTGCTGTATTTGTAAGTATATCTCCCTTTAATAAAACACCTTAACAGGTAAGAAAATTAACTTTAGCCTATATTTATCTACGTCAACATGAAAACACATATTCACTAGTACGACAATAAACCTGAGCTTATATTCATTTATGTCTCTTATGAACTGATTTATTTTGCTTTACCAAATATTATGAATTATTTAAAGTTGTAGATAGCCTACAGGATATGGACTGTTTGAAACTTTGTTATGTCAGGGATAAACTTTCATACATTTCACTAGAACTATATACTATACAACAACCATACTACATACTAAGCTACATGCAATTTACGTACTACAGTATAGAGTGCTATAATTTTGAACCATGTACTATACAAACATACTACATATCACATACAACTAACTTATACTAGTTAATAATTTCTGCTAGTTGAAAAATTTCTAAACATTATTTTTTGTTATCTGACAGTTTTTATTATTTTTTCAGAGACATGTAATCGACATAATATGTATTATATAGTATATAGAATACTTGATAATTAAATAACAGTGTATATTACAATTTTTGATAATTCTTAGTTGATAGTTGTAGTCACTGCTTGCATACTCCGCATATGTGGAGTATATGTGGTGGTAAAGCAATATTTGTTAATGCTATTTCTCAACTCTATTATTCTTCCAATCACAAAGCTCCACGATGTCAAATCGTTGATTTTGGAAGAGAATAGAGCGCTTGTGCATTTATTACACAACTAGAGTGTGGCGCGCGGAGTGCAGACAGTGCTTTGCTAGGTGCTGCTAACAACAGCAGCAGTGGCAGTATCTGCTCCAGCACCTACTCGCCGTCGTGGCGGGCTCTCGAAAGTTGAGAGTTGAGAGAGCCGCGGGCTGTTGAAAATGTTTCACGCCTCTCGCCGCGCGCCGGCTTCAATACTCAACTCGTTCTAGTTCACCTCAGGGCTTCCGCTCTATCGCAACCTAAAGCGAAAATGTTTATGCTGATAACATTGAAATTGCATTTGTTCAATCGCTGTACTCACGTTGGTGATTCTGAAAGGCGACTGGGAATTGTCACTTGCTCTCCAACTTCCACCTGCTTTGCACTTTATATAATAGATTGTTCCCATAGAAATTCGGGCTAGTGAGATGTGATAGATCTTACAGACATAGACACTCGTCTCGATTGTTCCACGTTTGGGAAAAACTTTCTGATGTATCGTTCTCTGGCATTTTCGATATTTCTTATATTCAATATCTCCGATTTACATTATCATGGAAGTCATAGCTACAAGATGGTTTCTAATAAAAGGGCTTAGTACCTCTAAGCAAAGGTACTATAGTAATACTCTAGTAAAGTAATACTTTGGTTGCTCCAGTGGACATGATTAAGGTTACCCAGAATTTTGGATATGTTGTTCAGGAAGACGAGAAGGTGTAACACATCCCGTTTTGACCAAAGTCAAAATGAGGAGGCACAAGAGAAGGTTTTGCGCCTAGAGGCGGCGAATCATAAAGAATTGATAATATGTTAGTCAAGAGCAGGTAATTCAAAATAAAAAGAAGATTTTCGAATGACAAAGTCACCAGTACTCGATATATATATTAGATAAAAGAAATACAAAGATGTGAAATTATTAATAAATTTTAGTTACAAAGTTTAAAGTCATGACTATTAATTTTACCGACGAAGTATAGCTTAGTAGGCCTACTAGCAAATAAATCAGGTTTTTCGGAGATAATTATTTCGAAGCGAAGTAACGAAGAAAATTGTAGATCAGCTTACCATATTGTAGGAAAAGTAATAAGTGAGTGTCCATGTTAATACATACTGAATCCTGTTAGGTTTTGAACATAGTTTTGCAATCGTGATTTTTTGATCAGTTCATTATTTGTCCAACTTATGCAGCAAATCTGATATTTTGGCTATCGAGTACATGGTTAAAAAAAAAACCTGTAGAAAGAATAAAATACAATATTATCTAAATCGACTTACAATTAGAATCATAGTTGACCTAGACGAGAATCAACCCAAATTGCCTAGATTACACATCAAAGGTTACAATTTTCAGTTCAAGAAAGAATGAATTTATAATCAAGAAAGTTAAACATGAGAAACAAGTATCACAACCATTAAAAGGAATAAATTATTGAAGATGAAAATTAATAAGAAAGTTATAAGAGAACTTGGCTATCCAGAATGAAATTAAATAAAATTAATCGAGTTAGGTTAAGTAAATTCAACAATGACTAAAAGAAAATTATATCAGAAGGATCAGAACTTTTACAGAAAATAATTAATTAAAAGAAAGGCAAAATTATCAATTGAAAGAAACTATTACAAAGATTCTCGAGATTGAACAAGATCAATCAAGCAATAGGAATAAGTAGAAATACGAACAAAACTTACCCAAATTGGTTTTTTTTATAATGGTGACTAAATCAATCGAAGTAAAAGAAATAAGAAATTAAAACAATTAAAGAGTATCCATACTTTAAATAAGTTTCTCAACCCATGAGAAAATAAAAAGGAACTTTAAGTTGATTCAATCAAAGGTATCAGTCTCCATTTTTGAATCGAACAGAATGATTCTTTTTGGTAAGCATCACTTCGGCAGTTGGAATAGAAGTACCAACGTAACCACACTGAATAATACATTTTACCACCATACTTACTAATGATAGAATTATTAAAAATTACCAATGAATTTCTCTAATTTGCAATAGAAAAAGAAAAAGAAGAAAGAATTAAATTTTGGTACAAAGGTAAAAATCTCGAGTTTACGTTATCCCTACCGTTTGCTTTTTCCGTCATCATGAAAACGACAAAATGTTTAAAGTATGTTTTTCAAAAGTAGGTTATAACACAGTTTACTGTAGGTAAGGTATCACAGTAGCCATTATATTGAAAGAATTGATGGTGCATTGTAATTTTACAGTACTGTCAAATTTTAGCATCATTGTAATATTATACATTAATTTATTTAGTTTTTGTGGCTGTTTACAATACTGAGCGGAGAAATTTGAGAAATGCTTACCAGATTTTTAATCTTTCATAAAAACTGTGTCTATATACAGTATATTATATGCGTTGTTCTTAGAAAGTTATGATAGATTTGATATGATGCTACTAGAACTCATAGTACCTTTGCTGAAGTTCAAAGTGTCTGCCATGCGGGCTGCTGGCCTATTCTTCCAGTTAGTTGCTTGATTAGTGAGGTGGGATGTGACTACTATGATTGGAATTAGCGTGTTAATGAGTGGAACTTGAACATTTTGTAAACTAGTTATGTTAACGTATAGTTGCCAATTTTTACAAACCGTTAGTAACCTGCAGTAAGTACTCTTGTTTCTTTTCTTGGCAACTTTTCAGTTCCAAGTAGAGTTACGGAATATTTTATCTAGATTTTCATTTGGAAACAGCCTTCTTGGTAGCAATAATAACTCAATCTCAATGTGAATATTTTGGTACTTAGTTATGATTTGAAAATGTATGAAATCTTTGAATTAATGAATAGTATACGCCAGCAAGCTTCGCAAAACATTTCTGGTAAGTTAACAACGGAATTCAAAATAAGCGTGTTAATGGAAAACATTAACTTCAGTTTTAATTAAATTTCGAAAGTTGATAAACAAATCCTAATCATTCAAAACCTATTGGCATTTGAATGTATTCCATTAAAATGAAGCCCATTAAAACATCATAATTGTTATTGAAAGCGCGAACGAATTCCTACTTTAATTAAAATGCATACATGATTCATATATTTGGTTGTAGCCATTCTCTTACAGTATTCTGTCATGATTTTGATGCGAATGGCTGCGAAAACAACTGCTAAATTGCATTAAAATCATCCGTTAAATGCGTCTTATACGCGAGAGCGCAGTGATAATAGTCCGGCATAACGTGGGATTTGAAACTAAGCTTTCATTGCATGGGAAAATTATTCAGAGAATTCACAGAAATGAAAAAGTTAGGGTTCGCTCAAAGCCCAAGCGATCTAATTTCAATGATTGATAAATCCCTCTGCACTCATAGGCGGTGTTTCCAACTCTATGAATGAATTGTCAAGAGATTTTTGCTACTTCCACAATATCGCAAATTAACTTTTGCGTTAGAAACATGATGATTATGCTGTGTCAAAAGATCAATGAAAACTTCAATACTAAATATTCTCTCATGCATGATCCATTAAAAAACGAAGGGAGCTCTTTTCAAAGTTGAAAATTTCATCTTTTCCCTCGTTTTCTTTGTACCTAATAACTTATTAGGTGAATTTCAATCTATGAGAAATACCATTCTGAAATCAGTTCGAATGATGGTTATAATAATCTAAATTAGTGCGATTCCTACCTCGAATAGTTAGAATAGGCTTTTGTTAGTAGTAGTAGTAGTAGTAGTAGTAGCTAGGAACCTTGTTATAGTGCTTCACAAAACAGTTTGTCAAATCAGTAACTGGAGCTCTCCTATTAAACTCCGTTACAAATCAATAGCCCTTTGACTAACCCTCAATTTTCGTTGACTTTGATCTCATATTGTACAAACAGTCCCTTATAGGTATAGGATTACTGTTTTGATAACGCTGAATTCAATTATATATCTACAAAATCTATATTGTATTCAGTAGAACCTATCTTATTGATTGGGTGGTGACGTTCGAGTATGCAATAGGAGAATACATTGATTTTAACAGTTCTACATTGAAGCTTTTGAAATAATTTCCTGATGAAAAACTATAATATGATTGCGAGAACATCTTGCAAAATTCAAATACTGTGGTGTTCTTATTTTGTTAAACAATGTTGGAAGAGTAAAAGTCTTACTTTTATTTATAAATATTTATTTATATTTTACTTACGTTTTCAATAAGAATGTCTATTGCACAATGATTCTAGAAGCTGAACAAGTAATGTCTGGTGGTTTTGTGAGTATCCCATTTATTTTTATGGATAGGGTAGAATTGCGCATGTGGTCAAGAAATTACTAATCGGACTATCCCTAACCTAACCTAACCTAGCCTCTGGAGTAACACCATATGAATTCTGAGAACAACAGTGCGCAGTTCGACCGCACCCATTTTTATAAGTATTGCTAGTCCAGCTTTAGTTTTAAAGCATAAATTCAGCCTTTAGTTCAATTAATGACTTTTTCGTTCAAATATTAAATAATAACTTTTCAAGAAGAAACGTCTAAAAATAACAATTAAAACTCTTAGGTAGCACAGGTCTGTCACCGTATTACAATAATAACAATGAGTATTTGTATGCTTGCAAGAACTGTAAAGGAAGTCTCAATAATACAGTGACAATATACTGCGTTTATCACTTTCAATTACTTGAACGTTCGTAGTATAACTCACTCGTTTACTCAGTCTGTATTAACGGAAATATGGTCTGAATAAATCATCTTAAATATAAATTTTACTCGGCCAGATTAAGTGAGTTATTATACTTATTCTTAACAAATATTTGACTGCATGTCGTTAAATTTCACATGAAAAGTTAATATTAACAACGCAGTTCGTCATGGAACAAGAAATCCAGGAATATAAATTTTCTTTTCATTACTTATTATATGAGTTTTTCATATAATTTCAAGAATATGAAATATTAAAAAAGAGACAT
Organism: Conomelus anceps; assembly: GCA_948455865.1. Lineage (NCBI taxonomy): Eukaryota > Metazoa > Arthropoda > Insecta > Hemiptera > Delphacidae > Conomelus > Conomelus anceps. Next base: position 67,442,870 of record OX418217.1, on the reverse strand, counting down.
TTATTATATTAAAAAAAACAAAGATTAAATCAAATTGTATTTACAAAATTGTAAAAATTTGGAAACTAAATGAAGGCTTTATTTATTTATAACTAGAGCCCGGATGTTATGCAGTAAAATAAAAATGAAAATAGGCAGACAAAAAGAAAAATAGGAATTTTATAAACATTGTGAAAATACAAATACAATAATTGGATAACTTACATTTTACCGGTTGCACATAATTGCAATGTATTCTTTCTAGTTCTCATGAGTTAAACTTTGTCTTCTGTCCGAGAGGATATTTTTTTACGGAGGATGAAACCTGTGCGTGGGTAATGAATTGGATGATGGTGATTGATGAGTTGAACCTTCAGTACATAGCCGCAAGAGACGCATGGAAGGCTAATCAGTTCAAATTCTTGTGGATCAGAAATGGCAAGATCCTGATAAGAAGGGAGGAGGGCAGCCCGGTCATTGATTTGGAAACAGGCGAGCAACTACGAAATTTATTGAAATAGGACTTATTGATGATTACTTTCAATCCAATGAAACATTCTTGTTATCAGAATCTAGTTATTTGATAGTGGTCAATTTCTCTGTATAAATGGAAAGTAACATAAGTGAAATTATAATTATTCAGCAAAATATTCGTAGTATGCGAAAAAAAAATTATAATTTTCTTACTAATTTGATTCAGATGAAGTTACAGCCTTCTATAATAATTTTAACTGAAATATGGATAGAGGAAAATGAAGCTGATTGTTACAAAATTGATGGCTATAGAACAGTAGGCAATTTTAATCACAATTATCGATCGGGAGGTATCATAGTTTATTTAAGAATTGATGTAAGCTACGAAGTAAGAAAAGTCGATTTGTTATCAGCCGATTGCGTTTAGGCTGGGGCTCCACTGGCTGTTATTTATCGCGCTGCAAATTGTGGTTGATAAGTCAGATAAATGAGAAGGTAGCGAACAAACGGAGATGGCTCCACTAGCGACAGTCTGCAGCGTGCAACATTTTACAGCGCGCTGCAGAATGCAGTGTCGCGCGGAAATGGAACCTGTCCCATTTTTACGCTACACTTTGCCGCCATTATATGGCTCTACTAGCTGTAGACTGTAGTAACGCGGCAGTCTGCAGCTGACCAGCATCCAAGGCGCATCGACGCTATTCTGTTTAAAGTTGTATTATTAATTGTTTCAAGTAAAGTGAATTCTATTGAGAACAATGGAGTTTGAACTTGATTGCGAGGTTATTATATTAGAGTAGAGAAAAATGTACAATAACAATGATGAAAATTTTAAAACAGAAATGCTAGATTTGTAACAAGTAATCAAAGGAGTTTTGAGACATGCAAAAAAATTAAAAAAACTTGTCTGAATATTTTCTTAATTTGCGATGCAACGTACGGAACAAGCCTTCAGACTTCCTGTTGCTTATTATTGGGTGAATCCACCATTTTCTCTTGTCTAACCGGCGTCGTCTATAAACTAAAAGTACACTGAGTACAACACTACGAACATCAACTTACGGCATGATCGGTACCGGGCATAGAACTATAAACTTGGAATGCTAACTCAAGCGGAGTTTGGAAGCTAGAAGCGAGCCGGCCGATTTCCGTTTCCCCCACCACAGTGCGGTGCAAACGACACTTGTTTCTGCACTCCAGCTATGTAGACAGCGACAGCTCATGGTGATTTTGCATTGATAATCAACGTTATTTGACAAGTTCTGAGATTTTGAGTATTGAGAATTCATTTATTTTATTGTACTGGCGACGAAAAATAAGAATGCCAGCATACTGTGTAGCCTACGGCTGCAAAAACTACATTACAAAGCAATCTAGATTATCTGCACATAGGTAAGTCTACAGAATACTGTAACAATTAACGTAATATACTTGATATTGACACTCTACGTTTGTTATTCGTATCATTGCCTATAAATCTGGCGCTATTAGTATTGCTATCCTTATAAAGATAATTCTTCTCCAATTAGTTCAGTACATAGATAGACTAAATGTAAATGTAAAATATTATATTTCATGTTGTTGAACTATCCAAATTGATATTCTGGGATATTATGTGAGTTTTTTTATAATAAAACTTTGAGATTAATTATAATGTTATACAGCAGTTGGCGAAAGTATAACTGGATAACAACAATCAATTAAATTATTCAAGTTATTTACGGTATATGACATACTAAAGAATAATTATTATGTCAAGTCAAAAATATAGCTGGCAGAGTCAGTCTTTACAACACATGTGAAAAACTATCTAAAAACAAAAAAACATTGTTTGTTTTGCTTTGTTACATTCGATTTTTTAACGTGAAAAAGTTGTTGGTTTATTATTTTCACGATCAGTTTCAATTCAGTGACAGTGTTGTCTTTTATTTAGAGCTCAGTATATGTTTATTTTTATTGAATTTATAGATTTTAAAAATATTGTATTTATAAATACTTTTATGATACTTCATTTTAATACAGTAGGCTTTCCTGTAAATATGAATAGCTCATCAGAATAAAATTTCTGCCCTTGATTCAAAGTCAGACTTCAATAGAATATAGCTTAATGGTTTTAAATATTATTTCTAAAAATTAGTTTTATGACATTCTTTTAGATTTCCCAAGGATCCTGATCTTCGCAAACGCTGGATTACAAAAAGGAAAGGATTTGTTCCTACCGATAGATCAACACTTTGCAGTGCTCACTTTGAAGAGAGTGCATTTGAAACTGGGGGTATAATCAGAAGATTGAAGATTGAAAACGTTTGCTTTAGGGTTTTTAACTTGTATCAACACAATTAAAATACTGAGTGAGAGGCTGCTCAATGATCTTGATTTCAAGTATATTTTGTGTTACAAGTTTTCACAGGATCATTTGGAATTGCTGTTTTCCAGTGTACGAGCAAGGGGGGGGACGTAATAACAACCCTAATGTTCTCCAATTTAGATTCGCTCTAAGGCAGTTAATGTTCAGAAATCAAGTACAAGCGCCTACAGGAAGCAACTGTCTAGAATTTGATGAACATCATCAAAATTCAGTGTTAAGTTTTCATGCTTCTACTGACGATAATGATATTGATTGTGATGAGTCCGACAATATTATAGAGGACATGTGTGATTTGTCAGAGAGTTATTACTACAGAGACAACATTTTACATTATATTAGTGGTTTTATTGTGAGAAAGGTGGACAAATGTATGAAATGTGTAGAATGTAGCCTCATGCTCCACAATGTCTCCCAAAGTACTCCTGCTTCCACTACTTTTACTTCACTCATCTCAATGGGACATCTTATTTCGGTATCTAGTGAGGTCTTGAAATTGGTTAAATATTTGTACACTTTGTTTCTAAGTACCATAGACAAGCCCAGCTTTTGTGCAAGAAAGTGCATTTCAAGGGCTTGCATACATTTCCAAGGGCGTTTATTCCAAAATCACTCCCTAAATAGTGAATCTGGTAATGATTGCCATGAAATCAAGCTGATCAAATTGATAGGCTCTTTATTTTTCAAAATCATGTGTTTTGCTAATGGAAGAGAAAAGAATATTTTGATCAACAAATCAAAGCTTGGTTTACGCCAAAAGCTAAACAAAATTGTCTTATTTCAAAATGTTTAACAATTTGCATAGCTTTATTAGACAAAATCATCAAATTCATGTTAGGTTCTTTTAAACTTTCTACCAACTGTTAGTTCCCTTTCAATGCTTCAAGTTATCATTTCTATTGAATTAATGTTATATTTTCAGTCCTTATTGTTTCTTGTACATTTTCGTATTATTATTGTTATTATTATTATTTTATGTTTCCTCCATTTTTTTTATTCTATTATTCATCTTCTATTGCATAAATTCATGGCATCTTTGTTGGATCCTAAGATACTCCTGTATGCGGACATAAGTTTACAATGAAATTATTTGTATGCAGTATTATTTCTGCAGATATTTTTTGTAACATTTTATTCCTTGTACATGGTATGTAAGTTAAACTAAGTATTTCTTATTTGTAAATAACTTCTTGGTTTCTCTCCCAAAAAATGTTTGTTTTATAAGTAATATTAATTTTTATCATGTATCATTTTTTCTGTTTTTTTTTCTTGTCTTGTGTTTGCGAAAACAAAGATGATTATTATTATTGCAAATTATCTTATTTGAGAACACCTGACCTGTTAAATACTATACTATTGTTAAATAGAATTAATACTTATTGTAAAAGGAAAATTGTTCATAAAATAATAATAAGGTTCCACTATCTATTTCGATGAATTCATAAGGTATCATTGAAAAAGGCACGAAAAATCATTGTATTTCGTATTTTTCTCAAAATAACTTTTTTCTATAAATTCATTGGAATAGATAGAAAGTATTTGAAACATGTACTGAAACCTTCTTCAACTGTCAATTAATATCATGTTTATTCAAAATTTTCTGATCGTGTTTCACATTTCTGCGAGACTATGAAATTGAATTACTGTTGCCGAGCATATTAGTTTTACAGTACGTAGTTCAGTCAGTGCTGGTGCGAGCACTGCGCTTGGGTGGGGGAAGCAGTGAGACAGCCGGCTCGCAGTTCGATGCATTCAGTCAGCATTCCAAGTTTATAGTTCTATGGTACCGGGTCACGTCTACCGCTACAATGAACTGCTAGTGAAGCCACAGCGAGCGAGACGACGCTGCAGATTGCAGTTCGTTTTCTGTTGCCTGTGAAGCCACCCAACTGTCGCGTGTAGCGCCTGCAAATTGCAGCGCGATAAATTTCGGCCAGTGGAGCCCCAGCCTTACTGTCAATGCTGTTGTCAGGGCGTATGTTTCTCGTTTTTGGCAGTATATAGGCTACATCTATATATCTTTATATGAGATAGGCGAACATGTTTTTTTGTGATGACAACTCCTCCGTGGTTTCTCGACCGATTTTGTTCGTTCACATCTCATTTGAAAGATCTCATCGAGTAGATGTTTGATAAGGTCTTACATTTTGAAATAAGTAATCGTGGACATGAGGAATGAACGATCAAAGTTTCAATTTTTGCCATTGCTTTAACATAGGGATCGGTGAGCTGAAAATGTTCACATTTCAACTCATGATTTGATGATCAGCTGTTTTGAAACAAAAAGTTTATTTTTCATTGTTCATTCAGAGAGAGAGGGTGGGAGGATAGGATAAAGAGGAAGAGAGAGAGAGGAAAGAGAGAGAAAAGAGGAAGAAGGGGAAGATGAAAGAGAAGGAAGAGGAGAAGATGAAGAAGGCGAAGGAGAAGAAGAAAGAGGAGAAAAAGAAGAAGGGGAAGAAGTCGGAGAAGAAGTAGAAGAAGAATAAGAAGAAGAAGAAGTAGCGGAAGAGGAAGAAAAGAAGAAGAAAAAAAAGAGGAAGAAGAAGAAGAAGGAAAAGAAGAAGAAAAAGATGAGGAAGAAGGAAAAGGAGAAAAATAAGAGGAAGAAGAAATAAAAGAAGAGAGAAAAAGTATATGAAGAAAAAGAAGAGGAAAAAGAAGAAGAAAAAAAAGGAGAAAAAGAAAAAGAAGAAAAAGAAAAGAAAGAAGAAGGAGAAAAAGAAGAAGAGAAAAAGGATAAAAAGAAAAAGAAAAGGAAGAAGAAGGAGAAAAAGAAGAAGGAGAAAAAGAAGAAGGAGAAGAAGAAAAGGAAGAAGTGGAAGAAGCAGAAGAAGAGGAAGAAGTAGAAAAAGAAGATGAAGAAAAAGAAGATAAAGAAGTAGAAAAAGATGAGGAAGAAGAAAAAGGAGAATGTTTAGATCTTAGTTGCCCTAGAATATCTGTAACAAATAATGAATATAGTAAGCGATGTACAATAAATTGGTTCTCAGCAGAACTGGAAAGATTTAATTGTCTTCTAATGATATCATATAACAAATGGAAGAATACATTGGATGACAATGATAAACAGGTTTATAAAACTATAAGAAAACACTATAGACATAAAATCATAGAAGCAAAAAAAGAAGCAAATGGTAGGTTTATAGAAAATGCAAAAAATAAATGCAAAGCTGCATGGTCAGTTGTAAAGAAAGAGAGTAATGTGGAGTCCACCTCCAGGAAAGTAATACCAATTCCTCCAGACAAACTAAATAGGTACTTTGTTGATATATCAGTCACAAATCAGAATGGGAGACCAGTTGTAAGTAGTACACCATTTTCTGAATTTTTGATTAACGCTCCTAAGCCTAAGTACAATTTCAAACTAAAAACCGTAGATATGAGTACTATAAAATCTATAGTCGGTAAAATGAGTAATTCCCACAGTGAGGATGTATATGGAGTATCAAATTATTTGATTAAAAATATAATTGATGATATTCTGTTGCCTCTCACATGTATTGCCAATTTAATTCTTACTGTGGGTTACTTTCCTGATTGTCTGAAGCTATCCAAAATCACTCCCATCTTTAAAAAAGGAGATTTCAACAATCCTCAGAACTTTAGACCAATTACCATTGTTCCTATTATAAGCAAAATTGTAGAGTCCTGCCTACTTATACAACTATATGATTACTTCATGGTAAATGACTTATTGTATCCCTTTCAGTATGGCTTCCGACCAAATCACTCCACAGTAGATGGAGTTGAGAAAATTGTGGATTATATCTTACAAAGTTTTGAAGAAAAACGTGTAGTTGGATCTAGCCTCCTAGACCTTAGCAAGGCTTTTGATAGTGTTTCACATGAAATTCTGTGTAAAAAATTGGAACATTATGGAATAGTCAATAAAGAGTTGATGCTAATGAAAAGTTACTTTGAAAAAAGGAAACAAATTGTTAGTTTTGAAGATAAATGTTCTAATGTATTGGATGTTTATGCTGGTGTGCCACAAGGGTCAGTCCTGGGACCGTTTCTATTCCTTGTATTTGTGAATGATTTCAGCTATAATATGTCTGCTCTTTCTGTGTTATATGCCGATGACACCACGTTGGTTGAATCTGATGTTAATATTGTCAATGCACAGGCAAAACTTAATAGAACTGTAGAACAAGCGAAATCTTGGTATTTGTCAAACAGGTTAGTGATTAATGATGATAAAACTGAAAAAATTATTTTCTCATTGAGACACACCTTGAGCTATAATAGTGAAATATTCAAGCCTGTCAAATTACGTGGCATGACTTTGGATTGTAAACTAAGTTGGGAGGAACATGTTAATGTGTTATGTAAGAGACTGGCCAGAATAATCTTCTTAAACGATTGAAGACGTCTGTAAGCTTGGAGGTGCTGAAAATGAGTTATTTTGGTATCTTCCACTCTCATTTGACTTACGGGATAAGATTATGTGGTAACTCGCCATTTGCCACCAAAGCTTTTATATGGCAAAAAAAAGCAGTAAGGATAATTGCCGGGCTATCTTCTAGACAAACCTGTAGATTGATATTTCCAGAACTCAGAATAATGACTCTTCCTTCCATTTACATCTATTATAATTTAATATATGTAAAGAAAAATATGGAGAAGTTTGCTAAAAGTTCATCTGTACATTCTCATAACACAAGGAAAAAAGACAATTTGATTAAACCTGATATAAGAATTCAAAAATTATACAGAAGTCATAAATACCAACAAATTCTTCTTTTTAATCAATTACCAACTCCTATTCAAGAGCTTAAAAAAAAGGCATTTTATAAAATAGATGAATATCTCAATTGTGATATGAAGGATATATATATTGTGATAACTGACTATGGAGATGATGATATTCAGTATCAACGTATGAGTATTATGTATTTATGATATGTGACTGTTTGTGTAAGATTATGACATTAAGACTGTAAGTATGTGTGATATAATTATTGACGATGCCTAATGTGACTGTAACATGTTATTTGATGGCAAATAAAATATTATCCTTTCTTATCTTATCTAAGAAGAGGGAGAAAAAGAATATGAAGAAAAAGAATAAGAATAAAAAGAAGAGGAAAAAGAAGAAGGAGAAAAAGAAGAAGAAGAAGAAGAGGAAGAAGAAAAAGAAGAGGAATAAGAAGGAGAAAAAGAAGAAGAAAAAGAAGAAGTGGAAGATGCAGAAGAAAAAGAAGAAGAGGAAGAAGAAGTGGAAGAAGAAGAAAAAGAAGATGAAGAATAAGAAGATAAAGAAGTAGAAAAAGAAGAAAATGATGAGGAAGAAAAAGGAGAAAGATAAGAAAAAGAAGATGAGGAAGAAGAAATGGATGAAGAAGAAAAAGAGGGTATCTTTGATACCCACTTAGAAATGGAGCAACTCATACTGTGCTTAAACTTATCATCATAGGCAATGCTGTCGTTCAGTATGTAGAAAATCTACATTTGGAATGTATTTTACAAAGTTAAATAAAGTCGCACATTCGTGCGACCCGGGATAACCTAGTATAATAATGAAATAAGCGAATATCTGCTTGAACTAAATGAGATAAAGGGCTATCCTTAACCATTCTTCGTTATCGGAGACATCAACATCAACTTATTATCAAACGAAAATATCAAAGATGAATATAGGATGGTTATGAATGCGTTTGGTCTTGAATCGTTAATAAATGAACATACACGATTATTCAATGGCACAGGAACTTGCATACATCATGCTTTTGTTCAAGTCCCGAAAAAGTTTTTCAATCTATATATATAAAAATGAATGTCTGTATGTATGTATGTATGTATAATGTATGTATGTTCCCTATAGACTTCAAAACTACTTGACAGATCGGCATGAAACTTTGGGAATATGTTGTGTGAATATTGGGGATGGTTTCTGTCCATAAATTTTAATAGGGGAGCTAATAATTATTATTAATTAATCCATTTTATAGACCTAACCTACTGAACTTGCCGGCCAAACAGCTTAAAAGAACAGCTGATAGAAGTTAACAGTTTTTAATCATATGGCAGGCCCCTTAGCCGCGTTATTTACGCTGTTTTTGAACAGCAAAAGACTTTGCACTTTGCATGTATGCTACCGTGCAGTCGGAGCCTTGCAATATGTAGGAAACATACGACTGGGTATGATGAAATGTAATTATGCCAGGTTGATGACATCTGTTAACCAATGCAGCTAGAAATTTGAAATGCAGGCTCAGTGGGAGGTGGCGAATAATACAATAAAAAACCTAGCTTCTACCCTAATTCGTTGGAGGTTTAAATTTGAAATGTTTCTCCATTCAGAAGTGGTGATTAAGAAAACAAGGAAGCCTCTATGATCAGCTGGAAGAGCCCCAGGACTAACTTCTCTCCTAATTTGAAATGTAACCTCAGCGGGAGGTGGCGAATAATAAAATCAAGGAGAATTTTCATGAGAACGCAGCAATGCGCGTCGGGCCAGCTAGTGATAAAATAAAAAACATCAAGGCAGAAATGGATATCACTGACCATTCAATGACAAAAGTGGTAATACAATATGAATTAAAAACAGGCACACATCAGAACACACAATTAACACACAAAAATATAAGGATAAATTATCAAAAACTTGAAACAATATTAGCAACAACAGATTGGGAATATATATTGGGTAAAAGAGAACATGTTAATATTGAAATAAGCTGGGAGAAATTCATAGAATTCCTCCAGAAAACAATCAACAAAGCAGTAACTACCCAAGAAATTCTTATAACTAAGACAGTAAAACCTACATCTGAGTGGACTTCGGGACAATTGATTAAAAAAATACAGTTTAAAAACTTTCTTTATGAGAAATATCAAACAAATCCAAATAACATATTAAATAAGGCAAAATATTTGAAATATAGAAATAAATTAAGAACTGAGATGCGTAAAACTAAACGAGACTATTTTTTTAATTTATTTGAAACTAGTAAAAATAACGTTAAGGAACAATGGAAAATTGTAAATCGACTGCTGGGGAAGGGGAAAGAAAGAAATAGTATTGATAAGATTGTACTTCAGAATGGTGAAACAGTAGAAGGTTCTAAAAGTATAGCTAACAATATAAATAAATATTCTCTTACAGTTGTACAAAATAATAGATCAAAATTAGAAGAATGTTCACACATTGATGAGAACCAAGAAGGAAAGAAGTTTCCTATCAATAGCCCAGCTGAATAAATTTTTATCTATCCTGTAAATTCAAAAGAAATTAAAAACATAATAAAAGAACTAAATGTAAACACAGCCCCTGGAGTAGATGGTATCGCAACACAGACAATAAAAGAAATTTCAGAGTATATTAAAGACGTTTTAGTTGATCTATGCAACTCAAGTATACAAGAAGGGGTATTTCCATCAATACTAAAAAAGGCTGTTGTAATTCCCATTCCTAAATGTAAAAAAACAAAAATATTGATAACCTCAGACCAATAACTTTGCTGTCCATATTTGCAAAAATAGTGGAAAGAGTGATGAAAAACCGCATTTTGGACTTCTTGAATCACAAAAACTTCTTTAGCAAGAACCAGTATGGATTCCTAAAAAATAAGGGTACAGAAGAGGCCATGAAAACACTTCTGTCAAAAGTCAATGACAGCTTTAATGATAATTTAAAATGCTCCACGATATTCCTAGATATATCAAAGGCCTATGACTCTATAGAGCATGGAATACTTCTAGGTAAGCTAGATAAAATAGGAATCAGGGGATTAGCAAATCAATGGTTCAGGAGTTATTTAAAAGATAGATACCAGCAAGTAAAAATAGACAATGAATTGAGTGATAGGGGTTTGATAAAGTATGGCATTCCTCAAGGATCGGTTTTATCGGCAATTCTCTTCCTAGCATATGTAAATGACTTATGTAATGGTAAGATATTAGGAGAAATATTGTTGTTTGCTGATGACACAGCTATATTTTATAAAGGACAAACTAGGAATTCAATATACGGAAAAATGCAAAAAGACATGCAAAGTATTCATTGGTGGTTTTGTAGTAATAGGCTATTACTGAATGCAAAGAAGTCAAACTTACTCTATTTCAAACTACAGAATCACAAATTAAATGGTATACAGCCAATACTTAAATATCATAAGTTTAACTGCGGTGATTCATTGCAGAATGATTGTCAATGTGATACAATTGAAGAGACTGACTGCATCAAGTATCTTGGATTGATAATAGACAATAGGCTGAATTAGTATGAGCATAAACATAAACTTAAATTAGAAATTTTAATTTCCATCAGAAACTTTTATTTTTTAAAAGATATATGCCCGAAATACTTTTTGATACACCTGTACCATACTCTAGTGGAGTCAAGAATAAATTATGGCCTCATATGCTATGGAAGCGCATATGTGACGAACATGAAGCCGATCATTTTAGCTCAAAAACATATAATAAGGTTGATCTGTGGTAGACCAAGACTTGAACATTCATTAAATCTTTTCAAGTCTCTGAATATACTACCGGTCAGACAGTCATTTCTCTTTAAAGCTATTTCAGATGTTTTCAAAAATAAAATCAAACTTTTATCACAGACACAAAATCCATATCCAATTCACAATCAAAATTTAATATACTTGTCAAGTCCAAGACTTGAGCACAATAGAAATTTTTTTTAATATGTAGGTTGCAAGATTCATAATGCAATGCAACAGGATTTATGCAACTGTAAGTACAACTGTACAGTGAAAGCCAAATTAAAAAGATTTATCTCTTCTATAGAGGACATAGAAATATTTTTTTAAAGAAAATTTTCAAATCTGGTTTGCCTTACAAGCTGTTTTTAGAGATAGATTTGTCTGTGTGTTTTTCACTCATAGTTTTCGATGTAACCATTTGTCTGTTACAATCAAGATTTCATACTTTGTTTTTAATTCTTCTTCTTTAAGTGCCAATCCGCTGCTGAATGTCGGCGATCATCATTGCTATGTTTGCTCTTTCTGTTGCAGCTCTGAACAGCTCCACCGAAGTCTTGTCAAACCACGCCCTTAGGTTTTCCAACCATGATATTCTCCTCCTTCCGGGTCTTCTCTTTCCCTCTATCTTTCCTTGGAGTATTTCTTGGAGCAAGTTGTACCTTTTTCCATTTCTTATAATGTGACCCAAGTAGGAGAGTTTATGGCATTTAATAATGTTGAGGAGCTCCATGCTCTTACCTATTCTTCAAAGCACTTCCACATTTGTAACTCTCTGGGTCCATGATATTCTTAAAATCCTTCGATGGACCCAAAGCTCAAAGGCTTCTAACTTCTTCATAGCTGTTTTACTGAGAGTCCACGTTTCTACCCCGTACAGCAGCACTGAGTACACATAACATTCTAGGAGGCATAATTTGGTTTCAAGTGTCAAATCATGTGATGTGAAGACTGGTCTCATTCTGTAAAATACAGTTTTTGCTTTTCCAATTCTGCATTTTATTTCTTGGGAATTATCCCAGTCCTTATTAATCATTGTGCCCAAATAGGAATATTGCTTTACTCTCTCTATTTGCATTTGATTGACCAAAATTCTCACCCCCATGATTTTTTCTTTGCTGACAACTATGAGCTTGGTCTTCTTGATGTTAATATCCAAACCATATACTTTACTAGTTGCAGTTATACTATCTATCAGCCTTTGAAGACCATGAATATTGTTTGCAAATACAATGGTGTCATCAGCATACTGGATATCATTCAACTGAATCCCATTGACCACAATACCCTCTTCCAAATGATCCAAAGCTTCTCTGAATATATGCTCAGAATACAGATTGAAAAGAATTGGGGATAGTATACAACCTTGTCTTACTACTCATAGAATTTTTATTTCAGCTGTGTAATTGTTATCAACTCTCAGTATGGCCGTTTGGTTCCAATATAGGTTTGTAATAACTCTTAAATCCTTGTCCTCAATGCCAATTCCTTTCAGGATGTCTATTAACTTTTCATGCTTTACTCAATCGAAAGCCTTTTCACAATCGATCAAGCACACAAAAACATTCTGATTAACATCCCTACATCTTTGAAACAGAATCTGTGTGCAGAAAATGGCTTCTCTTGTCCCGACAGCATTGACAAAACCAAATTGGCATGGTGATATCCACTCTTCACAAATCTTGTAAATTCTTTTATGGATAATTTTCAGGAACAACTTCAACAGGTGGCTCATCAAGCTAGTCATTTGGTAGTCTTTGCATTGTTTGGCACTTTCTTTCTTTGGAAGGAGAATGAATTTAGATCTCAACCATTCTGGAGGAATGTCACCCATGTCATATATCTTATTGAATATTCTTGTAAGCCAGATGATCTTTGATCAGCAAATAACTTCAAAAACTCGGTTTGAATCTGATCTGGACCAGCCGCCTTTCCTGATTTCATACCCCTGATCGCCGATCTCACTTTGTCAATGAGTATACTTTGTCCATCACATCCTTCCATGTCATTTCTTCCATCTGAACGTGAATTCTGAAACAAGTTTTCAATGTATTTTTCCCATCCGCTTTTCTTCTCTTCCAGACTGATTATGATACTTCCATTCCCATCCACCAGCTTCCCACACCTATTCTTTCTATAAATTCCAGCCACTTCCTTAACTTTTTTGTGTATGTTGAAACAATCATGTTTCTTCTTAAGCTCTTCTATCTCCAAGCACATTTCCATTTTTCCTTCTCCTTAGCATCCCTTATTCTCCTTCGTATCAAAATTTGTAACCTTTTATATTCAATTTGATTGTCTTTATTTATTCTTTGGAGTTCCATGAGCTCAATTATATCATCCGTCATCCAAGTTTTCTTCTTTGTGCTATCTTTACACAAATATTTGTTTTTAACATCAATAATGCTTTGATGTAGATTTGCTAAATCTCTTTCAACACTGATCTTAGCATTTATTGGAATAACGCTTTTGTTCAAACTCTCTTTGTACTCTACGCATTGTATCATGATGTTTCAGCTTTTTAATATTGTACAATTGCGTTGTTTGGGGTTTAATTCTCTTCAGTTTAAGTTTAAATACGCCTACCAGTGGATTATGGTCAGATTGAAGATCTGCACCAGGATGAGTTCATACAGAGATACAGCTGTTCCTGAATCTTCTGTTGATCAACATGAAATCTATTTGATTTCTCACAATTTCATTGGGTTTGTCTCTAGGAGATTTCCATGTGTAGAGTCGTCGTGGGTGCAGCTTGAACTGAGTATTAAGTACTACAAGATTATTTTGTTCTGCAAAACTTTCTGTTTTTAGTTAGAAAGACATAAATTCCTTATGTGTTGAGGAACAGCACAGAGTAGCACTCTAAGTTATTATTTTTCTGTTGAATAAGCAAAGAAATGTTTTAAATAGATTGCCCGCACAAAAAATGTAAATTCGAATAAGTATGAATATTCTACTAATATAGTATACTCCAATTAATTATAAAAAATTTATGGTTTCTTTAATTTTTTTTTATCTCAGGCATTTATGTTTTTTTTTCGCTTGCTTTAGCAAGTGATATTGTAGTTTGTATGATTCATTTACATGGTTTGCTTCTCTTTAAAATAATATTAGGCTACATTTATTACCTTTATTTTATTTTATTATTTTTTATAGGTTTTTAGTACTTTTTCATTCTCTATAGAAATGATATAAGATGGAAGGTGCCCCACACAGGAATACCTTCGGGGTTGCCGTAATTAGACAATAGACAGTTCATTGTATAATCGACATAGTTGTAATTACTGTTCCTAAATTAATATCCAGACAGAAAATTGTTAATGTACTGTGGATGTTCTGTTGGTCGAATAAATTATTATTATAATATTATTATTAGTTTTAGGTGGGTTCCGAACCACCCAAACCAATTGAAAACTATCTTTCCACATTGACTGTGATGTGATTGGTGCGTATTTGTAGCATGCTACTCAATTTGGGCTCATTTCAAGTTCAACAGATGCGTCACCTTCAATTATTTTACAAATTTGTTTTATTTTGTCCAAACCTGAGTTTGAAGATAACACACGTTTTCACTTTTCTTTAATCGCACATCCCACCCGACCAGAAATAGATTCAATGTTATTTACCATTTCATTCACTAGATTTACTGAAACAATAAAAGTCTATACCCTCTTTTCAAGTTTTGTTATTATTTCAGGCAATATGGAATAATGCATTTGAATAAAATATAAATTGTTGCGGACACTACCTCTACCTCATGTTCTTGACTTCTCGAATCGAAGCAGCATCATCTTCGGAAAGTGAAGCGATTACGTCACATAGCTTTTCATAGTATTGTGAATAGTATGAAGCAGCAGAAAATCCATGTTCCCCACTTTGTCAAAATCGGTTGTGGTGGCAAAGAAAGTGCAGGAGCAATGGTTTTGAAAATCACAGTTAGCGTTAAGGAAAACTTTCTTCATATTTGAAATCAACTTATCTACATCAGGAAACGAATTGCGTTTGTCTTTTCGTATTGAGAATATTCTCGATGCTGTCGTAATTGAATTCGATGCATGTGTATGTATATATGTCTATATGCATCATGGTAGCTTATGTGCCTACTCTATGCTATATAGTTGAAAACCTTCAATCTTCACTATTATATTATCATTTTTATTCTTAGAAGTCGTTGAAAATTCCTTTTAAACCAGCGTTATAGGCAAAAATAGGCAACTTATAGTAGAAGAGGCAAAAACATCCAAAAACTAACAAAATAGGAATTATGCCTGAAATCAAGGCATTTTGTCTAACATCCGGGCTCTATCTATAACTGTGAAAAGAACGACTGGATCATATTGAAATGAAATGTAGTGCATAATGCTACTAATGTTCGTAATGCAAAAGAAGTTTGGAGTGGTTGCGTATTACCAGGAAAGCAGAAACGATCGATGGGTTTGCGGAAAGATATGTAATTGGTGCAATTAAGTAATTGGGAGAGCTGAGGCATCTGATAGTTGTGCGCAGAGCGAAAATTCGTGAGAGGAAGGAAATGATCGGAAAGTCGGTTGCAGCTCAGCTCAGCTCAGTCGGTTGCGCCAGGTAGGAGAACAAGGAAGGCTCAAGATAAAGGGAAGGCGATATTGAGCAAGCCTTCCAAAACTGCGAATGAACGGGGCAGAGCAGATAATAAGAGAGAAAGCGATGTCTCCCTAGATTATCGTTTAGTACCAGCTGAGGTCGTTCCTGAATAATCATTGCATTCAACCATGAAGCCTTGCAATACGATAAACGGTAGTAGTTCGGTCGGTCATTGACTAATAATGCTAGCCATCATCTCTTGTACTGGATGGAAACGAGTCTTACTCTCTGATTTATAGACATAAACTTGGCTATAAATCCAGTATCACAAACCGCTCAGACGCCATCACTTCAAAGTATGAGACAATTTATTTCGAAATTCCTTTCAAATGTCCTTTTAGGGAAGTGATAGCCGCGAGCCGTAGCAGGTATCTGTTCAATCAGAGAGATAAGCTGCGTTCTCGAAGGTCCTGTTTGTAACGGTGACCGATTAGATTGGCCAGCAAAAAAGACACTGTTCTCTGCTGTAAAATCACTTCCCGGTGGTTCGGAACCCACCTAAAACTGTAGGTCCAACTCATCAATCACCATCATCCAACTCATTACCCACGCACAGGTCTCAGACCTATGTGGGCTTCATCCTCAAAAAAAAGAAAAGAAAAAGAAATGTACTTTGGAATTCCGAAATTAATTAACTTGTTATTATTTAGCAATTTATTAAAAATTTTATAATTTTCCTAAATAACAATTAATCAATTGTTTATCAATGAATGGGAAATGCATTCACCATTTGGAGAATTCAGTATTAATATCAAAGATGAAGAACTCAGAAGTGATTTTTGGAAATAAAATCAAATTCTACTTCATATGGATATTTTCAATTATATTTCAAAATGTTTGTTAACATTGATATCCAAAATGTTAAAACTGGAACTGTTTTGGGTTTCTCCCACTGTTCCACACGATTTCTTCCAAACACTGTGTTGTCTCGAGATCAACATCGCTGCTAAATTCTACCGAAAACTCCTAACTCCATTAAAAGCAAGGAATGTTGAAGCGTTTAATTCATTGGCGATGATTCATGAACTAGACTCATGAAGCAATATGAAAAAAATATTTAAATTCTTTTAAATATGAAAAATTGTTGATACAAATATTTATTTTTCCATTTTCTATTTTTTTGTGATTTTTTGAGGGTTTCAAACATGCCTTATTATTACTTTCCTGTACCTGTTCAGTTTTCTTTGATTTTATCTCTTTCTGAGGTGGTGAAAGCTATTACTTATCAGCTAAATTAATGTAAATAAGATAAAATGATTCACTCGATGAACGTGAAGTATAATTTGACCATGACTTTTCTGCATGAATAATTATTTAATTGAATTCCTTGCCTTTAGAATCTGTGATGGGCCAAGCGCGGATGCAGGGGGCATCCACTTGAAATTTTACCCATTAATGCGCTTATTATGTGGTTTTCAAAAATTTGAAAAACAGGACCTCCTTGTTTCCCTTCACTATATTATGGTGCCTAGAGTCTACCCACTCCACCACACTACATTTCACGATGAATCATCACCTCCATAACTCAACGTCCAGTTACGCCACTGGTTAGAAGACTTCCCCTTCATACTCTATGTATACTACAGAATTTTCTAATATCTAGTTTCAGAGTTTCAGGGGAGTGAAAAATCCTATGCAGGACCCTATTTGAATAGAATAGAGTCCTCTATCTAGAATATTATATAGTACATCATAATAGTATAGAATATTATTTAGTATATTATAGAGTTTGCCTATCACTATCAAGCCAGTGCATCCTCAATGGCTCAAGCACTAGAGCATCCAGGCTCTGACTGACTCACAATGTGTGTTAAAATTGATGGATTTAAGCAATTATAGACGCAGGTCTAGAATCATTTAAATTAATACCATTTTAGGGGGATTAATTTTCCAAATTTTCTCATGGGAGGACCTCCGAACCCTTCTATTGCTGGATGTTTTCCATACCCTTCACTGGTTGGGCTGTAGGGCCCTTGCGACCAACTCAAATAAAAGGCGGACTTTTGCGACTAACTCTTGGGGTTCTACCTGGTAGGTCTTTAACAAACAATAGCCCGCCCTTTCTACAAGGTTCCTCAGTCAGGTAGTTAGAAACTCGTGAGGGTGGACCACTTGTGACCATTGATTTTTGCGACTAAAAGAGTTTCAACAGAAGGGAGTTATCTGAATAGTAAACTATATTAAATAGTCTATAAGTATATTATATGGTAAACAAAATATTATATTATACGGTTGCTATGGTAAACAAAAAACATGAACATTTTTGGCCTCTCAAGTTTTTTAACTAAATTTAATATTTTCGCTCTTTTTCGGTCATTCCCAACTGTGCTAAATTTATAATTTACTGTTTTTATAAACAAATAATCTTTTTAAAAATGAAATCGTCAGTTGAATGTACTAAAGTGTTGTAGCCTAGTGTGTCATGTGGATTGTAGGTTATGTTATTTGGATATTTGGTAAATTGACCACTAACGAGGATATGGCGACTGAATGTCTCCCGGGATAAGGAGATCCTCTCTACCAAGTGCCAACAGCCTCCTTGGAGGGCGGATGAGTGGGTAGAGATTAGGGCACTCTCTTGTCCTTGAGATGGGAAACTGTAGGCGGATGAGCCACTAAATGGTCAATGGCATAGAATGGAGAAGGCAACGGGAAACCACTCCATTAAAGGTCTATGGACATCCCAAGAATCAGCAGCACACCATGGAAAGAATAGAATGGAATGGCGAGCTGCTGCAAACCAACCGCAGGGTTGACTACTAAAGAGAGAGAGAAGTATATATAAACTACCATTTCCAACTGATGAAGTATTAGTAAATTCAATTGCAAATGCGTCTTTACATAACTTTTTTAACCCTATGCAACATTCATATTTTACAGTGGAAAATGGAACAATCAGTGATAAAATCACTGACCTAACCTAATAGCCTGCCTAATGAATCTTGAGTCTGGGAATAGCTTCTATTGAATTTTTTTATAAAGTGACAGAGTTATGTCCATAGTCGCAAGAGTCCGCCCACCGATTCTACCTGCCAAGGACCCTGACCCTTCTGTCAGAACTCTTTTAGTCGCAAAAGTCCATGGTTGCAATGGCCCGGTCTCCACCGGTTGTGGTAGTCTCCTAACTATCCTAGATATTTCTATGATGAGCCCCCACCAGAAAGTTAGTCTGGATCTACCACTGAGGGATACCTGATTTAAGTAGTCATTCTCGATTCTTACAGACCGTGAGCGTTATGTGTAGAACTGTGGAATATGCCATACATTGTAGCGATCCGCAAAAATCTTGATAACCATTGTTCAACAAGTTTATCTATATTATTGTAAGTTCGTCGCCGTTGATTTGAGATTCAAAACCAATTTAGCTTCTCATGCAAGTTTTTAGACCTGCATTTAGTGTGTAGAGGAAGGCGTCACACAGTCACCGCAGTTGAGGTAATGACGATAGGGAATATCAAATCCCTTTTCATCCGCTGAATGCATCGGCGCTCATCCGCCAGGTCTATTCATTACCCTTCCACTTGACTCGGCTCTGTTCCGAATTCGATCAAAGTTTTCAAACAGCTAATGTAAAATTCATATTCACGTGATGGATGTGATTTCTATTAGACAATTATATATTTTGATGATACGAATTGAGTGGATGTGACTTTCATTTTGGATATTGCATCATGGCAGATCTTTTATTACACGTAAGTATAATAGCCACTGTTCGTTATTAGGAAACAAAGTGATAATGTAATTTTAAAATACATTTGAAGAACTGTCGAACTTCAACACGCAACTTTTCTGTTTCCAAGACTGCTTATCTGTTGCTCAACTTACTCAGCTATTCTGAACCAGTCTTCTTTTGCTCTCCAGAATAAGTTACTCTACGTGTTACTCGTCCCATTCGATTCCATTATTCTTGTTTATGAAAATAAACGTCCTCTATATTATTAAGTATGAATGTGTTAAGAAATGATACATATGAGTTTCCTCCCGCGCTAATTCATGATTTGAGACTTATACATTCGAGACTTCAGCTTGAAATAAACAGAAGTGGGCGGGCCGCTTAGCGCACTTGGTTGGGGCGTCGTAACTTCAGCTTGCTGTCGTTTAAGTAGTCGTGGGTTCGAATCCCGCTCCACCGTCAGGCATTTATGAGTAGTCATTTACCTCATTACCCATGAACAAGTCTCGGATTCATGTGGGCATCATCAGAAATAAATAAAAAATAAAAAAAAAGAATAAAAAGCGTAGGGTGCCACCCACAGAGCCCAGAAGTAGGGTGGTATAGGTATAGTAGCGCATCATTCCGATGAATGCAGTACATCGGCTATGTCGACTTTACTCAATTCTGTGCTCTGTGGCTTTACCTCGCTGCTGTGTGTACCTTGTCTTGTTGTTTATGCCTGAATTATTCAATTTGACTGGGTAAGTCATAGAAAAGCTTAAAGCGCAAACGATTGATATATACTGCAATGTGATATGACCTAAAATATTGAAGAAAAATTAAATGAAATTTATTTATTTATTTAAAAAAACACCAAAAACCAAATGTAATAATACATCACAATCAGAACTATGTTTTTTACAGTACATAAAAAGAAAAAAATATATACTTCAAGATTTCCATCAGCAAAGCCGAGCTTGTGCGCCGGATGAAAATCAAAACAATAACACTTATAAACAACTTAAAAATAACTTATATCCAACATTATAAGAACAGAGCCTATTTTAAAATAAACATTTGCCACTACCCAAGTATCTATTCCAAGAGTTTTAGTTTTATTTGTGAATGGTATTAGCTCTATGGGTATCACGTTAAGAAGTTTACAGCAAATATAGAGGGTTTGATGTCTGCAAATGCGTTTATTGAGATTTGGAATCAAAACTAGATTTCTCAACGGTCTTATATTGTAATCAATCTGTCTGAATTTGAATAGTTCTCTGTTGCAATTTATGTATACAATAAGTTTCTTCATAAATAATTGTCTTACAGTTAATACTTTGAATTCATCAAAAATCAGTCTACTTGTATAAAGTCTAGGTCTACCCAGTGCTGCTCGTATTATATATTTTTGAATAATGAACAACTTGTTGAAGTGTGTATTCATTGCACCCCCCCATACCACAATACAGTACTGCAGAATGGATTCGGCGTAAGCATTATATATTAGTCTAATTATATCTAAATTGTTCAACTTATTTATTCTATAGAATTGGAAAATTAAATATCTCAATCTAGAAATCAGATAATCAATATGGCTCTTCCACTTGAGATGTTGATCAACAATAATTCCCAGATATTTCAAAGCCGTTGGCCTATCCAAAGGTTCACAATTACATGTGTGAAATGCAAGACTATTAGAGTTACTGTTGAAGTTACAGGTTTCAAAATGTATTTTTAGTAATTTGTTTATAGGTGGTTGACCTTTACTATCCGGAGAAAAAGACAAGTACTTTGTTATCTTAGCATTAACAGTTGAAAGGTTATTTCTGAACCATAGCCCAATTTTATGGAGGAGGACTTCAGCGTTTTTATAAGTGGACTCCCAAGTATCACTTGAAACTGTAACAGCTGTATCATCGGCAAAAGAGATAATAGAACTATTTTGGTGCTTTTTATTAGAAATATCGTTGACATTCTAGGGTGCTAGGGAAAAACAATATAAGTCAAAAAACCACATTTTTCAGGAAGTGGAAAAAACTAATTTATTAAGTGAAAAATTGGAATCGACAATGTTTCAAATGCTTAAACACCTGTTTTTCTCACAAGAAAACAATGTATTGATTGTTGGTAAAGTAATTCCACTTCATTGATAAATTACATGACTTATGTTATAAGGACCAGTCAAATATCATGACTTATACTATTAGGAGCAGGCCAAACTACATATGTCCAGAATCAGTATGTTGGAATATTGGCTAGAAATAATCCAAATTTGATATGAAAACGATACTACCAAACCCAAAACCAATATTTTATTCTACAATCACATAAATTTTTATAAGTAATAGAAAATAATAATAATTATAAGTAATAAAAAAGTTAAATTTCAAGGGTAAAAGTAAATTTATCTTTTTAAAAGTTTCTATCATTATTTATTAAAAAATTGAAAAACTTATCAAAATTATTTAAGAATCAGTATTAACTATTGATATAATAAGTAGCAGGAAGTAGCTCAGAGGTGTGCTAGATAGTTTACACACTCACCTGTGCAGCCAGACCCTTTGTAAAGGTGGGAGTGGACTGTCAAGCATAGAGCTTCAGAATTTGTTTCGGTGGGCTTGGCATACTGATACAATTCTGTTAGCTCAGTGAGGAAAGCAATCACAAACTACCTCACTCCTCGTTTGTGTAGTACGCTCTTGAGACTAAAACCTAACGTTAAGGTCTGAAGAATCACCTTCAGTCGTATCGGCTATGGTACTATCTACATACATACATACATACATAATAAGTAAATTCTTTATTTATTCAATACATTCTTCGATGTCAGGAAGAATGTTAGGGACTGACTTCAACTCATTGTAGAAATGATGCAGGTATGGTGTAATGAGCTCCAATAAATCCATAAGTTTTTTTTTTCTCGTTTGATATTGGTTGAGTTTTGTCATGAATTTTTTGGGGTCCAGTTTTGCTGTTTCCGCACATACTCCTCTTTGAAGGAAAATCAATGTAATGAATGGTTAAATTCAAGAATGAATTTACGGTTCTTTGTACCGAATTTCCTTTTTCTTGTATAGGCCTACTATGGAACACAATAGTTCACTAAATACAGCATTCGTCATTCCCAACTTGTCATAAATCATCAGCCTCTCTCCTTCTTCTCCATATTTCCTTCATTATCTCGCTTTGAGCCAATCTTCTCTCTCTGCACCATGTTTCTCACTTCTGTTCTTCTGGAAAAACACTAACCTGTAATTTATTCCTCAACTCCATTCTCTGACTCTGATATCATGATATTTTTTTGTTTATTTTAAATGTCTTCCACTTTTCTAGCTGTAGAAATCTGTTCCTCAGTCAAATCAGATGAAGCTTCAGAGAGACTGCCATAATCAGATTCTCCTGTGAACATAATAATAAATAAATAGTGAAAATATTATTAATAATTTTGCACAGAAGTGTGAGAACAGTAGGTGAATATGATCTAAGGACTATACCAGACCTACAGCCTAGTAGGTCTAGTTTCTGGACTACTGCAAGCTATATACAGTTTTTATACTGATGCATTCAATTTAATCAAATAACAAGAACTTAATAACTGTAAACTTGTAATTAAACTTTCAAAATCCTCTGGTCTCAGTAAAAATCATCTCATTAACAAAGGATATTATGAGATTATCATTAAAAGTATATGATGCTCACCATAATTTTCATTTCCATTGTTGTTATTCCAAACTTCCTCCATTCTTCTTCTGGTTTGACTTCTCTTGATAAGATTGGTGAGAGTATCATAATCATTGCCATTTCCAGAAGTCCCTGAGAACAAGAATGAATAATTTTGCAATGGCCATGTTCATGAAAAGTAGAAAAATATGTTGACTCATTGATCTTACCCACAGAAAATTGCTGTTAGTAAAGAAGACGAATCAAAATAACTCCCAATATGATGTCGGTTGAGGTAGATCAAACATACATTCAATGAAAAATAACAGTCTCTAAAACACTTGACCCAGAAAAATTTCAAATTTGATGGGAGACGAATAGTGTGCAATGAATTGAATAATAATAATTAGGGCAGTTCCACCTCGCCATATGGCATTTTATGTGAAACATGATGGGTTTACTGTTCAGGTGGGTTCCAAAACACCAGGTAGGTAGATGACAATAGAGCAGATAACAGAACATTTTTCTCTGCCTGTCTTCCATCAAAGTGCAAATTTGTATATAATCATGCTTAGAATATACAGAACAGCAAGTCTTGAGGAATCAAGAGAATAATGAGTCTGAGAAGATAATGTAACTTACCTAGTTTTTGTGCCATTTTCAATATCAGCTCAGATGTGGACGCCATCTCCATTTTAGCATTATCTCACCTCACTTGGTTTCGATTGAACATTGAATTAAAAATTCCATGAAAGAAATCACCAAATACAAATTTTTTGTTGCACGTTGTGTTTCATGTGATCAAACACTCAGCAATGCCACAGAAAGGAAACAGCTGTTTGAATAACATTGTCAACGAAAAGTAGTATAATAATGAAAGAATGCTCATTTTGGCATTACATCTTCATATAAAAATTCATATAATATTTTTATTAATGTAATAATAATATTTTATTGAATATGAAGATTGAAAAAACATTGCATATTTTCGACTTGTCTGCTTTTTCCCTATTCGTTTTCCCCAGCAGGCAACCCGAATATACATGGGTTACAGAAGTATAACTTGACTTGTCTGCTTTTTCCCCAACTCTCAGCTGATAATAACAAAGTAAACATAGTACAAGATTGACTTGTCTGCTTCTTCCCTGTCACATATCAGAGATTTCTACTTATACTGTTTTGAGAAAACCTTATAGTTCCTTTGGTAAGCAAGATTGACTTGTATTACTATGACCAAATGATAGATCTTGATTTTGTCAGTCTGGGTATGGACTTAACATGTTTTGACCATTTTGTGACTTATATGCTTTTTCCCTGGCACCCTAGAATATAATATAGAGGAGGCTAACTCTTATTAGGTAAATTGAGTAGGAACCTTGTATGGAATTTCCCTTCTAGATTTCACACGATTTTATCCAAATAATTGAAAACACGTAAGAATTCTTTGTCTACGTTCCTTGCAGTTTTTTTTCGAATGATTTGCACTCCATACCGCGTTTCGAAATCCTAATCCTCCTTGATGCTTGATTTATACCGGCGTGTAGGATTGTGTATCAAGGCCCTTGAGATTTACAGAGATTCCATTGTATCCCGTTAATTGGAAAACCTTAACTCATGGCTCAATTACCTCTTCAAATGTCCAACTAATCGTGAAGTTAGCAATTCAATTACGAACAGGAGACTAACTGCATCGAGCCGCTGATGCAACTGACCTACTTTTCGAACTTCAATTATATTCGAATTTGATGCGCTTAATATGAAATTTCAAATTCATTCTGCTGGAACTGTTATCATTTTGGGCACTGGAAACTTTTAAATAGTCAAGCATTCACAATCACAATCTATCAAATGAAATGAATACATTCGCTTGTAATCTGAAATATGATGAAAACTGATATTATAGTGTATTTATTTAATTAAAGACATGTAAAAGCTCACAGAATACTCCAAGAAGAGCCTTAATGACATGTAATAGTTGAAATGTAACAATATTTAGAAAACCAAAAAAAAGAGAACAAAAAATACAATACTTTCAAATACGGTCAAATAACGGTATTAGAAGAGACGAGATTGAGCTTAGTGAAACATAAAATATATATGAAAAGCTACGTAAGGTGGATAATCAGTTCCAAAATATTGCATGTAAAGAAAATATTAAAATAGAAAAACCATTTTTTTAAAGAAAAATAAAATTAAAGGAAGAAAGAAAGGAAATATAGAAAGTAGAGTTTAGTAGATTATAGCTCGATTATAAATTATTTATCTATTGAGCGGTATGATATTTCACATCTTTTTTCCGTGTAGATTGAATACCAACTGTTGAAATGATAGAGAGCTCGCGCCAAACTACGTTAAGATAGCTATAATGTTAATTTCAACACTCTACGCATCTGTCTAATCTAAAATAAAGATGCTTTAGAGCAGTCAGATGCTTAAAGTGTTGTGGTTAGCATTATCGTTATTTTTAACATGGCTTGCACCACTCTCTAATTCTATGATGGTAGTCTATTTTCATGTCAATTGTTTTTAATTTGGCATGTGAACCTGTTGAACTTCCATTACTATCTCACACTTCAACGACATAGTTCTATTTTAAAATTTATTCAGAATTTTCCATTTCAATCTACTTGTAACTTCATCCCAATTCAACTATTCTTTCTCTAATCTGAGTACTGTACTACTTTTGTTTTTCTCCATTCATTTGTACGAATTATGTAATGATTGGAAATTATGATTGCGGCGCTTTTACCAAAATTTCCGTGCCTTTGCCATTGCGGCACGTTTCGCGGTTGCAAAATCATTAATAACAATCTGGTCGATTATTTTTCTCGTTTGATGCAATGACTTCACATTTATGTAAAAGCGATTTTACATTTCGGAAAACGTGCACGAATGAAAAAACAAAGCCTATTTGGCAACGATCCCGCAACTGCACTCTCATTAAACGAACTGGCCTCTCTACTCAGTTGGTGTTAGCTATCAAATATCAGTTTAAACGATAAATCATCACTTTAGGTTTGTGGTAGTGCTCTTATAATTTGGTGTCTCGTGTAAGTTGGAATAGAAACAAGTGATTAAATGAGAAATTGTATTAAACTGAAATATATCTCAATGTAATACTAAGAGCTGTACTTTCAAAGGTGACCAAAGACATGACAATAAATAGTGATGAAAAAGGAGAAGGAAGAAGAATAAGAAGGAGAAGAAAAAGTGAAGAATTAGGAGAAGAAAAAAATAGATGGAGATAATGATAAAGAAGGAGAAAAGGAGAAGAATAAAAAGGGGGAAAAAGAGAAGAATAAGGAGAAAAAAGAGAAGGATTAAAGGGTGAGAGATGAGGAAAAGAAAACGTGGGAGCCGATAAGAAGAAGAAGAAGAAGTATAGAAAGGAGAAGAAGGGACAGAAGAAAGAGAAGGCGAAGAAGCAAAAGAAAAAAATGGCAGAAGAACCGGAAACCTCTGGATTCTAGGCTACGTAGCCCTCTACATATTCCGATTCAATTGAATCGGACAATCTATGAGTTGAAATGATAATTAACAAGTCTATATCATTCATTCTTGACTAATTCGTAATATCAAGTTTTGCCAATTTACCTTGTGCGCATATTACCGTTATTACCCATATAATTCACATGGGTAACATAAATAGAATATAGGCAGAACATTTGTAATAGGATGATGCTTAAAACAGCAGCAACAGAAGTTATTTTAGAGGTCAATGTTTGTTGAACAGTCAACACATGTGTATTGTCGAGTGTCTATTTGTATTGAGGATTGGCGCGAGCACTGCAACTGAATAATGAGCCTGGTTTGTTGCTAAATACTTCACAGTGGGCCACTGTTGTGTTGACCCAGTCGAATGTGCACTAATTGAATCTGCTGCCGCGGAGGAAGCTGGCAAAGGCTGGCTGCTGGAGCCCCACACAGCAGCTCCCTTGTTTATATTATTGTCGGCTTAAAGCACCTACTTCTGTTCAATTGTTAATGCTGCTAGTGCTCTTCGGCCAAATTTTCGCGCTGAATTTGCGAACAACCGGAGGCCACTTTAGTTATTAAATGGAGCCCGAGGCTCTTTATAAAGTGTCCCTTGGGAAAATGCTCAACTTCCCCCTTCTAGCCCCTGCAACACTCAAAAAGGTCAAAAGCGCCTGCGCTCACTTCCTGTCTAAGAATGCGCAATTCCCTTACGCGTCATTTCTTCTGTCCGATTAAATTTTCAACGACGGTCTCACAGCTGTGACAAAAGCTTTACCTTATCTTGGCCTCTCTTGGTAGCTAAGTGTTATTTTCCTTTTAGAACAATTGTTGTGAAATGATTCATGTTATCTTATTCAATCATCATCCAACTGTAAGGAGAAACTTGCCCAATTCCAAATACACCCAATAACAAGAGTAGATTGAACAATAAATTATCAACGATGCTGGAAATGATTTGGATAGAAAGCTCCATTGAAAACCAACTAGATTCAATTTTTAATGAATATTTTTTCAAATAATTGAAATTCTAGGGACTTGATTTCTTCTTCTTCTTCTCCTTTTCCTTCAACTATCCCAATATATCATTTCACAGTGTTAGGCGCGGCCTCCACTTGCGATTTCTAGTCGCACGATTTTGAGACCCATTTTTTCTATTTATGGTGACCCCACATTTACCTGAAAAATCGCTACGACAAAAAAGTTGCAAGTCATCCTATTTTGCCTGCAACCCGACTATCGGACTTCCGCAATGAGTCAGTCACATGGTCAATTATGGACATGCATCCACTGCCGACAGTTTAGTCGCAGCTCTGACCTGTTGCCTGCCTGTTTTAAACTAGGAATAATGGGTTTCATTTTTACGACTAAATCGTGCGACTAGAAATCGCAAGTGGAGGCCGCGCATTAGAAGGCTGCTTTGGACCCATCCATAGATTCTATTCAGCTGATCCAGGGTCTATTTATTTATTATTTACTAATTGGCCCCTCGCCCGTTGCTGCGATCTCAAAAGAAATTCTCCTTGGTTTTATTATTCGCCACCTCCTACTGAAACTACATTTCTTCTTCGTTGTTTTCTTACTCACCACCTCTCAATGAAGGAACATTTCAAATCTAAACCTCCTACGACTATTAGGGTAGACGTTAGTCCTAGTTTTTTTATAGTTTTGCACTTAGCATCTTAGCAACACATTTTAGAGATTAATTTTTATTTATAAAGATTTTCATATAAACAAAATCGTTATATTCTTCTTATTCTTAAGTTCACCTGATTGGCCAAAAAGGTACATTACAGGCTTGTTTCATATATTACCAGTTTTGGGTAACAGATATTGCAACCCGGAATAGTTACATTGCATTATATGATTAAAAAATCGGGTAGATGTGAAGCGCTCAATATGATAACAATAAACGACACCGGTTACCCAACTACCGGTTATGTGTGAAACTGTCCTATTCAAACAAAATTGAAATGACATCGATGAATGTTCCTTTTTATTTGATGTTGGGCCGATCCTTGCGAAACTTGGATGGGACCACCGCTGAATGACGCTCTTT
Organism: Conomelus anceps; assembly: GCA_948455865.1. NCBI lineage: Eukaryota > Metazoa > Arthropoda > Insecta > Hemiptera > Delphacidae > Conomelus > Conomelus anceps. The sequence continues at coordinate 67,414,134 of OX418217.1, read as the reverse complement.
CAGTAAAAAAATTACATAAACATATTTTACATGACATAATTACATGAACATAATTGTATTTCTAGAGCACTATAAATCTATCGAATCTATAAACACTATGTTCACTACTTGATAAACTATGACTGTATTAATTCGAAGTGGTTCAGAGAATGCGATGTAGACATAAATACATTTATTATCTTCTTTTATTTATAATATAACATTATTCGTAACTTCTTCTAGATCCCAGAGCTTCAAGATTCCAACTGAACTTATTTATAATGTTATTTATACAGTCAACAGAAATACTATCCTCTTATTCATATTAAATTTGCAGATGCTATAATTATTATAGTCCAAACGGCCGATCAGTGAATTAACTGGTACGTCTAATCAGATGAGCTATTATATTTTCATAGTCTCGTGGAGTACGATTTTTGATAACATTGACTAGCTCACCTGATTGACAGAAACGAGTTATTACAAAGTGTAGTCTATTATAGTTATATTAATTTTTTATCGAATGTATAAATTTATTGAATCTATATATTATTTGAATGATATATCGAATGACTGAGAAACTAGAAGTCATGAAAAATTCTGAACGACAATTCTCTTGTCTCTCTAAAAAAAAGATTTCTTTTAATATACTAACATGCATACATACATATATATATATATATATATATATGCAAGAAATTAAAAACCAATCTGTCAATATCAGTAGGATATATCACATACTTAGTGCTACTTTGGATGTAACAATTAAACAATCAAATTAATACTTTCCTGATCTAATTTTATATCCCAATTTTACTAATTTACTGTACTACGATTACGATTATCAATTTCATAACGTCAAAGGGTTTGTTCTGAAAGAATTGAATGAACTCTCTCGTGTGATAGACCTAGCCAGGGGGCTGTGTGTATACGCTATAACTTTATCAATTATTGATATTGGCCTCAAGTGATGAGGGTAATCCGATAGAGTAGCTCTTAGCTTGATTCGATATCGTGTTTCCACATGTAGTAAATAGAAACGATGGAAACATGACTCGTATCCATCCTCGTTTTCAAACGGCAGTGTTTAATATTTACCCACATCCTACCCTCAACCTACTTAATCGAACATCTGTATCTACCTGTGTTCATCTGAAGCTGAATAGATTTGTTGAAAATATTACTAGAAATTATTCATAGAGAATTGTTATTATTATGTGTATGGCAGTTCTTTTGCAACCTGAGTAGTAGGCTAAAACGCAAGAAAAAGCAAAATTGAGCATTTAAAAAAGTAAGCGCCTATGGTGAAAACAATTACACACAGATGTATTTAGTCAATGGTTTTAATAATCTAGTTTTTTAACTGACTTCCAAAGAGGAGGAGGTACTCAATTCGACCTTTTTTTATGTTCTTACATCAATTACTCGAGCACATTAAACCGATTTCAATTTTATTTTTTAAAATGACGAACTAAAGGCCATTTCACTTCTAAGAAACCTATTACCTATAATTTTCCTAAATACAATATTCTACGTTAAATAAAGAGTTGTATAATTTTACTTTGTTTATTAACTTTTCTTATAGGTAGATTTTTAGTAAGGTACTTTATATGTTATATTGATTTACTTATGTGATAAATATTTCATAATGTAGCCTATAAGAAATTTCTAATGTTTTCAAGGTAAGAAAATTCAACTAAAAATCTTGAAATAAAACAAATTTAAAAAAAAAAATAGAAACCGACTTTAATGAAATGATACTCAAAATTTAAATACGCTATAGAGCTATAACATGGTTGTTAAATTCATTTGATAATTAACATCTACAAAACTCTTATTTTTTTGAATTAATATTTTTTTACTCTTATTATTTATGCATTTAAAAAACAAAAAATTCTAAATAAATAATATTCTGATCTTGCAAAAAGGCAATGTTTATCAGAATCCATACAAGAACAAGTCTACAATAAAATATATACATTTAGGTAATGAGCCTTATGAATAAAATAAGTTAAACCTTCTACTTGCAGTTTTTAAAGCCAATCTTCTGCAAAATTATATAGGATTTGCTTCGAAAACTGCAAGTAATACTTCTTTTTCACCGACTTCCAAAAAGAAAAAAGTTCTATATTCGACCTGTTTTTTTTTTTTATTTTTTTATATGTTTGTACATCAATAATTCGAACAATATTGTTTTCGAATTTTGTTTTTAAATGAAAGAGCATCGCTCAGCGGTGGTCCCATCCAAGTTTCGCAAGGATCGGCCCAATACTTAGCCCAATATTAAACAAAAAGGAGCATTCTTCGATGTCTTCATTTCAATCTTGTTTGAATAGGATAGTTCCACACATAACCGCCAATCGGATAACCGGTGTCGTTTACCAGGCTGATCATTGTATCATATGGAGCCTTCACATCTAGACGATTTTCGAAATCATATGATGCAATGCAATTATGCCGGATAAACGACATCGGTTACCCAAAGCTGGTTCAGTGTGAAACAAAGCTGTAATGTCCCGTTTTGACCAATCACGTGAACTTAATTTGAATCGAGAATAAGAAGAATATATTTGTTCATAATTATATTTGTTCATAATTATAAGAATATAATTCTGTTCATATGTTCATATGAAAATTGTAAATTATTTAGTTGATGCTATGGAGTCATAGGTAAAAGGTTATTTAGTTTCAATCATGAGTTGGAGTGAAAAATGTTTTTGAAATCGTTAATTTCAAAAAAATAATAATTAAACAATATTCTTCAAAGTTTTCGTCTACTCGCCACTTACCGAGAATTTGGATAAAACAGCTGATCTCAGAAGTATTTTTAGTTTCACTGCTGTGATGAATTAAAAACATTTATTCGCCATTAAATACATGTTCATACAATAGGCTCTTTTGAGGATATGTTTGATGATGCTTTTTCTACTAGCTCAAAGTTTATGTTTTTTATATTAGAAAAATATATATGACTAATATTACAAAAAATATCGGGTAATTATATAGAAACGATACTTGTTGAATTTCGCGGCGATTTTTTTTGTGTGACATCTACACACCCCAGGAAGCAATAATCCATTGATATTTTTTGGGGTCGCAATTATTTCACAGAAAAATTTCGAAAAAAAACATTTTTCATGAAATTTTATATTTTCATTTGAAAAATTCATAATTTGCAAACATGTGAGGAGCTCAAAATCTTAAAACAATGTAAACCAAGTGAATATAACATTTCCAAAACACTACCACCCCCAAAACGCAGTTCGCGCGAAGCGCGCTTAACCTAACCTAACCTAACCTGGCTAGATGGGACTGAACCACCTCATACCATTATTATTTTGATGCATAAAAAACATACATCAAGCTAATTTACCATTAAACGATTGATCAAGTGAATTATAACATTGCCAAAATACTACCACCCCAAACGTAGTGTGTGCTCCAAGCGCACCTTACAGAACCTTCCCTGGGTGCCTAACAAAGCTAGATGTGACTGAACTAACTCACAAAATACCTATCCACGCGCCTAACCTTTGATAGCTAATCATTAATTTATTTCACTGTTAATGAATTTAATCAATTCACACTTCACACACGCCATAACTTACCACAAAACAATAACTTGAGCACTCACACAACAACAGACTCTTACACCACGACAGACAGTACAAGAATGACTAGGTTTCTCTGTTTGAAGTAATCATATGCAACTATTATAGCCTAACAGAATTCCCCCAGAAATCATTAAAAGCGAAAATGAGTTTATTATTTGTTACGCTTTTACACGGAAACTACTGAACCGATTATTATAAAAAATTACTTTTTTTTAAGAGTATTGCAAAAGACATAGGACACGTTTTATTAAAATAATTTTTTTTTTTCTGAACATTGTCATGACAATCGATTCTATTCTATAGGGAAACACAGCTGATACAGATCAATACATATTAGAACTGAGAGAAGGCATGCCTCAAAGCCGTGCCTCATACAAGAGTTCTTTATTAGTTAGTCAGCTGATTCTAAAAACTTGAAGAACGTCGTGATTTCTGATACTGTGGGGGTATTCACAAATGGAAATGTGATCTTCCGCCTAAGAAAAATAGTACCACTGGAAAACTTAAATTTTAATGTTAAATAGTTATTGCCCCAATAAAATTACACTGTATTATTATTCAGTAAGGTGTTAGGTTTAAATAGGGAAAGTTTTGAAAGAAAATTTGACAAGTAACGTTTCTATATAAATACTAAATATCGCACGTAACTCGTCCGGGAAGATGTTTACCATACTCTTATGATAATACCGCACTCGACTTCGTCTCCTGCGTTAAGTTATCATACTTTCAGTAAACACCATTTTCCGCACTTGTAATGTAATATAGGCCTACTATTTCAGTGTAGGTATATTCTGAAAGGGACCACATCAAAATGAATCAAAAGCCATTTCACTTTTAAGAAGCCTTTCGCTATTATAATTTTTCTAGATACAATATTCCACATTAAATATGTGGAATACCTTTTTCCTAAAGGTGGATTTTTAGTTACTTAAGTTTGGATGTTATAAGTTAATTATTGGCTTGCTAATTTGATAAATTTTCCATAATGTAGGCTTTAAGAAATTTCTCATGTTTTCAAAGTTTGAAAATTCAACTAAAAAGCTTAAAATAAAACAAATTTTAAAACAAAAAAAAGAAACCGACTTCAGTGAAATGATACTCAAACATTAAATACTCACGTACTAAAAAGTTTAAAATAAAGTATGTACCGTACTTTAAACTGAGAAAATTTTTAATTACATACAAGTAATCTTTTGAAGTCGGTGCCAAATTTCCCATACACTTCTAAAATATAACAGAATTACTCTGTTTTCAATGACGAAATAATTTCAATTCAATTCAATTGTTTATTGCCACAACTTTACAACAAAATAATTTAATGTTTACAAATTAACATATTAACATAAAGGAAATAAAAGAAACCTAACTAACCAGAAAAAAAACTAAAATCTATGTTCAGGCACCACCAGCAAAAGAAAAGACTGACCGCTGGTGGGAGTCGCAAAAAGTCCAATTCAAATGACATTCAAGACAACTTACAATTTCAACTTACAGAATTAAATAACAAATTTGAACCAATCCCATTCTATTCCACTGCACAGAATAGTACAAGTAACAAAAGAGAAAAAAATATTTTGAGAGAAAAACAAAAATACTTTTTGAAAGGAAATACACAAATAAAATAGACATACTAATATTAGCGTGCTCAAAAAACAAGAGGAAGTAGAGAAGGCATAAACAGTCAAAAATAAGTTACCACCATTCAGCTCCCAGAGAAAAGAAATATTTTTCCTTAATCCAAGTTTCTATTGCTTTCATATAAATTCTTTGTTGAATATCAAAAGGAATTATATTTATGAATTTAGTGCTCATATACATCAACTGTCTTCTTATCAAGCTCAACTTAGAATCGTGAACAACATATCTTAGCGAAGTGTCTGGTCTAAAGTTGTAAAACGTTTATCAATCTTACAGAATTTATCTCTATTTTTAAATATATGTTTGAAAAGTCTTTTGAAATAGAGTTGCCTTACTGTCATAACGTTGAAATAAAAAAATAGAGATTCACTTGGATATAACTTAGGTTTATTTAATATTGTCTTGATTATATACTTTTGCATTATGAATAAATCACTAATGTGAGTGTCATAGGTCCCACCCCATATAATTATTCCATACTGAATTAACGATTAGACAAAAGCAAAATATATCATTTTAAGGTTCTCTAGATTTAAAATTTTATTCATTTTATAGAATTTATAGGATATATATTTGAGTTTTTTACAAATAAAGCTAATGTGGGAATTCCACTTCAGATATTCGTCGATTATTACTCCTAGGTATTTTATTTCATTCACTTCTTCAATATACGGGCAGCTGCAAGCAAGTGTGTCTGCACAGTTTGCGTGTAACCTTATTTTCATTTCATCCTTGGGCTTTCCAGCCGCACTCGTCGCAAAACTAATAAATTTGGTTTTCGTTATATTCAAGCTAAGTGTATTCAACTCCAACCATTGTTTTATCATATTCATATCATCTTCAGCAACCCTAGACACATTGCTCCAGCTGTCCTGGGTAATTGATCAATCTAATATCAAAACTGACACAGTACTTCAGTAAAAGTGAGTGTAAATCACATATTTAATTGTAATAAAGTGTTAGTTTTGATATTAGATAGAATTTCTTATCAATCACTTCCCGGTAGTTCGGAACCCATCTAAAACTGTAGGTCCAAATCATCAATCACCATCATCTAACTCATAACCCACGCAAATTTGTTTTATTTTCATATTAATTTTGTGTACACTTGTCAACTGAATTCATTATTAAAACAGCTCTAAAACAGGAAACCACTATTCTGTTACCTCCTTATAGATTATCGGCTGAAAACCATTATAAGTTTACAAAATTCATTGTACTGTTATTTCTCGTCTTTGTATTATTTAATTATAGAGACCAAAAACTGTTTTTATTTCCTGATGATATAATATCATAAAATATGGCTTTTGTTCTGAATCAAATGTATTAAATTACACTGTTATAATTATGCGTTATACAAAAATGATACATTATAATTGTATTAATTATATGTAACAATATTTATAGCTTAATTCAATCAATACTTGTAATAGAGAATTCTCTTTATAAGCGGAACTCCAATATCACTATGTGTTGATGCTATAAGTGTAGTATTATATCAAAATTTATAATATATTAATTTTGTTTTTAAATTGATTTTCCAAGAACATAAATTGGAATTAAGTTGAAATCCCACATGATACTGCTTCATAAACCTGAGTGAATACTGCTTCTTCAATTAAGTGTTGAAGGTTAAATGTTAAGGAGTAGGGAGCCATTCAAACATGATTGATAGCTAAGATCTCAAGAATTGAGACTGGTGAATGGTGATGGGTGAACCTTTTCGCTTGGACTTATAGTTGGACGGAGTTTCTTGTGCGTTTCCTACTTTTCCTATAGTTCGGATGGAAAACTAGGAATTTCGTTTCGAAAAAAGCTGAGTCCAGCTGTGTAAACTTCTACCATTCTTTTTAGAACTGAACTTTCACATTTTCATTCTGATTGAAGAGTTGAAAGGCTTTCCCCATTCCGTTACTAACACTTGGCTCTCGAGAACTAGAACTGTGCAGTGTCTTAATATCTTTATTCAATTCAAATATCCCCTAAAACTTTTCCGAGCTCTCTGCTAAGAAAATATGAATAGTAATCTTGTCGGTTTTGATTCCTTCTCAAGAGATATTCTTTTTCGCATTAAGTACTTAGTTGTCTCGCGAATATTGCAATTACAGCTGTAATTCACTTTCAACATGATTCCATTATTAAATTAATCGCTCCGAAAAAGAATTCGTCTACTTCTCAAATTATGTCATAACTGTTCTAGAAAACGGAAAGATTTTCAAGGGAAATTCTTTAACTCACTGCCCATTTAAATTTTTGCATATCCGGTACGAAATAAAACTCTATTGTATAATATTAAAACGTTTTGACAGACCATTTTTACCCTTCATTCATGTTTCCTTAGGCATTAAGAATAAAAACCCGAAAATAATAGAATGCTGTCCATCAACCCCGTTTGCAATAATGATGTGCTTGAAATCGTATTTTATGCATTCAACTTTGTTAAAACAAAAGTAGATGCTTCAAACTACAACGGTTTTTTATTTATGTATTTTTGTGGAGTATCATCCTAACTGTAGTAGGTAATAATATTTACCTAATATTATTTGACTTTAATGTAATAATTTTTCAAAATTTTCCAAATAAAGTAACGTTTAATGCAAAGGACTAAATTTCATTGCGAAATGGCTTAACATGCTCACGAAGAAATAATTATGTTATTCTATTTCTTTCTGTTAACTGTTCGAGTGAGTAGGAAACGAATCATTTCCTTTCATATAATTTAGTTTAAATATATTTAAATTATTTGTTCAATCGATCATTATTTTCATACTCACATTATGGAAATAATGGGTGACTAAGAAGAGATGAAGAAGAAGTGGTGTACAAAAGAAGAATCTATTTAATTTTATAAATAGGTTATTTCAGGCTCTCTATAACGATTCAATTGAATCGGACAACCTGCTAGATACGCAATGTTCAATCTTTTGAAGCATACTCTTTTGAAGGTGATGATGAAACTTCGTCGTGTGTCAAATTTACTGTTACCTTGTGTGGGTTTCAAGCACGCAGCATCTTGCAGTTGTTGCCCTCCTGTGGGACTGCAGGCAGCAAATGACAGACAGCAACCTCTCTCATACACTCTCTCACTCTCTCCCCAGAGAATTGTGTTGCTACATCATCCCTGTAGCATGTAGACCATGGTCCTTGTTGGGAATTCCTGGTAACAAGCTTGGTCATGCTGTTGACAAATTCGGTATAAGAAAGGAACGAGTAACCAGAGAGTGCCATTTTTCCGTTGCGTTGCCAGCTTGCTGACAAGATTATCCGCCTCATAGGGTTAACTATACGCTACAAACACACCCTCAAGCGAGCATTCTGCGCAAATTCTCTAAAGCACTTGTGTGCTGCCTGCTCATTGCATTACTTGTCAACTTTCAAAGCTTTCAAATTCATCTTAACTACATTAGAGCGTGTACGCCATAAAATAATCGTACATTATCAACTTAAAAATATTATAAAAACAGTGTTGGAGGTCTAAATCCAGTGATTGAACAAAATTAAAAATACATCCCTTCAAATATTAAAGATCCGGTTGGCTTTATTGTGGACACTCTTTTCTGTCTTTCATAATAGTTAATCTCTTTATGATCGCACCATCTCTATAGTTTATGGATACTCTGCAGACCTATGGATGATTGACCATGTTTCAACTACCTCTTTGATTCTTTCAATTTTTAGAAAGAACGTTCTCTTATATGTTCAGTAACAGCTTGTGGTTTGTTGTTCTAAGCAAATATAGTGTAAATTCTGAATCTACAAAATAAGTAGTAGCCCAGTCAAAGTAGACAAAAGTATGGCCATCGAGAGAAACAATTGATAGATAAATGGTGTTTTCGCCGATCGCTTCCTCTAGCGTTGGGTAAATAACATACCAAAAGCCCCTAACGGTTGGAGGTGAGCTCGTTGTGGGAGTGGGGTGGAAAGGTACAATTTATTAGTTTTTTGCTCATAAAACAGTAACAATAACTAAAATCGATTTTTTGTTCTTATCAAATTTAAAGCTGACAAAATTTTCTACAATAATGATCTCAACATGCATTTTTTGTAGAACCAACCGCAAGCGCGGTACGGGCTTCCCAAATTAAGGGATTGCTTAGTATATCACATTAAAAGGCACAGGAAGAATATTATTTGAGAGCTATTCCACCTTGAATGTTATTTATTGTAGTTGAATTCAAAGTTTAGGAATTTGAACAATCATATTCTACCGTTTTTCGAAGGTGAAATCTCAATGATGATTAGAAAGCGGGTGTCGTGGAGTTGTGGGGGGAGGGGAGGTACCCACCATTAGCTTTTTGTGTGACGGAAATAATATTCTTCCTGTGCCTTAATGTGATACACTAAGCAACCCCTTAATTTGGGCAGCCCGTACCGCGCTTGCTGTTGGTTCTACAAAAAAATGAATGGGTTCATTATTGTAGAGTATTTTGTCAGCTTTAACTTCGATAAGAACAAAAAAATCGATTTCAGTTGTTGTTACTCTTTTACAAGCAAAAAAACAAAACAGTTGTACCTTTCCACCCCTCTACCTCATTGAGCTAACCTCCAACCCTTGGGGGCTTTTGGTATGTTTTTACCCAAGGCTAAATGAAGCGATCGGCGAAAAATCAATCCTCTATCAATTGTTTCTCTCGATTTGCCTAATTTGACAGGATTGTAGTATTTGTCTGTACAAGAATAAAGCCATACACACAGGAAAACATGGTTCGTCCGGAAATAGGATGCTAAGTAGAATTATGGGGTTATAAAATGATAATAATTGCATTTTCTGTTTTCGAATAGGTACAGTAATGGGTTTAGACGTGTTGTATCACGCAAATAATGTAAAATCCGCGAATCGTCAACTTTAGGATTGCAGTCAGGTGGTGCAGTGGAGTGAATTGAAGAGAGAGGCGTCGATCGATTTTGATGAAACGATAATTGCTAGATCAGTGAACAATCGTTGGCAGTGCGGCGGCGTCATGTTTGCAGAACGAGAGAATCGCATTAAGCCAAGCAAGAAGACATTGTTCGGCTAGAAACAAAGAGGCTACAAAGTAGATTCGCATCGTCGAGCCTTTTGTGTGCAGCTTTGAATCCGACATATCGGCCTGGCAGAGCAACAGTCTCTGGCTCTCTGGCGGCAGTGCGCAGTCATGACAGTAGTGATTGCAAATGAAAAGCCTTAATTCGATCTTGAATTAATGCAGAGCAAATCGCGGTGAGCGGTTGGCTACTGCCACTGCCACTGCCACTGCCACTGAATCTGCACCACAACACTCCCACATTTGCATTGATCATACGACCCGTCTCCACAACGCTCGACGCTTCCACCGTTCCCATGTCTACCATCTTGTTTGAATGGTAGGTGCGCTTGTCAGTTGTCTCCATAAATTTGACCAAACACAGGTACAATACGAAAGTATGTCTTTTGTCCAACGATGCTGAAAAGAAGAGACTTGTATCGTAGCAACATGTGACATTACTCAGGGGATTCCTCCAACAATGCCTTGCCTATTCGATTCATCACCATTTGGCGTACAAATTACAGTATAATTGAACTATCTTAACAATTTAGAATTTTCAAATCAGGGGAAAAACTCTCTCTCTATGTCGGCCATTATATCTGCTACACAAAATTAGACATAATTTGATCACTCACCGCTATGCTTATGCCAACACATTAAAAATATTATTATTTGTTTGTGTAAAATTATTCAATTCCATTCCTGAACATTTTCGAAACCAAAGAAATCCAATTTTCAAACATCGGCTTGTGTTTTTTGATCTACAACCCTTTATAATGATGAATTCTATGAATTGGCTAAGAGTTTATAATTTATTTGTTTTCTTTCAATATTGTGTTATTTATGATGACTATCACTAAAGAGAAACTGTGATATGATTATTAGTGATTTCATTACAGGTTATAGTATTTGGTTAGTATAGTATAGGTTATAGTATTTATTAGAATAATAATAATAATAATAATAATAGATTTTCAAGTTATGGTATTCTGATGCTAATAAATTACTTTTTTGTTTTGATAGATATTTTATGTATGATTATGAATCATGTAATAATTTTGTAATTAGTGATACTGTATTGCTTCTGAAGTCCTCAGAAGCCGCTACAATAAAATATCTATCTATCTATCTAATCTATTAACATATCCTGAAGAATCAATATGGACATTACGATTGACAATTTTCAAATTATTTCGAATTCTGTAATATAATTAATTGCTATACAAACTGTATATGTATGTCAGTAATAGTTAAGTAATAGATTAAGCAATCTATTAATAAACTGATCGTAATTATGATATAGAGTTGTTTTTGGAATACATCTCAGAGTTTGACCAGATTGTTCAATAGTTCATTCATCAAGACTAAACATTTTGAAATATATACATTCAACTTTCCAATTTTATAGCTCACTCTCTAATTTAAGGTTGTGCGCATTGAATGTGATGACACAACAAGCTGTTAGCCCAAATCTGCTTTCTTCTACTACTCAAAGAATCCAAATTTTAGGTTGGGTCCGAGCCTCACTGAAAACCTTCATTAAAAAAAATATAATAATTTGATACTTTTTCAGGTGCTGAATGGAAGTCCACTAGAAACGAAGCACTAGAACAGTTTCAAGAAATTTGTTTCAAACTTCTGAGCCAAAAATTACTGATGTATTTATTTTTAAACATAGTTAAACTTGATAATTATTACTTTATTCTCATGAGTAGTGAATTCGCCATGATATCTGATAGTTGAAATTTGCTCTCACCCGTATTCTAAATTCAACAATCAAGTAATTTTTAAACTGTATGACCGTTCTACTATTAGTCTTCAAAAAAGTACAAACTACCAAGGAAATGAAAACCTTCAGTTTCCGTTAATCAGACATCACACAGTTATCAGTTTTAAAAACTACCTGTTTCTCACAAAGACTCATTTCAAATTAGCTTTGTTGCTTCAGTGTCTTGAAACAACAAGAATTTTAAAATTGGTTACAAAATGTGAATAGTGGCACTTCTAAAAGGTTGTTCACTTAATAGGTTATTAATTTTCCAGCTTTGCTCAGATGCGAGATGTGAGCTCTTATAAGTCAAGCGTTGAAATGCGAATATCAGACAGGCTGTTTAAAATTTGGCAGTCATATTTCAAAGTAGAATAGGCGCCGCGTTAGATTTGATATGCCACAATGGCACGTCTCTCTCGGGTCGGGTCGAGAACAATGTATTGCCTTTTACTGGTGGCTTCCAGCACAATGCAATCAACGCAGCCACTATTCATCATTATTATTGTTGCTGTTTGTTAACAGTATCGAATCCATCCATAAATTAAAGTCGTTTTGATTCACATCAAAGTTCAATTTATTAGTCATATAGGAGTACTCATTTGTACGCTTCTAAACGAATAAAGTCCAACTAGTATTCAGAGCCAACAAGTTTGTCTCTCAAACCTACTATCCCAATCATAATATCCGAAATTGAATGTTAAAACTTGAAGTACCCAATTATTGCATAACATTTTCCTAAATGTGCCAATGATTGATATGATTTAAAGAATAGCAGCTAAGCGATCAATAACGAGTTTTTAAGGACAAAGAATTATAATAAAAGTCAAGTATCGTGTATCGGCATAAACCCCATGTCATTGCTATAATACAGTCTGATGCAAAGGAAGTATCCGAGCAATAGCAATTAGAATAAGTTTTTGATCGCCTCATTGTTATTATTTTGGGTGAATTAGTAAATTACCCAACTAAAAATGCAAGATTTTTTGATTGATTAATTGCCTTTTATCTCTTCCTTCCAACTCTAAACCTCTCTGTGATGCTTATAAGTGGCAAATAACTTGAACAAGGTAAGATGGTAGTTGATGATGGAGTGTGTTGTTGGCAGACGGTGTGTGACGGGGGCGCTGGTGCCGGGTTGGCGAGCAGTGGCAGCCACCGCGGGTGCGCAAGGTGCGAGAGTGCGGGCGTGAGAGGAGACAGGCGGCAAGCAGGCCGCAGCTGAGCGATGTGACGCTCAGCAACCCAGGATGCAGCTCATGCTGCTCAACTCGCTGCTCATGTTCGACCTGGTATTCATCTTCTTTCTATTTCTGGTCGGCGTCTCTTGCATCGTCTACTACCTGCCCGGCTCCTCTCGAGCCTCCATCGAGGACGACCTTCCCCCTCTGCCGCCTCCGCCACCGCCGCCGCCCGCCTCCGTTGTCGCCCACTGGCCGCCCTGCTGTCCCCCTCGCAGGCTACGAAGCCACCCCCGGCCACAGCACGTCTAGCGGTAAGCCAACTGCTATTATTCTTTCTTGACACCCAACGAATGTTTGTGTGTTCCCACTCCATTCATACCAAAAATGTCTTACCAAATGTCTTTTGTGCATACTGTAGGTACAGTTTGTATAACCCTGAAGGGAGAAAGCCTTGAGGAAAGAGATAGTTCTCAACTCCTTCCATCAAACCCATGCATGCAAGCCGACAGAATTTACAGTAGAAAAGTATTATGAATGTTGTGGGAACAGTAGGCGACTTGTAGCTTTGGACAAAGAGAAATTAGAATTCGATGATATCGAATGAGAAGTATACAACTCTTTATTTTCATATCTTCTTAATAAATGGTGTTAACACGCGTCCACACACAACCACGGATCGTTCATTTGGTCCGACCCGTGTCGCTTGAACCCTGTGTAAGCATCAATAACAAAGGGCGAGTTCACTCGCTACTTGCTGGCTTCCTGGCTTGTTGGCTACTACACTGGCCGTGTTTCAGAGGACACATTAAGCCTGTCGGTCCCGGCTGCCTAAAACCAGTCGTTTCAGAGGGCCTGATCTTGAGAGTGCAAAGCTACAAGCTGGTTGATACTTTTTACTAGGGATTAGGCCTATGTCAAAACGAATTTTTGATACCAGTTGATGCTTCATCGACTGATTTATTGTTAATGTTTCGAAAGCGAGCCTCCATGCGATGTATATTAAGGATTAAGCATTGCCTAATTTTATTTTTATTTTTAAATTGAACATAAAAAATAATATATCACTAGAATAGTATGTTTTGAAACGTTTCATCCATAAATGTGTTATGGGAAGGATTTATATGAAATAGCATGTAGCTTTTGACCACTTCAAAATCAATTTTTTTTTCATTCAAATATTCACTTTTTGAATGTCTGGTGTGAGTTAACTGTGGTGTGAGTTAACTATGGTGTGAGTTAACTATTTTTGATTCGAAATAAATTGATTCTTGCATGAATTAAGCATGTACAACTGCTTTATTGAGTTTTATATATTATGATGTGTCAAGCTAAAGCATGGAAGTTGCATGGAATTGGGCATATACTTTTATGATTACTTAATCCATTGATTTCTTGAAAGTTCAATATCAATAAAATTATTAATCTATTCTCTCATTCTTATTTATAATAGGCAGAATTTTCCAGGCTCTTAAAACAGAACTCAGTAGTTTACTACTGAGCAACTCTGTTCAGCTTGTCCTTGTATCACATCTCGATACTAGATGTTGTGAGTTCGCTCATAGAATTCATTCTTAATTCTAATTCATTCAACTAATTTTAACTAATTCATTTTTAAATTTCTCAATAGCAAAATTCGAGTGCTTATTTTCCAAATGCCTTCGTTTCAGTATTTAGAGTGGTGTCGACGTTATCCAACGTAGAATCGTGCTATAAGATAGGAAGAAGTCCTTAGATAGAATAACGTTTTTGTTATAACTATCACTTTTTTAATTGACAAAAGTTGTCGATATTACTTCTTTATGTCATGAATCTTGAAACAGGCTTTTCAGCTCAAGTTTATGCAACTGATTAGAATCATGTTTCAAGTTGAATCAACTTGATTATTCATTTCATTGTTTTCACCCACTGTACTTTAAAATGCTTTTATTGACTTCTCATAACAAGGTCTTCATTGACTGGGAATGGTGTTTTCATGGCTCTCTCAATACTTAAATAATAGACAGTTCTGTCAATCTGTCAGTTTTGAATTGGCAACTAATCAATACTTTTACAATTCCCCTTCGATTTTGATATAGGGCGCACTCTAGTACACTTGATGAAATAACAACATTTTTGAATGAAAAATTATACATTGAACAAATTTTTTTAATTGGGTTTAACCTCTTCTGTGTAGTGTGGTGCCAAGTACCAATCTTGAAATAAGCAAAATCAAATGACGGACATGGTATTCTCTAAAATATTATGTGATACATGTCGAAATCTAGCGCAATAATGCACCTAATACTCATAAAACTACTCTGTTCACGGAAAGGAGAGACGATGTGAACAACGATGCGCGTGCGGGAGTGTATCTTCGAACAACAAGACCGATTCACAGTTGCCGATTCACAATTAACTACAGAAATACAATTAATGAGCAGTATATAAGTGAACCATTAACTGTGACACTGAACTCAGTGTGAACTGGTAGAAATTAATCGATCGGTCTACAGCTGATATGAGTCATCACTCTTTCACTCACACATACGCAAACGTTTGTTTTGGTGTTTGCCTCTCGTTTGCGTGAACAGAGTATTAATTCAAGGGTCTTCACAGACCCTGATTATTTCAAACTTGATATTTATCAGGGCTTGAGTTCAATGGGATCTGAAATAAATGATTGAGCATAGTACAATTCAACATCAATATAACTTAACCTTTTTTGCTGGAAATGCCCACATGTATCAGTTTTGTGTGTGGGCAATGAAGCAGGGTGAACGGGAATCGTACCAGGACCGCCTATTCAGTAGGATTTAGCCACCTCAAAAAAATTAATTATAAGAAATTAGAAAGACGCTAATGTCTATAATAGGTGAAAGACGCTAATGTCTATAATAGGTGATGCCTTCATAAACTGACGAAACTGATGACTGTGCTTGGATGAATAGTCTGTGAACGTTGTTCACAAAATCCACAAAATTATTGATTACTACAACATTTAAGAACGTTCTCAGTATTTTACTACTATTCAGTATTTCATTTACGTATTGACAATGTGCTTTTGGAACCACGCTATGATAAGAGGAAATGACAATCGAGTGAATTTGAAAAAAAAACAATTCAGTGGCATGCGTGAAAGTGTCTAATAAATTCTACTAAGTATGTAATAGTGATAATTCCGTGATTAGATTTTCAGTCTTTGAACGTGATGTGCTGGTAAAAAAATGTAAAAACAATATTAGCTTAGTTTTGATTTTGGAACGGCTATTATGTGTACTTGTCAACCACCTACTCATTCATGATTCGTAGTACTTATTGCTCGATTTCGTTGCTATGACAAAATTATGTTTTCCGAGCTTTTCTCTCCTACGCTTTATCTACTAACTGAGCGACCCCCGCAATCACGATCCACTTCAACCTGTTTGTCCCACTCTCCAAAGTGCACAATGGAATCTGTCCATTCATTCAGAGCGCATTGCGTATGTAAGGTTGACTCACAAATAATGGAACAAATTAGTACTGAAATACATCACAAACAAATGAACTCGTTAGAACTTTTGTTAGGTGCTAAAGTTGCTGACTCCGGGGACACATGTCTTTCTTATTCTGATTGACAAATTCTGCACTCACAAACTGTCTTTCCGCGCGTTCATTTATTGTCCTTTATATGTGCTTTTCATTTTGTGCCAGCATTTATCCCAGTATAAGTGTACTCCAATTGAATATGTTGATAAAACATTTGCATTTATTTCTGTGCGAGAGCAGAGCACTCGAGTGGAAATTGCTTGTTCTCACTTCACTGCCCTCACTCACACTTCATGAGACACGAAATTATATCCTTAGGAATAGGCTAACAGGTATCAATTATGTTTGAGATTTAAGTAGAAATTATCCTCTACCTTAATTAGGCAGAGTTTATTAAAAAAATTCCATGAATATTTCCAATGCCTTCTGTATCATTTGGTCCTTGAGAACACCAGTTATTTTTATATTTGAGATTCAAGTAGAAATCATCTGCTATCATGATTAAGCGAGGAGTTGTATTGGAAAAATATATTCATGTTCTTTATATCTATTTTAAAATATCATATTTTTGGTTTTGATTCATGAGGGATGACTAAAGTGTCATTTATCAATTTCAGTGATCATGTCTCCTGTATCATTTGGTCACGTCTTTTATTGGTGCTCTTTCCTTTAGATATTTCGAGGACTATTTGCGCTATATTCCAACGAATTTCAACTTGTATCATGCGTCGTAAATGAAGCATTATCGCTCACTTTATTCTAAAGATTGATAGGTTGATGGATTCCCTTTAGCATTAATGTGAATTTTATAGGCATTCCAATTTCTGAAGTCTACAGATCTACACCAAAGGCGTATTAGAATTTTACTTAGTAAATTGGAAATGTAAAGATTACGAAAATGTTCCATTATGTAAAAACTTAATCACATAGCCCAGATCATAATATGAATAAAAATTAATAACCTTATCTGATTTTTTATTTTGATATGTTTTTTAAATATTCAGCAGGCCTCCCTATCACAAATCATCATATCAGTGATGTTATCATCTTATAGTCATTGGTGGTAAAATCAATTTCCTCATTCCACTGTCAGGTAACATTGATAATTAATTATTGCATACATTTCATAAGTAAAAAAATTAATAAATTCAGGCTACTTACGTGTTTTTTGTACTTTTATTGAGAAGACAATATCGAACAGTTTTATTCACAACACTTGACAAGTGCAGCCTCAAAACTGCCCAGTAGCCTCTACTCAAGTACACTAAAAAGACGTTTTCATTCACCTTGATATTTATTAAACTTATTGCAACTAAACCCCCTCCCTCTCCAAAACCTCCAGCCCAATAAAGCCAACGGTAATCGTTGGTGGTCATCACAAATTCAGGTTCAACAACTTTGTCACAATAATAGGCACACTAGTGCAATAATGTTTTCTGTATGCTCATGAAATGCGTTAGTCAATTTTTGCGCACCCTCTGATGTAAGTTCTTGGTCTAGAATTAGCAAAATATCCATTCATGTAGAAGTACATATAAATTGACATGTATTGTGAATAAAAATTTTCTACTTAATAAATCCACATGTTTTTAATTAGGCTACACTAATTGTTTACTTTTTATTCCTCTATGAGCTTAATAGCTTATTCCGTATTTTGCACCTCTTAGGGAGGACTCTTATTTATTTAACTTATCGTTTATTGTAAATAAACGATTTGAGATTGTCTTCTAAATACATCTACATACACATATGTAAGCTACACTAACTTTTCACTTTTTTCTCCTAAAAAATACTTTAGTAATTTATGCTTACATTTTTTCGTGCAGTTTTTTTTAGCTAGAACTCTTCTTCAACAACCTCTGGTCTATTAACTACTATATCTATAAGTGAACTCCAGTAAAGAAACTCTATAGAATAATTCACGTGCGGTTCTCTGCTTGAAGTACAATAGACCTGATATCAGCTACCGTGATCGTTGAATGCTGTGAGCGTTATAGGAGGAAGAAGAAACGGGTGCTGAGTAGAGATTACCGGCAGGAAGGCGAAAGCGAAGTCGGCAGCGTCTAATCTCAGCGATCGCAGGCGGCGACTATAGCGTTGTCATTGTCGCACTAACCGATCGTCGTCGTTGTGCCAGAAGCATTTAGTCGTCAGGCGAAATATCGGTCGGAGTCTGCAACAGTGAGCACTGAGGAGGCCGACCTGCAGTGGCAAGCTTCGTATAAATTCCGGTCCATTAGGCCAGGCCGCTGCTGCATTGGGTCGGGTTTGCTCTTCTCTTAATTGATGAAGCCTGCCACTTCCAGTGCCATTGCCACACGGCACCCAACCCTCCCCCCCCCCCCACTCCCATAATATCCACCTCCTACCCACCAACACCTACATATTACTACACACCACTCTTTCCTTTCATAACCTGCCGAACCTCAAACTTCCGAGCAACCTCCTACGCTTTCCCTCGTGGAAAACTGTCAATAGCACGGTTGAAAAATGGAAGATAGCAAGATAATCCCGGCAAACAGCGACCTACTTACTGGAGCGTGTGAAATTTGTTGGAAACAAATTAAAAATTGTCGTGTGATTCATCGTTTAGTGAGCGAATCAAAAATTGGGTTATAGAGGAAGCTTTTCAAATTCTTCTCAACATTAATTATTTTATGTATTATACGTCATTATCTGTTATTTAAGGAGAACGAAATCTTTCTTATTTTATGCACTACCTATTGAAACTATTCACCTGGACTAATCATTGATTAACTCACATTCTATATTTTTAAAAGCTGAAATTTAATCACTAATTTTGGAATATTTTAATGATGACACTAGCTCTCTACTTTTTACTTTGTAGAGCATTAAATGGTAACCAATCATTATTTTATTGATTGATCTCTTATAAAGTGAAAACTGTTCAAAATATTTTCGTCTCTTCATCTTGACAGAATTCTTATAGATAGAACATCTGGATTAGAAATGTAATTTCACTCATGACATGTTGAAAATTTATTTTTTCATCTCCAATTCTTTCGAACCCCGTTGGATTCTTTTGGATCCCTTTGAATGGATTTTTCTGTTATTCAGAAAATCCTGAATTAATTCAAGGCCAATAGCATTTTTTAACCCTAAATAAAAAAAATGCTTGTTTGATTAGTCAAGTAACTTCCCATTCTTGGAGAAATGGCTAATTAGTGGTTACAGTAAGTCTATGTTCCTTTTTTCCACCTATATGTGCTCCTGAGCTTTCTCTTCAATTTTGTCACATTTTCATTATAAAGGTTACAAATGGGTGTGCCCTTTCACATTATTAATTTATTTTTTCATGGGCGATTCTTGAAAGGCTCCTTTTCACAAATTAGTTTTCACAAAAAAGCTCATACCTAACTTAAAAATAACTCTTTTAATAGGATAAACGTGCTTATTAAATGTTTTCTCTAGGCAATATCAAAGTTTACATGTTCACTATATTAAGCTGGTCTTTCAGACTTTTATAATTTAAGTCGATTTGATAGAAAACTAAAAATCAGCTGGTTGATGTAAAATCTTTTAGAGTTGTTGTAAATTCTAAACAGACAGAATTTATAATTCAATGGCTTAAAAGCTTTTGATTAGAAAAGATTTTAAGATCAGATAAAACAGTCTTCTTTGATGCCCAGTAATTTTTCGTCACTTCTTTGCAGACCGTAAAAAATGCACATGAGCTTCTATCATTCAGACGTCTTACAAAAGTTAGGAGTGAGACGCTTTCATTTCATTCATCAGTTTCGGACTCTTTCGTTTGGTCATATTTCAGCGTCTTCACTTCACACGCTCTTCGTATTTTCCAATTTAGGATTGCAAAGTGTCGTGAAATTCAAGCAGTGAACGTACTGCTTCAATTTGAAAGAGACCTTTTCTGCTGCTCATACAGGCAAGAGCATGGCAGTGCTGTGCTGCTGTGTTGTAATTGGCCCATCAGTTTTCATCACATCTCCCGACCAGTTGAGCCTTTTGTTTCTGAGACTTTAACGTTGAAGCGTATTTTCTACTCCACTTTCCTACTCCCACACTTTCCGTTATTATATTACATGCCTAATCAATAAATTTCCTTTTCAAATTTCACAGGACTATGAAGTTGTCACTCGAATGCTCAATATCAATACCTATCAATACTGCCTGTCCGTTTACAGTAAGGTGCGCTTCATATTAACCTCCAACTTCCATTCTCGTAGTGCTTCTCAATCTTAATTTAAAATGAACTGATTCATTTAAATTCATTGGAAACTGATTTGAGTTCTCTTTTTTTCTAATTGCTGATGATGCCCACATGAGTTCGAGACTTGTGCGTGGGTAATGATGTGAATGATAACACATAGATGCCAGACGGAGGAGCGAGATTCGAACCCACGACCGCTGAAGCGACAGTAAACTTCTATCTGCTAGTTCTCAGGAGCGTAAACACCAAACATTTAAAAAAAAAAAATATATATATATAAGTAAAGAAACCCAAAGGAGTCAAGCCAGGTAACGAATCAGTAATGCGTTTACAACTGTAACAGGATGGAAGTCGACTATAATAGAATATCGCATATCGGCTGTATCGATTATCACATATGTCTGTACCACAGAGGAGCTCATAGAGACTTATTGAAGTTATTTGAAAAGCTTTAAATTTTTCTTTTATCTTAGGTGAAAAAATGATATTGTTAAGGGTTCTATCTCTAAAATAACGCTGGCAACACTTTAATTTATCACTCGCACTTTATTAACACAAATTATCTACAACTCAAACTCTTCAGTTATTTCGCACACAAAATAATGTAATTGGAAGCAGATAAATCGTTAAAGTTCAGCTAATAAAGATTTCGCTATACTACTGTACACAAATCAATCACTAAATGTCAAAAGGCCGTTCTAATATTAAATAATAACTGTTCAATAATTCAAGGAGAAGCGTCTAATACATAACAGTTGAAACTCTACAAGCACTTACAAGTCACTGTATAATCTGTCAGGTAAGCCTGAATAATAATCTTTCACAAAATACTGCGATTAACACTACAGACAACGAAAGTTCATTATCACAGTTTGTAATAGCGTCAACGGGATTCCACTGTCTGTATTAACGGAAACGGAAACGGAAACTGTTACAGTACACTGTCGTTGCTATCAATGTAGAACAACAACTGAACTGAACGTTTACAAAAGTCTCTCCTATTTATACATTTTTCCATTATCTAGAAAGAACTAAATATCTCTCCATCTTTCTATCAAATTCTAAAATGAACAGATAAGGACTCGCATTTTCCACAATATTCAATAAGATTCCATTAAATTCGAATCAAATATTCTACAAAGTTTTA
The DNA here is from genome assembly GCA_948455865.1 of Conomelus anceps. Classification (NCBI taxonomy): domain Eukaryota; kingdom Metazoa; phylum Arthropoda; class Insecta; order Hemiptera; family Delphacidae; genus Conomelus; species Conomelus anceps. The sequence continues at coordinate 67,392,105 of OX418217.1, read as the reverse complement.
AGTAGATGTCATAAAAGTGTCAAAAATAAACTACAAGGCGAAGAGAGTAAAGAAGAAGAGTAATTAATTCCTTAGACTGGAAGACTTGTTGGCACAAGCAGATAACACCGAAAATCACTGTTCATTCTTGCTCTCATTTCCACAACAATACTGTCTTTATTAAAGCCTGATTTATTAATGTATGAAATCTGATCCACGTTTAACGATGATTATGTATAGTTTACATGTTTAAATTAGCTTACTGTGAATAAAATAAAACAAATTTTAAAACAAAAGAGAAACCGACTTCATTGAAATGATACTCAAAAATTAAATACTTACACACTTACTTTACACGATAATTTAATAAAAGTAACCGTTTTAAGTCAGCGCCAAATTTTCCATAATCTTCTACAATATAACTTGGAATTTCTTTTTAACTTCATAAAATATTTGGCGCCGACTTCAAAAGATTAGTTGTATTAAATTTAAAATGTTCTTAGTTTAAAGTAAATACTTCATTTTAAACTTTTCAGTACGAGTAGCATTTCATTGAAGTCGGTCCCTTCTTTTGTTTTTAAATTTTTTGTATTTTAAGCTTTTTAGTTGAATTTCCAAACTTTGAAAGCATGAGAAATTTCTTATAGATTTCTTATAAAATATTTATCAAATTAGCAAATCAATATAATCAATGTAACATATAACTAAAGTAACTAAAATTCAACCTATAAGAGAAGTCAATAAACTATGTAAAATTCTACAGCTTTCTATTCAACATAGAATATTGTATTTAGGAAAATTATAATAGCAAAAGGCTTCTTTTTTCAAATTCAAACTCCTTTATTGCCACAATTTTTTGTTAAATACAAACAGAAATTGATACAACTAATTTATTAGAGTAATTACAGAATAAAAATGTCCTTTAAAATATTTGGCACCAACCAGCTGAAGGATAAGCCTAAAAAAATGAATTGGACTTCAATTAGCCATTTTAATGCGGTCCTTTACAGAATATGCATACACTGAAAAATAATAATTTTGAAGAATATATTTCAATTATTGTTTTGAAATTAACGATCTCAAAAACATTTTTCACTCCAACTCTTGATTGAAATTATATAACCTTATTCATACGACTCCATAACATCAACTAAATTATGTATAATGTTGTAATATGACCAGAAATATTAAATGCTTCTTAATTCAAATTAAGTTTACTTGATTGTTCAAAACGGGACATTACAGGCTTGTTTCACATGTAATCGGCTTTGGCTAACCAATGTCGTTTACCCGGAATTGGATCATATGGATATCGAACATCGTGTAGGTGTGAAGCGCTCCATATGATACAATGATCGGCCTGGTAAACGACACTGGTTATTCGACTGGCGGTTATGTGTGAAACAATCGTTTCCGAAGACATACGAGAGATGAATGCTCCTTTTCGTTCAATATTATACTACGTATTGGGCCGATCCTAGCGAAACTTGGATTGGACTACCACTGATTGACGCTCTTTTATTAAACATTTTCTATCAAAATCCGTTCAGTAGTGTTCGAATAATTGATGTACAAACATAAATAAACAGGTCGAATTGAGAACCTCTTCCTGTATGGAAGTCGTTTAAAATTGGGCGTGATCGAATGGTGAACAGATCAGTAGTTCCATCTCTCTTATGTTATGTCACTTTTCAGTATAGTCAAGTTTTGGATAAGCCCCTTATTTTGTGGATACCCCTTCCTCATATTATGCACTACCTCACTTAGTTTTACGTGATAAAATTGAACATTCCTTTCAACATAACTCAACAAGTTTTGCCGAAGAGAGTGGGATGGGGAGCACAAGAGATAAGGAGAATTACAGTTCAAATTGCGCAGGATGTGAAGGCTTTTAGAAATTAATAACCGGAAAATCCGCGATGAATCCAATAACTGAGGAACTGAACTTGCTTGTGCGATGAGTGAGTGGATGGCTGCATGATTCTGAAGAGAGGAAATTTATTGGAAATTGCTTTGCCTACTAGACTCTGAATTTCTGACGCACGTTGGCCTGATAAATCGCTTGCGGTGCTAAACACCATGCCACCGCCCCCGCGCCTCGCCAAATAATTTGAACAGTGTGTTTAGGTGATATTGTCTATAGGTTGCCCTTCATTTCATCAGCAGTAACCAAGATCAGTAATCGAGGCCGTTGCTGGTCGTGAGCTTTGAGATTTGTTTGACTTTGCTGGCCGGACGGGTGGCGCCTGATGAATCGCTAGTTTCACTGAATTAACGAGTACTTAAGTCTCAATTGAGGTGGCCGAATTCGATAGCTACAAGCACAAACAAACGCTAGTACTTGTAGCTCGCCTGAACTGTATCTCACTCTATAGAGTGATTGGATATTTCTTTGTGGCCTGTGATAGATTATGGTCAAACCAAAAGAATAAGGCATTGCATTATTATCATTGTCTTGCATTTCACAAATATGAATATTCTTCGAAACATACTATATAATATATGCATATAAATTATTTATAGGCATACATGCAATTTTTCACTCCCCTCGGTGGAGTCCGTTCAACAGGCTGTGACGAGGAATCTTCCGCTGCGGGCGTTCCTGGAAGCGTTCGAATATTGGAAAACTCGTTGGCAGCCGGGTATAGAAGCAGAAGGGTGCTTTGAAGAATTCTAATCCTTTGTACCGAGATCTTCCAAAATAAATTAGGCCCACTGCTTTCAGGATAGATTATGTATTCCTACGTATCCCTAGTTGATTCATCTACTGAGTCTGAAACTTTCATGCAATGTTTTGCCAAAGAGATGCCAAATTGATTTATTTCAGATGACTTTCCAATCCTATTCAAATCACGAATCGCTCTGAAGACTGACTGGGACTGCAAAATTGCGGTTATCCGTCTTCATATTCAGTCTTTATCACATTCGTGATTACACAGCATTAATAAGCAGCGGCGAACCCAGAAAGTTTTCCTGGCGGAGGGGATGAAGTTTTTGAGCCGTTTTTAGGTATTTTTTCTTGGATTTCTTGTTCCATAACGATTTGTTAAAAAAACTTTTTATTGTAAATTCAACGACTTTCAGTCAATTCTAATTGTGAATAAATAATATTTCTACTCACTTTTGGCCAAACGTTCTCGAGTCATGGAGACTCATCTTCAAGGGCGTCCTAAATCGGCGTGTCAGTTTTTTTGGTTAGAAAAATTGTGTTTTATTATAATATCAAAAAGTTTGTGTGATTTAAAATTTAACTGTGTGTTTTATTTAATTGTGTGGTGTGTTTGTAAAACACTCACACACTCTTTAATAAAAGAATTTCTCAAAACATAATATACTGGCACAGATATGTAGATGACGTTCTCCTGCTATACAGAGGAAAAAAGACAATGTGAATACATACATAAACAAAGTACACATAACATTCAATACACAGCAGAATATGAACACAAAAAATGAATCAATTTCCTAGACGTCTCAATTACAAAGAATACAAACCAACAACACAGCTCCAACATTTACAGAAAGCCAACAATAACAGATACCCTAATACACAGCACCTCCAATCATCCAACACAACACAAATACTTAGCATTCAGGTCAATGCTACACAGACTGATCAATTACACCGAAACACCAACACACTATCCACCGAAAATTACAACACTGAACTAAACACAATAAAATACCTAGCACAAGTAAACGGCTACAAACACGACCTAATTGACAAACTCAATTATAAAATACCAACCAAAGAACAAAACACCAACACGACCGACAAAAAATACATCACACAGACTTACAGTAATCCACAATCAAACAGACTAGCAAAAATCTTCAGAAAAGCCGGCCACACCATCGCATTCAGAACAAAAAAAAAAATTAAAAAATGCTTTTGCACCCAAAACCATACTGAACACAAACAAATGCGATCTTCCAGGGATCTACAAACGCAACTACTCTGATTGTAACAATTTTTACCTAGGAAAAACAGGCCGCGCATTTAAACAACTCTACAAAGAACATTTACAAGCCTTAAATACAAAAACCGAATCGTCTTTTGCAGACCATATTATTTAAGTGGGCACACTTCTACTGAAATCACTACGAACCTACACATTCTACATATAGAATCTACAGGACACGAACTCAACACCTTGGATGAATTTGAAATTTACAAACACACCACGCACAATAAACAAAACATCCTCAATGATCAATTAAATTTTAAATCACACAAACGTTTTGATTACATTATACAAAAACCACGATTCTTCTAACAAAAAACCGACACGCCGATCTAGAACGTCCTAGAAGATGAGTCTCCATGACTCGAAAACGTTTGGCCAAAAGTGAGTAGAAATATTATTTATTCACAATTAAAGTTGACTGCAAGTCGTTGAATTTAAAAAGGTACTATTTTCTATTTTCAGCTATTATTTTTACGTTTTATCCAATACTCGATTTATCAGGAAATGCATCTTCTATTTGAAAAATGTAAACATCTAAGAAAATATTTCGTGAACTTTATACTAAGAAAGAACTTCACTTCCCTTAATAGAGTTAAATACAGCTGTTTCCAGTGTTGTTTGAATATCTCGAGGTATCATCCTCCTCTTCATCAACCCCCTCCCCTCTTTAAGAAGTTATTTGACATATTAAACAATTCAGCATTCTTTTGACAAATGTTATATGACAAATTTGAAGGAAGTCTATTTATTTCTGGATAGCGTAGCCATAATAATGTAGGTCTACTACAGATCTGCTTTAGAATGCAAAATTTATTTTTCTAGTTATAATTTTTGAGTCATTTGTTAGCAACATTTTATATTTCCATCTATTGTGCTTGCGGCTTATTTAGTTCATCATGAAATGCAGCTCCTATTTGAAAAATAAAAATTTCATCATAATTTTCACTGTGGCATTACAAATAATTTGAGTTCTTCCAAGTATTCAAGTTTGTGAGAATAGAAAATGTATATGTTCCTATTTATGCTACTTTGATGTAAATAAATGTTGACTTTGTTTCAGGTGAGTACTCTTACGATCTCTCTCATCAATACTGAATCGCACTCCGGTGTTCACTCGTCATAAAAGGTAAATTCACAATAGTTCCATTTTATTTAACTGACCAACAAATTTTGCCACTCAGCAGTGCAACTGCCATACTCAGTCCTGGATTAGTAATATTAAATATTATAAAAAACGTATTTAAATTTTGTCAGGTTACATAAGTTTCTGCTTATTTCATCTTTCAATATTAATGAACAATTTAAACTCTCAACTTGTAAGTTGGCTTCTTAGATATATACAGCTCTGATCTAAATATAATGTTAAAACATTATTTGTTTCACTCTTAAATTACTTGAATTATTATTGGAAAACAAAGATCCTGGAAACGTTGGTTTCAGAAAAATTAAGTTTCCTTTGTTCTAGTCATGCATTCCAAGTTAATTAAATAGATCAAGTTCCTCTTCGTCAGTTTCCAAAAACTTGGGTCCCTCCAATACAAATGCTACACAAGGAATCAAATACAATCTAATTTATAAGCCGGATCTTTCATGTCATTTCAATCCGGACATTGTTTTCCTGGAAAAATTACAGTTTAATAAAAAAATTTAAAACAAAAATGAAACCGACTTCAATGAAATGATACTCAAAAATTAAATACTCACGTGCTTTAAAGTTTAAAATAAAGTATCCACTTTGAAGTTAGAAAATTTTGTATTTAATACAAGTAAACTTTTAATGTCGGCGCCAAATTTTTCATAAACTAAAATCATAGAATTTTTTATGAACTCATAAAATATTCGGCGTCGACATCAAAATGTTATTTGTATTAAATATGGCTATTTAGGAATGTACCATTGCTTGAAGGAAACGATGTGATGCGTGTGATCCATGACTACTCCTTACTAGCAGTGAGGGACATCAAGTTTTTTTATACATTTGTGGATCAGTGCCTGAGGATCCGTTCTTATTGTTTGAATGAATAAGAACAATTAATTGATAAAGAACAATATTATACTAATGCTATATTTCTGTGAATATACACTGTTGTTGTTATTATTATTCATTAGTGTTGCTCATTGTACAACCATTGCTATAGATTACTGTATCTTAAAAGCAATAAATATATCTATCTATTAAATCTAAAATTTTCTTATTTTAAAGTGAATACTTTATTTTAAACTTTTTAGTTCAAGAGTGTTTTAATTTTTGGGTACCAATTTATTGAAGTAGGCTTTTTGATTTAAAGTTTGTTTTATTTTTAACTTTTTAGTTGAGTATACATACTTTGAAAACATGAGAAATCTCTTATACATCATGAAATATATATTGTTTTCCTATACAATATCAATGGTCTATTGAATAAAAAATCAATATAGCAAATATACAAGAAAATTTAATAAATTAAGTAAAATCCTACATTTCTTTTTGAACGCAGAATGTTGTATTTAGGAAGATTATAATAATTATTAGCGAAAGGTTTCATAAAAGTAGAATGATTTTTTGTACATTATAATTCGGTATCTTGAAATATTAATAACTTCAAACATTTTTTTTTAAATTAACGATCTTAAAAACATGTTTTACTCTAACTCATGATTGAAACTACGACTCCGTAACATCAACTAAATTATTTGCATAATTATTCATATGTAGTCTAGTCATTTTATACATTCCTGCTTGCAAAAATTATTGTAGTTGTTTTTTGTTTGTTCTAATCTGAATCGGCTTGATAAGCTGAGTAGAATTATGCATTACACAATAGTAACCAACGACCTTTCACGAGTAGGGAGTATAAAAATTGGGTGTCCACAGTCCCTCTCCCCCACTCAACGCCTCTCCATTTAAATTGAGCAAATTTTTGGGCAGCAATGAGTTTCCTCAGATAATAGAGGTCTAGGAAGCGATAATACGTAGAAAAATGCTGTAACTAATTTTTTGAGGGATTTGGTTGCGACCTTTACTCAGATTTCAGAGGATTCTCGAATCTTTTAACGGCTTTAACTCGAAAACTATTGTAGATTGATAGGAAGATCAAATTTGTTTCAAATTTTACGATAGACCGTATTGTAAAACGTCATATGCTAGATGCTAGTTATCAATGCGTGCTCCATCATTCATTAAATATGTGTTCTTAAACAAATAGAAAATCCCAGTTTCACATTCTTAGAGAAAATGCTCTTTGAAATACCGTTTTTCGGTCAGCTTATATCATTTTGATCCCGTTCTGGTGTCAAATTATAGGAGTTGTTGTCGAGTTCAAATTAGTAAATGATATGCTAATTCCTCCAATGTACGGTTTTGAAATATTTGACCGAGCGAAGTGAGGTATATGTTTCGAGTCGAACGTTTTGCATTCTGTCTGTTTCTAACGCATTTACGACTGAACCTATTTCTTTGAAATTTGGCATGAATGTTCCTTTTACTAATGCGCAGCGATGTATGTATGAGGTTTTTTAAATTTTGTTGCATTTGAAGGATAATTATTAGGAAAAAATGAAATGCACTCAGACCTTTTTTGCTTTTGGAGATTCAATTTTCCATCCGCTGAATTTAGCATGATATTTCAACATACTATCAATTGCTGTTTTGAACATATAAGCTCAATTTGTTACTTTAACGAGCGAGGTCTACTGTTTACAGAACTACTAGTTAGCAAAAACCAAGAAAGGACCAACATTTCGAGCTTTTTCGAAAATTGTGGGGGTTTTCGACGGTGCAAACTTAGGCCATTAGACAAAGCCACTCCAGTTGCTGTCGCTTGCCACACTATGAGGCTAAATTACATCAGCTGACCGTGTGACCGAGCTCAACAAATTTCAAAGTACACAAAGGCATACACTTCTTTAAAGCCAACAGCTGATTTTTCTAATGAAATTTACCCGACTGGTGCGATTTAGTGTGAAATAGTCGCGCGTGATGGCGACTGCATTTGGCACCAATAAGGGCCTTAGTTTCAGAGTTTTAGACTACTCATATGTGTTCAAACAACATACCAAAAAATTAAAACTACAATAAGTTTTACAAGCAGACTTTTCATGTATAAAATGGCTGGACTAATAAACAGAAATATTACATTTTTCTTATTCTCAAATCAAATTCCCATGCGTTAATATTCCTCTCTAACAAGCCATGTCTCGTACGATATCAGATGATACCTTTCAATTTGTACAGTTCACCTGATTGGCCAAAACGGGATATTACGTGCTGGTTTCACACAGCCGGCGTTGGGTAACCGTTGTCGTTTGCCCGGCATGATTCCATTGCGTTATATGATTTCAAAAATCGGGTTACTGAGAAACGTTCCATATTATACAATCAGAACCATTTATTATCAGACTGCCGATCATGTGTTAAACTGGCCTGCAGTAAATGGCACCGGTTATCAGATGCGAAACTTGGATGGGACCCTGCTGAATCATGCTATCTCATTTTTTTAAACTATTGAAATCGGTTCAATAGTGTTTGAGTAATTAATGTAAACAAATAAATCAAACAGGTCGAATTGGGAACCTCCTCCTTGCTGGAAGTCTTAAAAATGGGAATCTCTTCCTTTGTGAGATTCAACCCAGAAAAATTATTGTTGTGAATATCCATTTTCGTGAACTGCAGTATGACTATTGAAATTGAAATTGAACTACTAATAAGTAGAATCTTGCTGTGCAAAACTGACCTTTTTAAGTCGCGGCGGACGCGTTTCGAACTAAGTAGTTCTTCTTCGGCGCTTGGTTGCAGACTGACTGGTTCTCTAGTATGTAAGGTCTGTGGTGATATTGAAGAGGGTATGCAATTCAATTTCAAATCAACTCAACTTGACTAAACTGAAAATCAAACCAACTTAATTGTAAATCTCTATGACTTTAAATACTAGAGAACCAGTCAGTCTGCAACCAAGCGACGAAGAAGAACTTCATAGTCCGAAACGCGACCCAAAAGGTCAGTTCTGCACAGCAAGATTCTATATATATTAACAGAAAAATGATTCCTTCAAGTCTACTGAGTGTGAATCAATAAACTCCATGTTCTCTTCTGTGAAATAGCAATTTGTAGTCTATAGACTACTGTATTTAGACCAAACACTGAGCCCGAGGTCTTACTCCATTACCTGTGCATTACCATTGACTGGCTTTACACAATGCAGTGAGGGATGGAAGTGAAACGTCAACCACTCAAAGCACGTTATGCACCTTTGCTAGAGTTCAATGTTCAATTATATTCTGTGTAGCCTCGTATGTCTCAAGGGGAAGTTTGCATTGAATAATAATAACGGGGTCGATCGAATCATTGTTGCTTGTACGCGGAGTAAAATCAGTGTAAATTTGACGTTTGGTGAATTAGATGAGCTAAATAACTGGCATTTTTGATCGTTCCATTTGAGCTTCTACTGTTCTGTGTTTTTTATTTCCACCAATTAAACAAATAGCCTATTGTCCACCTTTTGCTGTTGGGTAATTTATGGAAGATAGAAGTCGGAGATAATGTTATAGATCAGTAATACACATCGAACGAACATCTCTTATAAAGTCGCAAACCAATAATGATAATAATTATATCATCTAATCTTATTTGGTGTTCCCTCTCGAGATATTGCTCTTTAAGAGTGATTTGAAGCAAAATTCCGTTATAGAACTAAATGGAATTTTCCTGTCGGCCACCGTTGTCTCAAGAGATGCTCAGATAATAAACATTATAGGCACTATTTTACTCGTGAAAGAGTGAAGCAACAAGTTGCAAAACGCGTTCTATCGAAAATCAATGCTGTGCCAAGCTTGCAAACTTAACGCTTTCAAGTAGCGCTCCTCCTACTAATTTTTCTAGAGAAGTGAGTGTTCTTTGACTTGCTGCTGTCTCAAATTTGTAGTGCAAAATTAAAGAGTGAAACTTTCCCATAAATAATCATAAATCCAATAAGGAATTTGAACTTCCCAAGCTCGTAGATTATATTTCATGCTCGCTTCCTTAGGCCTCCAATGAACTTTCTGTTTGAATTAGCATTCATATTAATTAGTATTCAATTGAATTGGTACTGGTCTGAACTTTCTTAGAGTAAATGAATGTGACGAAGAAGCACAGAAGGCGCACATCAAGTTGATTCGCTACTTTGCCCTATGTTAAGTAGGAAAAAAGTTGTAATCTAATTTATTGATTGAGCCGTTAATGAAGGGTGGTGTTTAGAGCTATGAATACAATCTCATTCATATGGTATTTAAAGTGCATTACAAATAATGAAACTATATCAATCATGCTGTAGACAATAATGAAATATAAAATATAATAAAAGTTCGTTTACAACTCAGACTCAGCTGATGAATTTACCGACTCTTTTTTACTGATGACGATTGTCCTAAGGATGCACATGGAAAGCCAGATGCATGAACAATCCGTCGGGCGGCAATGCTAGGGGGGAATTAATAGGATGTATCCCCCTTGATGTATACCCCATCCGAAATTCTCAATCAACACAAAAATTCTGTATGTGTCTTTTATGGGGGTGATATCCCTACAGTTAGGTGATATCAATTCAAAATATTGTCTTAGCTGATATTCATCCCCCCCGAAAAATTTCTGGATTTGTTTATAAAAATTGTATTCAAAGGAAACGAGATGTTGAATTTTTTCATTGGAAAGAAAATAATAAACTGTCGATGATTTTTTAGTGTATTAATTACTTACTTATTTCACTGCTCTTACAGTATTATTGTTATTGATATTATCTCTTACTAGTCAGTTATAGGAACAAAATTAATCTGAACAGAAATGAATGTGAGGAATGAGAGAATGTCACCATGGATGAAGAAGAGTGGAGAGGACAAGCGATTATAATGGAGCGCGGAATGCCGGATGATTAGAGAAGACGACAGGATTTGAGAGGCACTGATCACGAGCAGACAGCCAGCGTTCATGTTAATTAAAATGTAGAAGCAAATCGGATTAAACGAGAGCTCGCCATTTGAGTGGCACGTTTTAGATAGCATCACCTATTTTAGGTACTGTTTGTAGACTTGTGAGAGCACTTCTACTGCTTCGAGATCAACAAACACGACAAAACGCTCCCCTAGCCCACATTTCCTTTGCTGCTGGATGTTCCACATTTTATTCCCACGCAATTTAAAGCCTCAACAAACAAGACTTTGGCTCAAAGGTATTTTATGTGTGTTAGTGTTCACGAGATGCGACTTGCGAACGCTTCAAGGATCATATATGAATGAAGGCATGCAATAGAAAATGATACCGTAATACTGTAATGCATACATCATGTAATAGTCACAGAATTATCATATTGGAGAAATTCTGATAAAGACTTTATTTTTTTGGTATCACCCACTTTGGGGTACGTTAAATCAATTATTTTTCTTTTGTAGATGTTCCTTGCGCTTTCGCCAATACTCTCTCATTCTCTCCGATGTTGCCTTTCTCCTCTTTACTTCTCGGACACTACCGCCCCACTTCTAGCTTTAGGTTTTTATTGAAATATTCTATATTTTCATCCTTCAGCGGCTTTCTTAGATATGCAGTATTCTTGATTATATTTTTAATAATATCTAACTCATCTGAGTCAAGTTGTACTTGTTTAAACCAGTTACATTTTGTTTTCCTTATTCTGAAAAAGTCAAATTGTTTGAATTGTTCTGAAAAGTCACTGTTTGCTTAGTAAAACGATTTTCATTCATTCTGAAGATGTGGCCGTAAAAACATATTATTTTTTTAACAGTATCCGAAAGCCAGTCTATTTTCTGAAATTGAATCTTATTTGATATCAAATGCACTACATTATTTTCAAATAATAATTATAATAATGATGATAATAATAATAATAATAATAATTATTATTATTATTATTATCATTATTATTATTATTATTATTATTATTATTATTATTATTATTATTATTATTATTATCACCCCAATACAAGCTAAACTTAGCTTCTGGGGTTGCCACCACTAGAATTATTATCATAATAACTATTTATATATTGAATTTTGTTAAATTGTTGTATATTATTTATTAATTGCATATACTGTTCTGTTATTTACATTCAATAAAGATTATAAAAAAAAAAAAATTATTATTAGACCTATTATTATTGACGATGATAAAACTCTCTTGAAGGAAGACGCTAAGTAATTCTCTGCTGTAAAATCACTTCCCGGTGGTTCGGAACCCACCTCAAAACTGAAGGTCCAACTCATCAATCACCATCATCCAATTCATAACCCACACACAGGTTTCAGACCTATGTGGGCTTCATCTTGAAAAACATTCATTGTTCGTGTTGCTTGTGTCAATTACTATTTTTCTTGTTAGCCCAGTATTCATCGTTTGTGGGAATCTCTCTTTTCTTTCTTCATTCTATATTGCTTTCGTTGCAAGACGCACTTTCTTTCTTGCGTATGGCGTTGAGAATGGGGAGACCCTGGAGTTTCTTTACGGTTAGTTCCACCTCGCCGTTTAGTCATGTAAAGCCGCATGTCCACCATCTGAACATGTCTGCCGAACATTGTTGGCGAACACAGAAAATAGACAAACATTAAACATGTGGGTCACCGAACGTGTTCGTGAGTTCAATTAAAATGTTCGGTCTGTGAGCGAACAGTGGCGGCCAACAACAGGTTCCCGCCACTACCGCCACCACACCGATCATAATGTTCGAGGAGGCGTCCACATCAAACCAACACCAAACAATGTTTGGTGACATCAGATAATTCCAGCGAACACTGTTCGCCGAGCATGTTCGGTTGGTGGAGACGCGGCTTAATAGGAGACATAGCCTTGGATACTCCTTTGTATCGGTATATAGCTTTTGCATGAAATCGTATCACGTATGCATTTACTCAAAGTGGATATTTATAGAGTTTCTCTTTTTTTGGAGGATGAAGCCCACATGTGTATGAGACCTGTGTGTGGGTAATGAGTTGCATGATTGATGAGCTGGACCTGCAGTAGAATTTTAGGCTGACTCCGAACCACCGGGAAGTGATTTTACAGCCGAGAACAATGATTGTCTTTTTATCCAGCCAATCTAATCGGTCACCCTTACAAAGAGTGCCCAGGAGAACGCAGCTTATCTCTATCTGATTGAACTGATACCTGCTATGGCTCACGGCTATCACTTCTTGATTTAAAAGAGTTTCGCTCGTCGGTTTGAATTAATAATTAATTTTCCGAAATCTCGTCATTATTGACAAGGCAATAACTGTTACATTATGAAGGTTATCAATCCCAAAATAGACGAAATGTTGTAATCAGTTATCTCTGTCTAAATGCTACTCCTATGTAGCACGATTCGATTTCCGGATTACACGGTTTCAATTTCCGTTCAGTCTGGAAATTAATCATTCGCCTCATTATCGACGCACAAATTTCAGAATCAAACTCGAGGCACAGATCCGGAAAAATTTTAATTCAATATTTTAAAAGTTATCTAATTTTTTAATTTATAATTTTGATTTGTATTGATTTTGGCTCTTCTTTCCTTTTTCATTTCATATTAGCATATTATAAGGTGTACGCATGATGATTCTCTCACTTGTATTCCACAAAACTATAACTTATATACAATTGAAATTCAATTTCATTGCGTGACTCACTTTTCTACTATGTAGCGACCAGCAAACAATGTTAATAAATTATACCAGCGATATTCACTTACTCCATTGGAGAAGATGCTCTTACTTAAAAGAAATTGGTAATTCTCTCACAATTCGGAAGGAATAATTTTGCAATTTCCCGGAGGATTGCTAAATTAACTTTCTACCCAGATTCTATCGAATTAGGGCAGTTAGTCATTGCTACGACTTTTTTCGTACACCTCTCCACTCATTTTATCTTGGGCCATTAGCAAAAGTAATATGTTGTTATTCAAAGACCGCCTTCTTGCCTTTTCTTTCCTGCAAAGAATTAGAATTTGAAATGTCGGCGTCATTAAGGCTCAACTCACTCTCGTCGTGTTATCTCTTGGACTTATTCAATTACCAAAGAAAATTGCTTCCTTGCTCTCAGCTTGCAACGCTATTCCCCTGGCCCTTGCTGTTTTTCATTGCTCTTGATATGCTTTCCTATTTCATCGGCCCTGTGAATGTATTTCGATTGTCTCACAGGAGCTGTTAACTTTGTAAATTAACACCTCTGCTCACCTATTTGGCTTGCACATTCACTAATCAAAGCTAATATTAATTTACGTACTACAGTCTCTTTTCATTACACACACCCAAAGCTTATAGATAAATGAACACCTTTATTTATCCAGTGAAAATGTATCCCAAATAATTTTTACCCATCTCTAAATCACTGCGTTTTATTATTCTCGTTCATTTCTTTACTTTTTCCAACACTAGGGGAAACTTTGTAAATTTACATGAATAATTGAATTACACTGATATAATCTGTTTCTTTTTCTTTTTCTCTCACTTGGTTAGAAATGGAAAGTGTCCCTAACTTTACCTTGGTCATTTCTCTGATCCATGTTTCATTCTTTATTATCCGTCTCAAGATTTCCACTGTACATTTCCTTGAAATGACCAAAAATACTGTATAATCAACTAATAGTATTTACCATCTCGCCTGAGCTCACTAATTAGAAACTGGTACTGGATTTGAATAATTTCAGACATCATTCTTGGATCTCTGTATTGCAAATATTACTATGAAACGTAATAACTTCCTTTGATGCATTGTAAATGTACACCAAAAGAGTCACCTGTATCTGTATCTTACTACTACCCAATTTATCTATTAATCAAACAAACTACCTACTTCACTCCTCGTTTGCCTTGTCCGCTTTTTAGATAAAAAATACTGATGAGGTTTCAAGAGTCATCTTCAGCTGGATCTAGAGGAACTATACTATACATACCGCATACATAGAAATATTAAGATTCATAAATGCATATGTACAAATATTCAACTACCTATATGTCTATTTATCGCTCTTTCTCTTTGTTCATCCCTTGATCTAACGAAGGTATCCCGTTAGTACGGGTAGACTGCACTAATTGGTTAGTATTTGTAAAGCCCGATTCGGGTTGCCTTCTTTTAGCTCGTTCCCTACCGGCTTAATCAATCAAAAATATAGACCGAGCTTCAATAGCCGAGAAGATTACTTTTTGAGCGTGCAAACTGGATTTTGATTGACCGCATACCTCATTAAAAATCTAATTTCTTCTTTCTCATATCTTCCTCATCGCTGCTTGAATTTCGATCGGTCGTCTGTGCTGTACAAATTGATCAGTGTAGCGTACAGCAGGTTCTATCAAGAGTTTTGTCCCTTCTGTGAGACTCCCATCTCTCATCGACATACATCTTCACCATGTGAGTTTGTACCGCTCTGCTCCTTAGAAGTTGGAAAATTAATTTCTTCATACAATTTAATTGTCTACCACTAATTATTCATACAATTAATTGTACCTCATGTCGTTCAAAACGTTGGTATAATTGTATAATCCTCTTCAAATTTTCTTTTCATTAACTTGAGTCCCATGTAAGGTGTGAAAGCCGTTCACCAGAGATTCTACACCAAATTTCTGACAAAAAAAAAATTCTGTCAGGGCGCATTCTCTGAACCACATAATAATAAAAGAAATAGTAGGAGAAATTAATTCAGTATAATTTATTGTTGGAAACGTGAAATACAAACCATGAGCAAAGGCAGTAGTATGTTCAAAAGAACCACTCAATGTTTACATTAAATTTTATTGAAACTAGGTTATAGTACTATGTATGGCTGTCAGCTGTGACTGACATTTTTCGCGCCAAATTCAGCCTAGCCTAGAGCCGGCTAATAAATAAAAAAAATTATAATTTGCCATTAAATAAAATTATTATTTGTAATAAGGACCGCTCACAACACCTAGCCCTTCCACAAATTGGTGGATTTAAGCATTCCTATTTATCTTTTTAATTTAACCCATGACATAGGGGTGTGTTGTCCTGAATCACCGAGTTGGGGCAGTATATCTCTATGGCCTGGGAAGCTGCATAGAAAAAGGAAATTGAACAGCACTTGCTGAAAAAAATCCTGCCCGAGGACATCGAACTCCTGTCGAGTCCCAAATAAGCTTAATTCTTCTAGTCAATTTTAATGTTCTAAATTTCTTTCAAGTTACCAGTTTTTGTGTTAAATGTCCCTGTAAGATGGAATCTACTTTTTAGAAAAAATTTAATGTGATACGCCGATATTACGAGAACTTCGCCAAATAACGACCACGAGAGGCAGCCTAATCCAATTCAAGTTACCAAAGGACTGAATCAAGTAGAAAAAAACCACTTATCGTCTGGAACACGTGAGTCTAACATTATTAAATATAAATTGGCCAATTTAAAGTGGAAAAGTGCTTCGAAAAAATGTATTAGACACAACGATTTCCACGACCGCATGGTGAAATAAATTTTATATCAGGGTGTAAAGATTTCATCTTACCTTCACTGCACTAATTAGCCCTTGGATCGGCTCAGCAAACTATCATTTATCAATTCATAAACTTTCAAAAATACCTTCAGAAAAAATAATCCTGAAAAAAAGGACTTTAACTTTGTTTTTCTATTAGAATCTCTTACATGGGATATTGTTCTTAATTTTAATAAATTTCACAATATCGTCATTTGAATCTGTGCCTGATTGCATTGTCCTGCTCGACCATTGGTATTTGTTAGTGATTAGTTTTATCATTTTCTCACTGAGGGTGATCTTTGTCGAGGGTCATACTACACCATATATTCTATATGGTATTGGGTCGCTGGTGTCGTTGGTGAGACATACAGCTGCTTGAGAATATATTGGTGAATTTTTTGAGAGATCAAATTCGACAGAGATCAACTCCCTCAGTGAAATTTACAGCAATACCAAGCATAGCAGCGGTCATCAACATAGTAGGTATAGGGATTCGACAACTTACAACGGTTGATTCCTGGATATCCTACCTGAAATAAATATTTCAGGGAAGATTGAAAGGACTTTTCCGTTTTTCGTTGTGGGATTGCCCCATCACCCTCACAATCATCCCGGAGCTGAATGAGAGCCTAATACCTGAGTGATTCCGGCAGCAAGGACAATAATTAATTATATTTCAGGTAATTGTAGAGGGAGGTGGAAGTAGTTCCCACATGAATGGCGCCCGAACTTCAGACAGTGCAGAGAGAAGGGCCAGGGAACATTGCACTCTAATAATATTTTATTTCAGAAAAATTCAGCAAAAATATTAAAAAGATTTTATTACAGTTTTCATCCTAAAAAGCAAGTGAGATCGCCGCAGACTTCAGCTTGCAGTGTACTAGCCTAGCTTATAAGTGACCAGTGGTCGAGCGGTGCAATAGCATACTGAAGTTGAGTCTATGTAAGGGGCCTAATTATAGTAATTTCACAACTGTGAGCGATCCTTACTGGTTTTTTTTGGAATAACATTTTAGAAAACTGTTTAGAAACAAACTCAGGACAGAAAAAGTATAGGCATAATATCAGCCTACAATTTAGAATTTTAAAACAATTGAATAAGGAAGACTAGGGGCAGGTTTTACTAACAACCAATATGCTAAATTATTGCAAGTTTATATGTCATATAGTTTTTATTTTTCTAATTGATTGTAATTTCATGTCATTTTGTGTAACCTTTCGTGTGTGTGTGTGGGGCTCAACTGTCAACATCACTAGTCATCAAAGATAATCAATTTAATCAGAGACTGACCTGGTTATCCATTACCACAACACTGCACTGCACAATTTACTACAAATTTTCAATTCACTTTTTCACTGGCTATTCATAAACATGGCTAGCGACGGCTCTTCAACTCATTTCAATGTAGAGGACGACCAACCCTCGCCCACGGACGAACGCCGACCGATTGGCATTGTCTCATCTATCCAATTCAACCAAGGGATTCGGGAGAGATTGTCGTCCACACATGCCGATGAAGCCAGAAATCTTGCAGATATTGGGATTTCTACTCCAGTAACCGACATTCAAACTCCAGCAGCCAAGGCTAGTGCACCCACATTTCTTGACCAGGGCGCTCTAGACATAATCATGAACGCCTTTGCTCAACAATCTAGAGCAACAGAGCAATTAAATGCAAGCTTGAGAGCTGAAATAAATCAAACATCAGAGCAAGTGAGCCAAAAGATAGACCAAGTTACTGAGAAGTTAGAAGAAATTAAAGTAGGGTTACAAAATCAGCTCAAACACAATATAGATTGTCTGACCTCAGAAACGAACAATAAGCATTGTGAAATGGAGCAATACATTGATTCACAGATTCAGCCCATTCGCGCAGAGGTATGTGAACAAATAGCCATACAAACAGGAAAACTTACCTCAGATAACACCGAATTGGAAGACAGGTTGGGCAAAAAAGTTACAGAAAAATTTGAGCAAGCTGAACAAGGAATTAAGCAACTAACATCACAGCAACAAACAGCAGCCCATATTATTAATTTTAAAAAATCAAACCAAATTATCAAAGGAACTTCAATTCACAACCTACCATGTTCAAACTGTCAACGAGGCCAGAAAAAACATTCTGAAATAATGAAACACAAATCAAACAATCATATGCATAGAGAAATTCAAAAAATGAAAACAGAATTGAACAAATATAGGAAGGAGGAAGAAAGAAATTTTAAAAACAGAATTGATGAATTTAATATGGAAAATGAAATGAGCTGGAAACATAACCTAACAACTGGAAGTGAGTTAAACAGAAAACAGAATTATCATCATCATTGTCATCATCCTGGCAGAGAAAGTGTTTCAAGCTACTGCCAACTGTATTGTCACACTTCAATGCTAGCTAGACCTATCCTAGTAAAAATTCCCAGGGATGGAAGAACTTATGCTCATTTGCGTCGAGTGAAATTCAAAAATAATTTCATAGGGACCCGGACAGCTAAAAAAGGAATTTTAATGGAAAATTGATGGAAATGTATCAAGTGGGCTATGCTACTGAAATCGAAGTTCAAGTCAGAAGAGAAGCTACATCGTCAGATTGGTGCCACTGCGGAACAACCATGTACTAGCAGCGCTGTATTTGATGAGTAGATCAAGATGGCAACTCTACCTATGAGAACAGAACAGATAGGAATCAAATGGCTTGTTCACCTCTAGTGGATTACGACTCATAGTTCACCTAAAAGAACCGATCGTGGGCGGAGCTACAGATACAAACGTCACACTCAATTCAAAAGCAACATAAGTGAATGGCCGACTGCACTATTGTTAGAGGACAGAAATAAAGACTTGATAGGGGGCTATAAGCCAATTATACCGCAGCCTACACCTTTTAACGAACCCACTACCAATTAGATCCAGTTCAACAATACCTTGAGGAGGAACTAGTTCACCACTTCACAGATGACAACGACTATAAAGTCAGGTCAGATGTTTTCTGCTATGGTTAACGTGTAAACCTTACTACCTGTAACATAGGACCCATCCAGAAAGGACAAGTGGTCTGCAGCAAAGTCAAATTTTCTGACTTTGACTATTGCTGTTTTTAGTTTGTCTGGCCGAGAATTTCGCCATCCCAATCAGCGTAATGGATGCTGCCAGTTTCCGCCTTGAAATATTTGGGATGTAACCTTTTGATTCCATTTAACTTCAACACCCAAATATCAAACTTCACGACCTAACATCACTGTGGTCTTCAACCTTCGAGACAACTACCAGATGTTGAGAAGAAAATGTCAAGGTTTGTTGGATTCCCAGGAATCAACTTACCGCACCAGCACCATCACCAAGCTAATGCCGGCAGGCAGAAAACCCTGACCAGCAACAACTTCATTTCAAGACCAGCCGCAACACCCCACACACACGAGAAGGCGCGTATCATAAATGTATTTAGCGATAAGTGTTAAATGTAATTATGCACTAGTCAATACAGGAACTGGCATGAAACTATATTGTAAAAAAAGGGTGAAAGGAAGTCATACATATTGTAAGATATATTACTCAAATATTGTATTTTGTATTTTTAATTTCAAAGTATCTCAAATGTATTTTTGGTGGAAGAAATTCAGTAGTAGACATCACAAAAAAAAAATCACAAAAGATATTAAAATTACACAGTAATATAAAAAAAGAGAGAGAAAAAAAATAACAATCAAAAACCTGTCTGTGATGCTAGAATTATATAATTAAATCTTAGAGTAAGCTTAATGTCAAACTATAACTCACCTTATGTATAACTTAGTCAAGAGAAATTATTATTGTATAAATCATGTTCATGCATGAAATAAATGTTAATGTGCTCTACACACTAGTGTATATTGTGTTAAATGTAAGAAGAAAAAAGCAGGGATAAAAGAAAAGAACCAAAGAATCACTTAATTGAATTGTATAGAAGCAGGTAGAAATATGAAATGAAACAATGTTAATATGAGATAAAAAGCTTTATTGCATAAAATCAAAAGAAAGAAATAAGATAACAAAACTTGAAACAAAGTACAAATAAGACAGATATGAAGTTAAGACTAGAAAGTAAAAGACCAGAATTGTAATGGAAAGAGTATAAGGAAGAAATCAACTATGTTAGAAAGAAAAATGGTCACAAGCTCAAGATAAGGACTGCCACAGATATCAGCCAAACCATCTTACATTAATTGTTCACACCACCTCAGGTACTTGTCAGGGAAAGCACGGGGGCTTGATGCTCACCCATTATGATTTATAAAGGGAAATCCTGAATCATTAGCACATTGTGCATTATTATTTGTTGTAGTATCCAAATAGGAACTATGTCATGTTAGTCTGAATTGGTTGTATTGTGTATACCCCAATTAGCTAATTTTGTATTAGGTCAGTAAGGGCAAAGACCCAATGATCTGGTGGAGACCGTAAACTCTTAGGGCAGAGACCCAATTATCTGGTGGAGACCATAAACTCTTAGGGAAAGAATAGTTATTGTGATATTAATAAATCCTGAGTGTGACTGTGTTAAGGCTGTGATATCTATGTTATTAATGTTTTGCAATGTTATGTAAGGCAAAGGTTCAAACTGTGATATAAGTGTTAATTAAGAGCGACCTGACTTAGTATGATATAAACCCTTCCATGTTTGTAAGTCTTTCTATCAGGGGGCTTTATGTCAGGGCGCATTCTCTGAACCACATAATAATAAAAGAAATAGTAGGAGAAATTAATTCAGTATAATTTATTGTTGGAAACGTGAAATACAAACCATGAGCAAAGGCAGTAGTATGTTCAAAAGAACCACTCAATGTTTACATTAAATTTTATTGAAACTAGGTTATAGTACTATGTATGGCTGTCAGCTGTGACTGACATTTTTCGCGCCAAATTCAGCCTAGCCTAGAGCCGGCTAATAAATAAAAAAAATTATAATTTGCCATTAAATAAAATTATTATTTGTAATAAGGACCGCTCACAACACCTAGCCCTTCCACAAATTGGTGGATTTAAGCATTCCTATTTATCTTTTTAATTTAACCCATGACATAGGGGTGTGTTGTCCTGAATCACCGAGTTGGGGCAGTATATCTCTATGGCCTGGGAAGCTGCATAGAAAAAGGAAATTGAACAGCACTTGCTGAAAAAAATCCTGCCCGAGGACATCGAACTCCTGTCGAGTCCCAAATAAGCTTAATTCTTCTAGTCAATTTTAATGTTCTAAATTTCTTTCAAGTTACCAGTTTTTGTGTTAAATGTCCCTGTAAGATGGAATCTACTTTTTAGAAAAAATTTAATGTGATACGCCGATATTACGAGAACTTCGCCAAATAACGACCACGAGAGGCAGCCTAATCCAATTCAAGTTACCAAAGGACTGAATCAAGTAGAAAAAAACCACTTATCGTCTGGAACACGTGAGTCTAACATTATTAAATATAAATTGGCCAATTTAAAGTGGAAAAGTGCTTCGAAAAAATGTATTAGACACAACGATTTCCACGACCGCATGGTGAAATAAATTTTATATCAGGGTGTAAAGATTTCATCTTACCTTCACTGCACTAATTAGCCCTTGGATCGGCTCAGCAAACTATCATTTATCAATTCATAAACTTTCAAAAATACCTTCAGAAAAAATAATCCTGAAAAAAAGGACTTTAACTTTGTTTTTCTATTAGAATCTCTTACATGGGATATTGTTCTTAATTTTAATAAATTTCACAATATCGTCATTTGAATCTGTGCCTGATTGCATTGTCCTGCTCGACCATTGGTATTTGTTAGTGATTAGTTTTATCATTTTCTCACTGAGGGTGATCTTTGTCGAGGGTCATACTACACCATATATTCTATATGGTATTGGGTCGCTGGTGTCGTTGGTGAGACATACAGCTGCTTGAGAATATATTGGTGAATTTTTTGAGAGATCAAATTCGACAGAGATCAACTCCCTCAGTGAAATTTACAGCAATACCAAGCATAGCAGCGGTCATCAACATAGTAGGTATAGGGATTCGACAACTTACAACGGTTGATTCCTGGATATCCTACCTGAAATAAATATTTCAGGGAAGATTGAAAGGACTTTTCCGTTTTTCGTTGTGGGATTGCCCCATCACCCTCACAATCATCCCGGAGCTGAATGAGAGCCTAATACCTGAGTGATTCCGGCAGCAAGGACACTAATTAATTATATTTCAGGTAATTGTAGAGGGAGGTGGAAGTAGTTCCCACATGAATGGCGCCCGAACTTCAGACAGTGCAGAGAGAAGGGCCAGGGAACATTGCACTCTAATAATATTTTATTTCAGAAAAATTCAGCAAAAATATTAATAAGATTTTATTACAGTTTTCATCCTAAAAAGCAAGTGAGATCGCCGCAGACTTCAGCTTGCAGTGTACTAGCCTAGCTTATAAGTGACCAGTGGTCGAGCGGTGCAATAGCATACTGAAGTTGAGTCTATGTAAGGGGCCTAATTATAGTAATTTCACAACTGTGAGCGATCCTTACTGGTTTTTTTTGGAATAACATTTTAGAAAACTGTTTAGAAAGAAACTCAGGACTTAGAAAAAGTATAGGAATAATATCAGCCTACAATTTAGAATTTTAAAACAATTGAATAAGGAAGACTAGGGGCAGGTTTTACTAACAACCAATATGCTAAATTATTGCAAGTTTATATGTCATATAGTTTTTATTTTTCTAATTGATTGTAATTTCATGTCGTTTTGTGTAACCTTTCGTGTGTGTGTGGGGCTCAACTGTCAACATCACTAGTCATCAAAGATAATCAATTTAATCAGAGACTGACCTGGTTATCCATTACCACAACACTGCACTGCACAATTTACTACAAATTTTCAATTCACTTTTTCACTGGCTATTCATAAACATGGCTAGCGACGGCTCTTCAACTCATTTCAATGTAGAGGACGACCAACCCTCGCCCACGGACGAACGCCGACCGATTGGCATTGTCTCATCTATCCAATTCAACCAAGGGATTCGGGAGAGATTGTCGTCCACACATGCCGATGAAGCCAGAAATCTTTGCAGATATTGGGATTTCTACTCCAGTAACCGACGTTCAAACTCCAGCAGCCAAGGCTAGTGCACCCACATTTCTTGACCAGGGCGCTCTAGACATAATCATGAATGCCTTTGCTCAACAATCTAGAGCAACAGAGCAATTAAATGCAAGCTTGAGAGCTGAAATAAATCAAACATCAGAGCAAGTGAGCCAAAAGATAGAACAAGTTACTGAGAAGTTAGAAGAAATTAAAGTAGGGTTACAAAATCAGCTCAAACACAATATAGATTGTCTGACCTCAGAAACGAACAATAAGCATCGTGAAATGGAGCAATACATTGATTCACAGATTCAGCCCATTCGCGCAGAGGTATGTGAACAAATAGCCATACAAACAGGAAAACTTACCTCAGATAACACCGAATTGGAAGACAGGTTGGGCAAAAAAGTTACAGAAAAATTTGAGCAAGCTGAACAAGGAATTAAGCAACTAACATCACAGCAACAAACAGCAGCCCATATTATTAATTTTAAAAATCAAACCAAATTATCAAAGGAACTTCAATTCACAACCTACCATGTTCAAACTGTCAACGAGGCCAGAAAAAACATTCTGAAATAATGAAACACAAATCAAACAATCATATGCATAGAGAAATTCAAAAAATGAAAACAGAATTGAACAAATATAGGAAGGAGGAAGAAAGAAATTTTAAAAACAGAATTGATGAATTTAATATGGAAAATGAAATGAGCTGGAAACATAACCTAACAACTGGAAGTGAGTTAAACAGAAAACAGAATTATCATCATCATTGTCATCATCCTGGCAGAGAAAGTGTTTCAAGCTACTGCCAACTGTATTGTCACACTTCAATGCTAGCTAGACCTATCCTAGTAAAAATTCCCAGGGATGGAAGAACTTATGCTCATTTGCGTCGAGTGAAATTCAAAAATAATTTCATAGGGACCCGGACAGCTAAAAAAGGAATTTTAATGGAAAATTGATGGAAATGTATCAAGTGGGCTATGCTACTGAAATCGAAGTTCAAGTCAGAAGAGAAGCTACATCGTCAGATTGGTGCCACTGCGGAACAACCATGTACTAGCAGCGCTGTATTTTATGAGTAGATCAAGATGGCAACTTTACCTATGAGAACAGAACAGATAGGAATCAAATGGCTTGTTCACCTCTAGTGGATTACGACTCATAGTTCACCTAAAAGAACCGATCGTGGGCGGAGCTACAGATACAAACGTCACACTCAATTCAAAAGCAACATAAGTGAATGGCAAGACTGCACTATTGTTAGAGGACAGAAATAAAGACTTGATAGGGGGCTATAAGCCAATTATACCGCAGCCTACACCTTTTAACGAACCCACTACCAATTAGAACCAGTTCAACAATACCTTGAGGAGGAACTAGTTCACCACTTCACAGATGACAACGACTATAAAGTCAGGTCAGATATTTTCTGCTATGGTTAACGTGTAAACCTTACTACCTGTAATATAGGACCCATCCAGAAAGGACAAGTGGTCTGCAGCAAAGTCAAATTTTCTGACTTTGACTATTGCTGTTTTTAGTTTGTCTGGCCGAGAATTTCGCCATCCCAATCAGCGTAATGGATGCTGCCAGTTTCCGCCTTGAAATATTTGGGATGTAACCTTTTGATTCCATTTAACTTCAACACCCAAATATCAAACTTCACGACCTAACATCACTGTGGTCTTCAACCTTCAAGACAACTACCAGATGTTGAGAAGAAAATGTCAAGGTTTGTTGGATTCCCAGGAATCAACTTACCGCACCAGCACCATCACCAAGCTAATGCCGGCAGGCAGAAAACCCTGACCAGCAACAACTTCATTTCAAGACCAGCCGCAACACCCCACACACACGAGAAGGCGCGTATCATAAATGTATTTAGCGATAAGTGTTAAATGTAATTATGCACTAGTCAATACAGGAACTGGCATGAAACTATATTGTAAAAAAAGGGTGAAAGGAAGTCATACATATTGTAAGATATATTACTCAAATATTGTATTTTGTATTTTTAATTTCAAAGTATCTCAAATGTATTTTTGGTGGAAGAAATTCAGTAGTAGACATCACAAAAAAAAAATCACAAAAGATATTAAAATTACACAGTAATATAAAAAAAGAGAGAGAAAAAAAATAACAATCAAAAACCTGTCTGTGATGCTAGAATTATATAATTAAATCTTAGAGTAAGCTTAATGTCAAACTATAACTCACCTTATGTATAACTTAGTCAAGAGAAATTATTATTGTATAAATCATGTTCATGCATGAAATAAATGTTAATGTGCTCTACACACTAGTGTATATTGTGTTAAATGTAAGAAGAAAAAAGCAGGGATAAAAGAAAAGAACCAAAGAATCACTTAATTGAATTGTATAGAAGCAGGTAGAAATATGAAATGAAACAATGTTAATATGAGATAAAAAGCTTTATTGCATAAAATCAAAAGAAAGAAATAAGATAACAAAACTTGAAACAAAGTACAAATAAGACAGATATGAAGTTAAGACTAGAAAGTAAAAGACCAGAATTGTAATGGAAAGAGTATAAGGAAGAAATCAACTATGTTAGAAAGAAAAATGGTCACAAGCTCAAGATAAGGACTGCCACAGATATCAGCCAAACCATCTTACATTAATTGTTCACACCACCTCAGGTACTTGTCAGGGAAAGCACGGGGGCTTGATGCTCACCCATTATGATTTATAAAGGGAAATCCTGAATCATTAGCACATTGTGCATTATTATTTGTTGTAGTATCCAAATAGGAACTATGTCATGTTAGTCTGAATTGGTTGTATTGTGTATACCCCAATTAGCTAATTTTGTATTAGGTCAGTAAGGGCAAAGACCCAATGATCTGGTGGAGACCGTAAACTCTTAGGGCAGAGACCCAATTATCTGGTGGAGACCATAAACTCTTAGGGAAAGAATAGTTATTGTGATATTAATAAATCCTGAGTGTGACTGTGTTAAGGCTGTGATATCTATGTTATTAATGTTTTGCAATGTTATGTAAGGCAAAGGTTCAAACTGTGATATAAGTGTTAATTAAGAGCGACCTGACTTAGTATGATATAAACCCTTCCATGTTTGTAAGTCTTTCTATCAGGGGGCTTTATGTCAGGGCGCATTCTCTGAACCACATAATAATAAAAGAAATAGTAGGAGAAATTAATTCAGTATAATTTATTGTTGGAAACGTGAAATACAAACCATGAGCAAAGGCAGTAGTATGTTCAAAAGAACCACTCAATGTTTACATTAAATTTTATTGAAACTAGGTTATAGTACTATGTATGGCTGTCAGCTGTGACTGACATTTTTCGCGCCAAATTCAGCCTAGCCTAGAGCCGGCTAATAAATAAAAAAAATTATAATTTGCCATTAAATAAAATTATTATTTGTAATAAGGACCGCTCACAACACCTAGCCCTTCCACAAATTGGTGGATTTAAGCATTCCTATTTATCTTTTTAATTTAACCCATGACATAGGGGTGTGTTGTCCTGAATCACCGAGTTGGGGCAGTATATCTCTATGGCCTGGGAAGCTGCATAGAAAAAGGAAATTGAACAGCACTTGCTGAAAAAAATCCTGCCCGAGGACATCGAACTCCTGTCGAGTCCCAAATAAGCTTAATTCTTCTAGTCAATTTTAATGTTCTAAATTTCTTTCAAGTTACCAGTTTTTGTGTTAAATGTCCCTGTAAGATGGAATCTACTTTTTAGAAAAAATTTAATGTGATACGCCGATATTACGAGAACTTCGCCAAATAACGACCACGAGAGGCAGCCTAATCCAATTCAAGTTACCAAAGGACTGAATCAAGTAGAAAAAAACCACTTATCGTCTGGAACACGTGAGTCTAACATTATTAAATATAAATTGGCCAATTTAAAGTGGAAAAGTGCTTCGAAAAAATGTATTAGACACAACGATTTCCACGACCGCATGGTGAAATAAATTTTATATCAGGGTGTAAAGATTTCATCTTACCTTCACTGCACTAATTAGCCCTTGGATCGGCTCAGCAAACTATCATTTATCAATTCATAAACTTTCAAAAATACCTTCAGAAAAAATAATCCTGAAAAAAAGGACTTTAACTTTGTTTTTCTATTAGAATCTCTTACATGGGATATTGTTCTTAATTTTAATAAATTTCACAATATCGTCATTTGAATCTGTGCCTGATTGCATTGTCCTGCTCGACCATTGGTATTTGTTAGTGATTAGTTTTATCATTTTCTCACTGAGGGTGATCTTTGTCGAGGGTCATACTACACCATATATTCTATATGGTATTGGGTCGCTGGTGTCGTTGGTGAGACATACAGCTGCTTGAGAATATATTGGTGAATTTTTTGAGAGATCAAATTCGACAGAGATCAACTCCCTCAGTGAAATTTACAGCAATACCAAGCATAGCAGCGGTCATCAACATAGTAGGTATAGGGATTCGACAACTTACAACGGTTGATTCCTGGATATCCTACCTGAAATAAATATTTCAGGGAAGATTGAAAGGACTTTTCCGTTTTTCGTTGTGGGATTGCCCCATCACCCTCACAATCATCCCGGAGCTGAATGAGAGCCTAATACCTGAGTGATTCCGGCAGCAAGGACACTAATTAATTATATTTCAGGTAATTGTAGAGGGAGGTGGAAGTAGTTCCCACATGAATGGCGCCCGAACTTCAGACAGTGCAGAGAGAAGGGCCAGGGAACATTGCACTCTAATAATATTTTATTTCAGAAAAATTCAGCAAAAATATTAATAAGATTTTATTACAGTTTTCATCCTAAAAAGCAAGTGAGATCGCCGCAGACTTCAGCTTGCAGTGTACTAGCCTAGCTTATAAGTGACCAGTGGTCGAGCGGTGCAATAGCATACTGAAGTTGAGTCTATGTAAGGGGCCTAATTATAGTAATTTCACAACTGTGAGCGATCCTTACTGGTTTTTTTTGGAATAACATTTTAGAAAACTGTTTAGAAAGAAACTCAGGACTTAGAAAAAGTATAGGAATAATATCAGCCTACAATTTAGAATTTTAAAACAATTGAATAAGGAAGACTAGGGGCAGGTTTTACTAACAACCAATATGCTAAATTATTGCAAGTTTATATGTCATATAGTTTTTATTTTTCTAATTGATTGTAATTTCATGTCATTTTGTGTAACCTTTCGTGTGTGTGTGTGGGGCTCAACTGTCAACATCACTAGTCATCAAAGATAATCAATTTAATCAGAGACTGACCTGGTTATCCATTACCACAACACTGCACTGCACAATTTACTACAAATTTTCAATTCACTTTTTCACTGGCTATTCATAAACATGGCTAGCGACGGCTCTTCAACTCATTTCAATGTAGAGGACGACCAACCCTCGCCCACGGACGAACGCCGACCGATTGGCATTGTCTCATCTATCCAATTCAACCAAGGGATTCGGGAGAGATTGTCGTCCACACATGCCGATGAAGCCAGAAATCTTTGCAGATATTGGGATTTCTACTCCAGTAACCGACGTTCAAACTCCAGCAGCCAAGGCTAGTGCACCCACATTTCTTGACCAGGGCGCTCTAGACATAATCATGAATGCCTTTGCTCAACAATCTAGAGCAACAGAGCAATTAAATGCAAGCTTGAGAGCTGAAATAAATCAAACATCAGAGCAAGTGAGCCAAAAGATAGAACAAGTTACTGAGAAGTTAGAAGAAATTAAAGTAGGGTTACAAAATCAGCTCAAACACAATATAGATTGTCTGACCTCAGAAACGAACAATAAGCATCGTGAAATGGAGCAATACATTGATTCACAGATTCAGCCCATTCGCGCAGAGGTATGTGAACAAATAGCCATACAAACAGGAAAACTTACCTCAGATAACACCGAATTGGAAGACAGGTTGGGCAAAAAAGTTACAGAAAAATTTGAGCAAGCTGAACAAGGAATTAAGCAACTAACATCACAGCAACAAACAGCAGCCCATATTATTAATTTTAAAAAATCAAACCAAATTATCAAAGGAACTTCAATTCACAACCTACCATGTTCAAACTGTCAACGAGGCCAGAAAAAACATTCTGAAATAATGAAACACAAATCAAACAATCATATGCATAGAGAAATTCAAAAAATGAAAACAGAATTGAACAAATATAGGAAGGAGGAAGAAAGAAATTTTAAAAACAGAATTGATGAATTTAATATGGAAAATGAAATGAGCTGGAAACATAACCTAACAACTGGAAGTGAGTTAAACAGAAAACAGAATTATCATCATCATTGTCATCATCCTGGCAGAGAAAGTGTTTCAAGCTACTGCCAACTGTATTGTCACACTTCAATGCTAGCTAGACCTATCCTAGTAAAAATTCCCAGGGATGGAAGAACTTATGCTCATTTGCGTCGAGTGAAATTCAAAAATAATTTCATAGGGACCCGGACAGCTAAAAAAGGAATTTTAATGGAAAATTGATGGAAATGTATCAAGTGGGCTATGCTACTGAAATCGAAGTTCAAGTCAGAAGAGAAGCTACATCGTCAGATTGGTGCCACTGCGGAACAACCATGTACTAGCAGCGCTGTATTTTATGAGTAGATCAAGATGGCAACTTTACCTATGAGAACAGAACAGATAGGAATCAAATGGCTTGTTCACCTCTAGTGGATTACGACTCATAGTTCACCTAAAAGAACCGATCGTGGGCGGAGCTACAGATACAAACGTCACACTCAATTCAAAAGCAACATAAGTGAATGGCAAGACTGCACTATTGTTAGAGGACAGAAATAAAGACTTGATAGGGGGCTATAAGCCAATTATACCGCAGCCTACACCTTTTAACGAACCCACTACCAATTAGAACCAGTTCAACAATACCTTGAGGAGGAACTAGTTCACCACTTCACAGATGACAACGACTATAAAGTCAGGTCAGATATTTTCTGCTATGGTTAACGTGTAAACCTTACTACCTGTAATATAGGACCCATCCAGAAAGGACAAGTGGTCTGCAGCAAAGTCAAATTTTCTGACTTTGACTATTGCTGTTTTTAGTTTGTCTGGCCGAGAATTTCGCCATCCCAATCAGCGTAATGGATGCTGCCAGTTTCCGCCTTGAAATATTTGGGATGTAACCTTTTGATTCCATTTAACTTCAACACCCAAATATCAAACTTCACGACCTAACATCACTGTGGTCTTCAACCTTCAAGACAACTACCAGATGTTGAGAAGAAAATGTCAAGGTTTGTTGGATTCCCAGGAATCAACTTACCGCACCAGCACCATCACCAAGCTAATGCCGGCAGGCAGAAAACCCTGACCAGCAACAACTTCATTTCAAGACCAGCCGCAACACCCCACACACACGAGAAGGCGCGTATCATAAATGTATTTAGCGATAAGTGTTAAATGTAATTATGCACTAGTCAATACAGGAACTGGCATGAAACTATATTGTAAAAAAAGGGTGAAAGGAAGTCATACATATTGTAAGATATATTACTCAAATATTGTATTTTGTATTTTTAATTTCAAAGTATCTCAAATGTATTTTTGGTGGAAGAAATTCAGTAGTAGACATCACAAAAAAAAAATCACAAAAGATATTAAAATTACACAGTAATATAAAAAAAGAGAGAGAAAAAAAATAACAATCAAAAACCTGTCTGTGATGCTAGAATTATATAATTAAATCTTAGAGTAAGCTTAATGTCAAACTATAACTCACCTTATGTATAACTTAGTCAAGAGAAATTATTATTGTATAAATCATGTTCATGCATGAAATAAATGTTAATGTGCTCTACACACTAGTGTATATTGTGTTAAATGTAAGAAGAAAAAAGCAGGGATAAAAGAAAAGAACCAAAGAATCACTTAATTGAATTGTATAGAAGCAGGTAGAAATATGAAATGAAACAATGTTAATATGAGATAAAAAGCTTTATTGCATAAAATCAAAAGAAAGAAATAAGATAACAAAACTTGAAACAAAGTACAAATAAGACAGATATGAAGTTAAGACTAGAAAGTAAAAGACCAGAATTGTAATGGAAAGAGTATAAGGAAGAAATCAACTATGTTAGAAAGAAAAATGGTCACAAGCTCAAGATAAGGACTGCCACAGATATCAGCCAAACCATCTTACATTAATTGTTCACACCACCTCAGGTACTTGTCAGGGAAAGCACGGGGGCTTGATGCTCACCCATTATGATTTATAAAGGGAAATCCTGAATCATTAGCACATTGTGCATTATTATTTGTTGTAGTATCCAAATAGGAACTATGTCATGTTAGTCTGAATTGGTTGTATTGTGTATACCCCAATTAGCTAATTTTGTATTAGGTCAGTAAGGGCAAAGACCCAATGATCTGGTGGAGACCGTAAACTCTTAGGGCAGAGACCCAATTATCTGGTGGAGACCATAAACTCTTAGGGAAAGAATAGTTATTGTGATATTAATAAATCCTGAGTGTGACTGTGTTAAGGCTGTGATATCTATGTTATTAATGTTTTGCAATGTTATGTAAGGCAAAGGTTCAAACTGTGATATAAGTGTTAATTAAGAGCGACCTGACTTAGTATGATATAAACCCTTCCATGTTTGTAAGTCTTTCTATCAGGGGGCTTTATGTCAGGGCGCATTCTCTGAACCACATAATAATAAAAGAAATAGTAGGAGAAATTAATTCAGTATAATTTATTGTTGGAAACGTGAAATACAAACCATGAGCAAAGGCAGTAGTATGTTCAAAAGAACCACTCAATGTTTACATTAAATTTTATTGAAACTAGGTTATAGTACTATGTATGGCTGTCAGCTGTGACTGACATTTTTCGCGCCAAATTCAGCCTAGCCTAGAGCCGGCTAATAAATAAAAAAAATTATAATTTGCCATTAAATAAAATTATTATTTGTAATAAGGACCGCTCACAACACCTAGCCCTTCCACAAATTGGTGGATTTAAGCATTCCTATTTATCTTTTTAATTTAACCCATGACATAGGGGTGTGTTGTCCTGAATCACCGAGTTGGGGCAGTATATCTCTATGGCCTGGGAAGCTGCATAGAAAAAGGAAATTGAACAGCACTTGCTGAAAAAAATCCTGCCCGAGGACATCGAACTCCTGTCGAGTCCCAAATAAGCTTAATTCTTCTAGTCAATTTTAATGTTCTAAATTTCTTTCAAGTTACCAGTTTTTGTGTTAAATGTCCCTGTAAGATGGAATCTACTTTTTAGAAAAAATTTAATGTGATACGCCGATATTACGAGAACTTCGCCAAATAACGACCACGAGAGGCAGCCTAATCCAATTCAAGTTACCAAAGGACTGAATCAAGTAGAAAAAAACCACTTATCGTCTGGAACACGTGAGTCTAACATTATTAAATATAAATTGGCCAATTTAAAGTGGAAAAGTGCTTCGAAAAAATGTATTAGACACAACGATTTCCACGACCGCATGGTGAAATAAATTTTATATCAGGGTGTAAAGATTTCATCTTACCTTCACTGCACTAATTAGCCCTTGGATCGGCTCAGCAAACTATCA
Source organism: Conomelus anceps (assembly GCA_948455865.1). Classification (NCBI taxonomy): domain Eukaryota; kingdom Metazoa; phylum Arthropoda; class Insecta; order Hemiptera; family Delphacidae; genus Conomelus; species Conomelus anceps. Next base: position 67,359,059 of record OX418217.1, on the reverse strand, counting down.
TTTATCAATTCATAAACTTTCAAAAATACCTTCAGAAAAAATAATCCTGAAAAAAAGGACTTTAACTTTGTTTTTCTATTAGAATCTCTTACATGGGATATTGTTCTTAATTTTAATAAATTTCACAATATCGTCATTTGAATCTGTGCCTGATTGCATTGTCCTGCTCGACCATTGGTATTTGTTAGTGATTAGTTTTATCATTTTCTCACTGAGGGTGATCTTTGTCGAGGGTCATACTACACCATATATTCTATATGGTATTGGGTCGCTGGTGTCGTTGGTGAGACATACAGCTGCTTGAGAATATATTGGTGAATTTTTTGAGAGATCAAATTCGACAGAGATCAACTCCCTCAGTGAAATTTACAGCAATACCAAGCATAGCAGCGGTCATCAACATAGTAGGTATAGGGATTCGACAACTTACAACGGTTGATTCCTGGATATCCTACCTGAAATAAATATTTCAGGGAAGATTGAAAGGACTTTTCCGTTTTTCGTTGTGGGATTGCCCCATCACCCTCACAATCATCCCGGAGCTGAATGAGAGCCTAATACCTGAGTGATTCCGGCAGCAAGGACACTAATTAATTATATTTCAGGTAATTGTAGAGGGAGGTGGAAGTAGTTCCCACATGAATGGCGCCCGAACTTCAGACAGTGCAGAGAGAAGGGCCAGGGAACATTGCACTCTAATAATATTTTATTTCAGAAAAATTCAGCAAAAATATTAATAAGATTTTATTACAGTTTTCATCCTAAAAAGCAAGTGAGATCGCCGCAGACTTCAGCTTGCAGTGTACTAGCCTAGCTTATAAGTGACCAGTGGTCGAGCGGTGCAATAGCATACTGAAGTTGAGTCTATGTAAGGGGCCTAATTATAGTAATTTCACAACTGTGAGCGATCCTTACTGGTTTTTTTTGGAATAACATTTTAGAAAACTGTTTAGAAAGAAACTCAGGACTTAGAAAAAGTATAGGAATAATATCAGCCTACAATTTAGAATTTTAAAACAATTGAATAAGGAAGACTAGGGGCAGGTTTTACTAACAACCAATATGCTAAATTATTGCAAGTTTATATGTCATATAGTTTTTATTTTTCTAATTGATTGTAATTTCATGTCGTTTTGTGTAACCTTTCGTGTGTGTGTGGGGCTCAACTGTCAACATCACTAGTCATCAAAGATAATCAATTTAATCAGAGACTGACCTGGTTATCCATTACCACAACACTGCACTGCACAATTTACTACAAATTTTCAATTCACTTTTTCACTGGCTATTCATAAACATGGCTAGCGACGGCTCTTCAACTCATTTCAATGTAGAGGACGACCAACCCTCGCCCACGGACGAACGCCGACCGATTGGCATTGTCTCATCTATCCAATTCAACCAAGGGATTCGGGAGAGATTGTCGTCCACACATGCCGATGAAGCCAGAAATCTTTGCAGATATTGGGATTTCTACTCCAGTAACCGACGTTCAAACTCCAGCAGCCAAGGCTAGTGCACCCACATTTCTTGACCAGGGCGCTCTAGACATAATCATGAATGCCTTTGCTCAACAATCTAGAGCAACAGAGCAATTAAATGCAAGCTTGAGAGCTGAAATAAATCAAACATCAGAGCAAGTGAGCCAAAAGATAGAACAAGTTACTGAGAAGTTAGAAGAAATTAAAGTAGGGTTACAAAATCAGCTCAAACACAATATAGATTGTCTGACCTCAGAAACGAACAATAAGCATCGTGAAATGGAGCAATACATTGATTCACAGATTCAGCCCATTCGCGCAGAGGTATGTGAACAAATAGCCATACAAACAGGAAAACTTACCTCAGATAACACCGAATTGGAAGACAGGTTGGGCAAAAAAGTTACAGAAAAATTTGAGCAAGCTGAACAAGGAATTAAGCAACTAACATCACAGCAACAAACAGCAGCCCATATTATTAATTTTAAAAAATCAAACCAAATTATCAAAGGAACTTCAATTCACAACCTACCATGTTCAAACTGTCAACGAGGCCAGAAAAAACATTCTGAAATAATGAAACACAAATCAAACAATCATATGCATAGAGAAATTCAAAAAATGAAAACAGAATTGAACAAATATAGGAAGGAGGAAGAAAGAAATTTTAAAAACAGAATTGATGAATTTAATATGGAAAATGAAATGAGCTGGAAACATAACCTAACAACTGGAAGTGAGTTAAACAGAAAACAGAATTATCATCATCATTGTCATCATCCTGGCAGAGAAAGTGTTTCAAGCTACTGCCAACTGTATTGTCACACTTCAATGCTAGCTAGACCTATCCTAGTAAAAATTCCCAGGGATGGAAGAACTTATGCTCATTTGCGTCGAGTGAAATTCAAAAATAATTTCATAGGGACCCGGACAGCTAAAAAAGGAATTTTAATGGAAAATTGATGGAAATGTATCAAGTGGGCTATGCTACTGAAATCGAAGTTCAAGTCAGAAGAGAAGCTACATCGTCAGATTGGTGCCACTGCGGAACAACCATGTACTAGCAGCGCTGTATTTTATGAGTAGATCAAGATGGCAACTTTACCTATGAGAACAGAACAGATAGGAATCAAATGGCTTGTTCACCTCTAGTGGATTACGACTCATAGTTCACCTAAAAGAACCGATCGTGGGCGGAGCTACAGATACAAACGTCACACTCAATTCAAAAGCAACATAAGTGAATGGCAAGACTGCACTATTGTTAGAGGACAGAAATAAAGACTTGATAGGGGGCTATAAGCCAATTATACCGCAGCCTACACCTTTTAACGAACCCACTACCAATTAGAACCAGTTCAACAATACCTTGAGGAGGAACTAGTTCACCACTTCACAGATGACAACGACTATAAAGTCAGGTCAGATATTTTCTGCTATGGTTAACGTGTAAACCTTACTACCTGTAATATAGGACCCATCCAGAAAGGACAAGTGGTCTGCAGCAAAGTCAAATTTTCTGACTTTGACTATTGCTGTTTTTAGTTTGTCTGGCCGAGAATTTCGCCATCCCAATCAGCGTAATGGATGCTGCCAGTTTCCGCCTTGAAATATTTGGGATGTAACCTTTTGATTCCATTTAACTTCAACACCCAAATATCAAACTTCACGACCTAACATCACTGTGGTCTTCAACCTTCAAGACAACTACCAGATGTTGAGAAGAAAATGTCAAGGTTTGTTGGATTCCCAGGAATCAACTTACCGCACCAGCACCATCACCAAGCTAATGCCGGCAGGCAGAAAACCCTGACCAGCAACAACTTCATTTCAAGACCAGCCGCAACACCCCACACACACGAGAAGGCGCGTATCATAAATGTATTTAGCGATAAGTGTTAAATGTAATTATGCACTAGTCAATACAGGAACTGGCATGAAACTATATTGTAAAAAAAGGGTGAAAGGAAGTCATACATATTGTAAGATATATTACTCAAATATTGTATTTTGTATTTTTAATTTCAAAGTATCTCAAATGTATTTTTGGTGGAAGAAATTCAGTAGTAGACATCACAAAAAAAAAATCACAAAAGATATTAAAATTACACAGTAATATAAAAAAAGAGAGAGAAAAAAAATAACAATCAAAAACCTGTCTGTGATGCTAGAATTATATAATTAAATCTTAGAGTAAGCTTAATGTCAAACTATAACTCACCTTATGTATAACTTAGTCAAGAGAAATTATTATTGTATAAATCATGTTCATGCATGAAATAAATGTTAATGTGCTCTACACACTAGTGTATATTGTGTTAAATGTAAGAAGAAAAAAGCAGGGATAAAAGAAAAGAACCAAAGAATCACTTAATTGAATTGTATAGAAGCAGGTAGAAATATGAAATGAAACAATGTTAATATGAGATAAAAAGCTTTATTGCATAAAATCAAAAGAAAGAAATAAGATAACAAAACTTGAAACAAAGTACAAATAAGACAGATATGAAGTTAAGACTAGAAAGTAAAAGACCAGAATTGTAATGGAAAGAGTATAAGGAAGAAATCAACTATGTTAGAAAGAAAAATGGTCACAAGCTCAAGATAAGGACTGCCACAGATATCAGCCAAACCATCTTACATTAATTGTTCACACCACCTCAGGTACTTGTCAGGGAAAGCACGGGGGCTTGATGCTCACCCATTATGATTTATAAAGGGAAATCCTGAATCATTAGCACATTGTGCATTATTATTTGTTGTAGTATCCAAATAGGAACTATGTCATGTTAGTCTGAATTGGTTGTATTGTGTATACCCCAATTAGCTAATTTTGTATTAGGTCAGTAAGGGCAAAGACCCAATGATCTGGTGGAGACCGTAAACTCTTAGGGCAGAGACCCAATTATCTGGTGGAGACCATAAACTCTTAGGGAAAGAATAGTTATTGTGATATTAATAAATCCTGAGTGTGACTGTGTTAAGGCTGTGATATCTATGTTATTAATGTTTTGCAATGTTATGTAAGGCAAAGGTTCAAACTGTGATATAAGTGTTAATTAAGAGCGACCTGACTTAGTATGATATAAACCCTTCCATGTTTGTAAGTCTTTCTATCAGGGGGCTTTATGTCAGGGCGCATTCTCTGAACCACATAATAATAAAAGAAATAGTAGGAGAAATTAATTCAGTATAATTTATTGTTGGAAACGTGAAATACAAACCATGAGCAAAGGCAGTAGTATGTTCAAAAGAACCACTCAATGTTTACATTAAATTTTATTGAAACTAGGTTATAGTACTATGTATGGCTGTCAGCTGTGACTGACATTTTTCGCGCCAAATTCAGCCTAGCCTAGAGCCGGCTAATAAATAAAAAAAATTATAATTTGCCATTAAATAAAATTATTATTTGTAATAAGGACCGCTCACAACACCTAGCCCTTCCACAAATTGGTGGATTTAAGCATTCCTATTTATCTTTTTAATTTAACCCATGACATAGGGGTGTGTTGTCCTGAATCACCGAGTTGGGGCAGTATATCTCTATGGCCTGGGAAGCTGCATAGAAAAAGGAAATTGAACAGCACTTGCTGAAAAAAATCCTGCCCGAGGACATCGAACTCCTGTCGAGTCCCAAATAAGCTTAATTCTTCTAGTCAATTTTAATGTTCTAAATTTCTTTCAAGTTACCAGTTTTTGTGTTAAATGTCCCTGTAAGATGGAATCTACTTTTTAGAAAAAATTTAATGTGATACGCCGATATTACGAGAACTTCGCCAAATAACGACCACGAGAGGCAGCCTAATCCAATTCAAGTTACCAAAGGACTGAATCAAGTAGAAAAAAACCACTTATCGTCTGGAACACGTGAGTCTAACATTATTAAATATAAATTGGCCAATTTAAAGTGGAAAAGTGCTTCGAAAAAATGTATTAGACACAACGATTTCCACGACCGCATGGTGAAATAAATTTTATATCAGGGTGTAAAGATTTCATCTTACCTTCACTGCACTAATTAGCCCTTGGATCGGCTCAGCAAACTATCATTTATCAATTCATAAACTTTCAAAAATACCTTCAGAAAAAATAATCCTGAAAAAAAGGACTTTAACTTTGTTTTTCTATTAGAATCTCTTACATGGGATATTGTTCTTAATTTTAATAAATTTCACAATATCGTCATTTGAATCTGTGCCTGATTGCATTGTCCTGCTCGACCATTGGTATTTGTTAGTGATTAGTTTTATCATTTTCTCACTGAGGGTGATCTTTGTCGAGGGTCATACTACACCATATATTCTATATGGTATTGGGTCGCTGGTGTCGTTGGTGAGACATACAGCTGCTTGAGAATATATTGGTGAATTTTTTGAGAGATCAAATTCGACAGAGATCAACTCCCTCAGTGAAATTTACAGCAATACCAAGCATAGCAGCGGTCATCAACATAGTAGGTATAGGGATTCGACAACTTACAACGGTTGATTCCTGGATATCCTACCTGAAATAAATATTTCAGGGAAGATTGAAAGGACTTTTCCGTTTTTCGTTGTGGGATTGCCCCATCACCCTCACAATCATCCCGGAGCTGAATGAGAGCCTAATACCTGAGTGATTCCGGCAGCAAGGACACTAATTAATTATATTTCAGGTAATTGTAGAGGGAGGTGGAAGTAGTTCCCACATGAATGGCGCCCGAACTTCAGACAGTGCAGAGAGAAGGGCCAGGGAACATTGCACTCTAATAATATTTTATTTCAGAAAAATTCAGCAAAAATATTAATAAGATTTTATTACAGTTTTCATCCTAAAAAGCAAGTGAGATCGCCGCAGACTTCAGCTTGCAGTGTACTAGCCTAGCTTATAAGTGACCAGTGGTCGAGCGGTGCAATAGCATACTGAAGTTGAGTCTATGTAAGGGGCCTAATTATAGTAATTTCACAACTGTGAGCGATCCTTACTGGTTTTTTTTGGAATAACATTTTAGAAAACTGTTTAGAAAGAAACTCAGGACTTAGAAAAAGTATAGGAATAATATCAGCCTACAATTTAGAATTTTAAAACAATTGAATAAGGAAGACTAGGGGCAGGTTTTACTAACAACCAATATGCTAAATTATTGCAAGTTTATATGTCATATAGTTTTTATTTTTCTAATTGATTGTAATTTCATGTCATTTTGTGTAACCTTTCGTGTGTGTGTGTGGGGCTCAACTGTCAACATCACTAGTCATCAAAGATAATCAATTTAATCAGAGACTGACCTGGTTATCCATTACCACAACACTGCACTGCACAATTTACTACAAATTTTCAATTCACTTTTTCACTGGCTATTCATAAACATGGCTAGCGACGGCTCTTCAACTCATTTCAATGTAGAGGACGACCAACCCTCGCCCACGGACGAACGCCGACCGATTGGCATTGTCTCATCTATCCAATTCAACCAAGGGATTCGGGAGAGATTGTCGTCCACACATGCCGATGAAGCCAGAAATCTTTGCAGATATTGGGATTTCTACTCCAGTAACCGACGTTCAAACTCCAGCAGCCAAGGCTAGTGCACCCACATTTCTTGACCAGGGCGCTCTAGACATAATCATGAATGCCTTTGCTCAACAATCTAGAGCAACAGAGCAATTAAATGCAAGCTTGAGAGCTGAAATAAATCAAACATCAGAGCAAGTGAGCCAAAAGATAGAACAAGTTACTGAGAAGTTAGAAGAAATTAAAGTAGGGTTACAAAATCAGCTCAAACACAATATAGATTGTCTGACCTCAGAAACGAACAATAAGCATCGTGAAATGGAGCAATACATTGATTCACAGATTCAGCCCATTCGCGCAGAGGTATGTGAACAAATAGCCATACAAACAGGAAAACTTACCTCAGATAACACCGAATTGGAAGACAGGTTGGGCAAAAAAGTTACAGAAAAATTTGAGCAAGCTGAACAAGGAATTAAGCAACTAACATCACAGCAACAAACAGCAGCCCATATTATTAATTTTAAAAAATCAAACCAAATTATCAAAGGAACTTCAATTCACAACCTACCATGTTCAAACTGTCAACGAGGCCAGAAAAAACATTCTGAAATAATGAAACACAAATCAAACAATCATATGCATAGAGAAATTCAAAAAATGAAAACAGAATTGAACAAATATAGGAAGGAGGAAGAAAGAAATTTTAAAAACAGAATTGATGAATTTAATATGGAAAATGAAATGAGCTGGAAACATAACCTAACAACTGGAAGTGAGTTAAACAGAAAACAGAATTATCATCATCATTGTCATCATCCTGGCAGAGAAAGTGTTTCAAGCTACTGCCAACTGTATTGTCACACTTCAATGCTAGCTAGACCTATCCTAGTAAAAATTCCCAGGGATGGAAGAACTTATGCTCATTTGCGTCGAGTGAAATTCAAAAATAATTTCATAGGGACCCGGACAGCTAAAAAAGGAATTTTAATGGAAAATTGATGGAAATGTATCAAGTGGGCTATGCTACTGAAATCGAAGTTCAAGTCAGAAGAGAAGCTACATCGTCAGATTGGTGCCACTGCGGAACAACCATGTACTAGCAGCGCTGTATTTTATGAGTAGATCAAGATGGCAACTTTACCTATGAGAACAGAACAGATAGGAATCAAATGGCTTGTTCACCTCTAGTGGATTACGACTCATAGTTCACCTAAAAGAACCGATCGTGGGCGGAGCTACAGATACAAACGTCACACTCAATTCAAAAGCAACATAAGTGAATGGCAAGACTGCACTATTGTTAGAGGACAGAAATAAAGACTTGATAGGGGGCTATAAGCCAATTATACCGCAGCCTACACCTTTTAACGAACCCACTACCAATTAGAACCAGTTCAACAATACCTTGAGGAGGAACTAGTTCACCACTTCACAGATGACAACGACTATAAAGTCAGGTCAGATGTTTTCTGCTATGGTTAACGTGTAAACCTTACTACCTGTAACATAGGACCCATCCAGAAAGGACAAGTGGTCTGCAGCAAAGTCAAATTTTCTGACTTTGACTATTGCTGTTTTTAGTTTGTCTGGCCGAGAATTTCGCCATCCCAATCAGCGTAATGGATGCTGCCAGTTTCCGCCTTGAAATATTTGGGATGTAACCTTTTGATTCCATTTAACTTCAACACCCAAATATCAAACTTCACGACCTAACATCACTGTGGTCTTCAACCTTCGAGACAACTACCAGATGTTGAGAAGAAAATGTCAAGGTTTGTTGGATTCCCAGGAATCAACTTACCGCACCAGCACCATCACCAAGCTAATGCCGGCAGGCAGAAAACCCTGACCAGCAACAACTTCATTTCAAGACCAGCCGCAACACCCCACACACACGAGAAGGCGCGTATCATAAATGTATTTAGCGATAAGTGTTAAATGTAATTATGCACTAGTCAATACAGGAACTGGCATGAAACTATATTGTAAAAAAAGGGTGAAAGGAAGTCATACATATTGTAAGATATATTACTCAAATATTGTATTTTGTATTTTTAATTTCAAAGTATCTCAAATGTATTTTTGGTGGAAGAAATTCAGTAGTAGACATCACAAAAAAAAAATCACAAAAGATATTAAAATTACACAGTAATATAAAAAAAGAGAGAGAAAAAAAATAACAATCAAAAACCTGTCTGTGATGCTAGAATTATATAATTAAATCTTAGAGTAAGCTTAATGTCAAACTATAACTCACCTTATGTATAACTTAGTCAAGAGAAATTATTATTGTATAAATCATGTTCATGCATGAAATAAATGTTAATGTGCTCTACACACTAGTGTATATTGTGTTAAATGTAAGAAGAAAAAAGCAGGGATAAAAGAAAAGAACCAAAGAATCACTTAATTGAATTGTATAGAAGCAGGTAGAAATATGAAATGAAACAATGTTAATATGAGATAAAAAGCTTTATTGCATAAAATCAAAAGAAAGAAATAAGATAACAAAACTTGAAACAAAGTACAAATAAGACAGATATGAAGTTAAGACTAGAAAGTAAAAGACCAGAATTGTAATGGAAAGAGTATAAGGAAGAAATCAACTATGTTAGAAAGAAAAATGGTCACAAGCTCAAGATAAGGACTGCCACAGATATCAGCCAAACCATCTTACATTAATTGTTCACACCACCTCAGGTACTTGTCAGGGAAAGCACGGGGGCTTGATGCTCACCCATTATGATTTATAAAGGGAAATCCTGAATCATTAGCACATTGTGCATTATTATTTGTTGTAGTATCCAAATAGGAACTATGTCATGTTAGTCTGAATTGGTTGTATTGTGTATACCCCAATTAGCTAATTTTGTATTAGGTCAGTAAGGGCAAAGACCCAATGATCTGGTGGAGACCGTAAACTCTTAGGGCAGAGACCCAATTATCTGGTGGAGACCATAAACTCTTAGGGAAAGAATAGTTATTGTGATATTAATAAATCCTGAGTGTGACTGTGTTAAGGCTGTGATATCTATGTTATTAATGTTTTGCAATGTTATGTAAGGCAAAGGTTCAAACTGTGATATAAGTGTTAATTAAGAGCGACCTGACTTAGTATGATATAAACCCTTCCATGTTTGTAAGTCTTTCTATCAGGGGGCTTTATGTCAGGGCGCATTCTCTGAACCACATAATAATAAAAGAAATAGTAGGAGAAATTAATTCAGTATAATTTATTGTTGGAAACGTGAAATACAAACCATGAGCAAAGGCAGTAGTATGTTCAAAAGAACCACTCAATGTTTACATTAAATTTTATTGAAACTAGGTTATAGTACTATGTATGGCTGTCAGCTGTGACTGACATTTTTCGCGCCAAATTCAGCCTAGCCTAGAGCCGGCTAATAAATAAAAAAAATTATAATTTGCCATTAAATAAAATTATTATTTGTAATAAGGACCGCTCACAACACCTAGCCCTTCCACAAATTGGTGGATTTAAGCATTCCTATTTATCTTTTTAATTTAACCCATGACATAGGGGTGTGTTGTCCTGAATCACCGAGTTGGGGCAGTATATCTCTATGGCCTGGGAAGCTGCATAGAAAAAGGAAATTGAACAGCACTTGCTGAAAAAAATCCTGCCCGAGGACATCGAACTCCTGTCGAGTCCCAAATAAGCTTAATTCTTCTAGTCAATTTTAATGTTCTAAATTTCTTTCAAGTTACCAGTTTTTGTGTTAAATGTCCCTGTAAGATGGAATCTACTTTTTAGAAAAAATTTAATGTGATACGCCGATATTACGAGAACTTCGCCAAATAACGACCACGAGAGGCAGCCTAATCCAATTCAAGTTACCAAAGGACTGAATCAAGTAGAAAAAAACCACTTATCGCCTGGAACACGTGAGTCTAACATTATTAAATATAAATTGGCCAATTTAAAGTGGAAAAGTGCTTCGAAAAAATGTATTAGACACAACGATTTCCACGACCGCATGGTGAAATAAATTTTATATCAGGGTGTAAAGATTTCATCTTACCTTCACTGCACTAATTAGCCCTTGGATCGGCTCAGCAAACTATCATTTATCAATTCATAAACTTTCAAAAATACCTTCAGAAAAAATAATCCTGAAAAAAAGGACTTTAACTTTGTTTTTCTATTAGAATCTCTTACATGGGATATTGTTCTTAATTTTAATAAATTTCACAATATCGTCATTTGAATCTGTGCCTGATTGCATTGTCCTGCTCGACCATTGGTATTTGTTAGTGATTAGTTTTATCATTTTCTCACTGAGGGTGATCTTTGTCGAGGGTCATACTACACCATATATTCTATATGGTATTGGGTCGCTGGTGTCGTTGGTGAGACATACAGCTGCTTGAGAATATATTGGTGAATTTTTTGAGAGATCAAATTCGACAGAGATCAACTCCCTCAGTGAAATTTACAGCAATACCAAGCATAGCAGCGGTCATCAACATAGTAGGTATAGGGATTCGACAACTTACAACGGTTGATTCCTGGATATCCTACCTGAAATAAATATTTCAGGGAAGATTGAAAGGACTTTTCCGTTTTTCGTTGTGGGATTGCCCCATCACCCTCACAATCATCCCGGAGCTGAATGAGAGCCTAATACCTGAGTGATTCCGGCAGCAAGGACACTAATTAATTATATTTCAGGTAATTGTAGAGGGAGGTGGAAGTAGTTCCCACATGAATGGCGCCCGAACTTCAGACAGTGCAGAGAGAAGGGCCAGGGAACATTGCACTCTAATAATATTTTATTTCAGAAAAATTCAGCAAAAATATTAATAAGATTTTATTACAGTTTTCATCCTAAAAAGCAAGTGAGATCGCTGCAGACTTCAGCTTGCAGTGTACTAGCCTAGCTTATAAGTGACCAGTGGTCGAGCGGTGCAATAGCATACTGAAGTTGAGTCTATGTAAGGGGCCTAATTATAGTAATTTCCCAACTGTGAGCGATCCTTACTGGTTTTTTTTGGAATAACATTTTAGAAAACTGTGTAGAAACAAACTCAGGACTTAGAAAAGGTATAGGCATAATATCAGCCTACAATTTAGAATTTTAAAACAATTGAATAAGGAAGACTAGGGGCAGGTTTTACTAACAACCAATATGCTAAATTATTGCAAGTTTATATGTCATATAGTTTTTATTTTTCTAATTGATTGTAATTTCATGTCGTTTTGTGTAACCTTTCGTGTGTGTGTGGGGCTCAACTGTCAACATCACTAGTCATCAAAGATAATCAATTTAATCAGAGACTGACCTGGTTATCCATTACCACAACACTGCACTGCACAATTTACTACAAATTTTCAATTCACTTTTTCACTGGCTATTCATAAACATGGCTAGCGACGGCTCTTCAACTCATTTCAATGTAGAGGACGACCAACCCTCGCCCACGGACGAACGCCGACCGATTGGCATTGTCTCATCTATCCAATTCAACCAAGGGATTCGGGAGAGATTGTCGTCCACACATGCCGATGAAGCCAGAAATCTTGCAGATATTGGGATTTCTACTCCAGTAACCGACGTTCAAACTCCAGCAGCCAAGGCTAGTGCACCCACATTTCTTGACCAGGGCGCTCTAGACATAATCATGAATGCCTTTGCTCAACAATCTAGAGCAACAGAGCAATTAAATGCAAGCTTGAGAGCTGAAATAAATCAAACATCAGAGCAAGTGAGCCAAAAGATAGACCAAGTTACTGAGAAGTTAGAAGAAATTAAAGTAGGGTTACAAAATCAGCTCAAACACAATATAGATTGTCTGACCTCAGAAACGAACAATAAGCATCGTGAAATGGAGCAATACATTGATTCACAGATTCAGCCCATTCGCGCAGAGGTATGTGAACAAATAGCCATACAAACAGGAAAACTTACCTCAGATAACACCGAATTGGAAGACAGGTTGGGCAAAAAAGTTACAGAAAAATTTGAGCAAGCTGAACAAGGAATTAAGCAACTAACATCACAGCAACAAACAGCAGCCCATATTATTAATTTTAAAAAATCAAACCAAATTATCAAAGGAACTTCAATTCACAACCTACCATGTTCAAACTGTCAACGAGGCCAGAAAAAACATTCTGAAATAATGAAACACAAATCAAACAATCATATGCATAGAGAAATTCAAAAAATGAAAACAGAATTGAACAAATATAGGAAGGAGGAAGAAAGAAATTTTAAAAACAGAATTGATGAATTTAATATGGAAAATGAAATGAGCTGGAAACATAACCTAACAACTGGAAGTGAGTTAAACAGAAAACAGAATTATCATCATCATTGTCATCATCCTGGCAGAGAAAGTGTTTCAAGCTACTGCCAACTGTATTGTCACACTTCAATGCTAGCTAGACCTATCCTAGTAAAAATTCCCAGGGATGGAAGAACTTATGCTCATTTGCGTTGAGTGAAATTCAAAAATAATTTCATAGGGACCCGGACAGCTAAAAAAGGAATTTTAATGGAAAATTGATGGAAATGTATCAAGTGGGCTATGCTACTGAAATCGAAGTTCAAGTCAGAAGAGAAGCTACATCGTCAGATTGGTGCCACTGCGGAACAACCATGTACTAGCAGCGCTGTATTTGATGAGTAGATCAAGATGGCAACTCTACCTATGAGAACAGAACAGATAGGAATCAAATGGCTTGTTCACCTCTAGTGGATTACGACTCATAGTTCACCTAAAAGAACCGATCGTGGGCGGAGCTACAGATACAAACGTCACACTCAATTCAAAAGCAACATAAGTGAATGGCCGACTGCACTATTGTTAGAGGACAGAAATAAAGACTTGATAGGGGGCTATAAGCCAATTATACCGCAGCCTACACCTTTTAACGAACCCACTACCAATTAGAACCAGTTCAACAATACCTTGAGGAGGAACTAGTTCACCACTTCACAGATGACAACGACTATAAAGTCAGGTCAGATGTTTTCTGCTATGGTTAACGTGTAAACCTTACTACCTGTAACATAGGACCCATCCAGAAAGGACAAGTGGTCTGCAGCAAAGTCAAATTTTCTGACTTTGACTATTGCTCTTTTTAGTTTGTCTGGCCGAGAATTTCGCCATCCCACCAGCTTAATGGATGCTGCCAGTTTCCGCCTTGAAATATTTGGGATGTAACCTTTTGATTCCATTTAACTTCAACACCCAAATATCAAACTTCACGACCTAACATCACTGTGGTCTTCAACCTTCGAGACAACTACCAGATGTTGAGAAGAAAATGTCAAGGTTTGTTGGATTCCCAGGAATCAACTTACCGCACCAGCACCATCACCAAGCAAATGCCGGCAGGCAGAAAACCCTGACCAGCAACAACTTCATTTCAAGACCAGCCACAACACCCCACACACACGAGAAGGCGCGTATCATAAATGTATTTAGCGATAAGTGTTAAATGTAATTATGCACTAGTCAATACAGGAACTGGCATGAAACTATATTGTAAAAAAAGGGTGAAAGGAAGTCATACATATTGTAAGATATATTACTCAAATATTGTATTTTGTATTTTTAATTTCAAAGTATCTCAAATGTATTTTTGGTGGAAGAAATTCAGTAGTAGACATCACAAAAAAAAAATCACAAAAGATATTAAAATTACACAGTAATATAAAAAAAGAGAGAGAAAAAAAATAACAATCAAAAACCTGTCTGTGATGCTAGAATTATATAATTAAATCTTAGAGTAAGCTTAATGTCAAACTATAACTCACCTTATGTATAACTTAGTCAAGAGAAATTATTATTGTATAAATCATGTTCATGCATGAAATAAATGTTAATGTGCTCTACACACTAGTGTATATTGTGTTAAATGTAAGAAGAAAAAAGCAGGGATAAAAGAAAAGAACCAAAGAATCACTTAATTGAATTGTATAGAAGCAGGTAGAAATATGAAATGAAACAATGTTAATATGAGATAAAAAGCTTTATTGCATAAAATCAAAAGAAAGAAATAAGATAACAAAACTTGAAACAAAGTACAAATAAGACAGATATGAAGTTAAGACTAGAAAGTAAAAGACCAGAATTGTAATGGAAAGAGTATAAGGAAGAAATCAACTATGTTAGAAAGAAAAATGGTCACAAGCTCAAGATAAGGACTGCCACAGATATCAGCCAAACCATCTTACATTAATTGTTCACACCACCTCAGGTACTTGTCAGGGAAAGCACGGGGGCTTGATGCTCACCCATTATGATTTATAAAGGGAAATCCTGAATCATTAGCACATTGTGCATTATTATTTGTTGTAGTATCCAAATAGGAACTATGTCATGTTAGTCTGAATTGGTTGTATTGTGTATACCCCAATTAGCTAATTTTGTATTAGGTCAGTAAGGGCAAAGACCCAATGATCTGGTGGAGACCGTAAACTCTTAGGGCAGAGACCCAATTATCTGGTGGAGACCATAAACTCTTAGGGAAAGAATAGTTATTGTGATATTAATAAATCCTGAGTGTGACTGTGTTAAGGCTGTGATATCTATGTTATTAATGTTTTGCAATGTTATGTAAGGCAAAGGTTCAAACTGTGATATAAGTGTTAATTAAGAGCGACCTGACTTAGTATGATATAAACCCTTCCATGTTTGTAAGTCTTTCTATCAGGGGGCTTTATGTCAGGGCGCATTCTCTGAACCACATAATAATAAAAGAAATAGTAGGAGAAATTAATTCAGTATAATTTATTGTTGGAAACGTGAAATACAAACCATGAGCAAAGGCAGTAGTATGTTCAAAAGAACCACTCAATGTTTACATTAAATTTTATTGAAACTAGGTTATAGTACTATGTATGGCTGTCAGCTGTGACTGACATTTTTCGCGCCAAATTCAGCCTAGCCTAGAGCCGGCTAATAAATAAAAAAAATTATAATTTGCCATTAAATAAAATTATTATTTGTAATAAGGACCGCTCACAACACCTAGCCCTTCCACAAATTGGTGGATTTAAGCATTCCTATTTATCTTTTTAATTTAACCCATGACATAGGGGTGTGTTGTCCTGAATCACCGAGTTGGGGCAGTATATCTCTATGGCCTGGGAAGCTGCATAGAAAAAGGAAATTGAACAGCACTTGCTGAAAAAAATCCTGCCCGAGGACATCGAACTCCTGTCGAGTCCCAAATAAGCTTAATTCTTCTAGTCAATTTTAATGTTCTAAATTTCTTTCAAGTTACCAGTTTTTGTGTTAAATGTCCCTGTAAGATGGAATCTACTTTTTAGAAAAAATTTAATGTGATACGCCGATATTACGAGAACTTCGCCAAATAACGACCACGAGAGGCAGCCTAATCCAATTCAAGTTACCAAAGGACTGAATCAAGTAGAAAAAAACCACTTATCGTCTGGAACACGTGAGTCTAACATTATTAAATATAAATTGGCCAATTTAAAGTGGAAAAGTGCTTCGAAAAAATGTATTAGACACAACGATTTCCACGACCGCATGGTGAAATAAATTTTATATCAGGGTGTAAAGATTTCATCTTACCTTCACTGCACTAATTAGCCCTTGGATCGGCTCAGCAAACTATCATTTATCAATTCATAAACTTTCAAAAATACCTTCAGAAAAAATAATCCTGAAAAAAAGGACTTTAACTTTGTTTTTCTATTAGAATCTCTTACATGGGATATTGTTCTTAATTTTAATAAATTTCACAATATCGTCATTTGAATCTGTGCCTGATTGCATTGTCCTGCTCGACCATTGGTATTTGTTAGTGATTAGTTTTATCATTTTCTCACTGAGGGTGATCTTTGTCGAGGGTCATACTACACCATATATTCTATATGGTATTGGGTCGCTGGTGTCGTTGGTGAGACATACAGCTGCTTGAGAATATATTGGTGAATTTTTTGAGAGATCAAATTCGACAGAGATCAACTCCCTCAGTGAAATTTACAGCAATACCAAGCATAGCAGCGGTCATCAACATAGTAGGTATAGGGATTCGACAACTTACAACGGTTGATTCCTGGATATCCTACCTGAAATAAATATTTCAGGGAAGATTGAAAGGACTTTTCCGTTTTTCGTTGTGGGATTGCCCCATCACCCTCACAATCATCCCGGAGCTGAATGAGAGCCTAATACCTGAGTGATTCCGGCAGCAAGGACACTAATTAATTATATTTCAGGTAATTGTAGAGGGAGGTGGAAGTAGTTCCCACATGAATGGCGCCCGAACTTCAGACAGTGCAGAGAGAAGGGCCAGGGAACATTGCACTCTAATAATATTTTATTTCAGAAAAATTCAGCAAAAATATTAATAAGATTTTATTACAGTTTTCATCCTAAAAAGCAAGTGAGATCGCTGCAGACTTCAGCTTGCAGTGTACTAGCCTAGCTTATAAGTGACCAGTGGTCGAGCGGTGCAATAGCATACTGAAGTTGAGTCTATGTAAGGGGCCTAATTATAGTAATTTCCCAACTGTGAGCGATCCTTACTGGTTTTTTTTGGAATAACATTTTAGAAAACTGTGTAGAAACAAACTCAGGACTTAGAAAAAGTATAGGCATAATATCAGCCTACAATTTAGAATTTTAAAACAATTGAATAAGGAAGACTAGGGGCAGGTTTTACTAACAACCAATATGCTAAATTATTGCAAGTTTATATGTCATATAGTTTTTATTTTTCTAATTGATTGTAATTTCATGTCGTTTTGTGTAACCTTTCGTGTGTGTGTGGGGCTCAACTGTCAACATCACTAGTCATCAAAGATAATCAATTTAATCAGAGACTGACCTGGTTATCCATTACCACAACACTGCACTGCACAATTTACTACAAATTTTCAATTCACTTTTTCACTGGCTATTCATAAACATGGCTAGCGACGGCTCTTCAACTCATTTCAATGTAGAGGACGACCAACCCTCGCCCACGGACGAACGCCGACCGATTGGCATTGTCTCATCTATCCAATTCAACCAAGGGATTCGGGAGAGATTGTCGTCCACACATGCCGATGAAGCCAGAAATCTTGCAGATATTGGGATTTCTACTCCAGTAACCGACGTTCAAACTCCAGCAGCCAAGGCTAGTGCACCCACATTTCTTGACCAGGGCGCTCTAGACATAATCATGAACGCCTTTGCTCAACAATCTAGAGCAACAGAGCAATTAAATGCAAGCTTGAGAGCTGAAATAAATCAAACATCAGAGCAAGTGAGCCAAAAGATAGACCAAGTTACTGAGAAGTTAGAAGAAATTAAAGTAGGGTTACAAAATCAGCTCAAACACAATATAGATTGTCTGACCTCAGAAACGAACAATAAGCATTGTGAAATGGAGCAATACATTGATTCACAGATTCAGCCCATTCGCGCAGAGGTATGTGAACAAATAGCCATACAAACAGGAAAACTTACCTCAGATAACACCGAATTGGAAGACAGGTTGGGCAAAAAAGTTACAGAAAAATTTGAGCAAGCTGAACAAGGAATTAAGCAACTAACATCACAGCAACAAACAGCAGCCCATATTATTAATTTTAAAAAATCAAACCAAATTATCAAAGGAACTTCAATTCACAACCTACCATGTTCAAACTGTCAACGAGGCCAGAAAAAACATTCTGAAATAATGAAACACAAATCAAACAATCATATGCATAGAGAAATTCAAAAAATGAAAACAGAATTGAACAAATATAGGAAGGAGGAAGAAAGAAATTTTAAAAACAGAATTGATGAATTTAATATGGAAAATGAAATGAGCTGGAAACATAACCTAACAACTGGAAGTGAGTTAAACAGAAAACAGAATTATCATCATCATTGTCATCATCCTGGCAGAGAAAGTGTTTCAAGCTACTGCCAACTGTATTGTCACACTTCAATGCTAGCTAGACCTATCCTAGTAAAAATTCCCAGGGATGGAAGAACTTATGCTCATTTGCGTTGAGTGAAATTCAAAAATAATTTCATAGGGACCCGGACAGCTAAAAAAGGAATTTTAATGGAAAATTGATGGAAATGTATCAAGTGGGCTATGCTACTGAAATCGAAGTTCAAGTCAGAAGAGAAGCTACATCGTCAGATTGGTGCCACTGCGGAACAACCATGTACTAGCAGCGCTGTATTTGATGAGTAGATCAAGATGGCAACTCTACCTATGAGAACAGAACAGATAGGAATCAAATGGCTTGTTCACCTCTAGTGGATTACGACTCATAGTTCACCTAAAAGAACCGATCGTGGGCGGAGCTACAGATACAAACGTCACACTCAATTCAAAAGCAACATAAGTGAATGGCCGACTGCACTATTGTTAGAGGACAGAAATAAAGACTTGATAGGGGGCTATAAGCCAATTATACCGCAGCCTACACCTTTTAACGAACCCACTACCAATTAGAACCAGTTCAACAATACCTTGAGGAGGAACTAGTTCACCACTTCACAGATGACAACGACTATAAAGTCAGGTCAGATGTTTTCTGCTATGGTTAACGTGTAAACCTTACTACCTGTAACATAGGACCCATCCAGAAAGGACAAGTGGTCTGCAGCAAAGTCAAATTTTCTGACTTTGACTATTGCTGTTTTTAGTTTGTCTGGCCGAGAATTTCGCCATCCCACCAGCTTAATGGATGCTGCCAGTTTCCGCCTTGAAATATTTGGGATGTAACCTTTTGATTCCATTTAACTTCAACACCCAAATATCAAACTTCACGACCTAACATCACTGTGGTCTTCAACCTTCGAGACAACTACCAGATGTTGAGAAGAAAATGTCAAGGTTTGTTGGATTCCCAGGAATCAACTTACCGCACCAGCACCATCACCAAGCAAATGCCGGCAGGCAGAAAACCCTGACCAGCAACAACTTCATTTCAAGACCAGCCACAACACCCCACACACATGAGAAGGCGCGTATCATAAATGTATTTAGCGATAAGTGTTAAATGTAATTATGCACTAGTCAATACAGGAACTGGCATGAAACTATATTGTAAAAAAAGGGTGAAAGGAAGTCATACATATTGTAAGATATATTACTCAAATATTGTATTTTGTATTTTTAATTTCAAAGTATCTCAAATGTATTTTTGGTGGAAGAAATTCAGTAGTAGACATCACAAAAAAAAAATCACAAAAGATATTAAAATTACACAGTAATATAAAAAAAGAGAGAGAAAAAAAATAACAATCAAAAACCTGTCTGTGATGCTAGAATTATATAATTAAATCTTAGAGTAAGCTTAATGTCAAACTATAACTCACCTTATGTATAACTTAGTCAAGAGAAATTATTATTGTATAAATCATGTTCATGCATGAAATAAATGTTAATGTGCTCTACACACTAGTGTATATTGTGTTAAATGTAAGAAGAAAAAAGCAGGGATAAAAGAAAAGAACCAAAGAATCACTTAATTGAATTGTATAGAAGCAGGTAGAAATATGAAATGAAACAATGTTAATATGAGATAAAAAGCTTTATTGCATAAAATCAAAAGAAAGAAATAAGATAACAAAACTTGAAACAAAGTACAAATAAGACAGATATGAAGTTAAGACTAGAAAGTAAAAGACCAGAATTGTAATGGAAAGAGTATAAGGAAGAAATCAACTATGTTAGAAAGAAAAATGGTCACAAGCTCAAGATAAGGACTGCCACAGATATCAGCCAAACCATCTTACATTAATTGTTCACACCACCTCAGGTACTTGTCAGGGAAAGCACGGGGGCTTGATGCTCACCCATTATGATTTATAAAGGGAAATCCTGAATCATTAGCACATTGTGCATTATTATTTGTTGTAGTATCCAAATAGGAACTATGTCATGTTAGTCTGAATTGGTTGTATTGTGTATACCCCAATTAGCTAATTTTGTATTAGGTCAGTAAGGGCAAAGACCCAATGATCTGGTGGAGACCGTAAACTCTTAGGGCAGAGACCCAATTATCTGGTGGAGACCATAAACTCTTAGGGAAAGAATAGTTATTGTGATATTAATAAATCCTGAGTGTGACTGTGTTAAGGCTGTGATATCTATGTTATTAATGTTTTGCAATGTTATGTAAGGCAAAGGTTCAAACTGTGATATAAGTGTTAATTAAGAGCGACCTGACTTAGTATGATATAAACCCTTCCATGTTTGTAAGTCTTTCTATCAGGGGGCTTTATGTCAGGGCGCATTCTCTGAACCACATAATAATAAAAGAAATAGTAGGAGAAATTAATTCAGTATAATTTATTGTTGGAAACGTGAAATACAAACCATGAGCAAAGGCAGTAGTATGTTCAAAAGAACCACTCAATGTTTACATTAAATTTTATTGAAACTAGGTTATAGTACTATGTATGGCTGTCAGCTGTGACTGACATTTTTCGCGCCAAATTCAGCCTAGCCTAGAGCCGGCTAATAAATAAAAAAAATTATAATTTGCCATTAAATAAAATTATTATTTGTAATAAGGACCGCTCACAACACCTAGCCCTTCCACAAATTGGTGGATTTAAGCATTCCTATTTATCTTTTTAATTTAACCCATGACATAGGGGTGTGTTGTCCTGAATCACCGAGTTGGGGCAGTATATCTCTATGGCCTGGGAAGCTGCATAGAAAAAGGAAATTGAACAGCACTTGCTGAAAAAAATCCTGCATGAGGACATCGAACTCCTGTCGAGTCCCAAATATGCTTAATTCTTCTAGTCAATTTTAATGTTCTAAATTTCTTTCAAGTTACCAGTTTTTGTGTTAAATGTCCCTGTAAGATGGAATCTACTTTTTAGAAAAAATTTAATGTGATACGCCGATATTACGAGAACTTCGCCAAATAACGACCACGAGAGGCAGCCTAATCCAATTCAAGTTACCAAAGGACTGAATCAAGTAGAAAAAAACCACTTATCGTCTGGAACACGTGAGTCTAACATTATTAAATATAAATTGGCCAATTTAAAGTGGAAAAGTGCTTCGAAAAAATGTATTAGACACAACGATTTCCACGACCGCATGGTGAAATAAATTTTATATCAGGGTGTAAAGATTTCATCTTACCTTCACTGCACTAATTAGCCCTTGGATCGGCTCAGCAAACTATCATTTATCAATTCATAAACTTTCAAAAATACCTTCAGAAAAAATAATCCTGAAAAAAAGGACTTTAACTTTGTTTTTCTATTAGAATCTCTTACATGGGATATTGTTCTTAATTTTAATAAATTTCACAATATCGTCATTTGAATCTGTGCCTGATTGCATTGTCCTGCTCGACCATTGGTATTTGTTAGTGATTAGTTTTATCATTTTCTCACTGAGGGTGATCTTTGTCGAGGGTCATACTACACCATATATTCTATATGGTATTGGGTCGCTGGTGTCGTTGGTGAGACATACAGCTGCTTGAGAATATATTGGTGAATTTTTTGAGAGATCAAATTCGACAGAGATCAACTCCCTCAGTGAAATTTACAGCAATACCAAGCATAGCAGCGGTCATCAACATAGTAGGTATAGGGATTCGACAACTTACAACGGTTGATTCCTGGATATCCTACCTGAAATAAATATTTCAGGGAAGATTGAAAGGACTTTTCCGTTTTTCGTTGTGGGATTGCCCCATCACCCTCACAATCATCCCGGAGCTGAATGAGAGCCTAATACCTGAGTGATTCCGGCAGCAAGGACAATAATTAATTATATTTCAGGTAATTGTAGAGGGAGGTGGAAGTAGTTCCCACATGAATGGCGCCCGAACTTCAGACAGTGCAGAGAGAAGGGCCAGGGAACATTGCACTCTAATAATATTTTATTTCAGAAAAATTCAGCAAAAATATTAAAAAGATTTTATTACAGTTTTCATCCTAAAAAGCAAGTGAGATCGCTGCAGACTTCAGCTTGCAGTGTACTAGCCTAGCTTATAAGTGACCAGTGGTCGAGCGGTGCAATAGCATACTGAAGTTGAGTCTATGTAAGGGGCCTAATTATAGTAATTTCCCAACTGTGAGCGATCCTTACTGGTTTTTTTTAGAATAACATTTTAGAAAACTGTTTAGAAACAAACTCAGGACTTAGAAAAAGTATAGGCATAATATCAGCCTACAATTTAGAATTTTAAAACAATTGAATAAGGAAGACTAGGGGCAGGTTTTACTAACAACCAATATGCTAAATTATTGCAAGTTTATATGTCATATAGTTTTTATTTTTCTAATTGATTGTAATTTCATGTCGTTTTGTGTAACCTTTCGTGTGTGTGTGTGGGGCTCAACTGTCAACATCACTAGTCATCAAAGATAATCAATTTAATCAGAGACTGACCTGGTTATCCATTACCACAACACTGCACTGCATAATTTACTACAAATTTTCAATTCACTTTTTCACTGGCTATTCATAAACATGGCTAGCGACAGCTCTTCAACTCATTTCAATGTAGAGGACGACCAACCCTCGCCCACGGACGAACGCCGACCGATTGGCATTGTCTCATCTATCCAATTCAACCAAGGGATTCGGGAGAGATTGTCGTCCACACATGCCGATGAAGCCAGAAATCTTGCAGATATTGGGATTTCTACTCCAGTAACCGACGTTCAAACTCCAGCAGCCAAGGCTAGTGCACCCACATTTCTTGACCAGGGCGCTCTAGACATAATCATGAACGCCTTTGCTCAACAATCTAGAGCAACAGAGCAATTAAATGCAAGCTTGAGAGCTGAAATAAATCAAACATCAGAGCAAGTGAGCCAAAAGATAGACCAAGTTACTGAGAAGTTAGAAGAAATTAAAGTAGGGTTACAAAATCAACTCAAACACAATATAGATTGTCTGACCTCAGAAACGAACAATAAGCATTGTGAAATGGAGCAATACATTGATTCACAGATTCAGCCCATTCGCGCAGAGGTATGTGAACAAATAGCCATACAAACAGGAAAACTTACCTCAGATAACACCGAATTGGAAGACAGGTTGGGCAAAAAAGTTACAGAAAAATTTGAGCAAGCTGAACAAGGAATTAAGCAACTAACATCACAGCAACAAACAGCAGCCCATATTATTAATTTTAAAAAATCAAACCAAATTATCAAAGGAACTTCAATTCACAACCTACCATGTTCAAACTGTCAACGAGGCCAGAAAAAACATTCTGAAATAATGAAACACAAATCAAACAATCATATGCATAGAGAAATTCAAAAAATGAAAACAGAATTGAACAAATATAGGAAGGAGGAAGAAAGAAATTTTAAAAACAGAATTGATGAATTTAATATGGAAAATGAAATGAGCTGGAAACATAACCTAACAACTGGAAGTGAGTTAAACAGAAAACAGAATTATCATCATCATTGTCATCATCCTGGCAGAGAAAGTGTTTCAAGCTACTGCCAACTGTATTGTCACACTTCAATGCTAGCTAGACCTATCCTAGTAAAAATTCCCAGGGATGGAAGAACTTATGCTCATTTGTGTCGAGTGAAATTCAAAAATAATTTCATAGGGACCCGGACAGCTAAAAAAGGAATTTTAATGGAAAATTGATGGAAATGTATCAAGTGGGCTATGCTACTGAAATCGAAGTTCAAGTCAGAAGAGAAGCTACATTGTCAGATTGGTGCCACTGTGGAACAACCACGTACTAGCAGCGCTGTATTTGATGAGTAGATCAAGATGGCAACTCTACCTATGAGAACAGAACAGATAGGAATCAAATGGCTTGTTCACCTCTAGTGGATTACGACTCATAGTTCACCTAAAAGAACCGATCGTGGGCGGAGCTACAGATACAAACGTCGCGCTCAATTCAAAAGCAACATAAGTGAATGGCCGACTGCACTATTGTTAGAGGACAGAAATAAATAAAGACTTGATAGGGGGCTATAAGCCAATTATACCGCAGCCTACACCTTTTAACGAACCCACTACCAATTAGAACCAGTTCAACAATACCTTGAGGAGGAACTAGTTCACCACTTCACAGATGACAACGACTATAAAGTCAGGTCAGATGTTTTCTGCTATGGTTAACGTGTAAACCTTACTACATGTAACATAGGACCCATCCAGAAAGGACAAGTGGTCTGCAGCAAAGTCAAATTTTCTGACTTTGACTATTGCTGTTTTTAGTTTGTCTGGCCGAGAATTTCGCCATCCCAATCAGCGTAATGGATGCTGCCAGTTTCCGCCTTGAAATATTTGGGATGTAACCTTTTGATTCCATTTAACTTCAACACCCAAATATCAAACTTCACGACCTAACATCACTGTGGTCTTCAACCTTCGAGACAACTACCAGATGTTGAGAAGAAATGTCAAGGTTTGTTGGATTCCCAGGAATCAACTTACCGCACCAGCACCATCACCAAGCTAATGCCGGCAGGCAGAAAACCCTGACCAGCAACAACTTCATTTCAAGACCAGCCGCAACACCCCACACACACGAGAAGGCGCGTATCATAAATGTATTTAGCGATAAGTGTTAAATGTAATTATGCACTAGTCAATACAGGAACTGGCATGAAACTATATTGTAAAAAAAGGGTGAAAGGAAGTCATACATATTGTAAGATATATTACTCAAATATTGTATTTTGTATTTTTAATTTCAAAGTATCTCAAATGTATTTTTGGTGGAAGAAATTCAGTAGTAGACATCACAAAAAAAAAAAATCACAAAAGATATTAAAATTACACAGTAATATAAAAAAAAGAGAGAGAAAAAAATAACAATCAAAAACCTGTCTGTGATGCTAGAATTATATAATTAAATCTTAGAGTAAGCTTAATGTCAAACTATAACTCACCTTATGTATAACTTAGTCAAGAGAAATTATTATTGTATAAATCATGTTCATGCATGAAATAAATGTTAATGTGCTCTTCACACTAGTGTATATTGTGTTAAATGTAAGAAGAAAAAAAAACAGGGATAAAAGAAAAGAACCAAAGAGTCACTTAATTGAATTGTATAGAAGCAGGTAGAAATATGAAATGAAACAATGTTAATATGAGATAAAAAGCTTTATTGCATAAAATCAAAAGAAAGAAATAAGATAACAAAACTTGAAACAAAGTACAAATAAGACAGATATGAAGTTAAGACTAGAAAGTAAAAGACCAGAATTGTAATGGAAAGAGTATAAGGAAGAAATCAACTATGTTAGAAAGAAAAATGGTCACAAGCTCAAGATAAGGACTGCCACAGATATCAGCCAAACCATCTTACATTAATTGTTCACACCACCTCAGGTACTTGTCAGGGAAAGCACGGGGGCTTGATGCTCACCCATTATGATTTATAAAGGGAAATCCTGAATCATTAGCACATTGTGCATTATTATTTGTTGTAGTATCCAAATAGGAACTATGTCATGTTAGTCTGAATTGGTTGTATTGTGTATACCCCAATTAGCTAATTTTGTATTAGGTCAGTAAGGGCAAAGACCCAATGATCTGGTGGAGACCGTAAACTCTTAGGGCAGAGACCCAATTATCTGGTGGAGACCATAAACTCTTAGGGAAAGAATAGTTATTGTGATATTAATAAATCCTGAGTGTGACTGTGTTAAGGCTGTGATATCTATGTTATTAATGTTTTGCAATGTTATGTAAGGCAAAGGTTCAAACTGTGATATAAGTGTTAATTAAGAGCGACCTGACTTAGTATGATATAAACCCTTCCATGTTTGTAAGTCTTTCTATCAGGGGGCTTTATGTCAGGGCGCATTCTCTGAACTACATAATAATAAAAGAAATAGTAGGAGAAATTAATTCAGTATAATTTATTGTTGGAAACGTGAAATACAAACCATGAGCAAAGGCAGTAGTATGTTCAAAAGAACCACTCAATGTTTACATTAAATTTTATTGAAACTTGGTTATAGTACTATGTATGGCTGTCAGCTGTGACTGACATTTTTCGTGCCAAATTCAGCCTAGCCTAGAGCCAGCTAATAAATAAAAAAAATTATAATTTGCCATTAAATAAAATTATTATTTGTAATAAGGACCGCTCACAACACCTAGCCCTTCCACAAATTGGTGGATTTAAGCATTCCTATTTATCTTTTTAATTTAACCCATGACATAGGGGTGTGTTGTCCTGAATCACCGAGTTGGGGCAGTATATCTCTATGGCCTGGGAAGCTGCATAGAAAAAGGAAATTGAACAGCACTTGCTGAAAAAAATCCTGCCCAAGGACATCGAACTCCTGTTGAGTCCCAAATAAGCTTAATTCTTCTAGTCAATTTTAATGTTCTAAATTTCTTTCAAGTTACCAGTTTTTGTGTTAAATGGCCCTGTAAGATGGAATCTACTTTTTAGAAAAAATTTAATGTGATATGCCGATATTATGAGAACTTCGCCAAATAACGACCACGAGAGGCAGCCTAATCCAATTCAAGTTACCAAAGGACTGAATCAAGTAGAAAAAAACCACTTATCGTCTGGAACACGTGAGTCTAACATTATTAAATATAAATTGGCCAATTTAAAGTGGAAAAGTGCTTCGAAAAAATGTATTAGACACAACGATTTCCACGACCGCATGGTGAAATAAATTTTATATCAGGGTGTAAAGATTTCATCTTACCTTCACTGCGCTAATTAGCCCTTGGATCGGCTCAGCAAACTATCATTTATCAATTCATAAACTTTCAAAAATACCTTCAGAAAAAATAATCCTGAAAAAAAGGACTTTAACTTTGTTTTTCTATTAGAATCTCTTACATGGGATATTGTTCTTAATTTTAATAAATTTCACAATATCGTCATTTAAATCTGTGCCTGATTGCATTGTCCTGCTCGACCATTGGTATTTGTTAGTGATTAGTTTTATCATTTTCTCACTGAGGGTGATCTTTGTCGAGGGTCATACTACACCATATATTCTATATGGTATTGGGTCGCTGGTGTCGTTGGTGAGACATACAGCTGCTTGAGAATATATTGGTGAATTTTTTGAGAGATCAAATTCGACAGAGATCAACTCCCTCAGTGAAATTTACAGCAATACCAAGCATAGCAGCGGTCATCAACATAGTAGGTATAGGGATTCGACAACTTACAACGGTTGATTCCTGGATATCCTACCTGAAATAAATATTTCAGGGAAGATTGAAAGGACTTTTCCGTTTTTCGTTGTGGGATTGCCCCATCACCCTCACAATCATCCCGGAGCTGAATGAGAGCCTAATACCTGAGTGATTCCGGCATAAGGACAATAATTAATTATATTTCAGGTAATTGTAGAGGGAGGTGGAAGTAGTTCCCACATGAATGGCGCCCGAACTTCAGACAGTGCAGAGAGAAGGGCCAGGGAACATTGCACTCTAATAATATTTTATTTCAGAAAAATTCAGCAAAAATATTAATAAGATTTTATTACAGTTTTCATCCTAAAAAGCAAGTGAGATCGCCGCAGACTTCAGCTTGCAGTGTACTAGCCTAGCTTATAAGTGACCAGTGGTCGAGCGGTGCAATAGCATACTGAAGGTGAGTCTATGTAAGGGGCCTAATTATAGTAATTTCCCAACTGTGAGTGATCCTTACTGGTTTTTTTTGGAATAACATTTTAGAAAACTGTGTAGAAACAAACTCAGGACTTAGAAAAAGTATAGGCATAATATCAGCCTACAATTTAGAATTTTAAAACAATTGAATAAGGAAGACTAGGGGCAGGTTTTACTAACAACCAATATGCTAAATTATTGCAAGTTTATATGTCATATAGTTTTTATTTTTCTAATTGATTGTAATTTCATGTCGTTTTGTGTAACCTTTCGTGTGTGTGTGGGGCTCAACTGTCAACATCACTAGTCATCAAAGATAATCAATTTAATCAGAGACTGACCTGGTTATCCATTACCACAACACTGCACTGCACAATTTACTACAAATTTTCAATTCACTTTTTCACTGGCTATTCATAAACATGGCTAGCGACGGCTCTTCAACTCATTTCAATGTAGAGGACGACCAACCCTCGCCCACGGACGAACGCCGACCGATTGGCATTGTCTCATCTATCCAATTCAACCAAGGGATTCGGGAGAAATTGTCGTCCACACATGCCGATGAAGCCAGAAATCTTGCAGATATTGGGATTTCTACTCCAGTAACCGACGTTCAAACTCCAGCAGCCAAGGCTAGTGCACCCACATTTCTTGACCAGGGCGCTCTAGACATAATCATGAACGCCTTTGCTCAACAATCTAGAGCAACAGAGCAATTAAATGCAAGCTTGAGAGCTGAAATAAATCAAACATCAGAGCAAGTGAGCCAAAAGATAGACCAAGTTACTGAGAAGTTAGAAGAAATTAAAGTAGGGTTACAAAATCAACTCAAACACAATATAGATTGTCTGACCTCAGAAACGAACAATAAGCATTGTGAAATGGAGCAATACATTGATTCTCAGATTCAGCCCATTCTCGCAGAGGTATGTGAACAAATAGCCATACAAACAGGAAAACTTACCTCAGAT
Organism: Conomelus anceps; assembly: GCA_948455865.1. Classification (NCBI taxonomy): domain Eukaryota; kingdom Metazoa; phylum Arthropoda; class Insecta; order Hemiptera; family Delphacidae; genus Conomelus; species Conomelus anceps. Next base: position 67,329,543 of record OX418217.1, on the reverse strand, counting down.
AACACCGAATTGGAAGACAGGTTGGGCAAAAAAGTTACAGAAAAATTTGAGCAAGCTGAACAAGGAATTAAGCAACTAACATCACAGCAACAAACAGCAGCCCATATTATTAATTTTAAAAAATCAAACCAAATTATCAAAGGAACTTCAATTCACAACCTACCATGTTCAAACTGTCAACGAGGCCAGAAAAAACATTCTGAAATAATGAAACACAAATCAAACAATCATATGCATAGAGAAATTCAAAAAATGAAAACAGAATTGAACAAATATAGGAAGGAGGAAGAAAGAAATTTTAAAAACAGAATTGATGAATTTAATATGGAAAATGAAATGAGCTGGAAACATAACCTAACAACTGGAAGTGAGTTAAACAGAAAACAGAATTATCATCATCATTGTCATCATCCTGGCAGAGAAAGTGTTTCAAGCTACTGCCAACTGTATTGTCACACTTCAATGCAAGCTAGACCTATCCTAGTAAAAATTCCCAGGGATGGAAGAACTTATGCTCATTTGCGTCGAGTGAAATTCAAAAATAATTTCATAGGGACCCGGACAGCTAAAAAAGGAATTTTAATGGAAAATTGATGGAAATGTATCAAGTGGGCTATGCTACTGAAATCGAAGTTCAAGTCAGAAGAGAAGCTACATTGTCAGATTGGTGCCACTGTGGAACAACCACGTACTAGCAGCGCTGTATTTGATGAGTAGATCAAGATGGCAACTCTACCTATGAGAACAGAACAGATAGGAATCAAATGGCTTGTTCACCTCTAGTGGATTACGACTCATAGTTCACCTAAAAGAACCGATCGTGGGCAGAGCTACAGATACAAACGTCGCGCTCAATTCAAAAGCAACATAAGTGAATGGCCGACTGCACTATTGTTAGAGGACAGAAATAAATAAAGACTTGATAGGGGGCTATAAGCCAATTATACCGCAGCCTACACCTTTTAACGAACCCACTACCAATTAGAACCAGTTCAACAATACCTTGAGGAGGAACTAGTTCACCACTTCACAGATGACAATGACTATAAAGTCAGGTCAGATGTTTTCTGCTATGGTTAACGTGTAAAACTTACTACCTGTAACATAGGACCCATCCAGAAAGGACAAGTGGTCTGCAGCAAAGTCAAATTTTCTGACTTTGACTATTGCTGTTTTTAGTTTGTCTGGCCGAGAATTTCGCCATCCCAATCAGCGTAATGGATGCTGCCAGTTTCCGCCTTGAAATATTTGGGATGTAACCTTTTGATTCCATTTAACTTCAACACCCAAATATCAAACTTCACGACCTAACATCACTGTGGTCTTCAACCTTCGAGACAACTACCAGATGTTGAGAAGAAAATGTCAAGGTTTGTTGGATTCCCAGGAATCAACTTACCGCACCAGCACCATCACCAAGCTAATGCCGGCAGGCAGAAAACCCTGACCAGCAACAACTTCATTTCAAGACCAGCCGCAACACCCCACACACACGAGAAGGCGCGTATCATAAATGTATTTAGCGATAAGTGTTAAATGTAATTATGCACTAGTCAATACAGGAACTGGCATGAAACTATATTGTAAAAAAAGGGTGAAAGGAAGTCATACATATTGTAAGATATATTACTCAAATATTGTATTTTGTATTTTTAATTTCAAAGTATCTCAAATGTATTTTTGGTGGAAGAAATTCAGTAGTAGACATCACAAAAAAAAAAATCACAAAAGATATTAAAATTACACAGTAATATAAAAAAAAGAGAGAGAAAAAAATAACAATCAAAAACCTGTCTGTGATGCTAGAATTATATAATTAAATCTTAGAGTAAGCTTAATGTCAAACTATAACTCACCTTATGTATAACTTAGTCAAGAGAAATTATTATTGTATAAATCATGTTCATGCATGAAATAAATGTTAATGTGCTCTTCACACTAGTGTATATTGTGTTAAATGTAAGAAGAAAAAAAAACAGGGATAAAAGAAAAGAACCAAAGAATCACTTAATTGAATTGTATAGAAGCAGGTAGAAATATGAAATGAAACAATGTTAATATGAGATAAAAAGCTTTATTGCATAAAATCAAAAGAAAGAAATAAGATAACAAAACTTGAAACAAAGTACAAATAAGACAGATATGAAGTTAAGACTAGAAAGTAAAAGACCAGAATTGTAATGGAAAGAGTATAAGGAAGAAATCAACTATGTTAGAAAGAAAAATGGTCACAAGCTCAAGATAAGGACTGCCACAGATATCAGCCAAACCATCTTACATTAATTGTTCACACCACCTCAGGTACTTGTCAGGGAAAGCACGGGGGCTTGATGCTCACCCATTATGATTTATAAAGGGAAATCCTGAATCATTAGCACATTGTGCATTATTATTTGTTGTAGTATCCAAATAGGAACTATGTCATGTTAGTCTGAATTGGTTGTATTGTGTATACCCCAATTAGCTAATTTTGTATTAGGTCAGTAAGGGCAAAGACCCAATGATCTGGTGGAGACCGTAAACTCTTAGGGCAGAGACCCAATTATCTGGTGGAGACCATAAACTCTTAGGGAAAGAATAGTTATTGTGATATTAATAAATCCTGAGTGTGACTGTGTTAAGGCTGTGATATCTATGTTATTAATGTTTTGCAATGTTATGTAAGGCAAAGGTTCAAACTGTGATATAAGTGTTAATTAAGAGCGACCTGACTTAGTATGATATAAACCCTTCCATGTTTGTAAGTCTTTCTATCAGGGGGCTTTATGTCAGGGCGCATTCTCTGAACTACATAATAATAAAAGAAATAGTAGGAGAAATTAATTCAGTATAATTTATTGTTGGAAACGTGAAATACAAACCATGAGCAAAGGCAGTAGTATGTTCAAAAGAACCACTCAATGTTTACATTAAATTTTATTGAAACTTGGTTATAGTACTATGTATGGCTGTCAGCTGTGACTGACATTTTTCGTGCCAAATTCAGCCTAGCCTAGAGCCAGCTAATAAATAAAAAAAATTATAATTTGCCATTAAATAAAATTATTATTTGTAATAAGGACCGCTCACAACACCTAGCCCTTCCACAAATTGGTGGATTTAAGCATTCCTATTTATCTTTTTAATTTAACCCATGACATAGGGGTGTGTTGTCCTGAATCACCGAGTTGGGGCAGTATATCTCTATGGCCTGGGAAGCTGCATAGAAAAAGGAAATTGAACAGCACTTGCTGAAAAAAATCCTGCCCAAGGACATCAAACTCCTGTTGAGTCCCAAATAAGCTTAATTCTTCTAGTCAATTTTAATGTTCTAAATTTCTTTCAAGTTACCAGTTTTTGTGTTAAATGGCCCTGTAAGATGGAATCTACTTTTTAGAAAAAATTTAATGTGATATGCCGATATTATGAGAACTTCGCCAAATAACGACCACGAGAGGCAGCCTAATCCAATTCAAGTTACCAAAGGACTGAATCAAGTAGAAAAAAACCACTTATCGTCTGGAACACGTGAGTCTAACATTATTAAATATAAATTGGCCAATTTAAAGTGGAAAAGTGCTTTGAAAAAATGTATTAGACACAACGATTTCCACGACCGCATGGTGAAATAAATTTTATATCAGGGTGTAAAGATTTCATCTTACCTTCACTGCACTAATTAGCCCTTGGATCGGCTCAGCAAACTATCATTTATCAATTCATAAACTTTCAAAAATACCTTCAGAAAAAATAATCCTGAAAAAAAGGACTTTAACTTTGTTTTTCTATTAGAATCTCTTACATGGGATATTGTTCTTAATTTTAATAAATTTCACAATATCGTCATTTAAATCTGTGCCTGATTGCATTGTCCTGCTCGACCATTGGTATTTGTTAGTGATTAGTTTTATCATTTTCTCACTGAGGGTGATCTTTGTCGAGGGTCATACTACACCATATATTCTATATGGTATTGGGTCGCTGGTGTCGTTGGTGAGACATACAGCTGCTTGAGAATATATTGGTGAATTTTTTGAGAGATCAAATTCGACAGAGATCAACTCCCTCAGTGAAATTTACAGCAATACCAAGCATAGCAGCGGTCATCAACATAGTAGGTATAGGGATTCGACAACTTACAACGGTTGATTCCTGGATATCCTACCTGAAATAAATATTTCAGGGAAGATTGAAAGGACTTTTCCGTTTTTCGTTGTGGGATTGCCCCATCACCCTCACAATCATCCCGGAGCTGAATGAGAGCCTAATACCTGAGTGATTCCGGCATAAGGACAATAATTAATTATATTTCAGGTAATTGTAGAGGGAGGTGGAAGTAGTTCCCACATGAATGGCGCCCGAACTTCAGACAGTGCAGAGAGAAGGGCCAGGGAACATTGCACTCTAATAATATTTTATTTCAGAAAAATTCAGCAAAAATATTAATAAGATTTTATTACAGTTTTCATCCTAAAAAGCAAGTGAGATCGCCGCAGACTTCAGCTTGCAGTGTACTAGCCTAGCTTATAAGTGACCAGTGGTCGAGCGGTGCAATAGCATACTGAAGGTGAGTCTATGTAAGGGGCCTAATTATAGTAATTTCCCAACTGTGAGTGATCCTTACTGGTTTTTTTTGGAATAACATTTTAGAAAACTGTGTAGAAACAAACTCAGGACTTAGAAAAAGTATAGGCATAATATCAGCCTACAATTTAGAATTTTAAAACAATTGAATAAGGAAGACTAGGGGCAGGTTTTACTAACAACCAATATGCTAAATTATTGCAAGTTTATATGTCATATAGTTTTTATTTTTCTAATTGATTGTAATTTCATGTCGTTTTGTGTAACCTTTCGTGTGTGTGTGGGCACAGATAAAGAACCAGATCGATCACGTCGCTTGCGGATTTCCTAGTTAATGATTTAATTCAGAGATAGCGCCACGCGTCAATGATTTCAACACGGGGAGCAGCACTGTTTCAGTGCGGGAATACTTGAATTGTCGGCACTCTACGGATAGAAAACTCGTCCACGGGGAGCAGCACATGTTGCAATGCGGGAATATTTGAGTTATCGCTACTTCATGTAAAAGTTCTTCAAAGTAATTAAATTAGCAACTCTGGAATTACTCATTCACTTATTGATATTGAAGATTCAATGATGGGGGTTCGATTGTAGGTGAGTGGTTTATTCTCGGTTAGGCTCAAAACCATAGGGAGGAATCTGACATTTCCAAAAAGTGCCCCAAGCTACCAGGTAAAGGGGGGGTTGAAAATTTGATGTTTTTTTTTTTTTAATAGTTTTAAATCAGAATTGGGTGATTGTTTATAAGTTGTTGTGAAACGTTTTTGGAAAATTTGGTTTTTGGGGGGTTTAGGTTGGGATAAAAATTTTTGAAAAAGCTGGACATTGATATTTTTGAATTTTTTTTTTTATTCTATAGTGAATTTTGTGTTAAACGAAATGATGTGTGCGATTTGGAAAAATATATCGTTTAAGGGGATAAAAGTGGTTTAAAACTGGAAATTTGTACAAATTTGTTAATTTTTTTTTAATGAAAAGCTTCTTGATTTTTCATTTTTAAGCACAAGACAATCGGGATTGGGATGTGTGCGTCACAAATGGATTCTCTTCAAAAGAAATGAGGGGGTTGAAATTGTGGACTTCTTAAATATTAATATGTTTGAAAATTTGTTTCTTGTATCATATATAATGAAAAAATCTGTATTAAATGCGATGTGGAATAATTTTTAAAAGTCACCCCTAAGGCATTAGAAAGTCAGCAGAACATGCATTTGAGAAATAATCCCCTAGAAAAAGAGGGTCGCTTGAAATGGAACATGTTAAAAAAATGATTTTTTTTTTGTTAAATGATTTTTCAAGGGTTTTGTAATTGGAGGTTAAAGGTAAGTTGAGGACACATTACGAACAATGCTATGCCACCCCTTGATTTGAATGCGAGGGCTATTATTGTAGGGGTGCAAAATTTAGGGAAAAATTGAAAGTTGGGATTTTTGGCGGAAATTTGTTTGAGCCTTTTAAAACTTCAAAAGGCGTATTCAACGCTGTTTGAATAAATAATACCTTTCTGAGATATAGGCATAACTTTGAACAGTTGAGCAAAAGGCGTATTCAACTCTTGTTGAAAAAATCACCCCATTTTGAGTTAAAGTACAGAATAAAAAAGAAACAGAAAGCTTAAGCTGGCAGAGCTTGATTAGTTATTTTCAGCAGTAAGTTAGTTATATTTAACTAATATTATATTTATATTAGTTATATTTAACAGTATGTATATATATGTTTAAAATATGCTTCCACAGACGCGTTTTAGCGGCGCAGCGCCTTTCGCCAGATAAATAAATGGCTGTCATTGGATGACAGTGACGTCACTCACCAACTAAACCAATGACAGCCATTTATTTATTTGACTCATGGCATTGCACCACTAAAACGCATCTAGGGAAACATGCTTCAATTATTCCGACAGTTAATAAGATAATTCCAGGGTCTAATAATTACTTATTAGATGAATAAATTCTACTGTATTATATTCATAATATTCTCATAAATATATTCGATTGTATGAAATCATCTAAAACTCATACCTCTTGACTTTCCAGACCAATTTCGCTATTTTATCTTTTAGTGTCCACCTTTAAATTAACCTGAAAAGGACACAGTCATACAATATTATGAAATGGGGTGAACTTTCAAATAACTAAACAAACAGGCTATAAGTAAAGGATGATAAATAAACAGGTAATTTAAGTACAGTAAACAAATTTTTATTTGTGCAATAATAAATATAATATACATAGGATAAATATACTGTGAAATGCATAAAAAAATATCGAAAATACATTGTTATAACTTTGTGCTAAGATTTTATTGACTGATGACTGATATGTTACAGTAAGATTGTGGAATTAATAAAAATTCATTTGAATATCTAAAAAAATTCTTATAACTTTTCAATGATTTGTAAGATTTTTCTTCATCAGGTTTTGATATATAGTCAGGGCCGGCTTTATAGGCTTGCGAATAAGGCTGGCTCCTGGGGCTGCCAAGTTATTACATTATAAGATTATTATTGATCAACTCTCAAATAACTCACAAAAACATTAGAAATAATCATAATAATATAAGATAATAGATTTCATAAACCTACGCTAACCCTACGCTATCACCCAGTGGTGGAACCATGATCTCTCCAAGGGGGGGGGGGCTGAAACGTCTGGGAATATGGAATACCCTACTTCGCTGTCTGTTGGAGTGTATGCCAGCGGTAATGCACCTGTAATTTGACAGCATAATATAGTGTTACAATTTCCCTGTATTCTTATCAAATATCGTTGAGAGCATAGAAGAAAAACTTCTGCAAAAATTCATTTTTGGAACTTAAAAAACACTTTCAAGTGGAAATTATGACTCACGTTATGGCGTGACGACCGTTTCACTCTGTTGTCAAGAGCATCGTCAGACGACCCACAGTAAACTCAATAGAGGGCCGTCACGCCATAACGTGAGTCATAGTTTCCACCTAAAAGTGTTTTTTAAGTTTTTATTATATTAGTGGAAACAAGATGGATCTTCAACATCATATCTATATATATTTTTTTTCAAGGTAATAAATAAATATAATTTATGAAATATTTTTTCAATGTAGCAGATCATAATGAAAATTTACAAGTGCACAATACTGCACTAGGATGGGTGAGCAGCAGCTATAACATTCTGTTATACAACCCTGTGGTTCGGAGTCCACTTTAAATTGAAGGTCCATCACGTTTCTCATAACATGGCTTAAACGGCTGTAGACTGCGGCCTGCCACATTTAGAGCGTTACTCACTCGCGTGACTGTTTTGATGACGTCATAACTTTTTCAAGTTGCTAGCTAAACTCCTTCTGCGCATGAATAGTGTGTGAATTTAAGAGGTTATGACGTCATCAAAACAGTCACGCGAGTGAGTTATGTCTCTAAATGCGGCAGTCCTAAAGGGTTGATTACATTGGGATAGTTACTCGCTAAGCGAGTAGCGAGTAGGATGATACTAACCGACCGTGCTACAGCAGCTCAGCATACCAAGCCAAATTATATTTAAAAAATTATTTCTAGAATCACCCCCATACTATGGAATTTCTAAGACAATAAATAATCTTGCAACACAAAATTAAAATATGAAGTTTACCAACAATTATTCAATAAAATTTCATCAAAACAATATACAATATATCTCATCTGAAGGGTTTATGCTGGCAGCCTGCGTGATTGAGTGTAGGCTTGGCCACAATAATATTGTATTTTGGTGTTGGCTACTCTGCCAGCGAGTATAAATGTCACCAAATTCAAAGTAGACAGGCTCTCAACTTTGAATTTGGTCACATTTATACACGCTGGCAGAGTAGCCAACACCAAAATACAATATTATTGTGGTCAAAGCCGAAATTTAATCACGCAGGCTGCCAGCATACCACTTCAGATGAGATATATTGTTTTGATGAAATTTCATTGAATAATTGTTGGTAAACTTCATATTTTAATTTTGTGTTGCAAGATTATTTATTGTCTTAGAAATTCCATAGTATGGGGATGATTCTTGAAGATAAATTTTTAATATAATTCGGCTTGGTATGCCGAGTTGCTGTAGCACGGTCGGTCAGTAACGTCCTACTCGCTACTCGCTTAGCGAGTAACTATCCCAATGTAATCAACCCATCAGACCGTGGTCCCAGTGCAGCCGAACTGACGAGTGCAAGTTGGAATTTACCAAGAGCAGTCGACGATAGCTTTTTGTCTACTGCTATTGGTCAATTTCAATTTGCACTCGCAGGTCGGCTGCACTGGGACCCCGGTCTCAGGATTTCTCCAACAATAAAAGTTATACGCTCTTCATAATTATTACTCAAATTAATTATTCACATGTAGCCTACTCAAATAACCACCCAATCTCAATTTAACTTCACAACTTAGGGAACTAAGTTCTCAACTTCAAATGAAAAATATCCAAACCATCCATTTTCACAAAAGTAATATTATTATTACACACCTCTCAAAATCCGTCCGCTGGGCAACATATCCTGCTGTCGGAAATGCTGTTCACATAACTGTTTCTTCCTGAGCGATGTTGGTGATAAATCTATCAAGTCCGGATTCCCTAGAAGGTCGAGAAACAGATAAATTTGATTATGGTATATATTTTTCAGTATACTGTGTAGACATCTAAAGTAGTCGACTATTATTAAGATTGAAATTGGAATGTTTCAAATTTTAGAGCTCGAAGTTCTCCTAAAAGTCAATTTTCACGTCTATTTGCCTGATGTAAATTTTTATTGCCTTATTCCACTTCATTCTCTTCAAAATAAAATAAATTGTTTAGTTTCTTCAAAAATGTGATGTATATGAAAATTCTGAATTCAAACTGTCATGTATTGAACAATCCATAGAAAACCACGATAAGTTATTCAGTTACAGACTCAGTAGAGATTTATTAGATTTCTTGGTCAATTTTGGGCAAATTTTAATCATCAATACACCTTGCTAGGTTCGAAACAGTGTGTTCTATTTGAATTGGTAACAATTGAGTTGCCCTACAATTAGGTCTGCAGGTAAGGTTTTTGTTGACAGAAAAAACTGCTAGTTGCCGGGTAACTAGTGAGACGATGGATTTCGTAGAAGATCGTCCTTTTGTTTTGACAGCTCAGACACCTAGACGGCCCAGCCTTGAAGCTTCAAACTTGTTTTTCTACCTGAATTTTCGACTTCATAGTCCTCCTTAAGTTTGTCTGATGGACAGCCATTTTATTGTTTCGTGCCAGGCTGTTCACGTTTTGAGCAGACTCACCTATTGTTCAAAAGGCGACTCTTGTTGACAATGTAACCTTGTTGTCGGCCCGGCACTGTTTGTGTGTTTTGAAAATATGTCTTTTCAACAGGCTACTCTTTGGAAAAAGCCGACAATTTTTGGTGTAGCCGCCTCTGTATTAATTAGAAGATGACTTATTTCTGGGTTGAAAGTTTCCATTCGCATTTCTCAGAAAAGAAGGTTATTAGTTCCATACAAAACTTTTATGAGTTTGCGACAAGCATTGAGATGTGTTTTGAGTACGGAAGCGTTTAGAGCGTGCAAGTCGCAACACGTCACGTTCAAGAGTGAACCAAGGTCATAACATCAAAATGTTTGTAATATAAATGCTTTTCCAATGCTTTCCTTCCATTCAGTCAAAAAAGTAACAGTTCTATCGCTATATCTCGGTTATTTATTATCAGATTTTGAAAAATGCGGTACCATTTTGTTCAAAATAGAAAGCTTAACATTTTATATAGTTGAAATGTTTTCGATAAAATCAACGATTTTCGACTTAAGCGAGTTTAAAAATATTATTTGACCGCCATTTTGGAAAATATGAAAATTTTCTAACAAGAAATTCTTGCATTTTGAGTTACATTGAATGAAGGGTTCATACTAAATTTCAGTGCAATAACTGAACTCGTTCATGACTTTTCCTCACTGAGAAGATAACACTTGCCAAAAAAGACCCTCATTTTTCACCATATAGTCACAATTGATCACAACTTTCAACATTCTTCCATAAACCTATGCGAATGAATTTGGACTCATCTGAAAGCTTATAAAAAGGAGAAGTTTTTTGTCTAAAAAATTTGTTATGTTTACTATAAAAATAATTGAGAAAAAACGGTTTGAAAATTTAGTAGGAACAGCTGTGTTTTATGTGGTAAATATATCTACTAAATATATTCCATTGCCCTGATATATAGGTATATGATTATGGTAGGTCTTTTTTGTTGAAAATAAATCTGTGTATCAGAGCAACGATGAACTTGAACTTAAAGTGATATGTCTTGTGAATATTTAAATAAGTATCTTCAAAGCAACCGTTTTTCGTTACTACCTTACCCCTACGATAAGCTTTCCAAATGAGTTTCCGTTTCAAAAATTAATTGTTTGCAAGCGAGTTCTCCAGCCCGTTGGGCTCACTAGTATATTCACAATTTAATCATTGTAATATTATACAAAATACATGTATTTCCATATATTCATATGTTAAAATAATTTATGATGTTCTCCATGACGAAATACTAGTATTGAACAACTGACATTGGAATGCAAGTCATATGAAGAAGTGAATATTTACTTAATCATCACATAAACAGAATAATTAACTTACAGTAAATAACTAGTCACATAGCTCTACTGCACATAACTACCAAAATATCGTATGCTCCTTTAATTATAGCTAATAAATTTGGTTGTGACAATATCAAAATTTAATTAACTTAATATGAATAAGGATCAAGACAAATAAAACTATAATAAATAAACCGTGATATTATCACAGCCACATTTATTATAGAAACACTGGTACAGCGTACAGTGTCCCTGCACAATGTAGTGTTGAGTAGGCTCTTAAAAATTATGTTTGCCTTCACTTAAGCAACAGATCTAAAAATAGGAAAATACTTGAATAGATCATTTTGAAACGTCAATACTTATTTTTAATTGAATCGATTAATAACGTTAAATATTTCACTTACCAGAGTTGTGGATCCAGATTTTTGCGGTGTCAGTATCCCGGGGGAAAAAAAACATTTTCAGTCCTTTCACTTTGAATCGGCTATTTTTACACTTCTTAAAAGCGCACAAATTACCCGACATTATGAATATGCAATATTAAGTTATTTTTTTAAATTATAAATATGCCTACTCTAACTTTCATCCATAAATTTATTAAAGTAAACAACTAAAACATGAAACATTTGAAACTAGAGACTATAATCTATTTAACAACTAATTTTTACATTATTTTTTTTAACCACCAAAATTATGACTATTATTCATGTTCTTATTGGAAAAGTACAGGAACTCTAAGCGTTGAATGTCTAAAATTAATATAATAATTATTGATTACGAAATATTTATTAGAACTTGCAAGAAAAACTCCACGAATAAGTTATAAACCTATCAAATCAACAGAATTAGAAACTTTGAATTTAAATTTAAAACTTTAAATAACTAGCAATGTTATCCATTTATTTAGCAAACTAAAAAATGTAGATGTGAAATGTAGTGTAATACTAGTATTTAGAAACTTTTGAAACAAAAATATTTTAATTGAGTATTTTTATAAAAACGAAAAAAATGGCTAAAAAATTGGAACTATTAACTATGAATTTTTAGTTCCAATAAAAAAATTATTTTAACTTTATTGGCAAAATTGTGCTATTATCTCATGACTATAAACTGACTAACGTTAACAAGTATCAAGTAACAACTTGAAGGAAGATTCCGAGTTGCGCTCATCGACAGAAAATACCAGGCAGCTTGTAGAATACAGATGCGAATGCAGAATGCAGAATATGAGAACAGCGCCAGAAGTGTGAATAGATGATGAAGCATAGTTGTATACGCACAGGAGCGAGCGTGCGCGTGTACATGTGTGAGTTTATGGAGGGAATCTCAACAGACGTTGATGACAAGCGCTTGTGGCGCTATACCTACGCATTCTAGCGTGTGTTTGTGGAACTAGCGTGATCGGTCTGGTTACTTTGTCTGTGGTGTGGGGCTCAACTGTCAACATCACTAGTCATCAAAGATAATCAATTTAATCAGAGACTGACCTGGTTATCCATTACCACAACACTGCACTGCACAATTTACTACAAATTTTCAATTCACTTTTTCACTGGCTATTCATAAACATGGCTAGCGACGGCTCTTCAACTCATTTCAATGTAGAGGACGACCAACCCTCGCCCATGGACGAACGCCGACCGATTGGCATTGTCTCATCTATCCAATTCAACCAAGGGATTCGGGAGAGATTGTCGTCCACACATGCCGATGAAGCCAGAAATCTTGCAGATATTGGGATTTCTACTCCAGTAACCGACGTTCAAACTCCAGCAGCCAAGGCTAGTGCACCCACATTTCTTGACCAGGGCGCTCTAGACATAATCATGAACGCCTTTGCTCAACAATCTAGAGCAACAGAGCAATTAAATGCAAGCTTGAGAGCTGAAATAAATCAAACATCAGAGCAAGTGAGCCAAAAGATAGACCAAGTTACTGAGAAGTTAGAAGAAATTAAAGTAGGGTTACAAAATCAACTCAAACACAATATAGATTGTCTGACCTCAGAAACGAACAATAAGCATTGTGAAATGGAGCAATACATTGATTCTCAGATTCAGCCCATTCTCGCAGAGGTATGTGAACAAATAGCCATACAAACAGGAAAACTTACCTCAGATAACACCGAATTGGAAGACAGGTTGGGCAAAAAAGTTACAGAAAAATTTGAGCAAGCTGAACAAGGAATTAAGCAACTAACATCACAGCAACAAACAGCAGCCCATATTATTAATTTTAAAAAATCAAACCAAATTATCAAAGGAACTCCAATTCACAACCTACCATGTTCAAACTGTCAACGAGGCCAGAAAAAACATTCTGAAATAATGAAACACAAATCAAACAATCATATGCATAGAGAAATTCAAAAAATGAAAACAGAATTGAACAAATATAGGAAGGAGGAAGAAAGAAATTTTAAAAACAGAATTGATGAATTTAATATGGAAAATGAAATGAGCTGGAAACATAACCTAACAACTGGAAGTGAATTAAACAGAAAACAGAATTATCATCATCATTGTCATCATCCTGGCAGAGAAAGTGTTTCAAGCTACTGCCAACTGTATTGTCACACTTCAATGCTAGCTAGACCTATCCTAGTAAAAATTCCCAGGGATGGAAGAACTTATGCTCATTTGCGTCGAGTGAAATTCAAAAATAATTTCATAGGGACCCTGACAGCTAAAAAAGGAATTTTAATGGAAAATTGATGGAAATGTATCAAGTGGGCTATGCTACTGAAATCGAAGTTCAAGTCAGAAGAGAAGCTACATTGTCAGATTGGTGCCACTGTGGAACAACCACGTACTAGCAGCGCTGTATTTGATGAGTAGATCAAGATGGCAACTCTACCTATGAGAACAGAACAGATAGGAATCAAATGGCTTGTTCACCTCTAGTGGATTACGACTCATAGTTCACCTAAAAGAACCGATCGTGGGCAGAGCTACAGATACAAACGTCGCGCTCAATTCAAAAGCAACATAAGTGAATGGCCGACTGCACTATTGTTAGAGGACAGAAATAAATAAAGACTTGATAGGGGGCTATAAGCCAATTATACCGCAGCCTACACCTTTTAACGAACCCACTACCAATTAGAACCAGTTCAACAATACCTTGAGGAGGAACTAGTTCACCACTTCACAGATGACAATGACTATAAAGTCAGGTCAGATGTTTTCTGCTATGGTTAATGTGTAAACCTTACTACCTGTAACATAGGACCCATCCAGAAAGGACAAGTGGTCTGCAGCAAAGTCAAATTTTCTGACTTTGACTATTGCTGTTTTTAGTTTGTCTGGCCGAGAATTTCGCCATCCCAATCAGCGTAATGGATGCTGCCAGTTTCCGCCTTGAAATATTTGGGATGTAACCTTTTGATTCCATTTAACTTCAACACCCAAATATCAAACTTCACGACCTAACATCACTGTGGTCTTCAACCTTCGAGACAACTACCAGATGTTGAGAAGAAAATGTCAAGGTTTGTTGGATTCCCAGGAATCAACTTACCGCACCAGCACCATCACCAAGCTAATGCCGGCAGGCAGAAAACCCTGACCAGCAACAACTTCATTTCAAGACCAGCCGCAACACCCCACACACACGAGAAGGCGCGTATCATAAATGTATTTAGCGATAAGTGTTAAATGTAATTATGCACTAGTCAATACAGGAACTGGCATGAAACTATATTGTAAAAAAAGGGTGAAAGGAAGTCATACATATTGTAAGATATATTACTCAAATATTGTATTTTGTATTTTTAATTTCAAAGTATCTCAAATGTATTTTTGGTGGAAGAAATTCAGTAGTAGACATCACAAAAAAAAAAATCACAAAAGATATTAAAATTACACAGTAATATAAAAAAAAGAGAGAGAAAAAAATAACAATCAAAAACCTGTCTGTGATGCTAGAATTATATAATTAAATCTTAGAGTAAGCTTAATGTCAAACTATAACTCACCTTATGTATAACTTAGTCAAGAGAAATTATTATTGTATAAATTATGTTCATGCATGAAATAAATGTTAATGTGCTCTTCACACTAGTGTATATTGTGTTAAATGTAAGAAGAAAAAAAAAACAGGGATAAAAGAAAAGAACCAAAGAATCACTTAATTGAATTGTATAGAAGCAGGTAGAAATATGAAATGAAACAATGTTAATATGAGATAAAAAGCTTTATTGCATAAAATCAAAAGAAAGAAATAAGATAACAAAACTTGAAACAAAGTACAAATAAGACAGATATGAAGTTAAGACTAGAAAGTAAAAGACCAGAATTGTAATGGAAAGAGTATAAGGAAGAAATCAACTATGTTAGAAAGAAAAATGGTCACAAGCTCAAGATAAGGACTGCCACAGATATCAGCCAAACCATCTTACATTAATTGTTCACACCACCTCAGGTACTTGTCAGGGAAAGCACGGGGGCTTGATGCTCACCCATTATGATTTATAAAGGGAAATCCTGAATCATTAGCACATTGTGCATTATTATTTGTTGTAGTATCCAAATAGGAACTATGTCATGTTAGTCTGAATTGGTTGTATTGTGTATACCCCAATTAGCTAATTTTGTATTAGGTCAGTAAGGGCAAAGACCCAATGATCTGGTGGAGACCGTAAACTCTTAGGGCAGAGACCCAATTATCTGGTGGAGACCATAAACTCTTAGGGAAAGAATAGTTATTGTGATATTAATAAATCCTGAGTGTGACTGTGTTAAGGCTGTGATATCTATGTTATTAATGTTTTGCAATGTTATGTAAGGCAAAGGTTCAAACTGTGATATAAGTGTTAATTAAGAGCGACCTGACTTAGTATGATATAAACCCTTCCAT
The DNA here is from genome assembly GCA_948455865.1 of Conomelus anceps. Taxonomy (NCBI): domain Eukaryota; kingdom Metazoa; phylum Arthropoda; class Insecta; order Hemiptera; family Delphacidae; genus Conomelus; species Conomelus anceps. The sequence continues at coordinate 67,313,556 of OX418217.1, read as the reverse complement.
GTTTGTAAGTCTTTCTATCAGGGGGCTTTATGTCAGGGCGCATTCTCTGAACTACATAATAATAAAAGAAATAGTAGGAGAAATTAATTCAGTATAATTTATTGTTGGAAACGTGAAATACAAACCATGAGCAAAGGCAGTAGTATGTTCAAAAGAACTACTCAATGTTTACATTAAATTTTATTGAAACTTGGTTATAGTACTATGTATGGCTGTCAGCTGTGACTGACATTTTTCGTGCCAAATTCAGCCTAGCCTAGAGCCAGCTAATAAATAAAAAAAATTATAATTTGCCATTAAATAAAATTATTATTTGTAATAAGGACCGCTCACAACACCTAGCCCTTCCACAAATTGGTGGATTTAAGCATTCCTATTTATCTTTTTAATTTAACCCATGACATAGGGGTGTGTTGTCCTGAATCACCGAGTTGGGGCAGTATATCTCTATGGCCTGGGAAGCTGCATAGAAAAAGGAAATTGAACAGCACTTGCTGAAAAAAATCCTGCCCAAGGACATCGAACTCCTGTTGAGTCCCAAATAAGCTTAATTCTTCTAGTCAATTTTAATGTTCTAAATTTCTTTCAAGTTACCAGTTTTTGTGTTAAATGGCCCTGTAAGATGGAATCTACTTTTTAGAAAAAATTTAATGTGATATGCCGATATTATGAGAACTTCGCCAAATAACGACCACGAGAGGCAGCCTAATCCAATTCAAGTTACCAAAGGACTGAATCAAGTAGAAAAAAACCACTTATCGTCTGGAACACGTGAGTCTAACATTATTAAATATAAATTGGCCAATTTAAAGTGGAAAAGTGCTTCGAAAAAATGTATTAGACACAACGATTTCCACGACCGCATGGTGAAATAAATTTTGTATCAGGGTGTAAAGATTTCATCTTACCTTCACTGCACTAATTAGCCCTTGGATCGGCTCAGCAAACTATCATTTATCAATTCATAAACTTTCAAAAATACCTTCAGAAAAAATAATCCTGAAAAAAAGGACTTTAACTTTGTTTTTCTATTAGAATCTCTTACATGGGATATTGTTCTTAATTTTAATAAATTTCACAATATCGTCATTTAAATCTGTGCCTGATTGCATTGTCCTGCTCGACCATTGGTATTTGTTAGTGATTAGTTTTATCATTTTCTCACTGAGGGTGATCTTTGTCGAGGGTCATACTACACCATATATTCTATATGGTATTGGGTCGCTGGTGTCGTTGGTGAGACATACAGCTGCTTGAGAATATATTGGTGAATTTTTTGAGAGATCAAATTCGACAGAGATCAACTCCCTCAGTGAAATTTACAGCAATACCAAGCATAGCAGCGGTCATCAACATAGTAGGTATAGGGATTCGACAACTTACAACGGTTGATTCCTGGATATCCTACCTGAAATAAATATTTCAGGGAAGATTGAAAGGACTTTTCCGTTTTTCGTTGTGGGATTGCCCCATCACCCTCACAATCATCCCGGAGCTGAATGAGAGCCTAATACCTGAGTGATTCCGGCATAAGGACAATAATTAATTATATTTCAGGTAATTGTAGAGGGAGGTGGAAGTAGTTCCCACATGAATGGCGCCCGAACTTCAGACAGTGCAGAGAGAAGGGCCAGGGAACATTGCACTCTAATAATATTTTATTTCAGAAAAATTCAGCAAAAATATTAATAAGATTTTATTACAGTTTTCATCCTAAAAAGCAAGTGAGATCGCCGCAGACTTCAGCTTGCAGTGTACTAGCCTAGCTTATAAGTGACCAGTGGTCGAGCGGTGCAATAGCATACTGAAGGTGAGTCTATGTAAGGGGCCTAATTATAGTAATTTCCCAACTGTGAGTGATCCTTACTGGTTTTTTTTGGAATAACATTTTAGAAAACTGTGTAGAAACAAACTCAGGACTTAGAAAAAGTATAGGCATAATATCAGCCTACAATTTAGAATTTTAAAACAATTGAATAAGGAAGACTAGGGGCAGGTTTTACTAACAACCAATATGCTAAATTATTGCAAGTTTATATGTCATATAGTTTTTATTTTTCTAATTGATTGTAATTTCATGTCGTTTTGTGTAACCTTTCGTGTGTGTGTGGGGCTCAACTGTCAACATCACTAGTCATCAAAGATAATCAATTTAATCAGAGACTGACCTGGTTATCCATTACCACAACACTGCACTGCACAATTTACTACAAATTTTCAATTCACTTTTTCACTGGCTATTCATAAACATGGCTAGCGACGGCTCTTCAACTCATTTCAATGTAGAGGACGACCAACCCTCGCCCACGGACGAACGCCGACCGATTGGCATTGTCTCATCTATCCAATTCAACCAAGGGATTCGGGAGAGATTGTCGTCCACACATGCCGATGAAGCCAGAAATCTTGCAGATATTGGGATTTCTACTCCAGTAACCGACGTTCAAACTCCAGCAGCCAAGGCTAGTGCACCCACATTTCTTGACCAGGGCGCTCTAGACATAATCATGAACGCCTTTGCTCAACAATCTAGAGCAACAGAGCAATTAAATGCAAGCTTGAGAGCTGAAATAAATCAAACATCAGAGCAAGTGAGCCAAAAGATAGACCAAGTTACTGAGAAGTTAGAAGAAATTAAAGTAGGGTTACAAAATCAACTCAAACACAATATAGATTGTCTGACCTCAGAAACGAACAATAAGCATTGTGAAATGGAGCAATACATTGATTCTCAGATTCAGCCCATTCTCGCAGAGGTATGTGAACAAATAGCCATACAAACAGGAAAACTTACCTCAGATAACACCGAATTGGAAGACAGGTTGGGCAAAAAAGTTACAAAAAAATTTGAGCAAGCTGAACAAGGAATTAAGCAACTAACATCACAGCAACAAACAGCAGCCCATATTATTAATTTTAAAAAATCAAACCAAATTATCAAAGGAACTTCAATTCACAACCTACCATGTTCAAACTGTCAACGAGGCCAGAAAAAACATTCTGAAATAATGAAACACAAATCAAACAATCATATGCATAGAGAAATTCAAAAAATGAAAACAGAATTGAACAAATATAGGAAGGAGGAAGAAAGAAATTTTAAAAACAGAATTGATGAATTTAATATGGAAAATGAAATGAGCTGGAAACATAACCTAACAACTGGAAGTGAGTTAAACAGAAAACAGAATTATCATCATCATTGTCATCATCCTGGCAGAGAAAGTGTTTCAAGCTACTGCCAACTGTATTGTCATACTTCAATGCTAGCTAGACCTATCCTAGTAAAAATTCCCAGGGATGGAAGAACTTATGCTCATTTGCGTCGAGTGAAATTCAAAAATAATTTCATAGGGACCCGGACAGCTAAAAAAGGAATTTTAATGGAAAATTGATGGAAATGTATCAAGTGGGCTATGCTACTGAAATCGAAGTTCAAGTCAGAAGAGAAGCTACATTGTCAGATTGGTGCCACTGTGGAACAACCACGTACTAGCAGCGCTGTATTTGATGAGTAGATCAAGATGGCAACTCTACCTATGAGAACAGAACAGATAGGAATCAAATGGCTTGTTCACCTCTAGTGGATTACGACTCATAGTTCACCTAAAAGAACCGATCGTGGGCGGAGCTACAGATACAAACGTCGCGCTCAATTCAAAAGCAACATAAGTGAATGGCCGACTGCACTATTGTTAGAGGACAGAAATAAATAAAGACTTGATAGGGGGCTATAAGCCAATTATACCACAGCCTACACCTTTTAACGAACCCACTACCAATTAGAACCAGTTCAACAATACCTTGAGGAGGAACTAGTTCACCACTTCACAGATGACAATGACTATAAAGTCAGGTCAGATGTTTTCTGCTATGGTTAACGTGTAAACCTTACTACCTGTAACATAGGACCCATCCAGAAAGGACAAGTGGTCTGCAGCAAAGTCAAATTTTCTGACTTTGACTATTGCTGTTTTTAGTTTGTCTGGCCGAGAATTTCGCCATCCCAATCAGCGTAATGGATGCTGCCAGTTTCCGCCTTGAAATATTTGGGATGTAACCTTTTGATTCCATTTAACTTCAACACCCAAATATCAAACTTCACGACCTAACATCACTGTGGTCTTCAACCTTCGAGACAACTACCAGATGTTGAGAAGAAAATGTCAAGGTTTGTTGGATTCCCAGGAATCAACTTACCGCACCAGCACCATCACCAAGCTAATGCCGGCAGGCAGAAAACCCTGACCAGCAACAACTTCATTTCAAGACCAGCCGCAACACCCCACACACACGAGAAGGCGTGTATCATAAATGTATTTAGCGATAAGTGTTAAATGTAATTATGCACTAGTCAATACAGGAACTGGCATGAAACTATATTGTAAAAAAAGGGTGAAAGGAAGTCATACATATTGTAAGATATATTACTCAAATATTGTATTTTGTATTTTTAATTTCAAAGTATCTCAAATGTATTTTTGGTGGAAGAAATTCAGTAGTAGACATCACAAAAAAAAATCACAAAAGATATTAAAATTACACAGTAATATAAAAAAAAGAGAGCGAAAAAATAACAATCAAAAACCTGTCTGTGATGCTAGAATTATATAATTAAATCTTAGAGTAAGCTTAATGTCAAACTATAACTCACCTTATGTATAACTTAGTCAAGAGAAATTATTATTGTATAAATCATGTTCATGCATGAAATAAATGTTAATGTGCTCTTCACACTAGTGTATATTGTGTTAAATGTAAGAAGAAAAAAAAAACAGGGATAAAAGAAAAGAACCAAAGAATCACTTAATTGAATTGTATTGAATTAATTGTTCACACCACCTCAGGTACTTGTCAGGGAAAGCACGGGGGCTTGATGCTCACCCATTATGATTTAAAGGGAAATCCTGAATCATTAGCACATTGTGCATTATTATTTGTTGTAGTATCCAAATAGGAACTATGTCATGTTAGTCTGAATTGGTTGTATTGTGTATACCCCAATTAGCTTATTTTGTATTAGGTCAGTAAGGGCAAAGACCCAATGATCTGGTGGAGACCGTAAACTCTTAGGGCAGAGACCCAATTATCTGGTGGAGACCATAAACTCTTAGGGAAAGAATAGTTATTGTGATATTAATAAATCCTGAGTGTGACTGTGTTAAGGCTGTGATATCTATGTTATTAATGTTTTGCAATGTTATGTAAGGCAAAGGTTCAAACTGTGATATAAGTGTTAATTAAGAGCGACCTGACTTAGTATGATATAAACCCTTCCATGTTTGTAAGTCTTTCTATCAGGGGGCTTTATGTCAGGGCGCATTCTCTGAACCACATAATAATAAAAGAAATAGTAGGAGAAATTAATTCAATATAATTTATTGTTGGAAACGTGAAATACAAACCATGAGCAAAGGCAGTAGTATGTTCAAAAGAACCACTCAATGTTTACATTAAATTTTATTGAAACTAGGTTATAGTACTATGTATGGCTGTCAGCTGTGACTGACATTTTTCGCGCCAAATTCAGCCTAGCCTAGAGCCGGCTAATAAATAAAAAAAATTATAATTTGCCATTAAATAAAATTATTATTTGTAATAAGGACCGCTCACAACACCTAGCCCTTCCACAAATTGGTGGATTTAAGCATTCCTATTTATCTTTTTAATTTAACCCATGACATAGGGGTGTGTTGTCCTGAATCACCGAGTTGGGGCAGTATATCTCTATGGCCTGGGAAGCTGCATAGAAAAAGGAAATTGAACAGCACTTGCTGAAAAAAATCCTGCCCGAGGACATCGAACTCCTGTCGAGTCCCAAATAAGCTTAATTCTTCTAGTCAATTTTAATGTTCTAAATTTCTTTCAAGTTACCAGTTTTTGTGTTAAATGTCCCTGTAAGATGGAATCTACTTTTTAGAAAAATTTAATGTGATACGCCGATATTACGTGAACTTCGCCAAATAACGACCACAAGAGGCAGCCTAATCCAATTCAAGTTACCAAAGGACTGAATCAAGTAGAAAAAAACCACTTATCGTCTGGAACACATGAGTCTAACATTATTAAATATAAATTGGCCAATTTAAAGTGGAAAAGTGCTTCGAAAAAATGTATTAGACACAACGATTTCCACGACCGCATGGTGAAATAAATTTTGTATCAGGGTGTAAAGATTTCATCTTACCTTCACTGCACTAATTAGCCCTTGGATCGGCTCAGCAAACTATCATTTATCAATTCATAAACTTTCAAAAATACCTTCAGAAAAAATAATCCTGAAAAAAAGGACTTTAACTTTGTTTTTCTATTAGAATCTCTTACATGGGATATTGTTCTTAATTTTAATAAATTTCACAATATCGTCATTTAAATCTGTGCCTGATTGCATTGTCCTGCTCGACCATTGGTATTTGTTAGTGATTAGTTTTATCATTTTCTCACTGAGGGTGATCTTTGTCGAGGGTCATACTACACCATATATTCTATATGGTATTGGGTCGCTGGTGTCGTTGGTGAGACATACAGCTGCTTGAGAATATATTGGTGAATTTTTTGAGAGATCAAATTCGACAGAGATCAACTCCCTCAGTGAAATTTACAGCAATACCAAGCATAGCAGCGGTCATCAACATAGTAGGTATAGGGATTCGACAACTTACAACGGTTGATTCCTGGATATCCTACCTGAAATAAATATTTCAGGGAAGATTGAAAGGACTTTTCCGTTTTTCGTTGTGGGATTGCCCCATCACCCTCACAATCATCCCGGAGCTGAATGAGAGCCTAATACCTGAGTGATTCCGGCATAAGGACAATAATTAATTATATTTCAGGTAATTGTAGAGGGAGGTGGAAGTAGTTCCCACATGAATGGCGCCCGAACTTCAGACAGTGCAGAGAGAAGGGCCAGGGAACATTGCACTCTAATAATATTTTATTTCAGAAAAATTCAGCAAAAATATTAATAAAATTTTATTACAGTTTTCATCCTAAAAAGCAAGTGAGATCGCCGCAGACTTCAGCTTGCAGTGTACTAGCCTAGCTTATAAGTGACCAGTGGTCGAGCGGTGCAATAGCATACTGAAGGTGAGTCTATGTAAGGGGCCTAATTATAGTAATTTCCCAACTGTGAGTGATCCTTACTGGTTTTTTTTGGAATAACATTTTAGAAAACTGTGTAGAAACAAACTCAGGACTTAGAAAAAGTATAGGCATAATATCAGCCTACAATTTAGAATTTTAAAACAATTGAATAAGGAAGACTAGGGGCAGGTTTTACTAACAACCAATATGCTAAATTATTGCAAGTTTATATGTCATATAGTTTTTATTTTTCTAATTGATTGTAATTTCATGTCGTTTTGTGTAACCTTTCGTGTGTGTGTGGGGCTCAACTGTCAACATCACTAGTCATCAAAGATAATCAATTTAATCAGAGACTGACCTGGTTATCCATTACCACAACACTGCACTGCACAATTTACTACAAATTTTCAATTCACTTTTTCACTGGCTATTCATAAACATGGCTAGCGACGGCTCTTCAACTCATTTCAATGTAGAGGACGACCAACCCTCGCCCACGGACGAACGCCGACCGATTGGCATTGTCTCATCTATCCAATTCAACCAAGGGATTCGGGAGAGATTGTCGTCCACACATGCCGATGAAGCCAGAAATCTTGCAGATATTGGGATTTCTACTCCAGTAACCGACGTTCAAACTCCAGCAGCCAAGGCTAGTGCACCCACATTTCTTGACCAGGGCGCTCTAGACATAATCATGAACGCCTTTGCTCAACAATCTAGAGCAACAGAGCAATTAAATGCAAGCTTGAGAGCTGAAATAAATCAAACATCAGAGCAAGTGAGCCAAAAGATAGACCAAGTTACTGAGAAGTTAGAAGAAATTAAAGTAGGGTTACAAAATCAGCTCAAACACAATATAGATTGTCTGACCTCAGAAACGAACAATAAGCATTGTGAAATGGAGCAATACATTGATTCACAGATTCAGCCCATTCGCGCAGAGGTATGTGAACAAATAGCCATACAAACAGGAAAACTTACCTCAGATAACACCGAATTGGAAGACAGGTTGGGCAAAAAAGTTACAGAAAAATTTGAGCAAGCTGAACAAGGAATTAAGCAACTAACATCACAGCAACAAACAGCAGCCCATATTATTAATTTTAAAAAATCAAACCAAATTATCAAAGGAACTTCAATTCACAACCTACCATGTTCAAACTGTCAACGAGGCCAGAAAAAACATTCTGAAATAATGAAACACAAATCAAACAATCATATGCATAGAGAAATTCAAAAAATGAAAACAGAATTGAACAAATATAGGAAGGAGGAAGAAAGAAATTTTAAAAACAGAATTGATGAATTTAATATGGAAAATGAAATGAGCTGGAAACATAACCTAACAACTGGAAGTGAGTTAAACAGAAAACAGAATTATCATCATCATTGTCATCATCCTGGCAGAGAAAGTGTTTCAAGCTACTGCCAACTGTATTGTCATACTTCAATGCTAGCTAGACCTATCCTAGTAAAAATTCCCAGGGATGGAAGAACTTATGCTCATTTGCGTCGAGTGAAATTCAAAAATAATTTCATAGGGACCCGGACAGCTAAAAAAGGAATTTTAATGGAAAATTGATGGAAATGTATCAAGTGGGCTATGCTACTGAAATCGAAGTTCAAGTCAGAAGAGAAGCTACATTGTCAGATTGGTGCCACTGTGGAACAACCACGTACTAGCAGCGCTGTATTTGATGAGTAGATCAAGATGGCAACTCTACCTATGAGAACAGAACAGATAGGAATCAAATGGCTTGTTCACCTCTAGTGGATTACGACTCATAGTTCACCTAAAAGAACCGATCGTGGGCGGAGCTACAGATACAAACGTCGCGCTCAATTCAAAAGCAACATAAGTGAATGGCCGACTGCACTATTGTTAGAGGACAGAAATAAATAAAGACTTGATAGGGGGCTATAAGCCAATTATACCACAGCCTACACCTTTTAACGAACCCACTACCAATTAGAACCAGTTCAACAATACCTTGAGGAGGAACTAGTTCACCACTTCACAGATGACAATGACTATAAAGTCAGGTCAGATGTTTTCTGCTATGGTTAACGTGTAAACCTTACTACCTGTAACATAGGACCCATCCAGAAAGGACAAGTGGTCTGCAGCAAAGTCAAATTTTCTGACTTTGACTATTGCTGTTTTTAGTTTGTCTGGCCGAGAATTTCGCCATCCCAATCAGCGTAATGGATGCTGCCAGTTTCCGCCTTGAAATATTTGGGATGTAACCTTTTGATTCCATTTAACTTCAACACCCAAATATCAAACTTCACGACCTAACATCACTGTGGTCTTCAACCTTCGAGACAACTACCAGATGTTGAGAAGAAAATGTCAAGGTTTGTTGGATTCCCAGGAATCAACTTACCGCACCAGCACCATCACCAAGCTAATGCCGGCAGGCAGAAAACCCTGACCAGCAACAACTTTATTTCAAGACCAGCCGCAACACCCCACACACACGAGAAGGCGTGTATCATAAATGTATTTAGCGATAAGTGTTAAATGTAATCATGCACTAGTCAATACAGGAACTGGCATGAAACTATATTGTAAAAAAAGGGTGAAAGGAAGTCATACATATTGTAAGATATATTACTCAAATATTGTATTTTGTATTTTTAATTTCAAAGTATCTCAAATGTATTTTTGGTGGAAGAAATTCAGTAGTAGACATCACAAAAAAAAATCACAAAAGATATTGCTACGGCCAGGTGACAAGTTGTTTATGTAAAAAATCAGCTGGTAATAGCAAATATAATGTTTGCAATGTTTGAAAGCTTCAGAAGGTTTTCCAATAGAAGTATAAATAGTTGAGTTCGTGTTAAGCAGTTCAAGTGTTAATTTTCCAAAAGTTATTCTTTAATAAAATCCATGTTTAAAACGCCTCTGACTGTTTTATTTACGTAAATTCATAACAATTGGTGTCAGAAGTGGGATAAGTGCATTTGAGGTGGGTTTATCTATTCGAAAAGTGATTTTATTAGTGTTTTTCAACTATTCATTTGTTCATCCATTTTTTTTGTGTTTACTTTTAACAGTTATACTGGTTTGAGATTTAAAATGGCTGGAAAAGGTTTAAAACTTTCATGTTTGAAAGTGAGTGAATTAAAACAAGAATTAGAAGAACGAGATCTTGAAATAAGTGGTAATAAAGCTATTCTGCAAGAACGACTTCGTGTGGCATTGGTTGAGGAAGGTTTGGATCCAGACATATTCCTCTTTGAAACCCCATATGGTGAGTTAAAGTCAGCTTTGGAAAGAAAATTAGAAGAGAACAGAGATATATTTGAGGAAAAATTGCAGGAAAATCATAATTTCTGTTCTCTTCTAATTTTCTTTCCAAAGCTGACTTTAACTCACCATATGGGGTTTCAAAGAGGAATATGTCTGGATCCAAACCTTCCTCAACCAATGCCACACGAAGTCGTTCTTGCAGAATAGCTTTATTACCACTTATTTCAAGATCTCGTTCTTCTAATTCTTGTTTTAATTCACTCACTTTCAAACATGAATTAGAAGAACGAGATCTTGAAATAAGTGGTAATAAAGCTATTCTGCAAGAACGACTTCGTGTGGCATTGGTTGAGGAAGGTTTGGATCCAGACATATTCCTCTTTGAAACCCCATATGGTGAGTTAAAGTCAGCTTTGGAAAGAAAATTAGAAGAGAACAGAGATATATTTGAGGAAAAATTGCAGGAAAATCATAATTTCTTAAGAAATGAAATAAAAAACATGGAAGATAAATTTGAGAAAAATCATAATTTTGTAAGAAATGAAATGAAAGACATGGAAGAGAAAATGAAAAACATGGAAGATAAATTTGAAAAGAAGTTTGAAAAACTACAGGAACACAATAATGGCATTGAAAGATCAATCTCTATGGTTGATGTTGCCTCTGTTAATCAAATTAGAGAAGACACTTCTGTAAGTTATCAAAAAGCACCTATCATCCTGCCAAGTCATCCAATTGGGCTACCCACTTTTGATGGAAAGATGCCATGGGAAGATTACCGTTCCTTGCTTGAGACAGCTGCTGACATACATGGCTGGACACCTGCAGTGAAAGCTGCAATGCTTAGCCTGTCACTCCGTGGAGATGCATTAGCAGTTCTCCAAACAATCCCTATGGCTGATAGGCAGAACTTCGATGTGCTTCTGAGACACATAGAAATGAGGTTTGGCCATCAACACATGGATCAACTTTACCGTTCACAACTCAAGAATAGGATCCAGAAGCCAAACGAATCACTCCAAGAGTTTGAAGGTGATATTGCCCACCTGGTAAGAAAAGCCTACCCATCTGTGGATGATAGAGTATATGAGATTCTAGCCATTGAGAGGTTCCTGGATGGTCTTTGGGAACCTGAAACTCAACAAGCTATCAAATTGGCTCGCCCTCAGACACTCAGTGAGGCCCTCACCCAGGCTTTGGAATTCGAAGCAGTACGACAATCAGTGAAGGGTAATGCCCGAGTCCGGGCTGTTGAAGCAAAGGATAGTAGTGATGAGTCTCTGGAAGAATTGGTGAAGAAAGTCATAGAAAAGTTAAGAACAGGAAGGAGGGAGATACGTTGCTGGCGCTGTGGAGAGAGAGGGCACCTGCATAATAAGTGCCCAAATAAATCAACCACTGAGAAGAACCAGGAAAACTAAAGAGGGTTGATGTGAAGGGGCAACCATCAACCTGTAGACAGAAGACCCCATGTACAAAACCAGTCATTGCAATGTTATCTGATAAACCCCACAGTCTTTACATTAATGGAATGGTGAATGGAAGCTCCTATAAATTACTTATAGATACTGGAGCCACTAAGACAATAATAAACTCCAAAACAGTAGCTAACCAGCAAGATATCTCACCAACAACCTGGAAGCTGAAAACTGCTACAGGTGGGCCTGTGAGTGTCTGTGGAGAGATGATTGCCACCTTCAAGATTGGTAAGGCCTGTTTTAAACATTGTGTACTTGTGGCAGAGATTAGTGAAGAAGTCATACTAGGCTTGGATTTTCTTTCTACTTTTGGCCTAGAGTTGGATCTTAGAAGGAAGACATTGACCATTGGTGGAGATGAAGTTGTTCTACACTCTGGAAAAGACTGTACAGCCCAAATACAACTGCTGAAAGAAATCACAATACCAGCAAGGAGCCAGATTGTGACTCATGCTACGACAAAGGAGGATGTCCCTGTGGGGATTAATGTGTTGCTAGAGCCAGAAATCCATGAGGAGGAGCTTGGTCATGGTGTCCTAGTGGCTAGGACACTTTTTCTTACTAGCCAAGAATTCCCTGTCCTCTTGATGAATGTGAATGATTATGAAGTTACTTTGAAGAGAAGTAGTACTTTGGGACATTGCTCACCAGTCACATCTGTCATACAACAAATGCAGACAACTCAACCACAGAAGAAGTGTCTCCCAGAGAAGCTGAAGGCCTTTGTTGAAGTATCCTGTCAAGATCTAGTCAAAGAACAACAAAATGAAGTAAAGGACCTCATAACTAATTATCAGGATATTTTTGATATAGAAGAGGGCCCAAAAGGCAGAACCAACATAGTTGAGCATGCAATAGATACTGGAAATGCCAAACCCATCCGCCAGAACCCTAGAAGGTTACCTCTGGCTAAAAGAGAGGAAGCTAGAAAAATAATTAAGGAAATGGAAAATGAAGGTATAATTGAACCATCCAATAGCCCTTGGATTTCACCAGTGGTGCTTGTAAAAAAAAAGGATAATACACTCCGGTTCTGTGTGGACTATCGTCTTCTGAATGACGTCACCAAAAAAGACAGTTACCCTCTACCTCGAATTGATGACACACTGGATAGCCTGGAAGGTTGCAAGTTGTTTTCGACTCTGGACCTGAAAAGTGGATACTGGCAAGTTGGACTTGAACCTAAGGACAAAGAAAAGACTGCATTTTCAATCGGAGAAGGTCTTTGGCAATTCACTGTGATGCCATTTGGCTTGTGTAATGCTCCAGCAACCTTTGAAAGATTAATGGAGAATGTGTTGAGGGGACTGTCATGGGAAACTTGCCTGGTCTACCTGGATGACATCATTGTCTTGGGAAAGTCTTTCCAACATCAGCTGGAAAACTTGAAGCAAGTATTTGAAAGACTAAGACAAGCTAACCTGAAGCTCAACCCAAAGAAGTGCCATCTGTTTAAAAGACAGGTTAATTACCTAGGGCATGTGGTATCTGATAAAGGTGTGTCTATGGATCCTGAGAAGGTAACAGCCATAACCAAGTGGCCAGTGCCCAAAGACAAATCAGAAGTGCGGAGTTTCCTTGGCCTTTGCACATATTATCGACGGTTTGTGATGGGATTCTCTGGTATAGCAAAACCCCTCATCAAGCTGACAGAGGAGAAACAGAGTTTTCTCTGGGACAAAAATTGCCAGCAGGCCTTCAACAGACTAAAGGAGACACTTTGCCAAGCACCTATATTGGCTTACCCAAGAGTTGAAGGCAAGTTCATTCTTGACACTGATGCCAGCAACACAGCAATTGGTGGAGTACTTTCTCAAGAGCAAGATGGGGAGGAAAAGGTCATTGGATATTTTAACAAGGTGCTGTCAAAACCTGAGCGTAACTACTGTGTTACTAGAAGAGAACTGCTAGCAGTAGTGAAATCAATCAGCCACTTCCACAAATACTTATATGGACGTCAATTCCTGCTGAGAACTGATCATGCATCCTTGACATGGCTTCTCCGGTTCAAGTCTCCTGAAGGACAAGTGGCAAGATGGATCCAGCACTTACAAGAATATGACTTTAAATTTGTACACCGAGCTGGAAATAGTCACCTGAATGCTGATGCCCTTTCTCGAAGACCCTGTGAGGAGGACTGCAAACACTGCTCACGCCAGGATGGGAAGGAAGTTTTGGTACATAGGACAACTATTGCCAATGACCACTGGCAAGGTGCTGAGTTACTTAAGGATCAGGAAGAAGACCCTGATCTGAAGCACCTTTGGTTGTGGAAACGTTCTGCAAGACGACCTAGTTGGCAAGAAATAGCACCTTTTCCACCACATGTCAAGTCCCTCTGGGCACAATGGGACTCTATTGTGGAAGACAGAGGAATCCTGAAAAGGAAGCTAGAGAATGCAGCTGGTGATCAGCATAAGCTGCAAATTATTGTTCCCAGGAAAAGGATTCCTGAAGTGCTGAGACAAATACATGATGGAGTCTCTGGGGGCCATTTTGGAGTTCATAAGACACTGGAGAAAGTACGAGAGAGGTTTTACTGGCCAAATTCAAGCAAAGATGTCAAGAACTGGTGTCGCAATTGCACTGTTTGTGCATCTGCAAATGGCCCCTTGCATAGAAAGAAGGCCCCCATGAAACAATACAATGTTGGAGCACCTTTTGAGCGAATAGCCATTGACATAGCTGGACCATTTCCATTGTCTGACAGTGGGAATAAGTATATCCTGGTAGTGATGGATTATTTCAGCAAATGGGTCGAAGCCTATGCCTTGCCAAATCAAGAAGCAGTCAGTGTTGCTGATGTAATAATCAAGGAATTCGTCAGTCGGTTTGGTGTCCCATTAGAGTTACATTCTGATCAAGGAAGGAACTTTGAGTCTTCAGTGTTTTCCCGTATATGTGAGGTGCTGGGAATCCATAAGACAAGGACTACACCCCTTCACCCTCAGTCAGATGGAATGGTGGAGCGTATGAACAGGACCATGGGAAAATACCTGTCAAAAGTTGTATCCAAGCATCAACGAGACTGGGATCAATATCTTCACCTATTCCTGATGGCATACCGAAGCTCTGTCAATGAGTCTACAAAACTTTCACCAGCCAAGGTAGTGTTTGGGCGAGATATTAGACTGCCTTGTGACTTAAAGTTTGGATGTACACCTGGAGAGGATTTGGTAGGAGAGGACTATGTCACCCAGTTTCGGAAACAGATGGATGAGATTCATGAGATTGTTCGAACCAACATCCAAGGAACCAGTGACAAGATGAAAGAACGCTATGATATCAAGGCAGATCATGGTGGATACCAGCCTGGAGACTTAGTTTGGTTCTACAACCCACAGCGACGTCAAGGGTACTCCCCCAAATTACAGACTTCCTGGGATGGACCTTTTGAAGTGGTTACTAGAATCAATGATGTAGTCTACCGGATCAAGAAACCTAGAGGAAAACCAAGAGTTGTCCACTTCAATCGACTGGCACCATTCCAGGGAGACAATACTGCAGGTAATGCCCAAGATGTGAGAACTATTCAACCAGTTGATCCCAACTTTGAAGAATTTATGGCCAATTTGGACATGTTCCAGAAAGCTGAGGTTACAAAAGTCTGTTATCAAGATTTGTTCACCCTACCAAAAGACTATGCTCTGGCTCACTGTGTAGCTAAAAATCTTGGAGCTTCTCGGGGTATTGCTACAGTATTTAGGAAAAAGTTTGGAGGACTGAATGATCTGGAACTTCAGAGACCAGCTGTTGGAAGAACACTACACCTTCAGAGGCAAGGAAAACAGCTCTTCTGCTTGGTGACAAAAGATCAACCTCAGCAGGAGTCCACCTATCAAGCCTTGTGGGAGAGCCTAAATCATCTGCGGAATTGTCTTCAAACTCTGGGAGTGAAGCAGCTTGGAATTCCCCGATTAGGTTGTGGCTATGATGGGTTGGACTGGAAAATCGTGAGGCCAATGATTGAAACAATCTTCAAAGAAACTGGGATTACCATCTCAGTTTGCATGTTTGCTCCATGGGCAGCTAGTCAGTTGTATCCAGTAAGGCCACCCCCAATCTGCAGACCTGTAACTGTTCTGGGACAGAACAGTCTTAAGGAGGGAGCAGTGCTACGGCCAGGTGACAAGTTGTTTATGTAAAAAATCAGCTGGTAATAGCAAATATAATGTTTGCAATGTTTGAAAGCTTCAGAAGGTTTTCCAATAGAAGTATAAATAGTTGAGTTCGTGTTAAGCAGTTCAAGTGTTAATTTTCCAAAAGTTATTCTTTAATAAAATCCATGTTTAAAACGCCTCTGACTGTTTTATTTACGTAAATTCATAACAATATTAAAATTACACAGTAATATAAAAAAAAGAGAGCGAAAAAATAACAATCAAAAACCTGTCTGTGATGCTAGAATTATATAATTAAATCTTAGAGTAAGCTTAATGTCAAACTATAACTCACCTTATGTATAACTTAGTCAAGAGAAATTATTATTGTATAAATCATGTTCATGCATGAAATAAATGTTAATGTGCTCTTCACACTAGTGTATATTGTGTTAAATGTAAGAAGAAAAAAAAACAGGGATAAAAGAAAAGAACCAAAGAATCACTTAATTGAATTGTATTGAATTAATTGTTCACACCACCTCAGGTACTTGTCAGGGAAAGCACGGGGGC
The DNA here is from genome assembly GCA_948455865.1 of Conomelus anceps. Classification (NCBI taxonomy): domain Eukaryota; kingdom Metazoa; phylum Arthropoda; class Insecta; order Hemiptera; family Delphacidae; genus Conomelus; species Conomelus anceps. The sequence continues at coordinate 67,297,057 of OX418217.1, read as the reverse complement.
TTGATGCTCACCCATTATGATTTATAAAGGGAAATCCTGAATCATTAGCACATTGTGCATTATTATTTGTTGTAGTATCCAAATAGGAACTATGTCATGTTAGTCTGAATTGGTTGTATTGTGTATACCCCAATTAGCTTATTTTGTATTAGGTCAGTAAGGGCAAAGACCCAATGATCTGGTGGAGACCGTAAACTCTTAGGGCAGAGACCCAATTATCTGGTGGAGACCATAAACTCTTAGGGAAAGAATAGTTATTGTGATATTAATAAATCCTGAGTGTGACTGTGTTAAGGCTGTGATATCTATGTTATTAATGTTTTGCAATGTTATGTAAGGCAAAGGTTCAAACTGTGATATAAGTGTTAATTAAGAGCGACCTGACTTAGTATGATATAAACCCTTCCATGTTTGTAAGTCTTTCTATCAGGGGGCTTTATGTCAGGGCGCATTCTCTGAACCACATAATAATAAAAGAAATAGTAGGAGAAATTAATTCAATATAATTTATTGTTGGAAACGTGAAATACAAACCATGAGCAAAGGCAGTAGTATGTTCAAAAGAACCACTCAATGTTTACATTAAATTTTATTGAAACTAGGTTATAGTACTATGTATGGCTGTCAGCTGTGACTGACATTTTTCGCGCCAAATTCAGCCTAGCCTAGAGCCGGCTAATAAATAAAAAAAATTATAATTTGCCATTAAATAAAATTATTATTTGTAATAAGGACCGCTCACAACACCTAGCCCTTCCACAAATTGGTGGATTTAAGCATTCCTATTTATCTTTTTAATTTAACCCATGACATAGGGGTGTGTTGTCCTGAATCACCGAGTTGGGGCAGTATATCTCTATGGCCTGGGAAGCTGCATAGAAAAAGGAAATTGAACAGCACTTGCTGAAAAAAATCCTGCCCGAGGACATCGAACTCCTGTCGAGTCCCAAATAAGCTTAATTCTTCTAGTCAATTTTAATGTTCTAAATTTCTTTCAAGTTACCAGTTTTTGTGTTAAATGTCCCTGTAAGATGGAATCTACTTTTTAGAAAAATTTAATGTGATACGCCGATATTACGTGAACTTCGCCAAATAACGACCACAAGAGGCAGCCTAATCCAATTCAAGTTACCAAAGGACTGAATCAAGTAGAAAAAAACCACTTATCGTCTGGAACACATGAGTCTAACATTATTAAATATAAATTGGCCAATTTAAAGTGGAAAAGTGCTTCGAAAAAATGTATTAGACACAACGATTTCCACGACCGCATGGTGAAATAAATTTTATATCAGGGTGTAAAGATTTCATCTTACCTTCACTGCACTAATTAGCCCTTGGATCGGCTCAGCAAACTATCATTTATCAATTCATAAACTTTCAAAAATACCTTCAGAAAAAATAATCCTGAAAAAAAGGACTTTAACTTTGTTTTTCTATTAGAATCTCTTACATGGGATATTGTTCTTAATTTTAATAAATTTCACAATATCGTCATTTAAATCTGTGCCTGATTGCATTGTCCTGCTCGACCATTGGTATTTGTTAGTGATTAGTTTTATCATTTTCTCACTGAGGGTGATCTTTGTGTCGAGGGTCATACTACACCATATATTCTATATGGTATTGGGTCGCTGGTGTCGTTGGTGAGACATACAGCTGCTTGAGAATATATTGGTGAATTTTTTGAGAGATCAAATTCGACAGAGATCAACTCCCTCAGTGAAATTTACAGCAATACCAAGCATAGCAGCGGTCATCAACATAGTAGGTATAGGGATTCGACAACTTACAACGGTTGATTCCTGGATATCCTACCTGAAATAAATATTTCAGGGAAGATTGAAAGGACTTTTCCGTTTTTCGTTGTGGGATTGCCCCATCACCCTCACAATCATCCCGGAGCTGAATGAGAGCCTAATACCTGAGTGATTCCGGCAGCAAGGACAATAATTAATTATATTTCAGGTAATTGTAGAGGGAGGTGGAAGTAGTTCCCACAATATGTACAAATATTCAACTACCTATATTTCTATTTATCGCTCTTTCTCTTTGTTCATCCCTTGATCTAATGAAGGTATCCCGTTAGTACGGGTAGACTGCACTAATTGGTTAGTATTTGTAAAGCCCGATTCTGGTTGCCTTCTTTTAGCTCATTCCCTACCGGCTTAATCAATCAAAAATATAGAACGAGCTTCTATAGCCGAGAAGATTACTTTTTGAGCATGCAAACTGGATTTTGATTGACCACATACCTCATTAAAAATCTAATTTCTTCTTTCTCATATCTTCCTCATCGCTGCTTGAATTTCGATCGGTCGTCTGTGCTGTACAAATTGATCAGTGTAGCGTACAGCAGGTTCTATCAAGAGTTTTGTCCCTTCTGTGAGACTCCCATCTCTCATCGACATACATCTTCACCATGTGAGTTTGTACCGCTCTGCTCCTTAGAAGTTGGAAAATTAATTTCTTCATACAATTTAATTGTCTACCACTAATTGTTCATACAATTAATTGTACCTCATGTCGTTCAAAATGTTGGTATAATTGCATAATCCTCTTCAAATTTTCTTATCATTAACTTGAGTCCCATGTAAGGTGTGAAAGCCGTTCACCAGAGATTCTACACCAAATTTCTGACAAAAAATGTTCAGTGACGTTTTTGTAATGAGGCTTTTGTTTTCAAGATTTAATGACTTTTTCGAGATACGCTCACTTCCTGCCATTAAATGCTCAATAACTCAAAAACTACTGATTGGATTGGAATTATGATGAAAAGAACACAACATTTGTGTTGGAAAGAACACATCATTTTGCTGAAGATACACGTATTTTAAACATGTAACCTGATCATTTAGGGTGTTTTTTTTAGGGGTCAAAGTACAAAAAAGTGGATTTTCTGAAATCTCACTGAAATTTCAAAGCGATTCTTTTCGATTTGTTTTTAGGGTAACATAATGAAAATTTTACATGAAAAACTTCCTCATTTCTTGAGCTTTTAAATGAGTCTAAACTGTTTCAAATTGACGAATTGCAAATGCTTGAAAACTGTAGAAAAATGTCGCAAACCCACAAGAATTAGTGTCTAAGGGACAAGAGCTGAGAGAGTAGAAATTTGATTTCAAAATCTTGTAATCGATGTTTTTCCAAAATGATTAATCTCTGTTGAATCACTGCTTCTCAATAAAGGTAGATCGGATGAGAGCACGTTCACAAGAAGTGGTGCTGTCAATGCTAAACTTTACTAAGTAGATAACATATTTAAAACATTAACTAAAATAGCTTTCCCCATCTCGGACATGCTAAACTATATTCAAGGCATGCTACAGCTGAACCAAAATATTTCCTAGTCTAGAGAAACGCGAAGAGTACTTGCCAAGCTTTAAACCAGTAATGATTCTGCTCTAATCGAAGTGGAGAAAACTGAGTTCCTCTGGAATCAGTGATCCCGACCTCATGCCTCCCCTCTTACATTTATTTACCTATCAAACCAATGACCATCTAGAAAGAAGCTTGGAGCATGCGCGGTGAGAGCCTTCCGTATAAATTGATGAACACGATATCAAAACATAGGAAAGAGAGAACAGATGAGAAGAGTAGATTTCCTTGTCTAAAAACAGACTGTGGGAAATGAAGAGGATGCAATCTGTTTGTTAGAATAAAGCAACTCTATACTTGAGCTGCCTACTACAATGGATAGAAATATCGCAGACAAAAATTTGGCTAAATAACAAAATACATTACTCTAAAACTACTAAGAGTAGGCTAATAATTCTTATTTATGGAAATTCATCCGGCCTGTCACTGCTAGATATGATTATGTGTGATTAGGCTACAACTACATCAAAACGAGGTAAATTAGTAACAGGGTGATGAAAGAGATTGATGCTTTAATGATTTAAGTGAACTGCTGCAAAACAATCGCACTGGTTCTTTGTATCCTGACTATATTGAAAAAATGAGAGCGTTAAAATGTAAAATGAAATTTAGCCTTTCATAATAGCCACTTTAAAACGGGAAAACAAGATTTTCCTTGATTTTAAGAAAATATGTGAAAGGAAATTTAAAATTGGCAAGATTCTTTTTTTCTTTTTCTATGGAGGATGAAGCCCACACTGGTCTGTGCGTGGGTAATGAATTGGATGATGGTGATTGATGAGTTGGACCTACAGTTTTAGGTCGGTTCCGAACCACCGGGAAGTGATTTTACAGTAGAGAACAGAGTCTTTTTTGCTGGCCAATCCAATTGGTCACCTTACAAGAGGGCCCAGGAGATTTGAAGCTTAGCTCTGATTGAACAGATACCTGCTACGGCACTCGGCTATCACTTCCCCCTTTGCTGATTAAACAGCGATTTATCGCTAACCATTCATGATTCAAATTATGGCTTACAAATTATGGCTTATATCTAAAAATACTGTTTTGTCCTTGAATCTATTGTCATTCATAATAGGATTAGATTACTTTATTCAAGAAAAATCATAGTTTTTGCATACACATGCTTTTGAAAACAATATTATTAACATCATCAAAATCACGTAAGTTTGAGACTCCCTATTTACATGGTGTTGGAAGTGTGAACAGTTATCGTATCGGTTGAGCTTATGACATTGAGTAATGATATTCTCAATAATGAGAAAAGTGATGCATTTAGATTAAACGGTATAGTATGGACAAAAATTCGTCTATTTTTGGAGCACTAATACCAACGAACCTGTAAGACCAATAGAAGGGGCGTATGCACTAGTGTAGCATTACAGGAGGTGAAGCCAAGTCCGCCATCCATGTAGTGGATAGAAAGACGAAATCGTGTTTTCAAGAACAGAAAATTTCAATGCGCGCTCTCCAAATAAACTGCAGTTTAACACACTTAGGATTAAGATATAACTTTGAAACTTTGCATGAGTATAGACAATTAGTTTCTGATGATAACAGTTGCATTATAAAAGTTAATGGTTACCTCTATATATTTTAATTAGTTGTTTAAAGTTATATTTTTTGTCCGAGTTTCAAACCATGACATGAAAAAGTGAGTCGGCTACCAAAATTTCCATCTTTTGTGTAGAGATGTGATCAAAGCGAGAAATAACGGAATGATTTTTTCATGATTTTTAATTTAATGTACGACTTATACTTTGGATACAATGTTAGGTTTAAGTGCAACATTGAAACGCGATCGGGTTGGCACGCTGTCATCAGCCGGCTAGCGCATCTGGGACCGCAAAGCCAATTATTCACATATTTCTTGTGTTTGATTCAATACTTCCTTGAAGATTTATTATTGTAATGTAATAGTATTATAGTTAGATTGTTTTTAGTAAATTGTTGATTAAATAAGTCCAACTTTTAAATTTCTCCATTATGAACGCAAATGAAAATAATCCAAATAGGAAAATGTTTATTAGAACAATGACATTATTAAATAAAAATTCATCTTTAAAGTCATGTATGTTATGTTATGTTATGAAGGGATGGATTCAAAGATCCAGAAGATTCAAAGATCCTCACACGTCAACCGAAGCTTATTGTGTGTCCCTAGTACGTTAGTTAGGCAAACCAATACCTGTGCCCTTTACAAGATCCAGGAGTTTCTTCCCTATGCTAATGTCCCATTCATCACCTGGTTGCTTAAAGCCAAACAGAGCCATTCTCCTTGCCCCGAGTCTCTCGCAATCCAGTATGATATGCTTGGCAGTCTTTTCAGACTGATTGCAAAGCCTACACATCTGACTTTCATTTCTGAGTCCAATTGTGTGGAGATGTTTCCTGAAGTGGCCATGTCCAGTTATCAGAGCAATCAGCTGCTTAACCCGACCTCTACCCAGCCTCACCAGCCAGTTGGTGAAGTAGGAGCTTGTGTCTGCTAGCAGCCTTTTGCCAAGTGCTTGGCCTGAGTGACCTTGCCATTGCTGGTGATGTAAGTCCCTGGACCATTTGTTTATGGTGTGGAAGGCAGTAGTTTTGCTTATGCCACAGCTTGGCTCTGGGCCAAAGAATGACCTACTAGAACCTTGCTTAGCAAGCCCATCTGCACACTCGTTGCCACCTATGCCTACATGGCCAGGTACCCAACCAAGATGCACAGAGTTGTGTGTTGCGAGCTTGCTGAGTGTTTTGTGACACTCCCACACCAATTTTGACTTGATTTCATTAGAGTCAAGAGCCTTGAGGGCTGCCTGACAATCTGACAAGATTACTATATGCTTGTCGCAATAGCGTCTGGCAATGCCTATATTGGCACAAGCCATGATGCCCCAAATTTCTGCTTGAAAGATAGTACAGTATTGTCCCAGACTTGCACAGATTTCTGTTCTGGGTGATTCACTGTACACCCCATAGCCAGATTTCCCTTCAATAAGAGAGCTGTCTGTGTACCAGACAAGGCTACCTCTCCTGATTTAGGGCCCTTCCTCAGACCTCCACTCCTCTCTAGAGCAGAATTTAACAGAAAAAGGTTTAGTGAAAACCATCTCCATACTCATGACATCTGAAGTCATTTCAAGCACAGGGCTATGAGCAACAGCTTTGGTGATTGTACAATGGCCTGCTCCAGACAGGCCTTCCCTCCATTGGCCTGCGACTTTCAATCGATAGGCTGATTTTCGTGCTTCTGCCTTGATAAAAATATCCAAGGGCAGCAAGCCAAGAGCAACTTCAAGAGTTGCTGATGGGCTGCTCCTGAAAGCTCCAGTGACTAGGAGTGTGCCCATCCTTTGTAAACTTGTGAGTTTGGCTGTAGCTGTAATCTGGTTCACCTTTGTCCACCAGACTAGTGATCCATATGTGACTTGAGGCCTTATTACTGCCTTGTACAGCCACAGCGCTATGTGAGGCTTGATCCCCCACATGGAGCCTGCAAATCTCCTGGACGTCATAAGCGCCCATTTTGCTTTGTGCAGTATATTATTCAAATGATTGTTCCAAGTCAGCTTGGAGTCGACAGTCAGCCCTAGGTATTTGACTCTACCTGATACTTTGAGCTTTGTTGGTCCAAGTTTCAACCGGGAGAGAGATTCCAGGTTCTTTTTCCTTGTAAATGGAACAACTACAGTCTTTGAGGGATTTATACTTAGTCCCTCTCCAAGACACCAGTCATTAACAAATTGAAGGTTGACATTCATGACATCAGCAACAATATTTGGGAACCTTCCCTGTACCATGAGGACTATGTCATCTGCATAGCCCTGGACAAAGACGCCTCTACTAGTGAGTTCACAGAGGAGACCATCCACCACAAGGTTCCACAGAAGAGGAGAAAGCACACCTCCCTGCGGACAACCTTTTGCAGGTATGATCACCATCGATTTGTCTTGAAGATCAGCCCTGATCCGCCTGGAGTGGAGCATGGCCTCAATCCACCTACATATAGCAGATTCAAGACCATGCCCATGCACTGCCCGGACCATGGCCGTGTAAGTAACATTGTCAAAAGCACCCTCAATGTCCATGAAGGTGCATAGAGCAATCTCCTTGGCAGCAAGGCTGTCCTCCACCCTGCTCACAAGTTGATGCAGGGCTGTTTCACAGGACTTACCAGGCTGATAGGCATGCTGATTCCGATGAAGAGGAGTACCTGAAAGCACTCCCTTTCTTAGATGTCTCTCCACCAGTCTCTCCAGTGTCTTCAAGAGAAACAATGTAAGATTGATGGGGCGAAATGATTTTGGAGTTGAGTAGTCTGCTCTTCCTCTCTTGGGAATGAAGACCACTGTACTGAGGCGCCAGGCTTGAGGGATGTACCCATAAGCCAGACTTGCTCTGAAGAGTTTGCACAGGAGGACCAAGAGAGCTTCTGGTCCTTGCTGCAACATAGCCGGTATGATACCGTCCCCCCCAGGAGATTTGAATGGGCCAAACTTGGAGATGGCCCATTTAACTTTGGAAAGTGTGACAATACGTCTGGCTAAAGTCCAGCTTCCACGATCAGCTCTTGGCCGTGAGCCCATTTCGCTGTTGCCAGACATGCCTGAGCAAGCACCCTCAAAAACACAGTCTGGAAAGTGAGTCTCAAGGAGAAGTTTGAGACTTCCACCAGTTCCAGTGGTATATTGTCCCCCTGGTAACCTCAGAGTTCCCAGGAGGCCAATTGGGCTTGAAGCTAAGACACGCTGCAGTCTTGCTGCTGCCCTAAGACTATTTACCTCCTGTGTAAACAGTCTCCAAGAGTTCTCTTTGGCTTTCTTGATTGCAAGGCTGTATTCTGTGAGTGCCCTGTGGTATGGTTCCCAGTTACGGCTCCGTTTGCAATGGTTATGAAGCTTCCTGACAACCGCTCTTCTGCGGTCAAGGTCAGCAGTCCACCACTTAGTATTAGTACGACTCTTTCCCCACCGCAATGGACAGTTGTCCTGAAAGCAGCTTATGATTGCATTCTGAAGATCAGAAGCAATCTGATCAATGTCTTCAAAGCAGGCAACCCTCCTGCCTAATGATCCAAGTTGAGACAGGAGGTCAGACTTATAGAGTGACCAATCTGTTCTCCTCGGATCTCGATAGCAGGATGAGCCGCCTTCACTTTGCAGGTTAAAACAGATGAACCTGTGGTCAGACAAAGAGGCCTCATGACTTACATGCCAATTGTCAATGACCCTAAGGAGTCCTTCTGAGCAAAGTGTAATGTCAATAACCTCACTTCGATTTCGTGTGACGAACGTCGGACGGTTTCCAACATTACAGACATAAAGATTATTAGATATGAGAAACTGAAGGAGAGCCTCACCTCTTGGATTAGTGTCAGAGCTTCCCCATCCGATTGTGTGATGAGCATTGGCGTCACAACCTAAAAGGAGTTGTTGTCCGCCAGCGCAAGATGACTCCACCAGAAGTTCGAGTTCTCTTGATGGAGGAAGATCCCCGGAGTCATAGGGCAAGTAAACAGAGCCTACAGTTGTGCTCCATTCCTTGCCTTCATTGCTCCAGGTTATAGACACCGCAGTGAGATCTCTGGAACAGAATTCAGTGAGTAAAGTCATGTAACTAAATTGAATCATATTAATCAATGACTACATAAAGTTGACCGTTTACTCAATTTGTCTAATGGGGTAATAGCCTATTGTAAAGGCCGTACTTTCGCTATCCAGAATGAAATAATTTCCATATGGGCGCCAACCAAACCAACTTTGGGTTGATAAAAAAGTATTCTTCAAGCACTCACGAAAACACTGAGCACAAAATATATATAACACTTAAAATAGCGCTATTAAAGCAGTATTGAATTAGCTATTAATGTATTAGCACTATTAAATTATACACAATAATTGATATTGCAGAAGGCATAACAAAAATTAATGTTACATTCAAGATAGCCCAATTGAAACGTCTAGACTCTAGAACATGACTCATTTATTCTCAAAATTACATTAACATTTAAAATTTGAAGGCCTAATGCTTAATAAGGCAATACATATTTAACAGAGTTTTCCAAGTTGAATTTTCCAAGTTATATTTACAAGTTATATTTAGATCAACCTAGGAATTAATAATAATGACATAAAACAAGATTAACCTTGGCCTATCCCTAACATGGAAGAGGCTAAACAATATACAGTGAGTTCAATCAGGATCCTGAATTAAAATGATAGGTTTTACATAAAACATGATTACTGGAACAGTGTATTCAATTTGTGGACCTACATTTCAATTTAAAACTTAGAGACATTGCATTACAAGAAGATTGAGTAAATATACTAAAATAGCTAAGATGATAACCTATCAAAAAACATAACTGCATAATATCCTACGATCCTTAAACTATCTGAATTGGGATTCTATCTAATATTAAACAAATAAAATGGTAACACTGATTAGGCTAATCAAATCATCGACTTCCAGTCTCATATTATTCTATTATGATTTTATTGTTCAAATAGCCTACATTGGAATAAATTATCAGATAGACACAATTAATATTTACTAATTATGATGTTTGAAATTTAGCAGTTTAAAAAATTGCAAGTTAATTCAAAGAAAAACAGCTTGATTTAACAAATTATTGACCTAACTAATGATGCGAGAGTTGATTCCCTCAATTAGTATTGAATCGAAGAGTAAGCCCCAATTCAATCAAATTTGAAATTAAATTTGCATCTTGATAATAGTTTAATGATTATAAGACTCTAAAATTATATGAAAACATAGTAGCCTACTTTAAAAAAAAAACATAGGATAATATCTTAAAATAATGTATTCCAATATAGGCTATTTGGACAATAAAATCAAAATGGAATAATATGAAATTGATGATTTGATTAGCGTACTTGGATTTCAGTGCTAACATTTATTTTCTTTAAATTGTGAAAATATATATGAAAATTTGGAATAAATAGCAAAAACTGGCTTCTCAAGCGCTTGCCACTTGGGTGAGTCATCCCTACGCCGCCATCTTTGTAGTAATAATAATAATATCGTGTGACCTGGCTGGCTCAGGTCTGGTGTCAGAGTTATCAGGTCGCACCTGAATAAGTTCAGGGCCTCTGACGTGACTTAACGACTGTTTTTTAGGCAGCCGGGACCGACAGCTTAACGTGTCCTCCGAAACACGGGATTGGTCCGAGGTAAAAACTTTCGGTCAGAACTGGGATCGAACCCGGGACCTTTGGGCTAGCAAACCAGCACTTAACCCACTCGGCTACGGCCACTCCATCTTTGTAGTGGACGAGCGTGTAACAAGTGGCTTCACCTCGGCGACAAGAAGCCCCTTCTATTGGTCTTATGTGTTCGCTGACTAATACCAAAAGGATGAAGACGGTAGAGACTAACCTATCGCAGAAGATCATACTGTCAACAGATGGGTGGCTAGGAAAAGAGTAAGAGAAGCAAGAAGAAGAATAATTAGAAGAAGATGGAAAAATGGATGATGAAGTAGAAGAAAATCATTCTGTGATCTTCATCCAGGTGAGCGCTTAGAAAATGAGAAATCATTCATCTTCAATTACAATGTTTTTATGATTTTGTGATTTTCAAGCTGCTTCACTGAAACGCTGTTATAATTCAAAATGCTTTGCTTGAAAAATGAATAATGCAACTTCACTTTTAACGTGAAATCGATACATGCAAGGTGGAACACAATGAAATTCATTATGCAAAGATATCCTCAACTGAACATTGAAAGCGCCGGTTGCAAAAGGCGGGCACCGCAAAAGGGATAGATTAGCATGAACAGTCGTAAATAAGCGATGGAGACGGCTGCTAGCACAACCGGCATTATCTTTGGCTCAGTCTAAATGCGTGGGCGGGAAATTTGCCTCTCGCTGAGATACAGCTATAGGGAAACACGTGTGAAAGACAGAGAGGGTTGAAGAGGGGGATGTAGGTGTGAGCAGGCTGGAAGCAGCAAAAAGTTGAGCGGCTAGAAATGTCAGAGGGTCGCCGGCCCCTGGAAGGCCCCTGCCTCCAATTCATAACTAACCGTTAATCCCCCAGTTAAACTACCTGTACGCTAATGGCCGTCGTTTTCCCTACTTCTCAACTACAGTACTACCACACCACTCAAACACTCATTTCGCCGCAAACATACCTAATGAAATATTCGTAAAAATTGACTATGGTGAAATTAACAGAAAATATTTATTTCTAATGAATTTCGTCTAGGTATGGTGTCCTCCTGGATGGTATGAATGTTGAATTTTTTGATATAGGTCTTGGGCGTTGAATATACATGATATGGATGATGACGGTATTGATTTCATCTATTGATTAAAATCATTGACGGTATTGATTTCAACCTATTTCGGATGAATTCCTGGTACTCGATAGCGCCACTGAAATTCCAAATTATATTACCAAATGAGATTGATAGAGATTTTTACAGAGAAATTGTATGATTTTGATAGAGTAATTATACTTTCTAAGACAAATGCATTCATTACATTCGCTTTCTGTGTAGTCTTATACCAGTTACTTTCTGTTACTGAAATTCGCGTGAATACTTAAAATGTGATGTCTGAGGCTCTTTGTACAGCATTCCAGTCCATCAATACTCAACCGAGTGGGCTTTTCCAAACTCGAATATTATTGGTTTTTTCCAATTTTAATTAAATTTTCATTATCAGGAAAACTTGAAGAAAGTGGTTAATCCGTCTGTATATAAAAGTGGTAGTTTGCGTTGTGAAGTATTATAATATTTGAAAATTTCAATATTATACTGTATTTTGAAGCTTATACATTACATAATGTCAAACATACGCCAACATTGAACAGCACTTAGCAATCAATTAATCAAAGCTAGAGAACTAGTTTATGGTGTTTCAATAGTAACTATTGAATGGCTGTGATTGTTGACATAGGAAGCTGTAATCTGATTGCTATTCAGAATAGGTGGCATGTAAGCCAATGTTATGCAACGGGACATGTTAACTTACAGTTTGTGGTCTTATCTTTGTCAGAGACAAACTTATTTCAAGCAGGCTTATAAAGTGCGAGAAGCTTTGAAGTTATTCATATGAGTTCAAATGTTTCTGTTTTATAAAACTGTTTTCCTGTGTTATATTGACTGATGGATCAGACTTCGAATGAAGCCGTATCACTACAATTCCAAATGAGATTAATAAAGATTTTTGTAGATGAATGAGATGATTTTGATAGAGGAATGAGATTTTTCCAAGAGAAATGCATTGGATAAATGAATGAATTAAGGAGTTATTCTTATCCGTTTACGAAATTATTCAAGTTAGCTCAGTTTGCTTACCGGGCTATGGAATCCATAAGTTGAGTTGAATAATTATTTGTCAAAAATTAACAATAAATTATTAATTATTTAATAATGTTTTGAAGTGAGAATAGCCTGATCAGTTAGTTCTGAGTTCAAGTCTTGAATTTTTAAGTCTTAGTTCATGAATAAATAAGAGTATTGAAAAAATATGTTCTCTGTTAAGTTCAATCCAATACAGAGCAATCAAGGATTTAAAATCATGAACCTTCACCTCTTGTAGAATAATATTTTCCAGTAATATTGAAAAGGACACTTATTTACTGCTTATTAAAACAAATTATATCACTATTTACTGTTTCTGAATTAAATTCATTCTCTTGTTATGCTACTGAATAATGCTTTGTAACGAGTTTTCATACCATGTTATGACGTTGGACACTTATATTAATCCTGGGAATTTGTTTATAGAAGGCTAGGCAGCTCATGCAAATAGAATGTTGCTGAAACTAAAGCAAGCTTGAGGCATTATTCATTCAATTCCTTTCTCACTTTCTACAGAGTACCTGTAATCTTCTGCAAGCCGTAAGCTGATATGATGTTTGTTATTTTAATAAACTCCAAGCTAGGTTTTATTCTCACGATTGCTTAGAAAATAATCCTCTACTTTCTACCTGCAAGTTTTATTATTATATCTTGTAAACTGGAAGTCAGCAATGATGTTTTGGTGATATAAATTTAACTCACTCAAAAATAGGCTTCTATTTATTGTCATAATAACGGATTTCTTAGATTCAGGTGAAAGCCTCCTCAATATGCGAGATCGTGAATTGCATAACGTTATGGTTTGGTAATTGTGATGGAAATTATAATGTAATGTTTGACCTATTTGTGGCCAAGATCGGCACGTTTGATCCCATTATAATCAGCGGGTGCAAATGACCAGTTAGTTGGATCATAATTGATTGGTGGTTGAGACCTTAACCGTGGACATATGGACGGTGCTCAGCTTCAACTATAATTTGGCCCCCATATTTCTATTGAGAATAGTTGAGGAAATATTTCACATGAAAAATAGTTGGTTACTATTAAGAATAGTTGAGGAAATATTCCACATAAAAAATAGTTGGTTACAAGCCCTTCTTGTATGATTTAAACTTTCTGATTCTCCTTGACTTATTCAATCAATCAATCAATCAATAAGCGTCTTTATTTCAAAAACAAAACCAAAAATTATAAAGCATACAAAATATTGAACAAAATTGAAGAAGAAAAAAATACAATTACATCTTATTAAGCCTGCTAAAATATGCAAAAAGACTAATTTTGACATAACCGGAAGGTTGTCTGTCAGGAGTCGGTATCGAATAATAAATCATCATCGTTCTCTGAAAAATTACTCTTTCAATTAACAAACCTAAAATAAATATCACAATTTGATAACCTAATACTGTTCCAATAAACAATAATGAGATCAACATTACAAACAGTAGTTCTTTAAATAATAAATAAATAAACTATTCCTTTTATCAAAACAAAACATAAGCGTAAAATATTTAAAATAATTAAAGTTAAATTTCTTTTTACAAAATAATAGCCGGAAACAAATTATATACATCAATTTTAAATAAACATGGTATCTGAATTACTAGCCAATATCTCAATAATTGAATTCCCTGGTTAGTGGCTCTCTTATTTTGATTGCTTCTTGCACGTACCGCGCCAGCTTCCACCAATCACTTCCATTGAGCCAGTCAATAATCTCAGAGTCACTCAATTCCACTTTCCCCAAAACGACTCTTCGAACTCCCCTTAGGATTGGACATACTCCAATGAAATGTTTAATGTCTTCCCTCTGCACCATATTGCACATTGAACAAATCCACTGCCTTTCCTCTCTTCCATGTGTGAAGTTCAAATTCAATAATGCACCTCTAGACTTTAGAATAGAACTCAACATTTTCCTGTCCAATCCTGAATTCAAATAGCCCTTTCCCTTATTCGGGTCTAAAAGATGATAAATGCTATGAAATCGTGCTCTAGTTGCGCTTTGTAAACAACTCAGTTTGTTTTTCTCTTTCATTCTCTGACGCATACGCTCAAATTCATTCTTCCATTCACTCCCATTCACCAAACATTCCGATAAGTTACATTCATACACTACATCAAAAACCTTCCACTCCTTATACCATGATATCTCCCGTTCAATAATTTTCTCAGCCAATTTTCTTGGTAATCTGTGCCTGCCGAGTACCATAACTTTGGCAATATATTCAACATGCATTTTTAAAACATATAAAAACATTGATTCTATATCTAGTTCAAGCTGTAATATATAATTGGGTGTAGCTCTATGTAATGCTAACAACTTTTTTACAAAAAATCTAGGTAACGACTCTAGTGCGTCACAGTACTTGAACCCCCAGACTTGTGCTGCATATACTGCTACAGACCTCATAACAGCATGATAGACTTTCCACTTTGCTTCCATTCCTATATCATTCTTTGCAATTAAATTCCTCCACATTCCATTTATTGCGAATTTAGCCACCGATACACGTTCCTTTACATGCTGTGTGAATGAAAGCTGAGGTGTGAATACCACTCCTAAATATTTGTACTTGTTCATCACCTCAATAGAGTTACCACCTAGAGTCCATTTCTCATGTGCAGCCAAACGTGTCCTCCTTTCCTGAATATCATAATTTTAGATTTATCTGTGTTAATCTCCAATCCCCATCTGTCACAATATTCATTTAAATTATTTATCATTTTTTGCAAAGCCTTTGGAGTCGAGGCAAACAAAACCAAGTCGTCAGCATAGAGTAATAACTTAACATTCAGCTCGTCAATCCATACCCCCTCCACCATGTTATCACTCAAATCATTTATAAACAAGGAGAACAAAATTGGAGATAACAAGCATCCCTGTTTTAATCCACTGACAGTTTGAAAAAAATCTGTTATTTCTTTGTTGCACCATATACTAGCCTTTGTATATTTATATAACTCACTGATAACTCTAACGAATTTATGTGACAGACCTAAATCATATAATTTATGAACCAGTGCAGCCCTATCAACTCGATCGAACGCAGATTTCAGGTCTACAAAGAAACAATATACCTTTTTCCCTCTTCCTCTTAGCTTCAAACTTATAATATTATGTAAATTAAATATATTGTCAACCGTGGAATAGCCCTTTCTAAACCCCGCTTGGTGTTCGCAAAGTACATTGTTTACATATACCCACTTTTCAAGCCTAGCCAGCAAAATACCCGCAAACCACTTTGCTAGCGCATTCACGAATGATATGCCTCTATAATTCCGTGGATCGGCCGTATCTCCTTTTTCATATGACCGCGTCCTGGATGGTATGTCAGCATTTTCTAGAACACGATTGAAAAGATCCAAAATTTTTTCGTAAAGTTCTGGCGCGTTTTTGAAAAACTCTATAGGTACCCCGTCCGTGCCCGGTGCTTTACCCTCCTTGGCCTTTTTCAATGCTGCTTTTAACTCTGTCATGTCTATTACACTGTCCAATATGTCATTTCTTCTGAAAGGAATTACATAGTCTGCCAACGCTGCTACTTTGCTTGAGGTGAAAATTTCCTTAAAATGCTGAGTCCATTCATCTGACCGTATAGTATTATTTATTATCTTTTTATTGAATTTGAAAATCTTTGCCGCTTCCCAAAAAGCCTTGGAATCGCGTACATTTGCTAATCTATCACACATACTTTGATAATACAGTTTTTTCTTGTTACAACATAAATTCTTATAATAATTTTTAGCTTCCAGGTAAGCCTCCTTTGCATAAGTGGTGTTGCTATTCCTAAATAAATTCAAATTCTTAAAACTACGTACTCGCGCTCTCTCACATTCCCAGTCATACCATGCTTGCTTAAATTTCCCACACACTCTTCCTCTCTCACACGAATTATCCATGCATTCCTTAATTACACTAATCAACTGAGTTGCCTCTTCTTCAGAGTTATGACAATTTATAAATGAGTCTTGTAATTTACTTCTAATTCGACTCTTATACGCTTCCTTTGCATTTTCCACCCATCTATACCTAGGCAGCGGTAATAAGTAAGATTCATCTTCCCGCAAATTATTCGAGACCACTTTAACTTCTATAGGAAAATGATCAGAACATATCATTGAACTGACTCCGAAATCATCTATTAAATCTACTAGCCCCCTAGATACGCAACAAAGATCAATGACCGAAGCCCCCTGTTCACTAATAAATGTGAATTCACTATCCCTATCAGCCATTGTTCTACCATTCAATATTATCAAGTCATGTCTTTCGCAGAGCTCCAGAATCGTCCTACCTCTACCATTCACTAAGCTGTCTTTCGATTTTCTAGATTTATTAACTCCAGCAGCTATCAATTCTTCAGGTAATATTTGGCTATCTCCTATTCTACTGTTGAAATCACCTAGCAGTATGAAATGTTTGTCCTTTCCATGACTCTCCAGTAAGCTCCACAACTCTAATAAATCCCTATCCCATCTCTCTTGCCCACTATTCAAATAAATAGGTATAATGTGCGCATTTGCATTGCCAAATTTCAAAGCTATAACCTCAGTATCATCTAGTACAACAAAACTTGCTTTATTCTGTAACTTCTTTTTATTGTAACCGTATAAAATCCCCCCACTTGCTCGTCCTCTATTGCATGTTCTTATTGCCGGAATAAAACGTAAATCATAATCTGAAAATATATGGCCAATGCATGCACTATCTGACTCTTCAAGAAAGGTTTCGCATAAACAAAAAACATCATACGATTCAACGAAATTTATAAAATTAATATCATTTGTCTTACCCTTTATACCTGCAACATTGTATCCCAATAATCCGATTATAGAACTCTCATTTTCTACTTCACTAATACACTCTTTATTTTCATGCTCGTGACAGACAACACTTCCCTATTCCTGTACCCTAGCAACGTCCTTCTGCTCTACAACAGTTTGTCCTTTCTCCACTTTTTTTTTAAAACAGTCCTTGAAGTCCACCTTGAACATTTCTTTCAGTTTGCCGAATCCGTCGCTCCTACCAGCTTTCAGTCCATCCTCATCATCAAAAGTGAACACTTGTCCTTCCACGAACAGACGATCAACATTCAGGTGGATCTTTTTTTCCCCTACAGCTCGTGTTATTTCTTTTTTGAGCGCAAGTAGTACCCCCCTTTTCCTACGTGTCTCATAACTAAAGTCCTTGTGAACTATGAAACTAGTTCCCCTAAGCTTGAATGTATTTTTCAGAATGCAATCCAAGTCCTTATCTGCAGGAATATGCGCTATTAGTGGTGCATTATCTTTTTTTGGCCCTAAAGTGTGTGCTCTATTTACATGTATGTCCCTCCCACACTTCAACACTTTGACACAAAAATCCTTTATCACCTCGCAGCAGACATCGTCCTTTCTATATTTTAAACCCTTAAAGATTAAATTGTTCCTTCTAGAACGATCTTCCAAATCAGTTACTTTTTTAATAAGCCTATTATTAACTGACTTTAGAATTGACAGTTCTTTCTT
This sequence comes from Conomelus anceps, assembly GCA_948455865.1. NCBI lineage: Eukaryota > Metazoa > Arthropoda > Insecta > Hemiptera > Delphacidae > Conomelus > Conomelus anceps. The sequence continues at coordinate 67,278,855 of OX418217.1, read as the reverse complement.
TATTTGTTTATTCTCGTCGCACAATTCACTGAAACATTTCTTCAGGTCGGCAATGTCTGATTTTGACGCCAGGGAGCCAAGCTTCTGGTCTAGTAATTTACCAAGGATATTTTCAATATTTTCTGAATTACCTCCCATGACTGATGAAAGTTCCAAGTCGGAATTGTTTGACTCTGTAACTGAAGTTCGTTTTTTATCCTGTTGGTTGCTGTCAGGCGAACTAAGCGATCTTTTCTCTCTTCTACCACTCGCACTTGAAAAATAACTATCTACAGTTTTTTGCATTCGTTAAAAATGAACACAATATTTAAAACTAAACGAATATAATTGCACAAAATAAGGTTAGAAATTGCAACTTGATTCACGTTCCGAAAACAGGTAGATTGAAGCGATAAGCGAGCTCAATAACAACCGTCCGTTCTCTACCACGGCTGATAGCCGACTCATTATTATTCCTCCAATTTCACACATGTAATAATCACTTATTATGTCATAATTTTGTTTTATTTTTTTATGATGTGAGAATTTTATTCAGTTGTTTGAAGCTTTGTGAATGTAAGGTTTTGAAGTAATTCATTTCTTTTTTCATTTAGTCATGTTCCATGAATATATTCGGAATGCTACAAATATTATTAGTATGCCAAGCTTCATGATTTGTGATGTTTTTGATAGCAGTAGGCTATTAATCGAGAATACAGTGTTGCTCCCTATGCTCAAGGAAATTCCCGAGTTTACTTTGTAGTCTGTTGTAGTTGGTTGCCTCAACTACTAACTTGTTTTCCACTTCGAAATTCGATTTCATTTTCTCACTGTCTTTTTATTTAAACGGAAGTTGAGAGCATGTAGAATCCACCCACAAGAGGTCAATCCAATGGAGTTAACGTTCGTTAGACTCTTTCTTGAACCTGAATAGGTCAAGCTGGAACTTGAAATTTTGCTTTCACATTATTGACAATATTGGAAAAATATGATAATAGTCATATTATTGATGTATTGAATCTAGTCATAATGAATGATTGGAGCTCATCGTCGACTCATTATTGCCCGAACGAAGAGAGGTCTCTGTTTCAAGTCAACTGTTTTGCATTTGTCTGTACGTCTGTCTGTATGTTTGTATCGCATTTTTGGCTAAATCCATGGACCAAATTCTATGAAATTTTGCAAGCATCTTCCTTCAAGGAATGCTCATCTATTTATGTGCTATAATTTTTCAAATTTGCTTGCATCTGTAGGATATATAAAAATAATAAAGGGAAAGAGTTGAGCTTCTTTTTTCGGAAACATATGCTTTTTAAAATGGGCTCCACCATCATGAGCAATTGGAGTCAGATCACAAGATAGCTCTTTGGCATTCTAATTCATCTGGTTGAGCCTTAATTTAGATTAAGTTATCATTCATAGGAATAAAATTTGTTAGAGAGAAACAAATTACTTTAATATTTCAATTTATTTCAATAACAAGTGATGGATATGCAAAATCAATCAACATTGTTTTATAAATTTATTCCAAGGTTATTAAAAAACTTACATAAATTTTTTTATATATAGTTCAGTTATTCATACATACTTTACATGTAAAAGGGTTGCAAAAACTCATTGTACTTTTGATTTTTGGTATGTTGTTTGGACACGTATATGAGTAGTCTGAAACCAAGGTTATTAAAAAAATTAAAAATTGTTTTATTAACCTTGAATTTATTCATCATACATGTGAAATCTGATTTTATTTCAATCAGCTGACTGGAACCACAGAAGTACAGATGATTGGCTGGGTGAAAATAGAACTGCAGCCGTGGTGACGTGATGCAGAGTGACTTTTTTTGAATGCAGACATGATCATAATTCATCTCTGTGTTTCACAAAAATTCATCCTATATCACTCCGCTTATCCCGACTGTAGAATTGTATGTGGCAATCGATATCAATAATTTAATGATAAATTGTGGATTGTGATGTGTATTGGGTTGTGCTATTCTGTATCCCAAATAGGAATATTCATTTGCAGTATGTATAGTCTATAGACATATATTTATAAATAATGTTACGGGTTCTGTGTCTAAAATAACGTTGGCAACACTTAAATTTATCACTTGCACTTTATTTACACAAATAATCACAACACTCACTGATCAGTAATGTCTTACAGAAAAATAAGCAATTGAAAACAGATAAATCGATATTGTTCAACTGAAAAAGAGATTTCAATTATCTGTACAAAAATCAATCACTAAAATTTAAAAAAAGTCCGATCTAATATTAAATAATAACTGTGCAATAAACTGTCCAATAATATTCAAAAAGAGACGTCGGAAAAGAACAATTGACTTTTAAAGAACATATAATTTTATGTAGCACTGTCCGTAAAACAATAAAAACTATTTAGTAGTTCACAGGTAAGAATTAAATATGAAAAAGAATTATCACTATAGTCACTAAGAAAGAATTATCACTATATAGGCACAATATTTAGAGCTGTCACTACTTGTTTATCACGACGAATGTCAAACAAGACTGAACTGATTTAAAAAAGTCTCCCTCTATTTATATAATTTTCCATAATTGAGATATCTCTCGATTTTTCTATCAACTTCTACCGATTTCTAAAATAAACAATGAAAGACCTTCACACCTTCCACAATATTCGATAAGATTCCATTAATGTCTAATAAAACACTAGAACATTCTACAAAGTACCAAGTAAACACCATAAAAGTGTCAAAGGCAGAGTAATTAATTGCTTAGAAGTAAATATTTACATAGCAGATAACACTGAGAACCACTGTTCCTCTTTCTCTCTATTTTCACTTCCACTAACACTAATAATATTTTTTCAAATTGTGCAATTCATATATCTGTGCCAAACCCCCCCCCCCCCCCCCCCAAACCGTCTACAGAAAGTAGAAGGCTAAAAAATATTTTTCAAGTAATACTAGAAATAATGGCTGAAGACAGCCATTTCTATTGTGACACTTTCAATTTAGATGAAATGGTTATATTTGGAAGTTTTACCACCCACTCTAATATTTTTCCAAGTTTTGTTTATCCAAAATGAGGGGTTCAGATTAGGCAAGGTTGTCAAAGATTTCTTTGAATATGATGATTGCATTTAATTTTGAGATGATCACTATCATTGAGTTCATTGAGTATGTTCCTCTGTGAAAGCACCCTTATTTTCATTCCTGGGCGTGAGGTCTACTGTTCACAGAACTACTAGTATTCATAATCATCATGTAACTCGCAAAACCATGTGTGCATTTAGCCCAGTCAAATTAGCAGAAAGTAAAGAAAAAAATACAAAAGAGCTGAAAATCAGAATGTAAGTCCAGAAAAGCATGCTGAATAACATACTATTAGTCCACGAGAATCCTAGTTGAGCTTCAGCCGCCATCTTGGTAAAGTGTCGAATATTCTGATTTTTTAAATTTGAAACCAAATTAAGCATTGGACAGAGAACGTTACTATTGTCTTTTTTAAGAAAACAAAATTTTGAACAATTTGATAAACAAAGCAGTAAAAAATGCAGCTTTTTGGTTTTGTTGAATGGCGATGATATCATGAATACGAACATGGTCAACTACGATATTGATAACGGGTTACGTGAATAAACTTTTTACTCATTCACTTTCCTAATCTTCTGAAAGTCACCTTTTTTCCATGTTATTTAAAGTCCTGAGTGTTGATGTGTGAGAGTGTTTTTGCTAGAAGAGTGTGGACGTTTGACTAGAGCTAGACTAGTCTAGCATGCGTCTCAAGTGTAAATGGAGTCTAGATTGTTCTACAAGAGTGCTCTATCGCAATAATTTTCACCAATTGACGGGCTTCAGTTGAGTACACTATTATCTTCTCCACTCCACTCAGGTGTATCTAGAAGAAGCCTCTTCTCCTTCCCAACCTTTTTTGAACGATATTTTCAATCTAATCGATATTTTTCAATCTGTATTCCTCTATTCTTAATTGATTTAATCATTTAAATAGGATAAAAACAATTTGAAATAAGGGTTACACCCCGGTTGTCAAATAGGCCTCAAATTAGAAATTTTCAAAATGTTGGTGAATTTTTTGAAAAATTGATCATTTTAAATTTGGAATTACTTGAAATATTACAATGATTTTGTAGTTTTAAGTTTACGGAAACGACAATACTGTAAATCTCTTAAAGTCGATGAGCCACGGTATGAGTTTTTTTGCTCCAAATTGCGTTTATCTATTATCTATATTCCTATTATTCTCTCATCTTTAGCTAAATTAATTCTCAAGCTATATCTAGGGAGTGAATTTATCAAATTTTTCACTTATATGAAGGGCATTCCTTTGTTGGAATTTAGCCAAACGTCGAACCGTTCTTTCAATGATCATTTAATTAGGGAGAGCCAACCGTTGTTATAAGAGTTGGTAGTCAGGACGGACAATGTTGTTCCAAAGTTATAATGGAACTCTGTTGATTAGCAGTGACCGCCGCATGGGAGCATCAGCGTGTAGAGGAGTGTAGAAGTGAAGGAGATGTCTACTAATTCTAAAGATGAGCGGTCAAGCAATTAATTAAGGTAGTAGCAAAGATCCTTCCCTTCGTCAATAGCTTACAACCTGGAAGGGATGAATTGGGTCCCCACTATACGACTAGATGAGTTAGAATTGTGAGGGTGAGCTAGCTGAACCTATCTAAAGTTCCAGATATTTCTCATTCTGGGACACAGACGAATCAGGTTTCTTTGATAAAGTTCAATGAGATCACCACACCAGGTTTTAATTAGTCCATCATTGGTTAAAACTAATTTTATATAGCAGAACGCAATATGAGAATCATCTAGCTTGTACCAAGAGAAATACCAATAGAAATTGTACAATAAAAATCCTGTTTATGCATTTTTGTGTTATGGACTTTTTCCTTGCTCTCCTCTTCTTGTTGCGTCAATACTACTCATTCTTATCTAATTCTCATTAATATATAAGCATTGCCTTGCCCATTCATATGATGAATTATGTTGCTCGCTCTACGAGTAGCTCGAATGGAAAAACGTTATCGTAGCATTATCGTGAAATGAAGAAAGGGTGGAAGGGTACAAAAAATCTCAAATACTGGGTTCAAAAGAATAGAACCATTTCAAAGCTGCTGCAAATGACAGAAGCAGCTTCGAATAATAATTCTGTTTTTATATCTACTTTTACGTTGGCCTTAGTATATGAAAACATTTTTATTAGAGATTCTGATATCTCTCACTAATAGAACTTCATAGATGCTGGGGAAAATTTTAAAAATGTAGCAAAGATCAATTCAATTTCAGTACGTGACTCACTTGAATATTTAATAGATTATTGGAAAAAAATCTTAGATGAAGTACTGTTAATTAAATTAATTGTAAATGCTCCTGAAAAACATGAGCATAATCATATTAAATGTTCCAATGGGTATATTTGAGTATATTTTTTCAAACATTAGAATATGCTATGTTTCTAGGGGTGTTTTTAAACATATTTTTTGTGTGATGAGCATGTTCTTCTGAGAGATGTTAATCAATATTTATCGTAAAAACACAAGTATAAAATAAAGTGGAATAATTCAAGACTGGATACTAGTTGATCGTATTCAATTCCATGAGACTACAAGATGATATCAAGGTCAGTTAGATCATCGTTTCTAATGCTTCCTTTTCACTACAGCCGCATTTCAGCCAAAGTCATTCTTGTGAATGAAGGAACTATATCATACAATGGGCAGTCAGTCGTGCGAGCAGAACACAATTTCCCACTTGATTTTCAACTGTCACTGCGCTTAGATGGCCAGTACTTGGGATTAAGCTACTACAGTACTGTACAATATACTTTTGTGGCATCCGTGCTTCACTGCCGATCTTGTGTTTGGCGGATGTCGAGACGCTTTTGAGCAGGGATGATGCAGCTCTCTCACTTCTCACTACAAATACACAACCTCAAACATCCATCAATCTCACTCATACCCTTTCTCAATCCCTTTCCTCATCTCATTCACACTATCTTTCCCTATTCCCCTCTCACTCTCTCTTTCTCACTCTCACTCCCACTCTCCCTCATCCGGTGGCGCCAGTCCCTCCGATGCGGGCTAGAGACATCATTACTGTGGTGAGGCATGACGTCCTCATTAGGCATGTCAAATCAGACGCTGCTGAGGTTAGATTAGACCAGTTGCAAATGGAGATGCATCCGGATGGTTTTTCATCAAGCATAATGAGTTACTTTATGAAAACAATCAAAACTCTAGTCCAATATAAATTTTCCAAAATTATAAATTTCCCCTCAGTACTAGTGTTTGGAAATAGTGAGAATCAATACATCCGTTTCAAATTCACTAATGATAAAAAAAGCAAAGGAATTGCTACAAGCGAATGTCACTGAGAAGTATCATACCGCTCATCTGTTGAATAACAAACAAAAGAGAGTATGGGCAAAACTATTTCAACGATAACGGTAATGCTAACCTGAACACTCTATGCATCTGCCTGCTCTAAAATCAAATGCCATAGAGCAGGCAGATACATAGTTCGTTTAGGTTTACGCTATCGTTAACGTAGATTTTCTCAAACTCTCAAATCGAATCTGATCTGATACGCCCCTCTACGCCTGTACTTTCTTTATATGTACTTTATACGCTACTGGTATTCCTTTCTCTTTTCTTTGTCTATCACTGTCTTTCATATTCCTTCTTATTTCTTCCAATTTTCAACTTCACCATATTTTGTTTCAATTATATTTCATTATTATTATTATTATTATTATTATCAATTACTCTCAATTATATTTTCATTTATCAATCATTTCGTTACCTATTATATCCCTTATTTTTCGTACCTTCTTTTCTAATTGAAATCTAAAAAAACTGCATTATTATTTTTTCGTAAATTTTGAATGAAAATATTATTGTATTTCATTGATGCTCTTTATAGAGTATTCTGTAGGCTTTTACATAAATAAAAGACATCTTATCAGTTTGGTTTGTTGAAGAAGTGCATTAAAAGTCAGTTAAGATAATACATAGTCAGCTATGTATGTAATATTGTTACATATTAGATAAATATGATTAGCTAATAATGAAAGTTGTTGAGTGAAATTACTTGGTAAAATTATATGTTGCGCACAGACAATGAAAGAGTGTGGCATTGCTAACTCATATTTGGTGGGACATCCAATCTATTGAGCACTAGACTAAACTAGAAAAAATATAAATAGGAAAAAGATTTTCCCAGTTTGTAAGAAAGGTTTTTTCAATAATACCTGCAAAAGGGATGAGTTAAAAGCATAAGCATAACATAACACTGATCTAATATTCATCATGTATATCGAATATAAAATAATATAATAATGTGATTTTTTTATGTTTTGAATGTAAGTAAGCTATGTCTCAAGATCATATTGATACAGCTCATTAAAGTTCGTACATCATTATGTAAAAAGAGAAAAAGAGTAGAATAAGGGATTATTTATTATTTGGAGTTATTTCGTGTCATAGACTCAGTGTTCAACAGACAAATGATTAATTACACTTTGGAGGACAATGCTTGATATTAAGGGCTCATTGTTTTCTCTTTGTATTGTTCCCGAGAAACGATAGGGATGATATTAAGACAGCCTGCTATCATGTCTGGAAGTAACTGCAATAATTTTCTTATTCCAAAAAGTTTCTTCCACGAGGCTTTTCAAGCACTTCACTTGTGCCTAAGTTTGGTACATTTTTATGTTTGTGATATTTTTGTGAGTTAGAGAGATTTGATTATTAATATTATCTAGCGCTATCAGACTTGAATATATCATGAATAATAAGACGAAATTGTCACAACCACATTTATTAAAACTTCGAGAAACTAATTCAAATTAGTTATGGAATCGTTTTTTACCAACTTAGTTATCTCCAAAGCTTGGTAAAAAACGATTCCATAACTAATTTGAATGACCAAATTTATTTCAACCAATTCAATACAACTAACTTGGTTTCATTATAATTCCAGCCTATTTTTAAAAAGCAGTTCTTATGTGTATTTCTCAGTTGACCTTGATTGCACTTCAGTGAGCTTCTAATTTAAAAAAAAAATTAATTTTAGTTTGATTAAATTCTAGCCTTATTACAATTTTTTGTTACTTTCTTGATGTTCACAGTTTTTAGTTATTGATTTGACTCGTATTTTTGCTTGTTACTCCTCCCACCAGGGGGCGTGACTTGACAACCAATCACAACGTCCGATTAAGGCCTCTTTCCCTCTTAGCCAATAGTATCATTTCATGTACAGTATATATATAAGGCTTCTCTGTACTTCAGTTTTCAGTTTGATTGAGATTGATAATGGTGTAACAACCGAAACTAGTTTCTCGAAGTTTTAATAAATGTGGTTGTGACAATTTCGTCTTATTATTCATTATGGATACCTTCCACAATATCACCTTCGCCATTACTAAGAAACTTAAATATATCCCTCATAGTGAGGACTGTTTAGATTCTGTTATAATTATATAATCATCACAGCAAATGGTGAAACTCGTTCTTTTTTAATTAATTAAATTCAAGACATAAGATGATCGAAAACACGTCTTTGTTCCATTATAACTGCTGAATCTCTTGCTTTTACTGAAATGACAGGAAAAAATTATTTATTTTAGCAGACTTGGACTGCTGAGTCTTTTCCACCACTATACCAGAATTTTTTCTACCCTACACCAGTCTTTTCTGCCTTCACTGGCTTTAGGGGCTGAGTTTTAGGGAGCAATTCTATAGCTTTCTAATATCAAATACTTACAAATGTAGGTGGAAGTTGAGATTGTAGAGTCTTTTCTACCAATAAACCAGGGATTTTCCTACCACTGTACCTGAGTCTTTCCTACTACTATATCAGAGTATTTTCTACCTCTATCGGCTTCAGGGTTTGAGTTTTGGGGAACAATTCTATAGATCTTGAATATCAAATTAGTAGGTTCATCCGTCTATAACGATGTAATTTTTCATAGACAAATTTTCTGCTACAATAGTCATTTTAGATTTTAAGTGAGAAGCAAGCAGTTTGATTGTGCGCAACAGCTTTGAGCCACCTGTTAGATCTTTAAACGAATGTCTGACTATCTGTTGAATCCTCAATAAATCAAACGAAGACAGCTACAATGCGTGCATTATTCAATAAAACGGGAGCTCATCATGTACGCTGAATCTTTTTCTCGCCTCCTGCGCTATTCCCATCTTCCATTTTATTGTCTTCTCTTGAAGTATCTTCGACACTTTATATATGAGTTTTGGAAAAAATAGTTTGGCCTGAGTAATGTAACAAGCAGAGTGCAATAGCTTTATTGTATTATCTGGTTGAGTTCTCCATGATAATTAAGGTCTATATTCTCATTCTCATTTGGAGCTCTTTACTTTGACAAAATCAAATATTGAAATAAAACATCTCCTGCTGTCATATCTATTTTCTATTATAATGATCTCACTTTATTTATATTATCGATATATCTTCTGTTATAACGAATGTCATTAGTATTTTAGAATTTATATTATACTGTACTTTGAACAGTATAATAGTAATTCATTATAATGTATTTTGAAATTCATCGATTCACAATCAATTGTCCAAACATGGCCCGCAGATGATAGATAGGGGAGGGGGGATCCCAATTTTATTAGGAAGTGATGTTCGATATTCATCATCGATGATCCATCCATTTAACAGATGGAACAGCCAGGAACTGAATGTAACTACATTATTGATTTGTCAGATTTTTTCTTCCTGTGCTTTTTCTAGGGCGAAACCTTTTGTGGAGCATCCATGTCCACAGAACAGAATCTGCTATGATGAGCAGAATAATATTTAGAAGAAGATATGACTTTTTTATTTTGATGACGCTTACATGAGTTTGAGACTTGTGCGTGAGTAATGAGGTAGATAAATATACCAGGCAGAACAGACATCGAACCCGTGAGCGCTGAATAGCAGTTAAGAGTCCTATTAGATAGAACGTTTCAACCTATCACACTACTGTGGCTGTGAATTTATAAAGAATTATATTTGAAATGCTTTTGTATAAGTAATTAGAGTACTGTTTCACCCTCCACCTCACTCACTTGGAAGGTAAAGTCTACCTGTATTGTGGGCTTATTGATGAAAATATTTTCTTTATTAGGTTATGGGAAATGACAGTGCATTCTAGGTAGAATATCTCATTGAAACTGATGATTATTTCAAACCTTTCATGACATTTAGAAAAATAAAGGAATCACGATTCTATATTCAAAAGGTAAAAATTTTAGGTAAACCGTATGAGTCTCACTCAAATAGCAGCTCTTGATTGATCACCAATTGCATCATATTACTTTTCGTGCTCAAGGTTCACCACTATATTTTTTCTTCCGAAATTCAGCCACATGAAGGGCCTTCATATCATTGGAGAAAGTCATTTGAGAGCAGTGGGAATCAAACAGATCACACTACATCATAATAATAAGACTCGCTTAAAGGTATCGCATAGGTAGATATCTCCAATATGATTGCTAAGAAAAATCAAATTATTGGTCTTGAGCCGTAGGTGGACAGGCAAGTAGATATCTACTTTTACGTTGCCTATTCGTCCTCTGAACGTCACGCTCTCGAAAATATCTCATTGGTGGACTGGCATAAGGAGTGGGGGGAGGGTCAACTCTTGGCCCCGGGACTAGATCTCTATCAAAGTGGAGGAGTCATGGGTCGATGCCCCAGGTGGGGGAAGTGCTGGAAGCGGGTGACGTGACAGATGACGACTCCACCTAACAACGTGATCGTCGACCATCAATATTGTCTCGATATTGCGGTCATAGCCGCTGCCGCCTCTGACCACTCCCGGCCCTCTATCCACTCCCGGCCCTCTATCCAATTACTCTACGATCTCATCAGATGCCCGGCGACTATACTTTCCGATGGCCTCCTATAACCTTTCCGACGGCAGCTCAGTTTGATTGGTGACCGGTCGCCAGATTTATTAAGATGCCTGTAACTAACGAAAACACCGCATTCCCTGTTTGATGAGAGGTTCTAGTGGAGATTGTTTATAGTGTACCAAATCGAGTTATTTCATGAAGTCAGGTTTTGAACGAATCATTAAATAGATGAAGTGGAGCAATGATTCTTCCTTAACTACAAGCTTCTAATGTTATACGTGTTCTTGAGGCTTGCGAAAAGACAAGACTTGATATCCCCCGGGTAAGTTTCTCAAAAGCACGGAATTTTCCGTTTTTGGGAATTAAGATCTTCTTTAAGTTGCCAGGATCGGTGAAGACTATCTCTCCCACAAAAGACTTTTCGAAATTCTGTTAGACAGGTCTTCATAGGCTACTATCTGCAAGAGGTTTTCTCTCACAATTTTGTGTTATTAATGATTTTTTCACTGACGTTGCCAATGAACAGTGTCCAATGGCAAAAAAATGCTTTCTATTTATTTCAATTGGTAGTTGTAACTTACCTGTGCATTACTCCTGGGAAAGGTCAAATCTCCCCCCCCCCCCCTCATACTTTACGCACGAAATTCCTTCAGTTTTATGAATAATCTACTCAATTTATATTACAAAACTAGATCTAGACCTAGATAACCAGTTCGTATTCTTTCTTTTTTTCAAGTTTAAAGTTTATTCAATCAATGAAGTATGCAATACAACAAATATCGTAATACAAGAATGAGACTGCAAAAATGTAGAACAAAATTATTCTCAACTACCTTCTAATTGAGTTCCCCTATAGGCAAGCCTGTGTGGCAAGGCAAGGCCAAAACTGAAAACCTCTCACGCACTCACATTCACACGCACACCCACTCGCACAATCACAAACACTCCTCGTAAAACCCCTTAAATCATATTGACTCTTCAAAGTGACTACTGCTTATAAATGTATCTGTTGTTTTTATTCATGCTATGTTGTAATATATTTTTTATTTTCCTTTTGTTGTGCTGATCAAGTTTATATATACTTATAAAAAACGTTGCGGTGTATACTCATATAGGTTTGGATAAAAAGTCATTGGCGTTATCAATATGAAGAATACATTTTTTGATGTTTCCGAAATGACTGACTTGCCGCGATTGTTCTCAAGTTTATAGGAAGAGAATTACATAGTTTCATTGCAATGTATTTAAGTGGCGTCTGGAGTGCTCTAATCTAGGCTTTGGTAAATTAATATCTTTTGCATTGCTGAGGGTTGGTTTTTTGTTCATATGAAGGTTTTTGCTATTTTCTACAAGATCCAGGATTGATTTGTATAAAAAGAATTCCTGATGCTAATATTGATAATTCTTTGAATAGTATCATTTAACTGAACTGTCTGGGCTTTTTACAAAAATTATTTAGATTATATGCTTCTGGCCAGTACTTACAGGTTTCATATTCATATGAACATTGTATGCGCTTCCATAACTTATTAATCTGTGATTGTATTCGTAATAAAATGTCACTGTATCCATTTGATCTCTACTTCACAACGTTTTCAAATTAGCAGACCTTCCTTCAAGAAAGCGTTTTATAGTTTTTTTAAAACTCATTAAGAACTCGTAGATGGAAAGTGCTCTGAATGAAACTCAACAATACTGCATTAATAACACCAATCAATGCTAAACATTTATTTTGTGATCTCGGTAAGTGGTGTCTGTCAAAGTTAGATAGTCTATCACATCTATTCAAGTACTCTGTGTGGGGGTGGGGTGGGGTGTTTGATGTAAACACAGTGTTGATTTTGGTCGGCTGGTGAAAATGCGAAGTATGTGAGAAGGATGCGGCTCGATCAGTGCTCGTCTGACTCCGCAAATTTACGCAGAGCGAGCGGAGTGGAGCTTGTCGGTTGTTGGTTGGATTTCACTGAAGTCGATCGCCGCCGCCTATTCGATCGATGCCAGTTTCTTGCCGCTCCACTCTCTCTCCTCTCACTCTCTCTCCTCTCTCTCTCTCCATCCCATCAGCGCCACCATATCAGCACTCGTTGCATTGCAGCCCATTCCTGTCTAATCTGAGCTGTTTCAGCTCATGTTTCCTCCCGAACAGGAACTGCTCGCCCAAAGCCTGTCGACAATTGAGCTCTCCTTGTTATTCTGCAATGCTCAGCCCCTTTCGACCTTCAGGGCTCGATTACCTTCAATGTTCGTTCTGCCAAGTCCCTTCTTCAGATGCCACGTTCGACTCGGAAGAACCGACCTTTTCATTGGAAAAACAAATCAAGTATTTAATTAAAAACTCAAGAAGTTGTCGAATTCCACTTTATTTGTTACACAAATTACAGTACCATGGTTTCAGGGTACCTACCCCATCCTCAGCAAGACTGATTTGAAACTAAAGGAAGAAGCAAGGAAGCCTCTGAAGAAAAATGTATACAAGAGCTACTTGATCATGGAGATAGCAGAAACAATAATAATAATTTATAACAAGAATGACTTAATTCTAGCTTAAAATTATATTTGGTATTTTTGGTATTTAATTATTGAACAAATTTGACCGAAATGGTAAACATGCCAAAATAAGCTGCCAACCCAACAACTTGAACAGGTGGCTAATTTAAAATCAAATTTTAACATCCTAACCTAATGCACTAGATTAAAGGTATTACTAAATTGACCAAAACTATGACTATATGACTATTATTGACCAAAACTCATTAATTACATTAAATTCAACATTGACAATAAAAATGATTCCTAATCTAAGGCACAAGATTAAATAAATAAATAATGAGGCCCTATTTAGCCCATAAACTCTAGGATGTCTGGCCTAATCTGTTTTGTCCAGGGTGTCTTTGGCTAACCTGGTTATAAGGTGATAATAATTACAACCTAAACTTAATAATATTCCCCGCTCAAAAAAATGCCTCATCCTCTGAAATATGAAGTTTTAGTTAACATTAAAAATTTACATTAAATTACTAAACTTAATTTACATTAAATTAACCTGGTTATAAGGTGATAGTAATTACAACCTAAACTTAATAATATTCCCAACTCAAAAAGGTGCCTCATCCTCTGAAATAACCTATTTTGTATCCACTGAACCAAATTTACCCATTTCAATCTAAAAAGTTAAGTTATTCACTAATAAGTTATTCTCACTTCAAAGATAACAAATATCCTAATCTAAAGCTCTAGATTAAAGGTATTATTAAAAATAAAAGTATGGGGTCTTAATTAACCCATAGATATCCATAATAACAGATTGTTAGGCAATAAATTAGCCTCTATTCTCATAGAGGGACCTGGAAAAAATTTACAAGCCAAGTATCAAGACAAGTTAAATTCAATCATGACCAAATCACTAAAAACAATCAATGACAAGGTGAAGAATAATGACCTGATCATTACTAAAGCAGACAAAGGGAATACCACAGTGATCCTAGACAGGAAAGAATATATTACCAAAGTTGACAACTTCATTAGTGAAAATAATTTTGAGACAACTTGCAAAGATCCAACACCAAAATTCCATTCCATTGTAAAGAAAAAAGTCAAAGATGTCAAAAAACTACTTTCAGAACAAGAGAAGAAATATATAGTACAGATGAACCCACAAACCCCCAGGCTCTGTGGACTACCCAAATTACATAAAGAAGGCATACCCATTAGACCTGTTGTCTCTTCAATAAATGCTCCAGCCCACAAATTAGCCTATAAAATCAATAGCTTATTCAGAAACTACACTTCTTTCAACCCCAAATTTAGTGTGAAAAACTCTATGGACTTAGTGGAAAGACTCAGCAAAATAGATGTACCCAACAATAGCAAACTAGTTTCATTTGATGTTTCCAACCTCTTCACCAGTGTCCCCATTCAGGAGAGTCTTCAACTGGCTAATCACATCCTAGATGAATCTACAACATTTCAAGACAATAATGAAGAAGAAAAAGAGGAACTCAAAACTTTATTGGAACTGTGCACCGAACAGAATTTCTTTAAATTCAATGGGAAGTTCTACAGGCAGAAAGATGGCCTAGCCATGGGATCCCCCCTCTCACCTCTTCTGGCTGAAATTTTCATGGATAACTTTGAAGAGAAATTAATTGGAACTTCTGGGTTTAAGAAAAATATTAAGTACTGGTTTAGATATGTAGATGACATTCTTTGTCTTTGGGAAGGTTCAACAAGACAGTTAGATAATTTCTTCCAGGAGCTGAACAATACACATCCAAACTTGAAATTTACTAAAGAAATTGAAGAGAATCATCAGTTGAACTTCCTAGACCTCACAATAGTCATAAAGGACAACAAACACCACTTCAGCATCTACAGGAAATCTACAACTACTGACACAGTAATTCCAATGAACTCTTCCCACCCATTTCATCACAAACTGGCAGCCTTCTATTCCCTCCTCAACAGATTGACCAGAATCCCAATGTCTTCTGAAAACTACAACAAAGAACTCGGAATCATCCTTCAAATAGCTAAAAACAATGGATACCACTCAAATACTATAATGAATCTTCTAAACAAAATAAAAAAGAAGGACGCCATCCATCTAGTCTATTCACAAAAAGAAGGGGACCCCAAAGGCAGCTGGATCACACTTCCCTATATTGGAAACATTTCACAACAACTTGGAAACATCATCAGAAAAGAAGGACTACAAGTGGCCTTCAAATCCACTCCAATCCTCAATCACTTGATGAACTCCTCCAAGGACCCCATAAATGATGGTGAAAAAAGTGGAGTGTATAAGCTGAACTGTGCTGACTGCAATTCCTGTTATGTGGGGCAGACTGGGAGACCTTTCAACACAAGAATCAAGGAACACACCACAGCTTGGAGAATGGGCAACAAGAATTCCAACTTTGCAGACCATCTAATAGAAAGTGGACATAATTTCGACCCAAAAAAAATTTGGGTAAATTTGGTTCAGTGGATACAAAATAGGTTATTTCAGAGGATGAGGCACCTTTTTGAGTTGGGAATATTATTAAGTTTAGGTTGTAATTACTATCACCTTATAACCAGGTTAATTTAATGTAAATTAAGTTTAGTAATTTAATGTAAATTTTTAATGTTAACTAAAACTTCATATTTCAGAGGATGAGGCATTTTTTTGAGCGGGGAATATTATTAAGTTTAGGTTGTAATTATTATCACCTTATAACCAGGTTAGCCAAAGACACCCTGGACAAAACAGATTAGGCCAGACATCCTAGAGTTTATGGGCTAAATAGGGCCTCATTATTTATTTATTTAATCTTGTGCCTTAGATTAGGAATCATTTTTATTGTCAATGTTGAATTTAATGTAATTAATGAGTTTTGGTCAATAATAGTCATATAGTCATAGTTTTGGTCAATTTAGTAATACCTTTAATCTAGTGCATTAGGTTAGGATGTTAAAATTTGATTTTAAATTAGCCACCTGTTCAAGTTGTTGGGTTGGCAGCTTATTTTGGCATGTTTACCATTTCGGTCAAATTTGTTCAATAATTAAATACCAAAAATACCAAATATAATTTTAAGCTAGAATTAAGTCATTCTTGTTATAAATTATTATTATTGTTTCTGCTATCTCCATGATCAAGTAGCTCTTGTATACATTTTTCTTCAGAGGCTTCCTTGCTTCTTCCTTTAGTTTCAAATCAGTCTTGCTGAGGATGGGGTAGGTACCCTGAAACCATGGTACTGTAATTTGTGTAACAAATAAAGTGGAATTCGACAACTTCTTGAGTTTTTAATTATGGATAAGTTCCACAACATCAATATTCACTCTACTAATTAAATCAAGTATTATCTTGAAGCCTCCGATTTGTACACTATAAAGGACATCTCAGAACTCCATGAGTTTAGGTAGTGTTCATTTCAGGTGCTAAATTGATTATACAGAATAGAATACTCCTATTGAAAATTCACGTTTGTTAATTGTGCAGCCGCAATTCTGTTCTCATTGACGAGAGTTTTTATGATGATGGCCTCTGAGTTTGATACTTGTGCCTGGGAATGACGTGAATGATTACACACAATATACCAGGCTGAACGGCAATCGTACTCGTAAAGACAGAAGTAGCAGTCCGTCAGATTCTTATCAGTGACTAGCTAATTGTTCAATTCAATTGAATCTGGATTTAAGAATCTGGAACCTGACATAACCTATTTTTTAATTTAGTTGTCTTCTCCCTCTTCTTTTTATTCTTCTCATTTTTCTTTTTCTCTCCTTTACCTTGTTCTTATTGTTCTTCTTTTTTGCTCTTGTTCTTCTTTTTCTCTTTCCCATTCAATTTTTTAAAGGGCTAGAGCTTTCTCGACAGAGGACATCATCAAAACGTTTAAATATTAGAAAAGCGCTCTAACCAATAACATCACCTTCGCTGACATATCTACTGTATCTTTGGAACGAATTGAGGCATTAGATTAAAATTTTGTATGTATACTGCAATTTATGTAAGCCACAATATTGTAAAAAAGTGTGTCCCCAAGATTCATTATCAGAAAACTCAATTTTAAACTTGTTTGAACCGAAAAACATCAAATACAAATTTGTTGGTCTGAAGAAAGTTATACCGCATTTTTTATATCGGTTCAGAAACAAGCGAGCTATGATGAGAAAACTGACTTTTTAGTGTGTTTCATACCTCCCATCTTTTCTTTTTGAGATAATGGCCAGGAAATCACAGTATTCTCGCCATATCTCTTTCTTCCTCACAAAAAATTATTATAATTTTGATGAAAAGTGATCTCTTCTAGTACATAAATGATTAATGTTATTCTGCATTCATTCGAATGGAGCTAAACCTTATAAATAAAATCCAGGTGTCTAGTCTACATTATTGAGATGACTCAATTATCGAATTGAATGATATTTTCAGCCATAAGATCATGATGAAAGATAACTTTGATCAATTCTCAATAAATTACTGGTGATTCTTGATTGATTTATTTCGTTATAATCCAATATGAATGAGTTTGCTTACATTATTGTTACTGCATTTAATATATAAGAATAGGTTTCTTCTAGCGATCATATAATGAAATTGAGTAAGAAGAGAATAATAGATGATTTTTTTTTTTCACCGATCGTGATATTTTTTTGTCACATCACTCACAGAAGACCTAGGCTATTTGTAGAGAAAGGTGTGCTGTAGGTCTACGTCAGTCTTGCGCGGGAAATATCCAACCGAGCAAGCTGATTCTGTCTTGGGCGGATGAAAAATTCATTCACCTTCGGACTCGATCTAGAAGAGAAAACTTTTTTGTAAACATCAGGCAGACGACAGGTGAGATAGGGCACGTTGCCCTGCCTTGGAAGCGCACGTCGTCCGCATGACGGTTGGTTATGCCTGCCTGCCACTGCCTCTCTTCCATCACTCAACCTTATAAATTAAATCAAGAGTAATTCCTTCAGGTAATTGAACTTCAACACACAAAGTCACAACTTTCCAGGCCTCTTCTAAGACTACCAGTGGCGCTGATAAGAATAAAATATTTTACCTCTTATTACTAGACTGTGTGGGTCCAATTAGGATAGTTTTTGGGGATATAATATATATTATACTAGCTGGCCCGACGCGCGTTGCTGCGTTCTCATAAAATTCTCCTTGATTTTATTATTCGCCACCTCCCGCTGAGGTTACATTTCAAATTAGGAAAGAAGTTAGTCCTAGGGCTCTTCCAGCTGATCATAGAGGCTTCGTTGTTTTCTTAATCACCACCTCTGAATGAAGAAACATTCCAAATTTAAACCTCCTACGACTATAAGGGTAGAAGCTAGGTTTTTTATTTTATTATTCGCCACCCGCTGAAGCTGCATTTCAAATTTCTAGCTGCATTGGTAAAAACAGATGTCATCAACCTGGCATTATTACATTTCATCATACCCAGACGTATGTTTCCTATATATTTCAAGGCTCAGACTGTACGGTAGCCTACATGCAAAGTGCAAAGTCTTTTGCTGTTCAAAGACAGCGTAAATAACGCCGCTAAGGGGCCTGCCATATGATCAAAAACTGTTGACTTCTATCAGCTGTTCCTTTAAGCTGTTTGGCCGGCAAGTTCAGTAGGTTAGGTCTATAAAATGGATTAATTAATAATAATTATTAGCTCCCCTATTAAAATTTATGGACAGAAACCATCCCCAATATTCCCAACACAACATACAATATACACAACATATTCCCAAAGTTTCATGCCGATCTGTCAAGTAGTTTTATTTATTTGAAGTCTATAGGGAACATACTTACATACGTACATACACACATACATACATACATACATACATACATACATAGACAGATATTCATATATATATAGATAATACAACGTCTAATAAAAGTAGTGTGCGTGTATGTGTGTGCCAACCATTAAGCAATTGAGATTGCATAACTCTTTCAGAAAACTAACCTTGGAATTTTTTGTCATTGTCGTCTCTTAATCAGTGTTACAGAAGAGAGATTCTATCTGTGTCAGTGCTTTGAATTAGCAGTATTTTAAAGTTGCAGTTACCTAACGAAGGAAATGTATCGTCTACCGAAAACATGGCTCAATAACTTCTATAATCGAATAAGTTTATTCATTTGGTTGGAATATATCATCTCAATCTTTGCTTGCAACAAATTCATCGAGCGACAGGTAATCGATTACAGAATTAATTCCAAATTGGAAGGAAACTTTCATTGATAACAAAATAAAGTTATAGAAAACTTTTTTGTTCGACGTGGAATTTCCGTCGGTGGTAGAACGGTTTTAGTCACCTAAGTCTTAATAAATCATATTGGAATTGATACACTATGTTGAAACTTTATTATTAGTATTAGTGCCAACCTATGGAGAAATTTGGAATTTACAATTCTAACTAGAATAAAACTAGGATCGTCTTTAGCTTATAAATAATATACTTGTATTCAGTCACATGACTGAACCACATGTACTGAACCAATCCAATCATTTTTTTAATTTGAGCATTGTCTAGTTAGAAAAAAATCGTGTAATAAAAGTGTATTGAAATTACTATCAATCTTGGTTCAAATACAAAAGTAGATATTATATCCTATTACTACTTGCTCAATTCGTCCCTTGTACCAAATAATACGAATTAACTACCATGTTTGGAAAGTTATTCGTGCATGAATACAAACGAGTGAGAGCCAAAATGAATTATTATGAATTGGATTAAACACATTATTTGAGTCTAGGCTGGTAATACATTTCTTCTGCCACAGATTATCGATCACAAAATTAATTATCCAGATGGAATATTTGTTTTGACTGTATTGTTTATGGGAACTAAGTACAATTCGCACTCGCACCAATCTCGCTCTGTATCCCTCAAACAAATATAACAGACAGATTATTCACATGATATTTAATTTTTGAGATGCTCTTTGCCCTGTCTGTCTGGATCGGGATATATGATGTAGAGCTTATTTTGAGACTGATCTCCATTAGTGAGAATTTGTCTGTGATAACTGTAGTAGGATTAATTTTGCTCTTCTTTAGTATGTGTATGAATTTTGTTCTGTAAAATGATCACTCATGTGAATGGATATGCTGAGCCCACTCTACTTCATGTCTACTTCAATTTGCTCATTTTCAAGTTAGGAAAAACTGTAACCGTTCTCTATTGAGCAGATAATAACGAGTGAAGTATGTTTTTCGGTGCTCTAGCTATTCTTACCCGAGGTTCAGAATTTCAGAAACAGATTGAAATGGCTCAAGTGAATCGTATCACATTTCGGCTTCTCGGGACTCATCTGGAATGATACTTTTGTTAACTGCAGAACTCGTTCTATGTCAAGCGCTACGCTTTCCTTACAAATTGTTCTCTTCTTTCGATTCACTCATGTTTTGGCACGCTGATTCATCATAAAAGACCTTATCTGTGGTTTCCAGGCAAGTATGATCCATTTCATCTCAACAATGGTAAGCTTTCGATAATTGACTTTTCTGAACGCTTAGAAAAGTTCTTCACGTTTGGACAGCTTTCAATGCATTCTATTCAACCAAACTTAATAGCCTAGTCGTTCCAAGACATTCCCATCCATGTAAGATTTCTCTATTCGTTTCACTGAAGAAATCTTAAAATTTGATACTCAGGTAATAATAACAGATAGAAAGACTGTTCATATACGTTGGTGAATGTGAATATTTTATGAGTATCAATACCAGACTTTAAATTTCATAACTATTCATGCAGTAGCTTAATCTGAATTTTTTAGGTTCAGGATCGACAGGTGGGAGACATAATTGAGTGAGTATGATACACGGACCAAATAATTAGAGCCTAATTCTATGCTCTGTGGGATGATCTCATTAGGTAGGTTTTGTGGCCAGCCAAAGCGTGCGTCGGAAAAGTGTGTAGAGTAAGTTTGTAGTCAGAGGTCTAACTTTTGTATGGTGACATTTTAAGGCGCAGCACATCTTCTGAAATCACTTCAACCTAGATCCCTGGCTAAAAAAAGGTTTATAAAGAAGTTAGCCATTCTCAATAAAAATCAAAAGGCCTTTTTCGCGAATGTCCTAAAATTCAACCCCAGTGTCCGTCAGCCAATGGGATCCCTCGAGCACATTAGAAATAAGTTGAAGCTTCAATGCTGCGATGCAACGATCACCACGGTGTTTTTCTTGCTATCATATCGGATCGTTTACCAAGGAAAGTTGTTTATCACGATTTTCTTTCGGACATTTGAGTATGATAGCATTAGCAGTAACTCACACATCATAAAAAGCATGTCTAGAGGAAGCTTCTCGTCTCGGTTTGGATTGTCCAACTCCATTTCATTGAAAGGAATGTGTTAATTGCGATTTTTTTCAACTGTTGAAAAACATGTGATCTTAAGGCATCTGGGCAGAGATAACATACTTATGACTTACAAATACACAAGGTCCTCCTGCTTATCTATTAATCAGTCTCTTCACTTTTTCGAAATTCTATAAAAAGAAAACATAAATAAATGAGCTATTGTTTTTATGGTACTCTTACCCGTTTCCTCATTGTTTGTAATAAGTGTGATGATATTTTTATTCTTGTCCTGTATAATAACTATTCGGAACGCGTTAATTCCTCATCTGCAACGCAGGATGTGGAAAAACGTGTGTTTATATTCAAAAGCTTTAGAGAGGAAAACTTTGGTAGCATTTTCCTTTATATCACATCATTTAGCACAGTACTTTCAATTTCGTATGAAAAATTTTAACTCAACGGAATAGTTCCCAATTATCAGAATTTGACATTTTTTATTGAAACCAAAGCTTGAGCAACAGGGAGACAATTAAATAAATAAATAATAATAAATAATAATTTTATTTCCATTTCCAATATACAATACAAAGAATTTTAACCAAGTGGTTCAATAATTATATTCAGGTAATAAGGTACATATTATAAATAAAACATAATATATTTTGGAAATCATCCTACCCCACTATGGCATGCCATGTTCTAGAGTAGGTGTTAGTAGAGGAAAAAGGAGGTTTAGTTAAAAATAGGATATAGGATTAAGGATTGGTAAGTTTTCAAAATTACAAGTTTCCATCATAATAATTGTATGAAAAAAAACCTCTCTATATGCTGTCTGTCAATATTTATTAGCCAGTTATGGAGCTGTTGCTTGAATTTTTTGATATGTCCTATTGCTTTAATGTTTTCAGGAATTAAGTTGTAGATTTTTGGTGCTAGATGGTTGTAGTGTCTTTGATAGAGAGCCTTTTTTGCCCTGTTTGATATGAGGAGATGCCTGTATCTGGTGTTGTGGTGGTGATTCCTATTCTGGAAGGCAGTTTTGTCTTTGTGCAACCTAGATGCTACTTCCTTTGCATACAGCTGTCTGGGATCCAATACTTTGAAATCACTAAACAGAAGCTCAGAGGGGTAGTGGGTTGGCTTTTTTGTGATGATCTTTATTATAAGCTTCTGCACTGTTTTTAGGGGGTTGATATGTACAGTACAGGCTCCACCCCATCCGACAATTCCATACATGAGCAGTGACTGCACAATGGAACAATAAACCATCCGCATACATTCCAAGTTGACAACTGGTCTCAGCATCCTGAATTTATAGATGGTTCTTCGCAGTTTTTTGCAGAGTCCATCAATATGCTTATCCCTTAGTGCAGAAATGCATCAATTGTCACTCCCAGATACTTTTGTGACTGCTTCCTGAGGATCATACTTGGTGCTCTACCTGGGCCATGTTGTATTTCTAGACTGTCCTTACTGGGTTGACCATGTTGCGTAGCTGAGAAACATAGGAAGTTCGTTTTCTGATAATTGATTGTGAGAAGGTTCCTGTTGAGCCAATGTGCCACATTTTGCAGACCAAACTCAGCTCTTTCCCAGCAAATCTCCCATGTTGCCCCTGAAAACAGTAGGACTGTGTCATCAGCAAATGTGGTGACCATTCCATCAATCTGCAAATCGCATAAAGGGTTGATGTACAATAGAAACAATATTGGGCCCAATACTGTTCCTTGAGGCACTCCATACTCCACCACCAGTCTGCTACTCAAGTGCCCATTTACTCTTACACACTGAGTTCTGTTTGTTAGATAGCTTTTGAATAAATTCCAAGCTACTCCTCGTATGCCATACTTCCTCAGTCTACCCAACAGCACATCATGTGATACAGTATCAAAAGCCTTCTTCGAATCCAAAAATACTGCCATTGGTTTTTCCTTTGCATTGATTTTTTCTATTATTTCTGAAGTAATGTGTAGAATAGCATCATTAGTGCTGCACTTGTCTCTAAATCCATATTGGTTTGGTGACAGAATGCTGTGCTTCTCCAGGAAACTAACCAGTTTGACCTTGATACACTTTTCCAATATTTTTGATAGAATGTTCAAAAGTGAGATCGGCCTGTAGCAGTTTATATCTTTCCTATCCCCTGTCTTGAAGACTGGACAAATTACTGCCTCTTTTAATTGCTGGGGAAAAATCCCATCCTGAAACATTCTATTTGCAATGTATGTAAGTGGTTTGGAAAGAATTACACTGTTTCTTTTGAAGAGCTCTGGCTGGAAGTCATCTGGCCCTGGTGCACTATCTCCTTTAAGACTGCTAACTATTTTCATCATTTCCTCTTCTATTACTGGTGTAAAAAAAAGAGATTGACATATGCTATTTCCAGTTGCTTGAGTTTCCTCTTCTGTGTTATGGTTTTCTTTAAGTATATCCTGTGCCAGTTTAGATCCAATGCTTGTGAAAAACTTGTTGAAAGAGTTGGCAATATCAACATCATTCTCACCTATTTTTAGCTCTTCCCCTTCTACAATAACTTCCTTAATTTGTGTTTTTGTCCTTCTATCATCTGTAATTTCGTTTATTACTTTCCATGTTTGTTTTGAATCTTTGAGATCGCCTAATTGCTCCGTGAAATACTGTTTCTTTGCATCTTCAATAAGCCTAGCAAGCAGGTTTCTGTATTTTCTATAATATTCCCTAAGTTGTATATTTTCTGTATTATTATTGCTTTGTCTATGTAGTTTATCTCTCTTCCTTATTGAAGTTATTAATCCATTTGTAATCCAGGGCTTGATTTTCCTTTTTTATGTGTAATCTTATTTACTTTTTTACATTCTTTTCTATATTTATCCAGTAATATTAAAAATTCATTCAAAGCACCCTCAGTACAATCCTGCTGGTAAAGAGAATTCCATGTTTCCCCCTGCAGTGCTGATGAAATCTTAACATGATCAATACTTTCATACTGAGGTTTCTTTTTTTCATTATTCTGGTCACTGGCTTTATTTTTCAATCCTAAAATAGTTATAAAATGATCAGTTATTGAGTTTGAAAATATTATTGGTATCAATTCCTTTCTAAAGTTTACTAGAATGTGGTCCAGACATGAGGCTGTATTATTTCCAACACGTGTGGGCTGTTTTATACAATGGAGAAACCCAAATTCACTGAGAAGGTTCTCATAATCTTCCAACTGTCTCTGCTGGTTTGGTTCTAGTGTATTTATGTTAATATCTCCTAGAACTATATGGAGGTATCTTCTGTTTTCTTCTAATATCTGTCTTAGGTCAATTAAAAATTCTTCTAAATTCAAATGTGATGGAGATCTATAAAGTGCAGTTATTACGAAGGTATCTCTCCCAACCTTAAGGTGAATATTCAAACAATTAGCTTGTTTAATCACAGGCTCTTTTATTTCAACAAGGAGTTCGGACTTGACGTAAATGATTACTCCATCATTTTGTAACTGATTGTTCTCTGTTCTGTACGATTTGTAATGGTTCTTAGAGTGGTATCGTAAGAAATCCAACATTCCGTTAGAACTATAACATCAAAATCCACTTTCAAATCTTCCAATTGAATAAGTAATTTGGTGTAATTTTTATTGTAGCTCCTTATGTTAAAGTTCATGATTTTTAAGTTGTAAGCTTTAATATCGCGTTTGACAATTTCTGAATCCGGTATCACGTAATCTTCAATATTTATTTGGTCTAGTTCTTCTATCAGATTACTCATTTTTATTTATATTTGTAGTTATTTTTGTGCCAGTTAACAATATCAACATTTTTAACATACTGTATTTTCCTTGTTAGAGATAACATTAAATCCTCTTCTCCTATTGTTAGATATCTGAATGATTGCGTATGCCTACTTAGAGCGACTATCATATGTTGGATACTATTGTATATTTTCAGTGGCTTTGTAATTTTTCTCACTAGCACTACATTTTTGAACGTGAGGCCCTGAGCTTCATGGATTGTTAATATTTCGAGTGCACCGGGAGGAGCTCTGTTATTTACTGCTTCTAATACCATTTTTTTCTCTTCTTGTGTAAACGTAAGAATTAGTGTCTCTGGTTCTAGTTGATGAAATTCTCCATTACTAAGTGTTGGTTTGATTGAACGAAGAGTTTGGTTTGTTGTGCAGATATCCTTGTAGTAGTTTGACAGTAGGCAACAAACATCCATTGGACACCTTTGAGTGATTGGCATGTAGGAGTCTGGCTCTGAGAAAACAGATATATGAGTCCATATTGCTGGTAAACCACTCCTCTCAATATATGAAATTTGTCTTGAATCACCCATAAGAATTATTTCATTTGCGCCAGTTAATTCGGAGACAAAGCCTACGAATCCTGCATGCATGAGAACAGCCTCATCAATGAAAACACGCTTATATTTTTTATGTGGACCGTTTATTATAAATGACGATACTGTCCTATAATCCAAATGAATGATGTCGTTGTAATTTTTATTCCCGCATTTTTCCTTCATAGCCAATCTAATCTCCTTTATTCCAGCTCTGGTTTGACTTAGAATAAGATCTTCACCTGGTTGATGTTTTTCAATAATTGAGCGTGTTTTCCCACAACCCGGAACTCCATCTATCCATTTGATTAAGGGTAGTTTGCAGTTTGCTATGTCAACTTTGAGAATACTATTTAGTAACTCTTTATTAAGCATCAATTGGGTGTCTCGACTAACTAAGATGTATTTATCCTTTGTTTTGAATGTATAAAGTTTATTATCAAATGGTACGTAAGTACCATGTCCCTCTAAACAGAATCCCATTCTATATTTTGAAACGGTTGGTAGCAAGAATCTCTTTAATTCATTATCATAAATGTTCATACCCTTCGATACAATATCTTTAAAGACCGCTGATGATGTATGAATACTTTTGCTTTGCAGTGCTACTAGTGTTTCCTTGAATATATCTGCATTAATGTCATCATACTGCTGAAGTAGATTTCTCAGTTCAATCATACTGTTAATAAAATGATTAAGTTTGGAGTCTTCTGGTACATAACCCTTTGGACATTCTTTTTCACTAGGTTGATTTGATTGAGGAATATTGAGAAAATCCATACAATTGGCTCCTCTATAATAAAATATGTATTTTAAATTTTGAGTTGATAGAATGAAACTGAGCAGCTCAACAGAAGAAAAATCAGCGAGTGGGCTAAATTGGTCTATGCCCACAACAAGAGGGTAATTGATTGATGCCCACTTATCTATTTCATGCAAGACTTTTTTCGTTTCTTCTAGTGCATTACGACTATTAACCGGCAACAGGAAGTTCAGTATTTGTTGTTTGTTTGTTGAAAATATTGTTTTGAGTGAGATAGGTGATCTATTTTGTAAACTAATCGACGTAAGGTCATTCCATTCCTGTAGCATCAGCGATTTGGATTTTAGTAAATGTGACAGGCCATCTGATAGTTGTATCTTTTTTTCCTTACATAAGCAAATGCTAAATTTATATCTGAGTACTCTGCGTAATTATGAATTGACGATATTCTACTTTTTGCTGTCTGGTTATTTACATTCAGTTTGTTTATACTATTAAGTACGTCTTCAATTATTCAGCTCTTCTGTCAACCTGAAAAGTCATAGAGCGTTACTTTCTCAAAACCGTACTCTTTTCCATTTTTTCATCGTTAACAATGAGAGATATATTTCCCTTTAAAAGCAGGCTTTATCATCTAATTAGCAAGACTTGGATTCGATTCGCTTTCAATTTGATCCGATTTGAGGGTCCTACCTTCCGGACTGAGCGACTTTCTGCTGTGTTGATATGCACTGGACCAGAAGTAATCTAATCCTCACACTGAAAAGCCCCTTGCCTGTTGATCGATCTCGTCCAATCAGTGTTCTCAAAGAGAGTGCGAGTCCTCAAATGTGTGGATTCTCAATAAAGCTAAAAGTATCAACTTCACAAGTACTAAAAACATGTTTTCGCCACACTAGGACGTAATGAGCTGTTTTTCGTGCGTCATATGGAGGCCGAAAGTGTTTGGTTTCCAACGAGGTCTGTAAACGTTTACCGCCCTAGGGCGGAAAAGAAAATGACCTTGAATGCCAGCTGATCGTGTCTGGATACAGCAGTCATGATTGTAAAAATTAATCCTTCCAACTTTTATGTAAAACAAAAAGATTTAAACCATCAATAAATGTTTATTTTTTATAATTTAATATGTACGTAGTATTTAAAATGTCAAAAATGATCACTTTTTATAACTTAATATGTAATATTTTGTAGTTTTGATATCAAACAATAGAACCTTTTTATTCAACCTGCAGAGCTCTGGGTGGGAATTTTGTGAACTACTACAACTGTTGCTAACTTCTCTTGGTTGGTTAGGTTTTTTGTTTTTAGGAATTTTTCTACTACTGCAACTGTTGGTAAAGGTTACTGTTGGTATAGAAAGGTTAGTTGGTTAGGTTTTTGGTTTTTTATGCAGGTTTTGAATCAGGAAAAGGAATAACAACAAAAAACCTAACCAACTAACCTTTTGGCGTACAGTTGTAGTAGTTGACAAAATGCCCACCCAGAGCGCTGTAGGTTGGATAAAGAGGTGATAGCCGTTCCTTGTATTCTTGCAAGTACCATAGCCTTAAAATTTCGCTTTCAAAATTTCCAACTTAACATTGTTGTTTTGTTTTTTTTGTGGTGTGGCGAAAAATAGCGTTCACAACACGGGCAAAAATGTTTTGCCGGCTCTCAAATGCTTCAAGTTCTCGACTTCGTCTCGAACTTGAAAACCGCGATCTCGAGCCGGCAAACACACATTTTCGGCCCTAGGTGCGAAATATACTATTCTGGAGAAAAACGCTAAAAATGAATTATTGTTGGCTGAAAGGGCTTGCTTTTGACTTGATTCGTTATGAAAAACTATTAAAAGAGTATCTGTATGATATATGATCGAAACGATAAGCTTCGATAGCTCGAGTTTGCTAATATAAGCACTGATTTTAATACTAACGACAAGAAATTAGTTTCTCATGTGAGCAAATTATAGAGATGAACGTTATCTAGCTCGTATTACGAGTGATGAT
Organism: Conomelus anceps; assembly: GCA_948455865.1. NCBI lineage: Eukaryota > Metazoa > Arthropoda > Insecta > Hemiptera > Delphacidae > Conomelus > Conomelus anceps. Next base: position 67,250,145 of record OX418217.1, on the reverse strand, counting down.
AACAAACCTATGTCATGAGCAATATTGTAAAAAATAATCTTCATAATGAGCCTTGGGAAAAAAGAGAAATTGAGAGTGAATAAGATATTCTAATGTTCTACAAAGAAGTTTAGGCTACCGCAATCTCATTCTGATAAAAGGTCCTAATTACAGCCTTGACAAAGGTCGAGAGAATCTGTCTGCTGGTAGCTCATAATTCGGTGGCAGGTTGATGATCCGCAATCGCATTACATGCAAAAAGTGATGATAGACATTTCAGCCGGTAGATGAAGATTGCAAAAAGCAATGAATGAAAGGTGTAGATAGTGAGGGTGCGTTTTAATTAGTGAGGTTTTCTCGACGACCTAAACGTTGGTGAGCCTCAGCTCTCAGCCCTCAGTCGATGCAGAGCCTGTTCTCTTTGCGTTGAGCAGAGCGTGAAAGCCACCTTATGAACCGAGTGTGGTTGGAGGAGGAGAGTCATTTTGGGATGAGGGGCCGGTGAGGAAGAGTTGAGGAAGACACACCAGGATGAGGAGGAGGAGTAGGAGGAGGATAGCATCTAGATAGATATTAATTGGCTTGGGCGGCTATCAAGGCATCCACTGCGTGTTCGTTCTTCTCTTTCTTGCTGCCGTTTTCTGTTGTTGCCTCAGCTAAGCCTCATATCGATCCACACAGGTCGTTCTGAACCGCAGTAGGGAATTAAAAGTGGAGTGTTGATATCTTCACTTTTGAAGCCCTGATATTATGGAGTGATGTAAAAATAGCCAACTCCATAACAGAGAGACAAAGAATCATCAACTAGGTGTGGCTACAACATAGCTTATAGGGCTCACAAAGTCTATTGTTCTTTTGAATATAGAATCTCAATGACATTCAGATCATATAAGGACTATTTATTGATTATGAAAATGATGTGTAAAGGGACCTTTCTCTCTATACTGATCACTAAAAGTTCATTGAGTACCACAAGCTCACATCCGGTCACATGGTACAAATTAGACATTCGGTGTCCAAATTAAGTGTTGACTACAGTGACAGATCTATCTCTTTTCTTTTTTTTCAGTCAATGTAGTATGAACCATACGATATCCTATTGTGTTTAGGCTACGCTGATGGGAACTCATACTGTGTAGTCGGAGCCATGCAGCCATGTTAGAAATATAATATCGGGAGACCGAGCTCCGCTCGGGGTGGGGGGGGGGGGGAGGGGGTTAAATGTTTGGGGAAATTATGTGTATCTTGAAGATCGATATAATGTATAATATATATTATCTTCGCATTTTCGAAGATAATGCTGTGGGAAGGGGATTAACGACACGTTATGCTGTGAAGCGGTCCCACCTCATCTCTACATTTTCCATCATAAGCTAGTGCACAAGCAAATCAACAATAATGTTAACTCCAATTGGTAAAAATGTTCTTTTAGACTCTACATATATGTATTTTGAGTAACAATCTGAATTTCGAGTTTACCAGCTCGTAGAACTGTAATTTTTAAAGATAGGTGGTGGTTGGGTTGATGGGATACCACTTTGTAACCCCTCACTCAAGAACGGCTTCTCACACCTTGTCTAATGGCTCATTGAAACGACCCAAATTCGTACTTGTAACATTTAGCTAAATTTGTAATTCTTCTTGGAAGTGTAATGTAGGCTTTCTACTGTACTTGGAAAATGTCGATTTTGTAAGAACATTGTAACTACTCAAAATAAAAATGCAAAGTTGGTCTCAAATTGTAGGTAATATCTTTCTCTTCCACATCGTTGACATTGAAATCTAAAAAAAAACCATTTTTCAAATTGAGCTATTATAATTAGCCAAATTTTCATGAGTTTTATAGTATTTCCGGCTTTCCGATCTTCCTAGCTTGCTTAGACCCAAAGTTATTGTACTGTAATACAAAATATCCAAAAAATATGAAAAAATTACAAATAATGTTATTTTTTGTATCATTAAATCAGCGAACACATAAGACCAATAGAAGGGGCTTCTTGTCGCCGAGGGGAAGCCACTTGTTACGCGCTCCTCCACTACAAAGATGGCGGCGCAGGGATGACTCACCCAAGTGGCGAGCGCTTGAGAAGCCAGTTTTTGCTATTTATTCTAAATTTACATAGCCTATATATTTTTACAATTTAAATAAAATAAATGTTAGCATTGAAATCCAAGTACGCTAATCAGATCATCAACTATCAGTTTTATATTATTCTATTTTAATTTTATTGTCCAAATAGCCTATATTGGAATAAATTATTTTAAGATATCATCCTATGCTTTTTTTAAAGTAGGCTACTATGTTTTCATATAATTTTAGTCTTATCAACATTAAACTATTATCAAGATGCAAATTTAATTTCAAATTTGATTGAACTGGGACTTACTCTTTGATTCAATACTAATTGAGAGAATCAACTATTGCATCATTAGTTAGGGAAATAATTTGTTGAATCAAGCTGGTTTTCTTTGAATCAACTTGCAATTTTTTAAACTGCTAAATTTCAAACATCATAATTAGTAAATATTAATTGTGTCTATCTGATAATTTATTACAATGTAGGCTATTTGGACAATAAAATCATAATAGGATAATATGAAATTGAAAGTCGATGATTTGATTAGCCTACTTGAATTTCAGTGTTACCATTTTATTTGTTAAATATTACATAGAATCCCGATTCAGGTAGTTTAAGGATCGTAGGATATTATGCAGTTATGTTTATAGATTGGTGATCATCTTAGTTATTTTAGTATATTTACTCTATCTTCTTGTAATGCAATGTCTCTAAGTTTTAAATTGAAATGTAGGTCCACAAATTGAATACACTGTTCCAGTAATCATGTTTTATGTAAAACTTATTATTTTAATTCAGGATCCTGATTGTAGTCATTGTATATTGCTTAGCCTATCCCATGTTAGGGATAGGCCAAGGTTAATCTTGTTTTATGTCATTATTATTAATTCCTAGGTTGATCTAAATATAACTTGTTAGGAAACTTGCTTTCAACTTAGAAAACTCTGTTAAATATGTATTGCCTTATTAAGCAATAGGCCTTCAAATTTTAAATGTTATTGTAATTTTGAGTATAAATGAGTCATGTTCTAGACGTTTCAATTGGCCTATCTTGAATGTAACATTAATTCTTGTTATGCCTTCTGCAATATCAATTATTGCGTATAATTTAATAGTGCTAATAAATTAATAGCTAATTCAATACTGCTTTAATAGTGCTATTTTAAGGGTTATATATATTTTGTGCTCAGTGTCTTCACGAGTGCTTGAAGAATAGCTTTATTAATATCAATTTTTATTATTTTAACATTACCACTTTCTTATAACCTAAAATTTAAAAGTTAATACTTTTTTTATCAACCCAAAGTTGGTTTGGTTGGCGCCCATATGGAAATTATTTCATTCTGGATAGCGAAAGTACGGTCTTTACAATAGGCTATTACCCCATTAGACAAATTAAATAAACGTTCAACTTTATGTAGTCATTGATTTATATGATTCAATGAATTTAAAGATGAGTTTTTATTTAATAATGACATTGTTCTAATAAACATTTTCCTATTTGGATTCTGTTCATTTGCGTTCATAACGGAAAGATTTAAAAGTTGGACTAATTTAATCAACAATTTACTAAAAACAATCTAACTATAATATTATTACATTACAATAATAAACCTTCAAGGAAGTATTGAATCAAACACAAGAAATAAGTGAATAATTGGCTTTGTGGTCCCGGATGCGCGAGCCGGCTGACGACAGCGCGCCATCCCGATCGCGTTTCAACGTTGCACTTAAACCTAACATTGCATCCAAAGTATAAGTCGTATATTAAAATAAAAATCATGAAAAAATCATTCCATTATTTCTGTACAACTTTCTCGCTTTGATCACATCTCTACCCAAAAGATGAAAATTTTAGTAGCCGACTCACTTTTTCATGTCATGGTTTGAAACTTGGACAAAAATATAACTTTAAGTTTTTGCGTTCCAGACAGCGTTAATAACGCAGTTAATGGGCCTCACATATGATTACTGTAGTTTTCATATAACTTGGCAGCAGTATGTTGGGTTCAGATGTAGGATGTCCCATCTGCTACACGCTGCCAAGTTATATGAATACTACAGTAAAAACTGTTTCTCTTTTATCAGCTGTTCCTTTGAGGATAGATTTCTCGTTTTTGTGTCCTTCAGCGAGTTTTTACACGAATGAGACCTAGCGCAATCGTATTTTTGCACCAAAAAGCTCCTATATTCGTAATTTCATCAAAATCGTTAGAGTCGTTTTTGAGATAATGACTGGAAATACGTACATACATACATACATACAATTCCTTGCTCGTTTAATAGAATAAGATAAGATGTGATTTGTGATATCCTGTTGAATAAAGGCTAAACTGGCGGAATTTTAAAGGTTTAAACGCGTACTGTATAGTCGGAGCCGTGCAATCAAGCAGAAAACATATGATTATGTATTCTGTATATTTAATATCTATGCAAATCTATATATATAAAAGTGAATGTCTGTCTGTATGTATGTATGTATGTATGTATGTATTTGTGTATGTATGTATGTATGTATGTATGTATGTATGTATGTATGTATGTATGTATGTATGTATGTATGTATGTATGTATGTTCCCTATAGACTTCAAAACTACTTGACAGATCGGCATGAAACTTTGGGAATATGTTGTGTGAATATTGGGGATGGTTTCTAACCATAAATTTTAATAGGGGAGCTAATAATTATTATTAATTAATCCATTTTACAGACCTAACCTACTGAACTTGCCGGCCAAACAGCTTAAAGGAACAGCTGATAGAAATCAACAGTTTTTAATCATATGGCAGGTCCCTCAGCGGCGTTATTTACACTGTCTGGAACGCAAAGGCATTGCATGTACGGTGTAGTCGGAGCCTTGCAGTATGTAGGAAACATATGACTGAGTATGATGGAATGTAATTATGCCGGGTTGATGACATCTGTTAAGCAATGCAGCTAGAAATTCGAAATGCAGCCTCAGCGGGAGGTAGCGAATAATAAAATCAAAAACCTAGCATCTACCCTTATAGTCGTAGGAGGTTTAAATTTTAAATGTTTCTTTATTCAGAGATGGTGATTAAGAAAACAACAAAGGAGGCCTCTATATGATCAGCTGGAAGAGCCCTAGGACTAACTTCTTTCTTAATTTTAAATGTAACCTCAGCGGGAGGTGGCGAATAATAAAATCAAGGAGAATTTTTATGAGAACGCAGCAACGCGTGTCGGGCCAGCTAGTATTATATAAATGGTGATATATATTGTGACGATACTTTTTGGATGGCTGGCAACCACCAAAATATTTCATAATTGGAGGAGAAGAAACTATTTCAAATATATAAAGAGTTACCGTATTATAAGATTGGGAGAATTATTTTTAAAACCGTCGCCACTACAGTTACGAATTCGTTAATTGAATCAGCTGTTTTGGCAGGACCATCGAAATTCAACAGTCACACCGGCGATAATAGAGATAGTTTCGATACTATCGAAACTAAACCTGAGAACCTTCAATAAACTATATTTAGGCGACTTTAAATGTTCTTTAAAAGCAGGAATAGGATAAACTATTCTGTCAAAATGTTACACATACCTGGATCTCTTCATTCTCGCACATTTCTATGTATAATCCGTTGTTGCTTGCAGGATAACCTTTTACAGGTTAGATTCACCACCACTAGCCTATAGTATTGTAATTCTTTGTTGTACAGTGGAATCTATTTGCTCAGTGTTATTTTTTATGAATTTAAAAAGTGTTAAAATGTATTTTTATTTATTATTGGCTCGAATTTGATGTTTTCGTAAAAAGCCACAGTCCAAAGCCACGTGGACTTATAATTATCGACTTGTTGAGTAGTTGATGATTAACATCGAAATTTATGTGAACTTAAATGTTAATTTTCTATCTTTAAATTAGTTTTTGGCGTATCTGGTTCTTTTTAAATTTATTTCCATCATTTACCACAACCCATGTAAGCAATAGTACTGTTTTATTCAATTTTTTCTTTAATTTAATTCTAACCACATGGTTGAACATCGCCAAATTTGGCCACCATTTCCTTTAATTTTGGCAAAGAGTGGGGGTAAGAGTAACCACCTCTTCTTGAAGGACGACTGTTACAACTAGAACTTGCTCTCCAGACTCCAAAAGGACTAAGTCGTCCATTATTTGTCATTTTAGTGTTAAATGTAATTTATGTTGTGTTAAAATTCCGGAAAATTTATTTCCAAGCAAGATGAGAATTTCAATTTAGACCAGCTTATTTCAAAGTTTTAAAATCCGAGTTCCCGAAAATCGCGAGAAGCAGCACTACACTACACCTGCGGTCAGACAAAGGCTACCTACAACATTCAACAGTCAAGTGAGTCTTTATTTTAAGGGGCCCCAAGTGTGTGCGCGATTCATAAAAGAAGGGAAAGTTCAAATTAATATAGGCTGTCAAGCTGTGCAAATTCTAAGTCTTGCCTTCCACCAAGCTGAATCCCGACCACGTACACAGAAAAATCAAGAATTGTTACATATTCTCTTAAAAGAACTATCAGATTAATTTATTCTTTTCCACTCATATCAAATTTATTACCGTATACTTTATTATTATTTATCATTGAATTTTCTTATTATTTTTCAATACACGTCAAATTTTTTGTTAAATAAAGTCTCCGCATCATTTACCCTTATGCTTGGTGAGTTCTGGCAGTTTGAGCCATTATACTGTGTCTAGACGGAATTTTCGTCTAGCACATATTTTTTTTATACTGTTCAGGCCATCAGCAGGGGGAAATTGTGGTTGTCTTCCATAAGTAGACGTGTTGTCAGGGTGGAGATTTGGGGGTATCTACTCGGTGTCCGGTGTGGTCCAAGGAGACATATAGCTGCACCGAGTGAAAAGTCCATCCTCCATACCTGGTAATATTATTGTGGAGGATTGCCGCGAAATCCTCAGGCCATTGAACAGCCCTTTTTCTACAGGATTTTCGTCGCACCTCCGCAGTAGCGTGTGACTGCAGGGCACACAGTGAGCAGCCGAACTCGAGACTTGCGATCGGTAAGTCGATCATAGACGCAAGGCCTCGAAGGGGAGATAATTTTAATTCATATTGTTTTCCCAGGTGTCCCTCAGGAAGCACGTTACAATATGTATGTATGTTCCCAGTAAATTCCAAAACTGCTGAACCGAAGTAGTATATTTTTACCAATTCTGGCGAAACCTTGACCTTTGACCTTTACCAAACCCCCCCCTTCCCCCCCCCCGGGTCGCTGCAACCTTCCGGACCCATTCCCCTCTTCGCCCTCTCTCTTGTCCCCTCTCTCTCTCTCTCTCTCGCTCACTCCCGCTCTCTCTCTTGCTCTCTCATACCCTCTCTCTTGCTCTATCTTGCCCTCTCTCTTGCTCTCTCTTATACCATCTCTCTTGCTCTCTCATACCCTCTCTCTTATACCATCTCTCTTGCTCTCTCATACCCTCTCTCTTGCTCTATCTTGCCCTCTCTCTCTTGCTCTCTCTTATACCATCTCTCTTGCTCTCTCATACCCTCTCTCTTATACCATCTCTCTTGCTCTCTCATACCCTCTCTCTTGCTCTATCTTGCCCTCTCTCTCTTGCTCTCTCTTATACCATCTCTCTTGCTCTCTCATACCCTCTCTCTTGCTCTCTCATACCCTCTCTCTCTCTCGCTCTCTCTTGCTCTCTCTCACGCTCTCTCTCTCGCTCTCTCTTACCCTCTCTCTTATACCCTCTCTCTTCCAATCTCTTACCCTCTCTCTTGCTCTATCTTGCCCTCTCTCTTACCCTCTCTCCTTCTCCTTCTCCTTCTCCTTCTCCATCTCGTCCTCCTCCTTCTCATTCTTCTTCTTCTTATCCTTTTCCTTCTCCTCCTCCTTCTCCTTCTCCTTATCCTTCTCTTTCTCCTTCTCCTTCTCCTTCTCCTTCTCCTTCTCCTTCTCCATCTCGTCCTCCTCCTTCTCTTTCTCCTTCTCCTTCTCTTTCTCCTTCTCCTTATCCTTCTCCTTCTCCTTCTCCATCTCGTCCTCCTCCTTCTCCTTCTTCTTCTCCTCCTACTTCTTCTTCCCCTTTTCCTTCTTCTTCTCCTTCTCCTTCTCTTTCTCCTTCTCCTTCTCCATCTCGTCCTCCTCCTCTTTCTCTTTCACCTCTTATTTATCTTCTCCTTCTTCCTCTTCCTCTCTCTTGCTCTCTCTCTCTCACCCTCTCTTTCTCTTTCACCCCTACTTTATCTTCTCTTTCTTTCTCTTCCTCTCTCATACACTTGTATAATGTTGTACACAGTCACGTTTTTAGTGCATGGCGCCAGAATGTCAAGGTCAGTGATTACGTAATGCGAGAAACGAGCGATAACATTTGGAGAAAGAGGAATGATGATAACGCAAGGAACAGTAGATAACTATGCGCCAGTGAATGTAGTGGAGAGTAATTGCAAAGTAGAACGAACATTAACAAACTACAGTAACGCTGAGAAGAATGCAAAGATTGGAACAAAGAAGAGATGAGAAGAACCGGTTACAGTGAGAGGAGCTGACTCTGATACTACGAACGTGGAGACAATAAGAAGAGAGCAAAGAGACAAGCAATAGCCGACAACTCTCTTCCTCTTCTTCCCCACACCCTCTCTCTTTATCTCTCTCGCTCTCTCTTCCATTCTCTCTCTCTCTCTTGTAGTAGTAGTATCCTATTGATGACAGCAATATAACTTACAAAACGGTGTAATAGTAACGTATCGTCTTGTATATATTTTTTATCTATCTTCCATGAATGTAGGTGTTGTCATCCATCCAAGGTAATAGTCAGAAGTTATATAAATTATACTTCACTCTCTCTTCTCCTCCCCCTCTTTCTCAGCTACCTCTTTCCCCTGTCTCTTTCCTCAAACTTTTATAGAGACTATTTATCAAAAGTTTCCTTGTCATATTCTTTCCGCAAGCATCAACAATGATGCTATAATTTTCCTCTTGGCAAAGGACATTATAAAATCGCTACCAATCATGAACAGCTACAGGCTACCATCTATATATATTTTACCATTACTATTTGTTATACATCCACGTGTCGGCAGAAAAGGACCTTGTGAAATCGCTGCCAATCTTGGACAGCTATACCATCAATATCCACCATTAATATCATTAATTAAAGTCATAAAAATATCCACGTGTTGGCTACAATAATTTTAAATAACTATTCATTCAGGTTTCATATGTATGACGTCAATTTTGCATTCACAATGCAAGTGCACTACATTATGCAACAATCTATTTCTATATTTATCATTGAAACGTGAATGCAACGCTAGGTAATAATCGTTTACCTTCAAGATAACATAAATCTAATTTAATAACTTGTAACTTTATCACGGACTTCATCACGTTGAAACTTTATCATGAACTTCATCATATTGAAAAAGCGTTTCCTTATACTTTTTCTTAGATGTAAATAATAAATATTTTACGAGCTTCAAACCGACTATATTCATATTCTTACAAACAATAATGTCATACTTGTACTGAATCATATCATTACGTTAACTCAGGCTAAAAAAGGTCTGTATGTATATAGTACCATAGCCGATACGACTGTAGGTGACTTCAGACCTCAATGTTTTAGTCCGAAGAGCGTACTACACAAACGAGGAGTGAGGTAGTTTGTGATTGCTTTCCTCACTGAGCTTACAGAATTGTATCAGTATGCCAAGCCCACCGAAACAAATTCTGAAGCTCTATGCTTGACAGTCCACTCCCACCTTTACACAGGGTCTGGCTGACGAGTGAGTGTGTATACTATCTAGCACACCTCTGAGCTACTTCCTGCGTCCAAGCCATCATTCGACAGAGACGTTTTGGAAAGCAACACAATAATTGATGTAGCCTTTTTTTTGTATCTGAGATGAATAAAATTTAATTCATCGCAAGCCACAATAAGGCAAGAAGGTCTACTTGCTTAAAACATTTTATCATACATTTCTAAATGTTATATATTATTCAAATTTCAATTAACGATGATATTATCTCCATTAGTATATTTCATGCCAACTTTTCATTTTAAATTAAACAGCATAGGGAAAAAAAAGATCTGAAAGCGAACACGAGTACAAAGATGGGTTAATTATGCGGAACGACGGACGCCTCGGGCAACAATTTCCTTGTCAATCATCACTAACCTTCTAGAGGAGAACCAGATGCTTTCAGACTACACTTTCTAGAACTGGAAATTGCTCTATGATATTGAACAAGAAACGGAATACTCTTGAAAATGCACAGGTGATTTATCTCAATTTATACAATTAGTATTCCATATATTTCATACCAACTTTTCATTTTGAATTGAATAGCATAGTAATTTCAACTGATATTCCTGCCTGACTGGTTGTAGAATACATAGATCCGACAGCCAGCTTCACCGAGTTGAGTTGGCTATTACGGTAAATAGTTGTTTACCTTGTACCACAGTTTTACGCTGTTTGTGAAATACTAGGAAAAAATATTTGAGTTCACTTACATTCAATTCGTAGACTAGTTTCAAGTATGTGATTTGTTGAGCATAAACTTAAGCTGAAATGAGCACAGTTTTGTAATATTTCCTATCAAAGTTTAAATCAATTGTGTATGCTAAACAAATGAGCTGCAGTATGCCTACTGGAATAGTAGGTCAAGTCTCCCTAAATGCGTGGGGTTAAGTCCCCCCCCTAAATGAGGCTTCAGCATATTTCTTTAAATAATTAATTAACCAAGATTGGATCTGCAATTTATTCTATACTAACTTGTAGCTAATTATATGTATAATTGAATGAAGAACGCTAAATGATTTCTTTCCTTTCATAAATATTATGAAACTTGATGAAAGCTACAGCGTTATGAATTTACTTCCGAGTGACGATTTAGACAATATGACCTCTGCTCTCTAATTATGATATTAGCTGAATGGCTTCCCACTGTGAATTATGTTAGATGTCAATCACCTCTCAAAAAATTACCCATTCGTAACATACATGGGTCAAGTCTCTCAAGTTCCCCCCTATCCTTCTTGTCCTTTTTGCACTACAGTGATAATCATAGCACTACAGTGATATTTATAATAAATCAAGCCCAGCTAGAGAGTTTGAGGTTTTCAAAAATGAGGGTTTTGTTGACATTTGCCCGCCTTCCTACACCACTCCCGGGGATTTCCTATTTTGTGAGACCGCCCATGCTTCAGGCCCAACCATGGATTTTATAGGCCTACGCTATGAAAACTTCAATTTAATGTAACATTATTTCTTGTTTTCAGTGAACTTAACGTGAATTCGTGACCCTCATCATACAGCTCAAGGTCAACATGCAGTTCAGCATTTAGACTTTTTACTTACACATGTTAACTTCTATCGCATGAAGATTCGAAATGCAAGCGAGTGAATCATGCATAAATTTTCACGACTTGTTTCATCGGTGGCCATTTCTTTCAAAATTCTTCGTAAATAATTTGCTCAACAAATGATAGGTTTCCGATAACTATACTTACAAACCTTTTTACCAAGTTCAACTATCTTGATTTCTGAGAGGATATAATTGGATAATTGTCTCCTGAAAATTCCTCGAAATTTTATTGTATCAGGAAATCATAATAAAAATTACTGGATTTACTTAAAATCATACAAATCGATAATGCTAATAGACTAACCACATCATCATAAAATGCTTCAATATATTACCTGGAGAGTTTGAGTTCATAAAAAATGTCAAGTAAAAAACATTTTGAAAATGTATTTTGGATTGTAAAAATAATGGATCATTGTTTACCACATTAATAAGGGACTTGGCTAGATTATGTTAATAAGTCGCTGAAAAAGAGTTGAAATCAAAAAATAGGTTTAAATTTAACAGATATTTTTTCATTTCCAAACCTCAAGGTTATGTTACTATTTATCTAGACAATAATAACTTGTGAATAATAACTGTAATAGTTTTAACTTGTAATAGTTTAACTGTAAGCGCTAACACTTTTAGATTTTAAGACTATTTATAATTAGTAACTAGAAGAGTACTTTAATAGAAAAGAATACTTATCAATAATAATTGAATAATTTGGTTCATAGTAGTTACATTATAATTAATCTATAACAAAAATATGATTTCTTTATCGATTAATTTACCTCTCTATTGTAAGTTTTAATTTCTAGTCAGTTTTAAATTATGAGTATATAATAATTGTACTCAAATTTCGTCAAATAGCTATCATGAGAGGAAGCCTACCTTACTACACTAATTAGCCCTTAGGATGACTTAACAAAATTATGATCTATTGATTCATAAACTTTTCAAAAATATTCTCATTAAAAATAAGTCTGAATAAAGGACTTTAACTTTTTTCTATTCGAATCTCTTTACCACCATTTTAATCTATCTCTTGCATGAGATTCTTATTTTCAATAAATTCCGCAATATTATTATCTAAATCTGTGTCTGATTGTGTTGCCCTGCTCGACTATTGATACTTGCTAGTGATTAGTATTATTATTTTCTTACTGTGGATGATCTTTGTCGAGGGTCATATTGCATATTGCATAGGGTCATATTGCATTCTGTATGATAGTCGCTGATGTTGTCGGTAAGACATATAGCTTCTCGAGAATATATTGGTGAATCTTTAAGAGACCAAGCTCGACAGAGATCATCTCCCTCAGTAAACTTTACAGCAATACTAAGCATAGCAGAGGTCATCAGCATAATAGGGATTCAACAACTTACAACGGTTGATTCCTAGATGTCATACCTGGAATAAATATTTCAGGTAAGATTGAAAGGACTTTTCCGTTTTTCGTTGTAGGATTGTCCCATCATACTCGCAATCATCCCAGAGCTGAATAGGAGCTTTACCTGAGTGATTTTAGCAGCAAGGATAACAATTCATTTTATTTCAGGTAATTGTAGAGGGAGGTGAAAGTAGTTCTCACAGTATTCACTTATATTATTTGTTCCATGGACTACTTTTATATTCATGATTGAAATTGATGTTTATACTGTATTTTATGCCCATATATACCATTGGTTATACTAAAGGAATGCTAATTGATATTTATTCACCTTGGCCTGAGAGGAGAGTTTTCTCATATACTCGTACACTATGACATTTAATGAAATTGATGCTCTATCACCTTGGCTTGGAGAGTGAGATTGCTTCCAAACACTAGGATCCATATTATTATGAACGTGACTTATCAAAGTTTGACTTAAGTCAGATCGGATAAGTCAGACTTAGGGGCAATAAGGCTTACTTACACTAACAGGCCAGTGAGCAGCTTTAACCCTAAAAGCCAATCCAGCTCCCACAACAGAGATCTGACTCCTGATGAATAATTTACATTAAACAACTCTTTACTTACTTTGAGTAAACTAGATTGGATCATGAAATACGTTAATTCTCACAAATAACCTTCGATGATGTCAAGCTTTTAAGTGATTCCCACATAGATCTGAGACTTGTGCGTTGTAATGAATTGGAAGATGGTGATTGATGAGTTGGACCTACAGTTTTAGGTAGGCTCCGAACCCCTGGGAAGTGATTTTACAGCAGAGAACAGAGTCCTTTTTTTTTTTTTTTTTGCTGGCCAAACAAATCGGTCACCGTTACAAAGATGGCTGAGGAGCTTCGTCGCTTATCTCTGATTGAACAGATACCTGCTACGGCATCCGGCTATCACTTCCCTTTCCAACTGCTATCTATCTGTGTAGTCTTGTATATAGACAGTGTGGCCATTGGACACCTTGCTTCTGATTGGATAATTTGGTCACGTCGTACAAATTCGCAATTCAGTCAAAATATAGGCCCGTATTTATGAACATGACTTATCAAAGATCAACTTAAGTCAGATTGGTTAAGTCAGACTTAGCAGCAATAAGGCTTACTTACACTAACTGTTTCAAGCCAGCAAGCAGCTGGAACCCTAAAAGCTAATATAGCTCCCACAACAAAGATCTGACTCCTGATAAATAATTTAACATATTTACATTAAACAACTCTAATTTACACTAATATGAGAATTTACACTACGTAAATGTTGCAGGGACAACTGGGTCAGCTCATAACCTCACTTTTTCAGCTAGTAAACTCACCTAGTATAAGTGAAGCTTAGAATAAAATTCGTATTCATGAACCTTTCTTAAACATCTTCTTAACTTAAAAGCCAAGACGTGCTTATAATTGGAGTCTCAAATCTGTTCTTAGCCAAGCTAGGTACAGAGCTGTCTCGAAGCCATTCTTAGATTGCTGTGTTGTATCATATTTCGATTTCATTTTTCAGTATAGCATCAGCTCATAATAATAAAATAAAATCAACATATTCAATTTTGCACCATTGCAATGTAATTCACTATATATATTTAACTTATATTATACTTTGACTATATTTTGAACACTAGGTGAACACTTTTAGGCCTAAGTGAGCACTAGGTGAGCACTAGGTGAGCACTTGTAGGCATAAGTGAACACTAGGTGTACACTTTTAAGCCTAAGTGAGAGCTAGGTGAACACTAGGTGAGCACTTTTAAGCCTAGGTGAACACTTGGTCTTCTTCTTCTTTTCTTCTTTTCCCTGCGCCTATATCCCATTTCTGTTGGGGTCGGCCCTCCTAGTCCTCCTTCGCCATTCCAAACGTTGCTGGGTCATTTCTGGATGCAAATCCATTGTCTTCATGTCCTTACAGATGGTTCCAATCCATATGGTTGGCGGACGCCCTGGACCTCTTCTTGGTTGTTCTATGTTCAGAACCATTCTTGCCATGTGTTCTTCATTACGCCTCATGACATGTCCATACCAATGCAGTCGATTTTCTCTCATTTTTTCCTTTATATCAGCCACCTTGAATGTTCCTCGAATGTGGTCATTTCTCATCCTATCTTTGAGTGTCATGCCTCCTGACCAACGCAGCATCTTCATTTCTGTGACATGGAGTCTTTGCTCATCAGAGTAGAGCTGGTCTTACTGCTCTTTTATATACAATACCCTTGACTTTGATAGGCATCTTGGGATTGCAAAGAATACCTATGAGTGATACTTTAACCATCCAGTTGAAATTCTGTTATCAATGTCCTTATTAACAGAGCCAGTTGCTGTTATAACAGATCCAAGGTATTTGAAGTGGTTAACTTTTTTTCAAAGGTGTATTGTCTAACTGTATGTGCTGGTCTATGCTGTAGGGTGCTCCTGAGAAGTTGCAGTGCATATATAAATATGAACACTTGGTGTACACTTTTAAGCCTGAGTGAGCACTAGGTGTGCACTAGGTGAGCACTAGGTGTACACTTTTAAGCTTAAGTGAGCACTAAGTGTGCACTAGGTGAACACTAGGTGTGCACTATGTGAGCACTTGTAGGCATAAGTGAACACTAGGTATACACTTTTAAGCCTAAGTGAGAGCTATGTGAACACTTTTAAGCCTAGGTGAACACGTGGTGTACACTTTTAAAGCCTAAGTGAGCACTAGGTGAACACTTAGTGAACACTGGTGATCACTAGGTGAGCACTAGGTGAACACTAGGTGAACACTTAGTGAACACTGGTGATCACTAGGTGAGCACTAGGTGAACACTAGGTGAACACTTGGTGTACACTTGTAGGCATAAGTGGACACTAGGTGTGCACTAGATGTATATCATATGACTATTGAGAAGTTTTATACTAGAGGAAGGATAGGGAAATGAATAACAATCAGTTGCAGATGTCAAAGTTTATTTTTCACAATCATCTTATTTTCTATGTACCTTAAATCTATATGCCATCTTTGTTAGGCATCTGAAAATCTTCATCGCTGCTGTCCAGGGTAATATCACTTCGAGCACGTTTTGTAGGAGGCTGGTCTTCATCAGTGGAGGTTCTTTTGTTAGTAAGCTGATGCCCAAATGCCATAGTGCTGACGCCATCATCCATGATGCATCTTTTTTCATCTGCATTGCTAAGGGCCTTCTTCTTTTGCACAGTCATCATGATTTGATGTTTTCGTGTGCTGAACATGACTTGCTCTCTATAGATTGCCTCATCTCCATAGAGGCAGTCCAGGTAGTCGTGGAAGCCGATGTAGCATTTGGCATTGGGATGATCCTTTGATAGCTCTTGACCCAACACAGGTCGCCGTACTCCCTTGGCCTTCTTGATGAGTCCACTCTTTGCCTGGCTAGGGTCTGGATTGTAGCATCGACAGGCGTACAGCTTGGAGCGCAGTCCAACATACTCGTGAGGAGCTCTGGCCGAATACTCATCTTTGAACTTCCCCAACACCATTTTGTTTGTGTGAGAGTAGCAAGGATGGTCGGTTGGGTATTCTGACGTGTCAAAGATATCTCGCAGCTCCTTGATGTTGAGTATGTCCTTGTACATATCTTTTGTCTCAACCAGGTAGAAGAGGCTGTCTGTGTCCTGGTACAATAGCTTGAGACGATCGTTGTAGATTGGCTTCATCACATCATAGTGGAATTCGTACATTAGGGTTTTACTGATATCCAGCACAGATAGTCCAACGTAAATCGGTTTGTTGAGATTAACTTTCTCCTGATGTAGGGTGACTGCACAGATGTTCTCTCCAAAGATGATACGATCCTTGAATGATGGTCGGGCCACAAGCTTCTTTAGACGGTTCTCACAGTTGACCAACTCCATGTTCATACGCTTCCTCACATTCTCCATGGTCTTGCCAAAGACAGCGTTATTCATTAGTTTGAAGAAGTTTTTTTCAAACTTATTCTTTGACTGCTGTCTGAGACTGGTATTGAGCTGGATGTATGGAGCTAGGAAGTCGGTCTGCTCAAATCTCACACCTCGATGGACCTTGGTTATTCTCAAACCGTGTTGGACAGCTTGTTTGAGAAGACGGTAGTGGCAGACATAGCGTGTATGTGAGTTCAGCGTTGTCATCAGGCGAACATATCCAGATTTCTGCGTTTTCTGGTTTTCTGGTAGGAATGGAAACTCGTTGTGTAGATCATGCAGCTCGGTAGGGTACTCCACATCAACCTCAAGGATGTATCCAATTTGCTGTCTATCAGCAACACCTGCAATGTCTCTGGTCACTGCCTCCAGTTCCTCTTTGCCCATCCATTGGAATTTCCGGCAAGGAAGTGGATTGCTCATTGCCCAGCCATACAGGTTGTTGGCGTCTGTGTACAAGAGGTAGGATGTAGGTTTCTCTGGATCCACAGGCGCCCCAGTATACTGGTTGTTGGCAATGGCATGGCGGTGAATGCAGGTGGTGATACCTCCTCTGATACCTTGTTCAATCAGCATGTACATGTCGTAGTCAGTCAGCAGCTCAAGTTCCACCTTTGTACTTTTGAGCATAACATCAAAGGAGAAGCCTGGTGATGTGAAATAATGAGCACAGTCTAGATCATATGTCCTCATGCACACGTCTCTAAAGCTTTCGAATACATCAGCCAGCAGGAGCACATCTGATTTTAGGTAGAGATCGCTGTACTCTCCCAGAGTGCTACAACTGAACTGGCGCCAGACACATTGAGCATGTACATAGTCCTCATCACTGATACCGTGATCTGTTAGCCTACTGTAGAAAGCCTGTTTTGGAGGAAGTTGTGTCTCCTCCAATCTCTCCCATGAGTTGCAGTACTCGTACGGGAACACACCTTTACAGGACACAAGAGCCAGTTTATCTCTAAACTGTTTAGAGGTGTGCACCAATACATTGGCGAGATCAGAGGCATTCTCAGCTGTCTTGACAAGATTCGTTACCAGGTTGTCCAGACTGTCGGGTGTAAACCGGAATGTGTCAATGAATCTCAGATGGAGACTCTTTGAGATGTGCTTGGTGAAGGAAATATATTTTTCAGATGTGTTGGGGATAACTGAAATTTTAGATTTGTCAGATCCAAGATGAGGAATGATCAAGTGGGTATCATAGTTTGAGGAATTGTGGAGGAATACAGGAATGTAGGATTGACGACGTCTCTGTAGGTTGCACTTGTTACATAATGCATTCCGGTACAACCCAGTCATATGACAGTGGTCCCGAACCTTGTCATTGGTGAACATTTTGTGACAGGCTTCGCAGAACTTAGCCGCATAAAATTCCGCCTTTTGTTGGTCAGAGAGTGGGGACATTTTCACTTTATTACATTCAATGGCTTCTGCAATATCGGTTGCAACCTCAGTCAGTGTCTTCATGAAGTGGGCAGCAGCATCTGGTCCACGGTACACAATTGGGTCCTGGGGAATGAGGTTGCTGATGGTGAGCCATGAGGGGAATTGTTGTTTATCCCTCACAAAGTAGAGGCAATAACTCATTGCCTTATGGTATTGGAGAACTTTTGTAGCCTTTCCAATCCATTGCTCTGGGGCTCCGCTGTCTTCCTCAGGAGTGGGCTGCTCCAACAAACACTCAAAGTCTGCATAAGCAACAAGTGGTAACCTATACTTGTTCAAGTGCTTTTCAAACTTCATGGTAGGTGGGCTTCCATTGTCATTGGGCTTGGGCATCACAATCCTTGCTGTCTGGTTCTGGGCGCAGTACTCTTCATGCTCCTTCATCCTGCGGTCACCATCATTAGCAACTGTGTAGTGGGTGAAGCAGCGTCTGCAGATGATTATACGATGCCCATCTTTTGTCAGCTGGGCTCGCAGCAACTTCTCAAAGTTTTTGATGTAGCAATAGTGGCTATTCACTTTCAAGTCATCACCATTGTTATCTGCATTGTTGATTTTCAAGTCATCACCATTGTTATCTGCATTGTTGATTTTCAAGTCATCAGTATTGTTATCACCATTGTTATCCACTGTTTCACTCTCACAGAGCAGGAGAAGATCCGTGTGGTCGGCCTTGATTTCCTTGCCAACTCGTCGCGGGAAGATGTTGTTGTCAGCATCTAAACCATATACGTTGACTGATACTCTGGGATTGTTCCTCTCAAAAGTATCGATCTGGTTGATGGTGGTGGGGAAAGACAATCCGGAAAAGTTGTACTTGTCGGTCAGCTGGTAGTACCGGTCGTTGACTAGCTGTAAGTCTTTTCCTTGGACATGCTTGGCAAGCATGGCCCACTTGAAGCACTGCTGGTCCTTGTTCTTCGGGTTCCCGATGGCTTTCCTTGCTGCAATCTTGGTAGGCAGCTTGATGTATGATGATCCCCGCAGCGGTGAATACTTGCTGATGCGGATGAGTAGGCCATCAATGTTGAGGAGGGTCCATCCGCTGGAGTTGCCCTCAAACTTGGCTTCCTCCTCCAACATTTTCTGGCATGCCGTCTTGATGAGGTGAGGGAGCTCCGTGATGCTGACCACCGAATAGTTGGGCGTCTTGAAGGCCACATCTTGAAACTCCTCCTTCTCCTGGTTCTGCTCATCGAGGCTGCTTTTGTAGTAGGTAGCCTCCAACACCAAGTTGAATTTCACAGGTCCGTGATGCAGAAACTCATTAGAGATGGCCGTAATGATTTTGTCCTCGAGGCTGCTGAGCAGGGAGTGGAAGTCCTTGGCAGGATCATCCATGCACCCATTGTTGTAGAACAGTGTGCGGAGGCAGGAGTTGAAGGTGTCCTCCAGCACAACAAACTCTCCCTGAGAGCCCTCGGTCATCTGGCATCGGCTGGCTTTGTTCATCTGAAACAGAGAGCGCATTTCCATTAGTAATACTATGTTATTTCACAATATTGCGTCACATTGATGATGAAATGAAAGACATTAATTGTGAGGGGATAGATACATACTTTTATTGATTTATAGAAAGGGAGTCCTTGCAAGTATCAATGCTTTTTTCCTTGCGTGTATCTGGAACAATACAGACGTCTTGTTGAAAGAAGCTTGTAACACAAAACTTATAATTGTTCAAGTAGAAAAGAAAGTATGCTTGGCGTAATCTGGCGGTCAGCATGGTAATTACAGTCTCAGCATGGTGAAACCAAGAATTGTGATAGATTATTAGCTTGGATAAGATAATTCCTTATGGGTTATCCATTTTGAGGTTATGTTGACTTTAGATTTGATGCAATAGATTACATAGTATTAGATAAGATCATTCCTTATAGGCTATCCATTTTGAGGTTATGTTGACTTTAGATTTATAGGTTAGATTTGATGTAATACAATAGGTTACATAGTATGGGATGTGATCATTCCTTATAAGTTACTCATTTTGAGTTTGTGTTGGCTTTAGATATAGATTTGATGCAATAGATTACACAGCTTGGATGAGATCATTCTTCATAGGCTATCAATTGTTTGAGGTTATGCTGACTTTGGATTTTATAGTCTAGATTTGATGCAATTGATATTTTATACTATTTATAGATTAGATTTAATATGATGCAATAGTTATTTTGGAATTTTTATAGGTTAGGATAGATTGATACAATCCAAAATGATGATAGGTCAAAAAATGTAGTAGCATTTCACAAACTCTCCACATGTCTCTTGTATGAAAGCTCCTGTTCAAGAGTCCTCTTGCATGTAAGGTATAAGACTATTTACAAGTTAATGGAATTTTCTAAAAACATTATACATTACTCCTAAACATTTAGAAATATTTTCTAAGTCCTGAGATTTTTCAAATATTTTCTAAGTATAAAGCAATTGTACTTACATTTAAAATACAACTGAAGTTCTGTATTGCTGAATATAATCTAGCAGATTGAGCACTGTAAGATGTTCACTGTAAGACGTTCACTGAGAAACTGTGAATCTACCAGCCAGAGCTCCTCTATATATACTCTAGAATCGGATCTCCCCAAGGTCATCACTCTAGAATCTGATCTCCTCAAGGTCATTGAGAATTATCAAAATATTTTCCAAGTCCTGAGATTTTTCCAGAAATTTTTCCAAGTCCTAAGATTTTTCTGAAATTTTTCCAAGTCCTAAGATTTTTCTGAAATTTTTCCAAGTCCTAAGATTTTTCGGAAATTTTTCCAGGTCCTAAGATTTTTCGGAAATTTTTCCAAGTCCTAAGATTTTTCGGAAATTTTTCTAAGTCCTAAGATGTTACAAATTTTTTCTAAGTATTTTCTAAGTATAAAGCAATTGTACTTACATTTAAAATACAACTGAAGTTCTGTATTGCTGAAAATAATCTAGCAGATTGAGCACTGTAAAATGTTCACTGTAAGACATTCACTGAGATACTATGAATCTATCGGCCAGAGCTCCTCTATATATACTCTAGAATCGGATCTCCTCAAGGTCATCACTCTAGAATCAGATCTTCTCAAGGTCATCACTAGAACCGGATCCCCACATGGGTGGAAGGATGGCGGGAGGGTATGGTAGTGGAAGGAGGGCGGGAGGGGCTAGAGGCCCAGAGAGAGAGAGAGAGAGAGAGAGAGAGAGAGTGAGGATGACAGGGGATTCAGATGACTTTATTTGTATAAATTTACAATGTAGATGAATGATAAAAGTATTATTAATATTAGCAACTCTCAGATCCCTAGTTGAAGTTAAGTATTGTTGTTTTTGAAAAGTAAACGTAATGGTTGAATAGTTTGAGCAGAGGAAGAAGAGGAAGAATAGGAAGAGGAAGAAGAAGTAGTATAGCTACTCTTTCTTCACTGGTACCACACACCAGCCGTTACCTACTCATTCCGGTTTCATCTGTATGACGTCACTGCTGCATTCTAATGCAGGAAAAAACATGTTTGTGTGCTGCATTACTGACCTTGACATTCTGGCACCATGAACAAAAACGTGACTACAACATTATACAAGTGTATTACCTAATCATACAGGTATGAGATCACTTTGCGGTTTTTTTTATGAAGGCAGTTTCAAGGAGAAAGAGATGGTGAGAGAGAGAGCAAGAGCGATCAAGAGAGAGGAAGAGGAAGAAGGAAAAGATAAATAAGAGGTGAAAGAGAAAGAAGAGGAGGACGAGATGGAGAAGGAGAAGGAGAAAGAGAAGGAGAAGGAGAGAGAGAAGGAGAAGAAGCCTTCTATTGGAGATCGAGAAGGAGAAGGAGAAGGAGAAAGAGAAGGAGAAGAAGCCTTCTATTGGAGATGGAGAAGGAGAAGAAGAAGGAGAGAGGGTAAGAGAGAGCGAGCGAGAGAGAGGGTATGAGAGAGCAAGAGAGAGGGTATGAGAGAGCAAGAGAGATGGTATAAGAGAGAGCAAGAGAGAGAGGGCAAGATAGAGCAAGAGAGAGGGTATGAGAGAGCAAGAGAGATGGTATAAGAGAGAGGGTATGAGAGAGCAAGAGAGATGGTATAAGAGAGAGGGTATGAGAGAGCAAGAGAGATGGTATAAGAGAGAGCAAGAGAGAGGGCAAGATAGAGCAAGAGAGAGGGTATGAGAGAGCAAGAGAGAGAGCGGGAGTGAGCGAGAGAGAGAGAGAGAGGGGACAAGAGAGAGGGCGAAGAGGGGAATGGGTCCGGAAGGTTGCAGCGACCCGGGGGGGGGAAGGGGGGGGTTTGGTAAAGGTCAAAGGTCAAGGTTTCGCCAGAATTGGTAAAAATATACTACTAACCGATTTTTATAAAATTTTCAGGCATAATGTAGAATAGTCCCGAGATGGTTCCTGTGAAGGTTGGGAGTTCTAAAGTCCTCGCTGAAGGACTCAAAAAGGAGAAATCTATCCTTAAAGGAACAGCTGATAGAAATCAACAGTTTTTAATCATATGGTGGGCCCTTAGCGGCTTTATTTGCGCTGCCTGCAGACTAGAGCAGGAAACCCACTGGCCCGGCACCGGCGGCGGCCGGCGGCGACCGATGCGTACCAGCAACATTGCTTTGCGTTGTTTTTATTGAACGGCAACCCACTATATCTGTCCGTCACCGGCGGCGGCCGGCGGCGACAGAAGCCTTCCGTCACCGGCGGCGGCCGGCGGCGGCAGAAGCTCTTGGGCTTGGGGGCATTCTTGCCGGGCAGCCTGTCCGGCATTTCTCTAGTCGATGCCAGTATCGCAAGTGTTCTGCGTGAACGGTACAATGAGTTATTTATTTGTGATAGTCGCAGTGTGTGTTGAAGAAGAAAAGATACAGAAACGGAGGAAGCAATTATTAAAAATAAAAATTAATTACAAATAAAATTGAAAAAGAATTAATATTAAAAATAAAATTGAAATAAAAAATTACTATAAAATTAAAATAAAATAGTAAAATTAAAATAAAACAATGAAATAAAAATAAAATTAAATAAAATTAAAATAAATTAAAATTAAGTAAAAATATAATTAAAATAAAATAAACATAAAAATTAAAATAAAATAAAAAATGAAAGTAAAATAAAAATTAATTAAAAATAAAATAAATTAAATAAATTTATTATTAATTAATAAAACTAATGTCATTTTACTTTTTCAATTTAATTTGAACCAATAACAAAAATAATCCATGAGATCGAAATTCTTTTGCTGGATCGCCTTTTGTAACTTTATGTCACCTTTTAATTGCCTGCTATCTCATCCAAAACTCAATGAATTCTATCACATCACAAAATCATGTTTTATTTGTTATTGGTTCAGGTAAGTATTGATTAGTAAGTAAAATGACTAAGTAAAGTGACGATTCAATTATTAAATAATAGCTTTTTTGAAAATACTGCAGATAATTAAGTCACATTGATCTCAAATCTTACTAATCAATACTTACCTGAACCAATAACAAATTAAAACATGATTTTGTGATGTACCGTAATAAAAATTATTGAGTTCTGGACGAGATAGCAGGCATGACAGGTGACATGAAGTCACAAAAGGCGATCCAGTGACAGAATTTCGATCTCATGGATTATTTTTGTTATTGGTTCAAATTAAATTGAAATAGTAACATGACATTATTTTTATTAATGATTAATTAATAATATTTCATTTTTAATTAATAATTAATTAATTTTTATTTTATTTTAATTTAATTTATTTTTATTTTCAATTTCAATTTTTATTTTCATTTTATTTTAATTTTCAGTTCATTTCAATTTTATTTTTAATTTAAACTTTTATTCTATTTCAATTTTATTTTTAATTAATTATTATTTTCAATAACTGCTTCCTCAGTTCCTGTCTCTTTTCTTCTTCAGCACACACCACGACTATCACAAATAACTCCTCATCTGACGAACTCTCCATTGATCAACTGCTGCATTTCTTCTGTCAGCTCCGGTTTCTGCCGGAGCTATGCCGGACAAGTGGGTTATTGTTGTAAATTGCCGGCCGTCGCCGGTTATCGCCGGTCGCCGCCGGACGCCGCCGGTGCCGGGCTAGTGGGTTTCCTGCTTTACACGTGTACCGTGTAGTCGGAGCATTGCAGTCATGTAGGAAACATATGACTGGTGAATCAAAGCTCAGCTTATGTTTCATCCATTATTTCATTGGTGAAAAATTTTTTTTTTTTTTAATTGTAATTTAACCAAACAAAAATTAACATTTTAGGAGGGTGCGGTTTGTGCTAGGCTCTTGAGAATTCGCCAGGTAGCACTATTATAACTAAAATACCGTTGCAACGCACGGGTGAACCGCTAGTTTAATATAAAATCAAATAGAATGGACACAGGAAGGCGGCGGCGGGAAGTAATAGCTACACTGTCTCTATGAAGTCACTGTACCAAAATTTACAGTTACTTTATAGGCTATATACAGTGTGGCCATTGCTTTGAGACGCCATTACGTGGTGTCCAACTTATATTTGGTTTTATACCTACAAAGGCTAGATATTAGTTATCTTATTCTATTAAACGAGCAAGGAATTGTATGTATGTACGTATTTCCAGTCACTATCTCAAAAACGACTCTAACGATTTTGATAAAATTACGAATATAGGAGCTTTTTGGTGCAAAAATACGATTGCGCTAGGTCTCATTCCTGTAAAAACTCGCTGAAGGACACAAAAAGGAGAAATCTATCCTCAAAGGAACAGCTGATAAAAGAGAAACAGTTTTTAATCATATGGTAGGCCCATTAACGGCGTTATTAATGCTGTCTGGAACGCAAAAACTTCCGCGCGTACCGTGTAGTCGTAGTCTGAGCCTTGCTGTCATGTAGGAAACATATGACTGGAAAGTCAGAGCTCAGCTTATGACGCCATTATTTCTTTGGTGAAAAAAAACTTTTCTAATCACAATTTAACCCAACGAACCCATAAGACCAATAGAAGGGGCGTATGCACTAGCGTAGTATTATAGGAGGTGAAGCCAAGTCCGCCATCCATGTAGTGGATAGAAAGACGAAATCGTGTTTTCAAAAGCAGAAAATTTCAATGCGCGCTCTCCAAATAAACTGCAGTTTAACACACTTATTAAAATATAACTTAGGATTAAGATATAACTTTCAAACATGGCATGAGTATAGACAATTAGTTTCTAACGATAACAGTGGCATTATAAAAGTTAATGGTTACCTATATACATTTTAATTATTTGTTTAAAGTTATATTTTTGTCCGAGTTTCAAACCATGACATGAAAAAGTGAGTCGGCTACCAAAATTTTCATCTTTTGGCTAGAGATGTGATCAAAGCGAGAAAGTTGTACAGAAATAACGGAATGATTTTTATTTTAATGTACGACTTATACTTTGGATGCAATGTTAGGCTTAAGTGCAACGTTGAAACGCGATCGGGATGGCGCGCTGTCGTCAGCCGGCTTGCGCATCCGGGACCACAAAGCCAATTATTCACTTATTTCTTGTGTTTGATTCAATACTTCCTTAAAGGTTTATTATTGTAATGTAATAATATTATAGTTAGATTGTATTTGGTAAATTGTTGATTAAATTAGTCCAACTTTTAAATCTTTCCGTTATGAACGCAAATGAAAAAAATCCAAATAGAAAAATGTTTATTAGAACAATGTCGTTATTAAATAAAAATTCATCTTTAAAGCCATTGAATCATATAAATCAATGACTACATAAAGTTGAACGTTTACTCAATTTGTTTAATGGGGTAATAGTCTATTGTAAAGACCGTACTTTCGCTATCCAGAATGAAATAATTTCCATATGGGCGCCAACCAAACCAACTTTGGGTTGATAAAAAAGTATTAACTTTTAAATTTTAAGTTAAAAGAAAGTGGTAATGTTAAAATAATAAAAATTGATATTAATAAAGCTATTCTTCAAGCACTCGTGAAGACACTGAGCACAAAATATATATAACCCTTAAAATAGCACTATTAAAGCAGTATTGAATTAGCTATTAATTTATTAGCACTATTAAATTATACGCAATAATTGATATTGCAGAAGGCATAATAAGAATTAATGTTATATTCAAGATAGGCCAATTTAAACGTCAAGAACATGACTCATTTATACTCAAAATTACATTAACATGCATAACAGGCCTAATGCTTAATAAGGCAATACATATTAACAGAGTTTTCTAAGTTGAAAGCAAGTTTCCTAACAAGTTATATTTAGATCAACCTAGGAGTTAATAATAATGACATAAAACAAGATTAACCTTGGCCTATCCCTAACATGGGATAGGCTAAGCAATATACAATGAGTTCAATCAGGATCCTGAATTAAAATGATAGGTTTTACATAAAACATGATTACTGGAACAGTGTATTCAATTTGTGGACCTACATTTCAATTTAAAACTTAGAGACATTGCATTAAAAGAAGATTGAGTAAATATACTAAAATAACTAAGATGATCACCAATCTATAAACATAACTGCGTAATATCCTACGATCCTTAAACTATCTGAATCGGGATGCTATCTAATATTTAACAAATAAAATGGTAATACTTGGATTTCAGTGCTAACATTTATTTTATTTAAATTGTAAAAATATATATGTAAATTTAGAATAAATAGCAAAAACTGGCTTCTCAAGCGCTCGCCACTTGGGTGAGTCATCCCTGCGCCGCCATCTTTGTAGTGGACGAGCGCGTAACAAGTGGCTTCCCCTCGGCAACAAGAAACCCATTCTATTGGTCTTATGTGTTCGCTGATTTAACCATACAAAAAATAACATTATTTGTAATTTTTTCATATTTTTTGGATATTTTGTATTACAGTACAATAACTCTGGGTCTAGGCAAGCTAGGAAGATCGGAAAGCCGGAAATACTATAAAACTCATGAAAATTTGGCTAATTATAGCTCAATTTGAAAAATGGTTTTTTTTTTAGATTTCAATGTCAACGATGTGGAAGAGAAAGATATTACCTACAATTTGAGACCAACTTTGCATTTTTATTTTGAGTAGTTACAATGTTCTTACAAAATCGACATTTTCCAAGTACAGTAGAAAGCCTACATTACACTTCCAAGAAGAATTACAAATTTAGCTAAATGTTACAAGTACGAATTTGGGTCGTTTCAATGAGCCATTAGACAAGGTGTGAGAAGCCGTTCTTGAGTGAGGGGTTACAAAGTGGTATCCCATCAACCCAACCACCACCTATCTTGAAAAATTACAGTTCTACGAGCTGGTAAACTCGAAATTCAGATTGTTACTCAAAATACATATATGTAGAGTCTAAAAGATCATTTTTACCAATTGGAGTTAACATTATTGTTGATTTGCTTGTGCACTAGCTTATGATGGAAAATGTAGAGATGAGGTGGGACCGCTTCACAGCATAACGTGTCGTTAATCCCCTTCCCACAGCATTATCTTCGATCTTCAAGATACACATAATTTCCCCAAACATTTAACCCCCCCCCCCCCCCCACCCCGAGCGGAGCTCGGTCTCCCGATATTAGACCATAATAGAGAAAGATCATCCCAGTCACTGACCAAATAGCTTGGTTAGTTCCATATGGCACTTGGGAAATCTTGGTTTATATTCTCCATTCCATCTCACTATGCTCTCTGGTCTCAAGCGACAGATGAATGTAACTAAGCTGTACCTGTGTGATTAGAGGTCTGTTGTATAAGTATTCACAAAATATGATTAAAAAATTAAAAGCAAAACTTCCACAACATTTTGCATTAACTACCAATACAAGTGCGGATAAAAACTATTTCAAGCATTTTTATTCTACTGGCCCTGACTGTTTGTTTGGTGAGATTTGGATGTACTAACTCTATTTGGTGTATTCAGCTCACATTCAATCAAATGGTGTACAAAATGTGGTATGGACCAGAAGATTAGCAAATTCTCCAGAAAATCATCATTTTTCCAATCACCCTTGAAAAATTTATTAATCCACACAGACTCCTTATCTCCTATATGATAATATGTAAAGAAACTTTCTGAAACCTTCACCTCATAGTATCTGTAAATTTGTCCTGATGAAAATACGTTTATTTATTGATATGATTCATGCAAACATGATACCAATCACTCCTACTCTCAATAGTTTTAAAAAAGATGCACTGTTTGCTGTGATTAATATTAGTAACTACAATACTCAAGTTTAGTGTCATGATTTCTGCCAAAATTGTTTATCAGGTGGAGGAGTTAAAGGGTCTTTGGATAATTTCAGCATTGAATTTAGGGAAGTGATACCCGTGAGCCGGAGCAGTTGTCTGTTCAATCAGTTAGAGGGAAGCTGCGTTCTCCTAGGCACTCTCTGTAAGGGTGACCGATTAGATTGGCTAGCAAAAAAGACACTGTTCTCTGCTGTAAAGTCACTTCCCGGTGGTTCGGAACCCACCTAAAACTGTAGGTCCAGCTCATCAATCACAATTATCCAACTCATTACCCACGCACAGGTCTCAGACCTATGTGGGCTACATCCTCCAAAAAAAAATGAATAGGATTTGTGTGCATTGCGACTCGCAAAAACTCAGCTCTCATTAAAATGACTTCTTAATACAGATAAATTTGGCAATTCAATGTTGTGGTGATTCTTACATGGTTTATGTTATCATCATCATTTATTTAGTAGAGAAGATATTCGTTGATAGCGGATGCCAGAGTGGCACGCGCTAACTGACCTGTGAAGGGATGAAATCACCCCTCACTGCGGACTCCAAGACAAGATCGGCTCTCCTTTCATTATCCTCTTCACCAACGACTAATGATCCTTCACTTACTCCGTTCATCGCTGCTCCTTCTCTTCCCTTTTATTTTCCGATCTGGGAGAAAAACCACGAGAATCTACTCTGAGCCGCTTCTTGAACCAAACACCCTTGCCTTGCCTTGCCTTGCGCGAGAACGGGCACTAAAACCATTGACCCGTCATGTCCTTTGTGCATCGCCGAGCCCTTCTCAAGCAGCTAGTGTTTCTCATTAATTAAGATACCTCTATTATTTCTGACACTTTCTGAATCGCCTTATCCTTAGACCCCATAATAGCTCTAGAAAATGAAATAATTTTCTTGAAAAGTGATTAGACATTCATTTATTCCATTCTTGAAAAATTCAATCCAATAATCTTTATTCAACCATTTTTATTTTCCTAGATTCCATCATCCCAATCTCTCCCACATCACCCATAAAGAATACTACTTCTAATGTTGGACACGTAATTAACATTAATTTATTTATAATAGCTTTGCCCAACCACATTTTCAATTTAAAAAATGAACCTATTTGTCTTATTGATCTTGTCGACAAGATACGGATCCTTTGCGTAAGTTTGTTTATTTACTATAATTACTATTGCTATTTATTATTTGTCTGAAGTTTAAATGAAGTCAGTTTTCTTTTCAATACATAATTATACAAAAGTGAAAGATCCATAATATTCAGTTCACAAAAAATATTTTCTTATCTTAAAAATTGAGAGTATATTACAATAGGCTATTGAGCTACATATCTGCACTTCGTGCGAATGTCTCAACATATATATTTCGAATCCATATGTATGAAGTACAAGATATGTGCTACGTATATAGCCTATTGTATTTATCTACTCTCAATTTTTAGGATAAGAAAATATTGTTTGTCAACTGAATATTATGGATATTCCACTTTTGTATAATGATGTATGGAAAAGAAAACTAACTTTATTCAAACAAAAAATAGACAGGTGAACAGAAAAATTATAAACTAATATTACTCTGGAAAGTAATGATCGTGAATTCTAATTAAATTAGTTCAAAATTGCTTTTTTTTAGATTTTAGAGGTAAAAGTTGTATTTTATTTGGGGAATTCAATGAAATAAAACCAGAAACCCCGTTTCTCAAGCTTCGTCTTGGAAAACACGGGCTGTTTGATATGGATCCATCCTTATCAAAGCGATGAGGTTGTTAGTGTGCTAAGTGAGTTAAGTTGCAATCTATATATGCATTGTGGACATTTAGAGAGATGTATATTGTTACAGGATACTACCTCTCAGTTAGTGTGGACTGCAATTTCCGAAGGACCTCTATCATTGAAACTAACTCGCCACAGGCATTAATCATACGACTTCCCTTGTGAACTTGGAACATAGAACAGAGTTCAATAGCTTCACTTCCTTTCTTAATGACTGTTCCACATTTCTACTGTCTGTAGTAAAAACTTACACAATTCAGGAAAACAGCATTAGGCTACCTTTTAATAAATATAGATTCTTGTGAAACCATATATTGATGTTTTCAGTTTGTTTGTCCTTATCATAAAAATCAGAACATTGGATATTGCAAATATCTAGTAGGCTATGTTTCCATGGGAGGGCGTACTTTTTCCAGCTTCTTGTTTCTGAGACCCACGACTTATAACTTCTTTCTCGCCTCCTCATTTTTTTGACAGGTGTATTGAAAATATCCATTTGGAGCATGCTCCAATCATCAACAGTAAAGCCATTTTTCCATTTAAAGTGATTGAATACTGTTTTCAGTTTGTTTGTCTGTTTTCAGAGGGTGTTCTCCATTTCTCTCCAAAATTTAGCAGCTAACCCAGTGTAGAAAAGTAATCAGTGTAGAAAATTATTAAATTTTGAACATGTTTATTAAAATAGCAACGGTTATGTGGGTATTATGGATGTGTAGGCCACAATTTTAAGCTTATCCACGAATGTAAATAACACATCTATCATAAATCAGTTATATCACTTTCAATATTTACCTTTCTTTATTCTTGGTGTTTCTCGTTAATGTTGCTGTAACGTATTCATGATTCCAACTTTTTTATAATCAATAAATCTATCATAAAACTTGAAAAATAATCTTTTCAATATTCCCATCTTTGAAAAGAAAGATAGGCAGGCCTAAAGGTATCTGTAGCGGTATCGATCGGGTTGGGTAGGCTGAGCGAGGATGATACACTATTCAATTAATACCCTCCCTGACAATTAATTGCTTTCTGTCGAGAGCTTGGAGGAAAAACAAAGATAAAGTGAAAAGATAGACACGAGTAGCACATGACGGTGAGCATTTTGATATAAGCAATAATGGGATTGATTAGAATTTCAGCTCTTAATTTATAAAATTGCTTTATTTTCGCAACGTAATAAATTTCTGATTTCTTTTTAAAAAATCCTAAGCATTATTGGGAAATAATTTCGAACCTATTACGTTAAGAGGAAGTTTGAAATATGTTGTGAAATTTTTAATAAATATGAAGACTCGAGATGTTTCTAGTTTTTTTTTTTTTTTGTAGCGGCATTCGAATGAATAAAAACATTTATTCTTCTCCTCCTCTTTTTATACTTCGCGCATTGCTTTTTTACTCAATACTTTCTGTAATTTATGTAGTATAGTCACGATAATTATCCTAATAATTGTGTATTCTAATCTTAAATGTAACGAATACTGGTGTACCAGATTACTATCCTCAAGTTTTTATTCACTCCATAGATCTAGGTTTTAATTCTCGTCATAGGTGTCGGTAATTATAATATTATAGAAGAAGCATTAACTGTCTATTATAGAATATATAACTTACTAATAATTTTGATACTATTACTGCAAACACCTTAATATTTGAGGAACAGCGATCTTCATAGAGACCTGGAAGTCGACCTGGTATCCAGCGAAATCCAGATGCGATTCAAGCGTGTGTCCAGTGAAAAAGCAGAGTAGTGATTGAGTAAAACCCAGCTAAGTAGTGCAAACATAAGTTGCACATAGATATATTTAGATGTAGCTAAGAGAGCCTTAGGTTGATTTCTTTGATTTTAGTTTAGTAATATAGGCAAAAAAAAGACTAAATATTAATAGTTTGTATAAAAAAATTACCGCCCACGGATGAATCTAAGCGGGTAGAATATTGTAAAATTTTTAATCAAAAAGTATATTAAATACTCAGAATTTGTTTGATTATATATCAAGTATTTCATGAATAAAGATTTTTCATCCAATACTTGTCATAGTTAATTATGCAGTAGGTAAAAATTTTGGGGATTAGCAGAAACCTTGTAAAATAAGTTTATTTGCAGGTTTTCAGAGATCCCAAGTTAAAACAGTTCATCGAGTTCACTGTAGGCTTATTGACTTCATTCATACTTTGTGAGTTTTGTGAAGTAAGAAACTTTGTACAATCGGTTACAGACAGTCACACCAAGTTCATAGAGTTTATTTGCGAATTATATTACCGAAGTTAAATAAAAACTTCAACTTCCAGTTTTATGTCAAGACGGAAACAGAAGGGCAAAAGTGGGAGGGTGGGCGGTGAGCGGTGAGGTATGGAGGATGGCACTTGAGGAGTGAGGAGGGAACAAATCGTGAAAAAGAGTCGAGAACTATGGAACGGAAGCTAATTGTTTTTCAAGGAAATTTAAAAGGAAATGACAGAACGTTGAGCAGCGAGCTTGCCATGAGCTGCCCGGCATACTAATGGCTCATTATTCCCACCGTGACTACTTCAAGATACTTTCATAAGTGGTGAGGGCTTCAAGGGGACCGACGGACCGGCGGCAACGGATTGTTTCGGACGTTTATGTTTTGCTAATGGGTCTCCAGCGTTTGCGTTTCCACCGAAGAGACAGTCAGCCGACTTTTGCTGCCCATTAATAAATTCCAAGTCAGCAGCTTCATCGCCCACTGTACACACTCAATGGTAGATCATTATCTGTTTAGTCAGTGATTTCTTTACAGTAGCCTGCCTACACTTTCTATACAGGATCAACTAGCTTCGTTCATTATTATTTATCTAGCCTAGGAGTCGATTATTGTTTATTTAGTTCTGAATCAGTTGTTTTTGTAATGTACAATACTATGGTATAGTACAATTACAGAATAGTTTTAAATAGTATAGTACTTTAATATACAATACTGGTACTGCACTAACAATAGCTTAAGATTCTTTATTTTATAAATTACTCTACCCGCAATCATTATTAAAATCAACAGTGTATAGTCTTAGTGTTGTATGGGGTTTTTTACCTGCTTTCCTATCTAAATGGAAAATATGTTTTATTATTTGTGAGTGTACTTTCCGAATTAGGGAGAGTTTCCTCATTATTTCTCTTTGTTTTCAGCCTCAATATTACAGTCTCTCGAGCAGGTATCGTTTCTGTCCTTGTTTATTAATACGTATATTTCATGGTCTGATCTCCGAATGGAAATCGTCCTTTCACTAGGTCCCATCGTCATCATTAAAAGGTACTTTACACATTTTATCTTCTGTGTGTGTCGCAAAACCTTATTGCGTCTCACGTTAAAGAAAGAGGAAGAAGAAACAGAACGGTCAGCGTCGAAATTATAGAAGTATGGATGAGATAATAATGTTGTTCGATTCAAGATATCCACTTCAAGAAAGAACGATACCACTCGTTTAGCATTTTTTATTTTGCCTACTAATTGCCAATTGTTTTAATCAAGCGATTCTGCTCATGGACAAGCCAGGACTTTTGGTCCTGGATTCATCGATCGAACCGGTTCAATGACAGATTAACATGAAATTTATTGGGTGCTTAAAAGGTTTCAACATGCAGGCCACTCTTCTGCAGCTCGAAGCCTGGAGCGTGTACAAGAGTGCGTGTTGTTAACGATACCGATAGGCCGATTACAAATTGGACCAGGAATCTGAGCATTGTATTGTTGTTCTATCATACTCGATGTTGGTAATGGCCCTTTACTGTTCTATCGTTGAATATCAACTCGATTGCTTGTGCGGATGAAGCGCTCCATCACTTTTCAGTGGAACCGCATTTGTATTTGCATATTTCTTTTGAGTGACGTTTTCGATTGCGCGATAATTAAATGAATGATACTAATAGTGGAGCTATCACACAAATTATATTATACTGATAGAAGATAGGAATAGTAGACCCAAACGACATTCCGTGTATGCTTTTTATTTCGTGTTAATTTTATTTTTCAAACGCGAGTTACTTAGAAATAACACAGTTTGAAAGGAATTATACAATGTTTGCAAGCCATGTTATTAGTTCATAACAAGATATCTATTACTCCAATAGAATTTTTGTACAATCTCAATTTCATTAGTCGGTTTCGGCTGCCTAAAACAGTCCTTAGGCCACATTAGAGGCCCTGAACTTGCTCACGTACGACCTGACTCTTAACACCTGACCCGAGCTATAGCCATGTCATAAAACATTTCTGTAACGATGACATGATTTTTAGCTTTCAGAGCATGCGTAGAAATGAGCACAGTATTACTTTAGCTTGACGTTATGGTATTATAGCGGAGTACGGAAATTCCCTTCTAAACTTTCACGTAAACAATAAAAATGTATAGCTTTTAACAGTGAATGTATTTGTTGAAGATGAAGCTCCTCAATTGAATAGTAGAGTTATTGTTTCCAAGAACCGTTGAAAGCGCAGTTCTATCAATCTTTTCAAATTTCCCTGCAGGAAACAATCATTTTAAGACACTAAGCAACTGTAGATTGTAAACTCAACCATACTTTCATTCACTAGAAATACTGACTTGCAGTTGGAAAGCTGGCATACCATTTCATCCACTGAACGTCTTGGAAGAAGGCTATGTATCTACAACATAATGAAATTCGTCATGTTACTCCTGTTCCTCCATGTCTCATGGCTCTATCAAATTGAATCCACGTTTATACCTCAAATAAGTTATAAAAGAGGATTTCATCAGCAATTCACTTCGGTATTGTACGGACATGTGACAGCAGCCAGTATCATTCCATCTGCATTGTCTGTAAGAGACGTAACAAAGCTCACTTCACATCCCAACCCTTTCTCTTGCAATTGAAGCTTTCCTATTTGAAACTCTTGAGGCCTGCTCGCTTTAATTAGACAAGTACTATAAATGAATCTTACGTTTTGAAAAACATTCATAAACTAATTAGTGATATTTAATTGTAATTCAATAAATGTCTCCCAAAAAATAAATACCAACTAGAATAGAACGCGTTTTGTCCCTAACTAATTTTCGTTTTGAGTCAACTGAGAAAACTATAGTCAAGTGCTCATTGGAATTTGTTATTCATCTCTTATTCATTTGTTAAAAAAAATCTATAATGTCATTTTTTCATTCAATGCTCTGTTTTCATCCACTATTCAGTGCTCATGCTTGTACATAATAATATTATAGTCTTGTAATTTACAATTCAAGTGAAGTGGTGTTACAATGTTTTGATATTGTTGTTTTTTCAGGATGGCGGTCAGCCTGGCAGATGTGATATCGGTTCGCACTCTTCAGGAAAACGAAGTTTGGGCTCTTCTTTGTCAGTCAGCCCAGGCTATCCAGGATGTTCTTTTATCAAGTATGTTACTTTCTCTTCAGTAGTTTTTTTTAATTATTAAATGCCATTATGAAATGATATTTGTGAGGTATCTATCAGATTTAATTACACTCTAGTTACGGAATAGTCTGGTAGTAAAATAATAAAGTTAATCACATTTAATTGATTGATTTTTTAAATTGGAAAATAGTTACTTGTTCAAACGTTTATTATGTGTTTAATACAGTATATTTGTATTATCACCTTTAAAAGATCATTGACATAAGAAATGAGAATTAGTCAGATTCCTTCATTTGCTCTACTGTATGGAAACAATCATTTTTGTTACCGCTCATATCTACTAGTTTGGTGCGTATAATTTGGTACTTGTTAATGCATTTGGCATTTATACTATTCGATTTGAGACCGTGAATTCTCACACATTATTTTCTTTTTATTCATAACATTTTTGCTATGTGGTTTCTTCATATGATTTTCATATAAGTCAATTAGCTTTATAATTTGACATTTTTCTACAATATCACTATATGTTAATGTTAGTTCTAAAAAATTATCTTTCGGCTGTGGGGGGGGGGGGATGGTTATCAACTAACAAAATATTTCGGGGGAGAGGGATTCTTCAAAAAACGACCTCACCTACCATATAAGAAAAAAGATAACTTTTCAGTGTTATTCAAAAAATTTTGGGATTCAATCCCTTTTATAACTTTTTTGGTTCGCATCTGGCCTATAATAAGCCGGTATAATTTAGTATAATGCACTGCAGAGTATTCTGATTTTCTCCAACTGCAATTCTTGTTATAGGATTAATTCCAAAGCTGAAATACTTGTATAATCGTAATGTTTTTTTTATCATGATATTGTCATAGTGTTCAAAGACCCTTCCCGAAAAGCTTCGGAATGGTTAGGTAATGTATTTCAAATTCGTATGAATGAAAAAATTCATAGCTAGCTTGAAATGACTGCACACTACATACACAGAGCGCTCAGTGAAAAACATTAGCGCCATTATCGATCGTACTTGGTTGTTCGTCCATCGCCCTTTGCCCTACCTTTCATACATCTAATCGGTCCACCAGTAGGCTACAGCTGCCGGCCTCCGACCACAATCATCCCCCAACACTGACTGCTCCGGTAACTAATGGAACCATTCTCTTCACTTCTTATATAAGCTCACGCACACCAATTTCGCCTGCAAATTGCTTGCGAATCTTCACACTTATTCAATAGAAGTACGTGCGTCGGTACTGCTCACTTCATTGAATCTGTCTGCAGCTATCAAACCAGAAGAGGAATTTATTAAATATACTCTGCGAGCCTTATTCAATTGTGTGGACAATGCCTGTCGATAATTTATCTAATATAAATTTATATGATTCTAAACTTAAAAAACACTTTTAAATGGAAATTGACTCACGTTATGGCGTGACGGCCGTTTCGCTCTGTTGTCTAGAGCATCATCAGACGACCCACAGTACACCATAACGTGAGTCAATTTCCATTTAAAAGTGTTTTTTAAGTTTATAATACATATAAACAAGATGGATCTTCAACATCATTATATGATTCCTTTCAACGATGACCGGTCAAACATATCTTGTTTCTTTTACTAGATTTTCGTGTGTTTTACGAATAAATTAAGCTAATTACAATCCCAAAATATCATTCATAGTACAACATTATTTCCTCTTTAGTCTGCTGAAAAAGTTGAGTGCATAGTAAGTTGATGAATAGAGGGAGAAATACCTGTAGTACAGAAAATTTTCTGTAATAACCTGTAAATATTCTCATCAATTGAGAATGTTTATTGAAATTAAAATGTTGAGATGACATCAAGTTATCTCACTTTTTAGTGATAATGCTTGGCTGAACACTATCTTCGAAGTTTCACTGTTTATCTTTGTTCAAAGAACAAAGCTAAAAATATGGAGATTCAGCAAAACTACTCCAACAATGACGCTGATTTTAACCTGACCACTCAATGTCTCAGGCTGCTCCACAGCATCTTGAATTCAGATCAAGGAGAAGCACATAGTAGACCCGTTACAGTAAGCGTCATCGTTAGCATAGTTTTGCTCAAATTCTTTCTTTCTACGCTGCTTTTCCCCATACAATTCCGAAAATCATTCACACTAGCCTCATTATTCCAGCAATGGAAGCCGTATATTTCCGTTTATTTTTATGATATTATTTTTGCAACTCACCATAGTTGAATTTTGAATGTACAGAAAATATAATTTAAAGGTTGGGAACCGTTATGATGAGAAACTTCTCTCTTCCTCAACGTTGAATTTCTCAAATCCTCGAGCCTCTCACTCCTCTATGCATAGCGAGTGAGACGCACGTTAGTTCGGCTCCGTATTCAAGAAGCTTTTTCGTAGGGTTTATCAGTTCAATTTATTATAAATAGTACATTATCTTGTTCAGCTTTTTAAAAGGAATTCAATAGTGTAATTATTTTTGCAAAATTTCTACGCATTCAAGAATAATCAACTAAAAACTAATTTCAAATCTACAAACATCTATAACCTTCAGCTCTTCAAACCCGCTTTCTCTTTTCAATCAAGGCTAAGAATAGTGAAGATGGTGAAAGGACGTGCCACTCCGAAACGGAACGCTGCCATCCCTCCGGTACCTGCCGAATCTATTTCGGGCACCGACGAGTTCTTCCTCAAAATGAAGGAGCAGGTTGAGGAAGCTGTCAACGCTGCAGTGACAACGGCCCTGCAATCTATTTTTGCAGAATTCGAAACGCTAAAAGAGGAGAATAGAAGGCTCAATCAAAGGGTCACTGAGCTAGAAGAGAAATGCGAGCTGAAGGTCGACGACCTTGAGCAGTATGGAAGACGGCATTGTCTTCGAATATTTGGTGTTCCTGAGCGTGAAAGAGAGGATACCGATCAACTGGCCATCAAATTATTTAAAGAAAAATTGAATATCAACGTTAAACTCGAAGAGATCAACCGCTCTCATCGAGTTGGGAGACGACAGGCACCAGCACCCGGACATGACAAGCCAAAAGACCGTCCGATCATAATCCGTTTCTGTAGCTACAGAACTCGGCGAATGGTCTTTGAAGCCAAGAAGAAGTTGAAGGGGACCAACATCACGATCAGAGAGGACCTGACGACGCACCGGCTACGCATCTTGAACGCCGCAGCTGACCGCTTCGGCCACCGCCAGGTCTGGAGTCAGGATGGACGGATCAAAATCGCCACCACTGAAAAAGGGGCCAGAAAGGTGCACACAATCGAGAGGCTGGCTGACCTATACAAAATAAAGGTGAGCTCATAAGTTACTAAATTACCACCATATATTATAGCCTACTGATGCAGCTGCTTATCCATCTCAATCCATGTACCAGAATACCATTTTCATTTAGTTTTATTGGTTTAGCTAACTTATTAATTTTCTCCTTTCTTATTAATTCATTTTTAATTAATTAATTTATTTATTTACAAGAGTTGCAGAGCAGAGATAAAAATTACAATTACTTTGCAACTGAGCAAAATGATACAATTAGCCAGACCTTAGAAATAACAGAGCTACAATCTTAAACCTTAAATAATAAAAACCGTGAATATATAAACGATACAATATAATTATGATATACTTCCAGTTAAAATTAATCTATGGTCAGCAAGGAGGCATCTACTTGAAATAATTTATAAAATTATTAAGACTTCACAAAATTTATAAAAGTTTCGAGGAGTAATAGTGAAAAGTCTATTTCAGAGGCCAACTTAAAGTAATGTAGGTGAGTGTAACCTTGTTCGGCTGTAACTTACATTAAAATATATACTTGATACGGTTGACATGTCATAGTAAATAGGACGAATATTTTTGAGAAAATATATTAAACAGTTAATTTCCTTTTTTCCAAACTGTCTAAATTTAACAAAATAAGCAAATTAGTATAGGGAGTGGCTAAAGATGGTTTAATTCTTATAAGTAAATAGCTGTTTCATTATAAATTATTAATAGTCAGCATTTATTTAATTGGAACATTTAGATTACTAATCATCAAGGAGAAAAGGACTTGAAGTAAGGAATAAAATTTGAATAGGAAATTAAAGAGCTGAAGCACTGAGGACAATAGATAATAGACTGCTTGATTATTTTATTTGTAGGATATTATAATTAATACCTTACCCTCATATTATAATTACCCTCTTACCTAGTAAGTGAGAAGAATAACACGAACTCAAGAGTTCCAAAATTCATATAGAAAATCATCATGGAATCTATTGCAATAAATATTTTACTTTAGAATGTAACAGATTATATTCCTTGTCTTCAGTTTTTATGTTCCTCATCAACTGCCAAAACTAGTTTCTCCTCACCCCCCTTTCTCTGGTAAATCTGCTATAACTTGCAAATTTGATTCTACAGCTTTATCTACTAAACGTAATTATTTTTATTATTTTTTTTCCCCCTTCTTTCTTCCACATCCCTATTACTGATCACTGCTATCACTCCATTGCTCAAAGTCTCTAAACTCCAGTCTTCATCTCTTTCCCCCTCTCTCTCACTTCCTCCCTCATCACACACTCGCTCTCTCTCTTCATGCAGGCAACCTATAACTTAACACATAAATTTGGTTTCAATCATTTTTCTTGTATTCCGGTTTGTCTATTATTGATATTGTGCATAATTATTTATCCATCCTTAATTATCAGTTTCCTCCCCCTACCATCAAGTCAAGTCACTCATTTTCTATCTCTCTCTTTTTATCCCCTCTTTTTTCTGTTTTGTGTAAAATCTCATCGATGGTCATAAGATAGATAAAAATTAATTTTTTTTTTCTGGAATGTTACATCTTGCACTTCTACCTCTTCTCCCTATTCTTTCAACCATCACTCCCCGTCACCCACCTCCCCAGCCAGTCATTCAAACCTTTCTCTATTTCTCTTCTATACCTGCCCATCGGTCTATTCCATTGTTATATTTCCACTATTTACACTCGTCACTATATCTTTCCTGTAATCTATAACTTCAGTTTGTAAATAACGTTTAGCTCGTTTCTGGCTGTTGTTTCTGCTCGATTTTTCTCATGTTACAGTTGCACTGCTTCACGATAACATGCAGACTCCTTACCTGGGAATCACATTTCTACAGCTGACCCGGCTGCATCGTAGGCCTACTTACTGAAGCTCGCATCCTTTGTGTAAAATTGAACTTTGATTGTTAAGAACACTTACGGAGACCGAACCTTAAAAGGTCTATGAACATTCACGCGTTTCTATCTTTTTCAGTTAGTTTAAGTCATCCTAGTTTTAGTCTACACTTCATTGTTTTAGTCTACATTTCATTTGTACATTTCATGCGTTGCTCTGTGTTTGGAATGATGTCGGTCTGCAATAATTGCATTGATGCCCGCCGCTGACAACGCAGCTCGCTCGGCCTCACTCCACAACAACCGCGATAACGGTCTCATATTATCCGACAGGCTTCGGCCCTATAAAAAGTTATTTAAAGCTGCCCACCTTAATGCACAATCCCTTAGATGTCACATTGACGAGCTCAGGGCAATTTTTCGTTTCCAAAGCTTCAATGTTATAGGAATTTCTGAATCTTTTCTAAAACCAAGCATCTCATCCACTCAAGTCGCACTGCCAGGTTACACCCTATTCCGTAATGATAGATTAAATAAAGCATGTGGGGGTGTTGCAGTATATGTACAGGATGGTATTAAGACTAAAATATTGGCTACTTCAGAACAAGAATATTCTGCTAGGCCCGAGTTTATGTTACTTGAATTAGTTCTATCTAGTTCAGATAAGTTGCTTGTTGGTATTTGTTATCGTCCTCCAAAAATAGGCCATTTCACAGATTTTGAAAATGCTCTGCTGTCTTTCATGCCAAATTACAGCCGAATTCTAGTTATGGGAGACATGAATACTGACCTTAACATGACTAACTGTAACTTTGACTACC
Source organism: Conomelus anceps (assembly GCA_948455865.1). Lineage (NCBI taxonomy): Eukaryota > Metazoa > Arthropoda > Insecta > Hemiptera > Delphacidae > Conomelus > Conomelus anceps. The sequence continues at coordinate 67,208,761 of OX418217.1, read as the reverse complement.
ACCAGCTTACAACAATTTTTGAATGCCTTAATCTGACTATCTTACCACTCAATCCAACTCACCATACCAACGAATCTGATACATTCATTGACCTTCTCATAGTTAGTGATCCTGATGAGGTAGTACACTCAGGTCAAACCTCAGTTCCAGCTATTTCTGCACATGATTTGATCTACTGTGTGCTTGCTTATAAACCACCTAAACCAGCTCAAAAATTTATCACATTCAGGGATTTTAAACATTTCAATGAAGCTGATTTCATCACCGATGTAGCTCAGACTCCATGGCATCAGATTGAGGATTTGTCTTCAGTTGATGAAATGGTAGAGACCCTTGAAAACTGGATTCTTAACATATATGATAGACATGCTCCTACTGTGACTAAAAGAATTAATAGTAAAAGACGAGTACCATGGATGACTGACGAAATATTACAGTTAATGGCAAACAGGGACTCAGCTCATAGAAAGGCTAAGAGAACAAGTGACTCAAACTACTTGAACGATTATAGACATCTAAGAAATAAAGTTAAACAAGAGCTACGCAACTCTAAAGTTAGGTATTTGAATTCTTTCATCACAGACAACAGACAAAACTCTTCTTTATTATGGCGGGGTATTAAAGAATTTGGTCTTAGTAAGCAGAAATCACATACGCCTGTAGATCTCCCTTTGGATGATATTAATGAACATTTTGTTTCACACTCCAGTCAACGTAATGAGACAGCCATTCAGAACCACATTAATGACCTTAATGATCAGATCACTGACTCAAATATTCCCCTGGCTTCTCAATTCCATTTTCATCCAATTACAGAACAAGATGCTCTTAAAGCAATTCAACTTATTCACACCAATGCTACTGGGGCAGACGAAATTCCTATTAAATTCATCAAGAAAATATTATTTGCTATTTTACCTGTCATCACTCTTATTTTCAATAAATCTCTTCAAAATGGTAATTTCCCTAAAAATTGGAAGCATGCTCTAGTTCGTCCTTTGAACAAAGTTGCCTCCCCCAATAAAGCTGAAGACTTCAGACCTATTAGCATTCTTCCAGCATTATCCAAAGTATTGGAAAGACTGGTTCATTGGCAGGTGGTCGAATTCCTTGAAAGAAACAGTAAGCTTCATAACTTCCAATCTGGTTTTCGAAAATCTCATTCAACTGAAACTGCTCTATTACGTGTCACTGAAGATATCAGGTTAGCTATGGATCATAGGAAATGTACAATCTTGAGTCTGTTTGATTTCTCTAAAGCATTTGATACTGTCGACCATGAGGTTCTCCTCAGTAAATTAGCTCTTCTTGGTTTTAGTCACAAAGCTCAAACATGGTTTAAATCTTATCTCACAGGTAGGAAGCAATGTGTCACAGATGGTGATAACAGATCACAATGGAAAAGTGTATTACATGGCGTACCTCAAGGTTCTATTCTTGGCCCCCTCCTTTTCACTCTCTATGCAAATGACCTCTCCTCAGTAATCAAGTTTTCTAGTTTCCACACTTATGCAGATGATCTTCAAATCTATTCCAGTTGCTGTATCTCAAGAATCAATGACACTGTTGACAGGATGAATGAGGATATCAATCAAATTGTTGAATGGACTAGAAAAAATGGTCTTAAACTCAATCCTGTAAAAACGCAACCTATAATCATAGGCTATTCACGCCTGATAAATAGTATTGACTTGAACCTTACTCATAAAATCACTGTTGATGGAAATGCAATACCATATTGTAGCTCAGTTAGGAACTTAGGAATAATCATGAATTCAACACTTGACTGGTCAGAGCAAGTTATAAGTACATGTAAAAAGGTTTTTTCAGCTATGCATCCATTAAAGAAAATGCAAGATATTCTACCTAGGAGGGTCAGACTGTTACTGGTTAAATCTCTTATCTTCCCACATTTCATGTATTGTAATTCTGTTATGAATGATATGACAGTCACACTTAATGATAGACTGCAGCGCAGTCAGAACTATTGCTTACGGTTTGTCTACTCTCTTCAACGGCATGAACGTATAACTCAATCCCACATTGCTAGCTCAACTCTCAAACTTACTGATCAAAGGTTATTCAGGATTGTCAAACTTGTCAAAGATATTCTCAAATATGGTAAACCAAATTACTTCAAAAATGATTTCAAATTTGTGTCTGAAGGCAGGTGGAATGATGTCTCACATACCAGAACTGGGGATAATACTCTAAGAATACCCAACCATCGTACTACCATTTATACAAAATCATTTATTGTAAGTGCTTGTCGTGCTTGGAATGCACTTCCAAGTTCCATCAGGTGCATTGAGAGTCGAGCGGGCTTTATTTCATCATTAAGGAAATATCTCATGGAGAAAATGGCTGCATCTGTCCAACCCTAGAGCAACTGCATGAAATCACAACATTAACCTACTTTGTAAATAATTTTCGTCAGTATTGTACAGCTTATTGAAAATATGTTTTATCACTCACCACAATCCTTCTAAGAAAACTTGTACAAAATCAACTATTTTGAATAATCACCCCATCTCCTCTTTTCATCATCCACCACCATTATCATTATCACAATTAACATTGAACAATTTGAAATTTATATTCTCTGTTCTCAATTTAACTAATACCTGCCATCTATATAATAAACTGCTTTCATATTGAAAAATAAGAACAACTAAATGCAAATAGAATAATTCTTTTTATTTATACTGGTTAAGTGTCAAGAATGGACGAATCTTTGTCCAAACTTCGCCATTTCATGTAATTGCATCACTTAGATTGTCATTACTAGAGCTTATATCATTAATAACATACAAACATCATTGTAAATAATTTCTAGCACTATAAAAATTATAATCTAAGTCTATATATAGTATCTAGGTGATGTTGACAATTTTGTCTTAACTAATCATATTATGCGAAATTTGTAAACTTACATGAATAAAGAAATCTAATCTAATCTAATAATCTAATCCTCTTTAGTTGGTTTGCACATGTAACTGTAATCATGGATGGATAAATTATTCATGTAGGCCGTTGTTGAAGGCGTTCTCATAAATTTGAATGATCACAACTCTATCATATTATTCTGGCCGGTTCAGGTGAGTGTGCGCGTCAGTCATTTTCGGCTGAATTAATGTCGTAATTCACTTCTCCGTCATCAATCGTTTATCCAGCCATTATGCTTGTAATAATTTACGCCGCTAGCTCAGGTGGGTTGGGCAGGTTCTAGATTGCAAAGTAGACGAGTGACTGAAACTGATTGAATCTCATTACATCGCAAAATGTTCTAACTAGGGATTGAAAATTCATACACATAACCAAAATTCACTGTATATTTTAATTTTAATATTAAGAAATACTTGTTATTGAATCACTTCTGGAATGATTATCATAAATCTACTTTGGTCTTAGTTTTCTTCTGGTCTGGTCTTCTGGTCTTAGTTAAAAAACTCAATCGGGGATTTCAGTTTTTTTTAAATAGCTGCATTGTCTGTTCAATGATGTCGTTTCACCTTTTAACTAAAGTGGAAATTCACATCAAATTTGAGTTCTCATTTCCAGTTTGAAGTCAGTTTCAATTCAGTCCTATTGAATAGTTTTTTTCAATTTGCTACAGCTTTGTTACTTACATCTTCATGATGAATGAATCATGTCGAATGAATGATACTGTATTATGATGTTTTGAAGTTTCCTATCATATTCAAGTAAATAGGGTTTATGAATTAAAAACTAACTCATCAATGGGAATATTGCTCAAAAATATTTTTGTGTGGCTTGAATTATTGCCTGGTTAAAAATTACATCATTAAAGCAGCATCAATCAATTATTGCCGGTTAAATACAAAATCGAAAATGGAATTTCAAAACTTCAGTCCGAAGCTTACTGTAACTCACCTTCGCGACCTTCTAGTTGTCGAGAAACTTTGTAGTTTAACTTGGGGAATTGATTCTATAACACCTGTTCCATCATCAGTGAACAAACTATCTGCTCAAAATAATATTTCTTACAAAAATGAAAATGTGAACAACTATGGACTTTATGAGCCTGATTACTTTTCGTAACCCGATTTGATAAAACGTTTTTATTTCAATTTAGAAGTATTAAAATCTCTCCAAACAACCGAGTAAGTGCTATCATGTTGCCAATAGCTTAACAAGAAAATTGAAGAGTTTCAGGTTTCTAAGCGAATAAAGAGCAGAGTTCAGAGATGTGACACGAATTTGATACGTGTACAATGGGGAACGTTGTGAACAAAATTCAATATACCGTTGGAGCATCGGACATTACCTTGTGAACATCTTTGAGAGGTGAAATAGCCCATTAACGAGATTATACTACGGACTTGCTCGGAATCTCTCGACGAGTATGGCAACGGAAAATTACTTATTCAAGCTGGATGAAGGTTATCAAACAAATAACGTTCACTGTTCGGAACATTTTCTCAAAGTGTTTTATCACCTTTGCCAAGCTAATAAGCAGTGTCTGCTGACATGAGCATCTCTTAATAATCTAATTATAACGGAATACGAATAATCTGTAGAGCATATTCTCTAAAGTATATTTTTCAATACTCGTGAATTTATCATGTAATACACCTTGAAATGCACAATGAGCTTGTATTCACGACAAGAGCGAGTCAAATAATATAGCATACTTATTGTATGCCACAGTGATGCACTTAGTAAAGTAGTGATAGCGTGTAGTCTATGTTGTCACACGCAATTTTTCACAATTTTGGTTATAATGAGCAAGATTGGTTGATTAAATTATGTTAATGAAAATTTCTGATTCCAATATAGAATGGCTTATTGAAAGTGAGCACCATAGCAGAACTACGGGTGACAGTGCGACATTGTCGCAGAAAGACGACGAGGGCTTCAGAAAGATCAGCCTGACCGACCGGTTGTTTTTTAAATAGTGGCTGCAGAAAATCCTACAGTAATAAGTTGATAAAAATATTTTCTGCGGAAGAAAAGACTTATATAATTGCCTGCCATGCTTTAAATTTAAGATGTTACTGTTCTTTGCTATTGTTTAGGGTTTATAGTTATTTTAAAGATACTGTTCTGGTTGTGTATCAAATTATTCTTAATACTTTGTTTTAAATAGCCTATTAACAAAACGGCAACTACTCGGTTGTTTAAGCATTCTTGCCATTGACCAGCTAATCAGGGTGATATCACGGAATATTTCAGACACCTCCTAATATTAACATCGGTGACAGGAATACACATATTATTGGTCATGAAATAATTTATGAATTATTCATCCAATTTAGTAGCCTGTCTCCGACGGCATTATTGAGTGGAAAGTAGACCCGGTGTGTCACACCTTATTTTATTTCTCTTAATCTTTTTAGAATAGGTTAAGGTGAGGCGAACACCCTGAGGCCCCACCAAGACACTGAACTATATTGGATAGGACTCCTCAGGCTACCCAAAAGTTACCAAATTGGTGAGAGCTATTGTTGGTTCAGCTTTGAAGGAAATATCATTTTAAATTTTCCGATAAACATCATACCAGTATTGTATCATTCAATCCTCAATTTTATTTAGTGTGAGGTTCTAGTATTTTGAAGGGAGTTATATATGAAAATGTTATTTAGGTAAGCTCATCAAGAAGCAGCCGGAAAAACCCTGACATACCCTGAGATGCTCCATCGTAAAGATATTTCGCTTCTCATTTTCCTGTGACAAATTTAGAAAGTATATTATGAGATAAAGGCATTGAACATTTTGCAAAAGAGTTTTGAAAGTGACAGGCGTTGACAGTGAGAAGAGATTTCTGAGATGATCTGAGTGAGAACGAACCCCAAGAGATCTCAAAGGGCGGCGCATGGTGCTATAGAACCTCAACCAGACCGACATGCTTTCCAAGCTTGCTCGTTATTGCTTTTTGTAACTTGTAATACTCATCAGTCTACTGTGAGAGATTCTTCTCCGTTTCATCTCAGTTTACCACTTCTGAAAAAGGAGTTACTTGACAATACTACTTGATAATGCTGTATATTTAATATCAGAAAAAATCCAGATTAATGAAGAGTAATCCATCTGATTACTGAAAAAATTAATAGCTCATGAAGTAAATAGATGAAATTTTATATATTATAGCATATTTATCTCCATGAGCATTGAACAAATTTCATTGAATTATCCAATAGGTAAATAAATATCTTTATGAATGATGATCACATTATTGTCAATGTTGCATCAAGTGATATGTTTCTTCACTACAGTTGCATTAATACAAGCTACTAGAATCGAGTTATGTGACCCCCCCCCCCCCAGATTATTATTACCATTTTTTTTTTCATTTAAACAGTCAAATATCCTGTAATGTAGATTGGGATAGGAAAACTATGAAAAATTTTAAATGTCAAATATTTAAATTTTAAGGGTCATAGGTAGTATAATTAATATCTGCTAATTAATCAGCTAAACAAAATTTAAGTTGTATTTTATCATAAAGCTCTGAACTACATGGCATTAATACGTTACAGGTAAATTCGTTATATATCTATGCTACTCCGTCGCGTAACATCATTTCGTTTCAAATTTTGCCGTCGCATAACATCTTATCATTGTGTTCGTGGTGTGATTTCGCGGAACGATGTTAGGATCAGCTGATGCTGTGTTACGGAATGGTTTTGTTCTACAGAGATACGATAATGTAAGGTACGATAATGTACGATAATGATACTGTAAGGATGTGCCTGTATGGTTTCGTATTTGCAAAATATGTTGCTATCCTCTTTACATATTGTTGCACAGATGTTGAAATCCATGTTGCATAGAGAACAATATGGGTTAGAAATGCTGATTAGAAGCTACAGTGGCTAAACTAGTGAAGACATTTCGTCATCGTGGGTGTATCGCGTTTGCTTGAAATGTAGGCAACAATTAATTTATGCTGTTGGCTGGCCGCCCCGTGTATAGCAGGGTGCCCATTCAGACCAGCATTACTCGCCTTATGCATGCATAGTAGTCTAACTGGCTGCTCACGCCGCGTCCATATTTCAAAGGACGGTGACGCAGGCCGGCTCTGGTCACACGCTCATCCACTAAATTCAAACTCCTGTCTAGAAATTGCAACGTTTTTCCACTCGCTACAGCCTGCCTAAACGGCCGTTCCTGCATTTAACAACTCTGTAATATTTCATTTGTATTATTTCAATCATCATAGTATCTCGCCGATGGCCGATGCCCAAATGCATTAATATTGTCAATATGCATTGTATTGAAAGATTAATCTTTTGGAATTGTTAACATTTTTATATTAATTTTAGTTGTTGAAAGGTCGTACAAGATCAACGTTAGTTCTACAGAATTTGTGAAAATGAATAGTCAAGATTGCGAAGTATCTTCTTTGATGCCACAATCTTGACTATTTATCTTCATAAATTCTGTAGAATCAATTTTAAAATTGTGAAATCTCTCCATAACCGAAAGTTGTTATCAATTCCAGAGGACCAACTAAATGAGTCACAGGGTCATTTAGTTCATTTCGATTCTACATTTTCATAAATTCTGTAGAATCAAAGTTGATGTGCAACATTTCGATACTGGAATTGATTGAAAGATGTTGTCAATTCCACTAGATCAACTAATCACAGGACCATTTAGTCAATCTTGACTCTCATTTCATATTCTTGGTAAAATCTTTGTTGATTTTGAACCTTTCCATGTATTTATATAGTCCCATAGCCGATTTTGACTGTGACTGTTCAGACCTCAACGTTATATTTCAGTCCAAAGAGCGTAGGTAAAATTAGAAGACTTTAGTATAGCCGAAGATGACTAAACTTTCACACGTAACCATTGTGCTGTGAATCATTTAGTGGAATTGATAAAACAAAACCTTGATTAATTTCTGTTCTGCGTCCTAAAATTTAATTTCAATAGAGGTAAAATGTAGGACTCATTGCTCTGTTGTAGATGACCAGGTAGGTAATATCAAAAAATAAAAGGAAAATTAGAAGAAGTCGAAAGATCTGAATTCATTAGACTGTATTAAGTATCTTCTATTGCTTCCTATTGAAACAATTAATAAAACCAGATTCGGTATAATTTTCAATTCAACTTTCCCAATTTTTGGATGATGCATTGTATATTAGTTCTCTCAAAGTTATGCAGTTAACAGGCATCGACCCAATCAGCCGACGCACTAGTGTAACCAGCTAGGGCACTTAAATCTGACTGTTGCTACTCCTGTCGTCAAGAGTTCAATCCTCGTCAGTCTGGCATATTTTGTATATTATCCACCTCATCACTCAAGGGCAAATTGCACAAGGGGAAATGTCATGTTCATGTGGCCATTATTTGTAAACATCTAATGTGACATATTTTAGCAGTTTTCTATGAGAATTGAGTTCTAAAAAATGAGAAACCAAATTGCTATACGCTAATAATTTTTCGTTCATCTATATTTCTTTTTTCAATGCTATTACTCAAGTAATCGGGCTGCAGTGTTATTGCACGTATAGCTTTTGTTTCAAAGGCACAATTCTTGGTGCATAATTCTTACCCAGCTATGCCAACGTGAATGGTGTTATTGAATCGAACTACTGCTTTCAGATTTTCATTACCGTACAAACTATTTGTGCCGGTCGCTGAATATCGTTGTAATCTCGCTCTTCTATTTTCCACTCGTCAACTGAAGCGCAGAATAATAGGGCGAGCTCATGTAAGTTTTCCCATCATATTCGCGCCATACTTACCTATTAGTACTGCTGTTAAATGCGAAAACTTTCGATCTGTGCTCGAGAGAGCTTGTCAAACTTTTCGCACGTTGTTTGAGCTCCAAATGAATAGCACTTGAGCTCGAGTTCAGCAGCTATCTACAATAGAAAGCACACGCAATTCACATTCTTCCACCTGTTTGCATTGGATTTGATCAAACTGAAAAGCACATGTTATCTTAGTGCGTCCGCTAATTTATTACTTCAAATTGATTTTGAAGAAAATGTTATCCCTTTTTGTTTCCGCAGCTGTAGACTGTAGAGTAGAGTTCAAAATCCAAATTTTCATTCTTGTAGACCTGTGTTGAATTCCTATTTTAAATAGTCTCAAAATCATCCGTGATTTTCAAGTATCAACAAAATAGTCCAAAAATTATCTGTGTTTTCTCGTTTCTCAAATAACAATTTTTAATTTGGAACATGAACGATGTCATAATATGAAGAGATGAAGTGAGTTGCTTTGTTATGGCTTCAATGTCAAACACCAGTTTCCAACCCACAGATGGGTCAATAAATAATATTTTGTGAAAAATCTAAGAGGTCTAAAAATCTGAGGAGTTTAAAGAAGTATTTTGTTAAGAATAATGCCTCGAAATGCATTATTCTCTCCACGAAATTCATATTCCTATCGTAGTATTTAAAATAGATAAATTGAGAAATCAAGCCTTCGTTGTCCCACTTGAATCCCAAATAATCTCCAACTAATATAAAAACATGTAATATGCTTTACACATAATAAAAACATGTAATATGTTTCATTTCGGTCAGTAATTTGGTGTTGAAAATTACAGGAGCAGAGTATGCAACCCGCTTAACATAATACCGATTCCGTCATTTTATTTATACCTGAGAGCCGAGAATAATAATTATTGTAATTGTACAGCAAGAGCGTAAAATAATTGTGCCTCTGATTCTATTTTTAGTGGGTGATACACACTGCATACTTTTTGTTTTGCTGATGATGCCCACAAGAATCTGAACTTGTGCGTGAGTAATTAAATGATACAAAATTATTACAGGAGGCTTAACAAAAGTCTCCGTGACCGCAGGAGTAAGAGGCAGTCAGAGATAAGATGACTGTATCTGATTACACCACCGCGGTTTTCAAAGACAATCATTCTAATTTTCAATCGTTTTTCCACATTATCTTTCAAAATTTGTTCAGTTACCCTAACAGCGCTGCTCTTTAGATTACTGTAGTTGTTTCCTTGTGCTCTTTAAAAGCACTCTTAAAAATGATTCATTATTTATTCTAGTAGAGCATTAAAAAACGTTTTTAGATTGATGGATGTAGTTGAGTACTTTTCTGATTTTTTATCCACCTAAATCCTTTGTACCAACAAGTTTTTATAGATTTGGAAGAAAAGCAACTTTTTTATGGAAGCAACATCATATTTATAAGCAAGCACTGCTCTGTAGCTCATTCTTCTCTCTAACAAAAAATCTACCTCTGTTAATTTTATTATCCCATAAATAATCCGTTGCTTTCCGGAAGTTGCGTGATGTAGTTGTAGGGCCTAATAATGAATTGAATGTTGGAACAGCAGCTCAATTTTCTCCTGTCACTTTTATAGCTTTTCTTTCCTCCTACGATTCTCCTTTTCTCTGCAAATCCTCCTACGATTACTGCCGCTTGGATTAGAAAATAAGGATTTCTAAAATCTGTCTAATAATTGCTCCAATCTTCCTCCTGTACCATCACTCTAATTTGAAACACTACCACAATGAAATTGAATAGACTTCTTCATTTGTTCAGATTTTCAAACGTCTTTTCCACTTTGAGACGTTGGGAGATGAGAAATATGGACATAGACGCAGATGAATTGATGAAAATGTATAATCAGGGGAAATATCTCAATAGTAGCCTATTGAATTTATCTAAATATTTTTTTTTCATAATTTCCAACAAACCTGTGAATTTGGTAAGATCTACAAGAAAAAAAACGTTCATCAAGAAAGTCGGGTATTCGGTTTCTATTCAAATTTTTCACTCTTTGGTGTTTGAGAGAATCGATCAACAGAGTTCTGAAACAGCAGCAATATTCAGAAATAAATTCTCAAATCTTTTCTATTATTGAATTTTTAGTTATTCAATATCTCATAATTTCTCAAATTGTAAGAGGATTAAAGTTACTCATTTTGTCCCATTATTATTCTGGCTCATGCGCTAAACGCAGTCTACCAGGTATGTAATCCTTGATGTATGTAATCTCTCTGGACCTGGGGCCTGTTGCACAACAAATTAAAGATTACAAGTAAAAGCTCCGATAAGATTTACAGAAACTACAGATACAAGTGTTAATAAAAAGTCAATTATTGTAATGAAGTAAACCCTAGATTGTTTCGTGTTGGTTAGGTAGCAATGACTAGACATTCTTGAATGATATGATACATTTCTGCTATCCATTTTATCATTTTACTGATTTTTGGATTCCATTCCAACCTTCTTAAATAATATGTTATGTGAATTTTGTAGCTTCATACTAGCTCTTGTAGATGTATCCTGCCATCATTTTAGTTACTGACATTCAAGTGACCGCCATTAAATCTTTACAATAAATGAAATGAGGATAGGATTAGATTAAATTTAATAAAAAGAATTCAAACTGTGTCAAGATAAAATTGATATACGATATCCTTTAGGTTAATATACATTTAGACAATATTTCTTCAGGTTTAGGAAACTGTCAGAGGTACAAACAATTATTTGGTACAAACCATCAGTGCTTGTAAGGAAATTCCCTCCTAACTCACAGCAATATTGTGCGGTCTCCACCAGGAATTCCCTGCCATTCTCTTTATTACAAGTAGTATTGTTTGTTGTACAGAATGTTGCACGGAATATGCATTATCAAGCGTGCAATTCATTGTAAATAGGTACAAATTACAGAGTGCAAGGTCAGGAGCCAACGATCAAGGATTGTCGACAGACAGTTGACCGTTTTATTGTTAGGTGAATTTGCGAGCAGCGTCAAAGCCAGCGCACAACGAATAGAAGCAGTGTTGTGGATTCAGGCGGACGCAAACAGGCCGAACAAAGCATGTAATAAAGCGAGCGTAACGACACAACGACATTCTTGGCCCACGTAACGCCATTAACGCTTGCTCCGACAACGGCTTTAAACGATCATTGCCAGCCAACAGCACCGCGGCTTAGCCGCTTAATTACGCTCCTGTGACACCGGCCTTCACTTGCTGTGCTATTCCCATAGTTATGTTTTCTAAGAAAGTGCCACTGTTCAAATCGCGCATGTTGTCACTAAAACGTTGGACTCACAAATCAAATGGGAAAGATTGTTGTTACATCAACTCGAAATATTTTATAGCGGATGATGCTCACAGAGTCTGGAGACTTGTGCGTGTGTAATGATTTCAATGGGTGAATGATAGCTAAATGAGATTCGGACCCAAGGCTGCCGGAAACGAAGCCAGTCCGAGTCCTATCTCATCACAGACAAGCGCTCCTACCAACTGCGCTACCAGAGCAGATTAATGTTGTTTTCAAAATTCCGGTGGGCTGTCTCATTTTTATAGTTTTTAATTTCATTTATGTAGTTTCCTATCAACAAAGCTGATTGGAGAGGAATTAAAGAGGTTATTGATAGTTGAAATTTATCACCTCGTAGCCCAGTATAGCGTCTTAGTATGGTACGTGCGTTGGACCCTCTTGTTGATCGAGTGTTATAAAACTTGATGGTGCTAAAATGGTCATTCAAACATAATTTCACTCAGATATCGTAGTTCGTTCTGAATGATACATGGTTTATGAATGAAAAATAAGCATTTTCTTTGAAAACTGAAACAACTTGAATGTAATTGAAATCAACTGGAATATGAATAGCTTCAAATTTCAATCAGTTTGTGGAAATATCTCGATTTCAGTGAGCAGCTAGTGATTGCCAAGTAAGTTAGCTGGTATTTGCGCATGATGAAATTTCCGCTTCCCCTCTCCTATTGATATTTGATTCAGTGCTTGTATGTGAAAGATATGAAAGTTTCAACTTGCTACAACAATCCGATTGTTGATCCAGCTATTACGTAAACGGAAAAGGGGGAAAATTCAATAACTTTGTGACTTATCTGAGTTCATGTGCCATTGAACAATAACTTTTGTCGTCGGTAGCCGAGAACTTTCGTAACGAGCTATAGAAATAAAGGAACTGAAACTCTTTTGATTGGCTCTCATAATACAGTATTCACAAGAAACTTTAACTTGCTTCAGTCAAGTATGATATGACTGGCTGGATGACGTCATCACAGCTCTGCTCTTTGTTACATCTGGCATACACATACTAGAGCGATTATTCAAATGCCAAAAACAATGTAGTGCTGTATATCAAAACGTCGACATGCTAGCTAAAACTCACCAAGTCAAACTCTTAAAACCTAATAGTTCTTCCTAGTAGTTTAGAACAACGGTAGCCTACTTCTATATAAAATACTTTTAAATAACAAAATATTCAATCTTTTATGTGAATGGATTTAATTGATCATTCGCAAAACTACTTCTCATTAACAAATTTCTATCCATTACTATTTAAGGATTCCTGTAAGGGCAAAATAGTTCGTATATAGTAGCTCAATTGTTAAAAAGTTTTGTTGTTCTCTCCAAACTTCTAGCAGAGATTCTTATTGAGACAAAACAAAAGTTATACCTCTGAGCTTATGCTATACTCTACTTGACCATTGAACTATCTACCATACTTGAACTATCTACCATACTTCAATCGTTTTAGTGCTTCATTGGCTACATTGTGTGAGCTTTCAAATTGTGACAGTGTAACAATATATTAGAATTAATGAAATTTATTAAAAGTAATGTTACAAGGTATTAAAAGTGTTCCCAGCTCTTTATGCATGATTTCAATGTGCAACTGTCTCATATTTTTCAATATTGATCAAACATAATTGCAATATTATAATAATTAATGAATACTTTCTCTACTTAAATTCTGGAATTATCTTTTCAGAAGCGTTTCTGTTGTGAATTGCAGCCAATTTTGGAAAATGTGGCTGCTTAATATTAGCAATTAGCCACATCATCGTTCTCAGAGAGTAGCTAATGCAATTTAATTACAAATCTGGAAACCTGTTGAGCATGGTAGCCTATTTGAATTCAGCTTAGAAACCGCAAGACTTGTGGTTTACAAGGCAACGCTTGTCTGCTTGTTATGTATTACAATTCCTGTGACACCAGGTTCGGCTTTCATAATGTAAAGTAAGTGGCTTTTGTGATAACAACTACCAACTATGAGAGTTATCCTATGCTATGATTATAACTGCTTAATCTTATTTTAATTATAACTTGAACAAGTAATTATACTCATGAACAAATTATAATCATCTCAGCTTCTCGTTCCCGAAAAATATTACACACGTTGTCAATTGGGCCTACAACTAATATATATTTATTAATATAACTATTAACCACAACTCTTTCCAACATTAAAAATGAAATATTTATCTTTCCAATCAAAAGCTTTTGAACTCTTTCAGCTCTTCAATTGAAGTTTTTCAATTGAAATTTTTGCTCCTCTACTTCAGCATCATAATAATTTATAAATTAATTTTTATATAGGTATTCAAGATTTACAACTGAGTCTCTTTCCAATTTTATTTTGCGAATTCAATAACCTATTCCAAGGAATAAAACACAGGAATTTAGTATTGTTATGCATTACTGATTTGTGTAATGCATGAATTGTAATACATTAATAATTATCTACTATTTAAATTTCAAATAGATCTATATTTTACATGCAAATCAATCTTATAATAGAAGGATAATGTATTGTAATACATTAATATGTAAACAGAATTTATTAATTTCGAATTCCTTTAATTGCCATTATACTGAAGACTTCCGCAATGACGGATATTGACAACAGTATTGAATAGCTGATGAAAATCGATGAATGCTACTGTATGAAAATATCAGTCACCACCGGGAATCGAACCACGGACCTCCCAATTGCCGGTTGGGCGCCTTAACCACTAGACCATGGAGACCCATCTGCACAGCAGCATTCATTTTTATCTTGGCCTAATGGCAATTAAAGGAATTCGAAATCAATAAATTCTGTTTATATATATTTGTCAGTTTATTCAATTGTCAGTCACTTCAAACTAATATGATTCATATGATTATGAATTATAATACATTATTATATTATCATACAATCAATATCAATCATTATCAATACAAATGTATTGAATTCAAATACGTTTACTTTCTTTATAAAGATGTAGAAGTCTGCGAAGTCTTGATTTTCAGTCTATATTTATTCGAGGATATTCGTGCTTTTTACCTTGTCGAGAAAGTCAGACAGTTTACGACTGCTTGTAGTTTCCTTATTTCCCAGTATTTCATGATTAGACTCAATTCACCATGAGTTAAGATCAATTTCAAATGGAATAACTTCCTTAAGATTGCAGAATGAGAATGTTTAGAAGTCGGATTGACGTCAGAGTTTAAAATCGTTGGAGAGCAAATGAGCAGGGAAGCAAAGATGGAGAACGGTGAGAAAGGATGAAGAGGAGTGTATTAAGGAGTGGGAGGAAGAAATCTAAATTAGCCGCCCTTCAATCTTGTAGCGAATAAGACACCGGAAATGCTGTTGGTGAGATAGCGAGGTGTGCACTTATTTTCAACTTCTGCCACTATCACTACGTCATCAGGCTGTAATTATTCTATCATTTACTTAATTACTCAGACTTATACTAATTTAACGATTCCTTGCGCTTCCTAAAATCTGAGTGGACTTAGTGGTTTAGCGTTGGTTATGTTATACTTAGAGAATGCTAATGAAAAGTTAGTATAGGTCAATGAAATGTTCTAATTATCAATATTCTTCAGCTACTCCAAAAGATCTACTTAAAGTATCTAAAAAGAAAAACACTAAATTCTTCAACAGTCACGAAGAAGAGAAATAAAGAATAAAATTAGTTCCAAAAGACAACAAGCTATCATATAGAAAAGGCAACTTTCTATGATAATACAATTTTTTCACAACGAGACAAGCCTTTATCATGAGAAGGGCAACTTTCTATTCTCTAAAACGACTGTGTTCTGGATGGAGTGATATTTTTTAAAAATTGGTTTCGTTAGGCCGAGTACATACCAAAAGCAACTAGTGATAGCAACGCAACAGCAACTCAACTCAGTCAACTGGAGTTTCTTTTAGGTTTACACCACGTGTACATACAAAAGAAACCCAAGTCGACAAGTTGTCCAGTCACTTGTGCCGATGTCTTCGTCCGAGGAGGAGGCAGTTCTTCTGTGTGCTCAGAAAAAAGAAAAAAATGTATAATGGCAGCAACATACATAGAAGCCAGTGGCATGCCTTACAAGAATTGGAAGAATATCCCGAAAAGATTTTTAACTATTACAGGATGAGCAAGGCTAGCTATGATATGTTGCTGGATTTAGTGACCCCTCTACTGCTGAAAAAAGATACTAACTACAGAACCCCAATTGATGTAGGCGAAATATTAACAATCACATTAAGGTAAGTTCAATGAAATGTATTTATGTACTCTGCCACAGCCTGCCAAGCTTTTTCTGTCACCACCCTGTTACTGTATGACTTGTTGTTATGGTCATATAAACAATTAAACTGTTCAATGAACTGTGCAAATTTAATATTTTCTTGTTGTTCAGCAGCCATATTTACGTACGGTCTGCACTTCACAAGAGCAACTGAACAACTGGCAACTCGAGTTTACAGCATGTCGTGACTCAAGTTGCCTGCGTTGCTCAGTCAAGTGACCGTTGAATCACCATCGTATCACAGTCGCTTTGGTATACACAGGCCCATTAAACTGCTTGTGCTATTCATAGGCAACTCAAGTTGTAGTTGCGTTGTCGTTGCGTTGCTATCACCGGTTGCTTTTGGTATGTACGCGGCCTTAGTTTCAGTCGTACTAGTTTCCTTTATTTACAACTTATAAATTGAGCAATTATGAAAACTTTGTTGACTTGTATTTTTTAAAGAAAAGAAGTTAATTATTTGAAGCTTCCACCAATTTATGATACAATGCAAAAGTATTGCAGTATTTGTTTTTTTTAATCATTTATATATTTCTTTGATTGATAATATGATGAAATAAACAACCGATTTTGGATGCTTGTATATTTCTCTTACAAAAATTGGATAATAATTCATGGATTTTGACAATTATTTCTTCTGTAAGATCTAAGCAGGCCCGCAGAGAGAAATCTCGGGCCCCTGGGCAATCGTTGCTGCGGGCCCACTCCACTCCCCCCCCCCCCCCAACGCAACGGCGCCGGCCTTTCCATTTTTTCCCTCAGGCTGAAATTGCCCGTGGCGGCTAAACAATCCTACGACTCGTAGCGACACCCGTCGTGCATCAAGGTCGGTAATAATATCACATCAGTGCCAGTGCCCCACAGCTTACGCAATAAGCCTTTCAACTTTTGTAATAATTATCATCAATACATCTTAAAAAGACGTTAAAAATATTTTATTTAAAATACAACATAGATTGTGAAATTATTGAAAAAGTACGTTCAGCAATATTCTCTATTATATTATAACTACATACTACATTTTAGACCAGGCCCGGCCCGGGCCCCTGGGCAATGCCCCCGCTGCCCCCCCCCTCTCGGCGGGTCTGGATCTAAGTTATCCAAATAATCAGATTTGTGAGTATTGTTGCGGGCTCTAACACTAAAATACACTTGAAAGTGACACTCAAACTTTATTCACACAATTAACTCACAACACACACTAATCAGTTATTATTAAACTAGAAAATTAATAAAGAAACAAACCATTCAATAATTTCAACTAATAATGAATATTACTATAACAAGATTAACACTGTATAAAACCAATTAGTCAACTGTCAATAGATCGAGCAATAATTTATTTAATAAGAAAAATTTGTTCAATGACTTGAAAATAAATGTCTAATAAACGGTTTATACATTCAATAACAAACTAAACACTTACAAAGCACAAGGTCTGCCACGACTATTATCAAACACAATTATAGCACTATGTCTATTGTCACATGAACGTGTTGATGTACAAATAACAACTGACTTCCTCCTGATAAGCGCAGCCCTTTATAAAAGTTTGGACTTTTTTCAGATAGTGCCAGAGATTTTTTATTCCAGATATTTCTATCATAAAATATAAGCGTTATCTTAGAAATGCTCGAGAATTCCAGATGCCAATTTGACATATGAGAGTAAGAGAGATGAAGAGAGATCCGAGACAAAGATAGAAAAACTACAAGTGCCGGTTATCAATGTAACCAGAAGTACTGTTGAAATAATGCAGCAGTGTAGAAGATCGCGTTCCTCTTCATTGCGTTTCCTAACAGTATTTTCAACAATATGTATTTTCAGATATAATGTTTGGTGAACTGTGATCAAAAATAAGCGGAAGTAAAATGAATTGATTACACTGATATTTAGGCTTTCCTTCCTTCAGTTGTCACAGAGAACGCTTCTTCACAACATGTATCTTGTAGATTTGATAAAGAATGTGTTTATTCCTCATTATTTTCTCATAATTTTGGAATTAATTATTGAAAATTCATCATAGAATGTATTTACACTATTTACTCTTACTTATCCGCTTATTACTTCATACAGTATTCTGTTAACACAAGTCAAAAGGGACTATATAAAAGCAAAGAAAATAATTCGTACCCTTTCCACGGGATCCCCCGGTTTGGGTGACTTCCCATCTTGAATAATACACGGAAAATCACGCTTATCTATCATTACACACTCATTTCGGATTGTCCCTGACGTACATTGTTCAGGCGCACAATTCCCAAGCCGAATTTCTGCTTGAAGAAAATGAGCAGTCGGCTGCAACTGTCTCTGTCGGTGTCAGACAAAAGTAGATCGGCGTGCGTCCGAGGAGATAACGAGTCAGAGCCGGAGCCGGAGCCTAGTTGGGTTGTCGGCCGGCATCATTTGCTCACCGCAAGCTCCAGTCTGTTCTCGTCCTTTCTCCTTGGTCAGCCTGTCTTTAACAAGGGTCAACTAACTTTCCAAACCACCCCAATTGTGTCAAAGGGCACTTGTAATAAAAGCCTACCGCTCATTCAACTTCAATAGTTTTATATTGTACTCCAGTCTACGCAGGCCTACTGAACTCTATTTCATTCGAAACATTTTTATCAGTTGCTCCCTTGAAAATTCGAAGATATTCCTGTTTCCTAACTTATTTACGACTTTGAAATTATTACAAATTGGCTCATTGTAACACGATACACAAGCATATTACAAGTTGTACATAAGTTGGGAAGAAATGTGGCTATTTGTTCTCGCAGGAGTCATGACCCTCGGGAGTGCGTTTGGGAAGGTAACCTACAAAAAACATAACGTTAGCTGCTTTATCACCCATTATCCACTTATTGCCCATGTACAAGTCTCGGAATCATGAGGACTCATCAGTACGTAAATATTGTTTTGAACTATTTTGTTTTGACGGATTGGTTTCTACTTTCTGTAGATTTGACGCCTAGTGTGATAAACACACGTGTTCACTTGATGCAAATATTCCGAATATGAATAAATTACTCGCTGTCTCCTCATTTTTTGTTCTTTTTTTTATCATATCATAGTGGTACTTGATAGAGACATACTTCTTCTCTTCTGCAGTATCATTTACGATGGTCGGGAAGTTTCTTGGTATATTCTATCAGAAATCGTTGTAATCAATAATAAGGAGAAATATGGATTTTAAAAATACCTGTTTTTTGTTAAATTGAAGAGCTTTTCAACTCCATTCATAGTGGGATTCAGTATCGTTTCAGCTCGAACAACAAATTCCCCAAAGTTTATAAAAACGTTTTTGCAATAAATCAAACACATTTTCAGAGTAAAGTAGACAGCTATTAGTTAAACATTTTAAGTTTTGAAAAGTGCTTACATCTTGGGGATATTTCCAATATGTATCAGTTTTCCAATATGAGAACTTTTTAAAAAGAGAATAGTAGTTTTGTTTGAAGTGGAAAGTCTGATAGATTATTAAAAATCGGATCTGGAGAGTGAAGCAACTTCCAGTTGAAGAGGAGGATATATTAAAATCAAAATATGATCAAATGATCTACTCCGAAACAATAGAAAAACAAGTAACTTTCTTTATCGTGGTTGAAGTTTGTCTTAAAAATATATTATATAGAAGATGAAGTCAGAATAGTTACAAGAGACAGTAACCGAAGAAAGTATGTGTGAGAGAAACAGAAGATGAAAAAGCGATCAAAACGGAGGGTGAGAGAAAGAAAGAGTAATAGGAAGACAGTGAAAGAGAATGAGAGAATTGTTAAATGAGTGGATGAGCGACTTTCTTGTCTTCCATACGCATAGACATTATTTGGCGACGAATAAGTTGATAGCAATATCCTTGCTTCACCAAGTTTTCAAGAATGTACTTCAAACTTCCATTGGAGTCAAGTCATAGTTCTGGCTCTTGATAGTAACTTAAATTCTCTCCCAGAGTATTATATTCGATGAGACAAAGATTTTTCCTGAGAAGCTACACATTTCTATTATATTGATATCGTATGGATGCTGCAGGAAATATCCCAGTACAAGGCTGAACTATCCTGCCATGCTGCCACTTCAATTTATTGAAGAAAGTACAATTGCATCTTCAATTTCTCATGGTTCCATTCTTATTGGAAATTTCTGATAAATAGAATGTTCAGATTCAGATGACTTTATTTGTGTAAATTTACAATGTATATGAATGATA
This sequence comes from Conomelus anceps, assembly GCA_948455865.1. NCBI lineage: Eukaryota > Metazoa > Arthropoda > Insecta > Hemiptera > Delphacidae > Conomelus > Conomelus anceps. The sequence goes on along the minus strand of OX418217.1, from coordinate 67,188,282 downwards.
AAAGTATTATTAATATTAGCAACTCTCAGATCCCCTAGTTGAAGTTAAGTACAGTTGTGTTTGGAAAGTAAACATAATGGTTGAATAGTTTGAGTAGAAAAGATTATAAATACAACTATATTAACTATTTTAAGGTAAAGTACAGCAGAAATTATGGATGCGATTGTTTAAAAAATAAAAAACATAACAAAAATAGAGCGTGGATCTGAGAGATGAATTACACAAAGAGGCGAAGTCTTGGCCATTGAGGCCATTCTTACATTTAACCTTTTACCTCATCATGTCCTACTAGTTTACATTGATGTGTATGATTCATATTCTAATATGGGTTATCTAAATGCAATAAATCAATTCAAATGAGATAAATTAAAATTAAAAAGTTTCACATTATACATTTATACATTAAAACATAAAATGAAAGCATATTAAAAATAATTTGTGGATTCAAAAAAAGTATTATACAAATGAATAGATAAATAATTTTGATTATAGATAATAACCTAACCTAACTTGAAGGATTATAGTATCATTGATCATGCAGTTGCCTCAAGGCCGGACAGATGCTGCCATTTTCTCCAATAGATGTCTCCTCAGAGACAGGGAGAAGCCCACTCGGCTCTCATGATAACTAATTGAAAGTGGGAGTAGATTCCAAGCACAACAAGCACTAACAACAAAAGACTTAGTATAAAGTGTTGTCCGGTGATTTGGCATCCTAAGAGTTCTGTTTCCATTTCTGGTGTGGGAAACGTTGTTTCTCCTACCTTCAGACACAAACATAAAATCATTTTTAAAATATTTAGGAGTTCCACTATTGAGAATGCTTTCTAGAAGTTCAAGTATTCTGATAAGCCTCTGATCAGGTAATTTTAAGGTGTTACTATGAATGTAGGATTGGGTTATATGCTCTTGACGTTGTAGGGAGTAAACAAAACGCATGCAGTAGTTCTGACTACGCTGCTACCTTTCATTGAGTGTTACTGTCATATCGTTTATAACTGAATTGCAGTACATGAAGTATGGGAAAATGAGAGTTTTGACAAGTAATAGTCAGATATGCCTAGGAAGGATGTCTTGCATTTTCTTCAAAGAGTGCATGGCAGAGAAAACTCTTTTGCAGGTGCCTACAACATGTTCAGTCCAGTCAAGAGTAGTATTCATTATGATTCCTAAGTTTTTTACTGATTTGCAATAGGAAATACTAGTCCCATCGACAGTGATTTTTGAATTGATTGGAAGTCTATGCCATTGATTAAACGAGAGCAGCCAATTATTATAGGTTGAGTTTTAAGTGGATTAAGTTTGAGGCCATTCTTATTAGTCCATTCAGTGATTTTCACTATTTCTTCATTCATATTATGGATGGTTTGGTGAAGGTCTCTAACAGAGCAACTAGAATAAATTTGAAGATCATCAGCATAGGTGTGAAATTTTGAAAACCTAATTATGGAAGAAAGATCATTTGCATACAATGTGAATAGAAGGGGTCAAAGAATTGAACCTTGGGGGACGCCATGAATTACATTTTTCCACTCTGATTGCAATTCACCATCAGTGACACACTGCTTTCTGTCTACAAGATAAGAATGAAACCAAGGAGGAGTAATTTATTGAGAAGGATTTGGTGGTCGACAGTATCAAAAGCTTTGGAAAAATCGAACAGACACAGTATGGTATATGTGGTCCATGGTCCACTTTCTGTGGTCCATGGACGACCTGATATCTTCAGTAACACGAAGTAGAGCTGTTTCTGTGGAATGGAATTTTCTAAAACCAGACTGGAAGTTATGAAGTTTGCTATTCTTTTCAAGAAATTCGACTATTTGTGAATGAACAAGTCTTTCAAGTGCTTTGGAAATTGCTGGCAAAATACTTATAGGCCTGAAGTCTTTGACTTTAGTTGGACATGAAACTTTGTTAAGAGGACGAACATAAGCATATTTCCAATTTTTAGGAAAGAGACCACTTTGAAGGGAAGCATTAAATATGTAAGTTATTACAGGTAGAATTGCAAAGAGAATTCTCTTGATAAATTTGATAGGAATTTTATCTGCTCCCATTGCATTGCTGTGAATATGCTGGATAGCTTTGAGAGCCTCATGCTCAGAAATTGGACAAAATTGAAACTGGGAGGCTGGTGGAATAGGAGAGTTGGAAACTTGATCAATTAGACTTTCTAGATGGTTTTCAATTATTGTCTCATCATGTTGAGAAGATTGGGATACAAAATGTTCATTAATATCATCAAGTGAAAGGTCGATTTGGGTATGTGATTTTTGTTTCCCAATTCCAAACTGTTTGATACCACTCCATAACAATGATGAATTAAGTCAGTTTTCAGTTAAAAAAGAGTTCATGTACCTAATCTTAGGGTTACAAAATTCTTGTTTTACTTTGTTACATAAGCGTCTGTAAGTGGTCCAATTGTCAATGTCACCTGTTCTTTAGCCTTCCAATGAGCTGAGTCCCTTTGTGCCATGAGCTGCAATATTTCATCAGTTATCCATTTAACAGGTATTTTGCTATTAATTCGTTTAGTCACAGTGTGTGCATGCTTGTCATATAGATTCAAAATCTTGTTTTCTAGAGTAGTTGCCATTGCATCAATCGAAGACAAAGCTAATATTTCGTTCCATGCTGTTTGAGCTACGTCATTCATAAATGCCTCTTTGTCCATATGTTTAAAATCTCTGAAAGTTATGAATTTTGGTACAGGCTTGGGAGCTTTATAGGAGAGTACACAGTAAATCAGATCATGACCAGAAATAGCTGGAACTGAGATTTGGTTCTTGTGAATCACCTCATCAGGGTCGCTAACAATTAATAAGTCAATAAAAGTGTCATATACATTAGTATTATAAGTGGGATTTAGTGGCAGTTTGGTCAGATTGAGACATTCAAAAATAGTAGTGAGTTGGGTGTAGTTGAAGTTATGATGGGCCATGTTGAGATCCATATTCATATCTCCCATTAGTAGGATACGACTGTAATTAGGCATGAAAGACAGTAAAGCATTTTCAAAGTCAGTAAAATAACCAATCTTTGGAGGCCAATAACAGACACCAAGTAACAATTTATCAGACCTAGACAAAGTTAACTCCAATAACATGTATTCTGGCCTAGCTTCACCTGGTAAGGATTCGGACATAGTAAGTATTTTTGTCTTAATACCATCTTTAACATACACTGCAATGCCTCCACACGCTCTATTCAACCTATTGTTACAGAAAAGATTATATCCTGATATAGTTACTTGAGATGATGAAATACTTGGCTTTAAAAAAGATTCAGAAATTCCCATTACATCGAAGTTGTTGAACTGGAAGATTGCTCTGAGTTCATCTATATGACATCGTAGAGATTGTGCATTCAAGTGACAAGCCCTAAAACAATGCTTAACATAAGGCAAAAGATCATTAGATAGTATGAGCCCAGTACCAATTAAACTGTTAGGAATGGAAGAGGTTGAGGCCAAGCGAGCTGGTGAGTTAGGAAGTGACATCTAGAGGACTGCCGACCTGCATCAACCCAACCCAGAAGCAAAGCATGATCACTGATACTAAATTAACACTAGAATAACTTAACCTAAAAAAGTTGAAATTTAAGTCTTTTGTCTGCATGGTCATAGAGTTGTAGTTGAGTCAACTCCACTCAATAAATATTCACAGATTGAATAATTCAGAGTTCGGTTTCAAGGGAGGAGAATAAGTGTAGCCGAAAATAAGATACCCAGTATAACAGCCCAAGTTGTATGCAGTTCACAAAACGTTTCAAGGAGGATGTAGTATGCCAGGCTGTTCAAGAGTTGCCATTAAACCCTATCATTAGAGACCGGTGACCAGTATGCAGTTCAGAAGAGTCTATAGTTGAGATCTGCTAATCTTTTGGCAGTTTGGATCTGCCGAGATGGGCCTTGTCCAACAAAAAATTTGATTCTCCCATTGGTGGTCCAGGTATTCCTGATGCCATACTTGTCCACCGCTGCATTCAATATTGCCAAATGGTGTTTTGTCAGGTCCTCTCCAATTGTAACACCTGATCCTTTCAGAGATTTTTTTGCATTGAAGATCTGTTTTCTTATGCGGTAGCTGCTGAATTGCACGATGATCAGTTGGTGGCAGTCTCCTTTGGATCCTTTGGTCTCCTTAGATCCTGGCAAACAACTGACACAATGGGAGCGATGAATGTCATCGAGTTGCAAATTGATGTTGAGTTTCTCTTTGCAGATCTTCATCACTATATTATTGGTGTTTTCGTTTTCCGATTCTTTCACTCCAAAGACCCTCAGGCTAGTTCAACACCTGTACTGCTCAAGGTCATCGACCTTCAGCTCACACTCCATCTGCATGACCATCATCCTTTCCTTCAACTGTATATTTTTGGCCATCAGCCTGTTGATTTCGGCTTGAAAGGTTCGAAGAGCCTCAGTTACAGCCTCATTGACTTCAGCTCTTATTTTTAGAAGTATTTCTTCTGCCAATACTTCTGTAGGCATTCCAGGTACCTGCTTCAAAGGTCGGGTTTGCTGTTGTTTCGGAGTTGACATGGCAGAGTTAATTTTGCCTCGTACCATCCTGCAGAAAACCAGTTCCTATTTCCTGTGAGTGATTTCTAACCAATTGGATAGAAACTGTCACTGTAAATTATTTATTCAATTCATTTGAAAATGCGGATGAGAATTTGAGAAGTGATGATAAATTACAAAACTGCACAAAAAACTGAATGCGCTGATATAAGTCACTAGTTAATATTGTAGAAAAAACCCTTCAAAAATGTGCTTTAAAGAGGGAGTCGAAGCAACATGCATTCACTCGCTAACCATAACCAAGCTGAATGTTTGAAAACTAAGAAAGAAAGCAATAACTCATCCTTCAAAATTTCAAATCTCATCGCAACCACCTAATTGTTGAGTCACTCATGATAAATTTCCTCATGATATTTTATTTTTAAGAAAAGTGACGCTTGTAGTTAGTGTGTTTTCAAGTTTTAAAAATTATTATAATTCGATCTAATTGTTGTGACAGGGATTTTATCTATTTATATTTCAATCTCACCATGATATAAATATACAATCATCTATTTGTTGGATAAGGCCGGCCACACACATGAACAGTCGAGGCGAGGCAAAATGACTTTAGTAAAGATGCTTGACTTGCCTTGTCGCAAAGCGGACACACACAATAGAAGGTGAGGCAAGTCATGGCCTTCTTCTCTATTCTGTGGTTGAGTTGCGGTCAGATCCTCCAGCGTAGTGGACACTCAATAGAAGCTGAGTGGTGATCACGTGACTTCGCACATGCGCAGAACGCTCTGACTCTTGGTGACTTTAGGCAAAACGAAATTCTTGACTGTTTTGCTCTGTGATGAAAGGCGCCTTTTCGCCTCGCCTTGCCTTGACTCTTGAAGTGTATGGTGCTCCGTAAGCGCCCATGCTTTCTCTGTCACTAAAGATGCCTTTAGTCGAAATGCCTCGCCTCGACTGTTCATGTGTGTGGCCGGCCTAACACAAATTGCTATCCAAATTGTCTCGTAGAATCTATTTTGTATAAAAAGTGAGTTTTTAACTCAAGTAACATAACTCGCTATATTCATTATGAGATTTTTAAAATTCTTATTCTCTTAATAAATTAGTTTCTACTCATTGCAGATGGGAAGCTACAATTTTAAACACATAAGATTTCTCGTGATAAATTTCATTATTTGTCACTAGCCGACAGGCTCACTTTGCTTGTCTAAAGGTCTATACCATTTTAATTGACATGAATACCAAATTTAAACTTTTTGTGCAAGTGGTTTTCGAGGAACGGTGATAAATGTGTGAGTCAGTAGTATTTAGCTTTTATATATGTATATTTACATAGATGTTGGTTGATTCTTAGCGCAGGCGGATTATTGCTTGTTGGTTGAGATAAGAAACTATCATCCTTTCCCCCCCCCCTACTCCCCTCCTACCCTTCCGTTCACCCTTCCTTTCAATTTCACTTCACTCTCGAGTTTGTTCCTCGACTGTCAACCTCGTACCGTGTTGCGTTTGAGGAAATTTACCATATGGTTATCCCTTCCTGTCCTTGAGCCACAAGGACCCAGGGTGCAGTTAAGAAAACAGTGAAACAACGCAGTCAGACTACAGCAAGTTAATTAGTAATAAAACTATCACTTACCAAAGGTGACTTCAATGTGGACTGTAAGTAGGTGGTAAAGTTGACGTCTTCTGGCATGAGTAGATTTCTTGAATGTATGTAATTTTGAAACATATATGTATATTAATAACTGATATTTTCACGGAATGGAACGCAACACGGTACGAGGTTGACAGTCGAGGAACAAACTCGAGAGCAAAATAACTCGACGAACAAATATCAGTTATTAATATACATATATGTTTCAAAATTACATACATTCAAGAAATCTACTCATGCCAGAAGACGTCAACTTTACCACCTACTTACAGTCCACATTGAAGTCACCTTTGGTAAGTGATATATTATTACTAATTAACTTGCTGTAGTCTGACTGCGTTGTTTCACTGTTTTCTTAACTGCACCCTGGGTCCTTGTGGCTCAAGGACAGGAAGGGATAACCATATGGTCCTCCGGGCCGGATCAAAGCCTCATTTCCAGAAATTTGATAACTTTATTAGTTTAAATTTCAATTTGTAAAGTTGACTCATGCACTGAGATTTCATGATCAATCCCGTTTCCTTAATCCTGTTGTTGTATCCCACAACCTTATCTTATCTGCCGATAGTCCACAATGGCAACTGCAAAACCCGAAGCTTTGCTAAGCATTCGTTTGAAAAAGAAAGAAACTTTATTCACCCGTGTTCAGCAAGCATACGACTTACTGAAAAATATCAATGATTTAAACGTTCAAAAACAATTCTTGATTAGAAGTAGGTTCATTGAAAAAACAGTTAGTGAATTTTCATCATTGTTGGATGAAATAAATGAACTTTCTATTCAAATTAATCCTGATTTTGAACCTGATTATCAATCATTAAATGCTATAGATAACTTAGCTTGTGTCATAATTGATTCTCGTGATAGATTACTGCAGAAACAAGAGATAAAAAATGATTCTTCTCCATCTACTCATTCACCACGTTTAAATATGATATTACCTCCTGCAGAGATAAAATCGTTTGATGGATCTGACATTTCAGACTGGCCTAGGTTCAGAAATATATTTACATCTTTGATTTTAAATGATAAATATTATTCGTCAGTCCACAAGTCTCATATCTTACATAATTTGTTATCTGGTGAAGCAGCTAGAGTAGTAAAATCATTTCAGATTAGTGCTGATTTTGATTTAGCATGTAAAGCCCTTTGTAAACGCTATGAAAATGATAGAGTTTTAGCAAATTATTATATGAATGAGATTTTAAAAACCACTAGTGTCCCAGTGAAACCTTCTTTAAAATCTCTTGAAGATTTTCTCGTGAAAGTTGGTGATAGCATCACTTCATTAAAATCGTTGAAAATTCCTGACCTAGGAGATTACCTATTGTATTCGTTAGCCATACGACAATTAGATAAACAATCTTGTGAATCTTTTGAAATTGTAGTAGCAGATAAAAGTTTTCCATCATGTCAACAGCTGATTGATTTTGTAAACACAAGAGTTAGGACATTCCAATTGTCGGCGTCTGATGCACCGAATATGAATGTGACTAAACCAGTAGATAAGATTAATAGTAAAATGAAACCGTTTCAAAAGAAAGTTGTGTTATCTACTCAGGTTGACAACTGCTTTCGCAATGCTACAAATAATTCAAAATTCACTGATCGTTCCGAACTAAATTGCCCATTATGTTCAAAAAATCATATGTTGTCGTTATGCCCTGTTTTTTTAAAGAAAGATCCGAAAGATAGAAATGAATATATCAAATCATTGAAAGCGTGTTTCAACTGTTTTTCTAAATTTCATCTTGTCGGCCAGTGTAAGTCCAAACCAAAATGTGTGTGTAATCGTATGCATAATAAGTTATTGCATTACCCACGTAGCAATGATAACAGTAGATCGTGCTCTCCAGTTAGTTATCAGAAGCGATCGGATAACAGCCCTAAGGCCGATTTAAAGTTGAAATCAAGTGATTCAATAACTCAAACCGATCCTATAGCTACACAACATTGCGGTATGACTGAAAACGTTATTAATCCTTCTATTCAGTGTATTCCTAAAACGAGTGTTGTTTTAGGCACAGCTTTAGCTCAAATAAAAAGTTCTTCTGGTTCGTTTGTTAACGTTCGTCTGATTATTGATTCAGGTAGCACTACTAATTTTATAACAAAAGATCTTGTTATAAAACTTGGTTTATCTGTTCAGGATCGCAGACAAAATTTCTCTGGTTTAAATTCCGCAAGTGTCGGAAATTCCTGTGGCGTTGTAAAATGTTTATTAAAACCTAAAGGTTTAAACCATCCTCATGCAGAAGCTGAAGCTTATGTGATTGATAAAATAGTTGGGTCGTTAACCCCCGTGTATCTGGATTCAAAGATTCAAAATGAATTGAAAAAATTCAATTTGGCTGATCCCATGTTCTATGAACAGCGTTCCGTTGACCTCCTATTAGGTTGTCAGTTATTCAACAAAATATTAAGTCATCATAACCAAATTACATCTGAAGAAGGTGCTTCGTTTTGCGTTATACCTTCCGTATTTGGTGATATAATTCTGGGTGAATTCCCAAGTTGTTCCGTGACCAATAACCAGACATTACCTTCGTTATTGATACATCCCGATTCTGAGAACTCGTTGAATAGTTTGGTTCATAAGTTTTGGGAAAGTGAGGAAATTTCTAATGTTAAATTTCCTAATCCTGATGACGAATTTTGTGAAAAACATTTTGTTGAAACTCACAAACGTGATCAACAGGGAAGATATGTTGTCAAGCTCCCGTTCAAGGTAGACACTAAAAACCTCGAATTTTATGAATCTCATGAAATTGCGTTGAATAGATTTCTCTCGTTAGAACGTCGTATGTTGCGTGATGCTCGCTTAAGAGCTGACTGTTTATCGTTTATGAAAGAGTATCGACTTTTAAATCACATGGAAATAGCTAGAAGACCTGGAAAATATTTCATACCCTATTTTTGTGTATTCAACCCTTCATCACCCACCACAAAGGTTCGTGTTGTCTTTGATGGATCAGCAAAGAGGGGTCACGTTTCCTTGAATCAAGTCTTACACTCTGGACCGACGTTGTTAAATGATATTTGTGATATTTTAACTAGGTTCAGATTGCATTCATTCGTTTTTACATGTGATATTACAAAAATGTACAGAGCTATTCTTGTTGATGAAGAAGATTGTTCGTTTCTTCATATATTGTTTCGTGAAGATCCTTCAAAGGATATTGTCGTCTATGAGTTAAAAAGAATTCCATACGGTTTGAAACCCTCGGGATTTCTCGCTCAACGTGTATTGATTCAATTGACAGAAGATGAGGGAGATAAATTTCCTTTAGCGGCGACCGCAATTCGTGATGAAATTTACCATGATGATTTTCTAATAGGTGCTAGCTCGTTGGAGGAAATGTGTGAAATTAAATCACAACTATGCAATCTCCTGAAATGTGCTGATATCAAACTGAACAAGTGGAGTAGTAACTCTCCTGAATTCCTGAAACGGGTTCGTTTGGAAAACAGTCAAGTTCCCTTTCATATCAGTGATGAACCTAATTCTAGTGTTAAGGTGTTAGGTATTATGTGGAATCCGACTACCGATTGTTTTCAAATTAAAGTTTCAGTTCCGGAGTATCATAAGACAAACTCAAAGCGCAGTGTCTTGTCTGTAATTGCTAGACTGTATGATCCACTTGGTTTTATAGCTCCTGTTATTTTCAAAATGAAATGTTTTTTACAAGAGCTATGGAAATTACAAATTTATTGGGATACACCAATTCCTGATGACTATAATGCGTGCTGGAATAAGTTCATGGAAGAGCTTCCTGCTCTTAGTTCAATTTCAATTCCTCGTTGCGTTTATGGTGATGCACTTTCGTGTCAAATAGTAGGATTTTGTGATGCATCTCAAAAAGGAATATGTGCTTGTATCTATCTGAGAGTTGTTTTCTCAGACTCTGTTGTTAAATGCTTTCTAATAAAAGCAAAAACTAAAGTGGCACCGTTAAAAACACTTTCAATTCCACGTTTAGAGCTTTTAGCTGCGTTGTTGCTTTCAAAATTGTACGTTTCAGTGCTTCCTAATCTGTCTAAAATTAATCGACAATCAACGTTTCTCTTCTGTGATTCAACTATTGTGTTAGCTTGGTTGCATATACCACCCTATAAGTTGCAAACGTTCGTTGCAAATCGTGTCGTGAAAATATTAGAATTGACTAATCTAAATGATTGGAATCATATTGGTACTGATTTCAATATTGCTGACGTGGGTTCAAGAGGTATTCCTCCTCAAATGTTGAGTTCGTTAGAAGAGTGGTATAGAGCTCCAACATGGTGTTCAGAGCCGTTATCATGCTGGCCATTGTCTTCCGTAACAATACCCTCTGAAAGTCTACCTGATATTAAAAATAATCAAGGTGAAATTGTTTTGAATCTTACCGAAGATAGTGCCGTTATTCAAATAACTCATTTCTCCTCATATCTAAGAATGTTGCGTTCTTGTGCATATGTTTTCCGATTTGTCAATAATTGTAGAGCAAAAATAAAAGGTGTCTATCGTGAAAAAGGAGTATTAAGTGTTAAAGAGTTGAAATCCGCACAAGATTTCTGCGTTAGAATCGTTCAAAAGTGTCATTTCAATCGTGAACTTACCCTTCTGAAAGAAGGAAAGCCTTGTGATAAAGCCTTTCAAAAGTTGTCTGTTTTTTTGGATAGTGATGATTTTATTCGCGTTGGTGGCAGACTTGTGAATAGTGATTTGGAATATGAAGCTAAGCATCCTCGCTTGATTCATAAGGACAGTCATTTTACTAAGCTCATTATTGAATATTATCACCGCTCCTATCTCCATGCTGGACCTAGGATTGTGCGTGCTCTCATCCAGCGTTGTTTTTGGATTATTGGAGCCCATAGTGTAATTAGACATGTCATACACAATTGTACTCGTTGTCGTTTATTCAAAGCGAATACTGTTGAACCCGTTATGGGCGACTTGCCCCGCTCTCGTGTCGTTCCCACGGCACCCTTTTTCAAAGTCGCTGTCGATCTCGCAGGTCCCTTTGTAGTTAAGGAGAGTGTTCGGCCTAAGGCTCACACCTACAAGGCATATTTCGCTCTATTTGTTTGTTTAGCGACAAAAGCTTGTCATATTGAAACGTTAACCAGTTTGACGTCTGAGGAATTCATTGTCACTCTTCATCGCTTTGTGTCGAGACGTGGGTTACCTCAAGAAATATTCTGTGACCAAGGGACGAATTTTAAAGGAGCTGCACGACAATTGAAGGAAATTACTGAATTTTTGCGAGTTTCTGAAAATCAGACAAAAATTATTGATGATATGTCCAATAAAAACATCAAATTCCAGTTTAATATCCCACATGCCCCATTTATGAATGGAATTTGCGAATCCAATATAAAAAATGTTAAATATCATTTGTTCCGTGAATTAGGAAACCATACTGTTACAATTGTTGAGTTCACCACTATTCTCACTAAAATTGAGGCGATACTTAACTCAAGACCGTTGTATGCACTTTCATCGTCACCCGATGATTACGCTGCCTTAACTCCTGGACATTTTCTTATCCATCGCCCCTTGTTGGCTGTTCCCGAAAATGACTATACTGACTCCAATGAACACAGACTATCTCGTTGGGAGAAGGTGAATCGCTTCACACAAAGGTTGTGGAAGAGATGGGAGAGAGAATATCTCCACACTCTTCAGCAGAAAAATAAGTGGTTTGAGCACGACTCTAACTTACAAATTGGGCAATTAGTGTGGATTAAAGAAGATAATTCAACGCCCCTATCATACCCATTAGGACGCATTGCAAGCGTCATTCGCGATTCTAAGGGAGTTGTTCGCTCCGCGTACGTTAAAACCAAATCAGGAGAGTATGTTAGGCCGGTTAGGAAACTAGCCCCAATACTCCCAAACTAGTGTCTCTTTAACCCCACGTTCCCCCCCCCCTTTTTCCTGTTTTTCCTTTATCTCAGTGCATTGTGTGTTTTAATTTTTTAATCCTTTTGAGTTTTGTTTCTTGGATTGAGGCAATCCAAGGCGGGCGGAGATGGTTGATTCTTAGCGCAGGCGGATTATTGCTTGTTGGTTGAGATAAGAAACTATCATCCTCTCCCCCCCCCCTACTCCCCTCCTACCCTTCCGTTCACCCTTCCTTTCAATTTCACTTCACTCTCGAGTTTGTTCCTCGACTGTCAACCTCGTACCGTGTTGCGTTCCGTTCCGTGAAAATATCAGTTATTAATATACATATATGTTTCAAAATTACATACATTCAAGAAATCTACTCATGCCAGAAGACGTCAACTTTACCACCTACTTACAGTCCACATTGAAGTCACCTTTGGTAAGTGATAGTTTTATTACTAATTAACTTGCTGTAGTCTGACTGCGTTGTTTCACTGTTTTCTTAACTGCACCCTGGGTCCTTGTGGCTCAAGGACAGGAAGGGATAACCAGATGTTATGTGTTTCTATAAATCATTACATTCTGGATAATAATAAATGGGTGGAAACTGGTATCAGTAGTCGAAAAATTACAATCATAAACAACGTGATTCTAGTGAAAACGATTTTCTCAGATTTACTGTATGATTATTCAGAATATTTAAAAAATGGATTTAAGAATATGATTTTTGTACTGCAGTATTTTGTAGCAAGTTAGAAGTTGATTTAAGCTGGATGCATTGGTGCATTTATCTGTCCATTGGGCCAATGCTAACCCATTAACGATTCAACATAAGAACGGTCGGGTCGATCGGTTTTGCTGTAATGGGTGCAAGTAAATGATGAGGTGTTTACAGACGCAACAGAGGCCAGGCCAAGTGTTGGCGGGCGGGGCGGGCAAGGTTAATCGGATAATTCCACAGGCCAGATAAGACAACCGGGCAAATGCATTAACCAACTCGGTTATCACGAGTCTGCCCCTGAAGCATCTTTGGCAGCCCCAGCCGCAGATTAAGAGTAAGCTCATCAGACGCCATATTGGATTCAGTGCTATGGATTACAAAACATAAAAAAATTCAGAATTAATTTTCATGAGTTTTTATGATAAAAAATATCTGGTAAACTTTTCCATGAAATATCTGATTAATGAAAATCATTTGATACACGTCTAATCCAGCTTCAAGAATGTGATAAAAATCCTATTCAATGTAGAATCTTCAAATATGATGCTCTCATATGATTTTTACACAATAATCATGATAAAAAATTGACCTGTCGGATTAGCCTTTTTTATAATAATTCAATGCGATAAAACTGTATTTCAACTTGGTGAATGTGATTTAGTGTGTGTTCAAGTTGTAATTTCAATTTTGTTGTGCGCTTCTTCGCCGGCTGTAGGTTGTAGTAGTAAAGTTGATAGAATCTGGTCAACGCAAAAACAATAGAAAACAGTGACTGTTTCACTTAGTAGGTTCAGTTTTAATTTTACTTTACTGAAGGCGGTTACATAAATATTTTTGTACAGGAGCAGTCTGAAGGTTTGAAGAATTTTTCTTATACTTGGAATAGCGAGTAAGGTAAGACCTTCAAAATATAGGTAAGTCAGAAAATGAAAAGAAAAACAACTTTCATAATTCATACTTAATAATTGATGGGATTCCGACTATACAAAGTAGGATTATTATTCACAGTATCTTGAATTTCATTTCTGATCATTAGACGATGTTTTTTATATCAAGAGTGAACTCAAAGTAATCAGAGAACTTTCAATTTAGTATTATTATTAGTGCTTTCGTCTCCATCTTGATAATAATTAATCTCTATTTCCCATTTCTTTGAGATCATCTAACCTCGTGACCTTTGCCAAGTTTCTGTTGAAAAGGGTTCGCTTCACAAAGCAAATCTGATCAAATTAACGAACAAAAGGTCGACTATGAGAAAGCGAGAATGATGCTAATCTGGATTTTCCTTTTTTTATCTGAAGTCTGTTTACAAAGCTGAGATTTTCTATTGGGAACAAAACATCTGATTTTAATTATTTGGAATCATTTCATTCTAATAATTTTATTAATACTGTATTTTCATAGTGCTCGTGAACCGTCCATCAATAAAATAAGTGAACACTATTATTGTATTCTTGCTTTTAAACTACCTAGCGTTTTCGTATAATTGAACGAAGGAAAAATAATTCATGAGTAGAAAGAAGATGGAAAATGTAGTAGTTTATTTTCTGTTATGTGGAAAACATCGTATCATTCTGATTTGATCTGAATTTATATACTAGCAGATTGCGTGATTAAGCAGAATCTGGATACCCAGAACGTGACATAACCTATTCACAAATTCAATTAAAAGCCTTTTTTTTATCTCTTTATTCGTTTTCCTCCTCCTCTTCTCCTTTTGCTTCTTCTTCTTCTCTCCCTCCCACTCCTTCATTTTCCCCCTCATTCTTCTTCCTCTCCTACTCCAATCCCTTATCCTCCAGCGCTAGATTTTCGTTGACAGAGGGTAGCATCAAAACGTTTATATAATAGATACTGTATTCTATACTACTGAGATTGATGTTCTCATGGTCTAATAATATCTGTAGAATAAGAATGTCGATTAATACATGTATGCCATGGTGATGATGCTCAAGCACTATCATATTAAATTTATGCTGGTCAGATCCTTCATAACGGTGATAAATTAAATTTTTCTTAGCTCTCTCTCTTGGCACTGACACAGTTTCCCGAGTTTTGCAACTCCGTCAGCCGATTAACACCCAGGGAAATCTGATCTCCAATCCCAACACTACAACATTATCTGCATTGCTAGTGCATTTCCTTCGAGTCCTTAATGGAGCCGTGGTAATTTCAAAGGTATCATTAAATAAAGTCTTCATTTGCAAATGCTTTGGAAACGGACGATATTAACCTCTCAATGGAAATGCTTTTTTATTTACTGTCATTAATCTCATTTAAATATGATTGTGTAGGAATCTACTAAGGAATCCACAATCTCCAACTTTCCGGGCAAATTTTATATTAATATGTGTGGGAAGCTCTAATGACTGTTGGTGTCAACACTGTATTAACTTTATAAGATAAATCTCATGGAAATGACTTGTAATGTCATGGTGACTATGCATAGCTTGAAGAAGATTAAACAGTTGAACTAGGTCAACGTAGTTTTGTACTTGGAAAATAAGTCTGGAAGTGAAGTCTTATCAAAGAAATAATAAGTTTTCCGTCTTGTAATGACTTGGAAATTTAAATTATTGACCCCATTAGATGATTTATATTCTATCAGCGATAGAATTTCTTTTAAAATAATCAAATTGTCTGTGCCTTAAATCAAATTTTACAGTAGTTGAACTCAATATGAACATAAATTATAAAATCAAGCTTATCTTGAGCATTTTAGGTTCTTTTCAGCTTAGCTTTCACATCATAGTCAATGATATTAACGATGATAGAGGATAAAATTGTATTGAGCTACGCACTTACATTGGTAATCTTCTATATAGCAATAACTTCTTATCTATTTTCCAATTAAAATACATATTCCCCATAACAAAGCACATATTTTGGGACGATAGCAGATGGCAGAGTGTGAGTGTGTGCCATTTGTCATAGAGCGCTGGCCTGGTACTGGGAATCCGGGAAACCTGCTCTCTGATGTAATTGGTCGATTTCGGACAACTGCTTGGCTGATTAGGTGTCACGTGTATTGTGACTGTGATGTTTGCACTAATGACAGCGCTGTTCAATTTCCTCTTACTATCAACGTAATTGACTAGTAGACCCCCCCAACTACACTGCTTCCACAATTGACTGCTTGTTCGACAATGTGTCCTCACAAGTCCTTATTCCTAATAAGTTTATGATTAGGCTAAAAATATTTTTATTGTCAAGTTCATCTCCTAGGTGGTCTCTATTGAATTAATCGACTTAAATTTGACTCCTTATCGTTCATTAGACGATTCCCGTAAGTCTTGTATTGGTAATAATAATATCGTGTGACCTGACTGGCTCAGGTCTGATGTCAGAGTTCTGAGGTCGCACTTAAATAAGTTCACGGTCTCTGACGGGACTTGACGACTGTTTTTCGGCAGCCGTGACCGACAGACTTAACGTGTCCCATGCACGGTAGTGGTCTCGGGAAAACTATTCGGTCAAACCCACTCGGCTACAGCCACTCCTACTTGTATTGGTAGGCTTCATAAACTAATTTGCTCTTGTATATAGCGACTACACAAGTTCGTGATCGTATAGGAAATGTTCAATTCTCATCCATGATCTATGGAGAAACAATTTCATTATCACCAAATAACTAAAAAAGAATTAAGTCTTAACGTTTTTTGACTTAATCACTAAATAAGTTATTATAAATGAGTTAATCGGAAACTTTGGCCTACTTTGGAAAAGCTTCTTATCAATAGTTAATTCATCAAAATAAGCTGATGATGTCTGATATTATTTTATCATAATTTCATCGTGTTCTAAATCATGCACGATTTGTTTCATTTTGTAGATGTCTTTTTTAAAGTAATGAGGCAAGGGTGGAATCAGAGTTTTTATGACAGGTGTTGGTGAGGGGAAGGCCGACGCCACTCCCATCTAGGTTCCATTACGTATTTCCACTTCATTCGCACTCGCTATCTCGTTGTAGTCATTTATCCCCCCTTTCCCCCGCCAACCTGTTTCCACTTCTTGTCTGTTATCGATTTCTCACATCGCAAACGTGAGAAAGCTCGAATTCGTATTTCTTAAAGAATTCCTCACGCACCAAATCATCAATTAGATCCAAGAGATATTTTGTTCACTTTATCACTTGGGCTTCATGCTGTTTAGCAGGCTGTACTATCAGTGTGCATGTGGGTTAACGCTTTCCAGTATTGTGCAGCTACGTTATATAAGGCCGGGTTCACACGAGTTACAATCGCGCGATTGTAACCAGAGCAATTCTGACGGGCAACAGCCTCGTCAAAGCAATTATGAATCGCAGAGCTGTCGCCTACTTTTCTCCTAATACATATACAAAAAACATAAAAAATTTCTGATATTCAAATTTTTTGATGTCCCATGCTACTGTAATCCGCCTCCTTCATCCAAACCAACTTTAATTTTTCTCCTATCACTAAAATTATGAATTAACATTTCTATGCTATAAAGTAGATCGACCTTCATGCCATGTTATAACGGCAACTTATGCAGTTCAAGCAAATTTTCTTTAAAAATGTTATTATTCATGCTAGAAAAAATCTCAAGCTACTACGTATTTACGACAGTGAACTGAATACGCTAGGATTTAAAAAAATCCAAAATCTCATGGTTTTTTTTTGTTGCTAGCTGAGTTAAAAACGGTAGGCCTAATGACTTTGGCTACAAGCGTGCGATTCTAGTAGAATCGGCTACAGGCCGGCTAAATCGCGGAGAAGTGTAGCTCGTGGGAACTGCACAATCTGATCCTGTGCTCTACTAGAATCGCGCAACTCTCGATAATTGCTCTGGCTTCAATCACGCGATTGTAGCACGTGTGAACCCGGCCTAAAGAGTAGCTCTGAATTTCAAGATTTTCAAATTTTCATTTTCTGATATGTAACTCGGAACAGGCTCTTACAACAATTGATTGAGGCGTCATTATGTTATCTAAATCATTTTTAAGAGGTGCAATGAAACATTGTAATGCAATACTTTTCCCAATTGAAGTTAAATAGGCTAATTTCCATGTACTGGCTGGATATGACATTTTTGGGGTATTAATTTACCGAATTACAATTATATGATCTTGACATATGCACACAATAACAACACAATGGATCTGTTAGAGATGATAATCCTTATATTCACCAACACTATTCCTCATATTCATGATTATCGTACTAAAATCTGTAGGCTCAAGCTAATTCCAGATAACACGTAGGAAAGACAATTCAGTTTGAAACTAAAATAACTCAATCTTTAGATATAAAAGCATATATCTAAAACAAGATAGCATGAATATATGATAGTTTTCAACTTTATAAATTCTACAACGAAATTTACTCTACGGCCACTAGACTAGCTTTTCTAGTGTTTGAATAATTGATAATAAATATATGTTGATTTGTTGAGATTCTACAGCTTGATTCTACTTCCAAATTGATAAACTCATATTACATGAACTAATGATGTGATACTGTATTGTATTTTGCAAACCTACATACTACGTCATTCAGGTCAGCAGCATATTATGTGTGAACCTTGAGAGAAACATAGATAGCTATAAATAAAACCCTAGACGTTTAGCGTGAACTAACAGAGCTGGTGGAAAAGTGAAGTCAAGAATTCGATTGATTTATCGCCAAAAGCTATTCGCGAAAAAAATGGCCGTGAAGTCGTTTGTCAAAATTCGAGAGCAGTGGATTCCGGGTCGAAAGGACAGTGTTAATGCGTTTTCTGAAGTGAATTATTATGTTGGTGGGGGTGTTGTGGTGTTGGTGGGGGGGGGGGGGGGGGTTGGCTTCGAACCATGCGATAAGCGATTTGCGCCCCGCAAGCCGGCCGGCCGGGGCAAGCTCTATTGGTTTTCACAGGATCAACGCGGACGGAATTTTCATCTGATGAAATGCTAGTAGCATTCATAGAATTCCTCACGAATCCAGAGCGGCAGCGGACGTCAGCTCTGTTTTTGTTGCCGGCACTTTTCAGAAAACAACGAGAAGACTCCTACTGAAAGGAATGGCAATGGCTGACACGGCACAGAACACTAACACAGATAATTCGGATTGGGTGTCACTACAGAGTCGTTGCTTCAGTAGTACCATCCGAGTTACACAAAAATCCGGGAAATGTACTACTCCGTTATTGCAGTACTCAAGCTTTCTGATTTGCGACATCCGAAGGGCCATTGCACATTTTCAAATCTGAAATTTTTTCCGACTATCGAGTTATATGTTTTCTTATTTATCCACCTTACCACCAAGGTCAAAATTTACACTGTTGTCTTTGATGTCAGAATAATGGATGTACCGTATTATTGGATTCTTTTTTTCTAGTTTATCCTTTGTGATGAGGTGTGAAAAACGAGAAACAATAAGGGTTAGAGCGAGGAAGAAAATAGAGGAAGAAAAAGGAAGAGTAAGAAAACAAGAAGAAGAAAGAGGAGGAAAAGAGAAAGGATGAGGGGGAAATGAGATGAAATAGCGGGAAAGGAGTAAACGAAAAAGATCGAAAGGAAAAATACGAGTGGAATAAATTATATTCAGTCATTTACTTCAGCCAAATATACGATTACAGTGAATTTGTTCAGGTCAATCATTGTGACCTGGATTTGTTATATTGTCTCATAAAAGGTACAAGAAAAATTTTATATAGAATAATCACAAGATAATATTGCTAAATTACTAGTAGATAAATTAAAGCACTATTCTAATAGTATAGAAAGTTTTGGAAACAAGAAATGACTTTACTAGAGTTTTGAATAGATAATATTGGAAAGTTTACTAGTAGAATAAATTTAGGCAACATCATGAAATGAAATTATGCCAGATATTGAGAAGCTTTAATTGATATTTTCAAGCCAACCCTGAACAAGAATATAATAGATAAAAAGAAGAAGAATAATAGTGAAGAAAAGGGTGAAAGAAGAAAGGTGGGAAAATGTATTTATCACATTCACAAAAAATACAAATTGTTTAAACTTTTGATCCAACGGAAGTCATTTTGTCGAAAAGTATAAGTAACTTACCCAAAAATTCTGAAAACTCGTTAGTCCAGTGGCTACCATTTCTGCCAAATCGCTAAGCACTATAGTTGGGGGGAAAGCGATCAAATAGATTTTTAACATAGTTTACTCAGGACAAGTAGTGTTGACCGACTCCTCTTGCAGCTGCCAAGCCACCAAAAACCAACAAATAAAATCGCGCTTAAAGATCGGCCGGCCGACCGGACCACACGCAAACATGAGTGGTCTGCTTGCTTTTCTTCCGCTCGGTCTCGAATTTCTCTACTTGTTATCGGCAAATATTCTGGAAAATGCTCAATAAACCTACTCACTCACCCACACTTTTCCCCATTTTTTGTTTTTCTTTTTAGGTTTTTCATAAATATACCATATATCGATTGCTTCTTATTAACATTTGATAACTTATTATTTCACTCTATTGCACCACAATTTACATCAATTTGCACCACAGCACTTAGTTTCAATCTCTGTTTTTCATCTCACTTAACTTCTATACTCTTTCCTCTCAAAACTATTTTCCTTCATTAGAAATGTATAAATTGTGTACTGAAAAATTAATAATAATTTCATTACTAGAAGGTGTATTGATTGATGTCTCAGAATGAACTTGACAGTAGATTTGAAAGAGGATGAACTCAAGTCAAAAATAGAATATTCATTAGGATACCTAAAAATAAATATTTTTGTACATGCTTGATCTATGAGCTGGTAACTTAATTGCTCAAAAGTCAGATACCTCTAGCACAGACATGACATTCTCAATAACCTTTGGCTATATAGGATATCCAATGAAAGTGAATTTGCTATCAACTTGAGATGTTGAACATTCAGAAATTTGGGCGTTGTTTAGTCATTATTTTACATTAATTTTGATTTTTGATATTATTTTCCGATTATTTATTCATATTTGAAACAAAATAGTATAAAGTGCACATACATCACTCACATTGTGGTGCAATAGAGTGAAATAATACAGCTATCAAATGTTAATAAGAAGCAATCGATATATGATATCTTTGTGAATAACGTAAGAAGAAAAACAAAAAATGGAAAAAAGTGTGGGTGAGTGAGTAGGTGCTCGTCTTTCCTCATTAAACAAACTTTGAAGCTATATGATGATACTAATATACTCATACTTATTAGTAACATAAAGACAAAAATTTCTAGACAAAATGTTTGACTAGAGGTTAAAATCTAGACAAGAGGTTTGTGCAATGGAAAAATCAAATAATCATAACTTTGGTGGTATATATTTTTAACAAAGAATAATTTGAGTTCTGGTGCTCCTGAAAATTATGTTTTCAATTAACTATAGTTAGCATTATCACAAAAAGTTTAAGGGGTGTAATAATCATAAGAGATAAATTTTGAGGGGAATGAGCCATCTTTTTTTGGGGGGATGGGCACCCTTGTCTATCACCAAATCCTTAATGCTTGAGTTTATTCGTTCATCAAGATAAAGGCGTGCTGTTCAAGAATCTCTACCGGGCTACATTATTCTCCCGAAACAAGAGTATGGATGAGTCATTGAGGAATATAAAGAACATAGCAATAATCATTTGTTGCCGAGAGTGAAAAGTGAATAATGATACAGTATCATGAAGCAGGCTCATTTCCCATTCCATAACTGAATTTTACCCAGATTGATACTGTAATCACCATATTTCACTTGGTGTGTCATGAACAGTTTTGTACTTTGACATCCTGCTTCACCACTAACGAGAGCACCATCTCTCTCCCGAAATAAATATGCATATCTCATCCGTTGATGTCAATGAGCCAACAAATTATTCACTTTTCGTGATCAATGGCTTGAATTTTTCATTTTCAAAGTTATAGGAAATGCCTGACAGTTTTTTTATTGCAACTCTAACGCGCTTGAAATCCAATCAAGTACTGGATGAATTCGAAGATAGAATAACATTAATTTGGTCTCAAAGCACACTCTTCCTCTTACAAACTCACGTAAACTTCAAAATGAAACTTTGTTGAATTGTCTTTACTCAATTGATACTGTGAAGAATTAACAAAACAGCTAATTAAATTTGTGTTTTGTAGTCATTATTCTATGGTTTGATGCGTTTCTCCTGCTGTCCTGTTCAGTTGGTTTCTTTGACATCTCAATTCGGCTGCTATTTTGTTTATGTACTGTGGCGTCCTCTACAGCCTTCATTAACATTGTGTGAAAGGCTTGGGTAGTTTAATACTTATTATGAAAATGTAAAAATCATTTCATAACATCACAATTATCATATCATTCTCACACATAGTCTTCATTGCTTGACGCTGAGCGTTTACTAAACGAAGCCTAGTGACCAACGAAAATATTGATAACCAGTAAAATTTTGCTAATTACTCTACTTGTTCAATTTGGGAGCAGTGCAATGTGATTCAATTTCAAATAATCGTTTTATTTCACTTTTAATTGGTATTCCAGCTATGGCTACGAATTCCGGATTGAGTTAACACAATTCTCTGTTACAATTCATAATTAACTGATATCATATGTCATCATCGATTATATCATCAACTATCCTCATGGAGTATCATCATTGAGAATCATCATCAAGTATCATTGAGGATCACCATTATTATCATCGAGAATCATCATGTCTCAACGATAATAATAATAAAGTAATAGTAAATTTAATATTAATAAAATAATAATATTATTATCAAGGATCTTCATCGATGATCTTTATCTCTTTAAATGGTAGCCGTAGATAAAACAGTGCAACGACTGTAATTGGCATTTAAGCCCCTCTTGAGATGTTCAGGTGTATTCAGATGTTTTATGGTTTAGGCTACATCTCACTTGTGGCTTAGAGATGGCAGTCGCATTTTTCACTATCTTATTGTATTTTTCTTTCTTCTATTATATTTTTCCTCTTATCAACTTCTTTCAACAACCCTTTTATTTCTGTCCTAGCTTTTTAACTTTCTATTTATGTTAATCAATATTATTCTAATTAATGTTTATACTGTCTATTTGATTACTTTCATGTGATGTATTTCTGGGGTAATTTTTTTTTTGTCCTTGTAACAACTTTTTATGAACGTCTTCTGAAAAACCTACGGGCTGAGGAGAACTATTGTTGTATTAATGTTGCAAATAAATTGATTGATTTTCAATGTTTCCTGAGGAAAGATTCAATAAATTGGTTGGAATGTTAAATGGTAGTGTGTGGTGTGTAAACATTTTTAATACAAGAAAGAGATGCTAACAATTTAAGTTTCCTTCTTAATTCGTGGCGTTGAGAACGCTTAGGAAGACTCATTCACGTTATTTTGCCCCGGAATACATGAAATAAGTCAATTAGTATGTCTTGCTTAAAAGCATCTGTTCCAAGTTATTGTAGTTGAAATACGTTTCTGTGAGAAAAGGTGTCTCAATACTCAGCTGAGAACACCCACAAAACTCCAGCTCATTTTTAATACACAGTAATTAGCATTTTATAGTTTACATCTCACTTTTGGCTTGAAGAAGCCAGTCGTATTTTTCTCTATCTTATTGTATTTTTCTTTCTTCTATTATATATTTTATGTTTTTCCTCTGATCAACTTCGTTCAATAACCCTTTTTTCTGACCTAGGAAATAAATTGATTCATTTTCAATTTTTCCTGAGAAAATATATGAAATTGGTTGGAATTGGTGGTTTGTTTATTTCTGTCATTTGAAGAGAGACGAGACTGAATTCATAACATTCAACAATTAACAATGCTGTTCCAACTATAATGTAAGTTAAGTCAATAATTCAAACATTGAAAAAGCGATGAAAAACAGTATCATACTCAAATGCCAACAATGATTTGAATTCATTTGTGATAATTTCAATGAGCCTTAATATAAAATTTATACTGAAAATATTATACGATATAGTAACCTGGATATTTAATATCCAGGTTTAATATCTGGATAGATAATATAACGCTTTATTATTATGATATTCAAGCGAATTTAGTAACTTACAAAAGAAGGATACTGTATGTGGAGAAGGAGTGGTTCGTTGAAAACAGTATCTAGTTAAATTTTATTAGTCTGAGCGTGAAAATAATTATTTCTTCAGTTAAATTAAATATTGAGATGAAGTTAAGAAAGCTACCTATCATAATCAATTTTAAGTAAGGATAGGAATATGCAAAATTGTACAGTCAAATCTATTGTGATTGATTAGCCTCTAGTTATTTTGGGTTTGTATGATGGAGAAATGTGATAGGAGAAATCGCTCGTGTTCCTTTCAACAAGCAATTGAAAATAAATTTAAATGATGTAGTTAAACATACATATATTTATTTAAAAATTCGAAGAGTTCTCAGTAGAATTTATTAATGGCATATTTGGAAGCTCTTTTACCTTTATGACAGCTTTAAACATGATAGAATGTATATTTTATTCGAAAGTACTTTTTTTCAATTCAGTGTAGGGTTGATTTATTTCTGTCATTTGAAGAGAAGCGAGGCTGAATTCATGACATTGAAACTCAAAACTCATTTCTATTGGACAGAAAACTTTCTCTGCTACTAGTCTGATACAGTGAAGAGAGGGCCAAGTGCCTTAATTTTGTCAAAAGGATAAATAAAACATTCATTCATCCGGCTGAATGGGGTTCAGCTGGTTGTTGAGTAGAAATTGTCAGTGGAAAGATTTCTTGGTTCCCTGTTTTGATGAAAAAGAATCAGTTCACTGACTGACTTATTATATCAGCCCCTCAGTTAACCCCTTGTCTTATTTCTGGAATATTATGATTCGCTGTCTTGCCAACCGATTCTTCTTTTTATGGCTTTCATTTCCATTGGCTTTCGCTATCTACCTCACAGTTATGTTTTCCTGTTTTAAACCCTCTCCACAAGCCTTCAAGTATTCGCTTCAAATCCAAACTGTTCTATAAAACAAAGAACTTGTATAAGCTGCGTTGGAGATGTGGAATTCCAAACAAATTGCAACAAATTGTCGCAGTTATACTGTTGAAATATCGCAAAAATACTGTTGAAATATCGCAAAAATACTTTTGAAATATCGCAACTTCAGCTTGCTGTCGTTTAAGCGGTCGTGGGTTCGAATCCCGCTCCTCCGTCTGGCATCTAAGTGTAATCATTCACCTCATTACTCACACACAAGTCTCGGACTCATGTGCGCATCATCAGCAATAACAAAAAATTAAACAGTAAATACATATACAATATTGACTATAGTAAAGTAATTTATCCATTGAGAAACATTTTCCGGTGGATTTCAATTTCAATTTTAGTACAGATCGCCAATCTATAGTCAATCTTTTTTGAATGAATTGGAAATAAAATACTCCATTACAATTACAGATTTCACTAACCATATTATAAGAGAAGCATTCATTGTTCAAAGTTATTGAATTCTTCAACAGTATTATATAATAAAAACTTAAAAAACACTTTTAAGTGGGAATTATGACTCACGTTATGGCGTGACGGCCGTTTCACTCTGTTGTCAAGAGCATCGTCAGACGATCCACAGTACACTGATTTAAGGTATCAGTGTACTGTGGGTCGTCTGACGATGCTCTTGACAACAGAGTGAAACGGCCGTCACGCCATAACGTGAGTCTTAATTTCCACTTAAAAGTGTTTTTAAGTTCTTATTATATTAGTGGAAACAAGATGGATCTTCAACATCACAGTATTATATAGTTTTCATATCCATATTTAAGAGACTTCCCTTAGTTGGCTAGTATCCGATAACTTGAAAACTCCTTAATAGGTACAAGAGATATACTGATCTTCAATCCTGATATCTTATTATTATTATTATTATTAATTTGATGTCTGATCTGATAACTATGTCGATATTAGAAATTTGTTGTCAATTGTGAATTGATTTTTTACTCTGATTACGACTGCTTATGTAAATTTTCAATTGTAGTGAATTATTCTTGTAGTTATAAAAGGAGTAAGGTTTTTTAAAAAGCACCCAACAGCAAGAGATACTGATCAAGAAGAAGAGTGTTCACACCAAGTCTGGTGCCTGATGACAGGATTCTTCGACTAAACTAGAAACTTCGCACTACATTCTTTGATTCAGAAGATCAGAACAGGCTTGTTCTAGACATTCATGTAAATGTAACCGGTCACCATCATATTACAAAATTTATATTAAAATACGTAATGCATTGTATCCTTTATCAATTTTACATGCTGGTAAGAATTATTGTTCGAGGATTATATCATATCACAAGAACAAAGTTATACACTTTGGCTCATATTTTGTGCGCAAACGCAATGGTGAGCCATCCTAATGTTGAGTCAAAATGACATATATGTTGAGCAAAGATAGCTTGTAAGTTTAGCCACGAGGCATTCCATCTTTTGTGGTTTTCTTTTCTGTTTGAAGCACGATAAGAAGAGCTCTTCTGATGAATAATGCAAAGCGTCAAGAGTGGAACAGCCAACGACGATTATCACAGACCATTCACGATGAATGATAGGGTTTGGTGAGTGAGTAGTCAGCTGGGGGTATGGGATGATTGGTGATGGGTTTTCTGGATGGGGGGGAGGGGTTCAGTGTCTATCGGCTATCGTCCCAGCTGCACGCGTCTCTGTTGACATTGTCTCCTGGCGATTAATTCGTATCGATTATTATTAGACGCCGGCGTTCCAAATCTTTTCGCTCTTGTTGCAGCTCTGTTGATTGAAAGGTTTCATCAAAATCTCTCTTTCTCTCTCACTTCCCATCATTCATCAATCAGCTAAGTGTTGGAATACCCATTCACTTTATTAATCCATGACGTGCGTATTGATCAGGCTGCGAACAAAAACAACTGTGACCAGAAAATCTGCAAATAATATCAACGCAAACAGGAGCTGGCTGGCCAAAGTATAGTTTTGTAATTAGTTTATAGAACAAAAGTTTGAACATTGACATGATTTTCAATAATTTTTTTGCTGTTGATTGAAAATTTTATTTAATAATTGTTGAGGTTTCACCATTTAATTAGTCAGTGATGTACGGTTTACTCTAGATTATATTCCTAGAGTTCACCACGATTACTTCATCTCATTACTCAAAATATAACATGGATTTCAATAAAGATGAAATCTTCTTCTTCTTCTTCTTCTTCTTCTTCTTCTTCTTCTTGCTTGGCATCATTTTATATCCTTCAAATATGTACTTCCTAGTTTCGAGTATTTACTAAAAACTAATCTGAGTCTCGCTGATATTGTTTATAGATTTCAATAGAGCAAAGCAGTGCTTCACTTCTCTTACATTTCATGTCTGTATCATCAAAGTTTAAAATTTCCAAGTCTTATCATACCTGTAATGCTTAACGACACCTACTTTACTGAATTCCAGTACCAGCAAATGAGTTATGATGTACAAGTCTGTGATTTGAGCAGGAGTCAATAAGGTTGGGAGTGTCTGCGCAGGAAAGAGTAACCGTCTGCTATGACAGGACGTTATCAGATTTATTTTCACATCGGTTCGGAGCCCACCTAAAACTCTAGGTTATCATTGTATCATTGTACCAGCTGCTACCACATGACGTTATCAGCTTTATTATTACTTACCTGGTGGTTCGTAACCCACTTAAAACTGTAGGTCTACTATCTGTAATGATTCATAACATCATCATTCACCTCATTACCCACGCACAAGTCTTTATCAGGCTTTATCATTATCTATTTTATCATTATCATTATCTATTATTTATCATTATCATTAGGCTTTTTCAGCAAGAAAAAAAAGAAAAAAGTTGATAATGTCTCGTGATGGAACTTTGATGTGTGCATCTATCAGCACATACAAGTAGGTATTAAAATTGAAGATATTTTCAAAGCTCTTTGGCAAAAAATAACTTTTGATTTCGTCTGGAGTCTGAGCGTCGTGCTAGAAAGAATCGATGTGCACGTGGTCGTCTTCGGTATCTTTATTAGGTGACACTGTAAAAGCGGCGTTCGCAGATTTGCTCAACAGATCGCGACTCATCAATCATTTGCCATCGTCGTCTGATGATGTTGAGTCCCATCGTGGTGGTGTTGGCCCTTCTTGCCATCGCTCCTCGTCGTTGTCGTCACATCCCCTCCTGCTCCATCGAGCTGGCTTCCTTTTTCCACCTCCCATTCTTCCTCCTCTTTCCTTTCTTGATTCAGGTACGCCAACCTCCTCATTACCAACCCCTTCTCATCGGTCGATCAGTTTTACCGTCCATCCCTGACGAATATAACGTAAACGCTTTTCAGTCCGTCGTCACTCAACTTCCATGCCTGAAAAACTTCTTCCTGTTTTCTTTTCTTTTTAGCTACGACGAGAAAAAACATCTCAAACATCTTTCTGTATACCTCTCACTTTGTAAGTTCATATTTTCACCAGGAGCGGTGTTAGTTAAGTCCTTGAAAAACTTGTTCTGAAGCCTCTGTACAAGCTTCACTTCATTTTCGCTTTGCTTTCTTCTAATTGAATACCTTTTCAACATCATTAGCGTCATTGAATTGTGTGTAATTTTTCTAACATAATGCATTCAACTGTAATAACTGAGTTCACTGTTTTGTTTCTAGTCACCTTCTTAATTAGAATCTTGGAAATTCATTTTGAATTTTCTATTTTATTATTAATTACAAGCAGGTAACAAAGGTCAAAGTGAAATTAGTGGTCGGTTGGTCTGCCTTTCGAATAAAAAATAAAAATGGTTCTGACAGCTGCAGCTTCTGTTCTGAAGTTGGTTATCAACCAAATTGTTGTACAATCTTAGCTCCTTGGGTGCCTGGCATATAGTTTTAGTTAATTAATTAATTTTAGTTGGTTGATATCAGTGATAGGCCTACTGGTCAGCCCCTTCCTTTAGTATCCAAGAGAATAGCGTCTTTTAGGGCTCACGTTGATATTATTTAATATAATAATCATAAAAAAAAGAAAAATAATAATAGTAATAATAATATTAATAGTATATTAATAGTAATAGTAGTAGTAGTAGTAGTAGTAGTATTAGTAGTAGTAGTAGTAGTAGTAGTAGTAGTAGTAGTAGTAGTAGTAGTAGTAGTAGTAGTAGAATAGAATAGAATAGAAAAATATTTTATTCATTCAAAATTATATAACCTTAAGCTAACCTGCAAGGTTGCTTGACAAGGTTCAACACAACAAATCAAATTTCTTTTTACAATAAAAATTTATGAGAGATTATTTTTACAATATTTAGAATTTAACAATCAAATTAATACTGTTTTAAAATTACAAATGTTGGCTCAGCTCTCAATTACAACATAAAAAATAACTTCAATCAACCTGTATTAGTTATTTCTCCATTAAATGAAATTGCTTAGGAACAACTGAACTAAACATTATCTAACGAATAATGATTAAGTCAAACCTTTAAATTTCGTTTCAACAATTTCATATTTACAAACATAGTGCAGCACTCAGGTAAAATATTAAATATTTTTGGAACAATATATGATAAATTATTCTTTGCAATATTATTATGTGCAAATGGAACAGTATATCTCTCATTTCTCAAGCCATAACGGCTTACATTATTATTGTAAACAAAAATAAACCTTTAATACTTAAAACGTTACACCTGTTCAAGAGGTTTTCATATGGAATTCTTCTAGGTGAATCACTAATCAAACATACATTTTTTTTCTGAACACAAGTTATTCTTCTCAAATAAACAGTAGCAGTAGTAGTAGTAGTAGTTGTAGTAGTAAAATGATAATAATAATAATAATAATCACAAACAGCAGTTAATATTGGAATCCTTTTATGTTGCAGTACGTCAACATGAAGAAAGACATTTTGAAACTTGCAAATTTACGTTTACTTGAAATAGTCAATCAATTGACAGGATAACATTGTAAACTCATCTAAAAAAAGACATCGTTCAACTAATTGTGGAAGGCCTTTGATCAAATCAAACAGAGCTTTGTTGACAGAAAGCAGTTGAAGAGATTTGATGCGCTTTTCAATTCGTAATTAGCAATCTTGAAATTCTTTCGAGTGAAAAATAAGCAGATTCCGACAAATTTCAAGGCTTTAATCACAAAGTTTGTCGGACAGTGCTTATAAAAGTTTCCTCTTGGTCGGCCTACTCCGATTTCGCAGCCTACTCGAATGCTGTGATTTCTCCACCAACATTTCGAATTCTATTCCAGCAGCTGGAATCATTCATGACACTGAAATCATTCTTGCTTAACATCCTAAATGGGAAATGGATTTTGCCTGTTCTACCAAATATTGTATCCGCTTAGAGGGTTCTAGAAACGTACCTCTCTAGAAGTTTAATGATTGACTAAAGAAGATTCTTAGGATGTTTCCTTTTCACAGAATGTAATTTCATCATTACTGAATTAACAAGCTATTATTAAAAATGCAATACTATCAACTTATGAACTCGAATTCAGTATTCAAAGTCAAATTGAATCAAGCAAACAGGATAAATAACACAACTGAATGGAGCCATTGGTTGAGCCTGTTCTTTAAATGAAAATTATTCTCATACAGAATATCAGTTCATTTACATAACAGGCCTGAATGTCAATGTTCAATGAATTGAAGCTGCAGTGATATGATTTATAAAAGCGTCATCGTTCCTAGAGCGAATTAATTAAATTATATTTTATCATTGATATTTTTAAACTCCAATTTTCATCAAAGTGATGTGAAGGCAATGAAAATCCCATTTCAATTTTTGCTGTATTTAAGCTATTATTATTGACATAATAAAGTATTACACGCGTATTTCACAGCAAAATCAGCAGACCAGTTTAGAAGAAGTTTGAAATTGTGTATTTCTGTATAAGTCCCCATATTGTTTAAGTGAATTCATCATATAGGTCTCTGTTAAATTCGATAATATAAACCAATATTATTATGTTTCTAGTTTATACTATTTAAAATATATTATGTTGAACTATTGTTGTTTCTCTTGGCATTAAGTTGTGATATTTTCAATTCTTCCTTATTAACACTGGAAGTGGGAGGTGAAAACTAATAAAAGTTTATCGGACTGATACATTTTCATCTGTTTATTTCATAATAATTAATTTCATTGGTCATTTGTTATTACCCTATAAGTTTTTTGACCAATGTGATTAGCTTTCAAAACTCTCACAATGAATTGATTAATTGAATTCATGAATTTTAATAGCATAAACCTTTTGTAAATCACTAATAGATCATTCAAATTGCTGTGAAATTCGAACAATCAGACAACTGATTAAAAATTATATAAGTTTAAAAATATCTTAATTCCCAAAATCACCGAGCAGTAGTTTTAATTTGACCATGTCTGGCAATGAGCTTTCGTACCGTATTGTGCAACCGGATTATTTTAATTATTCAAAACATTTCTCGGTGAACTTGGAATTCCCTTGAAGCAGTATTTGCGGTGGAACATGGAGTGACAATTTCTCATCTTGTCCTCGATTCCTCTTCCCTAGTTTGTTCGTCGCAGCCTCTTCTTCATTGGCGCAGTGTTTGTGTCCGAATTCAGTGAAAAGCATGCAATAATCATCCTCTTGTGCTTCTTTATTTCTTTTTTCTCTACGGATGCACTATTTTTCCACTTCACACCATGCACAAGGCTCAGCAGCAGCTGTTGACTAGATCCAGACTAGATTGCTGTTCTCAGAATTTTCAGCAGATTGCAGTAGTCCAGGACTACTATAATTAATATAGCACAGACTAGTTTAACTAACAACATTCTACTGATGTGTATTTCTTATTAGTGAACTGATATGAAAAGATTCAACAACTAAACAGCCTTACTCATTAAGTACCGTATAATGATCGTCGTTTGATGACTCGTACTCAGAGAGAACTATCTTCTTCTATACTCTCTGCTCGTACTAGCAGAAAAGATTTTTGAACTATCATAATCAACATTTCTGAGAGCATACATCGTAGATTCTGTACTAAGTTCGCAATCAATAGTAATTTTTCTTCTATCCATCAAAATTAAAAAGATTCCCCTCAATAGAATGGAGAACTGATATCCGTATCGCAAATTTAACTGCAAAATATACCTCTTCAATTTTTATAGCATATTCGCACATTCTAGTCTTAACTGTTGATTAAATAATAAAAAAGAAATCGAAAATCTTCATAATTCCAAAAATGGGATAAACGTTGCTTTTTATATTCATTTTGAAATGGACTTGAAATTTGGAGTTTATTTATCGTCGTAACATATACACCAAGTGGAGGTTTAAGTGAAAGAGAGGGCCAGCTGCGCCTCAACTTCCCCGTCCTAGGAAATAAACGCATCAAAATTGGATTCAACAAAATAACGAATTTTTGAAATACAAAGGAATATTAAAATTATTGAAAGTCTATAATGTTTGAGATTCATGGTAATTATTGTGATTATTGATGATTATATCTAGAATCTTGTAAGGTTACGGGTTTATTCTAGTAATTGGAGGCATAGAATCATCCGATATTGATGAAATCACGTGGAAACTTATACAATTGTGAGGGTTTCACTCTGGGAATAACATATTTTTTTTTTGCAATGACTAATTCAAACCCATGTAGGGCATTCTTGTTTCTAATTTATCAAACCTTCCCAATAAATAAGTTTCATACCAGTGTTTCGAAGTAAATATCAATAATGCTATAATACGTCAAGATGGTCATTGTTTTTCATTTCTGCAAATTGAGCTTTTCGGTCTCTGGTCGCGTTATCAATCTCGGTGAGTGGATTGTGCGGTTTGGCAGAAGTTGAACACAAGACAGTCTCGACTTGTTAGGTTTGGACTTGGACTGCAATAGCTCCAATTCAAAAAAAGGGGGCAGCGACAGAATCTCATTGATGGCGATCGGAAATCGCCTCAGCAGCCGATCGAAGAGCATTAATCGTAGAAAATTAATGCCAGCTCGGGCGGGAATTGATGGTTCTAGCCATGGCCACATGCCCTGCCCATGCTACTGCTGCTGCTGCTGCTGATCAACATTTAGTTGGTGATTGATGACGAATGGACAGGACGCATCATCGGTCCTGAAAGCTCAACCTTTCCCCTCTCCGCTCCCACTCATCACTCACTCCAATTTAAGCACTTCTATGGACAACCAAGCTAAGGATAGTCCTTCAATGTGTAGTGTGCGTTTATCTTCCACGTTGATCTTGGCTCATGTCTGTACAGATGATAGCTTCTTGTTTTTGTTATCACAGCCTAGAACAGGATTTTTCACCCGATCAGAAACTGAAATTTCCGTTTATATATTTTCTTGGATACCGATTTTCGTTTTTACCTACAGAAATTTTCTGGGAGTTTTTAAACTCATCAAGTGGAAGTATTACACATCATAACCATATCAATCCTGAAGCTTCATGTTTCCGGTACTGAGGAGAAAAGTTGTCAGATCTTTTCTCTTATTTGTCGATAATTGTACTGTTTGTTATTGTAGCTGTTACTTCTCGCATTTCCAGAACTGATATTGTGTAGTTTGTCAACTCATTATTGGCTCATTTATTTACTAATGGCTACTACTCTATGCTGTGAGATGTTCTCACATACTCCATGTAAGTTGGTGTTTGGTTACGCGGTTTGGTTTGCGGATATCGTGATGTTCAGTCATGAGCACCCAAGACTGCGCTTGGATGGGTGACTTCAGTGGCGTACCGAGGTTTCAAGCGCCCTGGAGCTGAAGTGGCTTATGACACACACACACACACCCCCCCCCCCCCCGCATCAAAATTCAGTCTCACACTTAACCACCCGATTGGGCTGCTCACAGCAGTGCAAACGATTTTCTAACTTGATTTATAACTGAATTCAAGAACTACTACTCTATTAAATACTAAAAATGTTATATTGCCAGTAATTTTTGTTGTATGTTGCTACTATTATCACTATGACTATACCATCTTAATTTGTCATAAAACAATATGTAATATAGGTCTAATGGAAAACGGAATAAAAACACATACAGTACATTATAGTAATACATTTGTTGTAAGTAAAAGGCAATTTTCTTTCAAGAATGGTGCGCCCCTCAGAGCCTTGCGCCCTGGAGCGACTGCTCCACTCGCTCCATTATCGGTACGCCACTGGGTGACTTAAAATAGTAGGTCCACCATGTTCTTCATAACATGGCTAAAACGGCGACGTGGAACTAACCGTAAGAGTCTCTCCACCAATAAAAGCCATACGCTTATTATTACATACTTCATCATTTATTAAAAAAGACTAGCTTTATGTACAGCCGCTAGGAACGCTGCATAGTCAAAACAAAATGTGTTGTGTGTACTGCCTAAAACTAAAGTTGATGGAGTCTAATATTTCTTAGTAAATATAAACAATCATTGTGATGATATTTACAAAGATGTAGGCCTATTACAATATCAATTCTATAGTTCACGCTACCAAATTAGACGGCTCTGAAAAACTGCAGTGTTGCCAGATATGGGACCATGCCAACAACGGGTAGTAGAGAATTTCCAACCTCAATGCACGAATTAACCTCAATGTACAATACTTGTACCATGTTACCTAGTCTACAAGTCTGACGCTAGCAGTCATATGGTTGTCACCATAGTCAGTTATCTTTTTTCTTCTCCGCAATTTCTTTAAGCTGCCTAATCTCAT
Organism: Conomelus anceps; assembly: GCA_948455865.1. Classification (NCBI taxonomy): domain Eukaryota; kingdom Metazoa; phylum Arthropoda; class Insecta; order Hemiptera; family Delphacidae; genus Conomelus; species Conomelus anceps. Next base: position 67,153,924 of record OX418217.1, on the reverse strand, counting down.
ACCGTGAATTAAAGTACAAGCTTTACTTGTTTGTGTAGCCACTTGATGGCGTGGCTCTTCCATTTTTAAAATTAGCACTTGATTGAAATTATCTGTTCGTCCAATCTTATTCAATATCGTCTCTATTTGGAATTCTTCGTGAATCTAACTATCTGATACTATTTGGACATGTTAGATAATTGAATAAAAAATTTAACTCATTATTACAGATGTTAGTTGTGATCATAGGAAGTCTACTTTCATAGAGGGGCCAAGGTGATGTATAGGCCTACACTATAATAAAATTATACACTTTAAATAAAGCCAATAATGCCTCAATCGGAGCTTTCAAAAGTTCATCGGAGAAATATCAAACTAAATTAAAAAAATAATGCAATAAATGCTTTTTATTTAAGAATTTTAATTACTAAAGTCTGAAATTATTTTTTTGTGTATCGTATTGTAAGTGTTGCTATCATATTGTACAAAAATTATTTTATAGCTTTATCTAAATAAAGTAGCAGTTGAAAACGGTGCTGTAGCCTTCTTACAGAAATTCTACAGTTCTTTTCTTAAATAGTTTTGCGTAGAAGAAAATTTGTATCTAGCGTGAATAAAAAGCTCGTGAGGTTACAAAGTATTTTACTGAACATGAGAGTGATTATTGCTCTTTTAAGAAGTGCGAAAGTTGGGGATTGTGGTGTTCTAAAATACATAAAGTTGAATAAATATTGAAATGGCTGATGTGGAAAATTGTGTGTTATAACGGGGATAAGCTGGAAAACTGTTTACCGGATAGGCGGAATAATTCATGAGGCTGTATAAAACTTTCAAGAGGCAATCACGTGAAACTTGTACTGTGGCCTCTAAGCCCGTTAAATATTGATAGCATTGATTAAGCCGGCACGTATAGAGGGATAGCGCACAAGCAGTACATACAGGCACATGTAGACCGACGTCGATCTGTGGTCCAAGTAAGCGTTGATCTTGACTTACTATCAGCTTCATAACATCTCACACCAAACGATACCTAATAATATCATTGATTTATTCGATCAATAAATTGCCTTGTAACTAATACACGATGCAATTGTTCGCAAAATTGATTTCTCTAATAAGCCAGTGTGTATTTTTTCATTAGCAGTGACCAACATAGTTTTCTACTCATTGTTTCAGATAGTACGCACAAGAAATAATTTTATAAAAATATACTTGAATCAATTGTTTTTCGCTAAAATGATCGAGTTTTCATAATTTGTCATGTTTTTGCTGAATTTACCATTTTTGTCATTTTTTTCCTAATTCAATTTTTTGTCTTTTAATTTTTTTGTTAAATAGTTCAAAGCTTCGTCATTTTATTCGCTCAATTGTTCTTTTCTACTTGAATTCTTTATAGCATTTTCGTTAATAATTGTATCAGATTTTCTATCTTTTAACCTATCACCTAATTCTACTACATCTTTCATGCTTCCCTGTTCCCTCCATTGTCCTCCATTCATAGATTTTTTTCCGTTTCTCAAATTCAGTGACATATTATTTGCATCCTTTTAATTTTATGTTGAATTTGATAATTTGTGAAACGGTTCTGCATTAGGTTATCATTATTCATACTTTTCTACATTAGACATTAAATCACCGTTTCAACGGCAAATTTTGGAGTTTTTAGTATGAAAATTAGGAATTTGCGGCAACTGCGTTCACCAGCAATGCCAGTCCGCAGCCCCGGATCTACGATTTTTTCGAACTGGGGCAAAAACTTGATAGTGATGCCCTATCTATAAAATATACCTCTAATATGTATTATTTCCCTCCCTTCAGTGTTTGAGAAAAACTGTTGAAACTGACAAATATGACTGGCATTTTTGTGACCATTTCTGAAAATAATAATCCTTTAATAAATATAAACTTTTTATTATCTATTAGCTAATAACTTTTATCTGTGGCATAATACAGAAACAATATATAACCAGTAAGTTTTTTCTTGTTACCGTACACACTTCAACGACGATATTTAAGAAGTAGGTAACTACCTACAAAAGCACCCTTGAAAAATATGCCTCTAATATGTATTATTTTTCACCTGTAATTCTTGAAAATCGTTGATTTCCACTACGATAAGTGTAATATATGTTTTCATTAATAAATTAATTATTATATTAACGTTACTCGCACTCGCAATCAACCAAATAAACAAACAGTATTGACGTTCACTGTTGAATTTGTTCGGCTCGCGGCTCGTATAGATGTGACCAGTAAGTTTTTCAATGGTGACAAGGCGCGTCAAGTTTTTCACTGGTGGGGCTAATTTTTAAATACACCTGTGGGTCGGTCGTGAGGGCTATTCAAGTCAGAATATTGTTAAGACTAACCAGTTTTCAAGACTAATCCTTGGATGTTTTCAAATCATCTGTTGAAACGGTACTGTCTATTCCCAACAGACAAGTTATAAAACTTATGTTGGAATGGCCAATTGTAAAAAAAATCAGAATTTACTGTTTAGGCTAGTATTGTCTTTCTTCGTAAGAAAAAATAAATGGATAAAAATATACTGGCAATAATTACTGTGCAGTACAGTTTTGAGCTTTCCCGTGTCAGTGATTATTATAACCCAGTCAGAGGAGTGTAGAGGATAGGCCAATGAACTAAACGTCAGGCTGAAGAAGCTTCTTTTCAGAAGTGAAATGCATCTCTCTAACATCTCCAATAAATTCAAGTATTAAAGTAATAACAATCTTACCACTGTAGATGCGATCTTTGGCTGGATATTTAATTGCATTGGTTAAATTAGTGTTACTTTCCTCGTGTTTTTTAATTTTCTCACTCAAGTGTTTGAGATCCTTACAGCCAGTTTTCGTCCAAAGATCATCATTTCCCTTATTAACAAAACTCCCCTATTAAAACACAGTGTACTGTGGGTCGTCTGACGATGCTCTAGACAACAGAGCGAAACGGCCGTCACGCCATAACGTAAGTTAATTTCCATTTAAAAGTGTTTTTTTTCAAGTTTATATTACATATTAGTGGAAACAAGATGGATCTTCAACATCATAGAAATCATTTCATCATTCAAAATTCCTTGTACAAATTTCATACAAAATTCATAACAGCATTGCTTTTTGAAATGTATTATTGTACATACACAGTGTACTGTGGGTCGTCTGACGATGCTCTAGACAACAGAGCGAAACGGCCGTCACGCCATAACGTGAGTTAATTTCCATTTAAAAGTGTTTTTTTTCAAGTTTATATTAAATGATTTCTGTAATATGAAGAGGAACAAAACGAATTTGAAATTACCTTTTTTGATATTTCCGGATTGTTGATGAAGTAGTCAGAAGGAACTTCGGAGACATCACCCATCGGTAGCAAGCAATCTGTTTGCATTTCGGTTTCTCCTGCCTTCAGAGCAGCTTCAATCTGCTTCATTGATGATTCACCATCTACCATCGCTGAAATGACGGCGATCTCTCTGTCCGTTCCTCCTGGACAGTGCGGTGATATGCACACGTAATTTTCTGTGACTGACGGAAGGAGCTTCACCGTGCTTAGCATGTAACTGCTACTACTTGCGCAGTTAATTAGTTGGATACCTCCCTTTAGAATATCACTTTGAAAGTATTTTGCAAGTAACGAAGCTCTTTTACTATAAAGTGACTTGTTAACGCCTTTTGTTACAAGATCTTTTGCCACCTCCAATATTGAATTTTTTAAATTCAATCCGTCCAGGTATTTCTTATACTTTTCACTGTCGCAATATGCACTCGCCAACACCTGACAAGGCGCATCAAAGCCGCAAGTGTTTGAAAGCGTTAAGCGAGCTGCTCCCATCTTTATGCTCTTCAATGAGGGGTTGATTCCGTTTTTCAAAACCCCAATTTTTATTTGTTGAGAATTCTCAAAGCACTTGAAGTCGGGGCTCAAATTCCAATAGTATCCTCCTTTTACTTTTCTTTTTTTAGGAGGGAGTGACATTCCCATCCATCCTTCAACGGAATGCGCCTCAAATTCCACATTTTTCTCATTTATCGTCACTATTTCTTCCCTCTCGGCTATTGATGTTTTCAAATAGGGTTTGATGTGAGATTTCGCTGATGATGATGATGATTTTGATGGTGTCTTCTTAATTGTTTTGTTTGCTCTCAGTTGTAGGTATTTTGTGAGTTCTAATTTTCTCTTTCTGGTCATTGCTGGAATGTGGTGTTGTGGTTTTGCAATAGTTGATGATGTATTTTTTGATTTATTGAAGCATTGGAAACATATCCTACCTTGTCCATACCCTTCCTCTTCACCCTCACAAGACACTGAGCAAGTGTCTAAAGAATGGACAGGCTTGCTACAGACTTTGCAGCAATGTGCTCCACTAGGTATGTCTCCATTACTGCAAGCTGGACATGTTATTGAAGTGTGTACAGTGCTTGTAGTTGGAACAGCAGCCGGAATAGCGGTATTTTCTTCCTCTTGTCTTTTTCCTTCTTCTTCTTCTTCTTCTTCTTCTTCTTCTTCTTCTTCCTCTCCCACTTCTCCTTTTTCGCCTTCTTCTACTTCTCGTCTTTCGACTTCTTCTTCTTCTTCCATTTCTCCTCTTTCGCCTTTTTCTCCTTCCACTTCTTCTGCCTCACCCCCTTCTGCTTCTTCTAATTCTTCTCCTTCCACTCCTTCGTGATGCCCATCTCTCCTGCTATTCATTTGATTTCGGAAGCTTGCAAGCTTCAAGGCTCCATCACAAACATCTAATAATTCTCTTACAAAATCATCAACTCCCATATTCTTTCTTATGAAAATAGTGTTTTTCAGAATTCCTATTTGAGTTTCAACAAAAGCTCCCACAGATCTTGAAAAGGGGCTCTCCATCTTATGAGGTAATGCCGCACACCACAGAGGGAGAATAAGACATAGGTGTTTTAGTTTCTTTATAATTCTTGGACAATACATTATGTTATCTCGATCTCCATCATCTTTCATGTTTTCAATCACTCTTTCTTCTATTCTCTTCACCCATTCTTTCAGGGTTGGATCGGTTTCTCCATTCAAGTCTGCATCTTCATCTTCTGTTACATTGAGTCCTGCATTAAAATTATCTTCATAACGTTGTTCATTGAGTACTTCACTTTCATCATCTTCTTCAGCAGCAATTCCCGAAATTGAATTAAATATTTTTCTCTTAGCATTCTCACATGAAACTGGGTTTCCATTTGCACAAGAGAACCCTTCCGTTTCGCTATGCCCCACAACAAAAATGTTTGTTAAGATCTCGTTACATTCTTCTAATGACTCAGCTTTAGCTACTAGAATTATTGCTCGCACATAGAACTCTTTTGTTTTTTTATTCATACTATTGAATTCTGGCCATCTTCTTACAAATTTAGTGAAATGTGCCACGTCAATACGAATCAAGCATTTTGGTTTCTTTCTCTCATCTCCATGTAAAAGAAATGAGAAGGAGTTTTGAATATAGCGAGCTGTAGAGGGCTCTTCAGCAAATACTTTGCTACAGCTGATATTAAGGCAGCTGAGTCATCAACGACAACTTCTTTTGGTCTTGCTGCCCCAGACCTCACCCATTCTGATAACCAGTAGGTTATTGCGTTTCCATTATGTCGTTCAGATAACATTTGAACTACTGGAACAATACCATTTTCACCGGAAGATATGCTTACAACTCCAATATACAGAAATATGTGTCCGCTAACCCCTTTTCCTGGTAGTGGTAAACGTTTAACGAGTTTACCAGTGGCATCTATTATTAATTTCGAATATTGATTATGACAATAATTATTGTAGACTCTAAGCTGAGAAGGCGTTGACATGTGTATGAAAAAAGGGTCCAGTCCAATCTCCTTAATTGCAAATCGGTAAATTGGATTTGTACTATATTTCAATATCTGCAATGACTGTAGAGAGTTTGGAAGAAGCCTTCTCGATCTTTGTGCTTCTGCTCTTATCTGTCGACCGACATCTGTAGAGGGTAGGTGAGCAGGATAATATCCTTCGTTGTCCATCAAATCACTAGCCTTCTCTAATCTAACTCTAGCTGATGTTAGGTTTCTATCCAACATTACTTCACCTAGTTTTCTCCTCTTGTCACCAGAAAATGGTCTTTTTCTCACTGTCCTATCATGGGACTCATGGTTGTTGATACTTCCCCAAACTTTGACTTTCAGGGACAAACCATTTTCCATAGGATTTTTTGGAGGGTTACTGCAAGAAGCATTAAGCGTGTTTCCGCATTTGCATTGAGCTTTGATCATTATATAAAACTTGGCCTCTTCAGAAAGGCTAACATGATTGCCTTTAAAGCTCCAAGAGCAAGGCCACTTTAGAGATTTCCATATAAGATTGTTGATTACATCTGTCCACACTCCTGGTTTAAGGACACTATATTTTCGAGCTCTAGAGACTCTTCGGTGCTCTCTTCTAATACTTCTATGGTAAGTCCGCTCTTCAGGCTCAATTACTCGCCATTGCTCTTTTGATACAAACATATCAAATGAAGTTGATGGCTGTTGATGGCTTTCCTCCTCCTCCTCCTCTTCCTCCTCCTTTTCATCTTCTTCTTTTCCTTTTTCTTCTTCTTGTTCTTCTTCTTCTACTTCTCCTCCTCCTCCTCCTCCTCCTCCTCCTCCTCCTCCTCCTTCATATTCACATATTTCTTCCTCTCCACAAATATCTTCAGTTCCACCTATTTCGAAATCTCTACCTTGCAGCATTCCTAAATCGTATTTTATGTTCCATTTATTACAGGCAACAAATGTGTAAAGACCCTTTTCACTTTTTTGAATTTTGTAATGTTTTCTTAGTGACTTCCACACATCATTGCTAGGACCAAGAAGACGTCCATTAACTACTATGTTATGCTTATTCTCAACCAAGATGTTCTTGATTAAAACAGGATTGTCCTTAGGATTTATTCCTCTATTAACGAAACGGGATTCCTTTTCCTAAGAACAAAGTAGAAAGAATTTGTGTGTTACTCAATTTTTCTCGATTAGGCTAATTTAGAGTGTCTACAACGTGACTTGCGAGCCACATGCGGCTCTTGAGTTAATCTGGTGCGGCTCTCGAACCCGAGTTCAGAGTAAAAATATTACTGATTTAAAAAAGTAAATGCTTTATCAGTTATCAATAACTACGTTTAAAATAAAATTAAGATCAATTAATACGTTTAAAATTGAACGCATTACGCTTTTATCAAATTAAATTACCTGCATATTAACTTTAGAATTGACCTGACAAATCCTTATACCCCTTCTACAGGTGGTCGCTGGATGCTTTGAATATCAAATATCAAAAATATCAAAAAAATGTGGCTCGCTTTAAAACAGCTTTTTGTGGCTCCCTGGGTTAACATTAGTGGCCACCCCTGTAATAATTTCAGATTGTTAAAACAAACTTTATTAGACCACTTCATACCAGTCTTGTTATTAATCATTCATGAAAGCTTCCCTTGTAAGACTACTTTAACCTTCACTAAACAAATTCACTAAATTATTATAATTTTTACTCAGGACTAGCTAATAATCTGATTCTATTTGAAACAGATATGTCTCAATTTGATTCTAATAGAATGTCTACTCGAAATTGACAAAACAACATTAATTTATGGTGACCGTTATGGTTAATGAGAATGCACCCTATTGAAGGTGTTGTGCTACTCGCGCACAGTGCTAATTGCGCAAATTGCTATTTGAGCACAAGATTCATGAAAGGGCCAGTAAAGGGTCTCCTCTACCTGGAACTGCGACTTTGATGGAATCTGACAGGAAGTAAATTCCTGTAAATTTGAATTTCACATAATTATAAATGAAATGAAGCTAAGTAGTTTGATGTTAATTCTTGTAGTTTTGGTGAAAGGATTATTATAAGTTTAGTGTAATAGCTTGCGTAAGAGAGAGGTTCATTTATGAGACGCAATTAATTTGAAACAATTGAAAAGGTGCTATAAAATAAGCAATGAAGATGTTATTGTTTGATATTACGGAATCTTAAAACAATCAATCTCTGTAGAAATAAAATTAAAATACCTTTGATGTAGTCTCCTTGCTGTGAGAATTTTGTTCGTGATGGTCTCTCTCCGACTCATCAGAGGACTGTAAATGTACAGCCTTACTCCGAGAAATCATCTTCTGTCATAGACTCTCGAAGTGTCACATGTCGAGTAAACACCATGAAGTGTCTGCCATGAAAAATTCAAGATTTGGCAATTCTCTTGAAGGTTCAGGTAATCAACGAGGTCTCTGGAAGACGGAAATTCAGCGTTTGTAGATTTTTATGATGCTTAAAACCACCCCAATTTCTTCAAATTGTCGTAATTAAATTCAATAGAAAGAATAAATGGAGAAAAAGATTCTTCACTTTTTCCACATGTAGTTGAGAAAGTAGTAATTTTATTTGAGAACATCTTTATTATTACTAATAGGCGAACATGTTTTTTGTTAGCAAAACTCCTCCGTGGTTTCTCAACCGATTGAGTTCGTACAGGTCTCATTTGAGAATTTTATTCTATTTATTACATATTTATTCTATTCTATTCTTTATTCTATTCTATTACAACTTTATTCTATTTATTTATTTCAATCAAATTTCATATTAATTTAAGAAAACCGTGATACGTTTGTATGTTGGAGACCGGCTTCGAGATCTAGATTACTATGAATCCTTAATACAGTATGTAACTTTGAAAGAAACATGAAAAAGTGCACATTGTAGTCTATTTTTCCGTTTGCTATAAATTAATTTAGAAATGTATTGGTGGCTCTGATTTGAAGATAAAAACAGAATTGCTAGGATACTTGTCAAATCTTGAAATAATTTGTCTGTTTCTAATTATGTGCAACTTTTTATCAGCGAATGAGACATGAAAAAATTATTTGAGTTTGGAGAGGAGAAATCTCTCTACTATTTGATCAGCAATTCAGTTTTTATGCTGCATTTATCCTTGAATTGAAACTCTCAAACACCAATAAAGTGAACTTAAACGTTCTGCTAACAATTTATTATGCGTATGCTTATTCATTTATTTATTATAATATAGAAGTAAGGGGAACAGCCTTTGACACTCATTTCAAAAAAGTATTGTTAGAGCTGCGCTGGGAAGACCCACACTCCTAGAAGATCCAAACAAAATTGATCTTTGAGGAGATTAACTTACAAACGCTTCGTCAAACTTATAAAAAAAATTAATTCTCTCCATTAATTAAAAAACAATAGATTTTTCCTCGCACTATCCCATATATATATATATAATAATATATATTGACCAACACTACTAAATCCTTTCAACTTTGATTTAACGCCACTAACATCCTGTAAACGCCAATTTGAATTTCAAATCAATAAGCTGATAAATAAAATTACGTAACAATTTATCAATGTTACAATAATAAAAACAAATTGAAAATTGAAAAATCATGGATTAAGATTAAATTAATATTATTTTACAATTGAGAAATGAATGATTTTGTTAAGTGAGATTATATTATTATCATTAGGAGATATATACTCCTATTTTCTCTAGAATAAGTTCTTGATGGGAATATTATTAACATTATTGGTTTTGTTTTTATATTGTGCACTGGAATTTGAGTGATATAAAAATGAAAATGAGAAAGTTCAGTTCATTGTGACGAGTTTTTATTTTACTAAAGAGATAACATTTCGAATGGTGATTAAATTGTAAATTATTTTCTCCTCTTCAAACTAAAATGAAATTTTTCATGTTTAACTTTCTAATAAGAAAGTTACACCAAATTGCAAAAAATATAAAAAAATCCTTAAATCTGTTGGTTCAAGATTTTACATGATAGCCTGTAAATGAGGATGTAATGCATGATAGAACATATATTTCGTCTTAAATTATCGACAATTTAATCCTCTCCAAGCTCAGTTGTCTCACATATTTTTTCATCCCCTTCGTCTAATTGAGAAATCGATTTCGTGAAAAGTGAAAAAAAAACGTGAAAAGTGGTAAAATGCGGTCAATTTCCCCACTATGAATAAGGGTTTTTTAAGATACAAGGAAATTTGTTAACTGCTTTACGTCAAAAACTACTCAAGATAGTAGGGCCAACTCAGTCTAAAATTTTACAGAACAAAGTTATCCCTAGAGGGATTCAAAGTGATATACATTAAAAAGGCATCAGTCGAAAGATATCAACGATCAAAAACTTAAAATATTGAAACATATTGTTTTTCTCGAAAATTTACCATTGTTTTTAAAAATTGTAGCTTGGTCATCATATAAGATGGATGAATTATTACATGTCGATTTATATGAAATCTTATTTTCTAGAAAATTTTATAAACTACTTTACTGATTTGAGAATATAATGGACATGTAAGGGCTTCATTGAAATTGAGAAGCTAATTGAGCACGAGTTTCTAGAAAACCATTCTTAAAAATTGTTCAAGTTGCCTACCTTTATACAAGTAGAACGTTTGTGCCTCAGTACTGCGCTGGTAACCGCTGCTTCTGGAGCCGTGTACTGTATTGCTGCTGCAGGTGATGCTGTTTGGGCTGCGCTGCTCAAAGAGTGGCTCATTGCTGTTGAGCTGTTGAAGGAGCTGTTGCTTGTAGACTATGCATGTAAAACTTCAACTGAATTTTCTGCTAAGTGTTACCTATTTCTATAGTTGACCTATTTTTTGTTTGTACATTTGAAGAGTGGTGGTGGACAAATCTTCCAATGGCAGTGTCTGTTACAATTTATTTTCATATTGCTTGACCTACGCCGGTTCTTATTGGTGATCCCTTATAGTATTTTAAACACGCCCATCGGCATTTCCCTTCCCCCTAAAGGAGGAACTGGATGACTCGTGTTATTCATGTCATGTCAGTTATTCAATGTATTCATAACACTGCAACTTTGAAGTCACCTCCTCGCCTCCACAGACCATCCAATCCATGAGAAAGTTAAAAAAAACGTTTTTCGCAAAACAAACCCTTCACAGATTCTGCATGCTCGATTATTGTTAATAAACATCGACATATTGTTTAGCAGGTAGCAGGGACAGCTTTTAATTCTCATGGCACCATTGTAAAGTACCCGAAAGTTGTTGAACAGGATACCTTTTCTTTAGAAGATAGACCTTCATAGAAATGTTTCAGTTGAAGAACTGCCTATTCCATTATTATGATATACTGGCGAATTTCTAAAACATCTCCTTTGTTTTTAGGGATATGAGAAACTCAAAATTACACCATTCTCACGCCAAAGGTCACTCAACTCCACGTGTTGAGAAATTCCTTATATGTCCTTTTGACATTCAGTGATGATAGATTTATAACATGGCTTTGTTTGAAGAGTCTTTCTGCTAGTCCTAGAAATACTTTCTTTGCAACAATGCATCACGAATTTCATTCGAAAAGTGAAGAGAGAGACGTGAATTCACAGAAACAGACAAGGTCATCTTGTCATATGAGTCAGCTTAGTAATGATGAGCAAAGAACCCGACAGAAGACCCCTGTCATAGTGATTTGCGTAGCTAATGCAAGGGTAGACAGGAAAGCCCCATGCAAAAAAAGTACTCATCTATAGGCCCGACATCATCTCTGTCAACTCCAAATATTGGTTGAATAAAAAGGATCAATGACCCTTTTCCTTCACTCACCACCACATAGATATAATATATTCTTACCATTTTATACCACTTTATGATTTTTTCCTCTTATTTCTAGTAATAAAAGACAAATTCAATTGCTCTTCAACAATTTCAATTGTTCTTCTGTATCAATTAATTTGATATGCAGATATTATTACTCTATCCACCCGAAATGATAGGGTGTTAAATTATTTTCTAGTAATAGAGAGAGGAAGACCTCTATATTTCTAACAAATTATGGTATTACTTCTCCTGATTCTAAGTTCATTGAGTGGAACATTGACAACTTATTATTGTCTTCAAAAATAATAATATAATTGTTGAGAAAACTTCCCTTCTTTCATTGTATTATGATATTATTCCCCATGATTACGTTGAGGCAATAATTGACAATTTATATTACCGTTCTTCTGTTGATGTAAGGAATTTGATATGTAGGCTGTTTATATATGTAGGCTGTTATATATGTAGGTTGTTTATTTTGCCAAGGCACCTGAATTGTCAATGGAGGAGGAACGATAGACAGCCTGAACTGTCTGGCTCTAGATATGATTGACAACACTACACTTAAACAGAACTGCGCCGTTGAGTGCAACTCAATGATTTATGTATCCAATACATATAAGATATGTATATATTGTGACGATTTTCTTAGAGTTTTGAGCTCAGAGATTAGCATTTATGGTGAAAATTTATAATTCCATCAAAATCTACCTTTATAAATGTAGAAGGTTTCTTCCTCTGCACTGTGATAGTCACCGCTGGCTCTGGAGCTGCAGCTGAGGCTGTTTGGGCTGCGCTGCTCAAAGAGTGTCTCGACGGTGCGTTGCTAGGAACTTTTGAAGTTGTTGAAGGAACTGTTGCTGGCAGGTTATGCTTGTACAACTGATGAACTTCAAGTGAAATTCCTACTGCTATTTTGTGTTTTAAGAAACCTTTTTTCTATTTCCACCCTACATTTGAACAGTAGTGGAGGATAAATTTTCCAATGGCAGTGTCTGTTACAAATTTTCTCATATTACTTGACTTATGCTGGATATCATCATGATTTGAAACGCTTTTTTCAAGGTCAAGGAGACGAACACATTTTTAAAAAATAACATATTCTGAAAGCACATTTTAAGCACATTTTTTTGGTATCAGTTTAAAAAATGTGCTTCAGTGGGTGGTGCTAAGCGTGAAGCTGGCACCACCCACAAACTCGGCCTTTTTTCAAGGTCAAGGAGATGAGCACATTTTTAAAAAATCACATATTCTGAAAGCACATTTTAAACACATTTTTTTGGTACCAATTTGAAAGTAATTGCTTGAGTGGGTGGTGCTAGCATCATGATTTCAAACGCTTTTTTCAAGGTCAAGGAGATCAGCACATTTTTGAAAAATCACATATTCTGAAAGCACATTTTAAGCACATGTTTTTGGTATCAGTTTAAAAAAATGTGCTTTAGTGGGTGGTGCTAAGCGTGAAGCTGGCACCACCCACAAACTCGGCCTTTTTTCAAGGTCAAGGAGATGAGTACATTTTTTAAAAATAACATATTCTGAAAGCACATTTTAAGCACATTTTTTTGGTACCAATTTGAAAGTATTTGCTTGAGTGGGTGGTGCTAGCATTGTCACAAAGTGATTTGTGACAGCAGGAAATACGAAATTAATATCATTAATTTCAGAAAAGTGAGTGAGCGACGCTCAACGGTGGAGCAGCGGCGGGGTAATTAGGGGGGTGGTAAGAGGGTACTGTACGCGCATTTTCGGCGCGCCGGTGGTCCGGTAATCTACCATCTCCCAATTAATTACTCCTTCCCCGCACTTCGCCTACACTCAGGCCTATAAAACGGCCGGTGCTGATGGATTCAGCGGGACTTGAACTGTGGCCAGCTCGTAGCTTGTTCTAATAGTATTCCAAGTGAGTCCACTCGAGGGCCACTTAACCCGAATACTTACTTAGGACGACTACCCCGGTCGCTATAAGTCCCCTGTCTTTCCACCCATTCCTCCCACACCCTTCCCGAGCCTTGCAGTTACTGACTGCATACGCTCTTTCCATCCTCTCGTGCGGTTACAGACACGCACGGGTCCCCTTGCGGTTTCAGACTGCAAATATCCTTTCCTCCTCCTTCTCAGAGCGGTTTCAGACCAGCGAAGAGTACTGCCCCCGAACTGAGCGGTTTCAGACTGCGAACGTTCGGTCCTCTACCCTCAAACCCACCAACTCCTACACATCCTCTCGCGCGGTTACAGACTCGCAGCGAGCCCCTAGTGCAGTTCCAGACTGCCTATATCCTTTCCTCCATCCCCTCGTCGCGGTTTCAGACACGCCACGAGTACCCTTGCGGTTTCAGACTGCATACACCCCTTCCTTACCCTTCTCGTGCGGTTCCAGACACGCAACGAGCTCCTCTTTGCGGTTCCAGACTGCATCTTTCCTTTCCTCCATCCCCTCGTCGCGGTTTCAGACACGCCACGAGTACCCTTGCGGTTTCAGACTGCATACACCCCTTCCTTCATCCTCTCGTGCGGTTACAGACACGCAACGAGCCCCTAGTGCGGTTCCAGACTGCATATATCCTTTCCTCCTTCCCCTCGTTGCGGTTTCAGACACGCCACGAGTACCCTTGCGGTTCCAGACTGCATACAACCCTTCCTTCATCCTCTCGTGCGGTTACAGACACGCAACGAGGTCCTTTTTGCGGTTGCAGACTGCAATTATCCTTTCCTCCTCCTTCTCAGAGCGGTATCAGACCTGCGAAGAGTGTGGCCCCCGAATTGAGCGGTTGCAGACTGCGAACATTCGGTCCTGTACCCTCCCAAAACACTTCTCGGTTTAAGAAGTGGACCCTCCTAGAGCTCGGCGGTTTCAGACAGCCAAAGCTTGTCACCTACCCCCACGCCGAGCGGTTCACAGACAGCAACACGTGTTCCAACCCCGTCCAAGGACTCCTCGTTCTGTAATAGAACCATTTTTTTTAAAAATCACATATTCTGAAAGCACATTTTAAGCACATTTTTTTGGTACCAATTTGAAAGTATTTGCTTGAGTGGGTGGTGCTAGCATCATGATTTCAAACGCTTTTTTCAAGGTCAAGGAGATGAGCACATTTTTTAAAAATCAAGTACATTTTTTTGGTACCAATTTGAAAGTATTTGCTTGAGTGGGTGGTGCTAGCATCATGATTTCAAACGCTTTTTTCAAGGTCAAGGAGATCAGCACATTTTTAAAAAATCACATATTCTGAAAGCACATTTTAAGCACATGTTTTTGGTATCAGTTTAAAAAAATGTGCTTTAGTGGGTGGTGCTAAGCGTGAAGCTGGCACCACCCACAAACTCGGCCTTTTTTCAAGGTCAAGGAGATGAGCACATTTTTTTAAAATAACTTATTCTGAAAGCACATTTTAAGTACATTTTTTTGGTACCAATTTGAAAGTATTTGCTTGAGTGGGTGGTGCTAGCATCATGATTTCAAACGCTTTTTTCAAGGTCAAGGAGATCAGTACATTTTTAAAAAATCACATATTCTGAAAGCACATTTTAAGCACATGTTTTTGGTATCAGTTTAAAAAAATGTGCTTTAGTGGGTGGTGCTAAGCGTGAAGCTGGCACCACCCACAAACTCGGCCTTTTTTCAAGGTCAAGGAGATGAGCACATTTTTTAAAAATAACTTATTCTGAAAGCACATTTTAAGCACATTTTTTTGGTACCAATTTGAAAGTATTTGCTTGAGTGGGTGGTGCTAGCATCATGATTTCAAACGCTTTTTTCAAGGTCAAGGAGATGAGCACATTTTTTAAAAATCAAGTACATTTTTTTGGTACCAATTTGAAAGTATTTGCTTGAGTGGGTGGTGCTAGCATCATGATTTCAAACGCTTTTTTCAAGGTCAAGGAGATCAGTACATTTTTAAAAAATCACATATTCTGAAAGCACATTTTAAGCACATGTTTTTGGTATCAGTTTAAAAAAATGTGCTTTAGTGGGTGGTGCTAAGCGTGAAGCTGGCACCACCCACAAACTCGGCCTTTTTTCAAGGTCAAGGAGATGAGCACATTTTTTAAAAATAACTTATTCTGAAAGCACATTTCAAGCACATTTTTTTGGTACCAATTTGAAAGTATTTGCTTGAGTGGGTGGTGCTAGCATCATGATTTCAAACACTTTTTTCAAGGTCAAGGAGATGAGCACATTTTTTAAAAATCACATATTCTGAAAGCACATTTTTTGGTATCAGTTTAAAAAAATGTGCTTTAGTGGGTGGTGCTAAGCGTGAAGCTGGCACCACCCACAAACTCGGCCTTTTTTCAAGGTCAAGGAGATGAGCACATTTTTTAAAAATCACATATTCTGAAAGCACATTTTAAGCACATTTTTTTGGTAACAATTTGAAAGTATTTGCTTGAGTGGGTGGTGCTAGCATCATGATTTCAAACACATTTTTCAAGGTCAAGGAGATGAGCACATTTTTTAAAAATCACATATTCTGAAAGCACATTTTTTGGTATCAGTTTAAAAAAATGTGCTTTACTGGGTGGTGCTAAGCGTGAAGCTGGCACCACCCACAAACTCGGCCTTTTTTCAAGGTCAAGGAGATGAGCACATTTTTTAAAAATAACTTATTCTGATAGCACATTTTAAGCACATTTTTTTGGTACCAGTTTAAAAAAATGTGCTTTAGTGGGTGGTGCCAGCTTCATGGAGCTGTCTATAGAGCCAATGTATATCAGCTCTGTATTGCCAGGGCTACTTGGAAATCAGCACACCGGTCCAGACCGAGGCTACTCGCAATCATCGTGCAAATTAATATACTTGCCTTACAAATTCATGTGCTGTTTTCTTATTTATTTAGTGTTATTTTAATTAACTAATATTTCTTTCTTTCTCGGAATTATTGGTGGGGCTCAGCCCCACCTGTCCTAATGGGAGCGCCGCCTGTGGATGTGACGGGGATTCCCCTGGCAAAAGGATCACGCACACTACGCACGCGTTCAAAAAGAAATCCACTTGATCTGTTAAGATGGGTTCAAAAACTGAACTTGGTATGTGCTCAAAAACTGACTGGGCGTATGGAAATACAAAAGTTTGTTTTTCAAACCTATTATATTAAGATTCGATTGCGTGATAAAAACCTAGAGATTGTAGGGAAAGGGGCTTCAATTGTTCGATATTTCGAATTCTTGATTTGGCGCCCACATGAAACGTGTCGCCTGGGGCAAATGTCCCCAGTCGCACCCCCCCCCCCTTAGATCTGGAGTTGCCAGTCCGTAGAAATTGCAATACTGTAATAGAGTTTTCTCATATTCATAATCTTGATTTAATTACAACTAAAAGGCCAATTATAGAGTTGGAAAAGAAATACAGCACAGAATACATTAACTATATATATTTTTTTTTGTAGATTACGTCTTGGAGACTCCAGTTAAGGAGTATAAGACAAGTCAGATCAACAATATTATACACTAGATACCATAATTACTTCAATTAGTTGAGGTGAGGCTTAATTTTGATGTTTTTTTTTTTTTTTTTTTTTTTTTTTTTTTTTTTTTTTTTTTTTTTTTGTAGATTACGTCTTGGAGACTCCAGTTAAGGAGTATAAGACAAGTCAGATCAACAATATTATACACTAGATACCATAATTACTTCAATTAGTTGAGGTGAGGCTTAATTTTGATGTGAAAGGAACTCTTGTACACTATAAAAAGCTTTATCAACTAAATATTTCTTCAATTGATTTTTAAATATTTCTATATTTTCAAGACTCTTCAAAAACTGCGGTAGCTTGTTGTAGAATTTCCTACCAATATAACTAGGTTTTTGTTTGAATAGGCTACTATTGTGACTCACCAAGTGATAATCTCCTCGGCTTCTTGTATTATAATCATGTACATCAAGATTTTGGTTAATATCATTCGTTTTTACATATAAAGTAGCTTCATACACATATAAGCAGGGTACAGTTAGGAGACCAAGTCTCTTGAACAACGGCCTACATGAATCTAATCTATTTACTCTTTCTATACACCTAACCGCTTTCTTTTGGATCTTAAACACCCTATCAAGATTTTGTTTTGATGAATTACCCCATACTAAGATAGCATACCTAATATGTGACAGTAAGAGCCCATGGTAAGCTGTAAAAAGTAACTTTTTGTCATTCAATCTAGCGAGCTGTCGCAGGACAAATACCCCAGATGAAATTTTACTACATATTTTCTCAATGTATGGAGTCCAGGTCAATCGTCTATCCAACGTAACTCCTAGAAATGCAATTTTTTCTTCCTGGTCTAATTGATTATCGTTTACAAACACGTTTATAGCCCTATCTTCATTTAAATTATGTTTGTTTTTGAATTGAAGGTATTGGCATTTTTTACTATTTATAGTTAATTTCAACTGGTTTAAAAATTGGACAATGGACTGCACACCTATATGGGCACTTATTTCTAAATTATCTAGAATGGAATTGCTGAAAATGAGTGATGTATCATCAGCAAATAAGAGGGCTCTACCACTAATTAATTCTTTAGGTAAACGGTTGACATATAACAAAAAAAGCAATGGACCTAGTATTGACCCCTGAGGCACTCCAGCTTGCACCTCTAATTTGTTAGATTTATTCTTTACTATACTATTACCAACTACTGTAGTTAGTTCTACACATTGTTTTCTCCCAATAAGATATGATTCAAACCATTTCAGTTCAACCCCATTTACACCTACATTTTGCAGTATTTCCAATAAAGTTCTATGATTAACACAGTCAAATGCCTTTGACAGATCTAAGAAGATTGCAGTAGCTTTATCACCTGAATCTATTATATCTATTAGTTTTTCAACTAGAGAAACTATGGCTGTTTTTGTTGATCTCCCTTTCTGGAAGCCATGCTGTTCATCACAGATAAAGTTAGCTTCTTGAAGGTGCAGAAGTAACCTATTTAGAACTACTCTTTCAAAAATTTTACTTATTACATTTAAAATACTAATGGGCCTATAGTTTTCTACCTTTTCTCTATCGCCACTTTTGAAGATTGGCAAGATCTTCCCCTCTTTTAAATTATCTGGAAAAACACCTTGTTCTAATGAATGATTGATCAGATGAATCAAAGGGTCTAACAATTGATCTTTACATTCTTTCAGAATTTTACTGGATACCCCATCCATTCCTACAGTTTTTTTATTATTTAAACTATCAATGATATTTGACAACTCGTCTTGGCATACTGGGTGGAATTTTAATTCGTTCTGAATCCCCTCAGTATTCCTCATGTTTGCATCACTAATACCTGTATTAAGAGATTTTTGAAGATCCTTAGCAACCAGTTGATAATATCTGTTAAAGAAATTACAAATGTCTACACTATCATCAATATATTTTTTATTTTCGTTAATTATTCTGGGGACACTAGTATAAGCATCTACATGAGCTACTTGCCTATTTTTGTTTATTACATCCCACACTGCTGTGTTAAAGTACACACTATTATTCAAAATTTCAGCTGTTTTCTTACATTTCGCTCTTTTCACTTCTCTTGTATAATTTTTCTTTAGAGCTTTGTAATTATCTTCACTTAACATATTTCTAGATAGTTTGAATTCATCATATGCATCTTTAACCCTATTTCTTTCTGCAAGGATATCATCAGTTATCCACTCTTCAATCTTGTCTAATTTGTTCTTTACAGGGACTTTTTTAACTGGACAACTCATAGTAATATGAAACCTTAAAATATTAATGAAACTATCATATTTTTCATTTAAACTATTGCTATTGTAAACCCTACTCCAGTTTTCTTGTAGCAGATTCTGCTTCAAACAATCGATATTCCCCTGTTCACATTGTTGAATTTCTTTCATTACTCTACTCTTTTTAATTGATTTATGACCTTGCAACCCCACCTCTAAGATTTGATAGTCATGATCAGATAGTTCCGAGCCGCCTAATCTTGTTTTAGAGTAATCTATATTAGTAAGGATGTTATCAATTATTGTTTGTGATGTTCTTGTGACTCTGGTATATTCATGAACTTTTATTTCCAAGTTATTCATGCATATAATATCCTTTAAATCTTCTGTCATTTTATTCTGTGTTGCAAAGTCTGTATTGAAATCTCCCGCTACAATAACGTTTGTAAAACGAGTAGTAGTAATCTCTAAAAGCCTATTGAATAGTTCACAAAAATTGTTCCATTCCCCATTTGGTGACCTGTAAATACCTAACACCGCTACTTCGAAATTATTGTCGATTTTTACTCTCAAACCAGTAACTTCTAAATCCATTTCCACAGCAAATTTCTCTACATATTCTAAATTAAATGTTTGCATATTCTTAGCATTTTTAGTGAAGATAGCTACTCCCCCACTTCGATGAGATGTCCTGCAATACGACGTTTTCAATGAATAGTTTGGAATATTAAGTTGTGACAATTCATCTTCTTTTAAACCATGCTCTGTGAAAATAGCTATATCAGGAGCCTCTTCTTTAAAAAATACTTCGATTCTATCTATTTTGTTACGAATGTATTGAATATTCTGATGGAACGCAGTGAGTACCGGTACTTCCCTATCATCCCTTATTACTTTATCGTTGCTTTTGCATATTGAAGTAGATTTACTTAATCTCTTAGAATCTTGAGAGCCTATCAGATTGCTACAAGAGTTCCTTCCACTAATGCTATCCTGATTTTTTGATCGATTAACGTCTTTTAATACAATTGAAGATATGAATTTATCATCTGAAACTAGTTTCCCTTCCCGGTTTTGAGCCACTTTACTAAAAAAGGTTCGTTAGATGATTGTTTAGGAGAATTATTGACAGTAGATTGCAAACGACTTTCAATCAGCTCTGCCAGCCTATTACAAAATATTACTTTGCCAGATTGATTTAGATGTAGACCATGATTAGTGAAGTTTTGTTTTTTCAGCCTTTCATTTAGAAAACAAATCCCCAACTGCTTAGAATTTTTATTTTTTAGGCTGTTGATTGTATTATGAATTGATTTATTTGTTGACTTAATGGCTTCATTTAGCTCTGGCCTATCAAACCTATACGGAATTGTACTTATTATTACATTAGTTTTTTGGCTGAGTGGCACAATCTCTTTAATTTTTTCATTTATTTCAGGAAGATGTTTTAGATTAGGTTCATTTATATTGTTTGAGCCACCCAGTACTATTAGAAAATCGTTTTTTCCAAAATCTTTAGTTTGTTCCTGTGCTGACTCTACGATAGCGTTTATAGGGGCACTTGGTTTGAAAAAGCTCTGAACTTCATAATTATTTTTTAATCTTTTATTTAGTAGGTCACTACAGTCTCGTCCATGACTGGATGTCAAGAGCAGTACTCTACCTTTCCTATCGTTATTTGCCCTTACTTTAGTTTTGGTTGCTGTTTGCAAAACCTGACTATACGTTTTTGTTTGACCATTTCTATTTATTTTTTCCCCATTTGATTTAGGTTCTACTTTTTTTGTATTGATCAGAGGTTCAGATCTTACATTAGCCAAGTTTATTTTTGATTTTAATATTTCGATTTCCTCTGACATAGACCTACATTGACTCGTGAGATTTAGTATTTCAGTTTTATGGTCTTCCTGCTGCAATTTTACAATAACTTCCAGAGATTTTATGTGATCCACTAACCCTATTCGTTCTTCCTCAGAATTGTTTAGTGATGTTTCTAATTTTGTTTTCAATTTGGTGTGATCACTCAATAGTTTAGCAACCTTTTCTTCTACATCTACAGTAGCTTTAAGAGCTGTTGGAGATTTTTTCGTTAATAATTGCTGAGATCGCGTAGCTACTTGAGTTTTAGTTGAACAATTAGATTTAGATGCCTTGTTTGGACTCATTTTCCTAGCTAAAAATTGTTTTCAATTGATTTTAGTTAAATGTTTAATGAAATATTACTTAATTTATTACAATTGTCAACTTGAGACTATTTAATTACAAGAAAATTTATCAATATCGGTACACCTAACCTCGAAAATAGAATTTGACTTTTTATTTAAATACTTTAACTTATATTAGACAAGTTAATGATGTAGATTATTAAGATATTATAAATACTAATAATAATAAACAAAAATACTACTTATCCGTTCGAATTAAAATTCTATGCTTCAAAATTCGCAGAGCCTGTTCAGACAACGTATGCACAGTACCCTGCTACGGCTCGCGTGAAAGGAACTCTTGTACACTATAAAAAGCTTCATAAACTAAATATTTCTTCAATTGTTTTTTAAATATTTCTATATTTTCAAGACTCTTCAAAAACTGCGGTAGCTTGTTGTAGAATTTCCTACCAATATAACTAGGTTTTTGTTTGAATAAGCTACTATTGTGACTCACCAAGTGATAATCTCCTCGGCTTCTTGTATTATAATCATGTACATCAAGATTTTGGTTAATATCATTCGTTTTTACATATAGAGTAGCTTCATACACATATAAGCAGGGTACAGTTAGGAGACCAAGTCTCTTGAACAACGGCCTACATGAATCTAATCTATTTACTCTTTCTATACACCTAACCGCTTTCTTTTGGATCTTAAACACCCTATCAAGATTTTGTTTTGATGAATTACCCCATACTAAGATAGCATACCTAATATGTGACAGTAAGAGCCCATGGTAAGCTGTAAAAAGTAACTTTTTGTCATTCAATCTAGCGAGCTGTCGCAGGACAAATACCCCAGATGAAATTTTACTACATATTTTCTCAATGTATGGAGTCCAGGTCAATCGTCTATCCAACATAACTCCTAGAAATGCAATTTTTTCTTCCCGGTCTAATTGATTATCGTTTATAAACACGTTTATAGCCCTATCTTCATTTAAATTATGTTTGTTATTGAATTGAAGGTATTGCCATTTTTTACTATTTATAGTTAATTTCAACTGATTTAAAAATTGGACAATGGACTGCACACCTATATGGGCACTTATTTCTAAATTATCTAGAATGGAATTGCTGAAAATGAGTGATGTATCGTCAGCAAATAAGGGGGCTCTACCACTAATTAATTCTTTAGGTAAACGGTTGACATATAACAAAAAAAGCAATGGAACTAGTACTGACCCCTGAGGCACTCCAGCTTGCACCTCTAATTTATTAGATTTATTCTTTACTATACTATTACCAACTACTGTAGTTAGTTCTACACATTGTTTTCTCCCAATAAGATATGATTCAAACCATTTCAGTTCAACCCCATTTACACCTACATTTTGCAGTATTTCCAATAAAGTTCTATGATTAACACAATCAAATGCCTTTGACAGATCTAAGAAGATTGCAGTAGCTTTATCACCTGAATCTATTATATCTATTAGTTTTTCAACTAGAGAAACTATGGCTGTCTTTGTTGATCTCCCTTTCTGGAAGCCATGCTGTTCATCACAGATAAAGTTAGCTTCTTGAAGGTGCAGAAGTAACCTATTTAGAACTACTCTTTCAAAAATTTTACTTATTACATTTAAAATACTAATGGGCCTATAGTTTTCTACCTTTTCTCTATCACCACTTTTGAAGATTGGCAAGATCTTCCCCTCTTTTAAATTATCTGGAAAAACACCTTGTTCTAATGAATGATTGATCAGATGAATCAAAGGGTCTAACAATTGATCTTTACATTCTTTCAGAATTTTACTGGATACCCCATCCATTCCTACAGTTTTTTTTATTATTTAAACTATCAATGATATTTGACAACTCGTCTTGGGATACTGGGTGGAATTTTAATTCGTTCTGAATCCCCTCAGTATTCCTCATGTCACTAATACCTGTATTAAGAGATTTTTGAAGATTCTTAGCAACCAGTTCATAACATCTGTTAAAGAAATTACAAATGTCTACACTATCATCAATATATTTGTCATTTTCGTTAATTATTCTGGGGACACTAGTATAAGCATCTACATGAGCTACTTGCCTATTTTTGTTTATTACATCCCACACTGCTGTGTTAAAGTACACACTATTATTCAAAATTTCAGCTGTTTTCTTACATTTCGCTCTTTTCACTTCTTCCATATAGTTTTTCTTTAGAGCTTTGTAATTATCTTCACTTAACATATTTCTAGATAGTTTGAATTCATCATATGCATCTTTAACCCTATTTCTTTCTTCAAGGATATCATCAGTTATCCACTCTTCAATTTTGTCTAATTTGTTTTTTACAGGAACTTTTTTAACTGGACAACTCATAGTAATATGAAACCTTAAAATATTAATGAAACTATCATATTTGTCATTCAAACTATTGCTATTGTAAACCCTACTCCAGTTTTCTTGTAGCAGATTCTGCTTCAAACAATCGATATTCCTCTGTTCACATTGTTGAATTTCTTTCATTACTCTACTCTTTTTAATTGATTTATAACCTTGCAACCCCACCTCTAAGATTTGATAGTCATGATCAGATAGTTCTGAGCCGCCTAATCTTGTTTTAGAGTAATCTATATTAGTAAGGATGTTATCAATTATTGTTTGTGATGTTCTTGTGACTCTGGTATATTCATGAACTTTTATTTCCAAGTTATTCATGTATATAATATCCCTTAAATCTTCTGTCATTTTATTCTGTGTTGCAAAGTCTGTATTGAAATCTCCCGCTACGATAACGTTTGTAAAACGAGTAGTAGTAATCTCTAAAATCCTATTGAATAGTTCACAAAAATTGTTCCATTCCCCATTTGGTGACCTATAAATACCTAACACCGCTACTTCGAAATTATCGTCGATTTTTACTCTTAACCTAGAAACTTCTAAATCCATTTCCACAGCAAATTTCTCTACATATTCTAAATTAAATGTTTGCATATTCTTAGCATTTTTAGTGAAGATAGCTACTCCCCCACTTCGATGAGATGTCCTGCAATACGACGTTTTCAATGAATAGTTTGGAATATTAAGTTGTGACAATTCATCTTCTTTTAAACCATGCTCTGTGAAAATAGCTATATCAGGAGCCTCTTCTTTAAAAAATACTTCGATTCTATCTATTTTGTTACGAATGTATTGAATATTCTGATGGAACACAGTGAGTACCGGTACTTCCCTATCATCCCTTATTACTTTATCGTTGCTTTTGCTTATTGAAGTACATCTACTTAATCTCTTAGAACCTTGGGAGCCCATCAGATTGTTACAAGAGTTCCTTCCACTAATGCTATCCTGATTTCCTGATCAATTAACGTCTTTTAATACAATTGAAGATATGAATTTATCATTTGAAACTATTTTCCCTTCCCGGTTTTGAGCCACTTTACTAAAAAAGGTTCGTTAGATGATTGTTTAGGAGAATTATTGACAGTAGATTGCAAACGACTTTCAATCAGCTCTGCCAGCCTATTACAAAATATTACTTTGCCAGATTGATTTAGATGTAGACCATGATTGTTATGTTATGTTATGAAGGAACGGATTCAAAGATCCAAAGATTCAAAGATCCTCACACGTCAACCGAAGCTTATTGTGTGTCCCTAGTACATTAGTTGGGCAAACCAATACCTGTGCCCTTTACAAGATCCAGGAGTTTTTCCCTATGCTAACGTCCCATTCATCACCTGGTTGTTTGCAGCCAAACAGAGCCCTTCTCCTTGCCCCGAGTCTCTCGCAATCCAGTATGATGTGCTTGGCAGTCTCTTTAGACTGATTGCAAAGCCTACACATCTGACTTTCATTTCTGAGTCCAATTGTGTGGAGATGTTTCCTGAAGTGGCCATGTCCAGTTATTAGAGCAATCAACTGCTTGACCTGACCTCTACCCAGCCTCACCAGCCAGTTGGTGAAGTAGGAGCTTGTGTCTGCTAGCAGCCTTTTGCTAGGTCAAATCCCTCTCTGAGGAAGAACTGGCAGAAAGCAGCCGAGGCTGCTTTACTGTGATGTAAATTGATCTGAAGGACCCTTGGCATTGTCCTTGACTGTTGATTCAAATCGAGGAACCTGCCCTGATGGGGTGGAACCTGATAGGTTTGAGGGCAAGGCAACTTCTGGAGTTACCTTGAGGTTTGGTTCTGGTTCGTATTTAGAAATTCATGTGGTTCCCACGAGCAGCTAGGGAAGTGGAGTCAACCCAGACAGAGCCCCGCATGCCCGGGCAAGGCTACATACTGCAGGAGGTCGCCTGGTGTCTTGCAGGCAAAGAGCAGGATAAAGGATAGGTTTCCAGGATAATGAGGTCAACGGACAGTTGCCCTTTTAGTCGCCTTTTACGACAAGCAGGGATACTGTGGGTGCAATTCTACTACCCCCACCCACTGGGGGAAATAGACCATGATTAGTGAAGTTTTGTTTTTTCAGCCTTTCATTTAGAAAACAAATCCCCAACTGCTTAGAATTCTTTTTTTTTAGGCTGTTGATTGTATTGTGAATTGATTTATTTGTTGACTTAATGGCTTCATTTAGCTCTGGCCTATCACACCTATACGGAATTGTACTTATTATTACATTAGTTTTTGGCTGAGTGGCACAATCTCTTTAATTTTTTCATTTATTCCAGGAAGATGTTTTAGATTAGGTTCATTTATATTGTTTGAGCCACCCAGTACTATTAGAAAATCGTTTTTACCAAAATCTTTAGTTTGTTCCTGTGCTGACTCTACGATTGCGTTTATAGGGGCACTTGGTTTGAAAAAGCTCTGAACTTCATACTTATTTTTAATCTTTTATTTAGTAGGTCACTACAGTCTCGTCCATGACTGGATGTCAAGAGCAGTACTCTACCTTTCCAATCGTTATTTGCCCTTACTTTAGTTTTGGTTGCTGTTTGCAAAACCTGACTCTATACGTTTTTGTTTGACCATTTCTATTTATTTTTTCCCCATTTGATTTAGGTTCTACTTTTTTTGTATTGATCAGAGGTTCAGATCTTACATTAGCCAAGTTTATTTTTGATTTTAATATTTCGATTTCCTCTGACATAGACCTACATTGACTCGTGAGATTTAGTATTTCAGTTTTATGGTCTTCCTGCTGCAATTTTACAATAACTTCCAGAGATTCTAAGTGATCCACTAACCCTATTCGTTCTTCCTCAGAATTTTTTAGTGATGTTTCTAATTTTGTTTTCAATTTGGTGTGATCACTCAATAGTTTAGCAACCTTTTCTTCTATATCTACAGTAGCTTTAAGAGCTGTTGGAGATT
Source organism: Conomelus anceps (assembly GCA_948455865.1). NCBI lineage: Eukaryota > Metazoa > Arthropoda > Insecta > Hemiptera > Delphacidae > Conomelus > Conomelus anceps. The sequence goes on along the minus strand of OX418217.1, from coordinate 67,127,205 downwards.
TTTTTGTTAATAATTGCTGAGATCGCGTAGCTACCTGAGTTTTAGTTAAACAATTAGATTTAGATGCCTTGTTTGGACTCATTTTCCTAGCTAAAAATTGTTTTCAATTGATTCTAGTTAAATGTTTAATGAAATATTACTTAATTTATTACAATTGTCAACTTGAGACTATTTAATTACAAGAAAATTTATCAATATCGGTACACCTAACCTCGAAAATAGAATTTGACTTTTTATTAAGATACTTTAAAGAAAAATAGACAAATTAATAATGGAGATTATCAAGATATTATAAATACTAATAATAATAAACAAAAATAATACTTATCCGTTCGAATTAATATTCTATTCTTCAAAATTCGCAGAGCCTGTTATGGAAACGTATGCGCAGTACACTGCTACCTCGATCCTCCAATTTAGATATGTTAGTTTAAGAAGAAATAATCAAAAAAAGAAATTGAAACTTCATTAGTGTAAACTGATGAACTCATGGATGGTGGAATTCATGAATCACTCTTTATCACTTGAGAGATCCAAGAATTCTATAACTTTTCCGAGTGAGTACTGCCTTCACGGTAGGCAACATTTGTTATCCTTTTTTACAGTTGGAATATGATAAATATTGAATTTTAATATCAAGAATCCCGAGTCAGATTTGAAAATGTGGTATGTGAATCTTGTCATTCAATTTCTTTTCCATTTATTCTTGCATTTTAAATATTATAAATATTAAACTTTATCCTTGTTAAGAAAATGCCTCAGCCTTATTAAAAATATTTTTATATATGGACCTTGTCATTTAATCATGATCTCCAGTAACTCAATTGGATGCCTATCAACCTACTTTCTCCAGAACAAACTTTGTCTCTTGATTTTGCGCCCTACACATGTAAATCAGATCCTTTCTTACAACCATCATGCTATGTTTGTGACAGTTCAAATGTTGAATGGAGTTGAGAATTAATAGCTCGGGGATGCAGTGTGAATCCCTCGAGCCCTCAGTGTTTTTGGATGCTCAGTTAGACGTGAATGAGCTGCTCTGTTAGATAATACGGGATGGAGGGCATAGGTCTGTACTAGAGGGCATAGGGATAGGAGACAAAGCTGAAAAGAGCCAAAGCCTGGCAAGAAGACCTTATTGTCAAGGGGCCTCGTTACCCACGGCTCTTCCGCTTCCGATGCTGCTTGCCCCGCCATCATTCTTTCCAACTCAATTATTATTGTTTCGCTACTTGCCTTCCGACTCCACCTTCTGGCTACAATGAACAAAATAAGTATCGAACGCTAGCTCAGGTGAATGATGACCGTCAAATTTTACGCTATATTTTTCTTTTACGTTTTCAAAACAGAAAAAATAATATCGACTTTCCAAGCTTTTTAACAAATCACTATGATAATATCTCGTATCTCTGCGTGGAAATTGTTTCTGGTTACAAATGAGCTAATTAAAAAAAGTATAACTCTGGGAGCTCTCTTCTCATAATATATACTTATGTCTAAGAGAAAAACTCCTGTGTCATACTGTCTTATCATTTCATAATAATCTAAATACATTTGGTTTTTTCACTTCACAGAAACATTTTTGCTTGAAGAGTGAAGCTTTTAGGGATCATGATTTGCTCTCATTTTATAAAAATAAAGTATATTTTGTTACATTATAAATGCTCCATAGATATCGTATATTTTTGGAAAAACATCAATTTGAATATCAACATTTCTTCAGTTGATGATAATCTTGGATTAAAACTATTGAAGTCTCCACTGTCAAATTTCAAGTTTATGAGGCTTCGTTCAATGTTACATTCCACCAAAAATTTTGTTTCTAAATTTTGCTGTGGGGGGGGGGGATTAGGGATTGGCTGCTGTGGGGAGGGGATGTCGGTAGTATAATATTATTCTCAATTTTTGACCGCCTCCTCCATCCCCGTTGATACTTTGATGCATTTATAATCATCGCTAGCCACATCTTATACACCACAACCCACAGTATTTATTAGTAGTGATAAATATCCATTTATATGTTTTGTTTCCCATTTCTTATGCAGTTTTACTTACACTTATCAGTGGATGAAGTTCCTTTCAATAATAGATCTTTTCTCTTTATTTCAGATGGCGATGAAAGAAGGATGCCGGCTCCTGCATCAGTGCGTGCTGAAGGATTGAAGCTCACTCCGCGGGGCCGTGTTGTTCTTGCGCCTTCCACCCCCTCTACTCACTCCACTAAACTTTCTCATATGCAGATTGAAAAGGTAACATTCACGTTCTTAAGCAACTGAAACTTCAATTATGGAGTACTTCAACCCCAATAGAAAATTGAAGATTTGTATAACTTTTAGAATGGCTGGATGGGGTTCTACTTGCTAATAATATAACATGACAACAATTGAAGAGGTTTTAGCGAAAACAACAAAAGTCAAAAACATATTCACCCGGGCATGGATCGTCAGAGCTCTTTTAAATATACAGTAGAGGAGTAGAGTCCCGCTATTCCGAACTAATTGGGACCGAACCCTGTTCGGAATCGCGGGAATTCGGAATAGGCGGATTTTACGTCAATTATGCGGTAGTATAATCACCTGTAACTTGTTATCGAACCGATCAATACGCACTAGAGCGGGGATGAGCAAGCTAGGGTGAGTTATCTTAGTCTTATTTTGCTTTAAGTCGGTTAAGTTCTTTAAAGCAAAAGAAAATCACTGACTTGTAAACAATTGTTTTTTCTCTTTTTTGATTTATGTGGTTTAAATACAAAGTGTGTACAGACCGTAGATGTATTTGACTTTAAAAACTGTAAGTCATCCACTTTCATTTCAATTTATTTTTAGGCATTTACGGCAATAATTTTTTGCCTGTTTTTCTAAAGAGCTAAAACATACTTGTGATTGGTTTAGCTTGTTTTTCTAAGATTTAAACGTATGTTTTCACGCATTAAAGTTGTTTAATTCTTCATTTTTCCTATTTTCTCATGTTAAATAACATTTGGTAATGTTTCCAAACCGTGTTTGGAATAGGCGGATTTTCGGAATACCGGGAATCTGCTGTAATTTCTTATAAACTATAGAAAAAATCTATTAAAAATCTTCCTGCTGGGATTCGATTGTACGATCTATCATTGAGTGTTTTTCGAATACCTCAGGCGGACTCTAGGTTCAAGTCAGCGTCATCTAAATACTAATATATCTTGCTTCCATTACTTATTTTCAAGCGGTAGACTACAGGGCTGTTAGTTGGTTCAAATTCCGTATTAGGTTTTTAAGCCATGGGAACTGGAAAGTTACAATGTATTGATAGCAGGATTTCTTGTGGTAAGCACATCATTATTCTCAAACAATTGCTGCCTACGTTATTTGACATGAGGAAAAATCCTGGTATTTGAAACATAAATATAGGGGAATGGCTACCAGCTTTATGACTGAAAAATTAGGGAAGAATTAGTTTCCTCCTTGAACTGAGGAAGAACATTGCTCGACATTCTTCATAGCTGGATTAGTTTGATGAATAAGCAGTTTTCTCAACCACACTCAACCTCAGACTTGATTGAGATTGGAAGATGAAATAAACTATAACGCTAAAAAAATTACAATTTACTCATCAATAACAATAAATTACTCCATGTACGTTTTACGGATAAAATTTGAAAAATATTCCCTCAAAAGCATTCAAATTGTCTCTGCCCTTAATTATCATGGTCATTGCTGATTCATCGTGTGATAAATAAATCAGTGCTGATAAGCTGATCAGTAAGCCCAAAACTAATTAGCTAGTCTGGTAAACAGACAGAACTGGTCATGTTCAGTCATTTCGACTGAACAAGTTGTCAGCATCAACTTTTCAATGTTGCGCGCATGTTGAAGCAGTGTTTGGAGGAATGAAGAGCATTCAATTTCCCAGTGTTTAAGCTAATTGCTCAGGGAATAACAATTCATGCTCTGGCAATTGAATTATTTATCTCATTTACATCCCCCCAAAACAACCAGAGGGGTGTCAAACTGTACAATTAATTTGCTGCACTTCTTCATTAAACTGGCAAAAACTTGAATTCTGTGCCAGTTGGAAACTAGTCCTTAAATCCATCATTCAATATAGCCATTGAACAGTTGCATTACATTCTAATTTGGAATATGTAGTGCATGTTATTGAGTTGAATATATTTCATACTCACTGCATTTGATTTTTTTTTTGCTGATGTAGCCCAAATGAGTCTGGGAATGATACTTGTGCGTGGCCAATAGGTTGAATGATGAATAATAATGTATCAATATTTGAAGATATGGTTACTGTTAAATTTTAATAAAAAGATAAATTAATAAGCCTTTGTATTGCATGGTTATTAATGTTCTTGTCAACAATATAATTTCAAAAGTGAAATCGAAAAAAGAAAATATCAATTAATAGATTAGAAAGAATTTTTTTCTTTAAGAAATATTATTTCGTTATATAATTGCGGGTTCAAAACTTGGCATTTGAATGAATAAAAAACTTGATACTATTTGCTTTTATTTCATATATATAAACTTGCTGTGCAGAACTGACCTAAACCTGCACAGCAAGTTTATACATATGAATAGTTCTACTGCAGTTCACGAAAAATGGATATCCACAAAAATAATTTTTATTTTTGTCTAAAATTTGTATAAAATCTGTGAAATGTAGTTAGGCTGCATTAGCTGATAAAGCTATTGAGGCTCTACCAATATTGACTAATAAAATTAAATGAACTCAAGCAAGATTACGTATTTCGTTTGAAAAGAAGTCCATCAATCAGTAACTTATTTTTGACTAGGCTGTTCTACATTCAGAAAATGTTTGAAAGCTAGCTATTCATTTATATAACTATCATAATATGTGGATAAATATGTAACAGGATATAATGGTTTATGAAAAAACTATATCTCAATATATGTGAAGCCTAATAGACTATTAGTTTGACCCTTTTATACTCTACATATTTCGCTAGGCACGATAATTAGGAAGTTGATTAACATACCTCAAGGAGATTTATGAACTGGAGGTTAAGTTTGTTATTGATGAGGAAATTTAATTGATCTTCAAATTCTCAGATGCTGATCTACTCTCTTGGAGTCACTGTGAAACAAGCGGTTGTTGGCTCTTCTCTAAGTCGAGACCTTGAAGCTCTTCTTGAAGCAATGACTTCCTCCAGGCCAGACACTCGTGCCACTCTCATGGATGTTCTTAATGTAAGTTAACACTTTCTTGATTATTGGAATTACGACATTTCAATTCTATTTTGGTAAAGAAGCTGAGATAATTGAATAAATAGGTAAAAGTAACTTCAATTTTGAGAGAATGAAGGCGTTGGATAGCCTAGTAGGCATGGTAGGTAGTTCATAGTTAGTAAGCAAGTAGTCTGATAGGTATGCTCCGTTCAAAATTATTTTAGTTAATGCAATCCAACTATTTATATTTTCAAAATTAGACATAATCTAGAAAAAATCAAATTTATTTGAGTCCTGTTGCTATTGGAGTAGAACGAACTGGTATTTTCTGAATTTTCAATTAGGATTATAATTAACTTTTTATGGTAAATTTAACGACTTGCAGTCAATTTTAATTGAGAATAAATAAATATTTACTCACGTAGGCTGAAACATTTTCGAATCGTGATGATTCATTTTCAACAGCACCCTCAATCATCAGTGTCGGTTTTGGTTAAAAACTGACGATCAAGGATGCTGTTGAAAATGAATCATCACGATACGAAAACGTTTCAGCCTACGAGAGTAAATATCTATTAATTATCAATTTAAATTGACTGCAAGTCGTTAAATTTATCATAAAAAGTTAATATTAACGACGCAGATCGTTATGAACCAAGAAATTCAAGAATAGGATTATTATTTTATATAGCGTTAAAGACTTATTATAGACGGTCATCAATGCTTGTACCGGCATTAATTTTTTTGAGTGCGTTTCAAATCTTCAAATTCCATAGAAATTTTTTTTTAATTAGTACAGTAATTCTATCAGTGGATTTAGAAATATTATTATTAAAAAATCTTTTGTTATAAATAAGATCTTCATCATGCTAGTAAGTGGATTCAATGCCATTTAATCTACATTCATTCATAGCTCCAAGACGTAATCTACAAAAAAAAAGCTTTCTTACTATTTCCAGCTCTTGGTTATACTTTCCTCTGTGTAGGCTACTTGAATTCAGCTGTAGAATATTTGAACGACTATCGAAAAAAATTTCTTTTTCTGTGTTGTCAGCTTTTGTCAAGTAAAAGCTCACTAAAAGCTTTCATTTGTTTTCAGCAGCATTCACTACTTTTTCGCATAAGTATTATAATATAGTATTGCACATATATTTACTAATTTAATCATTCAAAAAAGATATCGTGTGGAAGCAACTGACCCATTGGATCTATTTTGCCTTCATAACACGAATTATGTTTAGCTTACAATAAAAGTACATAGTTGAGATTTAAAGTAAAAATAGCATATACAATAATTATTAGATTTTTCAACTTTACAATGGGTTAAATAAGGTGACATACAACAACCTTGCCTCACTCTCCTTTAAACGATCACCTCCTTCGTCCCCTCATAATTCATTCTCTGTCTCCTGTTAACTAACTGTACAATGCTCTTATTAATTTACTGTTCTTCCAGTCAAGCTTAACTTGGCCTAGAACTCTTCTCATCAGAATATTCCAATCCACTCGATCCAGTGGCGGATTTACGGGGGGGGGCTTTCGGGCTGAAGCCCCCCCCCCCCCAAATCATCAAGGAGTTTTTTGGAAGAGTGTAAATTTTTTACCAATATGAGCAGTTTGAAGCTTAAAATATTCATTAGCAAGAATTACCTAATTCCACTTCTATGAAATGCGTTAACGTTTTAATACTGTATCTTATTCTATTAAACGAGCAAGGAATTGTATGTATGTATGTATTTCCAGTCACTATTTCAAAAACGACTCTAACGATTTTGATAAAATTACGAATATAGGAGCTTTTTGGTGCAAAAATACGATTGCGCTAGGTCTCATTCGTGTAAAAACTCGCTGAAGGACACAAAAAGGAGAAATCTATCCTCAAAGGAACAGCTGATAAAAGAGAAACAGTTTTTAATCATATGGTAGGCCCATTAACGGCGTTATTAACTCTGTCTGGAACGCAAAAAATTCCGCGCGTACCGTGTGGTCGTAGTCTGAGCCTTGCAGTCATGTAGGAATCATATGACTGGAAAGTCAGAGCTCAGCTTATGACGCCATTATTTCTTTGGTGAAAAAATCTTTTCTTATTTCAATTTAACCAAACAAAAAATAACATTATTTGTAATTTTTTCATATTTTTTGGATATTTTGTATTACAGTACAATAACTCTGGGTCTAGGCAAGCTAGGAAGATGCAACTTGTGCTAGGCTTTAGGGATTACATAGATCGGAAAGCCGGAAATACTATAAAACTCATGAAAATTTGGCTAATTATAATAGCTCAATTTGAAAAATGTTTTTTTTTTTTTAGATTTTAATGTCAATGATCTGGAAGAGAAAGATTTTACCTACAATTTGAGACCAACTTTGCATTTTTATTTTGAGTAGTTACCAAGTTCTTAAAAAATCGACATTTTCCAAGTACAGTAGAAAGCCTACATTACACTTCCAAGAAGAATTACAAATTATAAGCTAAATGTTACAAGTATGAATTTGGGTCGTTTCAATGAGCTGAAAGGAATGAGCCATTAGACAAGGTGTGAGAAGCCGTTCTTGAGTGAGGGGTTACAAAGTAGTGGTATCCCATCAACCCAACCACCACCTATCTTGAAAAATTACAGTTCTACGAGCTGGTAAACTCGAAATTCAGATTGTTACTCAAAATACATATGTAGTGTCTAAAAGAACATTTTTACCAATTGGAATTAACATTATTATTGATTTGCTTGTGCACTAGCTTATGATGGAAAATGTAGAGATGAGGTGGGACCGCTTCACAGCATAACGCGTCGTTAATCCCCTTCCCACAGCATCATCTTCGATCTTCAAGATACGCATCATTGCCCCAAACATTTAAACCCCCCCCCCCCCCCCCCCCCGAGCGGAGCTCGGTCTCCCGATATTCTTATTCTATTAAACGAGCAAGGAATTGTATGTATGTATGTATTTCCAGTCACTATCTCAAAAACGACTCTAACGATTTTGATGAAATTACGAATATAGGAGCTTTTTGGTGCAAAAATACGATTGCGCTAGGTCTCATTCCTGTAAAAACTCGCTGAAGGACACAAAAAGGAGAAATCTATCCTTAGAGGAACAGCTGATAAAAGAGAAACAGTTTTTACTGTAGTATTCATATAACTTGGCAGCGTGTAGCATCCTACATCTGAACCCAACATACTGCTTCCAAGATATATGAAAACTACAGTAGGCTAATCATATGTGAGGCCCATTAACGGCGTTATTAACGCTGTCTGGAACGCAAAAACTTCCGCGCGTACCGTGTAGTCGTAGTCTGAGCCTTGCAGTCATGTAGGAAACATATGACTGGAAAGTCAGAGCTCAGCTTATGACGCCATAATTTCTTTGGTGAAAAAAACTTTCCTAATTACAATTTAACCCAACGAACCCATAAGACCAATAGAAGGGGCGTATGCACTAGCGTAGTATTATAGGAGGTGAAGCCAAGTCCGCCATGTAGTGGATAGAAAGACGAAATCGTGTTTTCAAGAGCAGAAAATTTCAATGCTCGCTCTCCACACTTAGGATTAAGATATAACTTTCAAACTTGGCATGAGTATAGACAATTAGTTTCTAACGATAACAGTGGCATCATAAAAGTTAATGGTTACCTCTATATATTTTAATTAGTTGTTTAAAGTTATATTTTTGTCCAAGTTTCAAACCATGACATGAAAAAGTGAGTCGGCTACCAAAATTTTCATCTTTTGGGTAGAGAAAGTTGTACAGAAATAACGGAATGATTTTTTCATGATTTTATTTTAATGTACGACTTATACTTTGGATGCAATGTTAGGTTTAAGTGCAACGCAATATACAATGAGTTCAATCAGGATCCTGAATTAAAATGATAGGTTTTACATAAAACATGATTACTGGAACAGTGTATTCAATTTGTGGACCTACATTTCAATTTAAAACTTAGAGACATTGCATTACAAGAAGATTGAGTAAATATACTAAAATAACTAAGATGATCACCAATCTATAAACATAACTGCATAATATCCTACGATCCTTAAACTATCTGAATCGTGATTCTATCTAATATTTAACAAATAAAATGGTAACACTGAAATTCAAGTAGGCTAATCAAATCATCAACTTTCAATTTCATATTATTCTATTATGATTTTATTGTCCAAATAGCCTACATTGGAATAAATGATCAGATAGACACAATTAGTATTTACTAATTATGATGTTTGAAATTTAGCAGTTTAAAAAATTGCAAGTTGATTCAAAGAAAACCAGCTTGATTCAACAAATTATTGCCCTAACTAATGATGCGATAGTTGATTCTCTCAATTAGTATTGAATCAAAGAGTAAGTCCCAATTCAATCAAATTTGAAATTAAATTTGCATCTTGATAATAGTTTAATGTTGATAAGACTAAAATTATATGAAAACATAGTAGCCTACTTTAAAAAAAGCATAGGATGATATCTTAAAATAATTTATTCCAATATAGGCTATTTGGACAATAAAATCAAAATAGAATAATATGAATCTGATAGTTGATGATCTGATTAGCGTACTTGGATTTCAGTGCTAACATTTATTTTATTTAAATTGTAAAAATATATATGTAAATTTAGAATAAATAGCAAAAACTGGCTTCTCAAGCGCCCGCCACTTGGGTGAGTCATACCTGCGCCACCATCTTTGTAGTGGACGAGCGTGTAACAAGTGGCTTCACCTCAGCAACAAGAAGCCCCTTCTATTGGTCTTATGTGTTCGCTGATTTAACCATACAAAAAATAACATTATTTGTAATTTTTTCATATTTTTTGGATATTTTGTATTACAGTACAATAACTCTGGGTCCAGGCAAGCTAGGAAGATCGGAAAGCCGGAAATACTATAAAACTCATGAAAATTTGGCTAATTATAATAGCTCAATTTGAAAAATGTTTTTTTTTTTAGATTTCAATGTCAATGATGTGGAAGAGCCTATAATATTACCTACAATTTGAGACCAACTTTGCATTTTTATTTTGAGTAGTTACCAAGTTCTTAAAAAATCGAAATTTTCCAAGTACAGTAGAAAGCCTACATTACACTTCCAAGAAGAATTACAAATTAAGCTAAATGTTACAAGTATGAATTTGGGTCGTTTCAATGAACCATTAGACAAAGTGTGAGAAGCCGTTCTTGAGTGAGGGGTTACAAAGTGGTATCCCATCAACCCAACTACCACCTATCTTGAAAAATTACAGTTCTACGAGCTGGTAAACTCGAAATTCAGATTGTTACTCAAAATACATATATGTAGTGTCTAAAAGAACATTTTTACCAATTGGAATTAACATTATTGTTGATTTACTTGTGCACTAGCTTATAATGGAAAATGTAGAGATGAGGTGGGACCGCGTCGTTAATGCCCTTCCCACAGCATCATCTTCGATCTTCAAGATACACATAATTACCCCCAAACATTTAACCCCCTCCCCCCCGAGCGGAGCTCGGTCTCCCGATATTAATGTCTTAACTCAGTTACATTTACATTGCCAACCAATCAACTCAGTGTTTAGATTTTTGTACTTGCTGAATAGAAACAGTACTGTCTGAATATAAACAATACTTGCTGAATAGAAAAAGTAGTGCAACATAAAATTGCAGTAATTGAATCACGACAGTACCAACTTTCTTTTAATGAAAAGTAATGAGGAAATACATTAACATATCAACCAATGTTTTTTTAACATTCTATCACAGTGGTCGGCAAACCAGTGATCACCAGCTATTGATATAGGTTATATCGTGGAAAAATTCCAGATACAACGCTTGCATTTGGTTTACTTATATATAATATGGATCTAATACCATTTTAACTGATTTCTCAAAAAGATTATACAAAAATGTTCTGGGGGAGTGAATTCAGATCCCATATTTCTATAAAAGGAAAACTAATCGTCAGATAAAAACTTTAGAAAAACGTATCTTTTTACAGTGTGAACCGATTCACACAAAGTTTATCTATTAAAACTAGATGAAACATTAGTTAATTGGAAAATTTGTAACTAATTAAAGCTCCCACATTGATTTTCATTCTAAAAAATTGAATAATATGACCGTAATACCGGAATAATACTATATTCCTTGACAAGCTGCTGAACACACCAAATTCAGCCATAATTCAATCAAAAATTTCCAATCTACTTTAAATTAGAATTAATTTTATCGCTGATACGGTTCAAAGCACTAGTAAAGCTATTTTTTTATTTCCCAATATTATGAATAGTTATAGTTCGGGTATGATTGGATTGATCATGAAAAATTCAATAGCTTTCACACAATACTAGCCTACTTGTATTCAGTGCACCTCTACCCCCCTCCCCCTCCACTAACATCAGTAGCTACCAGCCACCCCCAAAAAAAATTTCTGGATCCGCCACTGACTCGATCAAAGGCTTTTCCCAGTCAATGAAACATGCATGTAACTTCTTATTTATTAACGTCCAAATTTTGTAAATAATACAAGTCTTATGCATGTAATTGCATCTCTAATTCTTCTTTCTTTTCTTAAGCCAAACTATTTATCTCCAATATGTTTTTCAATTTTGATCTCAATTGTCTTAACTGCTAATCTAGTCACTGCTTTTGTAAAATTACATATAAAACCGATGGTCCTAAAATCTGCACACATTCTTGAATTTGCCTTCTTGGCTAGAGGAACTAGAATGGTCACAAGTCTTCTTGCCAAATTCCCCGGTTATTATATGCGATTAATCAGAGAAGTTACTCTAGATACTTCACCAGGTCCTAATAGCTCACACTACCAGCCTTCGTACCTTTTGATGGTATATTGTCACTTCCCAGTGTTTTATTATCTCAGAGCTCTTTGTGCTTTGCACTCTGTTATTTCTGAGCCTAGGTTGAGAACATTCCACATCATGCATATTTTCATTAGCTTTCGAAACATACAACGCCTTTATATAATTAACCCATATACTCTCATTTCCCTCTACATTTGAAGCACTTTTTCATTCTTCCTCTGCATACCTTGCTTGGAAACGTTTCTTGATTTGGTCTACGTAATTTCTTCATGAATCTGTATTGTTTTTAGCATACTCTGAGTTACCTTTCTTCCACTTTCGTCTCTCGGCCATTTTTACTTCAATATCGCACTCTTCAATTGTATTACCCTTTGTTACTCTCCTGTAAAGCATCTTCAAAATTCCTGGCTTATGCTCTTGCATGATCGATCATTTGAAAATTTGTCATTCTTCCATTTTATTGGTGTTTTTCTCCTTTCAACATATTTCAGTCCAGTTCTGAGCTCTGCACCAAGAAGATTGTGATCTGTATCCATACCAGCTCCTGGATAAGTTTTTATTTTTTCACACTGTTTTTGAAACGTTGGTTTATTAGTGTGTAGTCGATTTGAAACCTTCTTGTACCCCCTGTATTTTTCCAACTGTATTGATCTCTTTCATGCTGTTTGAACCAGGTATTTGTAATCCAAAATCCAAATTGTTCGTAAAACTCCACTAATTTTTCACTTTTTTCTTTTCACTTACCATATTCAAACCTTCCCACAACACCATCTGTAACCTCCTCTCCAGTAACACTGTTCCAGCCTCCCATTATTATTGTTCTCTCTTGGCCCCTTCCATCCTCCTCTGCCTCAATTCCTCAATCTGCTTGTAAACATCCTCCACTTCCTCATCTGTTGAATCTGATGTCGGCATGTGCACTTGATTTATCAATCTATCTACACTTCTGAGTCACTTCTGATTTTCGTACCCAATTCTCTTTGGCAAAACTTTTATTATCTGTTTTTCCCGTCCTCTTCTTCTTCTTCTTCGACCGACTCCTTTCTTCTTCTTCTCTCCACCTTTGTATTACAGTATCTTGAAGTCATCCGAAATTAGCTCTTCATCTCCCTTCCATTGTACTTTACTTAAACCAAGAATGTATGTATTGTATCTTTTCATTTCTCTTTTAAGAATTTACATTTTACTCGTCTTCATGGCTCTGACATTCCAATCTTCGTGATGGGCGCTTTAATCTACCTATCCTTGTTGATATTTGTTCTGGTTCTTTTGTTTGACTTTTGTAAGAATGTGTCCATCCGAGATCCGAGTGTTACTAATACTAACGAATTATTATTGCTATGTAATTTGGGTTTCTACTGAAAGATGGAAAGGGTCGTTGATCCATTAATCTCTGTAGCTCCACTGTTGATTGAAAAGACAAAAACAATTGATCGAATTGAAATTTTGCAGGGAGTAGCCGATCACTGCCTAATTCGTGGTCAGGCAAGACCTTTCTCCCACCTACTAATGGAACTACACAGACAAGTCCTTTCACAGGTAAGCTTTTAGTTGAAATCAAACGAGGTTTATCTAAATTGAAATGATTTAATGGTATTAAATTATCAAATAATCACGAAGTCATTCAAAAATAATCACTAAGTCATTCAAAAACTTGATAAATTTTGAAATTTCTGACAACGAATTAAAAAAATTGATATGATTTGATTAGGGAGCAAGGGGATCAAGAGTGTTATCATTTTCAGTTGATAATGCAATTTCTGCTTTTTTGGTTGTAATTACAAATATCAATATTCAAATAAAATATTATTTGTTTTGAATCATTAAAGCTTATATATTTTAATTTAAAAATACTGTATTTAGATGAATCATTCTGATCTTCTCTACTCTTTGGCCCAACCAATGCTAACAATATTTTTTATTCAATTGAGGACTTTCAATATCTCATAAAAGTTATGATAATCGCTGTGATCATCGTTCTTTGATTGCATCATTAACGCAATAAAATCAATAGATGAATAGGCTACCTGTCATTTAGTCATATGAAAAACTATTCAAACTGCATACATAACAGATAGCTTACTGCAACTATACATAACTGTCCTATAATGCAATTATTGTCCTACACTATATTTCAATGCTGATAAATTTCTAATCATGTCTCTTTCTATATACAGGTGAAAAATACTGAATTTGATAATAATATGGAAGAAAACGACTCAAATGCAAACAACTCTACTCTAAACAAGTAAGTTCCTCTACAAGAACATTTTTTAGATTAAGTGGGCTACTTTAAATATTGACCACCAAAGGAATAACCCGCACAGCGTCATACAGTCTTGTTTTTGCTACCGTGTCTTGTCTATTAGTCTGTCGTATTAATAAAAACAACACACAACTCAAAAAGACTCAAACACAAACAACACAACTCCTAACAAATAAGTTTCTCTACAAGAAATTTTTTTAGACTAAGTGAGCTACTTTAAATATTGACCACCAAAGGAATAAGTTTTCAGACATGTAAACACTGTCTAACCTGTAAAATAAACTGTCACGATGATTTCATGTAACTCATCTGAGCTGATGCGGAATAAATCAATCAACGGGTTCCGTGATTGATTGCTGGCGAACAAGATTAATCACGCTTCAAATGCATAGTATCCTTCACGAATGATCTTTCTATCTTTGTTCAAATAAGTAATCAAATAACTGTATTGAAACATGCAAACTCGTGTGTGGTGCCTACTGCCTACCATGCCTAACTATGTCTAAGCCTACCTGGTTTTTTTTTTTTTGAGGATGATGCCGACATAGGTCTGAGACCTGTGCGTGGGTAATGAGTTGGATGATTGTGATTGATGAGCTGGACCTACAGTTTTAGGTGGGTTCCGAACCACCGGTAGTTACTGGTTAGTACTTAGTTTTACTGGTTGTTGAATATTCCTGTATTCTAATTCTTTTCAATACATACAGCAATACCAATACAAAAATATACTTTTCAATACCGTTCTTGGATTTGAAGGATTTTTACGAGCACTTTAAACTTTATTAGAGCATCTTGTCAAATCCACGATGTAGTTCAGAACAGACAAATCAGTTGGCATATCTAGAAAAAACTGTCATATCTCTGAAGTGATGAATTTGACAATATTTCCATTTCAAGAAACGGTCATCACTCTCCAATTTTCAAGTCGTTTGTTTTGGATAAATTTCTTAGGTTTGGTTGGTATTTTTTACCCAGATGGATGATGAAATATTTTCTGCTTTGAATGATGAATGGAAAGAAAAATCTTATATTAATTTCTTATATAAATTTCAATTCTCAAAAATCTTGTTTTGGTTGAGCTTGTGACTTTTGACTTTAACTCATAATAAAATATATTTTTACACGTTACATTGTATTTTTATTAATACCACTGACTAATAGACAAGACACGGTAGCAAAAACAAGACTGTATGACGCTGTGTGGATCATTCGACTGACTACATTGATATTGACGATCGTTTTACAATACGACTATCGACTATGACCCAAGACATCGCGTATTCATCACAATTTTTTGTCAAAAAAAGGTCTATCCTTATAGTGTGACATACTGACATACAGATTATATATATTTATATTTATATGTAGTTCAATTCTTTCTATACATATTTACATGAAAAAGGGTCGCAAAACTAATTGTATTTTTGATTTTTGGTATGTTTTTTGGACACAGGAGTAGTCTGAAACTAAGTTTGCACCATCGAAAACCCTGTGCTACCTCCACAATTATCGAAAACCCTCGAAATATTTAACAAAAACCAAAAAGTGACAACATTTCGAGGTTTTTCGAAAATTGTGGAGTAGCACAGGTATTTCCGATTGTGCAAACTTCAATTTCAATTTTATTCACGTATCATACATAGCAACATACACTTAAAAAAAAAATAAAAAAATGAATAATAGAACCGGCATAGACTATACCGTCTGTGAGCGGGAGCAGTTCTTACAGATATCTGTTGTGTAACTAGATGAAACATATTAGTGATACAACACATGCATGCTTTTGAACATTGATTATACGAAAATTCATAACTCTAAAGATTCGTTAGCCTGATCTCGACCACTTTACTAAATATTTATCACTCCCCAGAAAATCCGGCATCGCATTGCTTCTTTGCACCACCACAAGACCGCTGCACCGACTAAGGGGGCACTCGCAATTTAAAAATATGACACATTATAGAAAAAAGAAAAAGAGAAAAACATAGATACTTAGTTTCAGACTTCTTATATGTGTCTCAACAACATACCAAAAAATGAAAACTGCAATAAGTTTTGCAAGCAGGAGTGAATAAAATGACTGGACTATGCGTAGGCCTATACGTATTTTAATATGCGTATTGTATATTAAATACACATATAAAGCTATTTATCATCTATATCAGTAAATCATGTTAGTATTAGGTTGGAGAAATTCTATTGAAGGAGAGAGATACTGTGCTTGTACTGGAATTGCTTCTTCTTGATTTTTCAGAGTCGAGAAAAAACGACATAAAGTGCAGAGAGCAGGATCTCGACTTTATAAAGCAGACATTTCCAAGTACCATTGTCCGAACACTTGTATTGGACCTGAATTTATTGTAAGAGCTCTTCCTCCTCCTAAAGTTATCCATGTTGGAGATGTCAAGGTAACCCAACTTTTTTCTTGATACTGAGAATAGATAAAACAAACTGTAGTTTATTCGTATGTGAAATATGCATTAAGGGTTCATATTTATCTTCAATGTACGGTTTTTGTTTAAAGATGAAATATTTGATTTGGATGGGAACTAAAATTGTTGCTCTAAATTTCGAAAAAGATGTCAGCTTCCATTTCATGTAACCAGCTCCTCGTTTTAGCACAGTAGGCCTATGCAACACGGTATTAACAATCAACAACTGACATCCCTCATTATTTTGAAATAAATTGGTGAAAGCTTGTTATCAATACGGATTGGGAGCATCATTTTCATTGCAACACTTTCATTTAAATATTTATTGAGTATTGATTTCCTCTTATTAATTTTAAATGTGTTACTGCACACACGTTAATTGAAGTTTCGACTTCCACATTCAATAATGCTTGATTCACTGTCTCTCTTTCAAATGCTGAACCATTACTGCTGCTATTAATGCTGCTATTATACTAAATGGCAGATGAAAAATTACTTTTTTCTAGAAAGATATTACGATTGTTAACAAAAAATCAGTAAATTAAAAAGTAAACTTTGATAATGTTACAATATTTAGATACACAAAATACGCAAACAAGGCAATAAGTTGTATAGTTCTAGATCTCTATCGAGTTTACATTCATCCTTTTGTATAATTACAAACTTATTCGTAAAGACTATATTCTATATGATGCAAAATATGATTAATCAATTTTTGTTACTCAATTTATTGGGTTGTTTGGAATTTTTTTTATATATTTCTTATCTTAATGTTGGGGTTTTATTACTTAGTACAGTATTACATCAATTTCACCTTAAAATGAATTCATAAATTTCCTCATATTTTAAATATAATTTCTCCATCAACTCATTTCTTTCTTTGCATTTTATAGCCAGCACTTAGGCGGAAACTTGTTGTGATCCTTCTGAATGGCCAAAAAATTGAGATTAACTGTGATCCTTCCAGTACTACAGCTGCGAATATGTTTGAGGTGAGTAATGTCCGTTAACGTAAATGTCTAAAAATCTAAAAAATAATAAGATGTAAAAAAATGGAAGTACAATCTTAGTATGGTTGTAATATGGGAAAAACCTGGAAAATGAACAAAACTCGTGAAATTTGGCTACATATAAAATAATAATTTAATAATAATAATAATTTTATTCGAAAGCCTATACTATCATTTCAAGTAGAATTCCAAATTATAGGTCAAATGTGACATGTAGCATATGAATTTAGATCGCCTCAGATAGCTGAGAAGAATAAGGTATAGCTCGATGAAGTACTACGGATCGTTCTTGAGAGAGCAATGTTGAAAAAGGGGTACCCCCCTCTACACCCATCATCCAAGAACATCATCATCATCATCTCTCATCGTTAGCATGTTGTTATACATATCGTTTGATTCCGAGTGAAGTTCTACAACTTTCATTTGAAGCAATTTTGTGTTGAATGACATACAAAAACGTCCCCCTAGTTGATAAAAGTCCCTTTTTGAGATATTTCAATTTTTCTAAGAGAAACTATCAGGTTTCACGTGAAAATGGTCAAGATATTCATTCCAGCTCATTGTATGACTAGTAGGCTATAATGGAAAAGAAGAATCAACTCTGTTCGATGGTTAGTTAAAGACTTACCGGTATCGAATTTCCAGTAATTAGAGAAATATTGAACTTTGAGGGTGGCTGGGGGAAAAGCTAAAGGGGAGTTTTGGCGACTCCTCTGAAAATGTATATCTAAACTTTTACTGTCGATTGGCATATAGTCTTGCCTGCCTAATTTGTTCTGACAATAATCCTTTATTTCAGTGAGTGATGAAATAAACCTTGTTAGGTTAGGTAATATGGCGCCATTACTTAACCGATAATAGTCAATAGACACATCATATTCTACAGCTAATTTAATCAGCTATAGGTTTTATTAGGAACATTACAACTAATAATGTGTGTGTTTATGTAATGTATATGTTTGGTTATTTTAAGAATATTTTTAGGCATCAAAAGGAATGAAAATCACAATGATAACTTGATAAGTTTTTCAGTTGTAAGCCTTCAACTAAAGTACTGCTCCTGCAGTGTTGATGAGGGGTTGGAGAGGAAGATAAAGATGAAGATAAAATTACTTTATTTACTTAAATTTAAAAAATTCCATTGTAACTGATTAAAAAGCATGTTATTGACAACACAAAAGATTTTATGTTGTAAAAGGGTTGGATATTAACAATGAGATTCTATGTGAATGCATTTGCGTAATAAGGGTGAAGTCTGGACAAAAATTAGTCCATTCCTTGGTAATTTCGGACTGAGAGACTACCGTATATATAAATATAATTACCTAGTAAGAGTAATAATAAAATAAAATTTGAATACAAACTGAAAATTTTCTGAAGTGAAAATAATTGAAATTGTGTTTGTAATATTTGCTTAACAATATAGATCGGATATTATTTACAAAATTAAAAATGAAGGTTGTCATGCAGTTGCTTTATGGTCGAAAAGATGCAGTCATTCTCTCCAAAAGATACCTCCTCAATGATGAGGTAACGCCCGCTCGACTCTCAATGAACATAATGGAATTTAGAAGTGCGTTCCAAGCTCGACAAGCACAACGAATGACTTAATAGAGATTGTAATACGGTGGTTCGGTATCCTAAGGGTATTATCCCCGGTTCTAGTATGTGAAACTATTCTTTCTGCCTTCTAACACACATTTGAAATCGTTTTAAAAGTAATTATATTTGATGATTTCTTTGACAAGTTTGATTATTCTGAATAGTCTCTGACTCAAGAGTTTCAGAGTTGAGCTTGCAATGTGGGATTGAGTAATTCGTTCATGCCGTTACAGAAGAGTAGTCATACCGAAGACAATAGCTCTGACTGTGCTGGAGTCTATCATTCATTCATTGCAGAATTACAGTACAGGAAATGTGGAAAGATGAGAGATTTAACCAGTAACAATCTAACACTTCTAGGAAGAATATATTGTATTTTCTTTAAAGAATTCATAGCTGAAAAAACCTTCTTACATGTTCTAATAACTCGCTCTGACCAGTCAAGTGTTGTGTTCATGGTTATACCTAAGTTTTAACTGAACTACAGTATTTCCATCAACAGTTAGGTTAGAGTCAAATCTGGTTCAAGTCAATGCTATTCATCAAGCGTGAATAACTAATGATTATAGGTTGCGTTTTTACAAAATTGAGTTCAAGATTATTTTTCCTAGTCCATTCAAAAATAAGTTTAATATCTTTGTTCATCTTGTGAACCGTTGCATTGATTTTTGATTAAGGACAACTGGAGTAAATTTGTAAGTCATCTGCATAAGTGTGGAAACTGGAAAACTTAATAACGGAGGTCATTAGCATACAGGGTTACAAGAAGGGGGCCTAGGATAGAGCCTTGTGGGAAGGAAGCGGGGTGGTGGTCGCGACTTAGGTTTTTCGAGTAAGTACTTTGTGTATCAACCTCTTGCATCTCTACATACATCTTGCTAAAATTCAGCTTTCTCCCAATTTGTTACGACAATGGATATTTTTTGTATTCATTGTCTGGGCTATGAAAAAGTGTAACAAAATTAATTGCAGTCATTATGCTGCAAACTTATCCCATCGTTCATGTTTAACTTATAATATACTTGGTAACATTGATGTACTCTCCACTGTACAGAACACTGGCGTCTGCATTTTTTAATTTTTACTAGAAACATGTAAGCACAGAGTGTTGTCATTTATGATATTTTGACTTTAAAATCTATATCAGAATTTAAGTACAGTAGAATATATTACACTATTAAACGCATAGATTTAATTCATTTCTTTGAATTTTTTGTTTCGCGTTTGAACGAATGTGTGCTCAGTATAGCTTTCTGTTGTAACTTCAAGTGTGATGAATGGGCGTTATTAGTTATTGGGAATTGAGGAACCGCATTCCAGAACATTTTTTTTCATCAAACATTTCAAAATGAAAAAAAAATCAAATGAATTACATCATTTTTAATGGATACTCATTGAATTATAATTTAATAGAAGTTGGAAGGTTCTTTGATGGAAAATTCAGCCAACGAATAAATTATAGGGTTTATTAGCTCTCGACTTTGATTATTTATGAAATGAATTGATCATAGATTATGATTGATTTCTTATGAAGCAATAACTTTTATCATGTTTCAGGTTATTGTTGAGAGTGAATGCATAGAACAGAACTTTCTTCTCGGCCTAGCAACGCTAATTTCAGGTGACTTTGTTTTTCTTGCGCCAGAAACTAAGCTGTGCAAGGTTGCGCCTTCTGGCTGGATTGGAGAGTCGCACAGACAACCATATTACAAGTTTATTCTCTACTTACGGATCATTTTCTACCTTCCCAGTCTTAGAGGAGTTGGGTAAGTTTGCTATCGTCTTCCATCTTAAATGAGTAAACTATTCATAATAGCTATTATCTTCGTGTTATTTTCATCCAAGCTTAGCTCTCTTTAATAAACTTGAAAAACTAGTTCTGTTGTATGGATTTGATTAAAACTTATCATTAATATGGTCCCAGTTGCTTCTATCCTTTCCATCTAGTGCTTGTACTTCCGTCGCTGAAAAATACATTTTTCCCCATTAAACTCCGTCAGTATATTACCTTTTTATCCATAGTTAAATAATACGAACAATCATTGTTATCAATCCTACTCATTTATCTCCAAATCAATTATTTTATGACCTTGTTTAGGTGTTTTTAGTTTCGTCAGCTCTGTTTTCATATTGCGTTGTATTTGTGATTTGTAAGTTATGAATAGTGAAGTTGCAAATAAAAATAAGTAGAATAGACTTTATCAGTATGTCCATTCCATTCATGAAATATATTACTATTGTTTTGTTTTTTTGAGGAAAACAATACTTTCACAATAAATAACCACCACCTCCTTCTTCGTCTTCTTCCTCCTCCTCCTCCTCCTCCTCCTCCTCCTCCTCCTCCTCCTCCTCCTCCTCCTCCTCCTTCTTTTCCTCATCCTCTTCCTCTTCCTAACAAACCATATGGTTTAAGGTTTTCTGTTATTTTCCATCCCTCTTCACCTACATACTATGGTTCCTCTATCTTTCTTTAAATTATGTCCTAAGCAAGATTTACCTTCTTCCATTTCTCATTGCGTAACCCAAATAAGAGAGTTGGAGGCATTTGATTTTGTTAAGAAGCTTATCTGATCCCATTGAAGATGCAATGCATTATCACAATGATTGTTAACATAACAATTAGTTGAAAACTCCTTCTCTTATCCATCCCATCACCCGTCATTATTACACTATAATATATTTTCTTATCGTTGCAGGTCGTGGTCTACTAAGCACATGCTTTATCTTCAAATTCGTAGAGGCCTTTTGGAGCATCAAATTAGATGTTCAGCTAATGAAATGATGACGTTTGCCAGTTTAGCTCTTCAAGCCGAATTTGGAGACTTTAATAACGAGGTAGATGATCTCCAGTAATGATGACCAGATAAAAATTGATACGACAATACGTTTACAGTATTTCAAGCAGTACATTATTTATTGAGTGAAAGTTCCGAACTTATTCATAGTGTTACAGATAGCACAAATATCTCCTTTTCTGAGTCAACCAAATTAATTCGAACAGAACTAGTTTCAGTGTTTCAGAAGTAATCTGCAATACTGCTTCGGCTCTGATTGAAGTTGATACAAAATTTAATGTGATCATAGGTCTCGAAAAGCTTCGTTTCAGAAATAAAGATGGCAGAAAATTAGCTATCTCCATCAATTTACTCGTTCAGATATTTGTATTGACTATTCAGATTGCAATTTTGTCGGGTTTTAAGTGAATTCAGCCGAAATTTTGAACTGAACATGTTACAAGTCTACATTATTATGATTATTGAAATATTCATAAAAGTATGCAAAGTTGTCATAACAAATTTCGAGTTTGAAGTGGATTAACTTGGTTAATTGCCAATGAACCCACACATTTTTAAAAAGAAAACTTTTAGAGAATACAATCCTGAAAATAGAATGTAGAATAACCAAAACACGATGATTTGTTTAGCTAAAAACACCTAAAATTCATAAAGTCAGGTTCTATTGAAACAAATCATCAAACCTGATTCAGCTTGGTTACCTTCAACTTGCTATTCTCGATCTACGATCCAGTTAAACCCAATTTTATGAATGTTGGGTGTGTTTTTGGGTATTGGGCTAT
Source organism: Conomelus anceps (assembly GCA_948455865.1). Taxonomy (NCBI): domain Eukaryota; kingdom Metazoa; phylum Arthropoda; class Insecta; order Hemiptera; family Delphacidae; genus Conomelus; species Conomelus anceps. Next base: position 67,104,340 of record OX418217.1, on the reverse strand, counting down.
TTTTACGTTTAATTTTCATAATTTGATTCGCTATATGTTTTGTGTAAAAAACACTGGTTCTTGGCAATTAGGTTACCAATTGGTAATGGCAACTAAGTTAATCGACTTAAAACTAGAAAAATGTGATTTTTTAGCCATTTTGGAGCATTAATTTGAATATTTCTATAGTTATTGTAGTTATAGACGTGTAACATGTTTCATTCGTTATTCACATGAAAGCTGACAAAATTACAACATCGATAAAACCAACCAATTTCTGATTGAGTGCATTGATGAGAGTAGCTGGGATTATCCGACATACCTTATTATTATAATAAACCATTTCCGGACTTCTGTTCACTTTTTTCTTTATTTTGATGAGATGAATGAGCTGAAGCAGTATATGTCAGATCCCTCCTGAAACTGTCTGTATAAGTCAACTGACTGTATACAGCATGATAAGCTCTGTGCAGACGATTTGCAGAAGCTACTTCTCTTTTCCAATAACCATCAAAAAACATTTTATCACAATGAAAATGTTTTTTACTGAACTGAATATTTAAACTTATCATGTTTGGTAAACTTATTCCGATATTTTTGGATGTACAATGATAATACAATTTGTGAGTCTAATATAAAATTAAATAGGAGTCGAATAAACTTCTTTTTGTCAATAACTACATATATCTAATGCGATCCAAGAAACTCATATTTTTGGCAGACATTTTATTAACTCTGATAATTGTGTAAAATACACTAACAATTTCAAATTAATTTCCACAAAATACGATTTTGTTTAGGATGACTCAGAATAATAGCTAGCCGATCGTCAATCGCACAAACTAACTCACTCACTCACCCATAGCCTCTCACAAAAACGCTATAATAAAAGTACTCTGACCAAATCGGTATACTATTATTATTGTTATCAGCGAGCTTTTGACAGAAAATAAAAACTGAATAATAAGTATTATTGTTAGCCTTTTACTAAATTTTGCGGCAGTTGTTTTTATTAAGTCGAGTTTAAAAAATTCGTCACATAAAATAGTATTTTTTTCTTGTAGGAGCATGGCAATGGAGACTATTTCCTCCTGGAACATTATATTCCTGATCATTTTTTGCCACCAGGCAGGAAAGAGCAGGACTTTTTGTATGACTTGTTGGATCTTCACCGGTCTAGGAAAGGACTTGATCCAGGTCGAGCAGAAGAGTTGTTTGTAGCTCAGGCAATGCAGCTACCAGAATATGGGTATCATTTTCTCTCAGCACTTTTGGTAAGTTTTTCAACGAATGATTAAACCAGTAGGCCTAATGATGTGTTCTAACGTCTTTGATAAAATCATATGTTTTGTAACATCATGAGGACTTACTCTACTTGGGAAAACGTATAACTTCAAGTATGCCAATTTGAGAATCTCAAGAATTGTTTTAAATGAAAAACACTCATTAACTCATAAGATGCAAAAACACTTACTTTTCGTAACATCGTGGAGATTTACTTTACTCAAGAGAACGTATTACAGTATTCCAGTTGAGCACCTCAAGAATGGTTTTTATGAAAAACACTCGTTAAATAGTATATTTCGCACCTAGGGCCGAAAATGTGTGTTTGCCGGCTCGAGATCGCGGTTTTCAAGTTCGAGACGAAGTCGAGAACTTGAAGCGTTTGAGAGCCGGCAAAACATTTTTGCCCGTGTTGCGAACACTATTTTTCGCCACACCACAAAAAAACAAAACAACAATGTTAAGTTGGAAATTTTGAAAGCGAAATTTTAAGGCTATGGTACTTGCAAGAATACAAGGAACGGCTATCACCTCTTTATCCAACCTACAGTGCTCTGGGTGGGCATTTTGTCAACTACTACAACTGCACGCCAAAAGGTTAGTTGGTTAGGTTTTTTGTTGTTATTCCTGTTCCTGATTCAAAACCTGCATAAAAAACCAAAAACCTAACCAACTAACCTTTCTATACCAACAGTAACCTTTACCAACAGTTGCAGTAGTAGACAAAATTCCTAAAAACAAAAAACCTAACCAACCAAGAGAGGTTAGCAACAGTTGTAGTAGTTCACAAAATTCCCACCCAGAGCTCTGTAGGTTGAATAAAAAGGTTCTATTGTTTGATATCAAAACTACAAAATATTATAATAATATTATATAATATTATAATAATATTAATAAAGTTATAGAAAGTGATCATTTTTGACATTTTAAATACTACGACGTACATATTAAATTATAAAAAATAAACATTTATTGATGGTTTAAATCTTTTTGTTTTACATAAAAGTTGGAAGGATTCATTTTTACAATCATGACTGCTGTATCCAGACACGATCAGCTGTCATTCAAGGTCATTTTCTTTTCCGCCCTAGGGCGGTAAACGTTTACAGACCTCGTCGGAAACCAAACACTTTCGGCCTCCATATGACGCACGAAAAACAGCTCATTACGTCCTAGTGTGGCGAAAAAGTTATTATTCAATTTTACGATGAATTTATAAAGGTACCTAACTCTTTATTTATAATATGATATCCTATATCATACATATATAAAATTCGATGTGTGTATGTATGTTCCCAGTAAACTCAGAAACCGCTGAACCGGAGCCTTGCAGTCATGTAGAAAACATATATGACTGGGTATGATGAAATGTAATTATGCCGGGTTGATGACATCTGTTACCCAATGCAGCTAGAAATTTGAAATTTGAAATGTAGCCTCAGTGGGAGGTGGCGAATAATAATAAAATAAGAAACCTAGCTTCTCCCCTAATAGTCGTTGGTGGTTTAAATTTGAAATGTTCATTTAGAGGTGGTGAGTAAGAAAACAACGAAGGAGGCCTCTCAGATCAGCCCTTGGACTAACTTCTTCCCTAAAAGTCCTAGAAGGTTGAAATTTGAAATGTAACCTCAGTGGGAGGTGGCTAATAATAAAATCAATGAGATTTTTTATAAGATCGCAGCAACGCGCGCCGTCCAACTAGTGATATCATACTTATCAAATTTTAGTAAAATTATCTTAAGATAGCAACTGCAAAACTGAATACTTCAATACTAGTTTTCTAGTTCTTTAAACTCTGGATTTGATAAGCTGTTGGAACTTCCTTAAGCCCTCGCATTTGTGAGTAGAATAAGTACAAATTAATTGCACATGTAATAAATTTCTCTTTATGCACATGGAATCTGGATAATTCAAATCATGCTTTAGAACATGCACCAGTAGCTCATGTTCACTGTGACTTTGTAGAGCTTCTTCAATGATTTTGTAGTGTGTCATTGTTTGTAGATTATATCATTAATATATAAAATACTGTATTCTTGAATCTCTTCTGACTTTTTCTCAATGTTAATGCTCTGAGCAGATATCTTCAGAGAAAGATGAAAACAAGTGTGATGTTTGGCTTGGAATTAGTGGTAAAGGAATAACAGTTTGTCCAAAAGAATCTTGTTCAGACTCTCAAATGCCTCGATCGAAGCTCACTTCACGCACAACATTCTTCGCTTGGAATGAAATCAAGAAATTGACCTACACAAAGCAGAATTTGGAAATCATATCGAAAGGAGCATCCACGAAAATGAAATTAAAAATGCAGGCTAATAAGTAAGTAATAAGACCCTGCATACCTTATTGTACTTCCAATATTTTTATCCGTAATTAACAAGACAGACCTTTGAAAGTATTCCCATAAATATAATATGAAGTAATTGTATTATCATTTTAAAGAATTATTTCTTGTATCAACTAACAAAAAATAGCATTTTGTAAAATCACGTTCAATTATTCTACTAATTTTCTTTGTATCGCCTGATTTTAGTTGGACGATATTATCAGAGCTAGTGTTTTTCTGAGGACATTCCTTGGCTCGACATTGAATATATACAAATTCGGATCTATCAATTAAATAAAATGTTTTCATGAAGCATATTTTGGGTTCTAGTTGTTTACTTTTGCAATTGCAATGCACATGCCGTTTTGAAACATCAAGAAAGTTTAATGCTCGGTTTAACTGGTTGAGGACTAAAAAGGAACGTTTAAAGATTGCACAAGAATATTTTAAAATGTATGTGGAAGTATGATTAATGATTAATAGTGAAAAAATTTAATAATTCTTCAATTTTGTTACAGGAGTTTTACGGCGTTTCACCTTGCATCACTGCATCATAAATTTTTTCTCAAGCTGAGAAATGAAATGAGCTCTCTTCATACTCTATCTCAGGGTAATGAAATTCCCTTGCTTTCTTTTTACCACTAAGTGTTTCTTATGTTAATACGTAAATATAATATGAAGGCCAGTGGATTCGTAAAGTGGAAATTATTGATTTCGTGGGACTTATATGGAGAATAACCTGCTCCTACTCTCTTGTTAGTCACTGTTACTCCTGTTACTGTTGGATGAATCTGTGTTCGATTCTGTGTACTAGACGGATTGAATTCTTGAAAAACGATTCAATTCATTTTGGCGATTAAAATGTCAATTGCTTTTGCAGCTGCTCTAGTCGACACTAAGCTCTCGATCATGTATTAGTGCACTGTCTAGCTCTCGCACGTTTGGACTGTGTTTTTTTTTTAAACTAGAGTATCCTCAACTTGAAATAAAATGTAATCTGAGTACATATGGGAACAAGGTAACAAATATATTGAGAACAGTAACATCATTATAATGTTTTAGTAATTTTTCGTTTTAAACATTCAAATTTCACATCATCCAACGTATTTGATGTATAAAAGTAGATAATGCCACCTGGAAGCTAGCATTGCTAATCAAAATTATTTTTTTCAGAATTTGGAATTCCTGTCAAATCGAATGCAAGATCTTGTCAAACAATAGGCATTCATTATTTAGGCTCAAAGTCAACGAAATCGTCAGCTGATTCCTTGAAAAGGTCAGCAAGTTTTTGTACTCCAGAAAGGGTGATATTTCGTGGAAAAACAGCAAGTCATTGTGCAATAGACAATAATAGGTCAATTCAAAGGTATTTGGAAGTATTTACTTTAATTTTAATTTTTTGCAACACATTTATTAATATCCTAGCTAGTAGCTACTCATTATACCCTGTACCCATAATAACCTAGGTGTAAATCCTAGAAAGTCGTCAAATTTTTATCATGCATTGTCATTACTCAAAAATGTATTCTACTCATTAAGATTCATTCGTGAATAATTCTTAATTCTTCAACCTTGTATTCCATTCTCCATTCTTGTTTTCTTCATACACCACTTAATATGTTGGAAATAAGAGGGTGATTTTTTTCAACCTCCGATGGGCCATAAATAAAAAACCAATGAACAGAAAAAATGATTTTATTACCAAAATGTTTACTACTATATGTTTACCTCTCAACATCATCTTCTTACCAGTTGGTTCGGAACCTAAAATTTAGGATCCACCATGTTCTCCATAACATGGCTCAAACGGCGAGGTGGAACTACCCGTAAGGGTCTCCCCACCAATAAAAGTCATACGTTTGTTATTATTACTTCTCAACGTAATCGCCTTGAATATTGACGCATTTATCATGCATGTGGACAACCTTTTCAATACACTCTTCATAAAAACTTGTCGCCAGTGGATTTAAATGAGTCAGACCTTGTCTTGAAGTTCCTCGGTGGATGGAAAGTGCTGACCTCCTGGCAATTTCTTGCTCGAGTTATTCAGATATTTTCCTATTTATGTGGTGATATTCAACATCTGCATACTAACGAGCCCATAGCAACCAGCTCATAGCAACGCAATAAATAAATATTCAGTTCGATATTGCTCATCACTGCTTATGCTACTACAGTTCTATTTAGCTAATAAAAGCCTTTGATTTTCTAAAAGGTATAATCATTCTTTTACTACAATTTTATTAGCTAAATAGAAGTCTCACTATGTCAAGGCGTAGACAAAAACCGCCTGAAGAAGACAAGGAGAATTTATGTGGCAACGGAAATGGAAATGTATTTCGTCCAACTAGACTTGACTCTGACCCGAATTCTCCAGCAGCAGAATTGGAATGGAAACACTGGAAAATCACTTTCGAAAACTTCCTGGAATTGTCCAAGATAAGTGAAGACAAGAAACTAAAGGTATTATTCAATTTTATATCTCCAGCTCTTTTCAATATAATAACGGAATGCACTACTTATGCTGCAGCAATTAATTCACTAGAGGATTCATTTGTTAAAACAAAAAATGAGCTTCATTGCCGTTATCGCCTTGCCACTAGAAAACAACAAATAGGAGAATCTATCAATCAATTCTTCTTAGATCTCAAAACACTAAGCTTAGACTGTAATTTTCGGGGTGTAACTGCAGAGGAAAATAGAAATGACCATATCAGAGATGCATTGATATCAGGACTCCATTCTTCAGAGATTCGGCAACGATTATTAGAGAAACGCTCACTATCATTGACAGAAGCTTTAGATCAATCACGTTTAATGGAAGCAGCCGAAATCTTCAATAAATCTTACGAACATAATGTTTTGGATGTTAATGCGCTTGTTACAGGTAAAGTAGTTGATGAAACTGAAATGAACTTTGAATCAGTAAAAATTAAATCCGACTCAGTAGCAGCTATTAAACCACAGTGGTCGTGTTACTTCTGTGGAAATTCTAAGCGACATAATCGTGCTGATTGTCCAGCCAGATTAATTAATTGCAATAAATGTGGGAAAACAGGTCATTTTGCCAAACTTTGTCGATCAAGTCAATCTAATAAGAAAATTACTGCTCTGTCCAATTTTATCTCTACATCTGAATCACATAATCAACCCAACTTAGTATCAACTATAGCATCTGTATCAAACTCTCAAAATAAAACTATTATCTCAATCCTTATCAACGGTAATGCTGCTAATGCATTAATAGACACTGGAAGGACAGTAAGCTTTATTGACAAGTTTTTTGCTATTCGCTCTGGCATACCTTTAATTCCAGCAAATACAGTTACTGTTAGCCTAGCTTCGAAACTACACAGTACTGATATTACAACCTGTGTAGTAACTACAATTCAACTGAATGAAGAAACTTATAAGGATGTGACATTGCTTGTTATGAAAGAACTATGTACAGACATAATCCTGGGAGTAGATATTTTAAAAAAACACTCAACAGTAAACATTGCTTTTGGGGGAGACAGGCCAGCACTTCAGATATGTGCTCTCCTTCCAGCCAAAGTAGAGCCTTGCTCTCTCTTTCATAATCTTACACCAAATTGCTCTCCAATAGCAACAAAATCCAGACGAATTTCTCAGACTGATAAAATGTTTGTACAAAATGAATTACATAAACTCTTATCTGATGGAATAATAGAACCAAGCAATTCTCCTTGGCGTGCACAGGCTTTTGTTATAAAAGCTGAAAATCGAAAACAACGCCTAGTAATTGACTATTCACAAACAATAAATCGTTATACCCTACTTGATGCATTCCCTCTGCCAAGAATAGAAGATTTGGTGAACACAGTGTCTAAGTACAACTTTTTTAGCAGTATTGATTTGAAAAGTGCTTATCACCAAGTGCCCATCCTTGAATCTGAAAAACCTTTTACAGCTTTTGAAGCTGATGGAAAATTATACCAGTTCACAAGAATCCCTTTTGGAGTCACCAACGGTGTCGCTGCTTTCCAAAGAATTATAAATTCCATCATTCAAACAGAAAAACTAACAGATACATTTGCTTACTTAGATGACGTCACAATTTGTGGGCGGAACCAAGAAGAACATGATGTTAACCTCCAAAGGTTCCTTGACACTGCAATGAAGTATGGACTAACATTGAACAAAGAAAAATGTAATCTCTAAAACCTCTTTAAACTATCTTGGATACCTAATTGAAGGAGGTACAATCAAACCAGATCCGGATCGATTAACTGCTCTCTTGAAGTATCCAATTCCATCCAATGGAAAAACCCTAAAAAGAGCTCTCGGAATGCTAGCACATTACTCTAAGTGGATTAAAAATTTTTCACAAAAAATTCATCCACTCGTTCATACATCCTCGTTCCCTCTAAGTCCAGATGCTGAAATCGCGTTTCAATCCTTAAAAAAAGAGATTGCTTCTTCGGTTCTATTACATGTGGATGAAGACAGTCCATTTACTGTTGAGACAGATGCATCAAATAACGCTATCGGAGGTACTCTGTCACAACATGGACAGCCTGTTTCATTTTTTTCACGAACCCTCAATCATAGTGAACTCAAATATTCTTCTATTGAAAAAGAAGCCCAAGCAATCATTGAATCAATACGAAAATGGCGACACTACCTGACAGGCCGCCATTTTACTCTTATAACTGATCAAAAATCTATTTCTTTCATGTTCAGTTCCAAAGCATCAAGTAAAATAAAAAATGAAAAGATTTTGCGTTGGCGACTTGAACTATCCTGTTTTAAATTTGATATTATTTACCGACCTGGAAAGGATAACATTCCTGCTGATGCTTTATCGCGAATTTGTTCAGCTGTTGGCTGTAACAATCCAGATATTAGAAAACTGGAAACTTACCACAACCAACTTTGTCACCCAGGAGTCTCTAGACTATACCATTGGGTTAAAACAAAAAACCTACCTTTCTCAGTAGATGATGTCCGTACTGTCTGTTCAAAGTGTAGAATCTGCTCTGAATTAAAGCCACGTTTTTATCGTTCTTCAGGACACGTAATTAAAGCTACAAGACCCATGGAAAGATTGAGTATAGATTTTAAAGGCCCTTTATCCTCATCTACACGAAATAAATACATTTTAATTATCATTGACGAATATTCTCGATTTCCTTGGGCTTATCCATGTCCTGATATGACAGCTAAAACTGTAATCAAGTGCTTGGAACATCTATTCATCATCTTTGGATTCCCTTACATCCATTCCGACCGGGGTACATCTTTTTTATCAGCGGAACTACAGGATTTCCTTGTCTCCAAAGGAATTGCTACGAGCAGGACTACCCCCTACAATCCGGCAGGGAATGGCCAGGCGGAACGATACGTAGGAACCATATGGAAGTCGGTAACTCTAGCGCTGCGATCACTTAATCTACGACCAGACCAGTGGGAAACAATCCTCCCCAATGCACTCCATTCCATATGCTCACTCTTGTGCACTTCAACGAATGCGACGCCACATGAACGTATGTTTATACATCCTCGCAGATCAGACAACGGGATATCATTGCCTACTTGGCTCACAAATCCGGGTCCAGTGTGGCTGAAAAGAACAGCAAGGAGAAGGAAGAGTGATCCATTAGTCGAAGAGGTTGAATTACTCCAAGCAAACCCGAGCTATGCTTTCATACGACATAAAGATGGACGGGAGTCGACAGTGAGTCTGCAGCATCTTGCACCACTACCTAATTCAAATACTTTATCCAGCGGGGAAGAATGTGGTGATATTCAACATCTGCATACTAACGAGCCCATAGCAACCAGCTCATAGCAACGCAATAAATAAATATTCAGTTCGATATTGCTCATCACTGCTTATGCTACTACAGTTCTATTTAGCTAATAAAAGCCTTTGATTTTCTAAAAGGTATAATCATTCTTTTACTACACCTTACAACATTTGCAGAGATCCATTCAGAGCAAACGAAGAGGCACGCTGACGTCTGGAATTTGTTCTGATGCATGACAACACCCGCTTTCACAGTGCCGGTGTAACCCAACAACTTCTTCAACAATTTCATTGAGAAATTTTTGACAACACCATACAGTTCCGACCCAGGACTGACTCTAGGCTGTAGCCTAGACTTGGCCCTCTGACTTGTCTTATACTCCTTAACTGGAGTCTCCAAGACGTTATCTACAAAAAAAAAGCTTTTCAATCTTTTTCCTGAACTGAAGAATTGTTTTGGGGGTCAGCACTTTCCAATTACAGAGGAACTTCTTGACTCATTTAAATTCACTGGTGGCAACATTACATGAAGAAAGTATTGAAAATCTTGACAAGAGGTATGACAAATGTCTCAATCTTCGAGGTGATTATGTTGTGGAGTAAACATAAGTGTACGTATATTCTGTTAATAAAATTGCTTTTGTTCTGGTCTTTTATTTATGGCCCATCGGAGGTTGAAAGATAATACCTCGTACATTAGTATTGGATCATAATAATAAATTTCATTAGTTTATTATAAAAATTTTTTGTACTATAATATATACTATTATATTTATTTATATTTATTATGTACAGTATATTAGTATATAGTGTATTTTTTTAAAACTCAGCCACTGACGCTCTCCGTTAATAACAGTAGGATTTGATGCTGTACATTCGATTTGAAAAAAATGAATTTTCAATAATTCATAAAATATTATTCGAATTGATTCGGAATGAGCTTTTAGAAAAAGCCCTAAAAGTAATAAGATGCAAGAAATAATATGAATTAATGAAAAGTCAGTTCATCGATATTTGCTAATCTAAAAAACGGGTTCATTTCTTCTCTATTCCACTCTGTGATTGAAAGCTTCGTAAAGTTGTCTGTTTTTCTGATCACTGACTATCAAACATCGTGTGAACGTATTGTTACAGGTTCTAACTAAAATAATGCTGGCAACACTTCAAATTAACACTCGCACTTTATTTACACAAATTATCCACAACACAGACTAATCTGTTATATCAAACAAAAGAAATCAATCAGAAACGAATAAATCAATAATGTTCAGCTAATAAAGAATTTGCAATATTACTGTACAAAAATTAATCACTAACTGTTAGAGGGCCAATCAAATATTAAATGATAACTGTTCAATAATTCAAGAAGAAACGTCTAAAACAACAGTTGAAACACTAGAAGCACTTACAAGTCACTGTATAAATGGTTAAAGAAGCCTGAATAATAATCTGTCACTATATACTGCGTTTATCACTTAACACATTAAACGTACACAGTTTGTATTAGCGCTCACTGGTAATCCGGTTTGTTTGAGCGGAAACTGTCACTGTCACTTTATCACATTAACGTTTGAATCAGAACTGACTAATGTTTATGAAAGCTTCTGCTTTATATACATTTTTAACATTCCGGAAGAACGAGAGGGATCTCTATTTCACTATAAAATTCTAAGTAAACAGATAAGAACACCCTCCATTTTTTGAGACCATTCCATAAAAGCTCTAAGTAAGCATTCTAGAGGTCTCCAGATAGCGAGGGGGGAACGGGAAGAGTAAACAAACATGCCAATTATAGCTTAGACCGGAAGACTTATTGACACAGCCAGATAATTACTTCTTTTTTCCTAGCATTCCATAACAATATTAGACGACTCTCTATTTTCTCATACTCTCATCAATTGCATAACTTGAAACTTTTAAGAACCGTACATATTTTTTGTTCTATGCTGTTCCATATTATTCACATTTTATATTATTTATAGTAGTATGTGGATTTCTTATGGATGCAAACAACATTGGCTTATATTAGCTGAATTGTCAATGACTATTTCTCAATTCATAATTTTTGTTTTGCTTACCAGGAGAAATGATTCAAAATTGAATAGGAGAAAGGAAGCAGAAGTAGAAACAATAGATGCGGCGGGGGACACGTACTGGGAAAGCAGTCCCTTTGGTATGGATTTCTAACATTAAAAATAAATGTCTATAATTGTCGTTTAAAACATCGTTTAGAAAATTGTCAAAATCATCAATTTTCCTGTTAGGTTTATGGTCAATGTGCACAAATTCATTAGATTGTTCAGCGGATGATTCACATTTGAGACTGTTACTCTTGTGAAAGTAATACGGTGAGTGATGATTAAAAATGACAGGCCTTGTTCGGGAATAGAATCTGAGACTGTCAGAGTAGTGGTAACCGCTACTGATGTCTCCTTAACTCGCTCAAAAAAGATTTACTTGAGGGAAGAACAATATCAAAACTAAGGCTCACTTGAAAATATGGTAGGAAGTAAAATATAGCTTAATGTAAGATACAGAAACGATGATAATAATTATATTATGAATTGATAAAATAAAGATAATGATATTGATTTTTAGATTTGAATGTGTATTGAACACTTATTCATTGATTGCCTCGTAGTTATCATATTATATACATGCTAGTCAAATCGGTCATTCATATCACTAAGTCATAGAATATAAAATATCGATCAAGTCATTGCTCTAGTAAGCAAATTTAGTTGAAACTAAACGGCAATCTTTAAGAAGAAGATTTAAAGATGAAAAGCACGGGAACACTATTAGGCGCAGAAATACTCTGTTGCTGGCCAGAAGATGGCGAAAGAGTAAGCATGATATCACAATGTGAATTCAACACAATTTATGATATAATCTTGGGGTTTATTGGGTTTTGCGTGTGGAATAATGAATTGAGTAAAACAATTTCCTACTCTCTAATTACAGAGATGCTCAAGAAATATTCAAATTTGAATAATTGGGTTAATGAATCATCCTCTGCTGATCATTTATAGATTTTTGACTGTTGACTTGTTCACCGGAACAAAGAAGTTCCTATAAAATTGTTAACATTATTATCTGCTACTGCTTGATTAGATTGTGGGTATTGCAGACCCTTATTTGAATGATCAATGATTTCATAAACGTTTTACAGAGCAAGAAGTTAGCAGCGCTCCTGCATCACCTTGCACAGAAACTAGTCAAATTTCAAATCGGCGGCTGAGAGCACCTCTCATGGGCACCAGGGCTTTTCTTGGAGCATCTCAAGCAGAGTTGCGTGAATCTCACTCTCCTCTTCCTCAAGTCTATGTTCTTAGTAAGTAGCTCTTTATAACAATAAAAATAATTAAAATAATATTTACGACTATATTATAAAGTAAGAGGTTAGAAAGCAATATCATAACAGCTGTCTTCATTCATGCCTGATCTTACCCGTTGCATAATGAAGCTCTCATAACGCTGCTGTCACATTTCGATGCAGGTTCTAGACCAGTGGTTCCCAACCTGGGGGTGATTGCCGATTTGGATTATCGGGGGGGGGGGGGGGGGGGGATTAAAATAGTACTGTACAATAGATGTCACAGGCTATTCTCAGCCAGCGAGTTCACTGTCCAGTAGATCCATTCTCGTTTGAAGCTGTGGATAAGCTTAATAATTCTTTGCAGATGGAGTTTCTAGATCTGAAGTATGACTGTGAGGCGAAAATCATTTTCAGGCAGAGCGGTTACGAGTTAGCCTGGGTGTTGAAGCTTATGGACACTTATCCAGAACTTTGTGGAAAAACTGAACTACTTCTCATTACGTTCCCGTCAACATATTTAGTTGAAAAGAGTAATTAGTTCTGTACTCCAGCTCCTCATAAAGCAAAGAAATAAGTTGGGCATTTACCTCAAAGGAGGCTTGCGCCTGAACTTGACGAACATAAAGCTTGATACTCAAGCTTTAACTAAAATCCACCAAGCACAAGGCAGCCATTGAAAAAGTACAATAAAACAATAACAAAGTTTTCAAGCTTTCATTTATTTTTTTCTAATTTTATCTATCAACTTTCTTAATTTTTCCAGATTTCGATTCAAAAATGAAAACATTTACCCTACTCCTGTATGTCAATGATCTTAGTTAATATTTTATGATATTAGTTATAATGATCTTAGTTAACTCTTTTAAAAAATCTTTAACAAATTACATTTTTCCATTTTATTTAAGACTGGCCGGATAAAACAGTTTTGGTTGTTTTTATATACGGTAATAAAATTGTTTGAAATAATAAAACTGCTTTATTATTTACACTTTACTTCAAATTAAAATTAAGCATATGTAATGAAAAGGCGGGCGATCGGTGTTAGTCAACCTCTAGAAAGGGGAGATGGGCCACAAAAGGTTGGAAACCACTGCTCTAGACCAATCAGAGCTCAGGATTTCTTCAATTCAGTATCGAAATAAATAATATGAAATAGTAATATCAGCTGATTTAAACATTTCGAAATCATCGCAACAATTTATTGTATTTAGCCTTTGAGCCACTTGATGAATATTTTGAACACTCGCTTCACTTGTCTCCTAGCTTACATCTCATGTGTGGCTTAAAGGCTGTCATAAAACAATCGTTGTATAAACAACCATGTTATACATTTAGGTGTTCAAATTCCTGGTTGACAAATATTGGTTGATTTATTTTGCTGATAGTGACTCCAAGAGTATAATACTTATGTGTAGATAAAGAGGTGGATTATGATACAAAAATGCCAAGCTGGAATGGGAATCGAGCCCAACCCACGTCGCCGGAGTGGCAGTGAATCAGAGTTTGCGCTCTAAACAACTTCACCACGGCAGCTAGCTGTGTGTGTATAGCAGCATCGAATATGATCACAAGAGCCATTCCTAATGAGAGTCTTTGTCATAATATGAACTCCATTAAGTTATTCAAGTTATAAATAAATAATTAAAAAAATTAATGAATATTAAACAGTCAGTTTTCCAGAGAAATCAGAAATATCGTTGAATAATCTATTGTTCTTCTGCATTGATAATCCAGATTTTAAAGATCAGTTTATACCTTAGAGTCGATGTATTTGTTGATCAGTTGATGACAGCATCATACAATTCAGAAAACTCTCGCATATACCTATATTTTTGATTCATATAACTTATATTTTTAAAATGAATTTGGTAAATAAGTATGGAAATGACCAATTATCTATTACAATTCATGATACTGTCATATTTATGTGAGTCATGACTATTTGGGGTATTTCTAAATATCTGAATAAAGTTTCTCTTTCTACTCCACAATCATCTGCAATCATCAGAAACTCATCCCATAAAAGTCAATACTTATAATGAATAGCAGAAGAGGTAATAATTAGGCAATAAATGAGTGGGGAACAGTGAAACAAAATTTTAATTTTGCTTAATAGCAGTTGTCAAGATGACTATTCTATTTGTAAAATACACAGATAGATAACTTTAGGATTCCATCAATCTTAATACACAATAAAGAGCCAAAATAGTTTTTTTGTTTTATTGATTTAAAAAATGTATGATTCATGTTCCAGTTTGCCCCATCTCTGGGGCGCAGTGAAACAGAGTTTCAGTACAGTGAAATACTGTAACTTTTTCACATTTTATTGACAAAATACAAGTTATAACATTATTGAATGATAAAGTTAAATAAGAAATATGATATTTAGTTATAATGAAAAAAATTCAAATTATTAAAAAAATATAGTGGTGTATAAATTCAAACAACCATCTCTCTCGTCGGAAATACAAAAATACAATATAGCATTTCCCAGAAAAACGTAGGAAACCTTCTCTCTCCCACTAGTGTTATAACTGTACCCCCCCCCCCCCCACCGGCTTCACCAAAAACATGGTCACCCCAGCTACCACCACTATCTCCTAATAAGGGATTCGCCTCAGCTTTGCATTTACTCATGCCGAAATTACCACTTCTGAGGTTTTGAGTGTCAGGGGTGGGGGATTTCAATGTGACTCACAGACACAGTCAATCTCTTTCACATGTATTCATACGCGGAACAAAAGTAGTTTCATCAAAAAACTTTTATTTAATTTAAATAAATAATCTTTGCCCCCCAAAAAATGTTAGTGTACAGTTTACTATTACTTACTAATGGGTGTGTAGGGAAAGAATTGTCAGAAAATTCGAAAAGTTCGGATACTCAATAAATAATGTCATGATAGCAGCCGCTGCCTTTTGAATCTGGTGTTATTGAGTCAGTATTGTCTGAAAGGTCATTTCACGAAAGAGGCAATCTTGAATTGTGGCTAGTTTGAAATATTTCACTTTGCTCCATTCTCCCTTAGATCTTATTCAACTTTGTTTTATTTTTTAATTTCGTATTATTTTCAGATTCCAGCATAAAATCAATCGATGATAAATATCATGTGGATTTCCAAGAAACAATAAGTGAGTCTTTAGCTGAAAAATTCGATGAAATTCCTTTTGTAGACGAAAGAATTCTGACAACTGTGAGGTGAGTACCAAACCAGTTTTCATCTGCTATCAATATACCGTCTAGAAAATAGCTTAAGCTTCAAATGGACACTTCAGCCAGATTTTTCTTTCTCAACATTAAAAATTCAATTTCAAAAAATCAGAGTGAGATAAAATAGTATCTAAGTATGTAGAAAGTCCTGTCGCAAACTACGAAAATGGAATTTAAAAAACGAGTTCAGATAATAAACAATTATGGATTGGTTAATAAAGCATTTATAAACTATCATAACTAAAGTTTAGTGTGCTACACTTGGGCTTCTGTTAAGAGTAGCCTACAAACTCTTACAAACTTATTTCAACTGCTGACTATTCCATTAATAATTTTTTCTCAAGTAAGCTAAGATTCAATTTATTGTAGTTAGATAATGACGGCCAGTTGAGAAATGAAATTTTCGTATCTAGAACCTTGATATCATTTTCGTTGTTGCCATTTTCCTTTGAAATCAGTTATTTTGATTTGTGTTTATAATTTCAGAATATCAAGGGGTGAGAATGGTAGTTTTGGTGTACAAGTGACTGAAGGCTCGGATGGAGGAGTTTATATACAAAACGTCGTGCCAAATGGAAGTGCCAGTAATTTAGGGATTATTCATAAAGGTGAATAGCAATGTAAAATTATTGTACTCTTTCCAATTAGAAATTAATTTTATGTTATCAATAGCCCCTACTATCCATAATGAATTTTCCATAGTAGGCCTGTGGTCGCATTGCCCAGGGCTGCTAGATGTTGAAAATGATAAACAAATTACTTAATTTTTATGACTATGCTGTCAGAGGCGGATTTACTATTTTGCCACCTAGGAGCTGGCAGCAATCTGCCGCCCTACAGCTATGGGGGGGGGGGGGAAAGGGCTGTAGATTCAAGCCACTAAAGCCTAAAGCCTACATTAAAGGAAAAGAAGTAAGAGTCCTCTAACAATTTATGAAGATAATTATAGCCTATGACTAATTTATTCTAAAAAGTGGTTTGGGAGTACTTCCCCGGAAATCTTTTGAAAAATGCCTCTAAAACTGCATTTAAAGTTATTCCAGACTTGAATTCATACATTTCAACGTTTCAGCCCTTATTATGAGTCAAAGTAAATTTTATTTGGTTCGTCCATCATTGTCAATTCAGCCCCTTATTGATTTAGTAGAAAATGAAGCAGACCTACTTGAAACTATTTTTACGTCGCTATTTTTGAACCCCCACCTCACCTGATTGTAGTACTAGACAGTATCGTACTTGAAAATCTCTCTTAAAAGAGATTTCTGGAATACTACGCCCTGGGCTGCAGCCTCTACAGCCCTCCCCTAAATCCAACACCGTGTTCAATGGTGCCGAATGGCATAGCCAATAAGGAAGGCCTTATGAAAAAAAAAACTGTTTTCAATAGATTCAATTTCATTGAAGTGTTCTGTAGCTATCAATCCTACATTGAGACGTGATATTCATTGGCATTTTTTAATTGATGTTTATATTAGTGCTTTATAGATTTGAGTGATATCAATATTAATTTGGTGAAATAAATTTCAATTAAGTAAGTTTTACTCACATTACCTTTCTGTGGTTTCAATTATCAATATTTAGTTGATAAAGCTTTTTATAGTGTACAAGAGCCCCACCTCAACTAATATTGATATAGTAGTTGTGGTAACTAGCGTATAAGATAGTATAATTGTTAATCTGACTTGTATTATACTCCTTAACTTGAGTCTCCAAGACGTAATCTACAAAAAAAATTCTGTCTGGGAACAGTAGTAACAGAACAAAATGGAACTTGGAAATTCTTTATATAGAATACTACTTACACTACTCTAAAACAATAATATACCGTATCACAAAACTTGTGCTACTTAAGTTATGTGACCAGGTTATAATAATTATAGCAGGTTATAATAATGGACCGATGCATATTCTTGTTTACATTCAAGTCAAAAGATTTTGTAGCAGATTTTGGCATTAATCATTTATGCAATACTATTGTATTAGAGGTAGATAGATAGATAGATAAAATGTCTTTATTTAGGCGAAGTTAGGACTCGCAGGTCCTCTCTTACTCTTAACCCTTAAATTAAATATAAATTTCAAAATAATAGTTCAATCCATCGTTTTATTCACTAAAACATTTAGCATTTTGCATACACAAAGACACATACTCACAAACTCAGTTTACTGTGATAGTAGTATCAACCTCATTTGTGACAATGCAATTATTTGAAGTTACCTTCACAACAGCTCAAGCCAGCCCTACGCCACCCGCCCCCAGCCAGTTTAGAATGGCCACGCCAAACAGGGTGCGACTTTCTATATTTTTTATTTCTGATGGTAAAAGATTCCAATATCGGACAGCTGTTATATGGAACGATTTATTGTACATTGTTTTGCGATGGTTAGGAATGACCAACAACCGGGATCCATGTCTAGTATCTCTTCCACTCTGATCTCCAGAAAATATAAACTTACCTGCCAGGTATTCAGGTCTTTTTGATTTTAAAACATTAAACAGTAGGGTAGCATAAGAATATGATATGCCCTCAAGTTCCCAAGCCTATGAACACCAAGCTGCTGGAAATATGATCGTCCCTCCTGAGACCAAAGATATGACGAATGCAGTAATTGTGCGCTCTCTGCAGCCTCCTAGACAATGCAACAGTCATGTCATTGATAACAACGTCACAATAACTAAAGTAAGGAAATATAAGGTCTTCACTAGCATCACTTTAACATTGAAAGGTATAAAGTCATTAATTCTCTTCAATGAGTGAATGCCAGCAAAAACCCTATTACAAGTTGCATTGAGGTAGGAGATTATGATAAATTATATGATAAATATGATAAACTTATGATAAATTCATTTTCAGTATGAAAAATCTGGAATTGGTAACTAAATGAAAATTCATTAACACTAACTATTTAAATAAACGTATGGTTTATTTTATTCGTAGGTGATCAAATTCAAGCAGTGGATGGCCACAATGTTATGAACCTGCAATATGCATATGCTTTACAACTGTTGCAAAATGCTGGCTCCAGTATGGAATTGGTTCTAGCCCAAAAAAACCGTGGTCAAGATGTGGTTCAACACTCAAATATATTCAACTACACTCCTTATGAAACAATAGGTAAGAGAAGGTTATCAGTAAATTCACCTATAGCTGCTCTATTTTTATAACATTCTTAGCTGATTCTTCGAATTTATTGAGAGCCTATTCTCATTCTTAGGCTTGTACCACACTGGATCCGCTCAGTTCGGTCCGCTCAGTTCAGATGGCCTAATAGCCTACTGGCGGTTCAGCTACACAACACTTCTGTCTGTAGGCCTACTCTGCGCATGTCGGCGTCTCCGTCTTTCAGTTGCTTCCGGAAAAAATTGCTTGCTCACCAAAAAGTGGCTGAGACGGATGTAGCGGACTGAACTGAACTGACGGAACGATCCGGTTTGCTGCTCTACGTTTGAATGCATGGTTTCCAAATTTTGGTGGAAGCGACTGGACTGAATATAATATGTTGATGTATTTTGATTAAGAAAATACTGGATTCTGGGATTTTGCTCCAGATGTCGATGAGATCAATGACTCAATAAAATGTTGATTCTATCAAGCATCACTTAACATAATAAATTCAGCTAATAAATTTCAAGTTTTGAATACAGTATTGTGTTTTTCAGGCATTGACTTGTTAGCTGCAATTGTTCAGAAGCCGATTGAAGAGTCTTATCTCCGAGTAATTAGATTTGAAACAGAAACCGAAACAGATGAAAAATTGATAAATATCACTCTACCTAGAAATAACTATAGAAAAGACAAAGAAGTTCCAACTGAAGATATTAAAAGTTTATATCTTTAGCCATCAACTCAATAGTAAGTTACTGGAACATTTTATTTTATTAATTATTTTAGTGTATTGCTCATGATTATTTAAACGTCACTTCATCACTATAGTCTTTTCTGTTGAAATTTAATTTTATTGAATATCGGTGCGGTATATTTATTATGTAAAAATATACTAAATAAAAGTAAATTATGTGTTCATTTCTGTTTAACAATAACATGTTCATTTGTTAAGGCACTGCTAAAACATTTTCATCTCTTTCTATTTTAATTCTGTCTATTGCATTCATACATAGAACCACAGAAAAGGATAGTACTATTTCCTTTGATGAAGAACAAGTTTATTTCCTGAAACAAATTCATTAAATTTTTTCAAGGGGCTAATTCAAAATCATATTTTGTCTGAACCAAAACTAGCCCACCCTTTTGATAGTCTTAAGAAAATATAATATTCTCCTACATCTATTCTATAACTTTTATTTAAATATTGAACTGATAAAGCTGCTTTTTGTGATTGATATAAGACAAAATATGCAAATTTGGATACAAGAGAATAACGTCAAGTTAATTAGAGAAAAGGCAATTTAAGTGTCTTTTCTATATTGTTCCTTGGATTACACTATACAGACTTAAAATCACGTGTTTTAATCTTAGTGGTGGGCTATATTCTCTCAATTTCATTAATACAATACAGCACGTGTCAAATTAAGTCATTTGAATGTGAAAACATATTTTTCAGAAAAAAATAATTCACTTTTAACTCAACTTTGTCACATTTTATGTAAATAGCTTTTACATTTAAATCATTTAAAGTTTTGCATCATTTATTAACGAACTTGTTGAAATTATTATTTATTTATTTTTTACAGCAATATGGAACTCAGACACTGTGCCTCCAAAATAGGACTATAAATCGTGATTTAGAGGTGGAAGGTCTTGTGAATTGACTATAAACTGCTGTGCTTGGAGTGCAAGAAAGTCTTCAAACAGTGAAAGAGTAGAGTGGATTAAACATTTCTAAAGTTTTAGATTATCCATTGAATTTATTATTATGTAACATATCAGCTAATGATTTATAATTTTTTATCAGACGGATGGGTAGAGATTATTCATTCTTGAGAAATTATTTACTTCTCGGCAATGAGAATATGAGTGTTAATGTCTAGGGCCCAAAGTCAATGATTATTTGCAGGTGATGTATTAGTTGAATATACATGTATGTGTACATATTTAAAAGCTGATAATAACTATGTGCCTAAATAAAAGGGAATGAATACAGTCTTTGAAATCCGCTTGGAATATATTTCATACTAGTAGGACGTTGTGAGTCAGAAATTAATTGTGTCGAATTAAAAAAGAGTGTGAATTTCAGTTTTCCGTGTTTTTGTGAAGGTTTTAAAAGAATATTGTACAAATCAACAGTTCTCTATTAATATTAACTACATGCAAATAGTATCATATAACATTCATTGTTAGTGATAGTAAGACAATAAAATGATGAATCTTGGGCCACAGTTGATGATTCTGATATATTTTTCTCTTTAAATGAAAGTATTGTGCGTTACATCAGTTGAAATCTCTTACAGTATAACCCAAAGTAATTAGATGAATTTTCATCTAATAACTTGGTTAAATCTGTCGATGACGAAACTCGACTGGGCTGAAAAAAGTTTTCCGAACGAAAACAGGACTACCCTGTCTCAAATGTTCACAACATGTACTTTGGGACCTAATAAGAGATTCCATTTCATTTCAACAACTTATTAGAATTTGTCGACTCTGGATGATATGAGCTCAAGTAATCATATTGATAAATAACAATTAACCACCCCACAGGCCCAAAAAAAATTCGACAACCCCTTTCCCCACTCCTTCTACCCTACCATCACTACACAACTCCCACACCTTCAAATAATTCAGTATGTATTCTCTGTTCGCTGAGGATGAGACTCAGGTCCTGGAACGCGTCCGATGATAGTCACAAAAGTAAATGCTGTTGTAAATACAAGCATATAATTGCTATCGACATCGATAGTACCAACAGTTCATGTTAGGATGAAAATCATTGAAGAAAATAATTATACTTGTTTTTCTCTTTGTTCTGTAACTAACACTTCTTGGTTAATACAACTTGAAAGCAATCTGCTTCATTCGAATGTTAGTTTTTACTTTTCCAATCACAAAAATTGAACCCAGATTGAATCACAATCATTACTTAAAAGGGTAGAAATAACTAAACATAAGTTGAAAAGAGTTGAAATTGCAATAGTTGGCAAAAAACGATCGCGTCCAGAGGGCTTCATGTAGTTTTGTCTTCATGACATGCCGAAAGAAATATGCTGAAAGAGCGACACTGATTTTCGATGGCAATCGAATTCAAGTCTGTAATATTTAAAACTAGATTAGGGCCCGACCCACGAACTGGATTAGAAAATAATGTCTTGCATATCTTAAATATGTTTAGTCAAGTTAAGAATTGAATTTGAATTTTTATTTCGACAAATTTAAACAAACAGATTATATAATACATTTATTTGTTCAGGGTACAATATAGCTTACATCATCACAGTATATATAGCTTAAATCACAGTATAAAACTTGAAACCTCAGTTCATTATTAACAGTATTGAATAGCTCTACCTGGGAATAAGTAATAATAATAATAATAATAATAAGTTTTATTTATTCAACATAGCACATTGTTATACAGTTGAATATCGTCAAGTATAAATTACAAACTAAAGGTAACACAAGGCTACAGTCAAATTGCTATTAAATAAATAATAATGAAAGTTATACAACACACTGAAACTATTACTATTAGATGTTAGTCCTTAACAATTATTTCAAATCTCATGTGTCGAGAAAAATAAAAATTATATACAATTGAACTCGTCTACACTATAAAATGCTCTAGCTGCAAGGAAGCTGTACAAATTTTTTTTAAATATATTTATTTCTGGCAAGGCCCGTAATTCAGCTGGTAATTTGTTGTGCAACTTCGCTCCCAAGTGAGTTGGCATTCTTTCATAAAGCTTTAGCCTATGCTGTTCAGTGACTAGTTTATTACTCCCCCTAGTATTATGATTATGTATATCAGCATTCGTGGTCCTGTTACAAATATTCTTGTGGGTAAAGATTAGGAGTTTATATATATAAATCGACGGCAGTGTTAAAATTTTTAAGTTCACAAAAGCTTCTCTGCATGTTTCATTGAATTTGAGTCCAGCCAAATAACGGATTGCTCTTTTTTGTAATATGAATACTTTTTGAAAGTGTACATTAGCACAACCACCCCACAACTCTATACCATAGGCAACGTGTGAATAAAATAGAGCAAAGTATACCATTTTTGAAACAGCTAAGGGTACAATTTTTACAATGTTTCTTATCACAAATAAACCTTTACTCACCCTATTTAGTATTACATCTACTTGCTCATCCCATACAAATTTTGAGTCTATTTCCAGACCAAGCAATTTAACACAGTCGGTGTTTTCTATGGGATCATCGCCTATGTATAACTTTTGTTCTATAGAATTTTTTTTAAGACTAAAATTTATGAGTTTGCTCTTTTTGGAATTGACTGTAAGAGAAAGTGAATTGAAATATTGAACTACTCTGTTAGAGTCTATATTGCACTTTATTTCGAGTTCTTCTAAATTAGAATCGGCAAAAATCAATGAAGTGTCATCTGCGTAAAGAGTTAATTTGTTATGAGGTACAGATAAAGAAACATCGTTAATGTACAGAATAAATAGGAGGGGCCCCAAAATGGAACCCTGAGGCACTCCTGATGTCATTTTAACTAAAGTTGATGCTTCCAAACCATGATCATTGCGAATAGAGACATACTGATAGCGATCAGATAGGTAAGACTCTAACAGTTTATTCGCCTTACCGCTTATTCCAAGTCCAATTAATTTATTCAAAAGTACATTATGATCCATGCAGTCAAAAGCTTTTGAAAGGTCGAGCAGCACACCAGTGGTATATTTTCCTTTTTCCAGGTCATGTATTACTCCTTCAAAGAATTCTACCAGGGCCGTACTGGTCGACCTTCCTTTTACAAATCCATGTTGGTGAGTCGATATTAGATTGTGTTGTGTTAGGTACGTCACTAGCCTGATGAGAATAACAGTTTCAAATATTTTAGAAAGAGCTGTCAAAATTGAGATTGGCCTATAATTATTAATGTCAAGCCTATCACCGTCTTTGTAAAGTGGAAATACCTTAGCTATTTTCAGGAGGTCTGGAAAATTCCCATATTCAAGCATGGAGTTAATAACATGAACCAGTGGCTGAACTATCGCCCTCCCACAATGCTTTAAGACTCTAAGATTAACATCATCGTGACCTGTGCTGAATTTCGACTTTAAGTTATTTATTATTCTCAAAATTTCTGTCTCATTTGTGGGTAGTAAAACGAATTGTTCTGATGGAGGAACCGAAACATCAATACCGCTTTCATTACTTTGAGTCCCCTTCAAGTCCCTACCTATTCTTTGAGCAACGGATGCGAAAAAGTAGTTAAATTCGGTAGCAATTCTTTGATGATCGGTTACATGTTCGTTTTCAATATCAAGTGCTATTGACTCAGACGTTTTGTTGTACACTTTTCCTCTAAATTTGTTAATAATTTTCCAACTCGTTTTTGATCTGTTTGTTGATTTTTTTATTTTATTACCATAGAATGATCTTTTTGCATTTATTACTAGCTGGTCATAGAGTGTCTTAACATTATTTATGAGAGAATTGTCAAAACCTGATACTAAGTGAGCCCTCCCTGTTGCAAACCTGAGCAGATTTCCAATCTGCTCGATTTCTTTTGTCATCCAGTTTTCACCCTTCTGTTTCAACTTACTAGCCTTAGACAAGGTTTTGGTAACTATAGGACAATGTGCGTTGTAAAAGTGTAAGAAAGTGTAATGAAATAACTCATACTTTTTGTTGGTCTCATCCTTTTTGAAGGTATCGAAATTCCAATCTATACCTGATAAAGACACCTCTAAACTATTCATATTGTCTATACTGCAGTTTCGAAAAGTAATAGTGGCATTGGGAAAATTACCTATATTGCGAGAACAATTTTCCGATGTAAGCTCAATGGATTGGGCAGTATGGTCAGAAAGCCATGAATTTATGACATCTACGTTGAAGTTGGTCAATGAAGTACTAGTTATAATGTTATCTATTGCTGTTTTGCTATGTTCAGTTATTCTGGTGGGAACTTTAATATTATGTTTCAAGTCAAATTGATTCATTATGTTTAAAAAAGCTCTACGTTGAGAGGAGTCTATCAGGAAGTTAATATTAAAATCACCAGCACAAATAAATTTCAAATCAGTATTTACCATCAATTTCTCCATTACATTTATGAGATTTCTGAAAAACAAATTAACGTCACCGTTTGGAGGCCGATAGATGCCGAGAAGAATGTATGTTTCCTTTTTTATACTAAATTTCAAACAAGCTAGTTCTATACATCCCTCTATACAGAAGTCAGCAACATTAACATTGATAATATTTTGGGGTTGTTGATTACTACAAATACTTTTATATATGGAGACTCCTCCCATGTTTTTATCTATTCTGCAATAACTATCAATAAGACGCATATTATAAACATTGGTACAATTCAGCTCGCTGCTTTTAAGGCCATGTTCGGTTAAAATAAGAAAATCCGGCTTCTCTGAATCGAGGAATATTTGCAGCCTATC
This sequence comes from Conomelus anceps, assembly GCA_948455865.1. Classification (NCBI taxonomy): domain Eukaryota; kingdom Metazoa; phylum Arthropoda; class Insecta; order Hemiptera; family Delphacidae; genus Conomelus; species Conomelus anceps. Next base: position 67,078,910 of record OX418217.1, on the reverse strand, counting down.
CAATTTATTGTACAGAGATCTGATATTTTGGTGAATTATTTTAAAAATTATTTTACTATCTTGTAGAGAAGAAGCTCCTATTCGAGAAAGGCCTATAGGCCTACTCTCTTCTCCTGCATTACGTCTAAAAAATCTTCTTCTACATTAGGGGTTGACAATAATTTTGTTCGCTGGTTTGAGATGTAATCATTACCAAGCGAAACGTTGTGGTCTACGCATGTGATTGAGCCCAAATTCACATCAGAATCATCATTCTGAAACTCCTCTACGTTGTTCTCACACTTCTTATTAGTTCTTGGAGTTTCTTTATTGATATTATCCTTCCTCTCACCACTTGTTGAAGTGGAGTTCCAAATAGATGACAGTATTATTTGAGCGAAAAGCCTCTTACCTCTATTATTCAAGTGAAAGCCGTGGCCAGTATGACAGCTCCTTGGTAATCTAGAGAGATCAATCACTTTTAAATTCAATTTCTTTCCTAGGCTGGTGATTGCACTATTAAATCTATCAACCCAGCTGTGAACAATTGATATTCTTGGGAGATCATGCCTGTATGGGAGAGTGCATAGTATTACATTTGTACGACTGAGAGACTTAACCCTTAATTCTATTGTTGACAATAAGTTTTGCAAATATTTACTTTGATAAGTGGAATTAATGTTATTTGCGCCCCCCAACAATACAATAAAATCTTTTTTCGTGTAACTCTCCACCCCATTACATGATAAGAGAGAGTCCAGCACAAATTCCATTGGAGCACCGGGAAATACGTTTCCAGATACAGCCACACTTGACTCCCTCTGATAATGAAGAATAGAAGAGATTTGTCTACCATGGCTGTCTGCAAAAATTTGAACCCTTCTTTTACCTTGCTTTGAGGAGCACAATTGCCCATTGAAACCCGGGCTTATCTCCTTATTCATTACCTGAGTGTGATTGTGAACGTGACATACAGGATGTGCACAATCATGATATTGATATCCTGAACTGTAATTTGATAATTCAACATTGTTAGGTATCACTTTACTTGGAGCTGAGAATTCAGATTTATTAATTGCCCTCCTCCTATCCCTACTTTCCGATATCTCAGGTTGAATACTAACAGGACTACGCTCAATTGAATTACAATACAAGTGAATTTAATCGACTAATTTATTTTAAAATATGTCGTAATATCCACCCTTACCTTCCTTATCCATCGATTCATTCAAAGTATGGGTGAATTAGTATGATTAAAAGTATAAATAAAGTATGAATAAAAGTAATACTAAGAAGTTAAATAAAAATAATAATTCATATTGAAAAACAATAATAATAAATTTACAGTAATCTCATTTAAATACAGTGCAGCATACATATACCTCGATCAATGAAATATTAATTGCCCACATAGACCTGTGTGGTATGTTTGTGAGTCATTGAGTTCAGTACTTTATAATTATAATTTTTTCTATTGCTCAAATAGAAAACAAAAATAACTAAAACACACACACAAACGTCAGTCGCATAGCATCCACAAGCGGAATAAGATAATAGATTAAAGAGAAGAAATAGGTAAATAAAAGGAGAATACGAAAAAGAGAAGAAACTAGCAATTTAATGTTGGTACATCGATTTTCAAAGCCCTTCACATTGATACTCATTTAAAATTAATCAGCCAGTTTGTTATTATTCTTTTATACTTGGAGAGACTATAATAGGCATCTGGTTGACTTATTGATGGTGGAATATTTTTCATAATGACGTGACACAGATAGGAGATATTCATATCACAGGCTGTGCAAAAGTTACGTGGAAGGCTAGAGTGGTGAAAACGGGCGCCTCTTATAAGATAAGGGTGGTTAGTCTCTGAATTAAAATGTATTTTATTTTTGTAAGTGTACATCATGTACATGTCGGCTTCGGGATCTGTGATGGGTCCACATGTGTTTTCTACCTGAAGGTAGACAAATCAACAGGTTGATGGGATCGGAAAGGGTTGTCCTATTGTTTGTAAAGGTGGAAATATTCCTTCCTTCATCCTTTTTTTATTGTTCCATAATAGTTGAAAAGTTAAACCAATTAGTTAATTTTGAGCCTTCCTTATTGGTGCCGACTATAGAGCGCACATTTTGGAGTACGAAAACTGTAGTGTAATCAATGTAACTTGTAAGTATTTCAATGTCTAAAAACTTTCATTACATCTCAAAATACTCATCTCAAATCAAACCTTGAATTTTTATACCTAGTTGAACTTCTCAAACTTCTCACCAACATGATTCTCAGTCAAATAGCTCAATGGACAAGGTAGTCTTACTTTTGTCTTACTCATACTATAGCTGAAATGTATCGGAATTGAAAATGAGATCCTATCAATTGATAGCATAAGTTTGTGATTGTCACTTTGCCAGAAGTAGTTATTTACTTCTCCTTTTTAACATCTTATCACTGAATAACCTATCTCTTAGGAACAAGCATTGTCCCCTGAAAGTTGTAAAATAGCTGAAAGTGAGTTTGAAGAGAAATCCGTCACTACCACAAAACATTCTCTTTAAAAATGTATTATACTGTCAACTCTTCATTTTATTGAGATTTTATCACTCAGCATGTGTAGCCCAGTATTCCACGTTACTCCAAATCGTGCTCTCTTCAGATGGCAAATCAGGTTTGGGTCCAGTTCTCATACTAGTAACCAACAATGGGCATTCATAGATTTAGGAACAATAGCTGTACTTTTCCATAACCCAACAACCTGTTGCCCTGTCCACTATAGGTAGAAAATATATGTCGACCCACCAGAGATCCCGAAGCCTACATGTCTTTATGAAAAGCTGTCCAACTCTGAAAACAAAATATATTAAACAACTGATCAGATCGAAATCTTCTACAAAGACCAAGGCCAGCTTTTATTATTGCTTTCTGGGTGACCGATATTTAATCCAGCAAAGTTTTGGAAGCACTACCCCAAAGAATGATACCATAAGACATAACCGACTGGACATATGCAAAATAAACAGTTCTCAGGTGATTAATATCAAGAACTCCCCTAAGCTGGCTGAACACATAAATCATTTTTTCCTACAGTGACCCGAAAAAGTGCCTATTTTTGCACTAACTGTAGCACGCAAAATAGTCTATTCCTGCACCAGTGCGGGAAAGTACTTTCCCGCACTGTAATTTACTTTTCCGCACTCCAAATTTGCAACCTAACAACACAAAATAGTGAGCATGTAATACGCAGGTTCCCTATTCTGCATTCAAAAATAGGTTGGCTACTCTGCTTCAGCTGTGAATAGTTGTTGTAGTTGTTGTTGATGAAATCGATTTGATTCGAAGATAGGTTATGTGAGGAATTTTCAGGTTATGTATGCCCTGTTTTGTTCTGTTTGAATTACTTTATACATTACTGTAGGAAAAATTTAATGTGTAATTCGAGTGCAAAGTATTGTTTCTGTACTCGAGAAACTTTTTTCACTCGCCTTTGGCTCGTGAAAAAAACTGTTTCTCTCGATGCAGAAAAACGGTGCTTTGCACTCTAGTTACACAAATAGCTATTTCCTTCAACTGCTCATAAAGTAGTTCTTTAGGTACTGAAAACTAATTGTAAAATAATACAATACTCCGTGAGCGGTAAAGTACTTTACGCTAACCAGCTGTTTTCTTTACACTTCTGTTTTGATTTTGATGTCTTCTCATTAGTGGATCTTGGAATGCGTGAAATTCTCATAACCTAAACAATGGCGCACTCTAACCAAATCCGCACATGGTCTGTAATGCTACAAATTACAAGCTTTTATTGTATTGGAATCCAGGACTGCAGTTGTAGGAAAAAAATTGTATGTAATTCGCACATGAAGCTTCTTTATCGCTCTTCTCTTGCAAAATTACTGCGCTCCGCTAAGCTTTGTGCAGTAACTGTTTTGGCTTGAGCGATAAAGTCATGCTTCACACTCTTAATAATACATAAATAACTATTCTTAAGTCTGCTATTCAGATACCTGACATGATTGGCAATTCAATTTACTATCTGTATAAACACCTAAATATTCGTAATTGAACACGGTTTCAATCAAATCACAGCAGAAATCATCACCCCAATCAGACCCACATGAATGAAGCCTTAGTTCCAAGTTGGGTGGAGGAGCGTGACTGTCACATAAGAAAATAGGCATACATTTCGTTTTTTTTTTTTGTGTTTATACTAAGTATGTTTGTATCAAACCAATTTTTCAGCTCCCTTGATGCCACTCTGTAAACATGCTCCAACTGTCCCTCTCAAAATAAACCCCTGTGTCATCAGCAAAAAGCATCATCTTACCACTTATATTTTCCTGAAATTTTTGATGTAGACCAGGAATAGAATTGAATCAAGGGTGCCACCCTGGACCACACCATAACTGATATCCTGAATGTGACTTCTGATGGCCCCAATGTACACCAGTTGACGGCGATAGGACAGATAACTTTGTACCCATGCTTGTGCAGTACCAGTAATGCCTATGGACGTCAACTTATCCAACAATATATTATGGTCAATCGAGTCAAATGCTTTTGTGAGGTCAATAAACAAGTGTATAAATTTATTACTATTCATGCCCTGTCTCAAGTAGTCACTCAATTGAAAAAAGCAGTTGGAAGAGTTCCAATCATCCCTGAATCCAAATCGACTATCTATTAGTATATATATTTTTTCAGATACTCAATAAACTGCTTCTTGTAGCACTTCTAAATCACATTTGAAATAAAGCTGAGCAGGTTTATTGGCTGATAGTTATGCAATTCATTTTTGTTGCCAGACTTATAAAGGGGAATGACTTTTGCTGATTTGAGGATATCTGGAAAAGTACCTGTTACAAAGCTTCTATTAATTATGAGCTAAACCCGCACAAGAATAGAATTCATATTATCCTTCAGAAGGCTTGCGGGGATATCATCACAGCCAGGTGAAGAACCACCGCGAAATACAATTTTTTACATCCAATTCACTCACCTGCTGCAGGACAAAAACTGAATGGCATGTAGGATAATTTATGTGAACTGGATTTGAATTTTGGTTACTTTGTTTTATAACTTCAGCAAGAACTTCTCCAACTCTAGCAAATAAATTATTAAAGGTATTGGTCATATCAGAAACTGTTGAACAAACCCCTACCAGTGGTCTCTGGCTATTATTATGGTTGTTGATGAAATTTCGAATGGGAAATGAGACATTTTTTTAGTATTGGCCCGATATCAAAATAATTTTTTTTATTGAGAATAAAATGTTTTTTTTTTGCCTATCAACAAACGATCACATCACAGATATATTTTTCATTCAATATTATCCCACATAACAAACTTCTGAAGCTAGAAGACCTTGGAATTAGAGGTTTGCCGCTGAGATTATTTTCAAGCTACCTTGAAGGTAGAGCCCAGATGCTATCTCTAAATAATAAAACCACCATTGAACGACTTTATGGTTTGCCTCAAGGTACAGTCCTCTCTGCTATTCTTTTCCTCATCTACATTAATGATCTCTTGAAACTTAATTTAAAAAAATGGGCAAGCGATCTCTTGCTGATGATACCACACAATTTTTTCTGGGTTTCAACAGTGGAACAAGGCTTAGCTGATGTCAAAGCCTGGCTTGACTGTCATATGCTTACTTTGAATCATAAAGAATGCTCGTTTCTTACTTTTACACCAAATACTTCAACACAACCAACTCATCTCATACCCATAAAATCAATTGTGTTGCATTAAACAATTCAGCAGCTCATAGTGATTGCCCCAAATTGGAAAATTTGAATGCTGTTAAATATCTAGGCACTATTGACCAACACCTAAGATGGGACTATCACATCAATTCACTCTGTAGTAGAAAAAATTATCTATCTTCAAAATTCTATAAAATTAGTTGAATAACCCCCAAATCACAAGAATAATATACTTCTCATATGCGCAGTCAGCGTTTCAATAAGGGATGAGTTTGGGGAGGGGCATGTAAAACTCACATAAAGTTTACAACATTCAGAAACTCTTAATTAAAATAGCATTGTATAAACCAACACTTTATCCTACAAGAGTATTATTCCAAGAAGCTAATATCCCAACAATAAGGCAATTATTTATAAAAAAATTGATTATTTACATAAACAAAAATAAAAACATTTTCACTACATGGTACGTCATACAATACAACCCATTCAATACACGCCAAATTACTTCAACTTCAAACTTGATGGTGTGCAGGAGACCATTCAGCTACATTTGCAACTATTTAGTAAACATTATTCCTCAATCTCTGTTACTTGACAGACCTTTTAGACTGAAGCAAAACATTTTTCTCTGGCTAAGAACAACAAATATTAACTGTTGATACTTGAAATAGGTTGGTGTCGATTACTCTCGATGGTAAGAACTTTTGAAATTTCAGTGTGTGCTGAGGCTAAGTTAGTCATTTATTGTAATTCTTTTAAAAATATCAATATTTTTTTGAAATTATATGTACTCATTATCTTATCTCTTTTTGTAAAATCTCTTTATTACTATAAGTATAATCTCTTTCATGAGGTATTTTTTTAAAATATAATTTATCTAATTATGTTAACTCATACTCACGAACATACTCAGGTCTTGTATGTATGATTTCCTAATTATGTTAAATATGAATATTGTTTATATGAAAGATGAAATCAATAAATTGGAAAAAAGAAAAAGTTCATGTGACTCTGAAGGGTGCCCAGCCACTGATAGCTGTAATGAGTTGTGCTGGAACAGCTTTTAAAGTCAAACCATTGGCTTTTAATAACCGCAAGGCAGCCAAAAGCTGTAGTATGCTGCGCTGTGCCAGTTGCCATCGGTTTGGTTTTAAAATCTCAGCTCAACTCAGCACAGCTGTCAGTGGCTGGGCAGGCAACATTGCAAACAGCGCAGCTCCTACGGAAGGGTGCGCACACAAAGAAAGCTGGCAACAAGCCGCTTGAAACCAGCAGCTTGCTTCTCGCGCTTATGAACGAGAAAGCTTGCGGCCATACACAATAGAAGCTGGCAACAACAAGAGCAATAAGCCAGTTCCCAACTGTTTAAAATGTGAAAATATCATGATAAATTATTCTCATGAAACTTGGGCATAACCTAGAATTTGAATTCTTTAGGGTAAGCGCATTTTGAGGAGGTGAAGGTGTAGGTGGAGCTAGGTATCGTATGTTCAGGAGGTTTACCGAGCTGCTTTTCTCCCACCACTCCAGTCCATAGACAGTGTGTCGTCTGTCTCCAACTGTGTGGGGTAATAGCACGTTCTCATTGTCTAGTGCATAATTTTTCTGTAATAACGATTAGACAGTAGTGATGAGATGTCTTCTGCAAGTAAGTGGTGGTTTACAAGTACATTAAGCAATTGAGAGTTTAGTGCTCATCCCATTAACCAAGTACGGCAGAAACTGGGCATATATCATCACTTGTTTCAACTTAAATCGTACCCAGAGAAATTTCAACAGTACTTAAGGCTGTGTCCTAACTGGCGCGTCTAGTGCGAGCGAACGCCGCTCGCAAAATATAAAGCAAGGTAAATGGCATCATATGTCCGAGCTGACGCGTTTTCAGTCGTGCGTCTAGACAAAAATTCCCTTGCATGTTTCAAAACTTGCGAGCGTTGCGTACGAATGATGCGAGCGTTGCGTACGAATGATGCGAGCGACCACTCATCGTGAATGCGACTAGGATGACGTCATACTGCGTCTAGTTCTGTCGCGCGTCTGAAGATAAAACATGCTCTATTTTCAGTCGTTCGTAATTAGCTGTACTGTACACAGTCATGTTGACAGAATAATTAATGCTGTTCTTCTTACTCGTGCTGTGAAACAAGACTTTAAAAGATTACAAAAACCTAAATGTGAATGACTTTAGGTGGGATAAAGTGGCTAATTTATTTTGTAAAATTTAAAAAATATGTCCTCTCTAAAACGACATTAAAGTGATTCTAAGCATTAGTTCTTCTAACTTAAACTTTCAACCCGTGTTATGTGTCAGAGTAAATTTTACCTAGTTCCTGTGTTATTGTCAATGAGAAATCTGGACCCTACTCGAAACTTTAATTCTGCTATATTTGATCCCACATTGTACCTGATTGGGGTACCATGGGGTAATATCTTAGTCAATAGTTTAGTCGCAGCGGAGAAGATTAGTCGCAACGCTCGTTCGCGTAGACGCATCAGCACGGACACTGACTGGTCGCTCGCTAAAAATATGATGCGACTTGAATTCGTACGCATCGCTCGCTCGCACTAGACGCGTCAGTTAGGACACAGCCTTCAAGAATGACTCCTGAAACTTTTTCCTACATACATGAAAAGATTCCACCAGAGCTGGAGAATTGTAAAAGTTACCTTAACGTACATGTAAACCCAATCTGTCCAGAAGAACAGCTGGTACTTGCTATAAAGTAAGTTGTATTGACTACAACAGCCTACTCTTGTATTATATTGAATGATATTAACCAAAATCTTGATGTACATATGATTATAATACAAGAAGCCGAGGAGATTATCACTTGGTGAGTCACAATAGTAGCTTATTCAAACAAAAACCTAGTTATATTGGTAGGAAATTCTACAACAAGCTACCGCAGTTTTTGAAGAGTCTTGAAAATATAGAAATATTTAAAAAACAATTGAAGAAATATTTAGTTGATAAAGCTTTTTATAGTGTACAAGAGTTCCTTTCACATCAAAATTAAGCCTCACCTCAACTAATTGAAGTAATTATGTTATCTAGTGTATAATATTGTTGATCTGACTTGTCTTATACTCCTTAACTGAAGTCTCCAAGACGTAATCTACAAAAAAAAAAAAATTAGTTCAAGATGTGTTTGTCTATATATATATAAAAATGAATGTCTGTCTGTATGCTCCTTACAGACTTCAAAACTACTTGACAGATCGGCATGAAATTTTGGGAATATGTTGTGTGAATATTGGGGATGGTTTCTGACAATAAATTTTAATCGGGGGGCTAATAATATTATTATTAATTAATCCATTTTACAGACCTAACCTACTGAACTTGCCGGCCATTAGGCTACCGAGATGGCTGGTGGAGATGCAGCTTTAAAGGAACAGCTGATAGAAGTCAAGAGTTTTTAATCATATGGCAGGCCCCTTAGCGGCGATATTTATGCTGTCTGGTATGGTTGAACTATGTACCATGCAGTTGGAGCCTTGCAGTCATGTAGGAAACATATGACTGGGTATGATGAAATGTAATAATAAATTATGCCGGGTTGATGATATCTGTTACCCAATGCAGCTAGAAATTTGAAATGTAGCCTCAGTGGGAGGTGGCGAATAATAAAATAAAAAACCAAGCTTCTACCCTAATAGTCGTAGGTTTAAATTTGAAATGTTTATTCAGAGGTGGTGAGTAAGAAAACAACGAAGGAGGCCTCTCTGATCAGCTGGAAGAGCCCTGGGACTAACTTCTTTCCTAATTTGAAATGTAACCTCAGCGGGAGGTGGTGAATAATAATATCAAGAATTTTTATGAGAATGCAGCAACGCGCGTCGGGTCAGCTAGTATTTTTATAAATAATGTTCATAACCCTTTAACACCGAATTTTTACGGAAAATCACGTCATTCCATTCAAAGAGTTTCGATAAATGGACACGCTAGGCGCTACAGTAGTCAATGATAGCACATACAGATTAACAAAAAAGCATCAATTAATTCTGAGAACTATTCCTCAATGAACTGCCCATATTGAATGACACATCCTTTTAAGAGTATGAATGACAAATTCTATCAATATATTACTTCTTTATAAGGCTATTTAATAACACAAATTATTAAAAAATATTAAATTTCCCATTACAAGCACAAATGCAAAGCAGAAATATTAAACTATAATACTGTAATTATGTTTTCGCCACACTAGGACGTAATGAGCTGTTTTTCGTGCGTCATATGGAGGCCGAAAGTATTTGGTTTCCGACGAGGTCTGTAAACGTTTACCGCCCTAGGGCGGAAAAGAAAATGACCTTGAATGCCAGCTGATCGTGTCTGGATACAGCAGTCACGATTGTAAAAATGAATCCTTCCAACTTTTATGTAAAACAAAAAGATTTAAACCATCAATAAATGTTTATTTTTTATAATTTAATATGTACGTAGTATTTAAAATGTCAAAAATGATCACTTTTTATAACTTAATATGTAATATTTTGTAGTTTTGATATCAAACAATAGAACCTTTTTATTCAACCTACAGAGCTCTGGGTGGGAATTTTGTGAACTACTACAACTGTTGCTAACCTCTCTTGGTTGGTTAGGTTTTTTGTTTTTGGGAATTTTGTCTACTACTGCAACTGTTGGTAAAGGTTACTGTTGGTATAGAAAGGTTAGTTGGTTAGGTTTTTGGTTTTTTATGCAGGTTTTGAATCAGGAACAGGAATAGCAACAAAAAACCTAACCAACTAACCTTATGGCGTACAGTTGTAGTAGTTGACAAAATGCCCACCCAGAGCGCTGTAGGTTGGATAAAGAGGTGATAGCCTTTCCTTGTATTCTTGCAAGTACCATAGCCTTAAAATTTCGCTTTCAAAATTTCCAACTTAACATTGCTGTTTTTTTGTGGTGTGGCGAAAAATAGCATTCGCAAAATGTTTTGCCGGCTCTCAAACACTTCAAGTTCTCGACTTCGTCTCGAACTTGAAAACCGCGATCTCGAGCCGGCAAACACACATTTTCGGCCCTAGGTGCGAAATATACTATTACCATTCCTTTTATGAAAAAACCAATGATTATAGGCCTACATAGGCCATGTCTACTACAATCTCATTATCACTCATGTAAGTTATAACTAATAACTTCTTTGTAGTGGCGAAGGTGATATTGTGGAAGATATCCATAATGAATAATAAGACGAAGTTGTCACAACCACATTTATAAAAAATAGTGAGATACTAGTTTCGGTTGTTACGCCATTATCAATCTCACACAAATTCGTTTGTTTGAAATTGATAATGGTGTAACAACCGAAACTAGTATCACTATTTTTTTTTATAAATGTGCTTGTGACAATTTCGTCTTATTATTCATTATAACTAATAAACCGCGAGTTGTATAAACCAAATCTATATAGACTAATAGCCTATATATGAAAGCCAAATACCACCGACTCATTCATCACTAATTTTCAAGAACTACTAGCCCAAAAAAGTTGAAATTTGGTACCCATCAGCGAACACATAAGACCAATAGAAGGGGCTTCTTGTCGCCGAGGTGAAGCCACTTGTTAGGCGCTCGTCCACTACAAATATGGCGGCGCAGGGATGACTCCCCAAGTGGCGAGCGCTTGATAAGCCGGTTTTTGCTATGACCAGTACGGCACGCATTACATCGCCAGCCTGTTTCTTCATAATATGAATTGCTCATTCTTGAGACGGATAAATTATAGAAATGTCATTTCTCAGTTGATCTAATTCTGAAATTTTAATTGTGAGTAGAGGCATTCTGTGATGAATTTTGTTAACAAGGATTACTCAAACTTTACTCGAAAAATAGTTAATTTTCTAATGGAGTGACATTTTTTCACATACCTTCCTATATTATATCCGTCATTATATCATTAATATCTGTCATTTGACTGCCACATCCTTTTACTTAACATGAAATAGAACAGTAGGAGAAAGAGAAAACAAAAAGCTGAATTGAACTGGATAATGTATTTACTTTGCAAATCTAGTCACAGCGATCATAAAAGACATCACAAAAACACTATCACAATTATTGTCTTTTGTTATCCCTGTCTAGTCACAACAATAATAATTAATAATCTTAATGTTGTTTGACATTCTCACTCATAATTTCTATAAATAGAATAGTCTCTTTCTCTAACACATAGCACAATACTCAGTGTCTTCACGAGTGCTTGAAGAATACTTTTTTTTATCAACCCAAAGTTGATCTGGTTGGCGCCCATATAGAAGTTATATCATTCTGGATAGCGAAAGTAGGGTCTTCACAATAGGCTATTTCCCCATTAGACAAAGTAAGTAAACGTTCAACGTTTTGTAGTCATTGATTTATACGATTCAATTTAGTTACATGACTTTAAAGATGAATTTTCATTTTATAATTTCATTGTGTAACAGCATAGTAGAGAAATTAAAAAAGTTGTGACATTTATTTCTATAATAACTCATATTAAAACTGAGTTATATTGTATGTATTATGTATTTTAATGGAGATGACTTTATATTTTAAGAATATTGGCTCATGTTTATATTGTACAGGATATAATGCTCAACATATAATTAATAAAATGAAATAAAAAATTGTTCTAATAAACATTTTCCTATTTGGATCTTGTTCATTTGCGTTCATAATGGAAAGAATTGAAGGTTAGACTAATTTAATCAATAATTTCCTAAAAACAATCTAACTATAATATTATTACATTACAATAATAAACCTTCAAGGAAGTATTGAATCAAACACAAGAAATAAGTGATGAATTGGCTTTGTGGTTCTGGATGCACAAGCCGGCTGACGACAGCGCGCCATCCCGATCGCACTTCAACCTAACATTGTATCCAAAGTATAGGTCGTATTTTAAAATAAAAATCATGAAAAAAAAATTCAGTTATTTCTGTACAACTTTCTCGCTTTGATCACATCTCTACCCAAAAGATGAAAACTTTGGTAGCCGACTCACTTTTTTATGTCATGTTTGAAACTCGGACAAAAATTATAACTTTAAACAACTAATTAAAATTTATAGAGGTAACTATTAACTTTTATAATGCCACTGTTATCTTCAGAAACTAATTGTCTATACTCATGCCAAGTTTGAAAGTTATATCTTAATCCTAAGTGTGTTAAACTGCAGTTTATTTGGAGAGCGCGCATTGAAATTTTCTGCTCTTGAAAACACGATTTCGTCTTTCTACCCACTACATGGATGGCAGACGGCTTCACCTCCTGTATGCTACGCTAGTGCATACGCCCCTTCTATTGGTCTTATGGGTTCGTTGGTACCCATACACAAAGGGTTTTAAAAATTTTCCAAGGCTGGCGTTTTTCTGGTCTTTTTTGCTAGATCATCCCCCGACAGTGCACGGCAATGATAACTTCTTCCTTCATTTTAAACACGTAAAAACGCACAGTACTTTATCAAACCACGTACGTGCGGTACAGCTCAGTACGTAGTAGCGTGCTCGCTGGGTAGTAGTAGAGGTGAGAGGAGGGGGAGGAGTGTGTGGCCTTCAAACGGACCAATCACGAAGAAGCAGCGCGGCGACCGAAAAAGTTTATTCTGCTCAGCCGATTTTTTCTATCTATACGAGCAGAGGTTTTCGGCTCAGAATTTCCACAGTTGTGCGATGATTGCACTAACTTTGTTATACTTAGAATTCTTAGTATAACCGCTTGGATCGTTTCGCTAGGGGTACATTCTTCCTCTCCAAACAACATGTCTTGTTTCATTCCATATAAGTCGCCGATAAGATAACATGGGAAATTTAAGCCACGCCCTTTTTCTCCGCCTATAGAGCGGGCCTAAGCCCTGCTCTAAACTGTGGTTGGGTTCACTCTTGGTAAGGCCCTAAAAAAGCTCGGTTACCAACTATACTCGGACAGTGCCGGAATACACAATTGATGCTTTTGATGGTAGGCTCCTAAACCAAAAGCATAAATTATAGCGTATTCTGGCCCTGTCTGCTGTCCTCTTAGTCCAAATCCGATGGGCTGTCGTCTCAGCTTATCGAGGCGGTCCTTATTCATAAATCATATTATGTCAAATTTGGCCCATAACCTGGAATTCTGTTTTCAAGGGTACTTATATTCTTCCATACCTTGAAAATGACAATTTTCAACAATTAATAACTCTAACATGGGAAAATTTTGATATAAAAATAAGAAACTGGCATCAAATTGTAGAAAACATCGTGCTCTTTGAATTATATTATAAGTTAACCTCCATTTTTCATAAAGCTCATACAAAATCATCAAATTTAATTTTTAGAAAAATTTGACTAGCTCCAACTCGGGAAATATGTGAGTTAGAGTAGAGTAATTACGATCAAAATCTAGATAATTTTATGAAGAAAGATGTTCACATAAATTTTCTAGTGAGACACTTATTTCGGTCACAATTATTGATAAATTGAAGATTTTTATGAATTATGAAATTTAGCATCACGTAGAATATTCTTCTTCTTGAGTACAAGTTCAGTAGATAAAACTATAATTAATTTGAAGAAAAAATGTTTGTCTACAATTCTAAACTAATATTATATTTTTTTAAGTTCATGAAATTCCGAATTGGAGCCATTTAAATGTTGAAAGTATTCATTTTCAAGGTATGGAAGGCATATCAATAAGTAGAAAACAGAATTTCAAGTTATTGGCCAAATTCGACATATGATACATGAATATCATATTCAGCCTTGATGAGCTGAGACGACTGAGCCCATCGGATACAATGTACCGTTCAATAGTTATAGGGGCCTGAATTCAGCAACCCCTTGTGGACCCCCCTAAAATATCCCATTACATATTTTGGCGACCACATGGAGTTTCTGATAGCTTAGTCTCGAAAACAAATTTTTAAATATAAATACCGATACCCACTTTTGGGAGATTTGTTTGAACTCTCAAATGAAATTTTAGGGGAGCATGCAAGTTAATGAATAGCCATAGCTCAAAAACTACTGAAAATAAAAAGGTGACAGTGGTTTCAAATTGTAGAAATCTTAATTCCCCCGAGAGGAATTTCAAGTTTAGGTCTCTCCATTATTAACATACCGCTGTTTCAATTATTTAAAATGGAAAATTTTGAATTTTACTGAAAAAATTACAAACATTTTGAAAAATATTAGCCGAGCACCTGATATTCATTGATACTCGGGTGTATAACTGGTAAAGTAAATTCGTATGGCTTTTCGTGGTGGGGAGACCCTTACGGGTAGTTCCACCTCGCCGCTTTTTTTTAACGACTGCTTTTTTTTATATGTATAACTGGTGATTTATTGAAACAGATTCTGTATTGAAAAAAAAATGACTGTCTGAAAATTTTACTTTTTCTAAGACGGTGACCGAAGCACAGCTAGGATTCTTGTGGACTTTTAGTGTGTTATTTAGCATGTTTTCTGAACAAAACCCGATTTTAAGCCGTGTTGGAATTTTTTCCTTTCTCACCCAAAATTTGTGCCAATTTGATGACGATATCAAAACGACCCATGTGCGGACAGCCCAGCAGGGAAATGCGAGCCGTGGCAGAATCTGTTAAGATAAGCTACGAAATCCTGAGCCCTTTGTAAGGGTGACCGATTGGATTGGCCAGAAAAAAAAGACTTCCCTGCCGTAAAATCACTTCCCGGTGGTTCGGAACCCTCCTCAAACTGTAGGTCAAACTCATCAATCATCATCATCATCCAACTCATTAACCACGCTCAGGTCTCAGACCTATCTGGGCTTCATCCTCTGAAAAGAAATATATACGGCACTTGCTCTCACTGTTTCAACCTACACTCTTATGGAGTATAGCATGATACTGTATTTTAGTATCAAAATATGCGATTTCGATAAATACTACAGTTCTGACTGACATCTTTGCTTCAGTAATATAAAAATAGATAGCATTAAAATTTTCCAAGATTATTTGAAGGAATGGAAAGTGAGTTCAGAACATAATTTCTTATTACAAACTTATATTATTTATTTATCAAGTATTTTAAATACTTAACAATAATTTCGATAGAACACTGGTGTATTAGATTCAATTAGATCTTGTTGAACGCTGCAATATCAACTGATTGAACAAAGTCTTCAAATGCTTGGATTTCCTCGGTCAGTAAATCAACGGATACTTTTTCATCTTCTACTACACACATGATCTGCAACTTCTTGATACCATAGCCAACAGGAACCAGTTTTGCTAAAATGAAAAAATGTCAATCAATTATTCTCAACTCATACACGGTACTCACTGTTCCAAAAAATAGGTTCTACACACAATTCTATCCTACTAATGTGAGAGAAACAAATCTTCAAAAGAAATGAAATAATAAATAACATAATATTAGTAGATCATCTACTGGAAAAAAAACTAACAATATTAATAAACAAGTTTGTATAAGTTTGAACAAGTAGGAAGATTACTTTTACAAAATAGAATGTTTTGAAGAACAGGAGTTCTATTATTTAAAATTTAATGACTGTTATCAATTCTCAAACTTTTGTGAGGTGTCAGAAATTCGCGGGAGTCTTTGCATTAAAAAGTTTCAGCTTTTGAAAAAATGGTCTATTGATCAAGGCAACATTTGGAAAATGCCACCAGATTCGTTACAACTGACATAATAGATTCCTTTGATTTCTCAAAGTTCACATTACAAATACTTTTTCTTTTTATTAATACCATTACTTTTAATATTATTTATTCGATTTTTAAAATAGAAATGTGTTGACTGAACATCACTCTAGTAGGCTACTAGTGTTTTACTAGATTTATAGTAAACAACCTAATTAATCACATTATTATAACACGTATAATATAGTTATTACCCTCTAGCCGATTTTGGGTAACTCTTCAGACCTCAACAGGTTTGGTATAAAGATTGAACTGCTAGACTACGCTAACGAGAAGTGAGGTAGGTTGCGATTGCTTTCCACACTAAGCTACCATATTCACATCGGTATGTCAAGCCCACTGAAACAAATTCTGAAGCTATATGCTTTACAGCCAACTCCCACCACTACACAAACACTGACTGCATTGATACGCTATCCAGCACACCTCTGGGCTACATTCCATGTCCAAGCCATTGTTCGAAAGAGAAGTTTGGAAAGCGATACAACTGATGTAGCCGTTGTAACTCTTTAACCACTCTAAAATACAAGCTGGAATTGAAGTCCAAATAAATAATTAAATTTGAATGTATTATACTCACAAGCACCCCAAACAAGGCCATCCATTTGAATCGACCTAACTTTGGCTTCCATTTCTTGCATGTTGGTCTCGTCATCCCATGGCTTGACATCAAGGACTATACTTGATTTGGCAATAAGTGTAGGCTTTTTCGATTTCTTTTCAGAATATGCTTTTAGTCTTTCTTCTCTAATTCTTGCAGCTTCCGCATCCTG
Organism: Conomelus anceps; assembly: GCA_948455865.1. NCBI lineage: Eukaryota > Metazoa > Arthropoda > Insecta > Hemiptera > Delphacidae > Conomelus > Conomelus anceps. Next base: position 67,061,813 of record OX418217.1, on the reverse strand, counting down.
GACAAACAAAATATCAGCATAATAAAAAATGATCAGATATTCTTTTCAAATGTATCATTCTTATATGTTATGAAAATAGCACCATTATCCCCCACTATTCCTTCTCCTATGTAAATTAGAAGGATAATAAGGATACCTATTATTTGCAACTTACAGAACATGAAAAACAATAATAATCGAAACAAACCCTGTTTTACCAAAACCCATTTTCATATTTTCAATACCGTAAATTAAATAAATACATTGGATCATAGTTGCACAGCAAGATGCATTCTAATAATCTTCATTAATCTAATAATTCTATAATAATTCAATTCATCTAATAATTCATTATAATCTGTGAATTGAACCTTAAAAAAAATTGTAGAATCAGCAGCCTTCAATCAGAAATGGATTAGTTGAAACTTCAAAGTTTCTAAATTCATTAAAACTGTGTACTTCTAGCATTAATGAGCTACCTTCCTTGGGAGTCCAGCTGAATGTTGACAATAATGATTGACCACACTCCATGTTTGGAGTACTTTGGTAGCAAATCAAAGCATTATTCTGGCAATCAAACTCTCCCACAAGTGAATAGTGAATCCTAGAATGTAGCTTGTTCGTATATATTTGAATAACAACTACTTGAACTGATGCTTTAAAAGGATTTTATATAAGATTCTTGCAAGAATTAATTTCAATAATATAAAACGTCACAAGACATATTCTCTGTAATTTTTACCAGAGTTGCCAAGAATTTTGACTTTTGCAATCAAGACAGAAATTAGGTCGAAATTGTGCATCTTGGAAGTGACTACGGTCTAGAGCGCCAAAGGTCAAACGTTTCACAAAAATAAGGCATTATAGTATATTTTCTGTTTTCATCAGGAAGTGACTACGGTCTAGAGCGCCAAAGGTCAAACGTTTCACACAAATAAGGCATTATAGTATATTTTCTGTTTTCATCAGGGTAACCAGAGTAAATGCAAAAATTATCGCCCAATATGTCTTTCCTCAGTGGTATACAAAATTTACACAAGAATACTAGAAGGCAGACTACGAAAAGTAGTAGAAAGTAATTTAGAGGATGAGCAAGAGGCTTTCAGACCTGGGCGCCAAACTCAGGATCACATCTTTAAACTAAGAACCATCATGGAAAAGAGTATAGATAGGGCAAGGAACATGAACGTGGCCTTTTTTGATTTGAAGGCAGCTTTTGATTCGGTACCAAGGAAGGAGATATGGCAAGCTCTGGAAGAAAAAAAGAACCAGCAAAACTTATAAAGGCAATAAAAGTTGTCTATCATAATCCCAAGGTCATAATAAGACTGAATGGTGGGCTCTCGGAGGAATTTTCAATGCAGCAAGGGGTCAAGCAAGGAAACAGTATCAGTCCATTGCTATTTGTAGTTCTGTTGGATGAGATAAATAAAATATGCAAGAGACGAACTGCGCAAAAAGTTGTGGGAAACTTGAGAATGAGACCAATAACAGTATAAGCCTTACTATGCAGATGATGTAATACTCTCGACAGTCCAAATAAACTGAAAACGGCAGTACAGGAATGGAATGAGATTTTGAAATGGAAAGGAATGAGACTCAATATTGAAAAAAGCAAGATAATGCATGTTGGGAAAGATGAGGAAGAGACTATACAACTTATTCTGGTAGGTAAGCAAATAGAGCAGGAGAATGAATATGAGTAACTGGGAGTTAAAATAAGCAGAGATGGTAGAATTGTCAGTGAGGTATTGAATAGAATCAGGAAAGCGAATACTATATTCTATTCAATACACAACACTCTGCTGGGGAAAAGAGAAGTCAGCAAGACTACAAAGAGAAGAATTTATCAGGCGGTGTATGTACCTAATTAACATTGTTGCTGTCTTGCCCCGTATCAACCATATTATATTTTCAAAGAAATAGTTATGTATTTTTTTTTTAGTGCATAGAATATAAATTAATACATTTATTCAATTAACACCATCCTGTATGGGACAGAAAGTTGGCCAGTCGTTGAGAGGCATGCCTAGAAAATGAGTCTCTGAAATGATGTTCCTGAGAAAGATTGCCGGAAAGACAAGGAGGGGTAGGATAAGGAATGAGATTATTAGGCAGGAAGTGGAGATGGAACCCCTGATTGAAAAAAGAAGGAAAAGCAACTGAAGTGGTTTGGTCATGAAGGAAAAGTAACTGAAGTGGTTTGGTCATGTAATTAGAATGCCAATTGAGAGAAAGGTCAAACAAGTCTAAGAGATGAAACCCATTGGAGTGAGACAAAGAGGACGTCCAAGGATGACCTAGGAGAAGTATGTGCAAGGATTGGGAGCTGCAAGAGGTAAAAACTGGCAGCAGATGAAGAGAATGGCACTGGATAGGGAAGCATGGAGGCGCTGGACCGAGGAATCCTCAAACCACCCTACGCTGTGAGGCAGAAGGGTTTCGAGAAAGAAGAAGAAGATACTGTCCTTATAATTAGGATACACTCATAAAATAATCAAGTCATTATCATTGTAATATTGAACTCATTGTTCAAGATTTAAGTTTGATGACGTACTTATTCTTTCTTGGAGGAAATTTGTAACTCTGATGTTGGCATTTGAGAGAGCATTTCCTATTGATATTCCGTGAAGGTTCGTTCATCTGTCATGGCTTAATTATGAGAGGATAAGCAAAAGTGATTTTTCCTAGAGTGGAATACTCTGTTTTGCCGGTTCTGCTAATGATAATGCTATTCATAAACTTAAATCCAAATAATGAATACTGACTGGGAGGATCAGTACAAGTACCCTAGTATATTTTATTCCAAATTTAGGGAATCCAATATAATAAATGATGCGGCCTAGGTGTTAAGCGAGATTGAATAGTATCTGTTTTACTCTTACCTCCTCATCATCAGATCCAAACAAATCAAGGTCATCGTCATCATTTTTGGAAGCTGCGGCGGGAGCGGCTCCTCCAGAAGATCCAAAAGCAGCTGGAACTTTCTTTTCGCCAGGCAATTTCTTCTTCTCATCATTGCCATAGGACTTGATATGTTTGTACCATCTTAATACGTGAGGTGTAGTCGAATCTGGAGACTTGCCCAAACCATCAAACACTGCAACATCAGCTTGGGTTGGTTGATACCTTCAAGCAATAAGTTCATGTAAGTTACATGAATTTTCAGTCATCACAAGATATAAAAATTAAAAGATTGAAAAGTTAGCCCACAAATTTCACTTCTGCTATAATAATAGTATCAATTCACATTGATAGCACCCAATTTTTTTTTAAATGTCATAATACGCTACTGACTGCTAACGGACTTTAGCTCATTCCGTGTTTCTACCCATGCACTAAGAGCACATAGCAGTCTGTTCAATCGTGACGGGATGTTTAAACTATTAAAACGGTAGTTTACAATTCTATTCGGAATTGAACCCCTAAACACATTCATCTTTGAATCTTAAACTTGAAATTGAATCTTTTCCTAGCCTTGATTTACAAAGGAACTGCGAATCCTTTGTGGGCTAGACCTACAATAAATTAATGTAACATGATTTGAATTTATTAAGGAGAAAAACACCAGCTTCAGGAATGTGATAAGGATGAAAATGTTGGACGAAGGTCCAAAATGACAGCTCATCATCAAATTTCAATAATGCAGTTTCACTAAATAAATTACGAGAATACATTCATTACAACTAAAATATGGCCCGAAGCAAATAAGCACGCAGCCTGCTTCATTTTACGTAAGCAACAGTACCGTAACTAATGAATAATTTAACATACCAATTATCGGCTCTACACTTCTAACTTAAAAAATAAGCGTCTACTTAGTTTTCAACAGTTGATTCAAGCACAAATAATTATTTTTTGTTTCAGAAATGACATTGAAAATAGATGAGAAATTACGGTTAAAAATGAAGGGGCTGATATTTGGTAGAGGGCGAAAATTGGTGTTTGCCGTAGGCTAATACAGCAAATAGAAAGGAATGTGGATTATACCATACTCTCGCTTCAATTTACAAAGTATTCATTACTGTGCTTCATAAAAACAAAACACAGACTGTGCTTCTATTTACAACCAAACAAACTGGCAAAAGAGGTACAAGCTGAACTGCAGAACACCATTGGAAAATTGCCAGCCAGCAAAGCTAATGCAAAGGCCGACGAGTTAAAATCTCAAGCGTCTTACATTCTTTGACTAATGATTGCTTGAATAATGAAAATTAAACACGAATGAAATAATAAACGAATAAATTGCAATAATTCTAAAAGGAAAGTTATCCATTTAATTATGATAAGGTTATGTGACACGTGGTCAAAATTGGAAATTGGTCAAAATTACCCCTCAATATAGCTCCTATCTTGAAGATAATTGTTGAGAGCTTCAACTCCTTGCTTTGATTTCAAATCTCCAATGGCCATTTCTAGAAATACAAATAACTTCTGGGCTTTTAAACTTCAATATTTCCTCACAACCAACCAGCTTCTACCAAACCTAAAAATGGAAGGAAGGTGAACGACGATCGACGAAGACCAAGAGGAAGCCGCCACACAACTCACTACATACAGCGCAGCGTTTGACAAAAGTCATAAATAGCAACTATCAGCCATGTTATTGGCAACTCTAGGCGCGAATTTCAAAATTCTTGACAAGGTACTACTGGCATGCATATATTTTCCCGTGATTTTCAAAATACTTACGGTATATTGATAACATGAAATCGCTGTCAATTCTCGAGAAATATAGAATATTATATGCATTTCAAAACTGTAGTTAGTAACTCAAAACATTCAAACAACATGAGCAGGACCGGTCCCAGCGCGGGAGTCACAAATCGGATTTTGTTCATTTTTTTTGTTAGATTGCCTCTCCGCCAGTAAATTTCCGTAGTTGACATCCGGTGTTATGACTATGACCGCACCTGAGCATGAGAACCGAGTTCAAGTTAGGTACAGTAGCACAGTTGCCGACGTTTAGCTATGCACTTGTAACTATTTATACCTTTCTGTAGACATTAGATTTGGCAGCTATTACCGTACCGCACTTTGTGCTCGCAACGAAAAATGGTCAAATTATGTTCAGTACAGTAGGCTACAGGTAGTGTGGTAATCACATGGCCCTTTGCCGGAGTGCACAGCTAGCTGCCGCCTACTGTACAGTTTATTACCAAAGAGCATTAATTAAAGCTTTATACTTGCCAAGAATCACAGATTTCCTACTCATTTACTATTCCAGGAATTTCCAGTATTGAACATAAAACAATTATACATTAAAAATCTTTTAATCTTCATAAGAAAAATAACTTCAATTTCATACAAATACAACATAATTACATAACTAGAAATAGATTAAATACTAATATCCAATTTCCCCAGCTTAATAATTCTATTCAACTCTCAAATTCATATCATCTGGCCCACTGGCTGTACTGCAATATATTCCTCCCGAATTAAGGCCGAATGAGGGTTGCAGTGTTGCTGTTTACAAGCGAAGAGTGAGCGGGTGGCTGCTTCGCATTGGTGCAGATGCTGCCGATGTACTGCTGAACTCACCCTATTTTTAATATTATTATGAACTTCTACACTTGCACATTTTTTTCTTTTCTCTCTTTTCAATTGTTTGCATCTAAACTTAAAATATGAACCCCCTAAATGCTGTCACAAATAGATGTTCCAAATGAATAATAATCAGTATCATAACATTGTTAATTTTATTATTTATTTAAAATATTTTGATTAATAGTTATATACTTACATTGTTTCTTTATTCATATTGTTCATACCATATTGTTATTATTGAAATGTACCCATGGCTTATACGACTCCTCCCCACACACGGACAAGTCATCCAAGTGGGGAGTATATTCAAAATTTATTGTATATAATGGATTGTTCTATTATTATATTTTGAATAAACAATTTGAATTTGAAATGGGGCAATTAATCAGCATGTCTTTTACCGCTTACTATATGGGCTTAGTAAAATATGCAGAATATTTTACTCGCTGGCAAATTCACTATCTGGATGTAAAATCGCCCAGTAGCCTAATCGTCTCCTAGGTCCACATGATTGTGGCATGTACTTTCCCTGGGCAAGTTTACATTCACATACTTCCTTTGGAGTTGATAAGGGAGACTGAAAAAATATGTAAGACCAGAGGTTGTTTAATTGGCTGGTGGCAAATCCTTTTTATAGCATTAATGAGTTTTTTGGGATTGGAATTATTGTTGTTTAGAGGAATCTTGTGTTATTTTGAGTGTTTTTGCTGGATATTTTTGATATTGTTATCAAAATTTGTACGGTACTTAAAACTTGCAACTCAACTAGTTGTTTAACAACTTTATTTTCCTGGATTTCTTGTTCCATGACGAACTGCGTTGTTAATATTAATTTTTCATGTGAAATTTAACAACTTGCAGTCAAATATTTGTTAAGAATAAGTATAATAACTCACTTAATCTGGCCGAGTACTTTCGAATCTATGAGATCCATCTTCAGAGACGCCTCTGAAGATGGATCTCATAGATTCGAAAGTACTCGGCCAGATTAAGTGAGTTATTATACTTATTCTTAACAAATATTTGACTGCAAGTCGTTAAATTTCACATGAAAAATTAACTTTATTTTTGATGTCTATTGTTCAATGAATTGAATGACAATAAAATTTTATTTATTTAAAGATAGATAGGTAGTAGATATTCGCCGGCTAGTATACTAGCTATAGCCACCAGTAAACTCACTCAATGAATTCGAGGCTTTATACCAATTATTTGTAAATTTTAAATCTATATGCTAATTATTTACCAGCATGATTAACACAAAATCTCAAAAGGAATATTTATTTTTACACTCACCTGGGCTATTGATCCATGAGGAAAATTGATTTTTAAAGAAGAAACTATGGTATTGTTACGGGTTCTATGTCTAAAATAACGCTGGCAACACTTAAATTTATCACTCGCACTTTATTAACACAAATAATTCACAACTCACACTGTTCAGTAATTTCTTACAGAAAAATAAGCAATTAAAAACAGATAACACGATACTGTTCAACTGATAATGAGTTTCCAATGAACTGTACACGAATCAATCACTAAATGTCAAAAGGCCGATCTAATATTAAACAATAACTGTACAATAAACTCCAATAATACTCAAAAAGAATTGTCGAGGAAGAACAATTAACTTACGTAGCAAAGTCCGTCAATACAGGAATAGATAAAAGAATTATCACTATTGAACTGTCAAGAGAATTATCACTACAGACAATAAAAGTTCCTTAGGTGGTTTGTAATAGCGCCAACGGGATTGTACTGTCTGTATTAACGGGAACTGTCACTACTGCCACTTATCAATGTAGAACAATAACTGAACTACTTAACTGTCACACTTGTTTATCACGACATCTTAAACAAGACTGAACTCATTTACAAGAGACTTCCTCTATTTACATAAAATTTCATAATTGAGATATCTCTCGAATTTTCTGTCAACTTCTAAACAAATAAATAAAGAAACTAGCACTTTCTACAATATTCGAAAAGATTCCATTAATGTCAAATTAAACAACTAGAACGTTCTACTAATTACCAAGTAAACACTATAAAAGTGTCAAAAGCAGTGTAATTAATTGCTTAAAAGTAAATATTTACATAGCAGATAACGCCAAGAACCACTGTGCCTTCTTCTTTCTCTCTATTCCCTCCAAATTCATATTCGCTACAGTATTAAGTTTCGTTTCGTTTCAGAAATAAGGATGGATGAAGTCAGCGACTATCTTTATTAATTTTCCTATTCAGAAATTTGTGGTACCTTTATTTATTTCTGTTTAGCGGCCATGTTTAATGTAATATAAAATAAAAAATTGAATGAAAAAATTTACAAGTCTAAAGCTACAGCAATTATTGATGTATTCAAGAAAGTTTTCAAGTTTGGAGTAGAGAATTGAATTTTGAAAATAAAATGTGGAATAACCCAATAGCCGGAAACTCACCCATAATTATTCATAGACTGGCTCTATTGAAACAAACCATACTGATTTTTTATGTTGGCTCCCTTCAAATTGCTATTCTCATGTTTTGATCCATCAAATCTCTATAATTTGAAAAATGTTGGTTGTTTTTTTTTTGGTAGCAGGCCTACTTGACATTCTATTTTAAATTTCTTAAAAATTTGGTAGGTAATAATTAAATGTAAGAATCTGCTCCAAAATTGAAAATTTCTTGAATATATCAATAATTATTCTAATCTTACGAGGAAAGGTGCTACTATATAAAAACCTTTAGATTGAGTTCAGAAAAAAATTTAAATCTATCAGTTTGTAATAAAAATAATAAACGCTAATGAGCTTATCAAGAATTATGCTTCAAGAGACATTTTCCCACACATCTGATCACTGTGATTATTGAAGTGGGCTGGTTTGTACCTTGTCCTGATTTTGCTATTGCTATTTCTTTCTGTGACGATATCAGGAAGGGAAAGTGTACTAAGTTTGTCCGCACATCCAACTACAGCTAAGGGGACTTGTTGAAAAAGGATACTATGCTTCGTGAAATTTGTCTACAAGGTGTACAGAGCATCAAAGATCGTCATAAGCAGAGATTTGCTGCTAACGGTCAAAATATATTGAGTTTATCATTTTTATGGCTAATTTAAAAACTATTTTTGAAAATAGAATGGAAAAAAGGTATTGTTGAATTAAAAAATCAACCCTTTTCTCTAGTGTATCGTACGACACGCACTTCAAAAACGAGTGTTTTTATTTAAAAAAATTATTTTATTTTCAGGTTGTAATATTTAAAAAAAAAACGTGGAGTAAGTATAATTATTGATAATTTTTTAACGGGTTAACGCTTGGCATACGAGTGGTGTTTCCAGTGCGGTACTAATCCAATCTTACGAGAAAAGGTACTACTATTAACACCTTCAGCCCCAGTGGTCATATATATAATGACGACCATAATCTTCAAAGCCGAGAATATCAGTTTTCTTCCTGGATTTCTTGTTCCATGACGAACTGCGTTGTTAATATTAACTTTTCAGTTAATATCAGTTTTGTGTTGGAGTAGCCTATACTGTTTTTAAGGGCATGGTCAGAATTCTGAACATCTGCACTACGGTTTCATACAGTGACTCTATATACTATCTTATAGAGTCACTGTACGGTTTCAATGCATTGCCTGACCTCTAGTGGTGAATTTATGAACCTGGAATACCATCATAACAATGATGGAAGCACAGCCTTCAACTAGTCGTGGTAAGTCATTATATTTATGAAAAAAGATTGATTTTTTGAAATTTTTCATATCAATCTGTCAACCAATGTTATGATGTTACAAAATGTATAGGAAGAATTTTTCAGTGATGATGCTTATGCACTCCCCCATGTTTCTGACTCTGCTGCTCGAATAGAATCAGATAGGAGCAGACAAGAAATAGGTAGAAGCGATTCTGAGGTGAGTGGAGCTGTGAATAATCCTGAGCCTGATGATGCCACCACAGAACATACACCAAAAAATAGATTTAGATGGCATAGAACGCCATTTGCACCCCCAAATATTGAATGGGAGAATGATGAGTCTAACCGCCTTGAGGATCCTATATATTGTTGACATCTACTCAATATTTTGTAACATACTTCAGTGTGGATATTTTTGTGAAATTTGTTGTGAATACAAATTTGTATGCACTGCAAAATGACGTTACGGTACTAATTTCAAAAATACAACAGCTTCAGAAACGAAATCTCTGTTTGGACTCCACATTCTCACAGGTTGTTAAAAATTTCCAAGAGTGGAGTTACATTGGAGTAGGGAACTGTGCATGAACATTTTTCCTGAAACAATGTCAAGAGATAGATTCTTTCAACTCTGCAACAATCTACATTTAGTAAACCTGTTGGAAATACCAGAGAATAACACAGATCAGTTATATAAAGTGAGACCTCTATTACAAGCTGTTTGTGATCGCTGTTTGGAGTTACCATTGGAAGAAAGCCTTTGTATTAATGAGCAAATTGTGCCATTCAGAGGAAATTTGAACATCAAACAGTATGTGAAAGGGAAGCCTAGTCCATGGGATGTGAAAATATTTGTTATGTGTGGAAAATCTGGATTATCTTATGATTTTCTCATATATCAGGGTAAAAATACTGGTTTAGATATAGAAAATTGAAAAAACATGGATTTGGAGCATCAGTTGCCCTTTATCAATCCCAGAGAATCAGCATGCCATGACACAAATATGATAATTAATCTTCTTCTTTTACAGTTGCTCAAATTGAAGAAAGTCTATGCTAGCACTGTATGAACAAATAGGTTTCAAAACCCATCACTTCTCGGTGATGAAGATATAAAGAAACAGGCAAGAGGAATAAGTGATGAACTGTCTGCAATGGAAGGTAATGTTGTTCTAGTCAAGTGGATGGATAATCGTACTGTCTCATTAGCTTCAAATTTTGTTGGAACAGGAACAGCCGATGAAGTTCAAAGGTGGGTTTCATCAAATAAACAATTTGTCAATATATCATGGCCTAAAATTGTAAAACTACAAACATGGAATGGGAGGAGTGGAACTCATGGACCAAATGATTGAGTTCTAAAGGATTTACATTTGCTCCAAGAAATGGACACTTTGCATGAAAGTAAACAGAAATGCAGATAAGATTAAAACAGGACAATATGTTTCAAAAACAACATTCTCAAGCTCACCTACCTTTCTAGTTAGGCCCTTATTATACGGTACAGATCCACTGAAGTCGCGGTCGCGAGCCACAATCAAGGCTAAATTATATCAGCTGAGCGTCTGACCGAGCTCAACAATGTCAAAGTACATGAAGGCATCAACATGTTAAGAACCATCAGCTTGGTCTTTTAATAAAATTTACCCGGCTGGTGTAATTTATTCTTAATTATGGCGTGCGACCGCGACTGAATTGGCTGTGTATAATAGGGGCCCTTAGGTAGAAAATAATCAGTTACTAACAAGTGTGTCGGTTAACTACAAACACTTGTAGCTGACAGCCGAATGACTTGAAAACTTGTGATAATTCATTTGTTAGTACCATAACAAGACTTGTACGTTTGTGACATGGGCCCCAGATAACTAAATTTATTTGGAGCTCTACACAATATACCCCCATTTGCAGAATATATAACTGCTATTTTCAATCCCTTCACTTCCTAACACATGACTTTCATCATAGATAAACAGCAATACTTGAACTTAAAAAATAGCCACTTGAGACATGAAAAAAATGATAAACAGGAATACAGCAGCCACTGTAACAGCGAGCCAGAAACCGGAAATGACTTCCGGCATGGCAGCGCCTTATCTACAGAAGGGGCATAACTTTCTCACCTTATCTCTGGAGACTTTTAGAATAAACAAAATTCTTATATAAAGGGCTGTCCTTGTAAGCAGGGAGTCAGTTGTTTAAGGCGTATTTTAGTGATAGAAACATAACAATACATTGGAGTCAAAGTTCATGACAAATTTAGTCATCAACTATAGGTGCTGTCAATACTTCTACCCATAGATATATAGAGCATTATTTATTATATTAACATTTCTAAAACACCCAAGATTTTCTAGGTATCTCACTTCCATAATTTGATATATAAATAAATATGGATATTAGAATTAGGTCATACTGGTTTACAGTGTATAATGAGCATCCAAATAATTTAGTAATCATGTTTAAATTTCAAAATTTCCAAAACAAATTAAAATACATTGAGTTCAGTATAGATATATTTATATTTCAATTGCCTATGTTTACAGAGCATCAAATTCTTTTCTAGCCTTTTCAAGATTTTCCTGCACTTTTTCCCACAAACTGCGTTGGTGGAGGTAAGTTTCAAGCCCAAATTGATTGGAAATCACTCTGCCTGATATATTGTTGGCCAATGAAGAATGTGCCAACTCCTCAACCATTTTTATCTTCAAAGATAAAGGTGGACAAAGCTTCCAGAATGATGTCAGTGCATATGATCCATGCTTTGATGTAGCAAGCTCAACAAATGAACCCTGAAACAAAATAAGATAATATATATTCATATCTTCTTCAGCAGGTCTATTAGCCAAATCTAGATTCCACTTGGTAGTAGTGCAATAGATATCCACTAGTCCCAGAGTCACCCACAGGTGCAAGGATTTCAATAATTTTTTCAACTATGAAAACGAACGTCTAATAGCTTGCAAACCTACTAGTACACTAATTGGACACTTGGCACTGATAAAATTCTCTGGATTATTGTAGTACCATGCTGCAGTAGCTAGAACTACATTTCCAATATGGCGTCCGCGCATAACAACTAATTAGTGATATCGGCCACTTCGTTACATTCAAATAAATCCAACAGTGATATTTTATTATACAGTCAACTACCAATTATCCAGGATCTTAATATCCGGGTTGCAGATAAACCAGGATCCTGCTGCATGTGGTGGGGCGAGGAAAGTGAAATGCGAAAGTGAGTGGATGCGAGCGTGGCTAGACATTCTAAATATACTAGTATTTTCAAAGATAGTAGTTTTATAAATTCCTATAACTTTCCCCAAACAATTCCCGGTCTTCAATGAATTTCCGATCGCAATACCTTGTATTTAGGTCCTTCATAATGATATTTGTTTCAACCGTGATTTTCAATTATCTGTGATAGTCCTGCCAGTGACCATCCTGAATTATCAGAAGTTGACAGTATAGCACATCATAGTTTGCTTTATAAATGAATAATAAGACGAAATTGTCACAACCATATTAATTAAAAATATTTCTCAATATTTTAATAAATGTGGTTGTGACAATTTCGTCCTATTATTCATTATGGATACTTTCCACAATATCACCTTCGCCATGTTTTATAAATGTTAATTTTATACTTTCCATGACTGCAACGACATGTTTATAATTTATTTTCAATAAGTTAGGGTGGGGCAGGAAACTTGGGTGACACTGGAAACGTGTGGGTGACACTGGGCAATTTACTGAGCATTGAAGAGCATTGATTAAACCTCTTCAAAAGGTAACAATAAACTCTCAGGTTTTATTCCTCGTTTTGAAAAGCGATATGCATCACCAAAAACACTTTATCAGACTTTATCTAATTTTTGGACATACATTATTTTTTCTATAGAAGCCATAAACATAGCAGAAGTAAATATTCCACATAGCCTCAACCCCTATCTACTCAATCATCTACATATAACAATTTTTAAATTGTCTTTCTGTCTAGGTATGAACTTTATAAGGGAGCTTCTGGGAAAGAATTATCATATCAACTAAAGGAGGTTCAATGACCCCCCCCCCCCCCCCATAAATTGGAACTTCATTGGGGAAGGGGTAGAAAATAAGGAAAATATAGCAAGGATTGTAAAATATATATAAGACTGTAAAATCCCGATAAAATATGACCCACCCACCAAATTTTTCAGCTGGGGCCGAACAAATGGTAGAAAAATTATGTACAGAAAGTGCAACATTGCTCTGCACATATAATTTTCATATATCACATGAGGAAATAGAAAATACATATTTTATTATACCATATTTCTATAATAATTATGTTGAAAAATGAATACCTTTCATATTACCTCACATTACTATATTCGAAAATTAAAAAAAATCCAACTAGTGCGTTATTAAATACTCAACCTACTTTTATTTCCCAGTGTCACCTACAGATAACACCTAAAAAGCACTACAAAACATAAAAAATATGATAAAATATCATGTGTTTTTATGAGAATCAATACTATAAATGATGAAAGTTATTGGATTTATAGTTCTTTAGACCCAAAAGAATTTCTTTAGACTCTACTTTGATTATGCATTTATACTATGATTGTTTTCACTTTCCAAGAATTAAAATTCGCACTTGATGATTGATTGTAATTGTTGCCATACTTAATTGGTGATCTGCAGAGAAAACTATTGTTATATGAATTTGGGACTAGTTCCAAACTGTTACATTGATTTGCCGAGTCTACAAAATTGCAAATATAAATATGATAGAAATACAAATATGACCTTAGCTAAGTCACAAGTGTCAACTATAACTTTTAGTCGATGATACCTGTAATTTATTGATCATCATCTCCATATCTCCACCAGTACAACTGTCACTAGCAAAGAAGGCATCAGCGATGTGACTTCCCCTCGAATCACTGAATAAACTAACCAACTCCTCATTAGCCATTGCGAGTAAGCCCTTCACGATCTTTTTGCGCTTTTTAAATCTGAAACAAGGAATAGTAGAAAATAAAAAAAGTCACTATTCAATTGGTCTCTTAACACAACATTAACGTGAGAGTTACAAATACTAGTGAAAAGAAACTACCAGAAGAAAAGGAATAGTATTGACAAGAAACAAGACATGTTGATTACAATGATCATAAATAAGGTTCTAATATATTATTTATATAATAATTAAATTATATATATTACATAAAATATATCAATTTATTACATAATGTTATCCCCATATAATATGGAGTTTGTGAATATAAATTGAGCCTATGAGTTTGGTAGTTTGAAATTTGTTTTGTTTTTAGTGTTGTGATCATGTTCAATTTATTATTTTGCAAAAGATGTAAGTTTTCAAATATAAATACTACTAAATCTGATAAATGCAATGGAAGTACAGTAAATATTTTTAGCTTTTTAACGACATGATTCCGTTCTATTAATTACACCAAACATGTTCCTGACCACCTGCTTTTGAAATGAGAGAACTTTTTTGCACCGCTGGCATTCCCACACAGGATAATTCCATAACGGATCACAGATTCAAATCTATACTTCCAGCTAGAATGTTCATGGCAAATGCAAAACCGCTCAATTTTTTCAACAAGTTATCAATATGGCAAGACCATATCAAATGTCTATCAATAGACATGCCAAGAAACTTAATATTTTCCGCATAGGTTATTTCCTTACTTTTATAGCTTTGGGCTAAATTTCATAATTTTCAAATCGTTTAGTGGAAACCAAATAATTCAATTTGTCTAAAGTATTTACAATGTCTACTGACAGCATATCTGCAGTTTAACTTTCAATCAATACCTATATATCATCAGCAAAAAGAGCAGAATGTGAATCAATGTTCAATGCTAGATCATTCAAGTAGAATAAAAATGAAAGTGGACCTAACCAACATCCTGTGGCACACTCTGCGTTATCATTTCCCAACTTGAGTGACTACATTCATTTGAATTAATAACCACCATCAGACATATTTCTGAGATACGATCTCATTAATTTACTTACATTGCCTTCCATAACATAGTGCTCTTATTTGTCTAAATGGTTAACAGAATCAAATGCTTTCATGAGATTGTATAAAATTCCAGTAACTTTCCTAGATTCTTCCAGCGATTGTAGAAATATATTCTAGTTTTTTATTGTGCACAACTTTCTGCAATATTTTTAATATAACAGGTAACACTGAGACTGGCCTTCCTTCGTCGTCTTCTTCTTCTTCTTGATTTACAGATCTTATAGAATTCCCTAATAGCCTAATTTATTTTTTTCAATTCGATTATAAATTTGATGAAAGATTTCAAAATAATTAAAAATAACAACAGTCACGCTTGCACTGTGAAAATGAGGTAGATAATAGGGGTGATCAACCAGCATATTTTGCTTCAAATTTTTGTTTGTATTCGAGGTGAACCAGCTGTGCAATGATATGATTGTCCAAAATGCTAGTGTTGACCTATTTTTAATAATTATTTTATTAAACCCCGAAAGTCCAAAATCAATAGGAACCTCACTTGGACCACGAGGAAGCTATATAAAAAGTTTCCAGTCTATACATCTTCCTTTCAAGAGCTTTTCCAAAGACACACAATTAGCAATCGTAACGATCAACATTTGTCCCCTACAGACTGAATAGATCCGATAACTTGCATCATATATGAATTAATTCATAAAATTAGCAGTTTCAAGAAAAACTGAAAATCAAGAAAATGTCCTATGCAACTTGAATGAGCGAGTGCACAGAATAAACTTATCTGGATACCTTTTTTCATTTATTTATAAAACCAGATGGAGTCCAAGGGTATTCCAGGAACAGGAATAACTAAAACGTAGGCCAAAGTACACCTAGAGACAAATCATTGATTACCTGAGTATTTCTTGAAGAATGACACAGCCTGCAAAACCGACCGCTGTCCTGTTGTAAGTGGACGTAGCAGATTTTACGTCCAAGTTCAAGAGTGCAGGCACCAAGCCGCTGGATTTTACGTCCAGCGCCTTCGAAATATCTTTGATAAACGCATTTTGCATTGCATTCAATCGCCTACACGCATTGGCAATAGTCGCAAGTAACACAGCCGCGGGTGATCTAGCAATCTCACGCAGAGTATCTCCATCAGAAATCTCCGCATACATTTGAAGGAACTTGAAAATAAAATTATAAGCAATCAGTTGCAATAGATTTGTATGGTTAAAGGATTCATGAGATACATGTCCAGTTTCACAAACGCAAATCAACATTTGATCCCCGATCACTGGCCAAACTGATCCTAGATCAGCAGAATTTCGTTGCACAAAGGACAATCACGAAAAAAAACTCATCTCCGTTAAACTTTTGACCGGCTATCTTTCGAGAATCAAACCATTGAATAAATCCCTCTAGCACCGCGTATTAAACATTTGACTCAAACGCCAGTTTGTATTAGAAATAAAACAGTTTATTATGAATTTTTATAATGTCAACTTATAACTTAAACTTACTAAAACTTATAACTTAATGTCAATTTATTTTTATCATACATATTATTATTACACAAAATGACAACTCTTTTAAAATAAATTGCAATGTTATCAGATTCAAATTCCTTCAACAATTATGATAAATCGCCGATTCAAAACTGAAACGCAAATCTCAAATTGAATAAATCTCAGGTCAGGTGATCGGGGATCAGTTGTTTTTTATTAGCGTTTGTACAACTGGCCATAAGATTTGGAAGTTGGAAATTTAAAGTAGCGTATGTTATAAGTACGAGTATTGTAAAGTGCAAGCTTTTTTAAGGAACAGTTTAATGGCATTTACAGTATGTGCCAAATACTGAAAGGATGCATGATATGGTATTTTCAATACTAACAGTGGAATTAATCCATTCAGTATTGCAATTAACAATTGCCAAGTATAGACGTTAATCAATTTCAAATTCTCAATTCTCTTAATAGAATAAAAAAAAAAAATTTAAATTTATTAAAGTATATTCTTAATACCATTCAAAAGACAGAAGTTTAGTTATAAGCACCTGACTGCCATTCAGATCGATTCTCGTTCCAAATTGGCATTTTTGTAGCATCATTCACCTCATTTCTCACACACATGTCTTAGATGCCAAGTACATCTAATAGTAAACTAAATATGATGATTTGCGATGGCTGGCCTAACTCACATAATGCGATAATAAGAAAATGAAGAGTACACAGAAAATAAGCTCAACCCCACAGGAACAAATGAAAACTGGCACCGTACACAAGCTTTATGAATAACTAGCATTTTACCCGGTCTTATCTGGGAAACCAGTTTGGAGTTTTTCGCTTCTGTTAGATAACTTATAATAGTGGTAACAAAATCACGAAAATCAAGTGAAATACCGTACAGTTCATGAGCTTGAAAAAAGTTCACAAACATTTTTTTTTGTTGCACTGATGTTAATTTTTAGTATTTTTTATAAGTAAACTACCATTTTATCAACTTTGCAGCTATACCCACCGAATCTTGTATTAACACAACAAATCTGTATTGTAATACAATACAAATCAGCAACATTTTAATACTTAATTTAAAAATTTAAGTTCAATTGAATAGTGTTTTAGACCCACAACTATGACTTTATGAACAACCAATTTATGACAGTGCAACAAAGAACCTGAGCTTTACTTTTGCACGTTAGATTTAGAAGCCTTTTTTATAATTCAAACATATTCTCTAATTTTTATGTATCAATAAAGACATATATTTTTTTATTTTCAGACTTTTCCAGATTTTAATGGTAATTCTTTTAAAAAGGTAGAAACTATCTACCTTTTTACTAGTATTACTGTATTCCAAAACGAAAATAGTTATTTCCTACAGTTACCCAACAAAGTTGCTATTTCTGCACTACAGTACACAAAACAGCTAATTTCTGCACTCTTTTACTGTAACGCACTCCAGGTGTACCAACTGTAGGAAAAATGTAATACAGTATGTAACTTGTGCTGAAAGTATCTTTGCTGCACTCAAGAAACTTTCCGCACTCGACTTCAGCTTGTACATAATGCATTTCTCTCATGCAGCAGAGAGCTATTTTGCTGCTGTGTGTAACAAGAGTTACACACAGCTCTTTGTTGCACAAGAGAAATGCATTACGCACGAGCTGAAGGCGAGTGTGGAATAGTTTCTTGAGTGCAGCAAAGATACTTTCAACAAAAGTTACACATTAAATTTTCCTCAGTTGGTAAACCTGGAGTATGTCAAAGTAAAATGAGTGCGGCAAAGTCAACTGGAGTGTGGCAAAGTAAAAGAGTGTATAAATAGCCGCTTTGTTATATAACTGTAGGAAAATAACAATATATAATTGAAAAGTACTTACCTTTTCTTTATCATCACATCTCTGCACCAGTTTGCCAAAAGTGAAGGATGAAGAGCGTCCTTTAGCTAGCATTGCTAGTCGCCCCGCAAAGCATTGCTCATAGATCTTCCAGAATCGTTTTTTATTGCTCACATCCAGGACTGTCTCCAAGAGGCGCACGGGAGGCTGACTTTTAAGTATTTCTGGCAGTTGATTGGTGTTGGGATCACCAATGTACGTTGTTGATATCAGTTTTTTAGAAATCGACTTCATTACTCCTTTCTTTTTGACAGCGTACAAAGAAAACAGAATAGTCTGGAGTAAGGTAGACATCAGTGTATCACGAGGGAAATCTATGGAAAAGATAGTTTCAAGAAAACATTCCATACTTTCGAAAATAACAGATTTTTAATGTATAATAATGACAGTTAAGGTAGCATTCCGATCTCGGCAGTCACTGCCCGGCAGCCGCTGCCCAGCAGCCGCGACCGTGGCTGCACGTACTGCTCTTATGGATTTATATGCAACGCTTTCCGATGGAAGCGACCTGACAGCGCCGCCAGGGGGCGTGGCTTCTACGCGACCTTGGCAGCGCTGCCAAGCTGCTACAGAAGCGGAATGGTCGCGCTGCTCACTCGGGATAGTAGTTGTAGAAAGCATTCAATTGCTGTGAAAAGCATTCAAATTGTGACGTTTACTGATGAAAATGTCGAGTATATAACTCGGATGTATATAACTATTATTATTATTTCTCTGTCTTGTAATTTATATTTATTAGGTACACAATTCATATACAGAAAAAATATAATTTAAATAAAACTATAAATCTGTATACTACATTCCAGCATAAGCCAGCAAGAGCTTGTGCGCTGGAGTGGAGTTCTATGAGACATGAAAAATTGAAAAAAAAAAAAAATTGTCTGCACTATATTTAGCGATTTCATTTACCAACTGAACTATAGTAATATATAAATATAAATAATAAGTTGAAATATATGAAAAAACACAATTATAGAACTTATATTTTTATGAAAGATAGTTACTGAGAATTCATTAACTTACTTTTCACCCATGCATCCACATCATTAAGCAATTTTGGAGTGATCTTTTTTTTTACAAATTTATTTGGCAGTATGTTGATTAATTTATCACAGATGTATTCAAACTGTCTCCTACAAATACTTAAATCAGTTCTGGACACTTGGTAGGAATTTGTGCCAGAGGGACGTAAATTATAAATTGGTAATGATCCTTTATAAGCTGCTTCAAGAGTTCTCGCTTTCGTTTATTCATGTTATCAGACATACAGTAGTTAAATTTATAGTTAATAGTTAAATCTTCATATTTGAACACGACCGGAATGAACAACTGTTTGCACTGGCTGCTTGACTGCTTCACACAGCCGTAATAGTAATTACTATTGTAGTGGAAGTGAAAATGGAGAGAAAGAGGAACAGTGGTTCTCGGTGTTATCTGCTATGTAAATGTTTACTTCTAAGCAATTAATTACTCTGCTTTTGACACTTTTATGGTGCTTACTTGGTACTTTATAGAATGTTCTAGTTGTTTTATTAGACATTAATGGAATCTTATCGAATATTGTGGAAGGTGTGAAGGTCTTTCATTGTTTATTTTAGAAATCGGTAGAAGTTGATAGAAAAATCGAGAGATATCTCAATCATAGAAAATTATATAAATAGAGGGAGACTTTTGTAAATTAGTTCAGTCTTGTTTGAAATTCGTCGTGATAAACAAATTGTGACAGTTCTATATATTCTATCTATATAGTGATAATTCTTTCTCTGTGCCTATAGTGACAATTCATTTTCCTGTTTAATTCATACCAGTGAGCTACTGAATAGTTTTTGTTGTATTACGGACTAGTGCTACGTAAGTTAAGTGTTCTTTTTCGACGTTTCTTTTTAAATATTATTGGACAGTTTATTGTACAGTTATTAATTAATATTAGATCGGCCTTTCAACTTTTAGTGATTGATTTTTGTACAGTAATATTGACAACTCTTTATCAATTGAACAATATCGATTTATCTGTTTTTAATTGCCTATTTTTCTGTAAGACATTACTGATCAGTGAGTGTTGTGATTATTTGTGTAAATAAAGTGCGAGTGATAAATTTAAGTGTTGCCAGCGTTATTTTAGACATAGAACCCGTAACACTATTCTATTGTCTCTGACTGCACATGGCAGTTGCTGCCTGGTCGCTGCTATCCGACGTATAGTGGCAGCGCCGCTCAGCAGCAGCAATGTGTCGTGACTGCTGGGCAGCGGCTGCCGAGATTGGAATGCTACCTTTACATAGAATTTTGCATTCATTAGAAAAAATATTCCACAATCATAAAAATACTTTTTTAATATGTGACAATCACACTTACATAATGCAATTCGACTGATAATTGAGTTATTTTCTGGACCTGTGAATGAGTAATGAGTTGGATAATGATTGATGAGTAGGGCTCATCAATTTAGTTTTAGGTGGGCTCCGAACCACCTGGAAGTGACTATCCATCAGAGAACAGTCATATTTTACTGGCCAGACCAAAGCGTTCACCATTCCAAAGGCAGTCCTAGCGTTCGTATCTTATCTTATCCGACTGAGTAGTCTACTTGTCTACAATGGTATGGGAAGGCAAGAAAGAAAAATAGATAAATAAATTATCATCTTGAATCTTGAAAAACGCTTATTTTGCATGAGGTATCTCAAGCTTGATTCGATTTATTGTAAACAGAATGAAAAAATTCAGCAAGAAAATTCAAGACCTGAGAAATTCTGAGCTATTGCTTCCAACAATTCAAACACTAAACTTAGCACCCTAAAAACTCCATACATTGCGGCAGTTGAGGGAATTACAAGAACATAAAGAAAAAAGGCACAATAAATGTATGTGCAGCTAATTTATTCTGATGCCGTACAAGTTTTACACGGTTCATTGAAGAAATTAATTGCATTGTCACGTTTTCAGAACCTTTATATTGTAAAATCTATTGAATGGATATTTTTCACGAAATCTTATCCTATATTATCGAGGACTACTGGCATGAAACATTGAGAAATATAACTCTTACTTGAATGGAATATCACATATTATATAAAGTTGAAAAAATTACTGTTCTTCTTTAATCCTTGGCACAGTTACCATGTTTGCTTCCAAACTGAATACCAAACAGTCATTCTGTTTATTAGTTTTTAAATTTAAAATTGCATATTAAGATATAAAAAAATACAATTTTTCGACTGATTCAAACTGTTTCTATCTGAGCGTGTGTCGAATTTTTCTTGTTGAAGTTCGTATGTTCCATAAAGGTTTTATAGATAATTTGAAAATAAATAAACCAACCAGCTTCACAAACAATAATCATACAAAAATACATGAAACAACCAGAGAGGAATGTAATTTTCATTTTTTACTCACCGACAAAACTTGGAGAATTTAGGACCCTCTTAGCTATGTCTACTAAGATCTCAACAAACTCCGGAGGATGAAACTCGCTTTGCTTGTTAATTTTTTCTAATTCCAATTCTTTTTCTGTAGGATTGAAATTGAACGTAAATTTTGAATTCTTTCCTTTCTCGCGCTGGTTTACTGGGAGTAAATTGGCGAGGCAAGATATGGTAGCTTTAATGACATGGTTAGCGAAGTTGTTCAACACAAACTCGTCAAGATTGTTGGCCAGATATTTGGATAATTTCATGACGAATTCAAAACTGCCTGAGGTTTGGTAGGTGGATGAAGATTCATCTGAAGACCCTATTATCTCATGCTGTTGAAAAATAAAAAAAGAATAATTTTTGAATAGAAATCGAACAGCAAACACAATAGTAACAAAATGGATTTGATTTCAGGATTTATATGGAACATGACTGTGGATTTCGTAAGGTTGAGAAAAGTCACTGCAGAACAAACAATTGTTAGAATTTTTAACAATTGCCAATTATTTTTCAAAACTACACCGAATATTAGAATTGGAATATTATAATATATAAGTGGATAACCTGATATTAATTATTTTCTGATAAAAATGTGTTTAAAAAACTTACTGTGTTTTTAAAACTTGAACAGAATTACCCCATTATATTCATTTTTAGACACCTGCAGATTAGTAAAGCTAATACCAAAACGTTTAGAATAGTTTAGGAATAAAACAAAATGATCAGACACCACTGAGATCAGAGAACTTGTACGGCACACGCATTTCAGCTAAGGACATAATTAATTCAAGTAGGCCTACAAATAAATTAAATGGATTTTACCAATAACAAAATACAGAGCAGAGTAATACTGAAGATACTACAATATAATGTAATATTGATTACTAGAATTATTCTATTTTTATTTTCAACAACCTCAACTAGACAATCTACATTTTTCCTAGTGATATCAAAACAACAAAATATGCATGTTTCCTTTTTGAAGTAAAAGTTTGTTGAGTAAATAATTTTTCTATGAAAACATTATAGCTAAAGGTGAATGAATTACTTTTTTCTTGCTTATGATGCCCACATGAGTCTGAGACTTGTGCGCGGGTAATGGGGCGAATTTAGAAAATAAAGTTATGAATGGTGAACGTTGAGTTCTTTTACTACATTCATGTATTATATTAATAGTCAGGTGGATTAGTACTGAGCTACTCTAGTACACCAATGAGCACTTCATGAACTCTGTTCACCAGTTATTAATGAATTTCAGTTCTGAGCATAGATTAAATCAGTGTAGTGTGTGTCTATGAATATATTAGTACTAACACATAATACAAACCACTCTATTGGTACAGACGCAGATCATCTTCTCAATTACAAAACTGGCGAAGTTATTTACACATACAGCTCGCAGATCGTCACTAAAGGCACTTATGAAACGTTCAAACGTTTTATCACTGGTGAGGGGAAGAAGATTTTCAAGAACTCGAGACACCAACTGGTTCTTGGAGTATTCAACTTCGTGGCCAACAGTTTGTGCAAAAACGTTCTCCACAAATATACCTAACACAAAAACAAAATGAATATTCTCGCTGTATTATAAAAAAAAAAACTATTTTTAATGAGAAAGTGAAAGCATTTACAAGCAATTACACTTTCGATATGAACATCTATTTTCTGAATACTAAACACTACCTAAAATATAGAAAATACCAATTGAAGTGCCAATGAAATAAAAAGAGAACACTGGATAGTCTAGTCCATCTTTACATCCAAAGTTATACCGGAGACAATAAAATATTAGCACACTGTGAATATTAGTATATCATAACGGGCCGCTACAAGCTTTCTGCCCATTCAATTCATGTATATTTCTATGCAATTGCAGAGTACCACTGCGTCATAACCCAAATAACTGTAATTTTGTATAACTGATAAAAGCTTAATATTTACTTAGCCTCAATCGTGAGTATCTAGTACACTTAAATGTCACAATCATAGTCACATTCAGGCTGAAATTAAAGTACGGTATGAATATTAGACATTCAGGTCAGGCAAATTAACCGAAAAAACCCCAGCATTTTTCAGTTTTTTTTTTGGCTAAAACTCTAAAACTATTTACCGCATTGAAAACAGTTTTGAAATGCTTAATTTTGTCACTATTTAGTATACTGTACTGGGTATTGAAAATTGATATTATTTCTTATTTCATTAATTATCAAGGCGCCACACAACACCACATAGAATTTATTGTGATCTTAAAATTTGTCATGAGTCAATCAGCAATAATATGAAGGAAGAGGATGATTACCACAAAAAAAAAATGCTTGGAGTTGCACTTTCAATACCTAGAAAACAGTTTTTTCTCCGAGGGAGAACCCCCAGCCCCCCCCCCCCCCCTACTTTTGGTTCCTTCGCTATCTATAAGTAATCACAAAATTACTGAAAGTTAACATTTGAAATTTGATGTGTTATCAATTCAAAATGTAGCTTGTTTCTTGCCGAGGCCTTGTGAGGAGGCCTCCAGCCAAAATTCTGCCACGGGCTACAAAAGGTCTTTGGGTGGCCCTGATTATGATTAGTAGTATTGTTTTAAATTTAATATATTATAATTCATTTATAATTAATTGACTAAAAACATTCGAATATTTGATTAAGTTCTTGAACAAACGATTCGTAAATGTAATGATTTATTAAATTTAAGCTTAGGCTAGGCACACACCAGTTAGTCAAGACAAGACAACTTTAGACAAGACTAGACAACTTTAGTCATATTAAAGCAACACACACCAATCAGTCACATTAGTCATGTCAGACCGTTGTTGCCGGTGCACTTATGGTTTGGTAGTGGATTTGTATGCAAGAAAGAACGAATAGAAAACACTGGATATTTCCATATAATAGGAGACGAGAAGAAAAAAACACATTAGAACATTTTATTCTTCAGCTGAGAAGTGATGAAGAAAAATGCTATGATTTCACACCATTAACATTGGAATCATTTAACTATCTGCTGGGAATTTTACAAAATAGATTGACAAAAAAGGACACAAATTAACTTATAGGAGAAGCTTATCTGCAGAAGCACGACTATTCATCGCTTTGAGGTAAGCCAATCAAAGTATCTAATCTTGGATTTCTTGTTCCATAACGATCTTCATTGTTAATATTAATTTTATATTGTAAATTTAACGACTTGCAGTCAATTTTAATAAATTATATTTGTACTTACTTTTGGCCAAACGTCTTCGATTCATGGAAACTCATCTTCAATTTGACGATCAATTTGAAGATGAGTTTCCATGACTCGAAAACGTTTGGCCAAAATTAAGTACAAATATTATTTATTCACAGTTAAAATTGACTGAAAGTCGTTAAATTTACAATAAAAAGAAAATATACAGGCATAGATTTGCTTTTAAATTAGATTTCCTTTTGTATAACAATTTTATTTTTTAAATGAAAATACCAAATCAAGCATGAATTATTGAGTTGAGGCAAATGAAAAATAATTAAACAGTTTGTTCACTTATTATTGATACGTTCACAAGTTCAGATTATCATAATGCATTAAGTCAGTATAATGAGTTGCTGTTGGAGTTGGCACCATAAAATCAATCATCAATCGATCAAAATTTATTTATTCCCAATAAACACAAGTACAGTACATCACCTATTATAGAATAAATGAACCCGCAAAGACTGTAAGTCTGTGAGCGGGAGCGGTCCTTATCTGTCTAAGTACCATACAAGTGCAATTCCAAGAGATAAATTCAGTAAGCAATAAAAAGAAAAATTAAATTAACTTACTAGAGATACAATTTCAGATACTATAGTAATATACACACTAAAAGAAAAAAATACACACCAGAAGCTGGATCACTATTTACACAAGATAGTAGAGTGAAATAACGTGATGAGGATGACTTCCTGCTCATCCATCAATTCATTCATCACTGAAACAATTTTTTGTCTAAATGTTCGTTGCCTCCTTGGTGTGAGTGAATTATAGCCAGAAATGAATCATTTCATGAAATTCACCAATGGGTGCTTTTGAACTTATTTGTTTGTGTTGCTCTTAAGAAAATAAATCATTGGACCAACTACTTGTTAAGATGGGAATTGTCTTTTAGATAGAAAATCTTTCCCGAAAACTGAAATACTAGGTCGCTTTACAGCTGATTCCTGTATTGCCTCTCTATTTTCAACATTATTTAATGTTTCAGCATCTTCTATGATTTGTTGAGAGGTTTCTTGCTCTTGTAATTCCTTATAGGATTTTCCTTTTTGTTTTTGATGTTGCATTTATGATCTCTCAAAACTGTCATTGCTTCTGCTAAATACCATCAGGGTTTGGCATATCCTCCCGAACCGGATGGCTTGCTCTGATTCCTCAAATGCCTTGCAAAGGAGTTTCTCAAATTTGTCCATTTTTTGCATTCAGACACTGGAAAACAGAAATACAATCTGTAATATAACATTAATTGTTTTCCTTCTTTTCTCTCCCTACTGCAACTGGTGCAACATTTGCAGCAACGCATTTTGAATTCAATTGACGCCACTACAATTAGCAATGTTGTATCAGAAACATGTCAAATAATATAGGAAATTCTTCAACCATTGTACATGAAGCGTGAATATTCGTCAATGGAATGGAAGGATATCGCTAAACTTGTGGGAATTTCCTCACTTTGTTGGGTGAATAGATAGCAAACATATAAGAATTAAAAAACCTGCAAACTGCGGTTCACAGTACTAAAACTACAATGATTCCATTCAATTGTGTTACAAGGTTTAGTGGATGCTGATGGTTACTTTTTATTCATAGATAGTGACAGCGGTGTGTTTAGTCAATCTCAATTTGAAAAGAAACTATGAAACAATGAATTGAACCTTCCAGAACCTTGTCCTCTATAGAATGATAAAGCCATAGATATTCCGTTAGTATTTTTAGGTGATGAAGCATACTAACTTCATAAAAATATGATGAGGCCATTTTCTAGAAGAGTCTGACATCTGATGATTTCAAAATATATAATAATAGACACTCTAGAGCAAGAAGAATAGCTGAATATGGAATTTTTCGAGCAAGGTTCAGAATTTTTACAACTAAAATTGGTGTTGATCTTGATAAGATATATTCCATTGTAATGGCAGCATGCGTGCTACATAACTTTATAAAAAGGAAACATTAGAGCAATTTGAATAATCAAATTATTGAAGATACATTTCCTACTGAGAGTTCTGTATTTGCTTATTCGAATTCACAGATACCATCATCCGAGGCTATGAGTGAGAGAATTTTAAAAATTATTTCATTTCAGAGAAAGGAAGAGTTAGTTGGCAGTACATATCCATAATTAATAACAAACTGTATTATATTTTTTATTGTTGTGTAAATTTGCAAATTAGAATATTCATTTGAAAAGTACTTACAACTCATATTCATTTATTCTCCAACTTCTTTCCAGTTATGCGCTAAAATATTCCTATTATGGTGTTCCTTTAGTCTTGGATTGTAAAGCATTTCCCTTGATTGCACTAATAAAACAAATTTTTCATCATCGGCCATCATGGAATGTGCAAATCAGATCTTACGACTTTGAAAACTACCGATTGTCTGATGATTGCCATAACAAATAGCCGCGAGCCGTAGCAGGTATCTGTTCAATCAGATAGATAAGCTGCGTTCTCGTAGGTCCTGTTTGTAACGGTGACCGATTAGATTGGCCAGCAAAAAAGACACTGTTCTCTGCTGAAAATCACTTCCCGGTGGTTCGGAATCCACCTAAAACTGTAGGTCCAACTCATAAATCACCATCATCCAACTCATTACCCACGCACAGGTCTCAGACCTATGTGGGCTTCATCCTCAAAAAAAAACAAAACAATGTGAAGTACTGCGACTAAATGTATCTAAACCTTTCTTGTATTGTCACATATAACTGGTGTGCGCCTAGCCATACTTTAACCAATATATACATTTTAGTAAAATGTAATTTTCTTAAAATTAAATGTAATTAAAAATGTACTTATAAATTTAATTAAATTAATGTAATTTAATACTTGTACAAAATCACTGCTTTTTAGCCTCAAATCAACTTTTCAACAAAAATTCTCAAAATGTGGATTAAAATGGATTCAAGTATTTCTAGACATGAGTTAAGAATCTCTTGGAGCGCGATTTTAGAGGGATTATTCATCAAAAATTGGTTGCAGTTCCGTACGTATAGTCCAGTGAAATAATCGACTGAGAGAATCGATAGTCGATCGATCTGTATCAAACCCAAACCTAACCTAACCTACCGTAATTTCAAAATCCTGGCTACGTTACTGACGTTGAGTTAGGATTTTTAGTACTCACGAGGAATTCAATATAATGCGGTGGCTAATAGTTTATGGTTTACCGTGCTCTTTTTCATGTTAAGATCGTGTAACGACAGGAACTAGAAATATAAGAAGAAATTGAATGAGTGCAGATCTGAATGCAAGTTTTTTAGGATAATCCTAAATAGACTACAAAAGTTGTTGAAGCCAATGTTAGTGATCAATGGTAAAGTATCAAAGTAATTCTGGACATTAGTCAAATTCGACAGTCAACACAATTTGGTATGAACCTTGAATAATAGTTGTAAGATACGGTACTCACGTTTTTCTTCTTCACTTCCAAATTCTTGCCTGGACTGTTCAAAAACCCTAAGGAAATAGTTATAAGTATCTTGGTCCAAATTAGATCCATGGGCGACAACGTTTCCATTCTTGAATTTCTTTTTGACGGATTGCACAAGAGAACGCTTCTTCTTGCGCTTTAAAGGACTAGAATGCTCTTGCATCTGAACTATTTGAACTGACTTGATTTTTAAAAAATGTGAGAAAACAATGAGTCTTACAAAATTTATTATATTGCAATATGAAACTAAGCAAAGCACTGCATGTGTAACGTCACGTGTACGCTTGTTTATAAATTTTTAGGTTAGAATTTATTTTTGAAGTTTGAAGGATTTAGCCACAGCCACCTTGATTACACACTCACATACCAGGGGTGTTTCGTATTTAGTGTAGTCTAAGTTAGTTTATGTTTTATCTCTGCTCAACATGTGTAGCTGTTACTTGACTTTCTATAGTGTTGCCATGGCAACCAGTTTTATTGGCCACTGCGCATGCTAGAGTTGTAATGGCAGTTTGAATGGTAACTCACAATTGCATTCTTGTTGAAACCGCATCGCTATGAACAAATCGTCGTTCTAACCTCAATTAATTCGTTACAACCGCAATAATTACTTATTAATTTATTATTTTGTAAAACCTCAATATTCGGCTTATTGAAGCCTCATTTGCTTATAACCGCAACTACCACTTTATTTTTCTTGTTCTTTAATTCAAAACCTCCAGTATTTTATATCGGCCGTGAAATTAGTTCCATCCTATTTATTCTAAAATAATTCTTCATTCATCCTCACCGACCTCACTCCTCAGTGCATACCTCGAGTGCTACGCATTATCATCAGTGACTCATCTCATCAACGTGTGCACACGCATCGGCGTCTACAGAAACGACTTCTCATATGGTGATAGGAACATTAACAAGGTATTACTCAACTATTCCTTTTTATTTTATTACAACCTCATTTCCTACCCCTCTTACCGCAGGTCCTCCATTTATATCCTATGTTTTACAGCCTCATTTGAAAATTCTATATTCTACACCTCATTGCTCAATCCCCAACATTTTGGTCCTCCGGGCCCCGGATCGGATCATTTTTTATTTTCATTCTATGGAAATACATATTCATTGCTCATTAAATAAAGCTATCATTTTTTGTGCAAGTACAAGTTATATTACAAGTTACAAAGCACATTGTTCAAACGAGTTCACTATCAATGCCTTGCAAGTTAAAATTTGTCTATTGTGCTCAAAAGTCGTAAACAACTCACTGTTTTGTTTCATCGTGATTATAACGGAGCTCTGTAGTATTCAGGCTGACATTATAGCTGAGCATTGCGTCGTCAAGGTCAACTTTGTTTACATTGATCTTGAAAATAACCTACTATTCATTCACTAATAGCTTATGCTATCAAATGAGAATAACTGCTTATGGCTTGTGGCGTATTTCTAATTGAAATAAATACTTATTCCGTGAACTTGACTGATAATTATATTCAATTGTTGTAAAATTACATTGCTTATTTCAAAATTGAAATATTATTTGATTTATTCATATCATACTTCGAATGTTCAATAAGTATAATATCTTGCATTCAATTCGTAACTTGAGTGAATTCAATTCAGATAATTGTTTAATTCAATTGAATTCTCAGAATATTCATGCTTATTGATAAACGCATTACTTGTTTTATATTTCGAATATTATTAGATTTCTTTTGTGAATGCTTGCCACTTATCACTCAATTTGTAATCGTAATTACCTCAATTACTACCACGGCAGTGTGTCGAGTCATTTTATCGGCTTATTATCACTATTATTAGTGCAATCTCATTTAGTTATTGTACCCCAGGTTATTATATTGTCAACTTCAATACTTGTGATAATTTATTACTGTTATCAAGTAGGTAACTTAGTTAGTTATAATGGCTAAATCGTTAGCAGTGATCACCGCTAAGAAGAATAATGCTTTTGAACAAATTCAAATCTTATTTGATATGTCAAAAAAGATCTCTGATAAGGAAATTTATCAGAAATTACTCGCTCGTTCAAAATCTCTGAACAAATTAAGATCAGACTTATCAGACTCACTGGATTGTTATCATGAATTACAGTTAGAAGAAGACAAAGAATTCAAACCAAATTATGCACCTCTTAATAGTGCTGATGAAATGATTGACTCTATTAATCTCATGTTACACAACTTAGAAACGAAATTGAATCAGTCTAAAGTAAAAAATGAACAGCCAGTTCGCTTACCTAAGCTTGACTTGAAACAATTTTCTGGAAACCCTCTCGATTGGACCTCATTTATTAATTTATACAATTCAAGCATTCATTCAAATTCTACATTATCAGGTGTAGTCAAACTTCAATACCTGTTGAGCTCTGTCTCAGGAGAACCTCTTGATTTAATTAAATCATTACCACTAACTGAGAGTAATTATCAGATTGCCTATGACTTGCTTCATGAACGCTATAATTCACCTCGCCGATTGATAACACTGCATCTCAATAAAATTCTCGATTTACCCAATATCACTCATCAACCGGCTCAAATGCGGAAATTTTTGAACTCCTACAATGAGAATACACAAGCTTTGAAGGGATTAAGAATTGATATAACCGCTGATAATCCTTTACTGTGTGCTATGATGATGCGAAAAATGGATAATAACCTCCGAAAAAAGTTTGAACATTTTCGTTCTTTGAACAAATCTAGCGAATCTGTACTTACTGAAGCAAAAGAAATAATTACTTTTTTAACTCAGGAGTGCAATGAAATTGAAAATTCAAATCTTCACTCTTCTTCTACCTCAAAAACCGCTTCAATGTCTACTTCAGTATCTGAAAATAAATTCTTTCCTAAAATAAATAGGAGTTTTTCTACAAACAAGGTAGCATTGACTACTTATAATGATGAAATCAAAAGTGACACAAAACCTTATGACTGTTTTGTTTGTCATAACAATGAACATAAGATTTATTTATGTCCTGTGTTCAAAAACAATGCACCCAAAGCACATTTTCAAATTGTCAAAGAAAATAAAAGATGCATTTCTTGTTTAGGAAATCATACTCTTGACAAGTGTAAATCGAAATCAAACTGTTTCACATGTCATAAAAGGCACCATACTTTGTTGCACTTTGAAAATAACCACTCAATTGCCAATATGACACCTCTCCAACCCAGCAGCCGTGCAGTTTCTGTGGGTCAACCTCAAGTCAACATGACACCTCCTTCAGTAGTACTGACCACTACTGAGAATAATCAACCCTCTCATCGTTCATCAATGTCTACAGTGCTATTGGGAACGCTACTCGTTAAAATTACCTCTCCTCATGGAAAAAGTTATGTTTTCTGCGCCCTCGCAGATTCTGGTAGTCAGTCATGTTTCATCAATGAACATGCTGCACAAGTATTAAGTGCATCTCGCACTAAGAGCAACCACAGTGTTGTTGGATTTTCTCAAGCCCCCATACGTTCAAAGGGCCTCACCTCTCTTTCTATTGAAACTCTGAGTGGAAAAGTGATTTCACTTAATCAAGAGTTCTTGATTATTGATAAAATTTGTGTTGATATACCTCGCATGGAAATTGATCCAGAGGTATTGGAAAAGGTTCGACCATATATTCTGGCTGACCCTACATTTAATCTAGCTGGAGGCATCGACATTCTTCTTGGTGGCACTGTTTTTCCTCTTCTGCTCAACCAGATTGTTCATCATCTTGGTCCTGGCCTGCCGAGTTTAATTGGGACTCATCTTGGTTTTATGGTCATGGGTGAGACTCCATGCAAGCCTAAAGCTGATTCTTCCATCACTCTGCAAGCATCAGCCACCCTCTTGGCTATCAACAATTTGGATTTGCATAACTCTCTCCAATGCTTTTGGGAACAAGAAGAGCCTCCAATGGCATCTGAAAAATCTGAAGAAGAAAAATTGTGTGATGAACATTTCCTCTCAACCTATTCACGTGATGAATCTGGACGATTTTGTGTCAGACTGCCATTCAAGGCTAACCACCCCACTTTGGGTCAGTCTAAAGCCAATGCTGAACAAAGATTAAATTCTTTAGAAAGGAAATTCAAGGCGCAACCTCATTTTCAGTCTTTGTATACTGATTTCATGTCAGAATATTTGACATTAGGTCATATGGAACTGAATAGCACCACTGATCTATCTACTCCTCATTATTTTCTACCACATCATGGTGTCCTCAAAGAAGCTAGCAGCACTACTCGTCTACGCACTGTATTCGATGCTAGTGCAAAAACCTCAACTGGTATTTCCTTGAACCAGATTCTCCTCACTGGAAGGAAAATGCAGACCAATATTTGTGATTTGTTGCTAGTATTCCGCTTGCACAAGATTGTCTTTTCTTGTGATATACGTCAAATGTATAGGCAAATCAAAGTTCACCCTGATGACCAGTGCTATCAATTGATTTTATGGCGTACTGATGCTACTCAGCCTGCATCTGTCTTCAAATTGACCACAGTAACATATGGCATGAGCTGTTCTCCATATCTTGCTATAAGAACTCTTCATCAACTTGCCACTGAAGAAGGCAATTCCTACCCAGAAGCAGCTGAACTTCTGCGTTCTCAAACCTTTGTTGATGATGTCATTGCTGGTGCCAACTCCGAAGAAGAGGCTTTAAGACTGCAACAACAACTTATCTCTCTACTCAAATGTGGTGAATTTGAATTACGTAAATGGACTTCAAATTCTAATGCACTTCTTTCCAGCTTTCCTGATGGTCACCTTGAGAAACCGGTATTTCTTCAGGATGATCAACAACCTCATTTCAAAATCCTTGGTATACAATGGTCAGCAGCAAATGATTGTTTTGCCTACAACTTCAATCTACCTCATGATGCTACCACTAAGCGTAAAGTACTAAGTGTGATAGCCAAGATCTATGACCCTTGTGGATTCCTCTCACCAGTGGTTCTGTGGGCTAAATGCTTCATGCAACTTCTTTGGACAAAGGGCCTAAATTGGGACCAACCTCTACCTCCTGAACTGCTTGCAATGTGGCAAAGCTTTGTTGACACATCAGCCACACTTCAAGATATCTCCATACCACGAGCTCTACAGTTCTTGCACTCAAGCCTCATTGAACTTCATGGTTTTGCAGATGCTTCTGAACGTGGATTTGCCGCAGTGATATATCTCAGGACATCACATACTTCCCCCACTGTCCAGTTACTCATCTCCAAAACCAGAGTGGCCCCTTTGAAAAAACTCACTCTACCACGTCTAGAACTGTGTGCTGCTCACTTGCTTGCTCAACTGACCTCATATGTGATCTCAACCTTTCACAAAAAACTGGAGTTTTCTTCTATCACATTATGGTGTGACTCTACTGTGGCCTTGACTTGGTTACAGACTCCTCCGCATCATCTTAAAACTTTTATAGCAAACCGGGTTGCTCAAACCCAAGAATTGGTACCAACTGATAGCTGGAGACACATTTCTGGTGAACAAAACCCTGCAGACTGTGCTTCACGTGGTATACTTCCAGCTGAACTACCCGCTCACAATTTGTGGTGGACAGGTCCATCCTGGCTACAGAAGCCTTCCAACCTCTGGCCTACATCTGCATTCACTCCAGTGGAACTTGCTGATACTGATGAGAGCAAACCTCTGTCACCCATCACTCTCGTTGCTACTGCACCTCTTGAATGGGATCTCCTACAAAAATTTTCTCACTTCAGTAAACTTCAGCGTGTTATGGCCTACATCCTCCGCTTTGTCTTCAATACTCGACACCCACCAAAGAAAATTGGCCCTCTCTCCACCCGAGAATTGGTTACTGCCAAATGTATAATCTTCAAACAAGTTCAAGACTCAGCCTTTCGAGAAGACATTGCCAAGCTGAAAATTGACAAAACCTCCACTGTATCAAACTCACTTTGCCGCCTCTCTCCGTATCTTGATGATGACGGTCTCCTGCGAGTTGGAGGACGTCTCAAGCATTGTCATATACCTCAAGATGTTCAACATCCTATCATCCTTCCAAAGCAACATCATGTGGTCAACCTCATGATTGACTCCTACCACCAACAATATTTGCATTCTGGAGCTCAACTAACACAATCTCTTCTTTCACAACATGTTTGGATACTCTCTGCACGTAGTATCATCTGCTCTCGAATTTTTAAGTGCAATGTTTGCTTTCGACACAAACCTCGCCACAACATTCCACCCATGGGGCATCTACCTCAGGCTCGTGTGACACCTTCTCGCCCTTTCCTCAATACTGGGATTGATTATGCTGGCCCATTCAATATCAAGGTGCACAACCTCAGATCCACATCACTCACAAAGGCCTACATATGTGCTTTTGTATGCATGGTCACCAAAGCAATCCACATTGAAGTGGTAACAGACTTGTCTTCTGAGGCCTTCATTGCTGCCTTGAAAAGATTTGTTTCTCGCCGTGGTCTCTGCAAAAACCTCTACTCTGACTGTGGGACTAATTTTGTTGGTGCTAACAATACCTTCCAAGCACTTTCCAAGTCAAAGCAACTCCTACTCTCTGAATTTGCTGCTACACAAGGCATTACTTTCCACTTCAACCCACCTGCAGCTCCACATCAGGGTGTCCTTTGGGAAGCAGCAATCAAGAGCATCAAGCACCATCTCCGATGTGTCATTGGAGAACACACATTAACACTTGTTGAATTCACGACACTGGTCACTCAAATAGAGGCAATATTGAATTCAAGACCTCTCACACCTCTATCAAACGATCCTAATGATGTCTCAGCACTTACACCAGGTCACTTCTTGATTGGATCTCCTTTGGTGGCAGTTCCTGAAGAAGACATACAAAATGTCAACCTCAATCGCCTCAAACATTGGAAATTGATTGAAGCATTCCACCAGCACATTTGGAAGAAATGGCATTTGGAATATATCCATACCCTTCAACAGAAAGCCAAATGGAATAAGGCTGTTGATAATCTCCACATTGGTGACCTTGTCTTGGTCCATCAACCAACTCCACCACTTACCTGGCCATTAGCACGCATTACTGGTGTCTCTCCAGGACAAGATGGAATTGTTCGTGTGGTGCATTTGAAGACTCGCCAAGGAACCTTGACACGTCCATCCCACAAGGTGTTTCCGCTACCCGCAAACTCCAAATAATTTATAGCCAAGCTTGGCACCCTTGTAATTAGTGTTATGAACTTTATTCACTAGTTGTGAACTTTATTATTTTTTTTTATCATTCTTGTTGAATCCAGGTGGATTCAAGGCCCCCGCTATGTTTCGTATTTAGTGTAGTCTAAGTTAGTTTATGTTTTATCTCTGCTCAACATGTGTAGCTGTTACTTGACTTTCTATAGTGTTGCCATGGCAACCAGTTTTATTGGCCACTGCGCATGCTAGAGTTGTAATGGCAGTTTGAATGGTAACTCACAATTGCATTCT
Organism: Conomelus anceps; assembly: GCA_948455865.1. Classification (NCBI taxonomy): domain Eukaryota; kingdom Metazoa; phylum Arthropoda; class Insecta; order Hemiptera; family Delphacidae; genus Conomelus; species Conomelus anceps. The sequence goes on along the minus strand of OX418217.1, from coordinate 67,025,716 downwards.
TGTTGAAACTGCATCGCTATGAACAAATCGTCGTTCTAACCTCAATTAATTCGTTACAACCGCAATAATTACTTATTAATTTATTATTTTGTAAAACCTCAATATTCGGCTTATTGAAGCCTCATTTGCTTATAACCGCAACTACCACTTTATTTTTCTTGTTCTTTAATTCAAAACCTCCAGTATTTTATATCGGCCGTGAAATTAGTTCCATCCTATTTATTCTAAAATAATTCTTCATTCATCCTCACCGACCTCACTCCTCAGTGCATACCTCGAGTGCTACGCATTATCATCAGTGACTCATCTCATCAACGTGTACACACGCATCGGCGTCTACAGAAACGACTTCTCATATGGTGATAGGAACATTAACAAGGTATTACTCAACTATTCCTTTTTATTTTATTACAACCTCATTTCCTACCCCTCTTACCGCAGGTCCTCCATTTATATCCTATGTTTTACAGCCTCATTTGAAAATTCTATATTCTACACCTCATTGCTCAATCCCCAACAAGGGGTCTCATTGAGGGTTAATTCCATGGAGGTATAAAGGGTCGATGATATTGGGCGAGTTTGGCCCCACTATGCACTAAGCGAGTAGTGAGTAGAAACGTTACAGGCTGACTGTGTCTCAGCAGCTCGACATACCCAGCCGAATTAAGAATTCAAATGATTTATTCACTCAAATACAATAATAATATAATAATAATAATTGTATTCAAATAGAATACAATAAAATTGTAAGTGCTTTCCCATTAGGCTATAGCCCATGTGGAGGAATGGTTCATCTATCCAACATCAGAAATTATTCATATAACTAAGAAAAGACATTAACAATATATTATAAAACAGAACTAAAGTACTGCTGCTATCAACTATTGACAGTTATACATATTATACAAAAATATAATTATAAAGAAAAAATATTTGAAACATTAAAATACATTGGAAAAATAGACATTACATTAATTTGGATTATGATAACTTGGAAGGAACATTACATTAAGTTTTTAGGAGGTACTGCTGTAGTCTTTTGACAAATACATGACCAGAAGACTGCCTAGAGATAACAAATGGCAGAGCATTATACAGCCGGGGACCCCTAAGGGCAGAATGGTTGGAAGGAGCAACTGCTGTCAAACATCGAGGCTCCTCCACATTTTCTCTGACTTGACCAGGAGTTGGATAACCATGGACAGGAGCAACTGTGAAATTTAAAGGTCTTTTAACTAGTAGTTCTGTGAACAGTAGACCTCACTCGCTCAACACTCACTCAAAAAGGGATGACATTTTCAAAAAAAGTTGAAGAGCGTTTTCAACTCGATTTTAATTCCTTAATCTTTTATTGAGGATAGAAACTGTAAAAATCAATATTTGAAAAGACCAACGTTTTTGACGCCTCCTAGAAATCACCCCTCGTTTGAGAGACAGTGAGAAAAATTAAGGGTTCTCATGCATTTTTAGCAGCTTTTAATATCAATAAATCGCCAATAATAAAAACAGAAATTATTCATCAAATAAATGATGAATTTATTTATTTACTTTTTCTCATCCATCTTTCATTCCCGATTTTCACCAACTAAAATTATAATTGATTTTTCATCTGTGATGATCAACATAATTATACTACTTCTTTGCAGCTGTACGTTATATTTTTTAATCATAATATTGTCTGACCTAAAAAATATTTTGGAACATCCAAATACAAAAAATTGAATGAGACTATTAAAGTCGAATTAAAAGAATAACTTATGTGGAGACGGTGACCAAAACATAGGCAGTAAAGACTATAAAGAATGTGTTGTGTAAACCCACTGCGCAGGACCAAGCATGCACGCACACACACACACGCGCGCGCGCGCTTGCCAGTAAAGCTGGGCATTCACGTTCCGATTTGCAGTACGACTAGTAGAGTAGTACTGCTAGTTGGATATTCGACTCCACTCACGCTCCTACTTGCAATCCAACTTTATTCCTAGTCAGCTGTGAACGTCGCTCTCGAGCCGAAAAATGTAATCGAAGTTACCCAATGTTGCCTTAACTTGCCTAAAGGTCAAGCACTGACTGAGGTAAGTTGGACACCTTTGATCCAACTCCCCCACACACGCTCCAACATCGTCGACAGTCGTCCAGTCGTCCATCTACGCTTCCAACTATCCAACAAGCCCATTCAGGTTCCAATATCGGATCCAGCAACCTTGGAGGTTGGACCACAAGTAGTACTGGTAATACCAATCAACTGTATATAAGAAGGAAGCTCACATTGATACAATTTCGCTTTATATCTCCTAAACCGGCCGCCATATTGAATTTGAAAAAATAAAATATATACATCGCTGGGCCTAGGAATAAGGAACATCCATATGAAAAATCTTAGCAATTAGTCTAGGCGTTCGTCTGTAATCGTGAGACAGACAGACAGACAGAGCCGACAGAGGAAATGCCGATCGTCACTATCGTTCAGTCAAATATGTATTTTAACAAATTCAACTTATAAATTTCTATAGGGCTTAACACATTGAACTCTTTGTAAATCAGACTTGTTGGGTATCTAACTGGTCTACTCAATCATATTTTTACAATTTTCTTGTATTATAAAACAAGTGGCTGCAAATGGTCAACCTCCCACAAATAATACCATATTCTACTATAGAGGAAACAAGGCCAAAAATACTATCCTTAACTGATCCATGGGCAGCACATTTCTCAATAGAACAAACTTCTAAAGTGTTTCCTTAATCTATTACAAATATAAAAAATATGAGGTTCCCATTGTAATCGCGAATCTATCATAATTCCCAAGTATTTAACAGTGTCCCGGACATTCAAAGGAATGCATTGACAACGAACCTGACAGCAACCAGGCCTAACAATACTGCGTTGATCCTCTAAAAGAGGACGACCGGACATTGTAAGATAAGAGGGTAACACCATTGTCTTATCCATATTTATACACAGTAAGTTTTATTATGATCACACCAGTTTTTTATGATTGCCAGACCATCATTAGCTCTCTCAAAGGTTTCCTCCAGGATTTTCCATGAAAGAGAGCCACAGTATCATCCGCAAATGAATAAAGAGAACCATACTCTAGGTCCACATTCAATAAATCATTTATGTATATTAGAAAGACAGGGGTGCCCATCCCCTCATGCCTCATGACGCACCCCCCTAAATTTATCACCAGCCCCCCAAAATTAGGCACCCTCAAAAAATGCGAAAAAATAAGCCCCCCAAATTCTTACTAAAACTGAAAGAAGATTTATATAGGCATAATATAATAATAATTATAAATCTATTGTCATTAATTGACATTTTAATATGGTGACTTAGTAATATATTTTTGAATGTTGTCACGTTAAACATGGTCTCAATCAACTTTATCTTCCCCACAACACAAACATTTTTTGACCCCCCTCCCCCCCCCCCCCAATAATGTCAATTACGCAGTCTGCATCATAGCCCCCCCCCCCTTGTTATCACCCAAGAGAAAGAGTATGGGTCCAAGCCCTGCCCCTGAGGAACCCCAGCTCTCATATTACTGCCAATAGTGTCATCGATTTTAACTGCTTGTGACCTCAAATTCAAATATGACTTCCAGAACTACCCCCATACTATGGAATTTCAAAGACAATGAATAATATTGCAACACAAAATTAAAATATGAAGTTTACCAATGATTATTCAATAAAAGAACAGTTCTCAGAAAATACAATATGTCTCATCTAAAGTGTTATTATTATTATTATGGCAGCCTGCGCGATTAAATGTCGACTTTGGCCACAATATTTGTGAATATTATTATAACTTCTTTGACTTTGGGCACAGTAATATTGTATTTTGGTGTTGGCTAGACTGGCAGATATAGTTGCCATTGATATATACTACTAGATGCGTAACTCTAACGTTGAAGGCTATGGCATAGTGAAGCCACTTTTTTCTGGCGGGAAAAGGCCAAATCGGGCAAAAGTTCAAATTTAACACAGGCTCTTATATGGGAAAAAGTCAATTTTCATTTGAAGATTTCTCGCAACTCCCTTGATGGATTTCAATAATTCTTTTTTTGAAAGATAGTCTTACATATAGTAGTTATAGTTTAACATTCCAGATTTTTCCTGGCTCAAGCCAATTTCAAACTCAGAGCAGTGCATAAGCAGTATCATAAGTATGTGATTTCAGGAAAAAATACAGTAATTTTTTTCTCAGCATATTCCTATGTACTTTGACGCACTGAATCCGAATCTGAACTGTCGCACCTCAAAAAACGCTCGCTTCACGAAATATTTCCAAGATGGCGGCCAAAATTTCATAAGCTAATTTTCTCAATCTTTATGAAGAAAATATTCTAGAGTAATATTATTTGTCGTCTGTGATTCCCTGATTTCGAATATATGATTTTTATTCTGAGAAAATTCGGGAATAAAAGATATTTTAATAGAGCAAACATCAAAGTCTAGCTTTTTCAAATTTTGACTAAAATAACAATAGGCTATTTTGTGGAGCAGACATACTGAATTATAAAAATCATCATAAATTTGATTCAGCAGTAGGCCTCCAGTTGTGTCTGAGGTAGCATTACAACAATGCGAAATTGCCATCACACAAATATGTAAATGTTAAACTCTTTAGTGAAGATTTTTCTTTATTTCATTAACGTTTAAATATCAAGTGAGAAAGTAATATTATGGAACTGCAACACCAAAGGAAATATAAATGTACTGTATGAATATATATATATATATTTAGATACCGCATACTTCAAAATTCAGTAGCCTCCTTTTTAAATTCATATTGAGAAGCCCAAGAATGCTCACCAATGCCATTGCAGTTCAAGCAAATCGCTTGATTAAAAGAGTTATTTAATAAATTACTGTATGGTATATCATGTAGCTAATGCTTAAAATAACAAGATTGAAGTGGTGAATATGGTAGTACATTATATTTAATTTAAAAAAAACCATAAAAGTGAGGAAGCAGAAAACAATCTTGTAAAGCTACGCTCGCACATAGACAATAAAAAGATAAAATTACGTGTTTGAAAATAAATATTTCCACCAGACTTGCACTGATTGGTACATCCATAATCACTACATAAAATAATCATGTTAAAAAATCGTTTAACATCACAAAACAAGTCATTTTAGCACTGACAAATACGGATTTTTTCCATTACCTCTATACAAATTTTCGTAGTTTTGCCAGATTTAGAAGCGGGCGATGCTAGCGCTGTGACTTCACAGCGGATCCCGGAGTTACGCATCTAGTAATATATATCAATGATAGTTGCAAATCCAAAGTTGACAGGCTCTCAACTTTGAATTTGATACTATCTGCCACATTGATATATATGTATAATGTACTACACAACACAGTAGAACTTCGATAATTCGGACCTCGATAATTCGTAATTCTCTTTAATTCGTAGTAAAAGCTCGATCCCTTGAAATAACCTCTATAATTCGTAGAAAAACAGTGCTTTTTGGTCCCCTCGATAATTCGCATTAATTTTGCAGCCCAAATAACGGGCGCTAGTTTTATCGTCACACTCTATAATTCGTAGTTATGTCGGTGAGAACATGCTATAATTCGTATGAGCTATGAATTTTTTTCATATCTGTCCATCATCAAGTCTAATGTTCACTACTTAGCTTCGAATGATATTTCAACGCTGCCTGGTTCTCCAGTGCTGTAGTCATAATCTAAAAATTGATCAACTGCATTTTTCAAATTCAGTTCAGTGTACAATTCAGTTCGTGTTCGGTTAAACTGCATTTCTGCCAGTTGAGCGTTATCATGTACAATTCAGTTCACATAGTACACTGTACAAAGCAATCAAATCATAGAGAATAAAGAGAAAAAACAAATCATAGAAACTGTCGCGTGTGGTGTGACAGATCGGTTCGGGATTCCTGTTTCTACATTGACTAGCATCCTCAAGAAAAAAGATGAGCTAGCTGCTACTTCATCGACCGCCCAATGGAAAAGACAAAAACCAAGTGAATACCCTCAAATTGAACATTGCCTATTAGAATGGTTTACTCAATGTAGATTAAAAAATGTTCCTATTGGAGACCCGTTGTTGAAGGAAAAGGCAGAATATTTTGCAGAAAAATTGGGAATCAGCAGCTTCAAGGCAAGTGGCGGATGGCTAGACAAATTTAAAAGAAGAAATTCCATCAAGGTTCACAAAATTTTCGGTGAGAGCGCGGATGTTGGAGAAGGTGTATGCAATGAGTGGAAAGAAAAACTGGTAGAGATGATTTCCAATATCTATAATTCGTATTCTTTTCTTCTCAGCCTTCCATAATTCATAGCTTCGATAATCCGTTACCTTCCATAATTCGTAATAAATCCTTGGTCCCGTGAACTACGAATTATTGAAGTTCTACTGTACTATAATAGAGCTATAGTAGATGCGTAACTCTCATTGATATATACCGGTACTCCTAGATGCGTAACTCTAGGCTTCTAGGCTATGGCATAGTAAAGCCACTTTATGGCGGGAAAAGGCCAAATCAGGCAAAAGTTCAAATTTAACACAGTCTCTTATAGGAAAAAATCAATTTTCATTTGAAGATTTCTCGCAACTCCCTGGATTTCAATAAATTTTTTTTTTTTGAAAAATAGCCCATGATTTTGTCCCACATATAGTAGTAATAATTTGACAGATTGTTTCTGGCTCAATCCAATTTCAAACTCAGAGCAGTGCATAAGGAGTATTATAAGTAGGCCTATTGATTGTAGGATAACATACAGTGATTTATTTATCAGCATATTCTTATATGCACTTTGACGCGCTGAATCCGAATCTGAACTCTGGCACCTCAAAAAACGCTCGCTTTGCGAGATATTTTCAAATGGCGGCCAACATTTCTTAAGCTAATTTTCTCAATCTCTGATGTAGAAAAAATTCTAGAGCAATATTATTTGTGAATTACAGACTTCCCTGAATTCGAATATATGATTTTTATTGTGAGAAAATTCGGGATTACAAGATATTTTCAATAAAGCAAACATCAAAGTCCAGCTTTTTCTCATTTTGACTAAAATAACAATAATAGGCTATCTTGTGGAGCAGACATACTGAATTAGTTTATTAAAACATCATAAACTTGATTCAGCAGTAGGCCTCCAGTTGTGTCTGAGGTAGCATTACAACAATGCAAAATTGCTGCCACACAAATATGTAAATGTTAAACTTTTTAGTGAAGATTTTTCTAAATATCAAGTGAAAAAGTAATATTATGGAACTGAAACACCAAAGGAAATATGTGTATACTGTATGAATAAATAAATATATATTATATTTTTTGATATCATATGCTTCAAAATTCAGTAGGCTCCTATAGGCCTATAAATTCATATTGAAAAGCCCAAGAATGCTCACCAATGCCATTGCAGTTCAAGCAAAATTGTTCACGCTATATTAATGTATGGTATATCACGAGTAATTAATGCCTATAAGAACAAGATTGAAATGGTGAATATGGTAGTACATTATTTTTATTTAAAAAACCCCATAAAAGTGAGGAAGCAGAAAACAATCTTGTAAAGCTACGCTTGCACATAGACAATAAAAAGATAAAATTACTTGTTTGAAAAGAAATATTTCCACCAGACATGCACTGATTGGTACATCCATAACCACTACATGAAACAACCGTTTTAAAAAATCATTTCACACCACAAAACAAGTCACTTTAACACTGACAAATACGGTGGAGGTTATTCCATACCTACTAACCCCCTCCACTTGGAAAATCTGGCACTCCCAATTCAAACAGCGCTCACCTACCAGTAGGATACTGTACTGGAATCAAATTGCAAATAATGGTATTTGGTCTCTTCAGGGGAAATATATTTTAGTGTCTTAAAATGCATTTTCCACACATAGGTCTGAAACCTGTGCTTGGGTAATGAGTTGAATGATGATGATTGATGCGTTGACTCTACAGTAGTAGATGGGTTCCGAACCACCAGGAAGTGGTTTTACAGCAGGTAATAGAGTATTTTGACGGATAGAATCTCAATTTCTCAAAAGCTTCAATGTTAGCCAACATTTTATTGTATTTAAAAAAGGAGACAATACCATTTTATATTTATGTGGAAATATTAAAATTACTACTTATTTTTCTGAAAAATTGATTTAAAAAAATAGAAATGACAATAATTTTTATACTTCTAATAGAAAAGTTCTCAATGTACAATAATTAATTGACGGGAGTGAAAAAGTAATGGGCCACCTTCAGGAAAAAAGTGATTTCCAGGACATGAGAATATTTTTTAAGGTATTCTTATAACAATAGGCTTTTTTACTTTTCAATGTTCTTTTTTACCGTGACACTAGTCAAATTAAAATTTGTTGGGATGTTTTGGTGAGCACCTGCAACTTTGCTGTTGGGCATCCCTGGACAAGGCTGGTCGGCTCTAAATTCTGCATGTAAAATAAATTAGCTCCATATAACTAACTTCATCACCAAATAGGTACTCAACAGAAAGGCAACTCTCACTCCCTCTCACTCACCCCATCTTTCTAGCTCTGTCTAGAAAGTTATCTATTCTGTGCTTATAAATAAATTTTATAATTTTACTGCATTCTATATTATATTATGTCTATTTTTTCAATTTCGATTTTATTTCAAAAAGATTGCATCATGTGGATGCAACAGGCAAAGCCCAAAACCGCACTCCACAAAACATACACAAAAGTTTGAACTAATTAAAAGTTTTACAAAAAATCAAGAATATTGTCGTTTTTTATAGTGAATCATTTCGGATTTACAGATATAGAAATATATACACAAAAAAATTAAACATAGAAACATTACAAATTCAGAAATATATAAATCTAATAAAATAGAATACTGTTCAGTTGGATTTGAAAGATTTAAAGGAAAGAAAAAATAGAAGAATGAATAGAAGATATGAGGAAGAGAGCTTCAGTTCTACAAACAATTAAAAAATGTCAAAAGAACAAAGATCATATATCTAATCCAATACTTAGATAATATTGAGCATGATTTTACAAACACCTCTAAAGAGGGACTGAAAATATCAACATCACGTCACACAGTGTTGAAAAGTCTCATGGATCGATTGATGGGTGAGTTGAAATCCAATAATGTTCTAGATCTTGGGATAAAAAGGAAACATATATCTTCCACGTTGGATAGCCGTTACATAGAAATTCAATTTCTCCAAATATAAAGGATGCTGCACATGACCATTGACCACCTTATATAAATGTATGCAGGCTTAAACGGCTCGTCTAGATTTCAATGTTGGAATCATGAACATGCTTCTGAGTCGAGAAGCTGGAAAAGCACTTAAACCTTAGCAATATTTTTGATTAAGCTACCTACTATTATTTGATTTAATATATGATTTGAAATCTTAATAACTTATCCTTTGAGACCTCTATCATTATTGTCAATACCTATTGTTCTGCGAAAGTCACATGAATATTATGATGAAAATCTAGACTTTCATGTCAAGTTATGACATGATCAATTTATTTTCCTTGTATGTTCAGTTTTGTTGATAAACATTCAAGATCAAGCGATTGTTTGAGTCAATATGTGTGACTGGTTCCAATGAAATAATGAGTGACCTCGCTCCAAATCCATCCTTCTCAAATAACAATAGTATTGGTGTCCGTGAAGAATCTTATTTCATTACTATTTCTATTTTGGTGATTTGGATGGCGATTCCAACCCATACAGCAACAGGAGAAATAATATTGGTTTTGAATAATTGATAACCCTCTGTAGGGTTAATACCGATCGGGTAGTCAGTCAAACGATATTACTCGTCTATTATACCAGTGCTGGCGAGTGGCGTGGCAGACTTTACATCCCCACTCGCAAATACTCCATACAGTGGCGTAGCCAAGGGGGGGGCCCATGGGGCCCAGGCCCCCCCCCCCCCCGAAATTTCAGAAATAAAAAAATCTCAAATAACTAATAGATAAGGACTTATTAAAGCCAAAGGGTTCTATATGTTTTGTAGTATTATAACGAAAGAATACAGAAACCCTGTTTGTGTAATAGAATATAGCTACAGTTATAGTCAGATTAATGCATTTTTCAAAATTTTCCTCAATATTTACTCATATAGAAACTTGTTAGGTGCTCAAATGGATAATTTTGATTTAAAATGAGCTACAAAATCGAATAAAACACGTTAGAAAACTGTGACTGCCATAATTATTTATTTATTACTTCAAATAAAACGCAATTTTTCAAGTTTGAAATGGATTAACTTTGTTAATTATTGATAAATCACCTTTTGGAATAAACTCATCTTGTAGAAAATTTAGTTTTGAAGTTAAAATTCAGTATAACCCACTAGCCTGAACGCACCCAAAGTTCATAAAATCGGGATTTTATAAATGAAAACACACAAATAAATGCAAGTTCTATGCAAGCGTGTAAAATCAGTATGCTATGATAAAAAAATTCCGATTTCATGAACTTTGGGTTGGGTGCGTTTTAGGCTAATGACATAAATTATATGAAACTTATAATAATTAGTATTAATTTTGAGATTCCGTACATAAGTTAAGTATGGTTAGTTCCAATTCAAGGGTTTTGACTCAAAATAGTCACAGATATCGGTAGGCCTATATCAAACTTTATCATTTCAAACCTGGCCACCTAGGTTCTTGGGTAGTAATTTTTCAAAAATTTCTTTTGAACTTTCGAGCCCAACAAGTTGTCTTTTTACACCACTAAATTTAAAAAAAAATCCGTACCCTCCTATACCCAGACCCTCCCTTGGTGAGCCCCCCCCCCCCCGAAATCTGATCCTGGCTAAGCTACAGCCCAGACCCCCCCTTGGTAAGCCCCCCCCCCGAAATCTAATCCTGGCTACGCCACTGACTGCATACGTGCTTTCTTCTGATATCTCAGATATCATGTTATGATATTATTATCATTAATTCAATTTATTTAGAAAAACTCCGAATATATAATTGAATGAAAGGTTTGATTAGTGGTGGAAATAAAATATAATAAAACTTATCTGAATTTAAATGAAATGTTATAATACATTCTATACGGTATCCAAGAAATATTGTAATTTTCCATTTTCAGTTGTCACTATTGGTTTTAATGTTAGTTTGAAAGTTATAAGTTTTATTTATCAAATCTGATTCAAGGAATATTTTTAGTAGAATGGTCTATTTTAAAACACGTTGTGACATTGACGAAGCAATAGATGTTGATTAGGCCAGAAGTATTTCAATGCCAGAGATGAATTTATTTTTGTCTTTGACATTAAAATGCTCATAAGGAGTCAAAATTTCTTGTTCTATCATGCTATAACATTAAAAACATTTAGAGTTGCCATATTCAGATAATAGCCAAGCGAGTTGCCAATCCCCTTATTTCTAATAAATTACTAACTTGTATAAAAGTCAGTTCAGTAATTATATATAGTTTGTTTTCAGTTAAGAGTTAGAGGTAAATATGCCAAAGCATTATATATAATGTCAAATATATATATATATACACAATACTATTTTGAGTGAGTAAACTTTCATTTCAATCAACCTGAGATACGCAGCCTCTATTACATATTTGGGGGAGGATATTACATATATCTGGTGGAGGCTATCACCAAAGACAATATAATGTAACATTGTCTTTGCTACCTCACACAGTGCTTAATCAAAGCAATGAGTTTCATGAATGCCAATCATGATACCTGAAATTTTTACATATGCTGGATGTCTATGAATTTAGTTCACCTATAATTGACATAACTGATCAAAAATATACGTAATATTGGCATTTTGTGCTTACTAATCAATCCGGAAAAAGGGTAGCATGGATAGAAGCTTAACAGATGAATAATGAAGACTCAATCAGCATTTTTTTAAATTATTATTTAACTTTTTGTCTCTGTTTTTGACATTAAATCGAAGATTATTATTTTTGCCTTTTTTGGTGTTCGCCACACATTTCCTCTAATTACTGAACACACATACCTGTTTTGATTGCAGCTATCTGATGAAGAACTTGGAAATAATATTATTGATTACACGCCTACACGTCTTTCCTCTTATCATCTCACCTCAAAAGTCACGTCACTCTGCGTAATACAATTAAACAAAGATTTAATACAGTCGAATTTTAAAAACTATTAAAGTACTGTATTTCTTTTCCATTTCATATTTTTGTAGGCTATCTGGCTAGCTGGCTGACTCAATTCTCAATTGTCAACCAAAGTTAACTTTTCCAATATACTAAGTGCTACTTAAAATCTCTGTTTCTTGACATGTCTAACTGAATTCCACTTCAGCGCGCAAGCATTAATTATGCTGAGGTGAAGTATACAGATCTAAACTAGTTTATTTTGATTTATTTCATAAAGCATTTATGAAACATTAAGTAGTAACATAACTGCAGGCTAGTAATTTCTTCTCAATGTTACACCTATTGGCGTTTTTTGTAATGTTAAGATGTAATATGGAAAAAACATGTTTTTGTCTGTATAAACAAATGATGATTATAATATTATACTGTATAAAGTTTTATTATCATGCTATATTTGTAATGAATATTTGTGATGAATCGAGGTAGCAGTGGTACTGTGCATACGTTGTCTGAACAGGCTCTGCGAATTTTGAAGCATAGAATTTTAATTCGAACGGATAAGTAGTATTTTTGTTTATTATTATTAGTATTTATAATATCTTAATAATTTACATCATTAACTTGTCTAATATAAGTTAAAGTATTTAAATAAAAAGTCAAATTCTATTTTCGAGGTTAGGTGTACCGATATTGATAAATTTTCTTGTAATTAAATAGTCTCAAGTTGACAATTGTAATAAATTAAGTAATATTTCATTAAACATTTAACTAAAATCAATTGAAAACAATTTTTAGCTAGGAAAATGAGTCCAAACAAGGCATCTAAATCTAATTGTTCAACTAAAACTCAAGTAGCTACGCGATCTCAGCAATTATTAACGAAAAAATCTCCAACAGCTCTTAAAGCTACTGTAGATGTAGAAGAAACGGTTGCTAAACTAATGAGTGATCACACCAAATTGAAAACAAAATTAGAAACATCACTAAAAAATTCTGAGGAAGAACGAATAGGGTTAGTGGATCACATAAAATCTCTGGAAGTTATTGTAAAATTGCAGCAGGAAGACCATAAAACTGAAATACTAAATCTCACGAGTCAATGTAGGTCTATGTCAGAGGAAATCGAAATATTAAAATCAAAAATAAACTTGGCTAATGTAAGATCTGAACCTCTGATCAATACAAAAAAAGTAGAACCTAAATCAAATGGGGAAAAAATAAATAGAAATGGTCAAACAAAAACGTATAGTCAGGTTTTGCAAACAGCAACCAAAACTAAAGTAAGGGCAAATAACGATAGGAAAGGTAGAGTACTGCTCTTGACATCCAGTCATGGACGAGACTGTAGTGACCTACTAAATAAAAGATTAAAAAATAAGTATGAAGTTCAGAGCTTTTTCAAACCAAGTGCCCCTATAAACGCTATCGTAGAGTCAGCACAGGAACAAACTAAAGATTTTGGAAAAAACGATTTTCTAATAGTACTGGGTGGCTCAAACAATATAAATGAACCTAATCTAAAACATCTTCCTGAAATAAATGAAAAAATTAAAGAGATTGTGCCACTCAGCCAAAAAACTAATGTAATAATAAGTACAATTCCGTATAGGTTTGATAGGCCAGAGCTAAATGAAGCCATTAAGTCAACAAATAAATCAATTCATAATACAATCAACAGCCTAAAAAATAAGAATTCTAAGCAGTTGGGGATTTGTTTTCTAAATGAAAGGCTGAAAAAACAAAACTTCACTAATCATGGTCTACATCTAAATCAATCTGGCAAAGTAATATTTTGTAATAGGCTGGCAGAGCTGATTGAAAGTCGTTTGCAATCTACTGTCAATAATTCTCCTAAACAATCATCTAACGAACCTTTTTTAGTAAAGTGGCTCAAAACCGGGAAGGGAAACTAGTTTCAGATGATAAATTCATATCTTCAATTGTATTAAAAGACGTTAATCGATCAAAAAATCAGGATAGCATTAGTGGAAGGAACTCTTGTAGCAATCTGATAGGCTCTCAAGATTCTAAGAGATTAAGTAAATCTACTTCAATATGCAAAAGCAACGATAAAGTAATAAGGGATGATAGGGAAGTACCGGTACTCACTGTGTTCCACCAGAATATTCAATACATTCGTAACAAAAAAGATAGAATCGAAGTATTTTTTAAAGAAGAGGCTCCTGATATAGCTATTTTCACAGAGCATGGTTTAAAAGAAGATGAATTGTCACAACTTAATATTCCAAACTATTAATTGAAAACGTCGTATTGCAGGACATCTCATTGAAGTGGGGGAGTAGCTATCTTCACTAAAAATGCTAAGAATATGCAAACATTTAATTTAGAATATGTAGAGAAATTTGCTGTGGAAATGGATTTAGAAGTTACTGGTTTGAGAGTAAAAATCGACAATAATTTCGAAGTAGCGGTGTTAGGTATTTACAGGTCACCAAATGGGGAATGGAACAATTTTTGTGAACTATTCAATAGGCTTTTAGAGATTACTACTACTCGTTTTACAAACGTTATTGTAGCGGGAGATTTCAATACAGACTTTGCAACACAGAATAAAATGACAGAAGATTTAAAGGATATTATATGCATGAATAACTTGGAAATAAAAGTTCATGAATATACCAGAGTTACAAGAACATCACAAACAATAATTGATAACATCCTTACTAATATAGATTACTCTAAAACAAGATTAGGCGGCTCGGAACTATCTGATCATGACTATCAAATCTTAGAGGTGGGGTTGCAAGGTCATAAATCAATTAAAAAGAGTAGAGTAATGGAAGAAATTCAACAATGTGAACAGGGGAATATCGATTGTTTGAAGCAGAATCTGCTACATGAAAACTGGAGTAGGGTTTACAATAGCAATAGTTTAAATGACAAATATGATAGTTTTATTAATATTTTAAGGTTTCATATTACTATGAGTTGTCCAGTTAAAAAAGTCTCTGTAAAGAACAAATTAGACAAGATTGAAGAGTGGATAACTGATGATATCCTTGCAGAAAGAAATAGGGTTAAAGATGCATATGATGAATTCAAACTATCTAGAAATATGTTAAGTGAAGATAATTACAAAGCTCTAAAGAAAAACTATATGAAAAAAGTGAAAAGAGCGAAATGTAAGAAAACAGCTGAAATTTTGAATAATAGTGTGTACTTTAACACAGCAGTGTGGGATGTAATAAACAAAAATAGGCAAGTAGCTCATGTAGATGCTTATACTAGTGTCCCCAGAATAATTAACGAAAATAAAAAATATATTGATGATAGTGTAGACATTTGTAATTTCTTTAACAGATATTATCAACTGGTTGCTAAGGATCTTCAAAAATCTCTTAATACAGGTATTAGTGATGCAAACATGAGGAATACTGAGGGGATTCAGAACGAATTAAAATTCCACCCAGTATGCCAAGACGAGTTGTCAAATATCATTGATAGTTTAAATAATAAAAAAACTGTAGGAATGGATGGGGTATCCAGTAAAATTCTGAAAGAATGTAAAGATCAATTGTTAGACCCTTTGATTCATCTAATCAATCATTCATTAGAACAAGGTGTTTTTCCAGATAATTTAAAAGAGGGGAAGATCTTGCCAATCTTCAAGAGTGGCGATAGAGAAAAGGTAGAAAACTATAGGCCCATTAGTATTTTAAATGTAATAAGTAAAATTTTTGAAAGAGTAGTTCTAAATAGGTTACTTCTGCACCTTCAAGAAGCTAACTTTATCTGTGATGAACAGCATGGCTTCCAGAAAGGGAGATCAACAAAAACAGCCATAGTTTCTCTAGTTGAAAAACTAATAGATATAATAGATTCAGGTGATAAAGCTACTGCAATCTTCTTAGATCTGTCAAAGGCATTTGATTGTGTTAATCATAGAACTTTATTGGAAATACTGCAAAATGTAGGTGTAAATGGGGTTGAACTGAAATGGTTTGAATCATATCTTATTGGGAGAAAACAATGTGTAGAACTAACTACAGTAGTTGGTAATAGTATAGTAAAGAATAAATCTAATAAATTAGAGGTGCAAGCTGGAGTGCCTCAGGGGTCAATACTAGGTCCATTGCTTTTTTTGTTATATGTCAACCGTTTACCTAAAGAATTAATTAGTGGTAGAGCCCTCCTATTTGCTGATGATACATCACTCATTTTCAGCAATTCCATTCTAGATAATTTAGAAATAAGTGCCCATATAGGTGTGCAGTCCATTGTCCAATTTTTAAACCAGTTGAAATTAACTATAAATAGTAAAAAATGCCAATACCTTCAATTCAAAAACAAACATAATTTAAATGAAGATAGGGCTATAAACGTGTTTGTAAACGATAATCAATTAGACCAGGAAGAAAAAATTGCATTTCTAGGAGTTACGTTGGATAGACGATTGACCTGGACTCCATACATTGAGAAAATATGTAGTAAAATTTCATCTGGGGTATTTGTCCTGCGACAGCTCGCTGGATTGAATGACAAAAAGTTACTTTTTACAGCTTACCATGGGCTCTTACTGTCACATATTAGGTATGCTATCTTAGTATGGGGTAATTCATCAAAACAAAATCTTGATAGGGTGTTTAAGATCCAAAAGAAAGCGGTTAGGTGTATAGAAAGAGTAAATAGATTAGATTCATGTAGGCCGTTGTTCAAGAGACTTGGTCTCCTAACTGTACCCTGCTTATATGTGTATGAAGCTACTTTATATGTAAAAACGAATGATATTAACCAAAATCTTGATGTACATGATTATAATACAAGAAGCCGAGGAGATTATCACTTGGTGAGTCACAATAGTGGCCTATTCAAACAAAAACCTAGTTATATTGGTAGGAAATTCTACAACAAGCTACCGCAGTTTTTGAAGAGTCTTGAAAATATAGAAATATTTAAAAATCAATTGAAGAAATATTTAGTTGATAAAGCTTTTTATAGTGTACAAGAGTTCCTTTCACATCAAAATTAAGCCTCACCTCAACTAATTGAAGTAATTATGGTATCTAGTGTATAATATTGTTGATCTGACTTGTCTTATACTCCTTAACTGGAGTCTCCAAGACGTAATCTACAAAAAAAAAAAAAAAAAAAAAAAAAAAAAATTCAAGGAAATATCCGATGATGACCATTGTACAAAGGAATTTGACTGCAGTTTGATGATGCAGATCATTTGAATGAACGAAGTGGGGCATGCATTTTTTGAGAGGAGGATAGACGTCCACTATGACTGAAGGCAGTGGCCGCTGACCACTGACCATTGGTACTCGTCCTTGGCGACGGACGGCGAGCTTAGGAGGCCGTGCGTCGAGGCTATGCTACTGTGGCCTATGATGACGCGAGGAAGGAAACACTTCACAGTCGGACAGAGTACAGAGCAGGTAGGCAGGCAGCGACCTTGGGAGTGCACACCACACACCACCCGGAAGCGCACTACAAAGGCAACAACGGAAGCGCCGTCACTGTTTCCACAGCGGGCTGGGGCCCCTCCCCTGCTGCTGCCATACGCACACATCGCACCTATGACTCTGGTTTGAGGCTGAGCAGTGAGGCCTCCTCAGTCAGAACCCGCGATGGCTTTCGCCCGCTTCAGGTGTCGTTGGCTGCAGCTGGTCGGCTTCCTCAGCACCGGCGTCTTTCTCGCGGTCGCTATCGCTGTTGGAGCTCAGGAGCCATCCGTTGTTCTGCGACAAGGTCCACTAAGAGGGGTAAGTTTTTTAAACCAATATAAATTATATTGAAATTTCATCAAAATTTTACTTACAAACAAAAGTTATAGGCACTGTAATGATACTTCAAATTAAAAATTAATTATCACATTTTTCAAGAATGTTTTTGATCTATCACGAACTGCGATGCATTAGATTTTACTTGCAGTTTGCAGTCATTATAGGCTACTTGTGTCATTTTATTCTACGAAAGTAATTAAATAAGTGCATTTTGTCATTAGTTTACGTTGTCATTAATGTCATGTAGACGATTAAACAATGCAGTAGCTACTTAGTTATGGCGTTTAAGAAAGACATTCAATTCCAAAACTTTTAAAAAATAACAGATAGCCTAAATATGAGAAAGCCAGCAATTGCTGGGCATTGTCATGATACTTATTGCATTGTACAATGCAGTAGTATGATGTTTACGATAGAAATTCAATTATTTAAAAAAAAAATTCACTGAAGAGACATAATTTAAATATTTAATTGAGACCCATAAAAAATATCAATAAGCTGCCTTGATATTCCCTAATAAGTGCTATTAAAATTATTGTTAGGTTCTAACACTAAAATAATGCTGGCAACACTTGAAAGTAGCACACGAAACATTATTCGCACTATTAACTTAACAATCTAATATTAAAACTGACACTGTATTTCACTTTTATATAATAATTTACTCACATATATTGGATATGTTTGAGGAATGCATTTCACTTTTGAAAATAAGCTTTGTCAGCCTGCAGGTAAATTATTATATAAAAGTGAAATACAGTGTCAGTTTTAACATTATATATTGTTCATTAAGTATTTCGTCATGGAAAACATCACAGATTTACTTAACATCAGACTCTAATTAGTATAATTGTCACTCAAGAAATCAATAAAACAGTCAAACATACAAAAGTTCATTAACTTTCAACCAACACAGAATATTCCAATAACAAGATTAATCATTGTCCAAAACTTATTAATAACTGTCAAATAGGCTGACCAGTAACTCAATGATGAATTTCCAATGTTGGAGAACTCAATATCAAACTATGCACTTACAGTAGAATCTCGGTTATCCGAGTTAATTGGAACCAAGACCACCTCGGATATGAAAAAGCTCGGATAATACGGAGGTTAAGTGCTACACTATACTTGGAAAAGTAAAGCACGTGACAAAACTTATTTATAACAAGTTAAAACGTAAAATAAACTATTTACAAACCGTATTTTAACTGAGACCATGACATTACATAAAAAAAGTATGAAACGCATCTTCCCACCGTATTATTCTTAAAATAAAAATAGCTTTATTTTAATTGTTTTCTCTCATTACTAGCTTGAATAACACGGATAACTCGGTTGACCGGGACTTGGATAATCGAGATTCTACTGTACTTACTGACACTAGTCCAAAAGAAGTCTGGTTTTCACTAATAACCAATACTGTCACAGCTATTCTCACACTAAAATGCTGGAACACTATGTAAAGCACTACATTCTACTATCACAAATGAAGACTGTCAATATGTCATGGAAAAAGAACTGTCACATATGCACTTGTTATCAAGACTTTTTTTTTTTTTTTTTTTTTTTTTTTGTAGATTACGTCTTGGAGACTCCAGTTAAGGAGTATAAGACAAGTCAGATCAACAATATTATGCACTAGATACCATAATTACTTCAATTAGTTGAGGTGAGGCTTAATTTTGATGTGAAAGGAACTCTTGTACACTATAAAAAGCTTTATCAACTAAATATTTCTTCAATTGATTTTTAAATATTTCTATATTTTCAAGACTCTTCAAAAACTGCGGTAGCTTGTTGTAGAATTTCCTACCAATATAACTAGGTTTTTGTTTGAATAGGCTACTATTGTGACTCACCAAGTGATAATCTCCTCGGCTTCTTGTATTATAATCATGTACATCAAGATTTTGGTTAATATCATTCGTTTTTACATATAGAGTAGCTTCATACACATATAAGCAGGGTACAGTTAGGAGACCAAGTCTCTTGAACAACGGCCTACATGAATCTAATCTATTTACTCTTTCTATACACCTAACCGCTTTCTTTTGGATCTTAAACACCCTATCAAGATTTTGTTTTGATGAATTACCCCATACTAAGATAGCATACCTAATATGTGACAGTAAGAGCCCATGGTAAGCTGTAAAAAGTAACTTTTTGTCATTCAATCTAGCGAGCTGTCGCAGGACAAATACCCCAGATGAAATTTTACTACATATTTTCTCAATGTATGGAGTCCAGGTCAATCGTCTATCCAACGTAACTCCTAGAAATGCAATTTTTTCTTCCTGGTCTAATTGATTATCGTTTACAAACACGTTTATAGCCCTATCTTCATTTAAATTATGTTTGTTTTTGAATTGAAGGTATTGGCATTTTTTACTATTTATAGTTAATTTCAACTGGTTTAAAAATTGGACAATGGACTGCACACCTATATGGGCACTTATTTCTAAATTATCTAGAATGGAATTGCTGAAAATGAGTGATGTATCATCAGCAAATAAGAGGGCTCTACCACTAATTAATTCTTTAGGTAAACGGTTGACATATAACAAAAAAAGCAATGGACCTAGTATTGACCCCTGAGGCACTCCAGCTTGCACCTCTAATTTATTAGATTTATTCTTTACTATACTATTACCAACTACTGTAGTTAGTTCTACACATTGTTTTCTCCCAATAAGATATGATTCAAACCATTTCAGTTCAACCCCATTTACACCTACATTTTGCAGTATTTCCAATAAAGTTCTATGATTAACACAATCAAATGCCTTTGACAGATCTAAGAAGATTGCAGTAGCTTTATCACCTGAATCTATTATATCTATTAGTTTTTCAACTAGAGAAACTATGGCTGTTTTTGTTGATCTCCCTTTCTGGAAGCCATGCTGTTCATCACAGATAAAGTTAGCTTCTTGAAGGTGCAGAAGTAACCTATTTAGAACTACTCTTTCAAAAATTTTACTTATTACATTTAAAATACTAATGGGCCTATAGTTTTCTACCTTTTCTCTATCGCCACTCTTGAAGATTGGCAAGATCTTCCCCTCTTTTAAATTATCTGGAAAAACACCTTGTTCTAATGAATGATTGATTAGATGAATCAAAGGGTCTAACAATTGATCTTTACATTCTTTCAGAATTTTACTGGATACCCCATCCATTCCTACAGTTTTTTTATTATTTAAACTATCAATGATATTTGACAACTCGTCTTGGCATACTGGGTGGAATTTTAATTCGTTCTGAATCCCCTCAGTATTCCTCATGTTTGCATCACTAATACCTGTATTAAGAGATTTTTGAAGATCCTTAGCAACCAGTTGATAATATCTGTTAAAGAAATTACAAATGTCTACACTATCATCAATATATTTTTTATTTTCGTTAATTATTCTGGGGACACTAGTATAAGCATCTACATGAGCTACTTGCCTATTTTTGTTTATTACATCCCACACTGCTGTGTTAAAGTACACACTATTATTCAAAATTTCAGCTGTTTTCTTACATTTCGCTCTTTTCACTTTTTTCATATAGTTTTTCTTTAGAGCTTTGTAATTATCTTCACTTAACATATTTCTAGATAGTTTGAATTCATCATATGCATCTTTAACCCTATTTCTTTCAGCAAGGATATCATCAGTTATCCACTCTTCAATCTTGTCTAATTTGTTCTTTACAGGGACTTTTTTAACTGGACAACTCATAGTAATATGAAACCTTAAAATATTAATGAAACTATCATATTTGTCATTTAAACTATTGCTATTGTAAACCCTACTCCAGTTTTCTTGTAGCAGATTCTGCTTCAAACAATCGATATTCCCCTGTTCACATTGTTGAATTTCTTTCATTACTCTACTCTTTTTAATTGAATTATGACCTTGCAACCCCACCTCTAAGATTTGATAGTCATGATCAGATAGTTCCGAGCCGCCTAATCTTGTTTTAGAGTAATCTATATTAGTAAGGATGTTATCAATTATTGTTTGTGATGTTCTTGTGACTCTGGTATATTCATGAACTTTTATTTCCAAGTTATTCATGCAAATAATATCCTTTAAATCTTCTGTCATTTTATTCTGTGTTGCAAAGTCTGTATTGAAATCTCCCGCTACAATAACGTTTGTAAAACGAGTAGTAGTAATCTCTAAAAGCCTATTGAATAGTTCACAAAAATTGTTCCATTCCCCATTTGGTGACCTGTAAATACCTAACACCGCTACTTCGAAATTATTGTCGATTTTTACTCTCAAACCAGTAACTTCTAAATCCATTTCCACAGCAAATTTCTCTGCATATTCTAAATTAAATATTTGCATATTCTTAGCATTTTTAGTGAAGATAGCTACTCCCCCACTTCGATGAGATGTCCTGCAATACGACGTTTTCAATGAATAGTTTGGAATATTAAGTTGTGACAATTCATCTTCTTTTAAACCATGCTCTGTGAAAATAGCTATATCAGGAGCCTCTTCTTTAAAAAATACTTCGATTCTATCTATTTTGTTACGAATGTATTGAATATTCTGATGGAACACAGTGAGTACCGGTACTTCCCTATCATCCCTTATTACTTTATCGTTGCTTTTGCATATTGAAGTAGATTTACTTAATCTCTTAGAATCTTGAGAGCCTATCAGATTGCTACAAGAGTTCCTTCCACTAATGCTATCCTGATTTTTTGATCGATTAACGTCTTTTAATACAATTGAAGATATGAATTTATCATCTGAAACTAGTTTCCCTTCCCGGTTTTGAGCCACTTTACTAAAAAAGGTTCGTTAGATGATTGTTTAGGAGAATTATTGACAGTAGATTGCAAACGACTTTCAATCAGCTCTGCCAGCCTATTACAAAATATTACTTTGCCAGATTGATTTAGATGTAGACCATGATTAGTGAAGTTTTGTTTTTTCAGCCTTTCATTTAGAAAACAAATCCCCAACTGCTTAGAATTCTTATTTTTTAGGCTGTTGATTGTATTATGAATTGATTTATTTGTTGACTTAATGGCTTCATTTAGCTCTGGCCTATCAAACCTATACGGAATTGTACTTATTATTACATTAGTTTTTTGGCTGAGTGGCACAATCTCTTTAATTTTTTCATTTATTTCAGGAAGATGTTTTAGATTAGGTTCATTTATATTGTTTGAGCCACCCAGTACTATTAGAAAATCGTTTTTTCCAAAATCTTTAGTTTGTTCCTGTGCTGACTCTACGATAGCGTTTATAGGGGCACTTGGTTTGAAAAAGCTCTGAACTTCATACTTATTTTTTAATCTTTTATTTAGTAGGTCACTACAGTCTCGTCCATGACTGGATGTCAAGAGCAGTACTCTACCTTTCCTATCGTTATTTGCCCTTACTTTAGTTTTGGTTGCTGTTTGCAAAACCTGACTATACGTTTTTGTTTGACCATTTCTATTTATTTTTTCCCCATTTGATTTAGGTTCTACTTTTTTTGTATTGATCAGAGGTTCAGATCTTACATTAGCCAAGTTTATTTTTGATTTTAATATTTCGATTTCCTCTGACATAGACCTACATTGACTCGTGAGATTTAGTATTTCAGTTTTATGGTCTTCCTGCTGCAATTTTACAATAACTTCCAGAGATTTTATGTGATCCACTAACCCTATTCGTTCTTCCTCAGAATTTTTTAGTGATGTTTCTAATTTTGTTTTCAATTTGGTGTGATCACTCATTAGTTTAGCAACCGTTTCTTCTACATCTACAGTAGCTTTAAGAGCTGTTGGAGATTTTTTCGTTAATAATTGCTGAGATCGCGTAGCTACTTGAGTTTTAGTTGAACAATTAGATTTAGATGCCTTGTTTGGACTCATTTTCCTAGCTAAAAATTGTTTTCAATTGATTTTAGTTAAATGTTTAATGAAATATTACTTAATTTATTACAATTGTCAACTTGAGACTATTTAATTACAAGAAAATTTATCAATATCGGTACACCTAACCTCGAAAATAGAATTTGACTTTTTATTTAAATACTTTAACTTATATTAGACAAGTTAATGATGTAAATTATTAAGATATTATAAATACTAATAATAATAAACAAAAATACTACTTATCCGTTCGAATTAAAATTCTATGCTTCAAAATTCGCAGAGCCTGTTCAGACAACGTATGCACAGTACCACTGCTACCTAGATGATATCTGACTGCAAATGGGCATCCTCGTGTTTATATAACAGTAATTTTATTAGAACATTCCAATGCCATCGTTGATGTCGTCTATGTTTAAGCAGTAGATTCCAGAAAAAGGTAGAATAAAGTAGAGTAATCTATAGCATGAGAGTGAGCAAGAGCGAGGAGACAAAGAGAGAAATAGCAAGATTTTCAATTGGTTAGATAGCAGGTGCCGTGTCTGCTATCTAATGTAAATAAAAGTTGCTTACCGTAGTCACGTTGAGAAGGACATCCTCCCCTTTTTAGTTAAATAAATTTGATTGATTTTTTAGTAATTTTTTAAACTGCAGTGTGTATTAACGACTGTGCAGTCAAGATATATATGTGAAATTCCTACCTCACTTATCTATGAAAATGTCAGTCCAAAGTGCAAAGTAAGGACGGATTTCAATAACTTATTATTTTCATAAGATACAGTAAAACTGTCATCTTCTGTTCGATAATAGTTTAGAAGTCATTATTAAAATCTTCATCCTCAGTGTTTGCATTTCGCATTAAAATAAATAATTTTAAAACTTTTTAGATTCTCTTATAGCCTATTCTACTGTGGAAGATAAGATGAAGAGAGCTCCTCATAACATAAATAACAGATTGTTTCATTGAATAATAAACACTCCCTACACATAAACGCCCTACCATATTTATTTGTTCTCTTAATAGGCCCGGTTGAAGAGCGAAAGGATTTTTTATATTTATGAAGTTATCAATAATAATCTATGTTGAAGAAATATGATTTTCTTTTTTGCTAAAAGGAATAATAATCTCTAATCTATTGAATAGTAAATGTCGTGTGAAATGACAAATGACCCTATTGTTTGCCAATTCATATCGACAAAGAAAAGAAGGCTTTTAGCTTTAGGCATAACTAGCGGTTCACCCGTGCGTTGCAACGGTATTTTAGTTATAATAGTGCTACCTGGCGAATTCCCAAGAGCCTAGCACAAACCGCACCCTCCTAAAATGTTAATTTTTGTTTGGTTAAATTACAATTAGAAATTTTTTTTTTCACCAATGAAATAATGGATGAAACATAAGCTGAGCTTTGATTCACCAGTCATATGTTTCCTACGTGACTGCAATGCTCCGACTACACGGTACACGTGTAAGTCTGCAGACAGCGTAAATAACGCCGCTAAGGGCCCACCATATGATTAAAAACTGTTGATTCCTATCAGCTGTTTCTTTAAGGATAGATTTCTCCTTTTTGAGTGCTTCAGCGAGGACTTTAGAACTCCCAACCTTCACAGGAACCATCTCGGGACTATTCTACATTATGCCTGAAAATTTTATAAAAATAGGTTCAGCAGTTTTGGAATTTACTGGGAACATACATATATATATATATATCACCATTTATATAATACTAGCTGGCCCGACACGCGTTGCTGCGTTCTCATAAAAATTTTCCTTGATTTTATTATTCGCCACCTCCCGCTGAGGTTACATTTAAAATTGAGAAAGAAGTTAGTCCTAGGGCTCTTCCAGCTGATCATAGAGGTCTCCTTTGTTGCTTTCTTAATCACCACCTCTGAATAAAGAAACATTTAAAATTTAAACCTCCTACGACTATAAGGGTAGATGCTAGGTTTTTGATTTTATTGTTCGCCACCTCCCGCTGAGGCTGCATTTCGAATTTCTAGCTGCATTGCTTAACAGATGTCATCAACCCGGCATAATTACATTCCATCATACCCAGTCATATGTTTCCTATATACTGCAAGGCTCCGACTACACCGTACATGCAAAGTCTTTGCGTTCCAGACAGTGCAAATAACGCCGCTAAGGGACCTGCCATATGATTAAAAACTGTTGATTTCTATCAGCTGTTTGGCCGGCAAGTTCAGTAGGTTAGGTCTGTAAAATGGATTAATTAATAATAATTATTAGCTCCCCTATTAAAATTTATGGTCAGAAACCATCCCCAATATTCACACAACATATTCCCAAAGTTTCATGCCGATCTGTCAAGTACCTAGTTTTGAAGTTTATAGGGAACATACATACATACAGACAGACATTCATTTTTTATATATATAGATGTAAGTTTAATAAAATCGCACAATACTTGGTTTTTAAACGTTTATTATTCTGATTAAAAAAGTTAATTTAGTTTTCATAGCTAAAGACATTGTCAAAAAAGTTTTCAATACTGATAAATAACTTAAATCCCGATCGATGCTCTCGTTTTTCAGGAGAAGGCCGCATAAAATGCCTTCGGGGCCGTGACAGACAGACAGAAATTGAGATAAGACTTGTTTCGGCTTCTTTAATGTATAAAACGTAAAAATAACAAAAAAATATATAATTCTGATAAATGTACAGACAAAACTCTAATTTTATTTATATAGATATGCAACCAGCAAATTCCTACAAGTATAACACGTTTGCCGAAATTGTGGTATGTGGTCATTAGCAGACATGTAGTACGGTTCTTATTAATCTGGAAGTAGTTTACTTCCTGTATTGCTAAAAAATGTACAGTTTGAAGAATGTTCACTTAGAAATAATTACTTTTGTAAAATAAAAATTTCGCTTTTCTTCTCATGAATATTGCACATTTATTGATAAAGTGGGACTCAACACAGTTAAAATTTGTTATTAGATTTATTTTATGAAATATTTTCCAAAGTTCGCAAATATTCTTTTCTTTAAATAATAATTCCTAATAATAATATCTTTATTGATATGAAGCACCAAAATTACAGATACTTCACTGGTTGAAGCTTCCATAACATAAAATAATTGAAAGGCTACAATCTTTTCCAGTTGTGTATAATTTTCATCTGCTGAGCTATATACTTACAGTAATTTATTGTGTGGACCCGTATAGTCATAATATGACCTGGAGAAATTTATCCAAATGATTATCTGACAAACTTTCATCTCATGAATAAACATTATGAGGGGTCCTTATGCACTTGACGCGCTAATTAGTAAATTATTTAGCCTATATAGGGCTAGTTGCATAACAATTCTCAAACAAGTCTCATTATTAGCCTAATTTTGTGTTTGTGATTATTGCTAAATGTTATTATGAAAGTTATTAGTTTTAGATAGTAACTGAAATTTATAAATTATGGTTCCAGAACAATCCCCTGTATGCTAACATAATGTAGATGGATTGCTAGAATTAGCCTACTAAGGACATGACAGGGCCTTATTATTGTGATTAAAATAATGACTGAAGATTCAGGACCATTTCTCTCTAATAATCCAATCAATGTATTTTTAATTCTTCTTCAATAATAGGATTAGTATTAAATGATGGTTTGCAATGTGCCTTCTAATGTGACATTTAATGAACACAAAAAAAGAGTTCAATGAAGCGATTAGGCGGTAGCGAATAGTTATAATACAGGGGTGTAGTATCTTGGGAGAATTTATGTATGGATGAAAGTACATAAAAGGCACACATTTCATGTACTGAGTCTGTTTTTGATAATTTTAACTGGGCTCATTGCTCTTTTCGCTGATCAACTAGTAACTGTTAAGGAGAGTAAAGTTGTATAAACCACTTTCAGAGCACTCGCTTAGCGTCTTGCTGTCTTGTCTTATACTCCTTAACTGGAGTCTCCAAGACGTAATCTACAAAGCTTGAATAATAACTTCCTGCACAAATCATAAACATAACTATTTCAACTTCAATCAACTTTACCCCCACCCCCCACCCACCAAAACGTTTTTTGGAACCCACCCCAAGAATTTCAATGATGCAGTCCGCGTCATAGCCCCTCCTTTGGGCATCCCTGTATAATAATCTTGGTAGAATTATTGTAATAAATAGGCTGGAAATTATTCCATTGTTAAGCAAGAAACTGGTCTTTTATAAATAACATTGTTTTTAGTGAAGCAGGCCTTTTATATCTATAATTTACAGATAATAGTATTTTATAAATCTCAGAAGAATTGAATTACACAGTTATGTGTGTGGCTATAAACTGGCACCGGTACCTTTAGTTAACTTCTACATCCTGCATGAAAAAAATAGATACGAATCTCATAAATTTTAATTAAGTTTTCAGCATCTTTTAAATTATTGCTATAAGTAAAAGAAACGCTGGAAATATAAGGACACATTCGTATTAATCTAGGCTTTCTCCAAAAGTGGCCTAAATTGTCAAGGATCTAAACTCTGTATATTTCTAAGGGATTGTGTGAATAATAGGCTATATCCTACCATCAAAATGAATATTAATACATTAGTTGAAAGCTTTCAATAGAATAGGATAGAGTCGATAACTGTTTTAAAATATTGATACTTATAATTATTGACAAAATAATGTACATATCTTACAAATTAACTTCCAATAGCTATTCAGCAATAGTTAAGTTACAGGTACAGGAGTTCCAGTGGCTTTTTAATAAATTGAAGGCTATTCAGCCATCTTCTCAACCGCTATGAAATTGAACCAAACAACAACACATACAACAATGTTAACAAAAGAGCAAATTTATGTAGTAAACCTGTAGAGAATGAAATAAATCATTCCATCATCATGATAAGTTGTTCGCTTCTATGGGTCAATCAGGTGCTCTATTGTTCTAATCTATGTTTTCATTGGAGCTTTCTCATGTAGTATGTTGTCCCCAATAATTGAAGTGGATCAAATCAAATCAAATCAAAATTTTTATTTCATTTTCAAAACAATTTAGGGTCCTGCCAAACCCGTAGGTTTTTCGGCGGGTGCCCAAATTACAAAAAGGTTAAACTAAGATTAGATAAAATTACTGAAAATAATATGCCACTATACAAAACAGTTTTTAATTCTTTTGCAGTTGAAGATCCTCTTTGTGAAACCGACAAGCTATAGACAATAAAATAATTAGACCTTCTTCAACTCAAATTACATCTATGTTACAATGCTACATATCTATAAGTAAATTTACATTCATGCTACAATAATAACATCACAGTAGCCTACTTTTATTCAGTTAAAGTACAATAATTTCAATATATTTATAAGTACATTATTTTATGAGCAATCACTTTAATTTTATTCAATTGCAATAACTTACCGTATCACTAATATGTGCGTAATAAATACCAACGTGTAAGGATTGAAGCTCATTGAACTACGGTAGGTGTCCAGTAACAAGCTTTATTTATAAGAATGACTGGGATCAGTATGGCATTCCATAAATTATAAGGTTTCCTCCATGAACTTTCAAATGGCAAGTTTACAGTTTTCAAGAAATAATAATGATGGAATATAGGCTAATAATTAGATTATAACAAATGATATGCTTCTTATTTTTCAAAAATTAATTTTTCTTTAAATCGGCTTACCTATGTGTGCCAATTTCCAAAAATAAGAAGATACTTTGATTTAAAACCGATTTTATAGACCTGTAGATTCAGTAACAAGAAAAGTTGTAGGCATACAACTTGTGATTAGAGATAATGTATGCACCCTGAACTCATTGTTATGCGCAGGATCTGCTGAGGGTGGCCGATTGAATGAACTCAAAGCACGAAAAACCACCTGCTACAATTTCCTGTTTTGCGTGGACGCTATTTATTAGTACATAGGCCTATATAGTACAGTATAATTTATTAGGCTTGTTGTCAAATGGATTGTTAATAGCAGCATTCAAAAACAATAGTAGCCTAAGGTATCCATATTGCAACTACTAAATTGTAGATTGGTTCTTATTTTGTCTTTTTAATTTTCATAATTTGATAAACATAAATTTACATCACCCTCCTTCTGACTACTCTCTTCTTTATTCTATCTTTCCACTTTATTATCTTCTCTTCCTCCTTAACTTATTTTTTCGAAGTTTTGTGGAGTAATTATAAAGTGAGTGTACTTAGATGGACCCTTCAAGCAATATTGCTTCAAGTCATTATACAATTGTCACTCTTCCTGATGTCACTCTTTTCCATGAGAGTTATCAATAATTATTATCACTTTATGGTTATTTTTGCTAGACAGATGTAGAAAATAATGGTGAAGTCAATAGATGTTGAAATTATTAAATTGCGATATATATTTAACTAAATTAAATAATTTTCAAAATTTATTTGAATCCTACAAACCTACTGAAGACCTCTGCTCTGAGAATATTGACAATTGATGAATGCCATTTTACAAAAATACAGGTTATTTTAGACGATAATTCTGTATAATGGCATTTATCGTTTTCCAATACAATTCGATAGTACTGTCAACCGTAGTATACAGCGGAAGTTTTAAATGCGATAGGTAGCATTTAAAGGAATTTTGAAAATGAATTATTTAAATGTGGATAACTTAATAATATCTTACGTAGTATTCTCAATTAATTGTGTTGCTATTCACCCATTCATTTAAAAAAGTTTATGATGCAATGCTGACCAAACAATATAATGTATTGCTTCTCTCTATTGTTTCAGATCAAAATCTATACTGAGTCTAGAACAAGCATAATTGCATATTTGGGAATTCCGTACGCCAAACCACCTGTTGGTGAGTTGAGGTTTATGGTAAGTGTAATAATTGCTGTAATAATTGTAAGTGTAATATATTCATTATGATAGTGTTTGATTGTATCCTGACCTGCAGGGGAATTGATTTCAATCTTAGAAAGTACGGTAATGAATCATAACAAATGTATAAATTTGAGAATGAATATACTTATAACAATATATTATTATATTCTTATAACAAGTTCTCAAAACAAAGAACAATAATTTCTATACAGAAATAATAACAAAATATCTCTTCGAAGTGGTTATCTTGGATTCTGTTTGATATTTTGAGATATTTGGTGTATAAGACACTATATTGTTCGAAGAGAATGATACATGCTGATTGGTGTTTTGTACCAAAGGTAGTACCACATTTAGATAGATACGGTATCTGAAAACAAGACAATTTCAACACGAACAATAATGATGTTGAAGATCCATCTTGTTTCCTCTAATTTAGACACACTACACTTCTCTCACTAAAGCCAGAGACTCAATGGTTTAGAACAATATGAAATTTATAAACATAGGCAGGGGTGCCCACCCCCCAAAAGCCTGCCTCATGACGCACCCCCCCAAAGCCTCATGACGCACCCCCCCTAAAAATTGAGCACCAGCCCCCACCCCAAAAATGCGATAAAGTAAACCGACTCCCCCCTCCCCAAAATCGATAAAATAAGCCCCCCCCCCCCCCGTATTCTTCCTAGAACTAATACCATGTCCCTCACTCTAAGCTTTCACGTCTATATCTCGCTAAGCTTGAATAATTTAATAATAAAACATAACTTCCAGCACAAATCCTAAACATAACTACTCTAGCCAAGGGCGTACCCAGGATCATAACGGGGGGGGG
Organism: Conomelus anceps; assembly: GCA_948455865.1. Classification (NCBI taxonomy): domain Eukaryota; kingdom Metazoa; phylum Arthropoda; class Insecta; order Hemiptera; family Delphacidae; genus Conomelus; species Conomelus anceps. The sequence goes on along the minus strand of OX418217.1, from coordinate 66,994,331 downwards.
GGGGGGGTGTACGCCCATGGGAGAGTACGCCCATGGTTCTAGCTAATTCATATTCAATAATAATTATAAATCTATTGTCATTAATTGACATTCTATCTGGTGACCTTGTAATATATTTTTGAATGTCGTCACGTTGAACACTGTTTCAATCAACTTTACAAACCCCCCCCCACAAAAAAAATATGAAGTAGCGGTGATAGGTATTTACAGGTCACCAAATGGGGAATGGAACAATTTTTGCGAACTATTCAATAGGCTTTTAGAGATTACTACTACTCGTTTTACAAACGTTATTGTAGCGGGAGATTTCAATACAGACTTTGCAACACAGAATAAAATGACAGAAGATTAAAGGGATATTATATACATGAATAACTTGGAAATAAAATTCCATGAATACTATACAAGAGTCACAAGAACAACGCAAACAATAATTGATAACATCCTTACTAATATAGATTACTCTAAAACAAGATTAGGCGGCTCGGAACTATCTGATCATGACTATCAAATCTTAGAGGTGGGGTTGCAAGGTTATCAATCAATTAAAAAGAGTAGAGTAATGAAAGAAATTCAACAATGTGAACAGGGGAATATCGATTATTTGAAGCAGAATCTGCTACAAGAAAACTGGAGTAGGGTTTACAATAGCAATAGTTTAAATGACAAATATGATAGTTTCATTAATATTCTAAGGTTTCATATTACTATGAGTTGTCCAGTTAAAAAGGTCCCTGTAAAAAACAAATTAGACAAAATTGAAGAGTGGATAACTGATGATATCCTTGCAGAAAGAAATAGGGTTAAAGATGCATACGATGAATTCAAACTATCTAGAAATATGTTAAGTGAAGATAATTACAAAGCTCCAAAGAAAAACTATACGAAAGAAGTGAAAAGAGCGAAATGTAAGAAAACAGCTGAAATTTTGAATAATAGTGTGTACTTTAACACAGCAGTGTGGGATGTAATAAACAAAAATAGGCAAGTAGCTCATGTAGATGCTTATTATACTAGTGTCCCCAGAATAATTAACGAAAATGACAAATATATTGATGATAGTGTAGACATTTGTGATTTCTTTAACACATATTATAAACTAGTTGCTAAGAATCTTCAAAAATCTCTTAATACAGGTATTAGTGACATGAGGAATACTGAGGGGATTCAGAACGAATTAAAATTCCATCCAGTATCCCAAGACGAGTTGTCAAATATCATTGATAGTTTAAATAATAAAAAAACTGTAGGAATGGATGGGGTATCCAGTAAAATTCTGAAAGAATGTAAAGATCAATTGTTAGACCCTTTGATTCATCTGATCAATCATTCATTAGAACAAGGTGTTTTTCCAGATAACTTAAAAGAGGGGAAGATCTTGCCAATCTTTAAAAGTGGTGATAGAGAAAAGGTAGAAAACTATAGGCCCATTAGTATTTTAAATGTAATAAGTAAAGTTTTTGAAAGAGTAGTTCTAAATAGGTTACTTCTGCACCTTCAAGAAGCAAACTTTATCTGTGATGAACAGCATGGCTTCCAGAAAGGGAGATCAACAAAGACAGCCATAGTTTCTCTAGTTGAAAAACTAATAGATATAATAGATTCAGGTGATAAAGCTACTGCAATCTTCTTAGATCTGTCAAAGGCATTTGATTGTGTTAATCATAGAACTTTATTGGAAATACTGCAAAATGTAGGTGTAAATGGGGTTGAACTGAAATGGTTTGAATCATATCTTATTGGGAGAAAACAATGTGTAGAACTAACTACAGTAGTTGGTAATAGTATAGTAAAGAATAAATCTAATAAATTAGAGGTGCAAGCTGGAGTGCCTCAGGGGTCAATACTAGGTCCATTGCTTTTTTTGTTATATGTCAACCGTTTACCTAAAGAATTAATTAGTGGTAGAGCCCTCTTATTTGCTGACGATACATCACTCATTTTCAGCAATTCCATTCTAGATAATTTAGAAATAAGTGCCCATATAGGTGTGCAGTCCATTGTCCAATTTTTAAATCAGTTGAAATTAACTATAAATAGTAAAAAATGCCAATACCTTCAATTCAAAAACAAACATAATTTAAATGAAGATAGGGCTATAAACGTGTTTGTAAATGATAATCAATTAGACCAGGAAGAAAAAATTGCATTTCTAGGAGTTATGTTGGATAGACGATTGACCTGGACTCCATACATTGAGAAAATATGTAGTAAAATTTCATCTGGGGTATTTGTCCTGCGACAGCTCGCTAGATTGAATGACAAAAAGTTACTTTTTACAGCTTACCATGGGCTCTTACTGTCACATATTAGGTATGCTATCTTAGTATGGGGTAATTCATCAAAACAAAATCTTGATAGGGTGTTTAAGATCCAAAAGAAAGCGGTTAGGTGTATAGAAAGAGTAAAAATAGATTAGATTCATGTAGGCCGTTGTTCAAGAGACTTGGTCTCCTAACTGTACCCTGCTTATATGTGTATGAAGCTACTTTATATGTAAAAACGAATGATATTAACCAAAATCTTGATGTACATGATTATAATACAAGAAGCTGAGGAGATTATCACTTGGTGAGTCACAATAGTAGCTTATTCAAACAAAAACCTAGTTATAGTGGTAGGAAATTCTACAACAAGCTACCGCAGTTTTTGAAGAGTCTTGAAAATATAGAAATATTTAAAAAACAATTGAAAAAATATTTAGTTGATAAAGCTTTTTATAGTGTACAAGAGTTCCTTACACATCAAAATTAAGCCTCACCTCAACTAATTGAAGTAATTATGGTATCTAGTGTATAATATTGTTGATCTGACTTGTCTTATACCGGAACTGGAGTCTCCAAGACGTAATCTACAAAAAAAAAACAAAAAAAAAAAACAGAGTGAAACGGACGTTACGCCAAAGCGTGTGAGTCACAATTTCCACTTGAAAGTGTTTTTTAAAGTTTTGTTACGAACAATATATTTTTGAAACATCGCCGAGTATAATCCGCTGTTTCCTCTGTCATTCACTTGCCTCTTGGCACGCAGCTCGATCAGTGCGACACCTCCCTGAAGTAAACGAGAGGAGGCGCGAATCCAGGTTTTTTGGGAGGAGATATCAAGAGAAAAAATATTTTGGGGGATATGTCCTAAAAAATAGTTATCATACTCTTAAGACACATACATTTTTCAGAGTCGGTTGAGGATTTGGGGTGAAGCCTACTGCTGCCTACATCCTCAAATCCCCGTTGGATTCGCCCCCGAACGACGAGAGTTTGAAGGACACAAGTATTTTTCAGGGTGGTACATTGATTTTTTGAATTAATTATTGTGAATCAAGCCCGCAGATATTGAATATCATGCCCTGTCAATACATTCCATGATTTTATGTGTAATAACAGACATCTGTTGATATCAGGTCTGAATCTGGGTCTCTGTTGGGGGTCAAGAAGGAAATAGAACTAAGGGCCCTCTTTTATAAAGTGTATGACCTTCTTTTGAAAATTTGGCTGGGGGCTTACAGCAAGAATTATATTCGGGGGCCCCTGTATGGTAGTTTTGCACGTTGGTCGAGGGCCCGGGGCAATAGCTACGGTCCCGGTTGATACTCGGCTCCGGATCTCAATTCGGTGATAAATTAAGATTCATAATCAACAAAAATCAACTTAGGCCTAAAGATTGAGTGCATACTATTTTTGACCAATGAATATCCACCATAAGAAAATAATAACTGATAGAGTAATATATGATACAACTAAATGAGAAGTCCTAAATAAATATTGGTTGTATTCATTCATAGAAGAGTAAGTTGGAGCTTTATAGATAGATAGGCTAAATTTAGGGTAATACAGTATTACTGAAACCATGATGGAATAATTTGCCATTAGCTTGCATAACGGACCAATAAGAAATTCAATTACAGGCTCCAGAGCGTCATGAGGGCTGGGACAGAGTTCTTTTCGCTGGAAATTTCGCTCCAGCATGCTCGCAGCCCGTTCAACAACTCATGCCAAATCTAGCTCCTGTGACTCAGCAGGATGAAGACTGTCTTTATCTAAATATTTGGACGACTGAGGTAATCTGATTCAAATAGTATAATCTCACTGAAACTCGTCTGATTTGTGTACTCACTTATTCATGTCAATTCTAATACTTATATATACATTCCAAATTATCGGTTTCCTGAATCATATATTAGGGGAGTAGGAATATTTCCTGATCGTGATATTGACAATATTGATGTCAGTGTTATTAGTTCATGATAGCCTATGCTGGTGATGTTATGATAAGAAAGAAGTCAAGAGTCAAGATTTCTTCATTGTCAGAAATATTACACAATGCTAAAAAATAAATGAAAAGCTCGTGAAATGGTTAGAAACAAAAGAAGAAAATAAAAATAATAAAACAGAAGAGACAACATATCAATTTTATCGAAAAGAGTAACTTGAACACTTTTCATTGAACAAATCTTTCATGGAAAGTAAGTATAGGCTCTATTTGAGAAGTCACCAGTAAATAATAATATATTCAATTTAAAAAAACGGTGGCTTATAATATTTCAATTATCTCGGTCAAGTCTTGAAAGTATCCAAATTTTACTATTAATAACATAATATTAGTCCCTGTTTATATTAATGGACAATACTGATATTGATGCCCTGAAACAAATAATACTATGAAATTGAAATTCAACTACCAAATATAGTAGAAGTTTTTTTTAATGTAGCTGAAAAAAACCGTTTGTAAATGCACGGTTTGCAATATTTATCATATTTTGTGCCCATTTCCTAATACCAAGCTATAACAAACTAGACTAAGCTAGTCTTATTTCCTTGTTCTGTAGGCCACTAAAAGTGATATTGCTGTGTTTCAGATAGCTCTCAACTATCGCAACGCACCCGTTGTTGTTTTTCTAGAAGGAGAGGGCTTCATTTCGGGCTCTCCAAACCGATTTCCCGGACAGGACTTGGCTGCAGAGGGAGTTGTGGTCGTTTCTGTTGGCTATAGGATGAATGTTTTTGGTCAGTCTTAGAGATAATCAGAAAAATTCGAATACTTGAAGCAAATTGAAATAATATTAAAGAATTTATATAAAATATCAAAGCAGATGAAGGAAAGCATAATCTTCATTAGTGATAAAATTCCTCTCTAAATATTCTATTTCAACCCCCATATTTAGCAAATATATTTGAATAATCTGCTGTTGATAAATCATAACAGGATATAAAATATGTTTTAGGCAAGCTAAGGTCCAGGCCTGAATCTTCACTATTAAAGAATCCCAGATACTAGTTGTGATCAAAAAATATGGTGAATTAATTTTTATAGTGGCAACTGCTGTCGCTACATCCATGTGATGTAATTTCCCTTGTAGCGTGATCTGTTGAGACAGGCAGTGACAAGTCGATTGCCAGAGCCGTTATTGTGTTTATTGTATCTGTCGCACATCATGGATTTCCGTGTCACACCTCGCTTCTCATTCGAGAGTTTTAGGCCGAAAAAAGTGTCTGTCCACATCCGCCATACTCACCCGTTTCTAGCACCATGCGACTTGTGGCTCTTCCAAAAATTAAAGTTGTGCGTAAAGGAAAACGTTTTGACACCATTCCTGACATTGAGAGGGCCACGACCGAGAAGCTAATAGCCCTTTTAAAGGACTCCTTCCAGAAATGTTTCCAGTCATAGATTCAACGTTGGCTGCATTGGTAGCCAAGGACAGTATTTTGTAAGTTTATTACTTGAAAAAAAATTATTCACTGCATTTTTGATCACAGTTCGTATGCTATTCACAAAATACGTTTGGTTTCAAAATATTTTCTGAACTTTTAGATCTCTATATTTTCATTGAAGACATAAATTTGAAACAGCGAAACTTAGACGAATAGTTTAATTTTTTTCTTTTTGAGTGAGAGAAATTTCAATTATCCGGGAAGTCTTATTCTGCTTTTGATGTGTATGGTTGTTGGGGTAGAATAAATAGACCTTCTCTGTTAGGTAATTTTATTATTCTGCATTATGATATTCACCAGCTGAACAGTTGTTGAAAAAATAGCATTCGCTTGGGTGGGTGATGAATTAAATTCATAGCATGACATGAATCAATAATTATTATCATTGTACTTTTTCAATATATGTTGGTATAATAGCGGCACCGGTGCCTACTCTCTATTGGCAGTCAGCCAATGTGACAATGTAGTCACATTGTTACTCTAATTTATCGCCAAATATAAATTGTCAAATCATTTTTTCCTAATATATAAGGGTGTGATGGTTCAGGACCCTATAAACTGCCCAATTTCATAGTAGATTTTATTCCCATTCTCCCTAATAGTAGAGCTATTTAAATTTTACACATTCTACATTAATGACAACATGACAACAATAAGCTTTTTATTAAAAGATAATTATTGAAAGCTAATTTAGATATCTAATTTCCCATCAGGTTTTTTGTGCTTAGAGGATACCGATGTTAGAGGAAACATGGGACTTTTGGACCAATATCTCGCAATGCTGTGGGTGAGAGAGAACATTGACAAGTTCGGAGGAGACCATCGCAGTGTGACGCTGATGGGTCATTCAGCCGGCGCCGCCAGTGTACTCTTTCACATGATTTCTCCTCGCACAACTGGTTTGTATCAACAGTAATCTTCAAGTTAATTGCTCAAATACAAGTATTCTATTATTATTATTATTATTATTATTATCATTATCATCATCATCGTCATCATCCTCTATTATACAGTTCTACTTCAACTCCATTTGGAATCAGAAAGGCCGATGTTCTTACTATATTATTGAGCTTATTATTAGCGTAGACTATTGATTGAACTGAAGAACAAATGAAAAAATAAGGGTTTCTCGCTGACGAAGCTCACATTTTAGTCCGAGACTTGCGCGTGGATAATGAGGTGAATGATGACGCAATTATTGTGAACCTACATGCAGTTTTAAGTGCTTTTCGGAACACCGGGTAAGTGATAGCCTAATAAAGCAGGTTGGATACTGATACTATTGAAAAATTTTCATTGAAATCATTCTTGTTGGGTGAGATAGTGAAATAGGTTAGTAAGATAGTCCACAAATTTGTTTAGAATGAATTTGAAAAGCTGAATTGCAAACTTAATTCACTCTTCGAGCAATAATTGAGTCTGGTACATTAGAGGTACCTTATTTTTGCTCATAATTTATTCCATCAACTTGAGCATCGAAGAACGTCGAGTAGGTACATCATAAGTATTCATTTCTGTCTAGTATTTATACGAAAATGATGGGAGATTCCTTGTCGATGATTTCGATTTCTGAAGCCTTATTTGTAAATCTACCTCACTGCTAATATATGACAGGAAAATAAATACTATAATTTTTTCATTCACATCACATTATGAGGAAAAATATAGGGCAATATAGAAAAATATTCTTCAAATAGAGTTGGAAACTGTTCAAAGAAAAGTCTAGATTGAGGTGGTTTAGAACAATCATTTTTATATGAAAAAAGATAATTTTTCAACGATTCTCTGACATTATTCATTGTTACCAACAGCTTTGCCACAAGAGAGGATAGTATGTTCCAACTGAATTACTGATTGTATAATTGTTAATTCAATACATTATTCAAGCTTCATGTGAGAAGTGAGATTCTTGAAAACGAAAGCCTATATTTGCAGGCCTTTTTCATCGAGCCATTCTGATGTCTGGAAGTATAACTTCACCATGGGCTCACTCTCAAAATGCTAGCAACGCTTCAAGAGCCATAGCCCGAAGTCTTGGCTGTCACACAAGTAACAATTCAAAAGTTATAGTAACATGTCTTCGTAATAAATCCACTTCGGAAATACTCAGGGCCTATGAAGCGCAGTATATGGTGAGTGAGTTTGAATGCTTGTCAGATTTCAATTAATAATAAATTTCCAACATCTAATTTACTTTTAAGAAACCTCATCTATTTTATTCTTCAATTTTGTTCTTTTCACCAATTAAAATATATTTGGGATAATAAATTACATACTAACGGTCCCTGATATGCAAAGTTTCATTTGTGAGCAAATCGTAATTTTCTCACATCCATTCTTTATTGTTGGTACGGTAGGTTATTGGAAAAATGTTTTCCATCTATGGTATGGCTGTACTGAGGTTATTTGATTATTCTTTTATAACAATACAAATCTATTGCAGTTCATTGGGACAGTCATTGTATAATTGGAAACGAGAAACATGATGGTATACCTACCCACCCATCCTCACCCAAGTATGATTGGGAGTTATCAGATTTCAGCAGTAAGATCGTTATATCTAATAAAAAGATAATTTTTTTTACTGAAAGTTTTTCTCATATTCGTATGACCATGGAAAATTAATCTTGTTGCAGTCCTTTATGGTTATAACGTATTTAGCATCTTATTCCCGAAAGTAGATGAACAATAATGCAGCTCCATAATTATGGTATATAATATATTCAAATCTAATAATGAATTCTATGTAGGTCTAATTAATTATTGTCTATCATAATCATTATTCATAGTCTCATATAATCTTGATAATAAAAATAAAAAATTATTTTAAGTAGGTTTTAAAGATATATAACGGGTGTTTCATTAAGGACGCTACCCAAAGTTAATAACACAATTTATTACACTATAATTATACGAATTTTGTCACACAAAATACAAATTCATTAATAAATTAACTATGAATTTTACCTTTAATGTATTTAACTTTACAGTTGATGTTGGAAATGATTTCCTTCAACTTGAATACAGATTTGCAGTCTTTTAATTACCTTTGTGACTACTCATCTCAAAGTTTGTTCAATCATATTTAAAACCTCGGTTTCAATATTTGCTTTCAATTCATTAATAGTATGAGGATTGTTTCTGTAAACTACGCTTTTTAAATAACGTTTAAGATTGATTATTGCACACGTTTGTAAGATTTACACTCTATATACGTCTCTACAATCAACACGCGTTCATCCTTGGAAAAAACCATAGCTGACACAACGCAACGAAGCGACACCGGAAACAGTACTAATGACAGAATATCACATTGTGACTCTCAGAGGCGATTGAGCTTGAATACACTGTTACAAACATACACGTTTAGGAAACTAATATTTTCCCATTTATTACTACCACCTTCTAACACTTGGGGTTGCGTCCTTAATGAAACACTCGTTAGAACAGAATTTATTCATTTCGAATTCCTCAAAGTGCTATTAATTAAACTGAAAACTTGCGTAATGGCGGATATTGACTATAGCATTGAATAGCTGATGGTAATCGATAAACGCTCCACACAAAAATATTTGTCACCGCCGGGAATTGAAAGGCGGACCTCCCGATTGCCGGTCAGGTGCCTCAACTACTAGACTAGTGACCCTTCTGTATATCAGCGCTCATTTTAGACTTGGTCTTATCGGCTCGTATATCACCAACTTGTGATATACGTGCTATGACTATGCTGCTGTGCAGAGAGGTCACTATAGTCTCGTGGTTAAGGTGCCCGACCGGCAATTGGGAGGTCCCCACGGTTCGATTCCCGGCGATGACTGATATTTCTGTTTAGTGGCGTTCATCGATTTCCATCAGCTATTCAATGCTGTTGTAAATATCCACCATTGCGGAAGTCTTCAGTATAATTAATAACATTAAGGAATTGGAAATCAATAAATTATGTTCAATTTATTTTAGCCTATTAGTCGATGGCTGATGACAAATAAGTACCATAACTACTGTATATAAGTTAAAAAATACGGTAGGCCTAACCTAGATCTAAGTGATCTGATCTGATCTCATCTAATTCTACTGATCAATAAGAAATGTAACCATATTATTAACAGAGACAAATGTTTTAATAAGAAAAAAATTAAATACATTACAGTAGGCTATACTTAAACGAATTAAATGCCTTTCTTATGCAGTACAAATAACAGAAATGCTCCCATTGTAATTACAAAACTTAAACTCTAAACACTCGCATTATTTTATTTTTCAATAAATTCATAATGGAGAACGTATGATAGACGTGAGAATCAAAATGGTATAAATGAATAAGTCCGATGAAAGTTTACCCACTTGGATTGTTTTATCAAGTTCGTATCGCAACTTTAAGAAACCATCAGAACTTTATAAAAAGCTATTAACCAATAGTCAATTAGTCAATGTTATCAAAGTTTCTCAATCTATTAAAGTTTTGGTAGCTTTAAAATTCATTTGTAGTTTTTTCTTTCATAGAACTTCAGTTCATGTGTAGGCTCACATTCATTTTTTTTTCGATCATTGAACACATCGAAACATGATATTGTTTGTGCACAATAAAGGCATGTTTATGGTTTGCATCTTAACTTTTCTTAAATATCTCCAATATTTTCCTAATAAATCTTTCCCGGATTTATTTACAAGAAGCCATTCTTGATTTAGGAAACTGAAGAATATATTAATGATTGGATTTGTCAACAGAATTTCTGAGTTAATAAACTGCTATGAATGAATTATTTCGACGTTACAATATTTTATTCAATCAATGAGAAATAAACAACTCCCATTAGATTGTTAAATATTTGATTCACAGAATGGGAATTGGAGCGTCCTTGCACTTCCAGTTATAGACTCATTCCTTCCAGAAATCGAACAATATCTGCCAAAAGAGCCAGAAGAAGCATTCAAGTCCGGAATATTCTTGAAAGTTCCAATACTAACGGGAATAACTAGTCATGAAGGAAGCATCGCTGTATGTGAGTAGAGATACAAGTATTTCGTTTTTAACTTGTTTATTAGAACCAGTAGTAAATATATATTTTTTATTGCTGATGATGATTGCTGATGAATTTCATTAGCGACTGTGTGGTGAGCAGTGTCCCGATTCATTTGTCGTCCACTACTGCCTGTATTATAAAGATACGAGGACACCTCCACCCGTTTATCTATCTGTCTGTTATTTGCCTACCGATAAAAGCTAGAAGCCTCAACATACTCCCCCGCCCTGAAACGATGGTTTCTGAATTTTTTAATGACAGGAACACAAGAAAAGAGAGAAAGCAGAAGAAACAGGAGACAGGAAAGGCGGGGGCTATCACTGAAGACTTACTAAAGAGAGAATTTGGATTCGCCAGTGCAGGAATGGAAGCAGGTTGGAAGCCTGTATGAGAATCCTGTAACTCTGGTGCTGGAATCATTGGAATGTCGAATGACTGAGTCAGCTCAAAAGCAACTGTTTCAGGTTTTGGCATCAAGGTAGAGCATAACTGGTTCATGTGCCGTTTCAGCTGACGACCTGATAAATCGAGGGAGACAATGTAATGATGTGCTTCTAGTTTCTTTTTAATTTCTCCAAACTGTCAACTGCCGTATATGTTTGATATTAATAAAGAGTTGTACTTGCACCCTCTCCCTCTCATTGAAAGAATGTGTGGGTGGGGCACTTGGGGCTGGCATGGAAAAATTGCATCTAGTTGAATTCTTAGCTTTCTATGAAGATATAATTCAGAAGGAGACTGGTCAAGTGCAAGAAGCGTTGCCCTGAAATGCATGAGAATTTTTTGAATTTTCTCAGTCATAGAAATGTTTTCATTTGAGGCCATTTTGAGTCTCCTCTACAATGCCTGGACTAACCGTTCTGCCAGGCCATTTGTTGCTGGATGCCCAGGTGCTATACATTTTTGAAAAATTCCATACATATGTATGGAATGTATCGCTTTTTAATATCATTGCATTATTGGGGACAAGAACTTTGGGATAACCGTGAACAGAAAAAATTTGTTCCGAGAGAAGTATGGTGTATTCACTAGAAGGAGCGGATTTAAGCAGTTTGACTTCAGCCTTCAGCCCATTTTGACTTGGCATCAATGCATACAAGAAAACTAAAACCTTGAAATGGACCAGCTTCAAAAAATTGCTACAGTTATATAACCAGATTGATTCAGGAAAATGCTTCTATAACTGGATTCAACAATTGAAAGTGAAATTTGCTGCTGCTTCAGTTACAATTATTTTTTTAGAAGAAGATGGCCGCTGATCTGAAGAGTGGAAAGTGGGAGATGATCTCTCAGCATGGTATAGCCCTCCATGAGACTGATAAACAAAGAGCAATCACCTCGGTTTCAAGCCCCATCAGGTACCTGACATTAAATCCGTGCTTCAGTCTGGGAGAACAACTATCTCTGGAGGTTCCATTTACATGGATGAAATGTGTTACCAGCAGCGCATAGCTTCAAATTATGGCATGTATCTATTTATAGGGAAAAAGGGTACATCCATAGACTCCACACAATAATGCCTGCTTTGCAATATCCAAGAAGAACAAAACAAAGCATTTCTTAGAAATATAGTCAATACAGAGGACAAAGTCATTGCACTATTGTCAAATGTAAATGTTCCAAAAGGAATGGACTTATATAATTATACTATCAATGCCATCAAAATTAGAACTTTTATAATTGAAACAACAGGTCAGCCGATTAAAATAGAATTTATGTTATTATGCACACTTTTATTTGAACTAGTCGGTCTATCAGTCAGTCTTTCAAATACGCGAGCCGTAGCAGGTATCTGTTCAATCAGATAGAGATACGCTGCGTTCTCGTAGGTCCTGTTCGTAATGGTGACCGATTAGATTGGCCAGCAAAAAATACACTCTTCTCTGCTGTAAAATCACTTCCCGGTGGTTCGGAACCCACCTAAAACTGTAGGTCCAACTCATCAATCACCATCATCCAACTCATTACCCACGCACAGGTCTCAGATCTATGTGGGCTTCATCCTCCAAAAAAAACTATTTTGCCAATTGTTGCAGCCTAATATAGAAATAACAATGAAGAGTTGAGAGTAGGTTAAATTTCAAATACTGCATATTGCTATCATATTTATAACTGTTATAGCTTTTGTTTGAGCTAGTCAGTGTATCAGTGAGTCTTTCAAGTACTATTTTGTTAGTTGTTATAATATAGAAAAAATAATGAAGAGTGGAGAGAAGATTAAATTTTCTATATTACATATTATTGTTATCATATTATTTATTACTGTTGAAACTTTTATTTTAACTAGTCAGTCTTTCAAATACTATTTTGTTAACTGCTTTAATATATAAATAACTAGCTGGCCCGACGTGCGTTGCTGCGTTCTCATAAAAAATCTTGATTTTATTATTTGCCACCTCCCACTGTTATGAGGTTACATTTCAAATTTCTACCTTCTAGGACTATTACGGAAGAAGTTAGTCCTAAGGCTCTTCCAGCTGATCAGAGAGGCTTCCTTCATTGTTTTCTTACACAGTAAGTCCTTACTCACCACCTCTCAATGAACATTTCAAATTTAAACCTCCTACGACTATTAGGGTAGAAGCTAGGTTTTTTATTTTATTATTCGCCACCTCCTACTGAGACTGCATTTCAAATTTCTAGCTGCATTGGTTAACAGATGTCATCAACCCGGCATAATTACATCTCATGATAGCCAGTCATATGTTTCCTACATACTGCAAGGCTCCGACTGCAAGGTAGCCTACATGCAAAGTCTTTGTGTTCCAGATAGCATAAATAACGCCGTTAAGGGGCCTGCCATATGATTAAAAACTGTTGACTTCTATCAGCTGTTCTTTCAAGCTGTCTGGCCCCTTATTCAGTAAGTTAGGTATGTAAAATGGATTAATTAATAATAATTATTAGCCCGCCTATTAAAATTTATGGAAGATTCTTTGGTATTACTATCCTGTGACCCCGGAATAAGATTCCATTTTGTAGTGTATATTCTACATTGTAACATTTGCCAGATAGTAATTCCTCTTTTAACAACAATAGTTCAGAGTCATTTTTGGTTTCTGCAGCAATCACTTCACTTGTTATGGTGGCTGTTGATATTTGATTAATTGTCTGAGAGTGAATGATGTCATCATCTTGCAAAATGTTACTTCCTCTCAGTTTTAGAGGTGCCCTTGAAAAATAGTCAGCATTAGAATGTTCCTCACTTTTTCGGTCTTGGATTCTATAGTTATATTCACTGAGAAATGCAGCATATCGAAGTAGTCTAGAAGATGTCATAGATGGTATTTTTGAGTCATGATGAAAAATTCTTGCTAATGGTTTATTATCTGTGATAAGTGTGAATTCATTTCCATAAATATATGAGTGGAATTTTTGTACTGCAAATTTAATGGCTAGTGCCTCCCTGTCCAACTGACTATAATTTTGTTCTGCTACTGTCAGAGATCTGGATGCAAATGCTACTGGGCGTTCAACATTTCCTACTATATGAGATAGAACACCTGCAACTCCTGATGGACTGGCATCACATGCTACAGTTATAGGTAAAGATGGATTGAATGGCATCAATACTCTGTCACTTGCAATTTCATTTTTCAGGTTGACAAAAGCAGACTCACAGGAGGGTGACCATTGGAACTTCTTATCCTTTTTCAATAAACACCTCAATGGATATGTCCTTGTTGATGCATTTGGGATGAACCTGGAATAGTATGTAATCAGACCTAAGAAATGTTTAACCCCTACAGCATCCTTTGGTCGAGGGGCATGAATGATTGCTGCTACCTTGTCTGGGCATTTTGAAATCTTGTTATGCTCAATAATATAGCCAAGATAAGAAATATTTTCCTTGAAAAACTGACACTTTGATTTATTTATGTGCAAGTTGAATTCTTGTAGTTGTGTAAGACAGGAGGTTAGGTTTTGTATACAGTCTGCCAATGTTGGTCCATGTACAACAATATCATCAAAGTAAGTTGTGACATCCACCAGTCCATTAAGTATTTGATCTAGGATACGATGGAATTCACTTGGTGCCGATTTTATCCCAAAGGATAATCTGTTCATACGAAATGTACCACGATGTGTTGATATAGTTTGTACATTTTTACTATCTTCATCAACAGCCACATGTAAATAGGCCTTGAAGAGGTCTAGTGTACAAAAGAACTTTGAATCTCGAAGGTTGTGAAGTATTTCATCAATCTTTGGTATTGGGTAGTGAGCTGCTTGTAATTGAGGGTTGACAGCAATTTTATAGTCCACACACAGACGCACTTTCCCATCTGGCTTAGGCACCACAACTAGAGGTGAGCCCCAATCAGTGCAGTCTATTTTCTCAATGATGCCACCACGTTCCAGGACATCAAGCTCCTCATCAACAGCTTGACGCAATGCAAAAGGTACATTACGTGCCTTTAGAAACACAGGTTTTGCCTTATCTCTAAGTTTCAATGAACATGTAAACCCTGGAATTAAGCCCACTTGTTCTAGATGAACTTCACCATACACACCTAGGAATAGTGAAGATGAAAAATCTTGCAAGACGATACTGTTACTGGAAAAATATTGACAAAGATATTGAACATCTTGTCCGGCAATGTAGGAGCTGTGCTGAAATTAGATCCAGTCCAACGCCAATTTCCAACCATCACTGGGAGGAGCCAGCATCTAACTTCCAAAGAATACACATTGATTATGCTGGACCATTTTTAGGGTATTTTTTCCTCATTGTGATTGATGCAAAATCCAAATGGCCAGAAGTCAAGATCCAGAAAGATCCACCTACCAGTACATCGACAATACGGATGCTCAAGGATATTTTCAGCATCCATGGGCTACCACAGATAATTGTCTCAGACAATGCAACAACGTTCACAAGTTCTGAATTCATGACATTTTGTGAAATGAATGGAATTGTGCAGAAGACAATAGCACCTGGACATCCAGCCACAAATGGCTTAGCAGAAAGGAATGTACAGACACTTAAACAGAAATTGAAGTCCATGTCACATGAGACTATGTCCATTCATGATAAAGTAAGAGACATATTGTTCCGTTACCGAGCTACACCTCTGCAAACAGGGAAGTCTCCATCTGAACAATATTTGGGACGCCAAATAAGAACTAAGCTCGATTTATTGCTTCCTCCAGAAGCAGCACCAAAAAACAAGACAATTTTGCCAGTGAAACGCCAGTTAAGCGTGGGAGATCGTGTACAGTCTCATTGGTACACTAACAATAAAACAATATGGAAATTTGGTTGTGTTAAAAAACGATTGGGCAGCCTACACTATCAAATCGAGTTGGATGAAGGTCGCCTAATCAAGAGGCACATTGACCAACTGAGATATTGTGAAGTGAAACCGAACAAACCACAAACAACACCAAATGTGAGTGATATAGAGGCTAACCCTAGGAATACAGAAAACTCCTATGTTTTCCCTTCAGAAATCAGAGTTGAACAGGATGGGGACCAACAGAACAATAGACCAATAGTTGTTATACCAGACGTTGAACCATTGATTCCACTGGATGCTGAACCAATACAGCAAAACAGACCAAGACGTCAACGCCAACCTCCACAATATTTAAGAGACTATATTACATAATTATTGTTATAAAGTGCTATGTATACTTAAATTTATTTCTAAAATAAGCATGGGAGAGTGTCATGTGTTATATTTCAAATGATCAAACAGATGATTCATTTGGTTGCCATGGAATCATAAGAAACTCTTCATTCGAAAAATGGACTGGTTAATGCTATGATTATTCAATGTTCTATTAATTATGTTCTATTATTTTATCAAATAAAATACAAATTCAGATACAACAGAAACCATCCCCAATATTCACACAACATATTCCCAAAGTTTCATGCCAATCTGTCAAGTAGTTTTGAAGTCTATCATGAACATACATACATACAGACAGACATTCATTTTTATATATATAGATAATGAAGAGTTGAATTTATAGTTATGCTTAGTGGTTGAGTTCTGGTAGGAGCTCTTGTTTTTTATGCACCATTCATCCATTCGCCTTTTTATGGTTTTTCTACTAAAAATATATAATAATTGCATGCTGTCATTGTTAGCATGACTATATTAAGCAACTTTTTGTATAAGCGAACGCTCCAAACAAATACATTATTTATTTATTTGACTTCAGCCTTCAGCCCATTTTAACTTGGCATTAATACATACAAGAAAATTAAAACCTTGAAATGGACCAGCATAATCAATATGTACTCGACCCCAATTGTTTTGTGGAGACTCCCAATGGTGTACAGGAGCCTTGGGTGGATTGGATCTGTTGAGAGTGCAATTTTCACATCCTTTCACAATATGTTCTATATCCTTGTCTATGCTTGGCCAACAGATGTAACGGCGGGCAAGCTGTTTCATCTTGGTAACCCCAAGATGTGTTTCATGAAGCTCCTGTAGGGTGTATAGGACCGAATGTTTATTTGTTCTCCTCAGAATACATTCCCATCCTCGTCGCCAACTAAAGTGATCTTTAAAAACTTATTATTTGATACAAAATCATGACATATTTTAGCTCGAACGTGTATTTCAGAACTAAACCAGATAGAATAGAAACATATGGAAAAACAACTTAATGATCAGGTGATCAGATAATTGGAAATATAATATTAAGCAAATATATATATATTTATATATTATATATATATATATTATAATATATATATTAATATATATTTATATATATATATATATTTATATATATATATATATATATATATATATATATATAAATGAATGTCTGTCTCTATGTATATGTATGTATGTTCCCTATAGACTTCAAAACTACTTGACAGATCGGCATGAAACTTTGGGAATATGTTGTGTGAATATTGGGGATGGTTTCTGACCATAAATTTTAATAGGGGGGTGTACTAGAATTAAAGACCTTTTGAAAAGTAAGGCTTTATTGAACGAAGAACTCAGCATGAATGAATAGAGTATGGTGAATAAACAGTTGAAGTAAATAAGAGGTTACTATGGCAATGCCATATGTGATCACTACATTCTTCCCCGTTCAGAGAATCTTGACTTACAATTTGAGGTTTAGGAGCTAAATATCGTAGAGATACTGTAGACTCACGTCCATCCTGAGCTGGATTATGATATATGATTATATATGATTATGAATAAATGCATACTCAGGATTGGCTTGTATGAGTTCAACTTCTTCGACTAATGGGTCGTTTTTTTGTTCTTCTAACGAACTTCTTCAACCAGGAGCTGACAACCAAGAAGGAAGAGATGTGCTGGTCTGAGAACATCGGGGGTGGAGGAACATTCGTTGCATTGGTTGCTGTGCACAGTAGGGAACGAATTGAGTGCAGCGCTCCTGGAAGAGCTGTTTCCCACTTGCAAGTTGGTAGGCCCAAAGTGATAGTTTTCCAAAGTACTCCCACGTAACGTTCTGCCTGTCCATTTCCTTTTGGGTTGTAAGGCGTTGTATGACTGATTGCTATACCTTTTGACTGTAGGTGAGTTCTAAGACGATCTGACATTAATGATGAGCCTCGATCTGAATGTATGTATGAAGGTAGGCCAAATAAGACAAATAGGTTATCTAGACATTTGATGACTGTTTTGACCGATGTGTCTGTACAAGGAAAAGCCCATGGAAAACGAGAGTATTCATCCATTATAATAAGTAAATACTTCTTTTGGGTAGATGATAAAAGAGGACCTTTGAAATCAATATTAAGACGTTCAAAAGGTCACGTTGACTTTATGAGTGATCCAGAATGTTTGTAAAAATGAGGCTTCAATTCTGAACACACTTGGCATTTAGAGCATATGCGATGTACATCGTCCAGTGAAAAAGGAAGATTTTTTATTTTTACCCAATGATAAAAACATTTTTACCCAATGATCGCGAAAAAAAAGGCTACAGGGCGATCATTTTGAGTGAGAATAGCTCAGATTGCTTGGGCCAAGGCATCTGTTGTTACCGTAAAGCGGGCATTATCATCAATATGTACTAAAATGGATGAAGCTATTTCATTTTTCAAGGAATGAAATGCACCTGTTTGTTCTTCTGTAAGTGGAAACTTCTCAATGTGAACTAGAGGATGGATTTTTTTTTAAAAATCACGTACCCATTTTGAATAATGAGAGAACATACCAAGGACTCGTTTCAAAGCTTTATTGTTGGTTGGGATTGGGAATTCTAGTTGTGGACGGAGTCTGTATGGATCTGGTTTCACTTCACCATCCTCAATCAAATATCCCAAGTATTTTAGCTACCCTAGATTGAGAATATTTGCATTTATCCTCGTTTATGGTTAGATTGTACTTTTTTATTGTATCTCGAAAACATTGTAGTTTATTATCATAATCCAGCTTGTCCATTCCACAAATAATAATGTCATCTAAGTAGGCATAGACACCTTCCAACTTTTCATTTTGTATGATTGAATTTATAGTTCGCTGAAAGGCTGCCACGCCATTTGTTACTCCAAAAGGAATACGTTTGAATTGGTACAGAGAATTGTTTGCTTCAAAAGCTGTATAAGGTCGTTCTGACTAAGATTTCAAGCTGATTTTAGGTCAATTGAGCTATAAATTTTAAATTTTGAAATAATATTTACCAAATCTTCTATTTGAGGTAAGGGATGAGCATCAACAAGAGTGTATTTGTTTATGGTTTGAGAGTAATCTATCACAAGCCTTCTCTTCTTATTTTCCCCTGAGACTACAAAAGGTTGTGCTCTCCAAGGAGAATAACTTTCCTCAATAATATCTTCTGCTAATAATCGATCAATTTTTCCCTTAATGAATTGTTTGTCATCATGAGAAAATGTTCTCGACTTGACAGCAATGGGTTTGGAGTTGGGAGAGATGTTTCTGAAAATAGAGATTGGTTCAATTTTTGCTTGTGATAAGGCACAGATAGAAAGAGTAGGTTTGTCTCCACCAAACTCAATATTCACAAACGAATGTTCTTTAAGTATATCTTGACCAATTATTACATCTGTGCATAAATTAGACATCACATGTAGTGGGACGTTTTCATAAATTTCACGATTCAAATTGATTTGGGCTGGAACATATATGATTCAGTTTTTGTATGGAAGTCATTTGATGCCAAAGTTACAATTCCATTGCAGGGGACAGTAGATAGATTATTACATGAGACAAATCTTTTGTTAATAAAACTTATGGAACTTCCAGTGTCGATTAAGGCTTTTCCATCAAAGCCATTAACTTTTATTTGAACCACTGTTGAACGCACTAGCGAGAATGTGGTTTGGTGTGGGCATCTAATTTTGTTGTGCTTGGTTCAGATGGAACATTCTTTTTTGAATGGCAAACTTTATAGTAATGGCCAATTTTTCTACAGTTTCGACAAGTGACTGCCTTAGCAGGACAAGCGTTACGAGAATGCTTATCTTGCCCACCACAAAAATAACACTTCCAAGTGTGGGTTATTTGATTTATCACTGAGTCGGAATTTTGATTTTCATAGATTTCATTATAATTTTTGGCAGACTCTAATGTACAAGATATATTAATAGTTTCTTCTAGTGTTAGTGTCTTATGTTCAAGTAATCTACATCGGATTTGGGAAGATTGAATTCCTGAAATGAATGCATCTCTAACGAAATTATCCCTGTTTGTCGCAGCAGAAACGTTAGTGAAATTGCAATCGATGCTTAATTTCTTTAGCTCTACTAAATATTGGTCTATTGTTTCTCCATGATGTTGTTTTCTTTTTGTAATAAGATATCTAGCATGAATTTCATTCTTCTGTTTGACAAAGATATTAGATAATGTCTCAACTGCTTCTTCATAAGAATTACTATCAGATATTATTTCATAAAGTGTTGAATTGATAAAATTAAGTTATATAATACCTTGAGTCTTTTATCACTTCTGCAATTGATTTCGTCTAGATAATTTCCAAAAGTTTGTATCCAATGGTTCCATTTTCTCTCGCTGTCCGCTTGACTTGGTTCAAGTTCTAATCTTTCAGGTTTTAGAGTGCTTTCCAAGTTTGATAATTTTTCTTCACCTTCAGTTTGAACACATACTTTTCTATTTCGTTTAGACATTTTTACATTTTTATCTTTCGTTCAATAAATTGTACTAGAATTAAAGACCTTTTGAAAAGTAAGGCTTTATTGAACGAAGAACTCAGCATGAATGAATAGAGTATGGTGAATAAACAGTTGAAGTAAATAAGAGGTTACTATGGCAACGCCATATGTGATCACCACAGGGGGCTAATAATTATTATTTATTAATTCATTTTACAGACCTAACCTACTAAACTTGCCGGCCAAACAGCTTATAAAGGAACAGCTGATAGTAGTCAACAGTTTTTAATCATATGGCAGGCCCCTTAGCGGCGTTATTTACGCTGCCTGGAATGCAAAGAATTTGCATGTAGGAGCCGGATCATATGACTGGGTATGATGAAATGTAATTATGCTGGGTTGATGACATCTGTTGACCAATGCAACTAGAAATTTGAAATGTAGTCTCAGTAGGAGGTGGCGAATAATAAAATAAAAAACCTAACTTCTACCCTAATAGTCATAGGAGATTTAAATTTGAAATGTTCATTGAGAGGTGGTGAGGTCTTCCTGTGTAAGAAAACAACGAAGGAGGCCTCTCTGATCAGCTGGAAGAGCCCTAGGACTAACGTCTTCCCTAATAGTCCTAGAAGGTTGAAATTTGAAATGTAACTTCAGTGGGAGGTGGCAAATAATAAAATCAAGAATTTTTTATGAGAACACAGCAATGCGCGTCGGGCCAGCTAGTATTTATATATAATCATAGCTTTTCCTCAGATGTAAAATGCATTCCTCCAGCTCTAGTGAGTTGTTGAGTAAAATAAATATAGCTTACTATAAAAATACAGTGTCAGTTTTACTGTTCAAGTATTTAGTCATGGGAAACATCACAAATCAATATGTATCGAATTCCATAAAGTTCAGTCTCTAGAATCTTCGATTTTTATCTTTTTGGAATTATTTTCGTGAATAAAGAAATCTTCCAATGAGAAGAAAATTGAGAATTCTGTCTATATTCTAGAAATGGAACTCTATAGCTTCCAAGTAATACAGTATCGTAAACCCAGTAAGCATCATCTTCTATAATGTTATTTTTTTATTTAAAGCCACATTGGATAACTTAAAAGTTCATCAAATCATGAAATCTTATTTTGCCTTAGAGTGAACTTTTTCTTGTATTTCTCTCTTTGATTTTTCTTCAGGAATCCTTTAATCTTTCTGACCTCCTCTGGCGTTCTTCAACGAAAATCACTATTGTCTGTCGTTTAGTACTTAGTTGTGTATTGTGTCTTGTTTATTAAGTATAAAAACTTCAACATATTTAATTTTTTTTAGTTCAAATTGTATCCATATTTCCATGTATAAGATATCGAATATATTGACTTATATATACTGACTCGAATATATTGACTCTGACTTACTGTCTAAACAAATGCCTTGAAGAAGGGATTTTCCCCGATGATCTTAAGAGGGCCAGAGTCATACCTATTTATAAAAAAGGTGATAAGAGCAGTCCATCGAGTTATAGGCCCATTTCAATTCTGCCAGTTTTAGCTAAAATCCTTGAAACCATAATGTACCTCCAGCTTTCTGAACATTTCGATAACTTTGCTCTGATTGATGAATCACAATTTGGATTTAGAAAGGGGAAATCAACAGTGGATGCCATTCAGGGGATGGTGGGTAGGGTGCTGGAATCATTTGAGAGGGGAATCTATGCTCGGGCCACCTTCTGTGACTTGAGCAGGGCTTTCGATTGTGTGGATTGTGGTATTCTTCTGGACAAGTTGAATTACTATGGAACCGGGCACACTGCTCTTAAGCTTCTGGAGTCATATCTGACGAACCGAACTCAGTTGGTGACTATTGGTAGTGTTGATAATGGTTCTTCCACGCTAAATTTAGAAACAGGGGTGCCGCAGGGCTCAGTCCTTGGCCCTTTCCTTTTCCTTGTTATGATAAATGACCTCCCTGCCTACATAAAATCCGATACAGTGCTTTATGCTGATGATACCACGTTCCTGCATATGAATAGTGATTTAAATGGCCTTATCCAAAAAAATGAAGCCACTATGGAACGGGCATTCCTTTGGTTTAGATCAAATGGCTTCGTTCTCAATAAAGATAAAACTGAACAGATGGATTTCAGTTTGAAAAGTGGAGTCACAGCCAGTAATCCTTCCAGTGTTAAGTTTCTGGGTGTTTATATGGACCCAAAACTTACATGGGAGCCTCATGTCAATTATGTAAGTTCTAAGCTGAGTAGAGTCATCTATCTTCTGAGGAGTCTACTTAACGTGGTGCCTAAGAAATATTTAAGGACATCCTATTTTTCATTTTTTCATAGTGTCATGGCATATGGTATAATTTTATGGGGCAACTCTTCGCATGTAGAAAAGATCCTCCTTCTACAAAAGAAAGCCATCAGAGTAATAACTGAGTCCCCATACCTGGAACACTGCAAGCCATTATTCGTTAGTAACAGAATCCTGACTGTAATAAATCTTTACATATTATCTGTCTTAACTTACACCAAGATGAATCTCCATAATTATCAGATAAGAAACAATGTACACTCTTTCAACACCAGAAGCAATAATCAAATTTATGTTGAGCGTCACCGACTTTCGAAATCGCTCAACAGCTTTAAACACATTGGTCAGAAGATTTTTAATAAGTTGCCACTCCATCTCCATAATGCACCCCTCACGGTTTTCAAAACAAAGATACACGACTGGCTGATAGAGAACCCGTTCTACAAGTTAAGTGAGATTTATGAAATTGACATAAATATTGCGTAACATTTTGCGTTTTTTTTTTTTTTGTAACATTTTGACGATATAATTGATCATAGTCTACTGTAATAATTAAGTTTAGTGTTCACTATTGCAATCGAAAATTGTATTATTGGGATTGACAGTGCTTAGATGGCACTCAACTTTGTAACCTACTGTTTTAGTATATGTTTTGACGTTGTCTTGTGCTTATCGGCCCGCTGACAATAAAATCTTATTTATTTATTTATTTTATTTATTTATTGTGTCATATTGATCAGATACAGAGCATAACTGAGGATCCCAAAAATTTCTACAAAGACCTTTGTAGGTATTCAACTTATACCCACAGCAGCTAATACATCATGGAGTGGGATCTCATAAGTGTTTGATTCTCCAGTAGTACCTATTATTACATTTTATTCACTATACCTGTATGCAATATCACTCTGGGTTCTATCTCATTTTCAGCTCAATTGGGTGATTTGCTATCTCAAGGCTATTCGCAAATGAAACAATTCATAGTATCCTCAGTGATACCATCCATCATAAATCGCTATGGATTCTCCAATCATCATACATTTTCTAGCATTGTTGCTCTCCTAGAATGGCAGTATGTGGACAGTGCTCCGCACGGAGATTCCACTGCTCTCTTATCACAACTTCTAGATGTAAGTCTGATCTGCCAAGCAGCAGCCTTCCAAATTTTCCACTTGAGACACAATTTATTCAAAATTTACTGCCCTAATATTATGACTTGAGGTAGTTGGTATCTTAGGTTACATGTAAGTGCATGTCTGAACTGTAGCTAAAGTTAGCTAACTATTTAGGCCTAGTTCGGCCATGCTAGGTGGTATTTAGATTTATATTTATATAATTGTAAGCCACTTGTTCTCAATTAAGTCAGAGCCCATAATTATCCAAGCATTCTATTTCTGTTGACCGCACTACCATCTCAACAAATCTTTGCTATAAGTGCAAACGACTTCCAGTCAATTTAAATTGAAAATGAATTATATTTTTACTCACTTCAGGACAAACGTTCGAGTCATGGATACCCATCTTCGAATGCCATTTTTGACTTTTGACTTCAAAGGCCAATTAAAATTGACTGCAAATCTTTGAATTTACCATGAAAAGTTAATATTAAAGTTCGGGTTGATTTCCCACATCCAATATAACAAAAGTAGTACCGTATATAATTATTATATTCTGATCTTCCAATGTTTCTTGAAATAGAAATAACGTGCTCATGTTTTAAAGTTAGATTTCCATGGAAAACAGAGGTATGAAGAAAGGCGAATTTCAAAAGTAAAAAAAGAGTTTCTAACCGAACATGATTTACAAAATTATGTATATCAATATAAGCATATAAATGTGTACTAGTGAGCATGAATTCAAGTCCACCTTGTTAACTATACTACTATTATAATGTTCCACTACCTATTGTACTTTTTGATTGTGATAGGCCTAATGGTTTCTTAGTATGATTTCATAGAATTGTTTAGAGGGCATCTTGCAGCAAATCAAAATAAGATGTTTTTCATGACATAGCGGTAAACGTTATTATATTCAAAGTCCGTCTTCATGGATATTCATTAGAATCATGGGATAACTTATATTTTCACATTAAAGTAGTCTTAATTTCGCTTGAGTTTTATCGTTGTCAAATTTGAATGGTGTTCTCAATAATTATGTGTCAATAAATTGGTAGGCTAATTTTTTAGTGTTTTTTTTTCAGCTATATTCCGATGCACAATTCAAAGCTCCTCATGAAAAACAACTCAAATTGCTTTCTCATTCATCTTCTGATCAAGTGAATTTTGTTTATGCCTATCGATTTGAACAGCAAGGAGTGGATATGTATGCAAAAACTTTGAACGTCACAGGTGATATATTTGCTATCTTCATTCATCATTGTGTTATTTCTATTCAAATTAATAGTTCAAACAGAATTAATTGGTATGTTGTATTCATTCTTTTAATGCTATTATTTCAACATTCCACTTGATAAATTGATAGTTGGAATAGAATTGCTATTTTTTTGAAGATGAAGCCCACATAGGTATGAGACCTGTGCGTGGGTAATGAGTTGGATGTTGGCGATTGATGAGTAGGACCTTCAGTTTTAGGTGGGTTCCGAACCACCGGGAAGTGATTTTACAGCAGAGAACAGTGTCTATTTTGCTGGCCAATCTAATCGGTCACCCTTACAAAGAGAGCCATGAGAACGAAACTTATCTCTATCTGATTGAACAGATACCAGCTACGGCTCATGGCTATCACTTCCCTAAAAGAAAAAAATAGTTCATGGAGAACATCGGATATAATGTACAACTTGAAACATCGCACAATAGCTGAGTAAAGCTATATCATCATCATGTAGGAAACCAGAGTAAATGATTTACAATGATCATTTTACCATTTTATCAAATAAACACTGCATGTTCGGGATTTTTCCAAAGTGTTCATTCTTCAGAAAGGAAATTATCTGCTTTATTATCCATTACCCGTTGGTTGGAAAGCAACCTAAAGCTTGGACTATTATGGTTCACACAACTTGACTTAAATGATGGGGTAGACCCACCTGTCGTAGGGATTTCCTCACCAATAATCCGCAGGCTTATTTCTCATTTATATCAGTAGGAAATTTGAATAGACTTAATCGAAGAAGCAGTGATTTTATTAAGTAATAATAAAAATATATGAACGGTTCTATGCGCAATAAAAGATATTGAATCTACTCAAAAATGAGTCGACCCTACTGTACTGCTTTTCCTGATTGAACTTATGAAAAGGAATGAGTACATGGAAAATGAAAAAAAATTAATTGAAGTTAAAACTGTTGAGATTTTCTATTCAACCTCAAAGCTCTTCTTACAAAAATCTTGTTCAGTTTGATCCTTACCTATGATGGCAATAAAAAATATTGTTTACGTTTTCTTCATCATTGTCCAATTGGATATCGATGACGAATGAAATGCTGTTTAAATTTTTGACCAATCTCCTTTGACTGTATCCTCTACCACGGGTGCCACCGCATTTGAGTGGCTCGCTTACATCTATGGAATTGTAATTTGTCTAGAAGTGTCACGGTATGAATGCATAAAATGAAAAAAAGCGTAATTGTCATCAAAATAGCTCAAAATTGTATTTGTAAGTCCTTGAGATGTGGCCGGCTTTAGAAAAAGTTGGGTACCAGCGTGTCCTCTACCTTCAATGCTGATATTTTTGAGAATAGTCATTGTTGAAACAATTTTGAAATCATTGGCATATTTAAGTTAAATAGGGTGACATCTTGGTCGATAGTTAAAAATATTTTAATATTTTTAAATTGTTCATTAGCCACCTTAGACTAGATAGCAATTTCACTAAATTAAATAAATGAATAGATAAAATAATGGAGAAGCAGTTTTGATTATGTTTTACAATAAATTATACTACCTATCATGAATTTAATCATTTATTTCTCAGGATCTGCTCATGGAACTGAGCTGCTCTTTTTATTCGGTCCAACACTTATGCAGCAGGTTATGGGAAGAAGGTTCACTCCTACTGAAGATCGCTTATCGACAGCTATGAAGAGGCTGTGGTCCGAGTTCATACGACAAGGGTAAGTTCACTTCAATACCGGTATATACTTTATAAAAAAAATATTTATATTATGTGAAATGATAAAGACCAATTTACTTTTGCATAATCTTCTTTAAGTTATAAAATAACTTAACTGTTTAACATAAAATATAAATAAAGTGCATAATATCTAATAACAAAGAAAGCAAATTTCAGCATAAGAATTTCTGAAATACTCATGAAATTCCCGATAGATTGGCTTTTTTCGAAGGATGAAGCCCCACATAGGTCTGAGACCTGTGCGTGGGTGATTAATTGGATGGTGGTGATTGATGAATTGGACCTACAGTTTTAGGTGGGTTCCGAACTACCGGGAAGTGATTTTACAGCCGAGAACAGAGTCTTTTTGCTGGCCAATCCAATTCATATTTCACAAAGTTTAACAGATAAATTAATATCTTTACAGATCAATTTTCAACCAAAAAAACTGAACATGAAAATGAAAAAAAAATTAATTGAAGTTAAAACTGTTGAGATTTTCCATTCAACCTCAAAGCTCTTCTTAAAAAATCTTGTTCAGTTTGATCCTTACCTATGATGGCAATAAAAAATATTGTTTACGTTTTCTTCATCATTGTCCAATTGGATATCGATGACGAATGAAATGCTGTTTAAATTTTTGACCAATCTCCTTTGACTGTATCCTCTACCACGGGTGCCACCCCACTTGAGTGGCTCGCTTACATCTATGGAATTGTAATTTGTCTAGAAGTGTCACGGTATGAATGCGTAAAATGAAAAAAAAAGCGTAATTGTCATCAAAATTGTATTTGTAAGTCCTCGAGATGTGGCCGGCTTTAGAAAAAGTTGGGTACCAGCGTGTCCTCTACCTTCAATGCTGATATTATTGAGAATATAGTCATTGTTGAAACAATTTTGAAATCATTGCCATATTTAAGTTAAATAGGGTGACATCTTGGTCGATAGTTAAAAATATTTTTCTTTTGTTTTCGTTTTTAGGAATCTTAGTCCAAGTCCTTACGGGTACGGAGTAACATGGCGGCGTTACACGCCAGAAGAAGGAAACTACATTGTACTGAAAACTGATAGCACGCAGCCTCCACAGCAACCAGTGCTCTGGGCTCCATCCAGCAATGCCAACTCAAAGTATCAGATACGCTTGTGGAATGATCTATTACCGAAATTCAG
This sequence comes from Conomelus anceps, assembly GCA_948455865.1. Lineage (NCBI taxonomy): Eukaryota > Metazoa > Arthropoda > Insecta > Hemiptera > Delphacidae > Conomelus > Conomelus anceps. The sequence continues at coordinate 66,965,983 of OX418217.1, read as the reverse complement.
AAATATTCCCAATGCATTTGCTTACAGAAATTACAGGACCAATATCACGGGTCTACAACTCTCGAATGGTAATTATTTACTGCTTGCTTATTATAGTAGGCATTGTACGTCATTGAAGAAATAATCCTGGGCTATTAATTGGGGAAGTGATAGCCGAGTGCCGTAGCAGGTTTCTGTCCAATCAGAGATAAGCCACGAAACTCCTGGGCGCTCTTTGTAAGGGTGACCGATTGGATTGGCCAGCAAAAAAGACTGTTCTCTGCTGTAAAATCACTTCCCGGTAGTTCGGAACCCACCTAAAACTGTAGGCCCAACTCATCAACCACCATCATCCAATTTATTACCCACGCACAGGTATCAGACCTATGTGGGCTTCATCCTCCGAGGAAAAAAATTCTTTAAATCTTTGTCAATCTTTTCTAGTCAAGAGAGCGATCAAAAACAGAAAGATGTACACAATAAAATATTATATTGGTAACATCTTCAATTTAAAATTACTAACTTACACATTATTTATTCATGTATAAACTATATAAACTATGGGCCTAGTTGGAATTCAGAAAAAATACAAGCAAAGTTCTACCGAATGAACTTTGTAATTAATGATAATGTATTTCCCTGATTCATTATAACGTATTGCCTAGGGGACTTACATTAGTTTGTAACATATATTTCTAAATTTTCGGTACCGCTATTTAACGAGTACTGGATTTAGAATATTATTGCATGAAAGACGTAGTTCCTATTCTAAAATAAGTTTTCCACATTTTACTTGCACAAGAAGCAGATGAATATCTGACACACCTCTTTTGTGAAGAATAATAAAATAAATGATAAAAGAATTACGTACAGGCATTGACCCTGAAAATAAGTTGAGAATTAGTTGATGTCAGATTTGTCAGACAAATATGTTTTCTTCACTTGGAGTTAAAGGCCCAACGAAAGAATTAAACTATTTTTGGCTTCACAGCACTAACAATAGGGGTATTGTTCTTGCCAAATATATACTTTCAATCGAATGAATCAATTGAGGGTCAGGGATTATCTTTTCAGTGAGAATAAAGCAAAGGTTTTATTTGCAAATGCGTTGATAAACAATCTTGAAGTAGCTCAGTCAACAATAAGTTTCAAGGTGACTCAGTGAACTCAGATGAAAACATGAAGGCTACAGCGAATTTATTGTATTGATGAGGATAAGGTGTTGACAGTGGCGTAGCGTGGGTTTTCGCCGCCCGGGGCCAACCGGAAATTCGCCCCCCCCCCCCCCTACTTAAATTATTAGTTCAAAGTTTAAATATTTTATTTAACGGACCTAATGTAGATCGTACAACTAATTGAAAGTAAAGATAAACTACCACTTCTTCGGGAGGAGCATACATCTATGGGAAGAAATGGTGCGAGAAACCCACAGAAAACGTCAGAATGTTCACAAGGCAACTTAACACTAGGTACATACAACAATAAATAATAATAACAAGTATTCAAGGATTTTATTTGCCAATAATTTAGTGTACAATAGGATCTTGAATTATTATATATAGGCTAGTGCTCATCACTTGGCAACCTTTATAGGTATTACAATATTGCAAACAAGTATAACTAGAGTAGAGAGCTTAATAAAAATAATCAACAACACTTGAGATCAACTTGGATGGAATAAAATATTTATGTTACAGGGTGCCTAGTATGATTAATTATTTCTGTCACTATTAGTTTAAAAAAATTAGATTAAAAATGTACTCTTCATATTTTTTTTAAAGCGAAATCTTTTACACAATCGTCAATATCAAAATGTATATGACATACATTTTGATATTGATGATTGTGTAAAAGATTTTGCTTTGAAAAAAAAAGCATGACGTTCAATTACCAGAATAGCTAAATTTGATAGTCTCAACGTGGACATAGTCGATCTCAGATAATGTTTTATTAGCTTTAGTTTAGAGAAGCTTCTCTCGCAACTGGCATATTACTAACGGCAGATGTTAAAAAAATCCTCAACATTATGACAAATAATCTTTACATTTCATATTCATATCTTCTAATACTGTCTGTAAAGCACTACTAATTTTCTGAGCACAGCGATGTATGTTCAGTGCAAATACTTTTGAGTATCAGGACCGGTTGCCAGAAGTCCAAGTAACATAAAAATGAAAATGATTGCATAGCGACTATAATAAACTTCCTGCATCCGTCCGTGTGTTAAAGCTTTCATCCGTTTCCGTCAATTTTTCCAGTACAAAGTTTCTTTGTAATGATGTCTTATGGTATTTACAGCATCACCTCTAGCACTCCGAAGAGTGTCCTGAACTCTTTTAAAAATTTTCCCTGTGGTTGCAAGAAGCACCTCTCACCGGTACGTTGATGTAAAAAAAGCGTAGCAGCGTTCTAGCGTGCCAAAGAAAGTCACCGAATTTACCTCCTCTGCAGCTGCATTTAGGCAAACTAGGTTTAGTGAATGGTTTGAGCAAGGAATTTATTCGGCATAGGGATTGGATTGATATCCTTTACCCACTGTTGCACACCTGTGTGGCATCCAGCCTGCGTGGCATCATTATCATACGCTTGCTCTCTGCAACTCATTAATTAACTGCACCTTTTTTTTAAAATCAAATTAATATTTTGAAAAATACTAACTGTATCTTGAAAAAGCACAGTGTGCATACTTTTTTATCACATTTCTTATGTTTTATCAAAATCAAAATACAAGTACCGGTAATCTGAGAATCTTTTAGAAAATAAATGGAACAATACTTACATATTTCAAAAGTTTAGTGAAAAGTATTGCTATTTTGTTTAGAAATATAACGTTTACTTTAAAATATCAATTTTAAACGTTGAAGAATAAATTGATCAATAAATTTGCCAAATAATTTAAAATATTCAATCACGAATCAAGAATCCAGAAAATTGCAGCTTATTATTTTCACCCACCTGCATGTGCAGAGAATAAGGTCCATGTTCGAATCAATTAATAGCTTCGTTTTCCAAGCACATGGGATGAAGAAATGATGAGCAATGAGCAAAGCTTTGGGTTTGAGTAAATAGTTATTTATGTATTAAGAGCGTGAAGCGTGACTTTATCGCTCGAGCCAAAACATTTACTGCGCGTCGCATAGCGGAGCACAGTAATTTTGCGAAAGCGATAAAGAAGCTTCACGCGCGAATTGCATACAATATTTTTCCTACAACTGCAGTTCTGGATTCCAACACAATAAAAGCTTGTAGTTTGTAACATTACAGACCGTACGCGGATTTGGTTAGCATGTGCCATTGTTGAGGTTATGTGAATTTCACGGATTCCATGATCCACCCATGAGAAGACATCAAAATCAAAACAGAAGCGTAAAGAAAACAGCTGGCGAGCGTAAAGTACTTTACCGCTTGCGGAGCAGTAAAGAGGTATTTTACAATTAGTTTTCAGTATGTAAAGAACTACTTTACGATTGTAGGAAAAATATATTTTGGATCACCAAGTCAGAAATGAGAATTATCAATATCTTCCCCCACTGCCATCAGCAAAATCCAGGGTTGCCAACTCATTCGTCAACACGCATATTTTACTTTTTGAAAAACAGGCATTTATACCATTCTGGAACTCAACCCAAACATTTTATGTAAATTTAGAATGTATTAGTAGTCTACGTTTTGGAAGGTTAATTATCTACTCTAAACAGTCTACAATTACTATACAGTCTACAGTAAACAATTATCTACTCTAATTAGATATTGCTTAACAACTTACGAGTAAATTTTATCAGTTCGCGAATTTCGTTTTTTGAACTTTTGGCGCCCTAAATCTCTAAATAGGTATCCGAATGTGGCGCCACGCCGGCCGGTTGTCACTTTGGCAGCACTCTACTTCATCACGCCACCACCCTTTTGCACCCTTGCAGCTTAGCTTGACTTGTAACACTGCGGGCGCAATTTGGAGTTATTTTTTTAAATTTTCAATTAAAAAAATCGTGGCTCTTGCCGCCGTCCCCTTTTTATGCCGCCCGGGGCCATGCCCCCCCCCCTGCCCCCGGCACGCTACGCCACTGGGTGTTGAGAGAATTTATTGGAAACCATGAAGCATAAAATAAGTGAAAAATTGCCAAAAATATCTTCTACATTTATATTTTGAACATTTTCGCCAAACAATCGGGGATAATTCAAATCAATTACATAACTACTGCTGGAAACACGTTGAAAGATCAGAAGTGATAATAGCTCTTGAAATTGTTTGAATATTTTTGCAACAAATTTACTTTTTGATTCGAACTTTTGTTCTGAATTTTGGTTTCAAGTATGTCTATGTAAGTCCCCGCTCCTTAAATAAACACTTGAATAGTTTTCTCATAGAACAGATCGTTCTTGATAAAATTTAATCAGAAAAGTTGATTTTTGACGAATTTTTTGCCGATAATGACCACAGTGAGTCTGAGACTGTGTGTGGGTAATGAGGTGAATGATTGAAAACAACATGAGTTGAATGAAAACACAAATTATTCCAGGCTGAACGGGAATCGAACCCGTGACCGTAGGAGTAGCATACCGTCAGAATCTTATCACAGTTAACGCCTTAACCAAAATGAATATTTTGCTGATAGCAAATTTGCAGTTTTGAAAATTCATTAAAATTAATAAAAAAATTCTGCAAAGTAATTATAGCATAACAACTGCCCCCAGTAGGATATTAGAACTTTAGGTTGTATTTAGGAGATTCTCATAATTATTTTGGGAGACTATTTAACCGTGACGTATGATCTCTATATTACCAGTAAGTAACCTATACCCCATCATAGCTACAATGATTATTATTTAGGTGCCTAATTTTTACCTAGGTCGCTTTGCGACTATGGGAATTACAATTTTAATAATACTTTGATAATTTCAATAATGTTTCTACTAATTACAATTAATTACTTTTACAATTTAATCATGGAATGATTATTCTCCCATCACAGTGCGAATAAAATATCCATTATTCTATTTATCATCTTGTCTACTTGAAGATAACTATTAAAAAATTATTACTCTTGAATCTGAGAGTTATTAATCATGATATTACTGTAATCAGACATTAACATTGAAAATTTACACAATTAAAATCATCTGGAACTCAATCACCGTCATCCAACTCATTACCCACGCACTGCTTTCGGACCTTTGTGAACTTCATCCAACGAAAAAATCTGAAATTAAATTATCCTGAAAGCCTTGGAGGACACTGCACTTTCTCACTAAACTAGGAGCTGAAACTGTGAAGAAGTTAAATTTAAAAAATGTACATAGAAAAGCTCTTTCTTGCTCTAGGACTGAATCCTCTACACTCTGCCACCAAAGTGTTGCTTGCCTCTGTTGCAGATCAACCATACAGGAACGCCATGTATACACTGATTGCATTTGTGATCGTGCTGCTCATACTGCTGATAGTCTGCGTGGTTCTGCTGAAGCGTCGAGCCAAAGAAAGGGAACGAGACCTGTTTTGACAATCGAAAGGCAGATCTGTGGACAAGACAGTGGGTGAAGTGGCAGGCTCTCAAATGTGTGCCAATACCACGGCAGCTGGCAGTATTGTGCGCATCCCACCTCACGCTTGGCAGTACAATTTAACAGCTAATAGGCTTTAATGTTGAATTGAGCTAGTGAAATCATCTCATTCTTCAAAAAGACTTACTTCTAACAAATAGAACCAACTGTAACGCTTTATTCATTTCAAACTTCATGTTTTTAAGGCCAAGATACATGAAACTTTCTAAATCAGAGGTTTAAGGATTTCAACAACGTTTCAATAACTAGATCACATATTGTATATTATCACACTTTTTGATTGTTATGAAAAGCTTTGTGATCTTCAAGAAACATAAACTCATTGTCAAAATTATTTTTAAGAGCAATAGCAAGTATCTTGATAATCCAAATTCTATTATTAACTCTCCAGCAAATCATTGCAATGCTTTGAAAGTGTATTTTTGTTTTCAATGAATAATCGTTTTCTTCCCTCTTGTCATTACTGTTTTGGCTATTGGCTCGATTGATGTTTGTTCAGTTAGGTTGCTTCCAGGTATCTGAATTTCCAAAATGTTTAAAATTCTAGTCAAAGTCTCTGTGACATGGAAGTGGTTGGTTAGAAATGTGCTATTTTTATTTTCAATAAAAATACATCATATAAGTTAGAAAGATGTAGATGTAGCTAATTTAGTATTTATGTCAAAAATACTTGATCAGAGTTCAAATTATACACAAGAACTGATAGAGAGGTAATCGATTGGAAAAATATACAGTTGAAGTCCTGGATTTATTGTTCCATGACGAACTTCGTTGTTAATATAAACTTTTTAGGTAAATTTAACGGCTTGCAGTCAATTTTTATAAGTAATATTTTACTCACTCTCTAGGCCAAACGTTTTCAAGTTATGGAAGGCCTTGAAGATGAGTTTCCATAACTCGAAAACGTTTGGCCTAGATAGTGAGTAAAATATTACTTAATCTTAATCAAAATTGACTTCAAGTCGTTAAATTCACCTAAAAAGTTTAATATACAGTTGAAGTCTCACATAACAGAGAATACAAAATCAGGGTTGAGGCGGTAAAGCGTCGATTGCATTGAGCGAGTCTGCAAGCTACTCGCTGACTGGTAACTGTAAAATTGTTTTTATTAGCTATCTGCGAAAAAAATTAAAGCCGGGATACTTTACTTGTTACTCGTTTACTAGTAAACTAACGTAGGCTAATCGAGGCTTAAATGAGTAAGCTAAGTAAAACAATGAAAAATAACTCTCAAAGATAATATAAAATGATGTTGAAGATCCATCTTGTTTCCACTAATATGTAATAAAAACTTAAAAAACGGCCGTCACACCAAAATGTGAGTTAATTTCCACTTAAATGTTTTTTAAGTTTTTATTATATAATATTAAAGTTCAATTACTTAAAAAACTTGAGATGTTAGAAAAATCTAATTAAAACTAAAACTATGTTTTTAGTTTAAATTTTCAAATTACAGCACAAGGGTAAATCCAGAATACGGTCTCTCAACATCTGAACGTCTACTTTATTTGGGATGTTTTGAAAGTGCAATGCTATTATTGGCCTTTTGATTTTGCAAAAATGGATTCAAGCTTGACTATTTTAGATGAAAAAGGTGATACAAATTGAAAAATTCTTATCAATTCTTATTTAAAAATTTTATAATAAATGTGTTTACTCTTTGAATGATGACATAGTATTCAAGTTTTCGAGTTTGAAGAAATGTTGAATGCATTCAGTATACAGTACCGCAATACAGTAGGCTATTATGAATGATAAACGAGCGATCTATTCTCTGTCTTCTATGTTTCAAACTCAGATCTGTCTTGAGATCTCAAATTTTGATTTATAATTTGTAAAATGAATATAGAATTTATATCATATCTGTATATAACTGTAACTAGCTGTGTGATCACTGTATTTATTACTGCCCTTATGTAAATAATGAAAAGTTTTCGTACTTATCTGTTATATTTCTATAAATATTATGTTGAAGATTTCTTCAGATTTTCTCTATATTTTCACCAGTTGGTGAAATTGGGTCTAATTTATCAATCAACAGTGAAAACTGAAGGAAAATCGAATATTAAAACTTGAATTTTGTACTCTGGGTTGAGTAAGCAATAACACGATAGAAAAATAATGTTTATTGATATTGTATTTATATTACTATAATATTTATAATAATTTATGATAATACTATAGTATTGCTATTTATAATTTCCGCTCATTGAATATTTTTTAATAATGTTCCTAATTTATTATGAAACCATACAAATGATAAAGACTTGCTTAATTGTCAACTATTTGTGTAATCTGTTTGTATCCTTGAACGAGTGCGAAAACGTTCCAACAGACACAGCATGAACATCAATGTAAAGTCCTCTACCAATCTGTGCTATCATTAATATCCAAGGAAAATTTATACGTACATACTGAATCTAGACATAAGTGTTTGGTGTATACTCCCAAACCTTAATGACTAGTACTAATTTGAATTCATTGAAGGTCAGGGAACAAAAAAAGTTCAAACTTTTCCTTTCAGAACATCACTTTCTATTTCTTCTATTCTTATGTAAAACTGTTGAAAATTTTATCCAAATTTTATATATCTTTAGGAATAAGTCACCCATTTTATTAAAACCATTCATAGTTCCTGATAAAAACTCGGTGCATAGTTTTGTTTTCACTGCTGATATTTTCTGTTTAAAAAATTGTGCTATGATGATGGAATGGAAATGCATTATAGTTATTTATTATAATATTATGCAGTATATTGATACTCCTAATTTCTTGCATTTACTCCTGATGTAAGAAATATTCACATATTTTGATATCAAGTTTGAAATAGATTTGCACAAGATCAGGAAGTGCATTTTTCTAGATATAAATAAGCTTATGAAAAAACCCACGTTATTGTTATTAATTTTGTTGATAATAAATATTGATGATTTTCAAGTTATTATTTTATTTACATACAACTTACATATTCGAAATAATTGTGATTAAAAAATTTGAACTGCTATCCACTATTATGTTTAGATTGAAATAGGATTCACGCCTCATAAGGACCACCTTATAGTTAAGCGCACTTTTAAAGTCTCCACCGTCTTTTCAGTGCTTGATGGACTAGATTGACTATCGCTCAATTCTTAGTGATTTGATTAGTTTAAAGTATTCCAGGGAATATTTCAACTATCTATTCAACTTCTATTGTTGAACATTTTATCCAAATTTTATACATCTTTTGGAATAAGTCACCCATATTATTAAAACCATTCATAGTTCATGATAAAAACTTAGTGCATAGTTTTGTTTTCACTGCTGATATTTTCTGTTTTAAAAAATTGTGCTATGATGATGGAATGGAAACTCATGAAACTATGAAACTCATATGCTTCGGAATTACTTAAGATGAGACATTTTTTTTCATTGTGGATATTTCACTACAAACGACAATGAAATGTCTATTTTAGTACTGAAATCGTTGATACTTCTTTTATAGGTGAAATGAATATTGATACTAGTCCAACTATCGATATAAAGGCATGGAGTTACCGAATTTTAGGGTTTGTTAAAAGATTGGGACCTATCGATCAATAATAATATGAAAAGATTATTTGTCCAATACACCAATCCTATTTCTATTTCTATTGTTTGATAGATTTGGCAAAAGCAAATTAATGCAGAAATAACTAGTTCATTGAAAAGAACAGGTTTTTTTAAGTCAGCTTAATATGATAAGAAATGGAATTAATTGATTACTTCACACGAGACAAACTCGTGCTGTAACTGCTGTAATTAGAAAAGGTTGAATATTTCAATGTTCTTATATTTAGAGCACTTGATAAAAAACTGTATAGTCATCATCATCACCATCACCATCTTAATAGATTGATTTGTATTCTAAAAGGAGAACTTTCTTCTTGTTTCAAGAGCCATATCCCAATCTACTGACCTTTCTGATCTCCTCTTTATGATGTATTTAGAGAAATAATATTCTTGAACTAGACTGATTAATGCTTTTGGAACATGATTTCAGATCGATCATGGTTTCAATTTACAGTGTATTATAACAGAGAAAAACAGTGATAATTTTTTACGTCATTTCATAAAACAATATGAACTCACGTGTACGAGAGTAATTTTTTTGACATTCTATTTTATTATGATACTTTTAGAGCTATTCCAGTGGAAAGAGGCAATCAAGGTTATTTTAGTAAAAAGTGAAATATTTTTTCCATTGAGACAAAAGAAGAGAAAAAACTAAATACATAATTTTTCACATTTTAAGAAAAATTACAAAATTACGTAAATGAAAATAAGAAAACTATATCATTACAAAATAACAATAATGTGAAAATAACTAACATAGGATGTTTCAAAATGGTCTTCGGTGTTACAAAAATTCAGTGCAAAAAAGTATTTCACTTACAAGAATGACGCAAATACTGTATGAAAGAGCACTACAAACAGTTTTTCTACACATATTGGGCAGTTAATAATTAACCGTTTGCCTGCTAGGTGTGAACAACAGAGAGAATGTCCACATTTTATTGTGGGACGAGCTCTAGTGATGCGGTATATCCGGGCATATAATAATATTATAATATAATATATTATATAGGTATACTGTATTATAATATGTTACATTTTGAAGACTCGCGGACGGAAAAATATTAATGCTGTGTTTCCGGGTACAACAGATTAGAAAGATAACAATGATTTAAATCGTTACTCACGTGGCGTTTCGTTGACATCGCAGGTATGCCCTCCGCCCTCGATGAAATTTCCAACTTCTAACAACCCTCTGAAGGCAGTGTGGAACTGACCACTATCAGAGTCAGAAGATGTTGCCAGCGATGGAAACGAAACGCCCCGTGAGTAACGATTTAAATAATTTTTATCTTTCTAATCGGATGTACGTCCGGAAACACACCAACCATTCATATATAAGGACAGTGACTGGAATGATTTTCCTGTATATTTTACAATTAATGGCTTATGCCTCTGATACCCAGTGATTCCATTCCTTATCAAAATAAATTTCCTGAACATTTTCATAACGGGGTCCAACGGTACCTTCGCAACATTTCTTCGGCTTTGGATAGGACACGCTTCCGAAGGAGATCACAAAAAATGTCTACACTTTCTCCACTGTCTACGCCCAGCGGGTAAACGGTTACTCAACTTCCCAATAAATTATGTATAAAAACTGTTTGAATTGCTCGATTATTCATGAGAGTGAAATACCTTTTTACGAACGAATTTTTGTAACCCTCAAGACCATTTTGAAACGCACTATTCGTAAACGTCTTAATGCTGTCCTCTGCCAAGAAGAAGAAGAAGAAGAAGAAGAAGAAGTAAAAGAAAGGAAAGACTGGAAGAGGAAGGAAAAAAGGACAAGGGGAAAGAGAAGACGGAGAAGTGTGAGCAGAAGGCGAAAAAGAAGAGGAAAGAGGAGAAAAATACGGACAAAAGGAAGGAGGAGAAGAAAGAGAAATGGTGAAGAGGAAGAAGAAGAAGAAGAAGAAGAAGAAGAAGAAAGAGAAGATGAAGAGGCAGGTGAAGTAAGGCTAGATGGAGAAGAAGGGTGAGGAGGAGAGAAACAAGGAGGAAAACTGAATAAGGAGTGGAGTGGATAGGTAAGAAAAAATGAATTATTAAATTGAATTTGCAAATAAGTAAGAGAAGAGGTTCTAGAAACCCAGACTCAATTGAACCAGGAAACCTGTTAGTTTTAAATAAAAAGCATTCTTCTGTGGAGTGCACTATTTCTGATTAAGTGGCAAAGTGGACTTGTTGTGCGCCAAGCAAATAAAGAAATAATTCTATTCTAAAAAAGTAATTATATTTCTGAATTGAAGCAGCCACACTTGACACAAACTAATTGAACTTGTACGGGAGAAAAACAATAAAAGTTTGAATGGCGAGCCCAGAATAGTTATTTTTGTATTAAGAGCGTGAAGCGTGACTTCATCGCTTGAGCCAAAACGTTTACTGCGCATAGCAGAGCGCAGTAATTTTGCGAGATCGATAAAGAAGCTTCACGCGCGAATTACATACAATATTTTTCCTACAACTGCAGTTCTGGATTCCAACACAATAAAAGCTTGTCGTTTGTAACATCACAGACCGTGCACGGATTTGGTTAGCATGCGCCATTGTTGAGGTTATGAGAATTTTACAGATTCCATGATCCACCAATCAGAGAAGACATCAAATCAAAACAGAAGAGTAAAGAAAACAGATGGCAGCGGTAAAGACATTTTACCGCTTGCGGAGCAGTAAATAGGTATTTTCCAATTAACTTTCAGTATGTAAAGAACTACTTTACGAGCAGTTGTAGGAAAAAAGTTTTATGTTCACTTCATAGTGAGATATTTCAGAAGTGGGAGAGAATAACTGCCTCTTTATATGCAATGATACAAATAAGAAATGCATTACTACTCTTCATATTATAGAATAATGTAGCAATAATCATTTTCATCTGTTTTTCATCAAAGAATGTTGACCCCTACACTATTTGATGATTGAAGTCACAATTTCACTTCCCTTTGAACTATTTAGCCTACCGGTACATGAATTTCCAATTAGAAAATTAGGTAGTGAAAAATAGTATAGTATTAACATAGTTTTTGTGAAAAATATGTAAATACCGTAATCTTCTAAAAGACTCATTGTTTGTCTTGGTACTGTTTAAAAAGTGTGTGCGATGGAAATAATCTCCCTTATTAATTATCACTTTTATAAGCTTTTTCTGTCCAAATATTCGACGCACTATTTAGGTCTCTATTCGACACACTATACTCTATATTGGAATGCAGAGTTCTCTAGAGCAGGGCTCTCCAAAAAGTTTTAGCCAATAACAAGGCTCTGGAGTAAAGTAAATTCGTATGGCTTTTCGTGGTGGGGAAGGCTCTGGAATAATAGAATAACAGAAGGCCGGATTTGAAATGCTTGAGATTTGGTGGGCCAGAAATATTCTGTTAGGTTTTGGGGTGGAATGGTACAAGTATACAAGTCGTTAGCATGTCGAATAGCATGCCATACCTTATTATCGTTTTAGCTCTCACTGTACGAAGTACCTACATAGGGGGAGAGCATTATGCGGAGGCTCTGTCCATCCGTCGGTCTGTACGCATAAGACGTCAGAGCAAAAACTATAGGGGGTAGAGGTACCAAACTTTCAGGAGGTATTAGGCACCTCATAAGAAGAAAAAATAAATTAAAATTAAGTTCGTCGGTCCTAGCTGAAGGACACAAAGAGGAAAAATCTATCCTTAAAGGAATAGCTGATAGAAGTTAACAGTTTTTTGGGGCACGGCTTTGAGGCATGCCTTCTCTCAGTTCTAGTGGATTGGGAAATTTGTATTGAACATTCTGTATCATCTGTATCCCTATGGAATAAAATCGATTTTCCTTCAAATGTTTTTAAATAAAAGATATTTTAAAACAAAAAAAGAAACCGACTTCAGTGAAATGATAAAATACTCACGTACTAAAAAGTTTAAAATAAAGTATTTACTTTAGACTAAGAAAATTTTAAATTTCATACAAGTAATCTTTTGAAGTCGGCGCCAAATATTCTATGAAGTTGATAAGCAATTCTATCTAATATCAAAACTAACACTGTATTTTTTTGGAGGATGAAGCCCACATAGGTCTGAGACCTTTGCGTGGGTAATGAATTGGATGATGGAGATTGATGAGTTGGACCTACAGTTTTAGGTGGGTTCCGAACCACCAGGAAGTGATTGATCAGAAATTCGATTTAACATCAAAACTAACACTGTATTTCAATTAAATATGTGATTTACACTCACTTTTACTGAAATACAGTAATTGATAAGAAATTCTATCTAATATCAAAACTAACACTGTAGCCTATTTCAATTAAATGTGATTTACACTCACTTTTACTGAAATACAGTGTCAGTTTTGATATTAGATTGTTCAATTATTTCGTCATGGAAAACATCACAGAGTAATTCTGTTATATTTTAGAAGGTTATGGGAAATCTGGCGCCGACTTCAAAAGATTACTTGTATGAAATTAAAAATTTTCTCAGTTTAAAGTAAATACTTTATTTTAAACTTTTTAGGGTATTTATTGAGTATCCGAACTTTTCGAATTTTTCAACAATTTTTTCCCCACACACTCAAAACACACTAGTAAGTAATAATACACTGATATTTTGCGGGGGCAACGCTTATTTGGCATTTAAATTAGAGTTTTCTGATGGAACTATTTTTCTTCCGCGTATGAATACTTCCATCACACTGTAACACTGCCAGACTAGGCAAGGTTAGGTTAGGTTTGGTCAGGTGGAATTCTAGAGCTGAATTCAAGTAACCAATCAATCTAAAAATATAATAGTTTGAAAACATATGTTTTCTTTGAAATGCTATAAAATGCAATAGCTGATTGTTTTAATTTATTCATTACGTGAAATGTGTAATACAGAGTGCAGCCTCAAATTTTTAGAATCTGTACTCCTTAGCGAAAAGGAGGAGATCGAATTTTTATTCAGGCATGGTATTTTTAAAGAGATTACAGTGTGTTTGAAGTGTGGTGCTGAATTAGTTGTCAGTAAGTGAAATCTTAAATTTCGACAACAACAGTGGTTGACTGGTATTCATTTTGCTTTGTGGACCCAGAAACCCAAGCTCACACGAATACGGTTGAGAGGAGTTGGCGCGAAGTGCGCTGTACGATTCCAAGGTTTGGAGTCAAAAAAGCGCATTTCGCCGGCTACCTTGCTGAGTTTCAGTTTAAGCGCCGATAACAGCGGGAGGAGCGTGTACATTATTTTTTTAAAGCGGCTGCGGAGTTGTATCCCCCGAAGTATTGAAAGGTTAGTAAGCTTAGTTTTCTTCAGATATGTGATTATTAATTTGATTTATATCGTTTTATGGTTTGGAGTTCATAATATGTTTGCAAATTATGAATTTTTTCAATTAAAAATAAAATTTTGATCAAAAAATTTTTTTTTGAAAATTTAAATTTTTGTGTGAAAAAGACGCGACCCCCAAAAAATTTCAACGGATTATTGCTTCATGGGGTGTGTAGATGTCACAAAAAAAAATTATTGGAAAAATCGAAAAGTTCGGATACTCAATAATTACCCTTTTTAGTACGTGAGTATTTTATCATTTCACTGAAGTCGGTTTATTTTTTTGTTTTAAAATATGTTTTATTTTAAGCTTTTTAGTTGAATTTTCAAACTTTGAAAACATGATAAATTTCTTAAAGCCTACATTATGAAATATTTATTGAATTAGCTAGCCAATAATTAATTTATAACATCGAAAGTTAAGTAACTAAAAATCCACTTATAAGAAAAGATAAACTAAGGAAAATTCTACAACGTTTTATTTAATGTGGAATATTGTATTTAGGAAAATTATAATAGCGAAAGGCTTCTTAAAAGTGAAATGGCTATTGATTCATTTTGATGTGGTCCCTATCAGAATATACCTACACTGAAATAGTAGGCCTATATTACGTTACAAGTGTGGAAAATATTGTGCTTACTGAAAATATGATAAGTAAACGCAGGAGATGAAGTTGAGTGCGGTATTGTCATACTTGTATGGTAAACTTCTTCCCGGACGAGTTATGTACGATATTTTTTGTGATATTAGTCATATATATTTTTTAATATAAAAAACATAAACTTTGAGCTAGTACAAAAGGATCATTAAACATAACCTCAAAATAGCCTATTGTATGCACATGTACGATAATGGCGAATAAATATTCTTAATCAATCACAGCAGGGAAACTAAAAATACTTCTGAGATCAGCTGTTTTTCCAAATTCTCCAACTTATGATTGAAACTAAATAACCTTATTCCTGTGACTCAATTACATCAACTAAATTATTTACAATTTTCATATGAACATATGGACAGAAATATTATATTCTTCTTATTCTCGATTCAAATTAAGTTCACGTGATTGGTCAAAACAGGACATTACAGGCTTGTTTCACACTGAACCAGCTTTGGGTAACCGATGTCGTTTACCTGGCATAATATTTATTACATTGCATCATGATGTGATTTCGAAAACCGTCTAGATGTAAAGTGCTCCAGGATCGGCCTGGTAAACGACACCGGTTATCCGATTGGCGGTTAAGTGTGGAACTATCCTATTCAAACTTGATTGAAATGAAGACATCGAAGAATGCTCCTTTTTGTTTAATATTGGGCTAAGTATTGGGCCGATCCTTGCGAAACTTGGATGGGACCACCGCTGAGCATTCATTAAAAAAAATTCATCGAAATCGGTTCAATATTGTTCAAATGATTGATGTACAAACATAAAAAAACAGGTCGAATATAGTATACCTTGTTGTTTTTGGAAGTCGGTTAAAAAATACGGTCGGGACAGTGAGAGCGTCCCCTTTGAATTTACCGTAAGTTAGATTCATTTCACTTTTTTAAAATGTTAATGACTTACTTGACAACTGTTTAAACGCAAACTTAGATATAGAATAAGGAAAAGCCTATACTGTTGTAGATGTATTCCATTAGAAATCTGACATACTGCATAAGCATTCCTTTCATCAGAAAAATAAACATGAAAAACGATAGTAGTATATTACGAAATGCTCCGTTACAGAAATAGAAATAGTGAAAGATTGCAGTTATGCATTTCAATTTACTCATTCAGAATTTTAGCGTTCTCAGACTTTGGTTATAAACCGGTTGGTGTTTTTCGTGATAGAGGTTGAAAAGTTGTAACAAACGTGTTACTAATACATAAATTTAGATTAGAGATAAGCAAAAAACCCAGAAAAATGTACTTCATGCTGTCCAAAATTCTGAACTGTTAGAAATTAATACTCTTGATTAGCAGTTTAAACATATTTCAATATTAATTTATTTTGTCAGTTTCATTAGCAAGTTTCTTTTAGTGCTTGATACCAAGAGAGAAGATTTCTTTTAACATGCCATTCTTCCTTGATGTGCAGGCCCAACTCTGAATCTAACTTTCTTCTTCAAACTTTTTTGAACACTGGGCGAATCAGGATCTTGCTTTCCTAGATCTCAATTCAAGTAGGCTACTCGTTTATTCGGAGCTATGAGGACAGAGATGTGAAGAAAGGACATACCAGGTTGTGCACCTGTGTGTTTATGAAACCATCTCTCAGAATCAAGATGGTTGGTAGTAGCATAGACGAACCATCAAGTAGACTAGTCACGGTAATGGCCCGGCTTAGTCCAGCTTTTTGGTGTCCTGTCAAACCAAACTAAATAGTTGGTGTCCTCTCAAACCAGATTGCAATACCGACTCGCTCATCTCCTCCTACCACTTCAAGAATGACCCGCTAGCAACATACCCCCACCACTGGTAACTTGGCCACTGTTGATTTTCAGCGCCAGAGGGGAAGGAAGTTTGAATGCCGAGTTGGCGACAGATTGTCTGTTTACGTTCTAAAAATAGATGAGTACATTGCTTCCGAGACCTATCTGTCAGCATAGACGAACCATCAAGTTACTATCCCTGATCAACGCTGTCAGGCACTTGTCCTACTGCATGTTTGCGTGTATGATAAACTCCTAATCTACAGTAGCTACAGCGACTCAACTTTTTGACATTTTTGTTACTGGTAAATTAATCTTACTTTCTCACTTTCATAAGTAATAAATGAAGGGATCATTTAAGTATTTCTATTTAACTGATAACATGCTAGATTAACCCTGAAATGTTAATCATTCGTGGATTTTTCATTAAAAAAAATTCTTTCTCTTCTTCTTTGTTGTTGTTCTTCTTTTGTACCAGTGATTCTTAAATAAAGAAATACTTGTGTACTAAATAGTTTGAAATTAAGTAGCCTATTTCCTTTAAACTGATTTTTAAAAAAATTTAATGCAGATACCTTAAGAGTATGCCGCCTATAGGCTAGTCAATTTTCCGCCCCCTCTATAGATAGTTCATATCATGTATTTCTACTACAAAATGATAGAGTTCATTGGCGTTTTCATCTTTTTTAAACCCGAAGTACATTTAGTGATAAAATCAAATTAGTTACAGTAACTACTTGTTTTTTACCTGGGCTACTTTTTTAAGATTCGTTTAAAAATTAAAGTGATCACTATTATACAATTATTTTTATATTTTAATGCTAATGACTCTCTTTAGCGTAATTGCAGAGCTGTGGGCAATTCCGATTAAGCTGTCCATAGAGTGAAATGTAATTACACAAAATGTAGTTAATGACTGGATCATTTTTGTTTAAAAATAAATAAAAATACAAACTTCTCTGAAACAACTCACGCCATGTTATCTATCTTGATGTTGAAATTCACATAGCTTTCTTTATGACAAACTCGTTAATAATGTCCTCATTTGTATGGAAGTGCTTTTGTTGTAGTTGCCTCAATATAAAGCAATAAAAGTTAGTTTAACCGTATTTCATAAATACTAGTTCGCATTATTCTTGAGTCTTGTGGGCAGGAAAAACTGCGTTCTCCCGTGCAATTTGTAGCAGGTTTGCTAAGTAGCAAATTTATTTTGCAAATTTTAAGTGGAGTTGAATACCTATTAATACTGTCTAATGTCTATTGAAGCTATTAAATGAGTTATAGCCTGACGCTATCAAGAAATAAACAATTCGATTTATCAATTTTGTTGTGAGGAGAAATTCAAATTTGAAACTTTTGTAGACCTAGGCATTGTTTTTTTTCCGTGTATAAATCAAATCACGCTTCATCATATCATCACAGTTCATTGCCCATCAATAACAGTCTTGAATGTGGATAACGTGATTGAATTATCATTCATTGAATAATTTATTATTGTAATCTTGAAGAGTGTCAGTGTTGAAAAGTATTGTAGTAATTGAGTTCAGTGCTTAATTTTGTTTTAAATTCAATTGTAAATAATGAAAACATAATATGAGTAACATAGGTTTGCGATGAATTTATCAGTGTCAAACATTATTTTCGTAATTTTCTAATCGAACCGAAACGTGACTACTTGTTTTTTATAAAATGAAGCCTATATTCGAGACTGGAGACGGCTGAAGTACAGTCCCAGTAAATTGGGATCTCCCTCTTTATCACTCATTCTCTCTCTCTCTCTCCTAGTACAATACAATACCGTTCTGAATATCGCTACGCTTGTGCCAGTGTTGTGAAATCTAGATACAAGAACGCAAAGCGTGAGCTGCACTAACTAGGCCTATATATTGTAACTGTAAATATGTTGCTTTGACAGTATAATAAATATAAACTGCAAACTCACTCATTGGCATTAAAGATTTTCATGATGTCATTTGATTTTGGAAAAAAATTACCTGAATTGATCATGGGGTGGAGAAATTTATGTTTTTTCCGATTGGAGGTGGAATGTAACTATTTGAAATTTATTGACACCAAAAAATTTCTTCAAGAAACCCACTTTCACAAATATATTATAGACTATCTACTATATTTTTAGGTGTTATTTAAACATATTTAACTTAACATAATATGCTCATTTTTAGGTTTTTAAAATATGTCGACCTGCAGTAAGTCAGTAAAGAAGCATAACCGTAATGTGTGTTCGTTCACCGGCTGTGGACGAAACAAGGCGCGTTGTCCCACACTAAGATTTTTTTCATTTCCGGTGAATAGGCCAGTAATATGTGATTTATGGGTACAAAACTGCGCCAATGAGAGTTTAGAGACTGTGTCAAAAAAAAACATTGAACAATAAAATTGTTTGCGAGAAACATTTCGAGAACAATTGCTTCTCAAGTACTCTGAAGCATAGATTACATGCTTCAGCAGTACCTACCATTTTCTCACTGCAATAATATGAACCTGACCCCACACCAACCCTGAATGGGGAAATGTACGTTGATATGACACCAGGGAACAACGTGGAAACTCCACAAACAAGTGATTCCACTGCAGATAACCGCTCAGTTTGTAGAAAATTTCATTCACGGAAGGCTTTATTTTTAAGTCCGAGGTCAACGAATTGCAGTACCCCAGATTATAAAAAATTAAAGAGCACCAAGGGACGCAAGTCAACTCCTAGAAAATCCTTTTCACCTCGCCAATCCATCTCCAATCAATCTCCAAGGATCTGCGACAGCCTGGTGGAAAATATGGTGGCCATTGGGAGAAAATTATGAAATTACAAAACAAATAGGAAAACATATCTTCAAATAACCTTCCACCTTCAACCTCCTTCCAGTTATGGAGTATAAGAACAATTATACTATCTTATATACTAGTTACCATAATTACTATATCAATTAGTTGAGGTTAGGCCTCATTGTGATAAGAAAGGTTTTTGTTTGAATAAGCTACTATTGTGACTCACCAAGTGAGTCACTGGTCACTAGTTTGGAATATTAAGTTGTGACATTTCATATTCTTTTAAACCATGCTCTGTGAAAATAACTATATCAGGAGCCTCTTGTTCCAAAAATACTTCGATTCTATCTATTTTATTATGAATGAATTGAATATTCTGATCCAACATGGTGAATACTTCCTTATCATCCCTTACCATACTACTTTATCATTGCTTTTACATATTGAAATAGATCTACTTAATCTCAGAATCTTGGGAGCCTATCAGATTACAAGAATTCCTTCCTGACTTTTTGATAGATTAACGTCTTTTAATACAATTGAAGATTTATGAATTTGTAATAGCATCTGTGTATCAGAGCAACCATGGCTAGATTAATTCTGGATTTTTGAATTTCAAGTAGTATGATTATTATTGATTATTTTTGATGCTGGACTTGAGATACTTTCTTGGGAATTTGATCTAAATCAGTATCTTCGAAACGGCCGTTTTTTTGTAACCACCTTCTCCTAGGATAAGCTGGAAATGAATTACCCTTTCGCCCTTTACCAAAATGAGTTGTTTGCTGGCGTGTTCTCAGCCTGGCGGCTCACTATACTTATTTGGAATATTAGAAATGATTTGTTTCTCTCAAACAAATATGTTATTCCTCGTAATGATAACCTTACTGTTGTGAATTATCAAAATTCATATTATTCATATGAATTTTATTTATATTTGTGAATTTATATCATTTTATAGTTTTAGAAATTAAGCCATGAAGAACTAAAACTTTTTTTTTAAGTAACATGTATCCTTGTGTGTGTTCGTACACCAGCTGTGGACGAAGCAAGGATCATTGTTTTTTAATAATTTAAGGGGTAGTAGACGTGAATTTGTGGGATGCTATTTTCAGGAAGCTACAGTGGATACCGTCAAGCTCTGCTTGAAACTGCTCTCAAAAGCCTACATTAACAAACATGTTTATAATTCAACTATTTCCATACAATTCCCAAGAAAATTCAGAGAAATTTTAAAATCGAGGCTTCAACAGTTTTTTATGCTTTATTGTATAATGTATAAAAATGTATAATTAATTCTAAAATGTATAATTAATAATTATATTTTATAAGTTGCTAATAAAGCATTTACTGGGTTAGAAAATTTCTATATTTATCAATTACAGTACGGTAATCATTTTTTTTTCAACTTTTGTATAGTTTTTAATTTTAGCTTTTAGTGGAGTTTTTTCAGCCGGTAAAAGTCTGAGACTATTCATTAACACGGTTTTCTGAGTGTCCATGAAGATTTCGTCTCTGTTCGTTGAAATTAAAAGGAAAACGAATGTAAATCATTGAGGAAATATATATAAAGTTCAACAAATAATGATGTTCGATTGTAAAGGATTAGTTCAAAACAATCTGCAGAAGTTGAATAATGAAAAAGGTTGATGAGAAGGATTGAGCATTCGTCCCATCTTTCTTGCATTTGACTCGCTGGCTTGTAGGCTAGATGAGTAGAATCAGAATGAAGGGTTGATGTTTCGCCTACGTAGGAAAGAAAGTTTGTCCTCATTCTTTCTCTCTCATACACAGCTCCGCTCTCTTTCGCATAGTGCTGTGGAGTGTGGTCAAGCCAGTTGGTCACCTTCTCTCTCATAACCAGTTCCTCTTTCACTCGCTCCAAGTCGTTCCACCAGATTGCGCTAACTGCACCGTGCCGTTATGACCAGATATCGAAAGATGCCAATAGATCGCGCCACCTTTTTTTCGTCCAATATTTTAACATTGAGGTGGGACATCTACTTACATCCCTGATCAATGGTAGTAGCCTTGAAAATCAATAGGTACTTGATGTTTTCTTTTGAAGTCCGGCAATGAAGTAATAATAATAATAAGAAATTCTTTTATTGCCAAAAACAATGCTTACAAAAAATGATCAATGACACTTAATTCAAGAGTACTAATGCTAATTAACATATCACTAATAACATATTAGATGTGTGCTGTTGAAAATAAATACTCTCATGCAAGGGAAAATATCCCTGTAGGCATGAAGGAGCTGCTGCAGACCCAAGCAAATGAAAGAAGAAAAAAACATATCTAGTGACATTACAATAAAATATTTACAGTTAAAATACTATAAAATAAACAAAATTAACTTTTCATGTGAAATTTAACGACTTGCAGTCAAATATTTGTTAAGAATAAGTATAACTCACTTAATCTGGCCGAGCGCTTTCGAATCTATGAGATCCATCTTCAGAGGCGTGGGTTCCTAGATCATCATGTCAGTTTTTTGGTTAGAAGTGTTGTGGTTTTTGTAAAATGTGATCAAAAAGTTTGTGAGATTTAAAATTTAGTTGTTCATTGAGAATGTTTTGTTTATTGTGTGTGGTGTGTTTGTAGTGAGTTTGAAGTGATGGTGCAGAAGGGTGTATTTGTTTCAGTTTTCTTTTTTGTGAATCATTAATTACATGATTGTCAAACACTTCCCAAAATTCACAAACCCAACATACCTATTAGACCAATTGTAAACTACCAAGAAGCACCTGCCTATAAACTAGCAAAACACATAGATCAAACACTGAGAAAACTAATTAATATAAACAACAACAACACATACATAAAAAACAGTAGCGATCTTACCGCAAAAATAAAAGACACACAAATTCCTCACAACTCCACTCTTGCATCTTTCGATATAACAAACCTATACACCAACATACCTGTCAATGAAACAATAGAAATAATACAGAACATCCTTATTCACAACAACACAGCTACAGAACATATAAATGAAATAATAGACATCCTAAAAATCATCACTCAACAAAATTACTTTACCTTCAACAACAAATTCTACTCACAACCTGATGGACTGCCAATGGGCTCACCAATCTCAATCGTATTTGCTGAAATCTATCTCCAAAACTGCGAAAACACTCATATACTCTTTAATAACAAATTTTCACAGAACATAATATACTGGCACAGATATATAGATGATGTTCTATTGCTATACAGAGGAAACAAAAGACAATTTTGTACAACTTCGATCATACATAAACAAAATACATAAGAACATTCAATACACAGCTGAATATGAGCAAAACAATTCAATAAACTTCCTAGACCTCCCAATTACAAAGAACACAAACCAACAACACAGCTTCAACATCTACAGAAAACCAACAATGACAGATACCCTAATATACAGCACCTCCAATCATCCAACACAATACAAACACTCAGCATTCAGGTCAATGCTACACAGACTCAACAATACACCACTATCCACCGACAATTACCACACTGAACTAAATACAATAAAATACCTAACACAAGAAAACGGCTACAAACATGACTTAATTGACAAACTCAATCATAAAATAAGAAACAAAAAACAAAACACCAACACCACTGACAAAAAATACATCACAATGACATACATTAATCCACAATCAAACAGACTAGCAAAAATCTTCAAAAAAGCCGGCCACACCATCTCATTCAGAACAAAAAACAAAATAAAAAATGCACTTACACTCAAAACCACACTGAACACAAACAAATACGATCTCCCAGGGATCTACAAACTGAACTGCTCTGATTGTAACAAATTCTACATAGGACAAACAGGCCGCACATTCAAACAACGTTACAAGGAACATTTTCAAGCCCTGACATCAAAAGCTGAATCGAATTTTGCCGACCATATCATTCAAACTGGACACACTTTTACTGACATCAGTACCAACCTACACATTCTACATATAAAATCTAAAGGACACGAACTCAACACCTTGGAACAATTTGAAATATACAAACACACCACACACAATAAACAAAACATTCTCAATGAACAACTAAATTTTAAATCTCACAAACTTTTTGATCACATTTTACAAAAACCACAACACTTCTAACCAAAAAACTGACATGATGATCTAGGAACCCACGCCTCTGAAGATGGATCTCATAGATTCGAAAGCGCTCGGCCAGATTAAGTGAGTTATACTTATTCTTAACAAATATTTGACTGCAAGTCGTTAAATTTCACATGAAAAGTTAATATTAACAACGCAGTTCGTCATGGAACAAGAAATCCAGGAATTTAAACAAAATTTATTATTTGAAACGTAAACCAAAAATTAAATCAATTGAGGAAACAAAAGCACTGAATATTTAAAGATAGAAATAAATAAAAAAAATTGAAGAGAAAAAATTAGGAGCTCTCAACAAAGGATAGAAAAAATAACTCTAAAAATAGAGAAAAATGCTAAAAAATCCCAAGATAGAATCATTGGAGACATCTGGTGCTCACATGGTCAATGAACAACCAGAAACAGTTCCTCAATCTCATCCGGAAGAAGGCCGAAAAGCCACTCTCTGACCAATCTACTGTACTGGGAAAACGACTGGCTGGACCTTACACTGTCAGGCAAACTATTGAAGAATTTAGGGCCTAAGAACAAGAAGGATTTTTGAAACTTTGTTGATCTCGCTCTTGGCAATAGAATCCTATTAACATGTCGAGCTGATATCCGATTAGTATCAACAACTGCACCAGTATTGCCACTTTTATTGAAGAAAATCTGCAACACTCTAAAAACAAACAGATATCTAAGTGGTAGAATACTCAATTGTTTAAAAAGAGGTAAGGATTCGTGCCTTCTTGTTTTCCCCATCATAATTCTCACAAAAGACATTATTCAACCTAGCTAGTGGCTTCACATGAGTATGATATGTAGGCCTACTACCCCAGCAAGTAAGACCATTTGAGCCTAGAGTGCACAAATGCAAAGTAAATCTGTCGCATTATACACTCAATGGACACAGAGACCTCAGAAAGTAGAATTTGCACATGAACATAAAAAGATAATTTTTGAGAGATAGAGGATGTGCTGCTTGAAACTAAGCTTTTCATCCACCCTCAAACCTAAATATTTCACATCAGTTTGAGGGAAGCTGCTGCATGGACAATCATCTAACCTATCCTGACAATCAATATAGAGTGATACTTGATAGTACCCTGTATCCAGAAGCCCTGACTCAGTGAGAAATTGACAAAAACCGACTTTTCAATGTTCAAACTAAGCCTATTACATGTAAACCACAGTGACAGGAATTCAACATCATGATTAATACTCTGCAATAGCATTTGAGTTGTTGCTTCGTCACCATAGGTGAGGGCCGTATCATCAGCAATGATATGAACTTTCCCTTGAATTTTATACTGAAGACTTCCGCAATGGCGGATATTGACAACAGTATTTAATAGCTGTGGTCAACAGCATCGTGGTCCGTGGTATTTAACACCGTGGTCCGTGGTTCGATTCCCGGTGGTGACTGATATTTTTGTACAGTAGCATTCATCGATTTCCATCAGATATTAAATACTGTTGTCAATATCCGCCATTGCGGAAGTCTTCAGTATAAACTGATAGCAATTAAAGGAATTCGAAATTAATAAATTCTGTTTAAGTAAATTTGTCAGTTTGTTCAATTGTCAGTAACTTCGAACTAACCTGTGAGATACGAGCCGATATGGCCAAGTTAAAAATGAATGCTGCTGTGCAGAAAGGTCTCCATGGTCTAGTGGTTAAGGCGCCCGACCGGCAATTGGGAGGTCCGTGGTTCGATTCCCGGTGGTGACTGATATTTTTGTACAGTAGCATTCATCGATTTCCATCAGCTATTAAATACTGTTGTCAATATCCGCCATTGCGGAAGTCTTCATTATAAACTGATAGCAATTAAAGGAATTCGAAATTAATAAATTCTGTTCAAGTAAATTTGTCAGTTTGTTCAATTGTCAGTAACTTCGAACTAACCTGTAAACATATTGATGTCTCCCTCCCAGATAGGATGCAAATCACTGACGCACCAGTCCTCTTATGCCAATCCTCTCCATCTTCTCCAGATGAATATTAACAGTGTCGAATTTAAGTATGAATGAAGTATGTAAGATTTGAAATTTCTGGCACACGCTCTTCAGTAGTCACACTTATATTTTAAATGGTTGGCTCTACTCATAAAAATATGCCTTTTATAAGTAATGGACCCCTGGTTTGTAGCTCACACTCTGTGAGAGCTATTCTCTTTAAAACTGGCAGTTACACAACAATGGGTTAGAAAGAGTGAAGGGAGGGCAAAAAAAGTCAGCAGAATCGAATACTTGTCACCCCTCTTACTTTCCGTCTGGGACCGCACTTGTAGGAAGCGAAAAGTTGGAAACCATTATAGTGATGGTCGTAATGTTTGGATCATGCTTTAAAATCTTGAAGAGCTCTTCACCTCTTCCCTTATGATGATAAGGGAAGAGAATTTTTCCGCAACCAAATACTCAAACGTTTGAGTAACTTATTTGAATTTTCTTATCGGACATTTCAATTTATTTTGAAGCTTCTAGCATAAAAGCATGTTTACCAGTAGCGTACCGGTACCGGTAATTAATTTTACTAGATAACTCCATTCTAAAAATAATAATGATAGGCTAATGTGAAAATTATAGGAAAGAGAATATAAGTTAAGTTACAAAGCAAAGCAAGCAAATTTTGAAATGCGGTACAGAATTGAATTTTTTTATTATAGTGTTGCTGGTTTTAAATTTATTGTGATGTCATGTTGAAGATGGTATAAGAAGTCAATATGTTGACTAAAGCTTTCAACTAGTTCAGGCCAAGTCTCTTTTCGTATTAGGAGGTGTGTCAGTACAATTAAACAGGAATTACTGTTGAGCTTCTATCACTACGTAAGTTAGTTCTACGTTCGTATTTCGCGTTTTACGAGCTAACAAAATAAAGATGCAAGATCTGGTTTAAATGTAACAAACCAGGGTCATTTTTTCAATTACTTATGCTTTAGCTAATGAAAAGCAAGACATTTTACTTTGCTGGGAAAAATATATGCTCATTGCTCTACGCAATTCCTCTTGAACTTACGTATAATTTCTGAAAGTTCACACGAACAATACATTTTTTCCTCGATTTTTTCAAAGAGGGCATTAAACAGATCTGTTAAAGCGCTCAAGGTGATCTATGACGTTTTGTCTACATCATGAGGGGGCTCGTCTGTTACCGGACTTTAAACTGGTTATCGTGCAAAAATATCGTATTCATTCATTGATATCTTACATCATTGATGAATAATAATAATCATTACGTCAATAAAAATTGATAGGCCACATACTATGGTGTGACATGTAAGTCTCATTCACTTGAAATTGAATGAAACTTGTGCAATTGAACAGAGAGGCGTATGCCCATATGGCAGCTTTATGCCGTTTTTGAGTGTCTGGTCACTCTTCCCCCGGATTGACTCAGAAGTCAAAACTAAGAGCTTGCTACGCTCGTTCAATCATACTTTACAACAATTAAGTTGTTTTTTCAATAACTATCCAATTTTATAACTGTGTCTTATCTGTGTTATCTTGCGAGTAATCACTTTCGTTCTACAAGTTCACTTGAATACTTTGTTTGTATTTATACCTTAAATCCATATTTTTCTTATTTCAATGATAGCTGTTAGGACTTTTGGGACTATTCTCAATTTTGTAATGTACCAATAAGTTTATGTCTTGATTGTTTTCAAAATGATCTTACATTGTGGCATCCCGACACATAGGCCCTATTTATGTAGTGGGTGCCAAAAAATTCAGAACTGCAATACTTTAGATTTAAGACTTTAATTCATTTTCTGAAATGTTATTATTTTTTTTTAGTTTATTGTGAATAAACTCCTCTGGTAGTGCTGTACTCACAACCAGAGAAATTGTTATTATTATTATTATTATTGTAGTGTGATTGATTATGTTTTTTTCTTATTGCATTATTCTATCTTTAATTTTTCTGTAATTGGGTTGTTGACAATTTATATACTTATGAGATCTTTCATAATTCTCTTTAAGCGGTGGTATCTAAACTTTTGAATCATGAGGACAATAATGGGTTCATCCCAGTGCTCTCACATATTGTAATTCCAATAAATAAATAAAATATATAGTCAGTAATATGTATGGGTTCATTTTAAATTCAAGCTATTTATTCTCCCAACTGTTGAGGGTAATGGGTTAGAAGAATGAAAAATGTTTTTTATACAGAATCAAAGTAATTATTAAAAACATGCCTCTCTTCAAAGTTACATTCTTTTATAATTGCTATGTTGTTTCGCAGAGAGATCTTGGTCAAATCAGGATAATTAAGATTTTCTTATAATTTTCTTGTAAAACTGTTTGTTTTTACTCTGATAGTTTTCCTTATTCAAAAATCAAACGCACATTGTTATCATACTATCCAATAACGTAATTTCCAGTTACCGTAATGTAAAATGCAGTGATTTTCATCACGCCATTAACGTGCCCCAATTATTATGACGTCAATTTTAGGATCAGGCGATATCTATTATTCTGAGAATTGTGGGGGATCGCATGCAATGAATAGAACTTGTTTTATAGCCTAGTAGTTTTACGGGTTCTATGTCTAAAATAACGCTGGCAACACTTAAATTTATCACTCGCACTTTATTAACACAAATTATCCACAACTCACACTTTCAGTTATTTCTTACACAAAAATAAGCAATCAAAAACAGATAAATCGATATTGTTCATCTGATAAAGATTTTTCAACATTACTGTACAAAAATCAATCACTAAATGTCAAAAGGCCAATAGGTTACTATTAAATAATAACTGACTAATAAACTGTTCAATAATTCAAGAAGAAGCATCTAATACATAACAGTTGGAACTCTATATGCACTTACATGTCACTGAATAAACTGTCAAGTAAGCCTGAATAATAATCTGTCAAAATTTCGGCGATTAACACTACAGACAATGAAAGTTCATTATTATAGTTTGTAATAGCGCCAACGGGATTGCACTGTCCATATTGATGTAAACGGGATCTGTCACTACTACCACTTATCGCATTAATCGAATTACAACTGAACTAACTTTTATGAAAGCGTTTACCTCAAATAGGTTTTTCAATAATCTAGAAAGAACTCCATATTTTTATCAACTTCTAAATAAACAGATATAAGGACTCTTGCATTTTCCACAATATTCGATAAGATCGATAAATTTCTATAAGGTTCTAATTGAATATTCTACCAAATTCTAAGTAAATATCATATAAGTGTCAAAAGAAGAGTAATTAATTGCTTAGGCCTTGAGACTTGTTGACACAAGCGATAACAATATAAATCCTTCTTTCCGTGTTCATAACAGTAGGTTTGGTTACATACTGAGAAATAATGGAATGGTTCTCTTTTAAAATTTAGGAAGTTCATGCAACAGCATCAACGAGATAATAAATAGGCTACATTTTTGCCAACTTCTATGGTTCTGCTTATCTATTTTTTTTTCTATTTTCCTTCATTTATCCAACTGGGTTTTGTGATTATTTGCTAAGTAATTTCATTCCAATTACCAATACGGTATGTAAACAAACTCAGTGTAGCCTATGTATCCACTCAAAGAGGATACTAATTGACCAAACGATAGTGAGGTCTATCATTTAAGACGATCGGCATTTCCTCTGTCTCTCTGTCCCTCTGTCTCACTGTCTCTCTGTCTCACGATTACAGAAGAACGCCTAGACCAATTGCTATGATTTTTCATATGGATGTTCCTTATTCCTAGGCCCAGCGATGTATATATTTTTTTCAAATTTTAATAGGGGAGCTAATAACTATTATTAATTAATCCATTTTATAGACCTAACCTACTGAACTTGCCGGCCAAACAGCTTAGAGGAACAGCTGATAGAAGTCAACAGTTTTTAATCATATGGCAGGCCCCTTAGCAGCGTTATTTGCGCTGTCTTTGAACAGCAAAAGACTTTGCACTTTGCATGTAGGCTACCATACAGTCGATCAGAGCCTTGCAATATGTAGGAAGCATATGACTGGGTATGATGAAATGTAATTATGCAGGGTTGATGACATCTGTTAACCAATGCGCAGCTAGAAATTTGAAATGCAGCCTCAGTGGGAGGTGGCAAATAATAAAATAAAAAACTTAGCTTCTACCATTATAGTTGTAGGTTTAAATTTGAAATGTTTCTTCATTAAGAGGTGGTGATTAATAAAACAACAAAGGAGGCTTCTATGATCAGCTGGAAGAGCCCTAGGACTAACTTCTTTCCTAATTTGAAATGTAACCTCAGCGGGAGGTGACAAATAATAAAATCAAGGAGAATTTTTATGAGAATGCAGCAACGCGCGTCGGGCCAGCTAGGCTTAGTAGAATCCAGTTTCATAGATTGTAACTGGCAAGTGCGCGCATGTATGTGTGTGTGGATGCATGCTTGGTCCTACACAGTGTGTTTACACAACACATTCTTTATAGTCTTGGACTACCTATCTCTCGGTCACCATCTCCACATGTTATTTAATTTTTTGTCTTTCAATGTTCCAAAATATTTTTTAGGTCAGACAATATTATGATAAAAAAATATAATGTTTAGCTGCAAAGAAAAACCAGATAGTATAATGATGATAGTGATATTATGTTGATCATCACAGGTGAAAAAACAACAAAATTTTAGTTGGTGAAAATTGGGAATGGAAGATGTATGAGAAAAAGTAAATAAATAAATTGATCATTTATTTGATGAATAATTTTTTTTTTTTATTATTGGAGATTTATTGATATTAAAAGCTGCTAAAAATGCATGAGAACCCTTCATTTTTTTACTGTCTCTCAAACAAGGGGTGATTTCTAAGCGGCGTCATAAACTTTGGTCTTTTTAAATATTGATTTTTACAGTTTCTGTCCTCAATAAAAGATTAAGGAATTAAAATAGAGTTGAAAACGCTCTTCAACTTTTTTCGAAAATGTCATCCCCTTATGTGTGAGTGTTGAGCGAGTGAGGTCTACTGTTCACAGAACTACTAGTAAAATGGAAGCGAATAGTATCAATAATTGTTGAGCTATGAAGGTAGGAAAATGATGAATCTGTGTTTAACCACAAACTTCTTCTTTCTAGCAAATTTTTACCATTTTCATAAATTTCCTTGTTTGAGCTTGTTCACACAGGGCGTTTTTTTTGTGGAGTGTCTGTGGCGCAGCTGGTGGCGAAGCATTGTCTTATATGGGATTTTCGTGTTCTGTTCACACGGCACTTTGCGACGAATTTAGCTGCTCATCGGCTGCTGGCTTCGCCGCAGAAACTTGCCACAAAAAGTGGAGCGTCTGATGCCGAAAGGCTCAGTGCCATTAGAACTAAATGGCAGCTGCCGGTTGCTGTTCACACGCTTGCTACTTTTTCAGCTGCAAAACGGACGCGCGGCTACACGCAACTGATGCTTATCTCAACCAAAACCTAAATTTGGTGAAATTTTGGATATTTGAATTTTTCAAATTGCCATCCTGTTCTATAAATGTCAACACTGTTCATATCTTTTTGAATTTTCTTTCTATCAGCAAAATTACCCTTTTTATCAAGTATAAAAATTTCCTTCTTTAAAGACATTCAGAAAACAACAATTCAGTTAAGAAATTATAGTTTTGGGTGGGTTTACAATGTGAACAACTTCACAAATTGTGAATGATATGGATAATGAATGAATAAACAAATATTTATTAGTATTAACATACTTCTAAAATTGTGAATTTGAGGCAACTTGAGGTTACTTTCAATTGAAATAAAACAAACATTCTGTTTTTTAAAATCTTCTTTTTTGTAGAACGTTAAACACTTTTAACCAAATTAATATTCAATAACCAAATTTAAATGTTCACCTATTGCCTGTAATTATTTATTATACTGTCAATTCGACCTGATTCATTATGAAATGTCTTTAAGATGTACTGTACTGACAAACAACCAGAAACTTTAATGGGAACACAGTCTGAGTGTAAATAGAATAATTAATTGTACAGGTTCTATGTCTAAAATAGCGCTGGCAACACTTAAATTTATCACTTGCACTTTATTAACACAAATAATCACAACACTCACTGATCAGTAATGTCTTACATAAAAATAAGCAATTGAAAACAGATAAATCGATATTGTTCAACTAATAAAGAGATTTCAATAAACTGTACAAAAATCAAACACTAAAAGTTAAAAGGCCGATCTAATATTAAATAATAACTGTACAATAAACTGTCTAATAATATTTAAAAAAAAAAAACGTCGAAAAAGAACAATTAACTTATGTAGCACTAGTCCATCTATCTATATATATAAAAATGAATGTGTGTATGTATGTTTGTATGTATGTTCCCAGTAAACTCCGAAACCGCGGAACCGATTTGAATGAAATTTTCAGGGACGATGTAGAATAGTCCTGAGATGGTTCCTGTGAAGTTTGGGAGTTCATGATGCCCCCCATTTTTTTCTGGGGGGCAAAACGTAGGCTACTGTACCTCTTAATATTTATGTGTCCTAATTGAACTCAGAATCCGCTGAACCGATATCAATGAAATTTTCAGTGACGATGTAGAATAGTTCTGAGATGGTTCCTGTGAAGTTTGGGAGTTCAAAGCCCCCCATTTTTTTTTCTCCGGGGGTTAGGGGGGGCATACTTATACTTTGATATTTTGTGTCCTAACCGCTGAAGCGATTTCGATGAAATTTTCTGGCACAATGTACAATAACTTAGTCCCAAGATAGTTTCTGTGAAGTTTGGCAGTTCAAAGCCACCAATTTTTTCTCCGGGGGGGAGGGGGGCATACTTATACTTTGATATTTTGTGTCCTAACCGCTGAAGCGATTTCGATGAAATTTTCTGGCACAATGTAGAATAGTCCCAAGATAGTTTCTGTAAAGTTTGGCAGTTCAAAGCCCCCCATTTTTTTATTGGGGGGGGGGGGGGGGAGGGGAGGGGGGCATACTTATACTTTGATATTTTGTGTCCTAACCGCTGAACCGATTTCAATGAAATTTTCAGTGACGATGTAGAATAGTTCTGAGATGGTTCCTGTGAAGTTTGGGAGTTCAAAGCCCCCCATTTTTTTTCTCCGGGGGTTAGGGGGGCATACTTATACTTTGATATTTTGTGTCCTAACCGCTGAAGCGATTTCGATGAAATTTTCTGGCACAATGTACAATAACTTAGTCCCAAGATAGTTTCTGTGAAGTTTGGCAGTTCAAAGCCCCCCATTTTTTCTCCGGGGGGGAGGGGGGCATACTTATACTTTGATATTTTGTGTCCTAACCGCTGAAGCGATTTCGATGAAATTTTCTGGCACAATGTAGAATAGTCCCAAGATAGTTTCTGTAAAGTTTGGCAGTTCAAAGCCCCCCATTATTTTCTTAGGGGGGGGGGGGAGGGGGGCATACTTATACTTTGATATTTTGTGTCCTAACCGCTGAACCGATTTCAATGAAATTTTCAGTGACGATGTAGAATAGTTCTGAGATAGTTCCTGTGAAGTTTGGGAGTTCAAAGCCCCCCATTTTTTTTCTCTGGGGGTTAGGGGGGGCATACTTATACTTTGATATTTTGTGTCCTAACCGCTGAAGCGATTTCGATGAAATTTTCTGGCACAATGTAGAATAGTCCCAAGATAGTTTCTGTAAAGTTTGGCAGTTCAAAGCCCCCCATTTTTTTCTTCGGGGGGGGGGAGGGGGGCATACTTATACTTTGATATTTTGTGTCCTAACCGCTGAACCGATTTCAATGAAATTTTCAGTGACGATGTAGAATAGTTCTGAGATGGTTCTTGTGAAGTTTGGGAGTTCAAAGCCCCCAATTTTTTTTCTTCGGGGGTTAGGGGGGGCATACTTATACTTTGATATTTTGTGTCCTAACCGCTGAAGCGATTTCGATGAAATTTTCTGGCACAATGTAGAATAGTCCCAAGATAGTTTCTGTAAAGTTTGGCAGTTCAAAGCCCCCCATTTTTTTCTCCGGGGGGGAGGGGGGCATACTTATACTTTGATATTTTGTGTCCTAACTGCTGAAGCGATTTCGATGAAATTTTCTGGCACAATGTAGAATAGTCCCAAGATAGTTTCTGTGAAGTTTGGCAGTTCAAAGCCGCCCATTTTTTTCCGCGAGTGGAGGAGGGGCTGCTTACTTACCCTTTGATATTTTTGTGATCTAACTGCTTTTGTTCCCTTTGATATTTTTCTGGTACAATAGTCCCAGATAGTTTCTGAAGTTTGAGAAATCAAAGTGCCCCTCACCCCTTGAGTGATGTGACCGGGGGGGGGGGGGGGGGGTCAAAGAAGTGAAATTATGAATATTACAATTTGGAAAAAATGATTTTGATGTAGATTTGAGGTGCAATGCAGTATAGTCTTGAGATAGTTCCTGTAAAATTCGGAGTTCAAAGTGCCCCATTGTTTCTGGGTGGTGAGGTGGGGGGGGGGGGGGGGGGTTGGTAGTCATACTTTTTTAAATATTTTTTTTACTATTCGGTAGATCTTTTTAAGATGAACTAAAATATTGATTTTACATTTTTAAAACTTCAAGCTTAACTTGAACTTATTTGTAAATATCAATCTCAATATCAATATCCATTTACAATTTATATTTTTTTTAAAACATGTACAATTAATAAAATTCCTGAAAATATATTGTTACAAAATATGTACAAAAATTAGGTGTGTTTTTGTTTGGGCATAGCCCGTCTACCTGCCCCACGCATTCCTCATTATCACAGCCCACTATGCCCCCTCTCATTGCTGCCACTGGTGTAGCAACGCACGCCGGGTACCGCTAGTAATACAATAAAAACTATTTAGTAGTTCACTGGTATGAATTAAATATGAAAAATAATTATCACTATAGGCACAGAGAAAGAATTATCACTATATTGGCACAAAAAATAGAACTGTCACAACTTGTTTATCACGACGAATTTCAAACAAGACTGAACTAATTTACAAAAGTCTCCCTCTGTTTATATAATTTTCCATAATTGAGATATCTCTCGATTTTTCTACCAACTTCTACCGATTTCTAAAATAAACAATGAAAGGCCTCCACACCTTCCACAATATTTGATAAGATTCCATTAATGTCTAATAAAACAACTAGAACATTCTACAAAGTACAAAGTAAACACCATAAAAGTGTCAAAAGCAGAGTAATTAATTGCTTAGAAGTAAACATTTACATAGCAGATAACACCAAGAACCACTGTCCTTCTTTCTCTCTATTTTCATTCTCATATTCGCTACATTAATGTAGCAAAAAATTTAAGTTCAACCCATATTTTAATGTTTGTATCTCACATAAAGATCAAGTGGAAATATCAAATTGAAACATTCATAATAATTATGAATGAATAATTTATACTATTGGTCAAGCTATTAATTGAATAAAAAGTATCATATTATTTTATGGATAGATAATATGAATCCTGGGAGCTGACTAGATTTCACACTATGTAGAAGAATTATTTCTAAAAAAATCCCTAGATCCTCTTTTTTTAACTTATCTTTGAGCAGAGCTCCTGTTTCCGGGGACAAACATTGTTCCTTTTTAGCCCTGCTCTTCATTCACCCAAATATCATGATCAGTGATCACCCTA
Source organism: Conomelus anceps (assembly GCA_948455865.1). Classification (NCBI taxonomy): domain Eukaryota; kingdom Metazoa; phylum Arthropoda; class Insecta; order Hemiptera; family Delphacidae; genus Conomelus; species Conomelus anceps. The sequence continues at coordinate 66,930,666 of OX418217.1, read as the reverse complement.
GATCAGTGGTCACCAATAATATTTGCCCGCGGTCTGTTATAAACTTTGAGAGTCCGCTTGGGGCCGCCTAATCTCTGGCCTCCCCACTCGAATGCAATTAAGATCTGACATTCGTATTAAGCCCTCGATTACATGAGTAAGTAAATTTTTAGCAAACAAAAGAAAGTGATACTTAGAATTCTCAAATGGAAAACAAATAAATTTTAGACTAAGAGAAATGCTTTTAACAGCTTGTTTCATTCAGGACAAAACTACAGAAATTAACCAAGAAAAATTATTTTGAAAAATCAATGAGGAGAATGATTTTTTTTTGTTTTGAGCTATGTTTTTAAAGTTTGGAATTGTGCTTGTGCAGCTTATTCTCATGAGGTCGTTTAGGTGGCCGTTGGTTAGTCCAGATCTGTATTAATTTATTATTCATAAAGTTCATCTTGGAAAAAGCCGATTCAGATGTGTAGGTAGAGCCAAACATTGTACATAGTTTCATTGCACGATACAGTTCAGGGTATTTTTCCTTACACACATATTTCACCCAGAAGACTTCATACGAAAAATCTTTCGGCACTTGACTGAACTTTTCCTTTAATGAAACATCTTCTTGGAAATCAATGATTTCCATTTGAAGGACAGCTTTATCACTTTTAAAATAGCCAAAGCCTCACTTGTCACTCACCATTAGGTTTTAGAGAGAAACAGTTGTTCAGTATCTGTACTACATTACTTTTCTTGTCAGGAGGCCTGATTTTCACTATTCATTTTAATTTCATAGATTAAATTGTGGTCCGTACAAAACGGCTCTATGGTCCGGACCCAGACCGCGGTCCGCTAATTGGTGACTACTGCCCTATATCCTTGATCCTTGTCTACTGTCTGCTATGGAACTATTGTTTAATAAACAATAGAGAGTTATAAGACAAATAATTACATTATAAGGTATTTGTTTGTAGAAAGTATAAAATAATGAAATAAAAATTTTAATAACCTTTTAATGTGCGTAGTTATGTTACAACAGAAATGGGCACTACAATGTACTGTTACATTACACAAAGAAGTGGCATAACTACTTGGTATAGGGGGGGGGGGGGAAGGATGACCAATGATCTTGCTGGGAGAATTAGACTCACAAAACAATCATTTGTAATTTGGAGTACATTTGGTAGTGGATCTCTATAGCCGCGTCTCCACCAACCGATCATGCTCGGCGAACAGTGATCGCTGGAATTATCTGATGTCGCCGGACATTGTTTGGTATTGGTATAGTGCAGATGCCTTCTCAAAAATTATGATCACAGTGGTGGGGGTAGTGGCGGGAACCTGTTGTTGGTCGTCACTGTTCGCTCACAGACCAAACATTTCAATTGAACTCACGAACATGTTCGGTGACCCATATGTTTAATGTTTGCCCATTTTTTGTATTCGCCAACAATGTTTGGCAGACATGTTCGATTGGTGGAGACGCAGCTTAACAATAAATTGAGGCAATACATGAGGTGTGATCAGAAAATATGGTGAATAATGTTTAATTTCAAAAAGTAATAAACTTACATCGAATTTGATTTAATCCACTTCAAAGTACTAACCTTGGCTGGCAATGCACTTATCCCAACGTTGAAACTATGACTGGAAACATTTCTGGAAGGAGTCCTTCAGAAGGACTTTAGCTGCTCGGTCGTGGCCCCCTCCATGTCAGGAATGGTGTCAAAACGTTTTCCTTTCATGCACAACTTTAGTTTTTGGAAGAGCTACAAGTCGCATGGTACTAGATTGGATGAGTATGGCGGATGTGGACAGACATGAACACTTTTTTCGGCTACAAACTTTCGAATTAGAAGTGAGGTGTGACATGGAAATCCATGATGTGCGACAGACACGATAAGCACGACCTCACTCTAACGGCTCTGGCAGTTGACTGACAAGTTACAGCATGTTGAAACGTGTCACTGCCTGTCTCAACAGATCAGGCTACCAGGCAAATTACATCATATGAATGTAGCATAAGCAGTTGCCGCTATTAAAAGTCATTCACCGTAATTTTTGATCACACCTCATACGACATGGCTATATTTATTTCAAAATGGGGGTTCGGTTCTTACCGAAATTTTTTTCACCTTTGATTCAGTGCTCTATGATGAGAAATTACATAATTATTCAACTAGCTAAATACAGATATTGATTCATTTAATGATGCAAAATTAATCGTAGAATATTGTATTTATTGTAGAATGATAAAAACTGTGACCAGCTCCAACCACTTATTTCCGGTATAGAAATTGCACTTTTCTGCCACATTATTCTCTGTGATAACATGATGTGGTGTAAGTAAAACTTGAGTGAAAATGAGGGGGCTGTTGTCAACGGGAATTGGAAAGAGTGAAAAATATTGAATCTGATTTTGAACGTTGTGTTGGAACAAAATAAAAGAAAAGACTGGCTTGAAACTTTGACAGCCACGTTGTTAGTTTGAACGTTTGTCTGATAAGACTGCAGCCTGCTACTCCTATAGTCATGAATTCGATTCTCCTTCAGTCTTGAATATTTTTTAAAATAATTTACCTCATTCCCACGCACAAGTCTCAAGACTCATGTAGGCATAATCCTTAAAAATTCTGATGTACGGATAATTATTACGTTCTTATTAGGTTGAAAGCGACAACAAAGTCACATGAAGTAGCTTACAATGAATATACATTTATCTTGGGTCGATAAATTTCATCAGATTTATTATTTGGAGTAGCTTTTTCAAATCTATGTTTATGAGAAAAACAAACAAATATTTCCAGTTATTCAATGGGAAATGTGGCGTGACTTTAGTAATTATTATTATTGTTGTACTTTTTAAAAACTATTGACGCCAACTGTTTTGACGCACATGATTTGCAATAATAATTGCAGTGAACATTGTTCAACTGAAATTGCATGAGTAACGAACGATATCTTATACTTGATGTATGATAAAAAATCTTCTACCTACTACCAAATTTACTACAAAACTTTTTGAATCGTGAAATATTCCAACCAACTTACTTTATTAAAATATTTTGATAATATTGTAGCTATTGAATCATTGTGAAATGTGATTTCATATTAATTTAATGATTAAAAAATAATGATGTGATGTAAAAGTCAAAATGATTTCAACATACAAAAAATCTTTTCTATTGAACTTGAGTTGAAGTGTTATTAGCCTAGTAATGGTACAACGTTCAATATGAATGAAATTATTGATTTAAAAATCGTGCCTGAGTTGCTAGTTATAGATCACTTCCGATAGAAGAATTGGCGTTGAGCGTTGGATTCAATCAATAGTTAGGGGCAGTGGGGGAGGCCTTTGGTGTCAGCCTGACCTCTCTCGATATCAAATCTGACTTTCAACCATGAATATCCAACAAACTCTATTTATATCTGCTTAATGAGCCATAAATACATATTATTATGATAAGACATGGATACAGTTTTTTCTTCATTAAAGGTGATAGAATATCTGTAGCCTGAGTAATAAAGTGATGAAAAAAAGAAGAAACATTGTTTTATCTATCTGTAAAGTTCATAGAGGCAACAGGTATAAACCCAATACTGCCTTACTAACATAAAATATTACAATTACAATATTACATATTAAAATAATTCTAAAAATAAAAACAAAGATTTTCAACTTGTTTAGATGTAAATAAATAGCATTAAAGGTCTCAAATTAATTATGTAGACTAAAAAATGTATACTAGTAAGAAATTAGGATCTCACTATTAAAGGTTATAATTTATATATTATACTGATAATTTTTTTATATAGTATAATTTATTAATTATACTGATGGATAATTTTGATTCTAGTTTTGTCCGAGCGTTTTGAACCTATAGAATTTGATGAAGTGCAAACAGTTAAAAATAAAAGTGATAGAATGGAAGGCGAAGAAAGGTGTAAATTATAAAGCAATGATAGATATTACTTTTTAATTTCAATTTATTTCAATACTTGCAAATCTACAAGAAAAAAATAGTCTATGAAGATAGACCAGGACAGCCCTTTCGTCTTTTTTTAAAATTTCACTCCTTTTTGTAAAACCATCACAGGGTTATTGGGGCTTTTGCTACAGAATGAAGTGCCAAAATGTGGATGGAGGCTTTTATAAAAAGGCAAAATTGTTTGTAATTTATAGCCTCTAATAAGGTAAGTTGACTTAGAAGACTTTTTGTCATATTTGTTCAAAACATAATGCATGTGCTCTGTATCAGAAATCCAGAAATCACCAGTTTTGGATGAATAAAACCAAAAATCAATTCAAGATCATTAAGAATATGACAAGTGATAAGCTGTCTGGTAATTCAGTCTTTTTTCTATTTCTTAAAATAATTTCAGAGTAAATCATGTTTTTCATATTCTTCTGAGATAAATTTTTTTTTCTTAATTTTTATGAACTCTGATCGATACCTCAGATCTCAGATCGATAGAATTATTAATAATACCACAAAAGTAACTGTAAAACTCAACGTCGCTTCGCGTCACATCGCCCTCTATGTGTTTTGATGTTGCATTACATTGCGTCGCGTCGTGTCACTGCCTGTGTATTTGTACCCTAAGATATAACCCATTAAGTAAACATTCCTGAGAGCTACAGTCATGTTTATAATTTTTGTGATAAGAAGGTATTTGATAAACTAAGAACATACGGTGCATTAATTAGAACCTATTACCATTAATTAGCTTAAAAAATTATGAGATTTCATTTCTGGGGTGGCTTAGCCCCCCAAGTCCTGCCCATTAGTCGCCACTGGATGCAAAACTTTAACCCCAAAGAGTTTTTTCCCATGTACCTTCTAAAACACGCTTTGGAACGTTTGAAGCATGAAGTTGTATTTTAGGTTTTAGGTACGGCTTCAGAAGCCGTATTTTAAATTATGTATTAGATATTTTTCTAAAAAATTAAAAAATTTAGGGTGACCCAAAAAGATTTAAACATCTAAGGAGGTCGTGGATGGTACAGTATCACATTCTGCATCTGGGATTGGAAATAGAGTATTTCTAATAGAGTATACAGTAATTCTTGATATTTTGACAACTTCCTGTGCTAGTTGAATTTCCTTGTTTGATTTTATTTGTTGAGCTCCCGTTATTTTTTATTCGTTGAATACTATGTGATTTTATTCGAATTTCAAATGTAAGTTAAGTCCAAAACGGTGACTGAAGTGGTGAACCCCTCAAATTAATACTTTTCCAGAGACGCCCCAGAATGCTTACTGCCGCCACTGAACACCTCTATAGACAATGCAATATTGGTGTTCATTAGCCAGATAACGTATTTTTTTATTAAAAGTTCAATAGCTATTATCAAACTTGTTGAATTACAAGCTAATTTTCATACTAGGGTATCTAACTTACTCTTCAAAATTCACATTCTCAATTTGAATAGGAACGGTAATAAATCTCTGACAGATTCGGGAAGTTATACTACTAGATAAAAACTTGCATTTATTTTAGAATTATTTTTCTTAATTTTTTTCATTTTCAGTAATTTTTGCCTTTATTATGGCGCCCCCATGGCGTCGGCTCCCAAGGCGATCGTTATGCTCGCCACATCCATGCGATGGCCCTGCTTGTGATTAGCATACTAAACTAGTCATTGTGACATTTCTGAATTGGAAATGTATACATAGCAAGTATTTCATGTCTTGAAATGAGAACAATATATACGGTATGCTATAAAAACAAGGCGGGTTGTTAGAAGGATTAAACACATACATCCAGGCGCGCACCCACGGGGGGGGGGGGGCTAAAGGGGCTGTAGCCCCCCTCAAAAAAAGTTTAATCCGCCAATAGTGGACACATCGCATACTGAAAACTGGTTTGTGGGAGTTACATTTCACTACAACTACGAAATAAATAGCTGCATTCCTATTCTTAAGAAATGCACTAAAAAATAAATAAAACGTAATAAATAATAGCCATTACAAATGCTGCAGAGGTCAGATCTATCAGAAATTGTTTTGGCACTACTGAAAAAGTATGGTCTTTTTTTACACACCAAAGAGGCAAAATGTTCTCCAGGGAAAAATTGAAACCCTAGCACCAAAAACTAAGAAACAAAAACTCAAACAGCTATGCCCAACCAGATGGGTTCAAAGGCACGATGCTGTCCTCGTCATTAAGGAGCTGTACAACCCTATCATTTCATACTTAGAAGAAATCAAGTGTTGGGATGATAAGGACACATCTTCAGGGGCCGATGTCCTTTTGACAGCTATATGTCAGTCAGAGTATATTGTAGCTCTAGTATCAGCTGAAAAGCTACTCAGCTACACTTTGATATTGTTTCAAAAGCTACAGTCAAGTGATGCGGATCTCTGGGCTGCTTTGAACCATGCTGACTATGTACTTCAGAGCCTGAAGTCACTAAGAGGAAAAGTTGATAAAGAGTTTTCAGTCTTGTTTCAAGAGGCACAAAAAATGGCTGAATTGAATGAAACTACAATCAGTGTTCCAAGGAATGTTGGGAGGCAGACACACAGAAGCAATGTCTCAGCTGAAAGCACAGAACAATTTGATAGAATTAAAGTATTTATCCTCTGGATTGAAAGTTTTATTTCCTGCATTGGAGAACGTCTCTTAAAGCACAAGAACATTTTGAAAGGGTTCCATTGCTTGCTTCATATTTATCCAGAGAATAGTGAAGAAAGTAAAGAGATGAAAGAGGCGTTTTTGAAGTTGATTGAAGTTTATGAAGAAGATTTGGAAAACAACAACTTAAACGTGTTGATGGCAGAAATGGAAGTTTGGCAAGCTTTTCTCCAACAAAACAAGGCGCACTACGTCAATGCAATTGATTTTCTGAATATTTGTGATAAAACAATCTTTCCAAACATCCATATCCTACTTAAGATTTTCATCACTATATACCTGTATCGACCAGCACAGCAGAGCGCTCCTTTTCCACTCTTCGGAGAATCAAGACATACCTAAGAAACACGATGTCTTAGAGTAGGCTAAATGGCTTAGCCAATCTTCATATCCACAGGGAAATTCCAGTTGACACAGACAGTGTATTATCCATACTGACGAAGACCCAAAGAAAACTTAATTTTGTTTTGTAAGACAGCTGATACAAAAAGTTTTTGTCAAAATAAAACCTAGAATCGTATTTTATCTGCTGTGTTTTATCATTCATTCCTATATAGTCCCTATTCAAAACTTGCATTCAAAGAGCTAAAATAAACTTAAAGTAAAGCCTTAAAATACCGGTTATTCTAAGGAATTTTTTAAAAGTTTTCCGTTGGTTGGCTCAGGGACCCCCGGTCAGCCCCCCCCCCCCCCAATAATTAGTTTCTGAGTGCGCCACTGCATACATCAGACAGCAAAACTCAGAAAATTAATCTACAAATTCATCCAATTAAAACAGTTATTAACATTAGAAATGTTGAGATGTGTATACTATGCATTGTTTGAGTCCATAATAAGGTATGGCATTTTGGCCTGGGGAACAACACATTTTTGTCACATCAATCCGTTTTTCAAGGTTCAAAAGCTCATTTTGAGGATAATAGGATTCAAGCACCCTCTTTTTCCATCGGTACTTTTATACTCAGAGCTCGGCATCCTAAGCATCAGACAAATCAACCTACTCAGAGTTCTTACATTCATCAAGAAAACCCCCACATTTCTTTACCAACTTGGACCACCCACATGGCACACGCAGAATAAACATAGACATTTCAATTCCTAGGATGACAACATCATTTGCTCAGAGATCAGTCACATATTTAGGACCAAGAATTTTCAATAAACTGCCAATAGACACCAAAGAAATAATTCCATTTGAAAGGAAAACAAAAAACTGGTTGTTGGATAATGGAATTAATCACAGCAAACAATTAATGTCATAATTTGATTTTCTGTAGCCTACAAAAAGTCTGAATAATCTGGACTAATTTATCTAAATTACTAAAAACTATATATATTCAATTGGAACAGAACATTCCAGTGGTGGGACAATCTTAGAGGTGGGGTTGCATGGTCATAAATCAATTAAAAAGAGTAGAGTAATGAAAGAAATTCAACAATGTGAACAGGGGAATATCGATTGTTTGAAGCAGAATCTGCTACAAGAAAACTGGAGTAGGGTTTACAATAGCAATAGTTTAAATAACAAATATAATAGTTTCATTGATATTTTTAAGGTTTCATATTACTATGAGTTGTACAGTTAAAAAAGTCCCTGTAAAAAACAAATTAGACAAAATTGAAGAGTGGATAACTGATGATATCCTTGCAGAAAGAAATAGGGTTAGAGATGTATATGATGAATTCAAACTATCTAGAAATATTTTAAGTGAAGATAAATACAAAGCTCTAAAGAAAAACTATACAAAAGAAGTGAAAAGAGCGAAATGTAAGAAAACAGCTGAAATTTTGAATAATAGTGTGTACTGTAAACACAGCAGTTTGGGATGTAATAAACAAAAATAGGCAAGTAGCTCATGTAGATGCTTATACTAGTGTCCCAAGAATAATGAACAAAGATAACAAATTTATTGATGATAGTGTAGACATTTGTAATTTCTTTAACAGATATTATCATACGGTTGCTAAGAATCTTCAAAAATCTCTTAATACAGGTATTAGTGATGCAAACATGTGGAATACTGATGGGATTCAGAACGAATTAAAATTCCACCCAGTATCCAAAGACGAGTTGTCAAATATCATTGATAGTTTGAATAATAAAAAAAACTTTAGGAATAGATGGGGTATCCAGTAAAATTCTGAAAGAATGTAAAGATCAATTGTTAGACCCTTTGATTCATCTGATCAATCATTCATTAGAACAAAGTGTTGTTCCAGATCATTTGAAAGAGGGGAAGATCTTGCCAATCTTCAAAAGTGGTGATAGAGAAAAGGTAGAAAACTATAGGCTAATTAGTATTTTAAATGTAATAAGTAAAATTTTTGAAAGAGTAGTTCTAAATAGGTTACTTCTGCACCTTCAAGAAGCTAACTTTATCTGTGATGAACAGCATGGCTTCCAGAAAGGGAGATCAACAAAGACAGCCATAGTTTCTCTAGTTGATAAACTAATAGATATGATAGATTCAGGTGATAAAGCTACTGCAATCTTCTTAGATCTATCAAAGGCATTTGATTGTGTTAATAATAGAAATTTATTGGAAATACTGCAAAATGAAGGCATAAATGGGGTTGAACTGAAATGGTTTGAATCATATCTTATTGGGAGAAAACAATGTGTAGAACCAACTACAGTAGTTGGTAATAGTATAGTAAAGAATAAATCTAATAAATTAGAGGTGCAAGCTGGAGTGCCTCAGGGGTCAATACTAGGTCCATTGCTTTTTTTGTTATATGTCAACCGTTTACCTAAAGAATTAATTAGTGGTAGAGCCCTCTTATTTGCTGATGATACATCACTCATTTTCAGCAATTTCATTCTAGATAATTTAGAAATAAGTGCCCATATAGGTGTGCAGTCCATTGTCCAATTTTTAAATCAGTTGAAATTAACTATAAATAGTAAAAAATGCCAATACCTTCAATTCAAAAACAAACATAATTTAAATGAAGATAGGGCTATAAACGTGTTTGTAAACGATAATCAATTAGACCAGGAAGAAAAAATTGCATTTCTAGGAGTTATGTAGGATAGACGATTGACCTGGACTCCATACATTGAGAAAATATGTAGTAAAATTTGTCCTGCGACAGCTCGCTAGATTGAATGACAAAAAGTTACTTTTTACAGCTTACCATGGGCTCTTACTGTCACATATTAGGTATGCTATCTTAGTATGGGGTAATTAATCAAAACAAAATCTTGATAGGGTGTTTAAGATCCAAAAGAAAGCGGTTAGGTGTATAGAAAGAGTAAATAGATTAGATTCATGTAGGCCGTTGTTCAAGAGACTTGGTCTCCTAACTGTACCCTGCCTATATGTGTATGAAGCTACTTTATATGTAAAAACGAATGATATTAACCAAAATCTTGACGTACATGATTATAATACAAGAAGCCGAGGAGATTATCACTTGGTGTGTCACAATAGTAGCTTATTCAAACAAAAACCTAGTTATATTGGTAGGAAATTCTACAATAAGCTACCGCAGTTTTTAAAGAGTCTTGAAAATATAGAAATATTTAAAAAACAATTGAAAAAATATTTAGTTGATAAAGCTTTTTATAGTGTACAAGAGTTCCTTTCACATCAAAATTAAGCCTCACCTCAACTAATTGAAGTAATTATGGTATCTAGTGTATATGACTAGTGTTAATCTGACTTGTCTTATACTCCTTAACTGGAGTCTCCAAGACGTAATCTACAAATAAAAAACAAAAAAAAGTATTTTTAGCATGTAGTCTAAAAATATTATTATTGTTATATAATCAGTATTCTTGTAAATGAATGAATTGCTGATGATTCCCACATGAGACCGAGACTTGTGCGTGGGTAATGAGGTGAATGATTAGACATAGATGACAGAAGGAAGAGTGGGATTCGAGCCCACGACCGCTTAAACGACAGCAAGCAGAAGTTCGATGCCCCAACCAACTGCACTAAGCGGCCCGCCAAAATGTTTTTGCTTATTGAGCGTTTCTTCTCAATTTAATATTCAATTAGTAACATTTAATTTAGTAAAACTAACGTAATAAATCATTTTTCGCATGTTCTAATACCTTTATAAAGAAATATACGAAATAGTGTCATCCCGACACATATTTATTTAGTGGGAGCCACAAAATTCAGTATTGCAATACTTTATATTAGATTTAAATTGTTGACCAGAGAAATTATTATTATTAATTAAGTACTTGTTGACCCAAGCAACTATTATTAGTAGTTATTATTAGTAGATTTGTCACTTAGCACCGTTGGCAATCAGAGGGAATAGAATAGTAACTTACTATTCTATTCTCTCTGTTGGCAATTAGCCATTTATCAAATTTTCAGCTCTCATTCTCTCAATTAATTGGATTCATAAGCTAATGATGCTGCATAGATTTTAGGAAATATTTGTTTTTTATGTCAGGTACGGCATATCATTTTATCTGTTGAGCTATTTTAGATAAAATTTCATTCGTGAAAAATGACTTTAAAATGAATAAAAAATAATCTATTTTTGGCTATTCCTACTTCGAATAGATTTTTTGCGTAATGGCATAATTATAAGACAATAACGCCAGAGAACAAAACATAGGCCATCATTTATCAGTATAAAACTGATGAACTTCATCATCGGACAGATAGCAGTTATCAACCAATGTCTGAATTTCATTCATTCGTTATCTTTCTTCAATTTTTTTTCCAAATAGCGTTGATCTTAAAATATTTTCAAAAAAGATGAAATTTCCCGGAAAAAATTGAATACTTTCAAGACAATTTATTACTTATAAATGCAGAAAAAGTAAAAATAAAATACAAAAAAGCTACACTGAAGGGACAAAAAGAGTACGGTACATTTAAAGTAAGAGCATGTTATTGAATTAAAAATTCATTTTCTAGGGTTGTCTTGTGCATGAGACAATAGACCCTAACGATTTCACTTTCCAAGTAGAAGATTTCAATTTCTGAATAGACGGGTTAGTTAGCGCAATTATTGGCCAATTAAAATCAAAGTGATAAAAAAACACTAAGTTAGAACAGTCAATAAAGGTCTAAAAACGCCTAATGTTGCAAGTAATTGGTGAAAAGTTGAGACTTTCCCAGGTGTTAGACTACTACTATTAGGGGTGTATTTTCTCAAAAATCCAGTCGGTGCCTTCCCCTCAAAGTTCCAAAATGTAGGTAATTACTGGTAATTCGATAACTCAGTAACGGATCATTGGATAGGGGTAGTGGGCTAAAATAATGGTCCTATTCATTTATATGGTAAACCCAATAGTTTTACTGATAAAAATCGAATATCACAAAAAATCGAGTTTTTTTAACTTGAGTTTTCTTATTTTTGAGGGGACTATTACACGTCGTTATACCATTATACAGGGAAAAAGGTTAAAGAAAAGTTGTAGCACGTTTCTTTCTGAATCCAGTGATGTGTATAGTTGCATACCACAGAGCATAGAATAGAAACATTTTATTCTATGCTCTGTGTTGTATACCCACGGTCAAGGATAATGCTGTGGGAGGGGGATTAGCGACGCGCTACGCTACGACGCGGCCTAGTCAAAGTCCTACTACCCATCATAGGCTATTGCCCAAGCAAAATCAATGATTATGGAAAAGAGTTCTGTTGTATTTTGAGGCACTGAATCTGAATTCCGAGCTTCCTAGCTCATAGGAATGTAATTTTTCAAGATAAGTGAGGGGGTATAAGGGATATTCCTTTGTACCCCACTCACCCAATACCAGTTCAAGACACCCCATCGAGCTACAGATCATTGCGTGCTATGGCGCACGTAAATACCGCTCGGTGCGGCAGAACTACTGTGGCCGGCCCTGAGTTTCAGTTTTTCACTAATTACTTGCGACATAAAACCTTTATTGACGAGGCTATAATTATTGTTGGTGTACCTTGACACGTTCTTTGATAATTATTAGTAGGCGTACACATACCTATCGTATATTGGCACGTTAATATTTTCAGTAAGTTTGAATATTGTCTAACGTATGGAGATAATAAAACAAGAAAGAAAAGTGATAATCGAAAAGTAGGCATTTATAGACAAATAGATAATAATCTATTTCATGGAATTTTGTGTTTTTGTACAACTATACTTTGCATAACTTTAATGCAAGGGACACTAGAATTAGGTGAGTGATGACTTGTGAAGTCTCTTCTGTATGAGAAGGGATGCTGCTTCTATACATGCTTCCATGTAGGCTATTTTCAGCTTATAATTGAGTTTAGATTATTATAAGCTAATGATGAAACAATTATTGTATATTCGACAGGTAGAAAGTACAGCCAGTAACAGAACACAAGTGGTGGCTAAATCGTTAGGATTTGTCTGGTGCTACAGGTGAGAAGAAACCCTGATGATTTGATTTTCGTTCGCACATGATATCATGACAGGTTGAGACGATGAGAAATCCTGTCAACATTTTTGTCAGGTTTTGTCGTCGATACGTGTGGAAGACTTGTCGTATTGGTATCATATCAAAGTAATAAGCAAGTTATACATAGTGTATTCAAGTGCACCGGTATTCAATACGTTCATATATAACTCACCCTCTGTCTCCGAAACTTATATGTTTCATAATTAAGGCATATTATGGTACACATGAGTTCAGTTGAATTAATATTAATAATTTTCCAGACCAATTTGAAAATTAGAAAATTTTACCTGACATTTAAGATTGTAAGATTGATAGTGTAATCTCCTAATATTATTTCATTTCAGTTTTCATAACAAAAATAATTATCAATTTAAAAGCTTGATATCAAAAGTTAGCAAAAGGCAGTAGTTCATTCATCTGGAATTATTTGTGTTATTGTTTGTGGAGTTTGGAGTTACCTGGAGAAATGCGCTCTAAAATCGCTCACAAATTAGCGCAGATCACATCGTAAAACTTGATTATCCGAAATACATTATAGCTAATTTGCATTTTTGATGTCTGCAATAAAAAAATAAAATAATACATATACAGTAGCCATAGACTATACACAATAACTAACCATCATTTAGTGTTCCAATTGATTCATCCATTCAAATATTATAATATCACAGGTACTATTTTTCTAATATTCACCTCTTCTAAAAATCTCAAAACTATACAAATTTCCCATTAACCCCTAATTCATGGGGCCCCCACTCGTAGATGTCTTCTTTTGAGGGAATTAATTCAAACCAACAAATTCTTAAGTGGGTAACAATATCTGTAGCAATACATTTCTTTATTAAACAAAACTTTATTGGCCATGGGCCTAGTGAGCAGAAAACGTCTACAAAATACAATGACTGTGTAGGTCTACGCATGTTTTTGAACAAATGAAACGTCATTAAGTTAGTGCATAGTTTATTGTATGCACAGGAAACAAATAGCGTATATTGACGTGGCATGGGGATGGATCACAAGCGAAGCAACATCAAAAAATAATAAATTATATTTATATGAATAATTTGAGAGATAACGTTTACTTATAGCGTAAACGACAAGAGCGTTGTGTGAATGGTTCCAAAATAGCCTAATGTTATTTTATGGGAGGATGATCGTCATTGTCTTCAAATTGCATAAGGCCTGTTTACCAGTATGAGCATTTTGGCTATTTCTGTTGCGCGTAAGGCATTTGAGGGAATCTTGACAAAACGTGAATCCAAACAAATTGTGTCATAGTTGACGAGTCACGTGAGTTTTTCTCATAGTGCGGTCACGAGGGAAACGTTTTATCTTAATGGAAAAACACTACGGGCTAGATGCGATGTGAACTTTCAGCCGATTGTCTTTTTTCAATTGAATAAAATTTATGTAACTGACCGAAAACGATAACCCCTGTTGGCAATAACATTAGTCATTAATAGGCCGGGGCACGAGCTGTCATTTCATTAAGATAGGTTATTGCCGAACCCTACTAACGCATGTTTTTGCGTAGGCCAAAAAGGAGGAGGCGGGGTCGCAGGGAGCAACCGACGCCAGTAACCGACGTTTCCCCCTCCAAAGTCAACAATTTACCACCGGCTTCACGTAGCTAGCGATTAAAGGATGTCGTCGTGCCTCTCTCCCTATAAATGCCGCGGGAAACTTGAGCATTTTCATACAAGCAACAACTACTTACGGAATAAGTTACTTAGCCTTCACTAGATACTACTCGTACTTTACAGCGCCATCGTACGACAATCGCAACCCATAGAATCAACTTTATTTTGATTTTCGGCATCAGCAACTACCTTCAGTTTTTGTGCAATCATGAGGGACCTCAGCAAGAAGATGATGGTATGATAGTTAATTGAATTAATTGATTTCCAAATTTACTTGAAGCTTTCAATAATTTAAATAATGGAATTTTGCCATATAAACCGTAAAAATTATTTACTGTATATAAGTCTACCTATAACGATTGCTATCTTGCTTATTAATTATTTATTTAATTATCCACATTCTAAAAATTCCCTCTCAGATGATAGGCGATAAGACTTCAGAGGAATCATTATGATTCAAAGAATAATATTATTTTGTTATAAATTGAAAATTATTCACTCTGTTCAAGTAGTACTAAAAAACTACAACTTTTACGAATTAAAGTAACTGATAACTTCACATAATTCAATAAAATCAAATAATATACAATACAATAATTTTATACAATAGGCTATACAATGAAAGCACTATAAAATATCCAGTTAATTGTCAGAATTTGATACTCTAATACTCATCATAATGTCTACTTACAGGCAGTAGTACTTTGATTTTTATGAATTAAACTGATTTTGATAAATTTATAATGTAATTAAAATACTCTAAAATATATCCAGTAAATTGCCAATTACCACAGGTCATCATTAATTGATTCATTATTTTATGCTTTTATTGTAATTTTTACAATTCTTTTCCGTATAGTTTATTGCACTAATGAGTTTAGCCTGACGAATTGGGTACTTTGAGAAGTAAAAAGTATAAATAAATGAAAATAGTTCCACGTGGTCTTGCAGAAAGAATCAGGATAGAAGAATTATGCAAAATTGACCAATTAGTAAATTGATAGAGTAGCCTAATTAAATGATAGAATTGTATTGTATCAATTATAAATCTGTCTATTATGAATAATGAATTTTCAGAGTATATTTATTTATTTTTCAATAGGCTATCAGAAATTATCCATCTGATCTAATAAGAAAGAAATGCGTGGAAGAACGCTTGGATGTATATTTTTACTACCAGTAACAATCAGAGTCTAAATTCATGCCAAGTAATTTGAACAATGTGAATTATAAAAAAATTAATTGTATAGTTCAAATTATGAAGCTTAGCCAACTCAAAAGTTTTGATGAATAAGTTATTCTCCATTTTAATGAGTTACTACAGAAGTAACCAACTTCTTTTTGGCTGTTTTTTTCGTAGACTGTTCGAGATTTATCTTTAAATGATATCCATACCAAAGCAACTCATACCGAAGATACTCGATACAGTTCTATACAGTATTCATCATTTGTTCACGAGGATCGTTCACATTCCAAAGTAGCACAACAAAAATCTAGCAATAAATTAATTCATTCCTCCGAAAATAAATTGCCTTTCAGCGGTTATGAATTGGTCCTAATTTTAGCGCTCTTCCTAATTCAAGACAGCAGATAAAGTCTTTATGTGTTATTCTCACTGAAATAATTATACTGAATACTTTCTGGAAAGCTTAATCACCCACTTCCTTGCAGGTGATAAAGATAAGTGAATAGAGTGCTGTTCAATAGGCCTATTGCACAACAAAACAACGGAAATATACTTTGGGATTTGTTGTATTTATGATTCTTTGTAAACAATAAATTAGTAATAATGTCGTGGAAACGATATCTTGATCTCTCACATTTGGAAGAAAACTGAAAGTTTCAGGCCATCAGAATTCAAACATTAGTTTATTAGAGCTAATTAATCAATGATAATGATGAAAAAATCCTTTATAACAGTTCAATGCATTCACACAACAAGTCTGGGTTCGGTTAATTAGCCGTTTATGATTAGCCTATTCTATAGAAACAAATTTATTGGTTATTTTGTCTCAGAAATTTAATCATCAAGCTTGAGCAATCAATTAAAAGATAATTACGTATTTTATAGATAATTTATTTCATTATTTCAAAGAAAAAATAAAAATCTCTTCGTCTCATTTTATTGCAGAAAAGACGCGAAATCTTCGATCCCTCAGAACTTCTGAGGCCGGAGCCAAAATTTGCTGACAAGCCAATTTCAGAGTTCAGAGACTACAGCATCAACGAGAATGATCCAATGAAAGAAAGAGTGAGACAAACTTATCTGCAGATGCACACTCATCAAACAGTCGGCTTTGTGCAGGGTGAGTACCAGCGAAGATTTTTTTACTTAATAGTTGTAAAAATATTCTATACATCAGACATACTCAATTAGAAGTTGTCCCCTCCGATGTTGTGGGATGTAAATGAATTAAATAAAAATCAATAATCGAAGAGGTAACAAAAGACATTGTGTACGAAATTCTGATATACTTTCTTGAAAAATAATTTTTTATGATGCCCACATGAGTCTGAGACTTGTGCGTAGGTAATGAGGTGAATGACCACAGAGTATGCCAAGCTGAACAACGAGAAACTAACCCGCTGGCTGTCCCAGGAGGGGGTTTCATGACCTCCCCCCCCCCCCCCCCCCAATAAGAAATTGACTGGTGAAGGGGTAGGAAGGAGGGACAATCTCGAAAAAATTTCAATAAAACCCCAAAAAAATTACAGCTGGGAACGCTCCTGATATCAGAGATAACGCTCCGCATGCACCACTCTAAATTAAATTATTAAATCATTAGTCTAAATAAGTTATTGGAAATAAAGTATAAAGTTAAGACATTTCGGTTGTAGTAATTCTGTATAAATATCGAAATCAATAAATTAGAAATTTTGTTCATCTTGTAAGATGTTCGCTTTTAATTTACAGGAAGAATGGACAGATGGCTGAAGTTTGATACGTTTGAAGCAACAATTATGGAGGCTCTGTTCAAGCTGAATGATTTGGTGGATGAGAGCGACCCCGATGTGGACATTCCAAATGTGGTGCATGCATTCCAAACCGCAGAAAGAATAAGAGCAGAGCATCCAGACGATGACTGGTTTCACCTTACAGGACTCATTCATGATCTGGGCAAGGTAATTGATAGGGCCTGGTGTTTGCTATATGATTTTAATCTATTCTTCCAATAGAAAAAATTCCATCATCTAACCTTGATTATTTTAAATATTGACTATTTGAAATATAACTGATTACGTCCTTCATAGGAGCTACATTACTTTATTTACAAAATAAAATAATAAATTGGTTGCAATTGAGATATTTCAATATTTTTTTACCTGCAATAACGTTTGCAGTTGAACTTGATATAAAAGGTAAGTTAGCTTGAAATATCATTAATTGAGTTAAATATGAAATAAGACAAATAGGTAGGCCGACTGCTATGATATAATACACATCATGCATTAATTTAGCATGTTTTTGAATTTATTATACAATTCACTCTGTACTATATTTCTTGTGCTTGATGCTATTCTCCTTTCAGAAATCAGAGATGAACTGATTTCCCCTCTTTATCTTATTTTTTAATTTAATAACTTCTACAATGTGATATGATGAAATGATAAAATTCACGAAGTAAATTTGATATAGTATGATAAACTGTAGTGTTGAAAATAATCATTGTGATATTAAATGGTACTTAAGGCTATTCATCCCTATATAGCCTAATTAAAAAGTCTTAATAGTAAATGTAGATTAAGCCTTATCTCAACGAGCTTCTTCAATTGATTTTTCTCATCTTCAGGGTACCTTACTATGAAAAGGTACTGCGCTGACACTGAAGCCATTTTCAGTTTTATAAATGTTGGAATTTCAATAATTATCAATTAAATCTCATGTCTAATCTGGTTACTTGACTAGAATAAATACTAAGTTACCTACTGCCTTTTATTCTTGAATTTTATGATTAGATTTATTCATCTTTTTAAATTTACGGCTATTTTTTGCAGGTGCTGGCATTCTATGACGAGCCACAATGGGCGGTGGTTGGAGACACATTCCCAGTTGGCTGTGCATGGGCTGATAGCATAGTTTACAGAGAAAGTAGTTTCCAGGCAAATCCTGATCGATTCAACCCGAAATACAAGTGAGTATCAAGTAAAACATGTGAAAAATGAAGAAACTTTCGAATAAATTTGATTTTGTGAGAACTTAAACGTTTGAAATTGCCAGATAGGATAAAAAAGTTGACAAGGCGTCGACTACTCCCAAGTTACGAGTTTATTACTGGCTGGGCACCGTATGGCTATATTTTGAGTATCAGACTACTAATACTTTGTTTTACATGGGGAAAAGTTTGAATAATTTATCACGTCTATTGTTAATTATTTAACAGGCTACCTACTTCAAGTATCTCAGTAGTCTAAAAATAAAAAATGCTTGATTGATATTCATCCTAAATTGAGAAAGTACAGAGCACAGAATGATTTAAGTGTTGAGTAGAGTGATTTTCTATGTTCTTCTCTATTCAGTGCCTAGTAATATTTTTACATTTTTTTCTATTCATACATGAGCTTTCAATTTAGCAGTGAGAAACTTATTACATTAATGTCAAGCTTGAAAGGTATTCGAGCTATCATTTATTTTCAGCAAATTGTAAATATGTCGAAACTCTCAAATTGTAAAATTCTGATTTCATGTTATTTTAATCATTTAAAAATCACAAATTAAGATCACTTAAATATAATGCCAGTTTCATATATATTATGGAATTTATATTTTCTGATTTCCAGTATTCCATATTAGATGTATAGAATTAAATCACATTTTTCGCCTATTAGTTTTAAAATTTCGTTTATTCCGTTTCTAAACAAATAGTGATTTGCAATTTTTCTATGAAAACTTGTTTGATAGTTCATTATTAACTTTTTTTCTTTTTCAGTTCAAAGTATGGAATATACAAACCTAACTGTGGCTTGAGTAGTGTCATGATGTCTTGGGGCCATGACGAGTACATGTACAGATTTCTGAAATACAACAACACAAGATTACCAGAGGTTGCTCTCTACATGATCAGGTAATTTACAAATTATAGACTAATAAAGGAATGAGAGAATGCAGTTTCTTACGAATAAAACCATAAAAATTAGTAAGACAAGTAAAAAATGGGTTATTATTATTATTAACAAGAAAAAGAGTCAATTCCTAGGGTTTTTAGTTGGGAATAAATCCTTACGTCCAGACCCTGAGCGATTTGAGCCTCTACTTAATTTGACTTCACCCTCTGATAGCAATGCTCTTTTAAGAGAACTGTAAGCCTTTTTTCACATTATTCTCGATGAATACCAAATTTTTCAAACAAAATTCATGCTCTTGTAAACTGCACGCAATTTCCTATCGAGGAAGTTGCGCTTACTACATTTGAAGCACTAAAATAAGTAATATCTGCAGCTGTTATTCACGTATTTGATAAAAATGCATACTTACAGTAGAAACTGATGCCTCTGACTTTTGCATAGCAGCAACTCTATCTTTTAATGAAAGACCTGTTACATACTTTTCACGGACCTTGAATCACAGTGAAAAGCGGCATTCAGCTGTAGAGAAAGAAGCCTATGCAATAGTGGAATCAATAAGAAAGTGGCGCCACTACTTAACTGGTAGTTTCTTCCGATTGATCATGGATCAAAAATTGGTAGCTTTCAATGGTCAAATGATGTTTAGTTGGGGATGATGCAACCAGTGGCGTACCGAGGTTTTAAGCGCCCTGGAGCGGAAGTGTCTAACGATCCCCCCCCCCCCACAAAAAAAATCAGTCTTACACTCAACCACCCGATTGGGCTGATATGAATATAGTGTAATTTAATGAACCAGCGGCTTTTTTCCGCCTCTAACTATGCCGTATTTGTTAGAGATGCGAATCTCCAAGGAATGATTTTTCGCCAGGTCAGATTCTGCTTTTATCAATTTCCAAACAGCTTGTTTTGGATTTTTTCACTTTTCTATAAATTTATTTGCAGTTATTTTTTTGCATTTTGCAAGTCATCCTTATGCAATTTTTTTTATATTTTGGAAATAGGATTCAAAAGTGAAGTATTTCAGTCCTGTTCTTAATATAAAAACCATTGAACTTTTTGTGGATTTATTTTTTCAGAATAAATTCAAAGTCTTCATTCAATTTCTTGAATTTGTTATACCTTTTGCCACCCAATTTAAATTGTTTTGGCTTTGCTACTTTCGACTATTTGCTACTTTTGACTCGACCGTTTTGCATTCTGTCTGGTTGTAACGCATGAACCGATTTATTTTAAATTTGACATGAATTTTCCTTTTAGTCATGCGCAGCGATGTTTACATACGGTTTTTTTAAATTGTGTTGCATTTCACCCTTTTGGCCTTCATTATAGTAATACATTTTTTTGTAAGTAAAAGGTAATTTTCTCTCAAGAACGGTGCGCTCCTCAGAGCCTTGCGCCACTCGCTCCATTATCGGTACGCCACTGGATGCAACGTAGATGATGCATAGTTGAGTTGTACTGTACATCCAATGAGAAGTTTGGCGGATGGCACTAAATCAAATCAATTTTGATGGTCAAAGTAAAGGAAAAATAAAGAATGACAAAATTTTAAGATGGCGACTCGAACATATATTGTCGAACATATTGTTGAACATATATTGTATTATCTGTATATTGCAGTATACCTATAATATCATTTATTGACCTGGCAAAGAGAACTTGCTTGCAGATGCTCTTTCTCATGCTTTTGGACTGATTGGATGTCTTACAAGCAAATAAAACCTTTTAAAATATCATCAAAATATATGTCAGCCTGGCATAACAAGATTCTTTAATTGGATCAAAACCAACAATCTAGTTTCTTTTACTTGGAATGCAAGATTCGTTCAGAGATGAAACCAAGATTCCAGGCTTTCAAGGGCAAGCTAGTGAAAGCAACCTGACCATTTGAAAGAATGATGGGGCCCTCAATAAAGCGGCCCTTTCAAAACTTAGATTTGAAGGGGCCGCTTCCATCATCAACCAAAAACAAATATTTTCCACAATAGTGTAGATGACAGTGGCGTAGCCAGGATTGAACTTCGGTGGGGGGGGGGGATACCAGGGGGTGTTGGAAGAATGGAATCTCCCCCCTCCCCCTGTTGATAGGGGGTTCGGGGATCCTCCCCCTGTTGATAGGGTGTTCGGGGATCCTCCCCCTGAAATTTGTTTGTATATTTATCATTTTTATAATGATTTTTTGAGCATTTTAATGAAATTTTTACTTGGATATTTCAATTAAAGCAATTGCTAATATAAATGAAATATATCTCCAATCCGAAAGAGTCAGTGACAGACACCACTCGAAAACACTGCATTGCTACATTGCTCACTAAACTGTACATGCAGAGTAAGAGCATACTACCATAATAGCATTGTATACTTACATGATTGCATGTTCATCCATCCCCGAAATTCCACAACAGTAACTCCTTTACCTTCTTGGCTTATCAATGCCAAAAAAGCATGGATGAAAACTTTTTCTGTTCAAAGGAGTAAGAACGACCCAGAAGTACAAGAAGTGGAAATCCTACATCTCAATCCATAAGTTGCCCTAGTGCGACTTCCTGATAGACTGGAGGTTTCTGTGAACATTAGAAGGTTGGCCCCACTATCCTAAACAGGGAGGGAAGAATGAAATGATGAAACATAATAAAGTAAATTCGTATGGCTTTTCGTGGTGGGGAGACCCTTACGGGTATGAAACATAATATATGATGATCTAATCACATCAGCTGCGTTAATTTGTTGTTGATCCGTTGCTATAGTTAGTCTATTGATTACTCTAGTACAGTTTTGTTCCCATCATTATGGTGTCTCAAGTATTACACAAGTTGTTTTAATCTCTACACTTCTACCCATTTTTTAATTGCAATCTCTACACGTTATTTCCAAAAATGTAACAGTTGGTTGTTATTAGTTAATATGGTAGCTAATAGAACCATAATAATGTTAAAGTTAATTAACGGCTAATACTGTGTCATCATTTTTATTATCTTGATATAACTCTCAGTTTGGACTAATAACAGTAATAACACTGTTGTTGATTGATTTCGTTGGAATAATAATCTATTCAAGGCTATTTTATACTAAAATAATTTTCATTTATAAGGTTCAATAGACAATAAGTTTGATCTATAAACTAAAACTTATGAGTCTCATGCTTCTGTCTTTTCAGATTCCATTCATTCTATCCATGGCATTCCGGTGGAAGCTATGACTATCTCTGCTCAGAAAAGGATCTGGAAATGAAGAAATGGGTTTTGGAATTCAAGTAAGTGAAGTTTTTTCATTTATTGAACATGAAATAATTTTTTTGCGGCACTTCTCGACTTTCATATGAATAAAAAGGAATGCCGTACCGGAGATATTAGAGTAATGCGATTTTTAATGATAAGATTAACTTTTCAAGTGAAATTTAACGACTTGCAGTCAAATATTTGTTAAGAATAAGTATAACTCACTTAATCTGTAGGCCGAGCGCTTTCGAATCTATGAGATCCATCTTCAGAGGCCTCATGGATCTCATAGATTCGAAAGCGCTCGGCCTACAGATTAAGTGAGTTATACTTATTCTTAACAAATATTTGACTGCAAGTCGTTAAATTTCACATGAAATGTTAATATTAACAACGCAGTTCGTCATGGAACAAGAAATCCAGGAAGATAAGATTAAATACTATTCTAATGAGTCAACATCAAGTTTCTTGAACAATCTTCAACATAATAGAAATAGCTGATAAATTTGAATGTAAGCGGTTGCTTACTTTGGGACAGCAAACAATTCATGAAATCTAATTCATCTGAAAATCTGTAAATAAGATTCATTGATTTAATAATCTGAAAATTCACTCTATTTGATAATAAGGATCCCAGACTTGTCCATGACTTGGATTGTCCATGTTCATTGCATTCGTTCTTTTAGTAAGAGTTATATATGCCACTTTGAGTATTTCTAATACGTCGGCTTGATAATGCATCGCTTGAATATTTAATTATGTATGTAATCTTACATTATTTAAGTATTGGAAAAATTTTGTATTTTACTCCATCAATTAAATTGATTTTGAAGTTTAGCTTTTTAATTTTTTTAACAATTGGCCCGTTATTGAAGACTATAGTTACTCAGAAATTTTGTTTGTGATATTTTATTGCAAATAAACTAATTTGACATTTTGTTTTGCAGCAAATACGACCTCTACACAAAGAGTACGAAGCTTCCAGACATCGAGTCACTAATCCCCTATTACCAAAGCCTAATTGACAAGTACATTCCCGGTGAACTGAAATGGTAATCCGCTACTGCCACTTGCTCTGCTGAGACCGCACATGCTCAATGAGTGAAGCTCTTCCTATTTGTATCAAATTAAATATATGTTTTAGAACATATAGTTATCGTTTTTGCTCATAGCAAATGTATTCTAGAAGTATTATGATGGAAATGTCTTCCATTAGTATCATTTATGAATGTTATACAGTAGGCTAATTTCTTAGTTTTGATTGTATGGAACTTGAACTTCGTCATAAATTATTAATTTCGTTTTTATACTCTAAGTTTTACTCTATTGTAATAATAATTTATTATTATCATTTGAATATTCATAGCAACTTCTAGTTAATCTTGTATTAATTAATCAATATAGCCTAATGTAATTTGATTTCTCAAACATAATTCATTCAATTTCTCAACTCCTTAGTTTTGTTTTATATTACTCTTTCTCATTGAATATGTGATTTAATTATGCTTTACAGTAAATTGCACTACATATTGCAGTGCTTGATAATTTCCATGAATATATTGTTTTGTATTCGAATTATGTATATTCAATCTATAAATTATAACTTAATAAGCTAAAAAACTGAATTTCAGACACAATTATTTTAGCTTTCTTTTCAGTGTTATCCTATGTGTGTGAATGATTGATCGTTCAATGTAATCTCCATGTATGGCGTCATAACTAGCGCTTATTATATACTTAATAGAATAGATTATTTTTTCAATAATTATGAAATAATTTTTTATAATAAAATATTGGAATATATTAAAAAAAGATTCGATCTATTCTTTGCATACCTTATCCAAAAATCTATAAAAAGTGGGAGACAATCCAAACTAATATTCATAACTTAGTTGGAAATGTGATATCGCCTCAGCTGCTAGATAGAGCTAGGGTGTCCTTGCAAGCAGCTTAGTGTTGGTTCCTCTGGTCGGCTGACCACGGCATCCGGAGTGTTTGATCTTTGTTAGTGGGGAATGCAAAACCCCGCTTAAGCTTGAGTATATCAGAGCCCCAGTTAGGTCTGCTGTTGGAAGCAAGACCCCACTTAAGCTCTGGATATATCAAGCCCCGGTTAGGTGCTTGCTGTAGGGTGGGAAAAGAATACAAGTCTTGTTAGTATTCACAAAATTAGGTTCTCAGAAGCACATCTAGCACCTTGAGAAAACCTGAGCAGTAAGCTCTAAATATTGAAAGTGAAATTGATTCCATCCAACTTGATGTGGTAATTCAATGATTCAGTAATTTGATAAACAGATGATCCACACACACTAAGAGTAAATGACAAGCTTATATAGTTAGTCGCTTCAGAAAACATGTGTGAGAGATTATGCTTGAGTTGTAGTGAAAAAGAATGATGATACTTGGTGTTATCTAGCGGCTGGTTGGTTAAACATAGTACTGTGGCCAGATGTGGCCAAACACAGTACTGTGACTAGAATAAGGTGAAAAGTGAAAATGGGGCTGGTGTCAATTCCCCCCTGCTTCTGAGAACCTTATTCTAGGTTTTTTTATTGAACAAAATACAGAGTTTGAATGATTTGATAAGTTGATGAGCAATACAAGTGGCATGAATTGGAAAGTAAAATAAATTACTAACAAAGTAAATGGCATAAGTTTGAAATTACAAGTGGCATGTGTTGAAAAACAATTAGCAGGTTAGAAAAACAATAAATCTTAAAACTAAGTAGTAGGTGCTGGCCGCATGTTGTCTTGGTGCAACTTGATGGTTTCACTGTTATCCTTGACCCATTGAACGGCTCCTTGGATTTGGGTGATGGTGTATGGGCTTTTCCATCTATGAGCTAGGCCAGCATTGAAGTTCCTTGCCTTGTTTGAAAGAGCGTGGTTCCGGATCAACACAAGGTCACCCAGTTGGTAGGAGGTGGTGGTGATAGCATCTGGGTCAGGTTTCAGATTGTGTGTCTGGTTGGCAGCTCCTTGGTGTCCAGCCAAGTCATCATCATAAGAGAGAAACATGATGTGTTCCCGGAGGGCAGGTGGTACAACCATATGCCAGTAAGAGTCATGTGGCTGTACATTTTTCTTCACTAGTTGATTGTGGACACAGTAGCTTGTCAGAAAGAATTGATTAGTGTCAGTCTTCTCATTGGCCAGTTTGGCTTGAAGGTCTGTCCATTGTTGGATTGAGTGTGCTAGGTGTCGGTGAGCTGCCTGAGCATGTGAGAGTTCTTTGAGGAGTTGGTTTCTTGATTCAATCTGGTTCAATGTGGGTGGCTCTACTAAGTTTGGTTGGTCTTCAGGAGGCATCCCTTTTTTGGATTTATAACACTTGTCTCCTACCATGTTACTGGTGGGGTTTCGTGACAGTGCCTCTAACAGTTGGTTGCTGGTTGCCTCAAGGGTAGTGGTCACTGCAGTGGTTGCTGGAGGTGGGGCCACTGGTGGAGCAGGTGGATGTTCTGCTGGTGGATCAGGTGGTGGTTCTGCTGGTGAAGCAGGAGTAGGGGCCGCTGGTGGGGCCGCTGGTGAAGCAGGTGTAGGCCTCACAGGAAGTGTGAGTGGCAGCGTGGGCAACTGCACAACTGGGGCCTTGAAGAGAGCTGGGTCAGTTGCTGGAGTGATGGCTGTGTGATCACTAGCTGAACTGAGTTGGGTAGCCTTGGGCTCTTCTTGGCTGTTGGCAGTAGTGGCCGGGCTGGTGGCTGGTGAGACTCCTGTGGAGGCTACACTTAGGGTGGAGAGGATTATTGGTGAACAGGTGGGTGGCAAATGTGTTGGCTTAATAGTGACATCTGGTGGTGTGCTAGAAGTTGGTTTCAGTTTTGGTGGGGCTCCTGTGTCTTTGGCTGGAAAGTTGGAGCCTAATTCTCTCCAGTTGTGTCGTTTCCCTGCCTCCTTGACTTCAGTACCGGACAATCTCGGTGGAAGTGATACTCTGGGCAGAAATGACACTTTGGAGCTGATAGTGTGTGTTTGGCTGGTGGTGCAGGTGGAGCAAGTGGCTTTGCCTTAGGTCGTTGACTCAGATCATTCTCAAACTCATTTGCTAATGAGATCAAGTCTTCAAGATCTCTTGGTCGAGCAGCTCGAACCAGCATCCTGAGTTCAAGTGTCAGCTGATTGATTAGCAGAGAGATGATCTCTTCTTCTGCTAGGGCTGACCCAAGTCGTTTCTGAAGTTGAATCTTTTGGCAGAGGAATTTTTCAACTGGTTGGTTATTCTTTTGATTGGTTCCATAGAACTCCTTATGTGCCTCTGCTATTCTCTGATTTCCTGAAAATTTGGATTGGAGGCGGGCCTGGAGCTGCTTCCAATCAGTAATGAATTCTCCATACTCATGCCACCAATTAGCAGCATCATCATGTAGCTGTGCACATATGAAGTGAAGCCAGGAATATGTGGGTACTTGGTGGTTTTGTAGGATAACTACACCTTTTTCTATGAATGTGGCTGGATCCTCATGGAGCCGTCCATGAAACTCGGGAAGTAGAGCAGCCAGGTTGAGTGATGAATTGCTCATGGGCCACCGGTAGGTTGGTGCTTGTGCCATATAGTGTGTGTGCTGTACTTCCGCTGTAGTAGTGGAGGCCAAGTTTTGGGCCATGGAGATGGCAGAGACTGGGTCTGCCATTGTACTGATTGTGTCAGGAACTGTGGTTGAACAAGTAGCTTGGACCTGTGCTTGGACCTGTGTTGTCAGGAGACCAGCTGGATCAGTGGTGGTTGTTGAGCTTCCTGCTGCAACTTGGTCAGGGAGCAGTCTAGTAGTGTCTGTCTCATTCCTAGTCACAACCATGTTTATGTCTTCAGCGCCACTGGGGTCTACTGTCCCCAGAACAGTGATGAAGTGAGCTGCTGCAGTGGACAATCGGGTCACTACACATCCATGTAGTATCGCCCCACGTTGGGCGCCAAAATTGATATCGCCTCAGCTGCTAGATAGAGCTAGGGTGTCCTTGCAAGCAGCTTAGTGTTGGTTCCTCTGGTCGGCTGACCACAGCATCCGGAGTGTTTGATCTTTGTTAGTGGGGAATGCAAGACCCCGCTTAAGCTTGAGTATATCAGAGCCCCAGTTAGGTCTGCTGTTGGAAGCAAGACCCCACTTAAGCTCTGGATATATCAAGCCCCGGTTAGGTGCTTGCTGTAGGGTGGGAAAAGAATACAAGTCTTGTTAGTATTCACAAAATTAGGTTCTCAGAAGCACATCTAGCACCTTGAGAAACCCTGAGCAGTAAGCTCTAAATATTGAAAGTGAAATTGATTCCATCCAACTTGATGTGGTAATTCAATGATTCAGTAATTTGATAAACAGATGATCCACACACACTAAGAGTAAATGACAAGCTTATATAGTTAGTCGCTTCAGAAAACATGTGTGAGAGATTATGCTTGAGTTGTAGTGAAAAAGAATGATGATACTTGGTGTTATCTAGCGGCTGGTTGGTTAAACATAGTACTGTGGCCAGATGTGGCCAAACACAGTACTGTGACTAGAATAAGGTGAAAAGTGAAAATGGGGCTGGTGTCAAATGTTAGAATCCATTGCATATTGCATCAAAAATACAATTTCAAATTCTTCATCTTATTTGAAAAGCCTGATACGTCAGAAAGTCCCCCCTGATGAAAGAGTATGAGGAAAACGAACCCAAAGACGATATAAATTTCCTATCACGACGTCTTTCTTGAACAAGAATAAAAAGGATTAGGCAACATCATTAACTAAATTGATACGGTAACCCGGCCTCATGGTATGATCAAACCCAGACAGATATGATGATACGGTGCTAGTTCACTAAGGCTGGCACTAATATAGCTAGGTAGCCCACTTTTTTCCGTTCGCATGACTGTCTTTTTATATTAAGACATAATTATAGTTCAACATGCTTTAAAATCGACCGATTAGTAGCAAGAAAATTTTCTTCCGGCCATTGAATCACAACCCACACAGACTTTTAATGTGTGCTATTCGAGGCTCTGCGGACAGTCTGTCAATACAGAGAAATACATTTTTTTGTAAGTATCGCTCAAATAACCGCTGCTGTTACGAAAAAAAACAAATTTTAAAACAAAAAAAGAAACCGACTTCAATGAAATGATGCTCAAACATTAAATAATACTCACGTACTAAAAAGGTTAAAATAAAGTATTTACTTCAAACTGAGAAAATTTTAAATTTCATACAAGTAATCTTTTGAAGGCGGCGCCAAATTTCCTATAAACTTCTAAAATATAACATAATTACTCTGAGATGTTTTCCATGACAAAATACTTGAACAATCTAATATCAAAACTGAAACTGTATTTCAGTAAAAGTGAGTGTAAATCCGGTGGTTCGGAACCCACCTAAAACTGTAGGTCCAACTCATCAATCACCATCATCCAATTCATCACCCACGCAAAGGTCTCAGACCTATGTGGGCTTCATCCTCCAAAAAAAAAAAAAATACAGTGTTAGTTTTGATATTTATTAGATAGAACTTCGTCTTATCAACTTCATAAGATTTTTGGCGCCGACTTCAAAAGATTACTAATTTAAAATAAAAAGAATTTAAAATTTTCTCAGTTTAAAGTAAATACTTTCCTGGATTTCTTGTTCCATGACGAACTGCGTTGTTAATATTAACTTTTCATGTGAAATTTAACGACTTGCAGTCAAATATTTGTTAAGAATAAGTATAATAACTCACTTAATCTGGCCGAGCGTTTTCGAATCTATGAGATCCATCTTCAGAGGCGTGGGTTCCTAGATCATCATGTCAGTTTTTTGGTTAGAAGTGTTGTGGTTTTTGTAAAATGTGATCAAAAACTTTGTGAGATTTAAAATTTAGTTGTTCATTGAGAATGTTTTGTTTATTATGTGTGGTGTGTTTGTATATTTCAAATTGTTCCAAGGTGTTGAGTTCGTGTCCTTTAGATTTTATATGTAGAATGTGTAGGTTGGTACTGATGTCAGTAAAAGTGTGTCCAGTTTGAATGATATGGTCGGCAAAATTCGATTCAGCTTTTGATGACAGGGCTGTTCCTTGTAACGTTGTTTGAATGTGCGGCCTGTTTGTCCTATGTAGAATTTGTTACAATCAGAGCAGTTCAGTTTGTAGATCCCTGGGAGATCGTATTTGTTTGTGTTCAGTGTGGTTTTGAGTATAAGTGCATTTTTTATTTTGTTTTTTGTTCTGAATGAGATGGTGTGGCCGGCTTTTTTGAAGATTTTTGTTAGTCTGTTTGATTGTGGATTAATGTTATGTCATTGTGATGTATTTTTTGTCAGTGGTGTTGGTGTTATGCTTTTTGTTTCTTATTTTATGATTGACATCACTTTTACTGACATCAGTACCAACCTACACATTCTACATATAAAATTTAAAA
Source organism: Conomelus anceps (assembly GCA_948455865.1). Classification (NCBI taxonomy): domain Eukaryota; kingdom Metazoa; phylum Arthropoda; class Insecta; order Hemiptera; family Delphacidae; genus Conomelus; species Conomelus anceps. Next base: position 66,900,380 of record OX418217.1, on the reverse strand, counting down.
AACAATCTAATATTAAAACTGACACTGTATTTCACTTTTAAATAATGTTTTACTCACATATATTGGAGATGCTTGAGGAATGCATTTCACTTCTGAAAAGAAGCTTCGTCAGCCTTCAAAATTTAAAGGACACAAACTCAACAACTTGGAACAATTTGAAATATACAAACACACCACACACAATAAACAAAACATTCTCAATGAACAACTAAATTTTAAATCTCACAAACTTTTTGATCACATTTTACAAAAACCACAACACTTCTAACCAAAAAACTGACATGATGATCTAGGAACCCACGCCTCTGAAGATGGATCTCATAGATTCGAAAGCGCTCGGCCAGATTAAGTGAGTTATTATACTTATTCTTAACAAATATTTGACTGCAAGTCGTTAAATTTCACATGAAAAGTTAATAGTAAATACTTTATTTTAACCTGTTTAGTATGTGAGTATTATTTAATGTTTTAGTATCATTTCATTTTGAAGTCGGTTTCTTTTTTGTTTTAAAATTTGTTTTATTTTAAGCTGTTTAACTTAGTTGAATTTTCAAATTTTGAAAACATGAGAAATTTCTTAAAGCCTACATTATAATAGTAGTCTATGCAACGATTTTATTTTGACCCTTATTAAGGCACTAGTTAGATGTAAGTTATAACATGAGCGAATGCAAGTGTTATAAATATCTCACGAGTGCCTTAATGGCCAAATAAAATTGTTGCATACACTATTTTATCTATGACCACTAGTATACATTTAATTAAAACAATTTCATTTTACCTGTGACTTTCAGAGATATGTAGGCCTAACCTCTCATCTCAAATATGAGAAGTTATAGTAGATTGTTAGGTTAAAGCAGCTGGCGTAGCAATTTGATCAAATCAGCTGATAGTTTCACAATATTGAATTATGATATTGATTCCATCAAAAATGCTTCTGATTGGTCCAGAACCCGTGTTATAATGTAGAACCTGTACTATAATGAGCTCTTTATGCAATGGGCTTCAAAAAGCATTTCGAAAAGACAGCTGTTTTGGCATCAATTGTGAAACTGTAATGTATACATTATGACATGGTCGTAGATAAAATATTTATCAAATTAGCAAGCCAATATAACATCCAAACTTAAGAGGGGACCACAGTCAGGTTGAAATCTACCTTTTAATTTAAATTCTTACCGCAGAGCGCTGCAGTCATATTCATTCCATCTTCTCACGCCGCACTGCGCTGTAGTCGCTGTAGGTCCGAAGCGGGAAAATATAGTGAAAGTTTAAAACAACTAGGTTATCCCGGGTCGCACGAATGTGCGACTTTATTAAACTTTGTAAAATACATTCCAAATGTAGATTTTCTACATACTGAACGATACATTTCAATGCCCAGTCAACTATGAAAAAGTATCACATGGCTAACTATCTGAATAAAAAATATATTTTGCAGTATTCTTGAACAGCCGATCAATATAATATTTTTCTAACATACCTGTGCTGGCTAAAATTTCATTTTTCAATTCTTTATCAGCTGATAAATATAAAAATTTCTCAACACACCTGTGCTAAAGAAACTTTTTATTCTTCTTCTTCTTCTCCTCTTTCTTTTTCATAACTTCTTCTACTTCTTCTTTTTCTTCTCCATCTTTTTCTTCGTCTTTTTCTTCTTCTTCTTTTTCTTCTTCATCTTCTTTTTCTTCTTATTTTTCGTTCCCTATTTCTTCTTTTTCTTCTTCTTCTTCTTCCACTTCTTTTTCTCCTTTTTATTCTTCGTCTTCTCTTTCTACTTCTAATCATCCTCTTCCTTCTTTTTCTTCTTCTTCATCTTCTTTTTCTTCTTATTCTTTTTCTCCCTCTTCTTCTTCTTCTTCTTTTTCTTCTTCCTCTTCTTTTTCTTCTTTTTTCCTTTTTCTTCCTCCTCTTCTTTTTCTTTTTCTTCTTCTTCTTCCACTTCCTCTTCTTTTTCTCCTTTTTCTTCTTCGTCTTCTCTTTCTACTTCTTAATCTTCTTTTTCTTCATCTTCTTTTTTTCTTCCACTTCCACTTCTTCCTCTTCTTCTTTTTCTTCTGTTTCTTCCACTTTTTCTTTTTATTCTTCTTCTTCTTCTTCTTCCTCTTCTCTTTCTTCTTACTCTTCTTTTTCTTTTTCTCCTTCGTTTTCTTCTTCTTTTTCCTCTTCTTTTTATTCTTATTCTTTTTCTTCCTCTTCTTTTTCTCCCTCTTCCTTCCTTTTTTTCTTCTTTTTCTTTTTCTTCTTCTTCCTCTTCTTTTTCTTCTTATTCTTTTTCTCCCTCTTCTTCTTCTTTTTCTTCTTCCTCTTCTTATTTTTCTTCTTCTTTTTCTTCTTCTTTTTCCTCTTCTTTTTCCTCTTCTTTTTATTCTTATTCTTTTTCTTCCTCTTCTTTTTCTCCATCTTGTTCTTTTTCGTCTTCTTCTTTTTCTTCTTCTTTTTCGTTCCCTATTTCTTCTTTTTCTTCCTCTTCTTCTTCTTCTTCTTCTTCCACTTCTTCCTCTTTTTTTCTCCTTTTTCTTCTTTGTCTTCTCTTTCTACTTCTTAATCTTCTTTTTCTTTTTCTTCATCTTCTTTTTCTTCTTCCTCTTCTTCTGTTTCTTCCACTTTTTCTTTTTCTTCTTCTTCTCCTTCCTCCTTTTCTTCTTCTTCTTCTTCTTCTCTTTCTTCTTACTCTTTTTTTTTTTCTCCTTAGTTTTCTTCTTCTTTTTCCTCTTCTTTTTATTCTTATTCTTTTTCTCCCTCTTCTTCTTCTTCTTCTTATTTCTTCTTCTTCTTCTTCTTCTTCTTCTTCTTCTTCTTCTTCTTCTTCTTCCTCTTCTTTTTCATCACATCACTAGTGCACAAAAATATACAAAAACATACACAAACATACATACACACTGTAAGAGAGGGAGTGAGAATGAGAGATAGATTGATATATTTATTCATCAAAGATATATTGTTAGGTATGATAAGAGAGAGAAAGAACATGAGGGAGTGTGAAAGAGTGTGATTCATTCCACCTTTGTTGGGAAAAATAAATACAGTAATCTGTAATACGGAAGTAAGTAATCGCAATTATGGCCTAATTGTCAACATTAGTCAACATAGACCAACAAATTGATACTGTACTTGAAACACAGACGCGCACACACACATTCGTTCCTCTTGCTTTGGGAAAATTATAAATGATATGGAATCACAATAATTGACCGAACGAAAAGAGGTCTCTGTATCGTGTCGACCGTTTTGCATTTGTCTGTTCGTCTGTTTGCAATATATTTACAGCTGAACGTGTGAACCGATTTATTTGAAATTTGGCATGAATGTTCCTTTTAGTAATGCATGTGTATAACCATAAAAAATGTATTATGCATAAAAAATAGTGTTGCATTTAAAGGATAATTATAATGAAAAAAGGAAAGGCATCCAAGCCTTCTTCTATAGCAACATATCATATGCGTCATATGCTCATATGCAACTGGAATTGCATCCATATAGACAAGCTCCATGAACTTGTAGTGCACATTTTCAAAAAATTATGGAAAAAATTGACAATAATCTACGATTTTTGTGTCGCCAGAATATATAAAAATTAAGTTTTGCACAAGCATAGTTTTTTTTTATGCGCGGTAGAAGGTGCGGTCAAGGTCACAAATCAATGTAAATCAATTCCCTATGCTAGAAGTGTGAACTTGTAGTGTACATGTCCGAAAAATCCTGAAAAAATTGACAATAACCTACGATTTTTGTGTCGCCAGAATATGTAATATAAAAATTTTGCACAAGCACGGTTTTTATTTTTTAAAACGAAAGAAGATACGCTCTATCGCATATGAATGCAAGCAGCGATAAGTAGGTCAATGGAAAGGCTCGTTAGCACAATGTAAGGCGAATAAGAAAACGATTCCTTTCTAGAAAGAATCAATGTTTTTTATAAGATAATCTCAGAAGGATGGACATTCCAGTCCAGTCGATACATGAATGTTTACATAAATTTAATAAAAAATTCGTTAATTTCAAGAAAACTCATAATTTTCATGGGAGCCAATAGGAAACAGGTCATGCTAGCCGTGCTTGTGCAAAATTTTTCTCACATATTCTGGCGACACAAAAATCGTAGATTATTGTCAATTTTTTTCAGAATTTTTCGGACATGTGCACTACAAGTTCACATTTCTAGCACAGGTAAAATAACATTGATTTGTGACCTTCACCGTACCTTTCACCGCGCATAAAAAAAATCTATGCTTGTACAAAAATTAATTTTTATATATTCTTGCGACACAAAAATCGTAGATTATTGTCAATTTTTCTCATAATTTTTTGAAACATGTGCACTAAGTTCACGGAGCTATATAGATAGCCCTTGGGCCGTGTTTTTCCTTTGATTTCCTATAGCTACACAAAGAAAATTGATTAAAAGTCAATATGATTATTTAATGAGCTAATGAGCATGATGACAAAGTTCAGTTAAATAAACGTTGGTTGGGTGTTTATTCTTCTAGCTAACAAGTAACAATGACACAGATTCTCGCAAAAGCTATACATACATAATTATGAATAAATTCTTTTTTAGGGGGGATCCATCTTGATATTTCGGGGGGATATATACCTCCCATCCCCCCCTGGGACCGCCACTGGTGATTATCATTGAGTACATAGAGTAAGTTCCTCTTTGCAAGCACCCTTATGAGGTCTACGGTTTACAGAACTACTAGACTACTAGTTTTTTGACCTCGTCATCTATTTATCGTTCAATATAATATTTTGTAGGCTGAATAACTATCGCATTAGGCCCATGACTGCCTTTACTGTGATAGACATGGTGAAGACTTTTTCACATCAAGCCACATAGGTCTCATAATGACCGGCAAGCTAATATTTTTTATAATAAAACTTCTTCATATGCAAAAAAAATCAGCGGATCATGATTCAAACATTCAACTTTCTTTTAAAATCATCACCAGTTATAAATGCGCAAAATCTCAGCTAAAGCTGTCCAGTAGTTTTTGAATGATGGGAGGACATAAAGTACAAATAACGCTCAATGACAATATCAAACAAGTACATAATATAATTACAGAAAGTTAATTATATTGCCAACTCTTATTTCAATTTCAGTATTTTTATAGGAGGCATCAGTCCCCCTAATCGCTGTTGGAAAGTGGGGGCTGAATGAGACGGAGTTAGCTTTCAATGGGTTTTTAGGGAAGCAAAATACAGTAGAATAACAAAAGAATCAAAATTTGAACGAAACAAGCTTATTAGGAGTGACTGTTTTCCCCTCAATAAACTGTTTTCAAGTTTGATCTAGACTTCTAGACATTCTAACGAATAAAATGAGCTATCAAACAAATGAATCCATGTAGTTTCACTCTGGATCATCATAATAATTAGCTTCAGAAACTGGTTTGACGGACGAGGAATTAGTGAGTCAGTAGTCAGTAGATGGGGCATGGGAGGGAAGAAACGAGACAAGTTGAGTGATGGGGCTGAATGTGTCGGGGCGCGCGCGCGCCAGCCCGTGAATGCGAGTACGGGTGCATAAAAAGCAGCTTTGTGTGCGTTGCGAGTCCAAGCAGCGTTTTACAGAGCTTTATTGAAGGGAAAAAATATTGAAAATAGTTTTGTTTTTCGGTCACACAGCCTTCGGTTCATGTTCTTCGATAGAACCTTCATGATTAAAAATTGATGTGATTTGAAATGCATTTAATATCCTTTCAATTGATTAGAACCTTATAGAATGAATAGAAGTTTATTACAGAAAAAAAATCACAATAATACATCAGCTTACAATGTACATAATTTCAATCATACTATTTAAAATTTAAAACTAATGTATTCTACATTAGATTAGATTATTAATGAGAATAATCAATTTTTATTAATATATTTTTTTTAAACTAATCAATTAATTAAAAAAATTAAATTAATTTTAAAAAATTGAAAAAAATTAAAACAGTTTTTAATTTTTTCTTTTTTCTACATTAATTCTACATCATATCTTATCTGATCTAACAAAAATTATCAATTGAAGGAAATTTAATATATTATTACACACGGTTCACCCGCCAAATCGGGACGTAAGTAGTATAAAAATGGCGGTTTTGGCGCACGGTCAAGGACATTTCAAGGTCATCGCGCCAAAACCGCCATTCCCGTTTCAAGGTCACCAAACCTCGCCCGACCGACTCTAACCTAACCTATCCTATCCTACCCCCCCCAAACCCCGCCCCCCCCCCAAAAAAAAAAACTTAGAAAAAAAAACTTAGAAAAAAAAACAAGAAAAAAAAAATTTAGAAAAAAAAACAAAAAAAAACTTGGGAAAAAAAAAATTAAAAAAAAAAATTTAAAAAAAAATAAATAAATGAAGGAAAAAAAAATTTAAAAAAAAATAAATAAATAAAAAAAAATAACAAAATTTATAAATAAAAATTAAAAACAGTACAAAAAATATTCCCGAGAAAGAAAATGGGCGTAGGAAGTCATTGGTGGGGGCATGGAGTATATATGGGAGGTCTCTAGCCAGGAGAGATCATTACTAGTTGAACAGAGCAGTGACCACCTTCAAATTCGTCCCTGCTGCAGGAACAGTCAACATGAAATCATATAAATTCATGTGCCATCCTGCTGGGAGAACCCATAGAATCCAATTGATTAAAGAATAATGAATCTCTCTCTGTATTGTGAAAATAAAAGTGAGACATCTGATTTGTTATACATTTTCCCCTAACCTAGTCTCAGTGTCCACTTATGCCTTAAAGTGTTCACCTAGTGTTCACCTAGTGCTCATATAGGTAAAAAATCATCTTACTTTACTTCAATGAAGGCTGTTTCAACGAAGAGTACATGTAAAGCTGCCCACCAATCCACAACACCGAAATAAAATAATATCCCATGTCATTTCTGCATTTAGCTTTAATTTACTACCCATTAATTATGTGGAAATTCGTGAGAATACAGACAACAGGGATAACATTAGTTTCACACAAAAGTGTTATATTAAGAGTGGTGAGACATATTTCTCCAAGTCAACCACCACTTTCTCTACAATTGCCAAAGGGGTTAACCTAGATGAGCTAGGTCTTGTGAAAACTAGTAATCTAATACCACAAGTCTTACGAAAAAGAGTAAACATAAACTCTAAGCTTGCTCCCTACCCTGCTAGAGAAATAGATCCCTTGTCTCCAATCACAGTGCTATCTGCTAGGAAGCGTAAGCTAGAGCTGGACGAACTTAATCTAAAACATAGAAAAGTTGAGTTTTTAGAAGCTACAGAGTCCATAAAGAAACAGCATAAACAGCTAGTAGAGTATGAGAACGAAATAAAAGATTTGAGAGAGCAGCTTGAACCATATTTTCATTCGCATTGGAAGAATTTTGAACCAAGTGGGGTGTATCATGTGACTGCATTTACTGTGAATAATAAGGAAAAATTTACATATGTTGGGGTTCTAGGGGAAAAAGATGGCTTGAAACAGGTTTACTTTGTAAAAGGGTACCATAAAAATGCTTTTCTCAATGCTTACAAAGCAATAGAAGACCTTAAGAAAGTGGGCTATTTTGTAATCCCCTACAATGACGAAAGATGTATATTATGCTTGCCAAGAGGAGAAACTATTTGTGTAATAACTGTTAATGGTATGGCAAGCTATAATGGTAACACATTTCCAAAAATAGAATCAATCAAATTTTCGTCAGATGTATGGAAAAACTTGGAAGACACATCCTTTACACAGTCAGAAGTGGAGCAATTCATATAGGTAAGAAATCACCTTGCTGTGCTTTCAACGAAGGCTGTTTCAACGAAAAAGAGAGGGTAGAGAGAGAGGGAGAGAGAGAGAGATAGCCCCACTTCTACTTCCATCACTGGCCCCGCCCACCAGCCTTGACATTCCGGTTTCAACTAGTTTGTATGACGTCACTGCTACATTCCAATGCTATGAGTCATATCCATGCAGGAAAAAACATGTCTGTATTACATAATCACTGGCCCCATCCACCAGGCCAGCACCTATAAATACCACACAATAATTTGCATTCGTTCAGTTTGATTAAGACAATGAAGCAGTGAACATGGATACTTCCAAGGTTTTTAATGTCCCCATGCTCTGTGGGAATAAAGTGAAGCCTACCAGTGAGAGGTTCGGTTTGTGGCTTCTAACAGAAAACCTGTGCAATGACAACCTTGTTACAGATATTGGACAAATCAATTATACTGCCGGAGAAGAACTGTTGGTGCGGGCTGATTCAAATCTTATGCCTATTACAGAGACCTTTTATGACAATATAATGCTTGTGAAAATTTGTGCTTTGGAGGACTGTGAGGAAATGGATAAGAGACGGTTTATTCTAAAAAAAGAAATATGTGGAGCATTCAATTTATACTTGAGAGAAAAATTCTCCAAAATGGTGTCAGCTAAACATGGAGTTAAAGCAAAGCTACCATACTTATTGGACAGTGGAAGTGATATGTCCAAAAAAATTCTGCAAGTGCTTGACGAAGACAACTATAAAGAAGTGAAACAAAAGTACCAGAATCCAGTGGGGATACCCTACAAAGTGGAGCTTGCCGATGTTCCCATTGCCACATTAATGGAGGAGTTACCAAAGTTATTGGAGCAGCTTAGGAAGGAACATTTCTATCTTCTGGACTTGGACATAACACAGGACTTTGCTGGAATATTTAACAAGAGTGGGATGTGTAACTTTTCAACTACAAATCATTGTTTTTGCTTCCAAGGAGAGTATAAGGAAGACTATAATGTGATTGTAGATAATGATAAAACTGTTGGGATTGATTGCTTAACTTGGGTTAATAATAATGTAAGAGTGAAAATTTATAATAAGTTTATTTGTCAAATGACAAGCCCTGGTGTAAATAGGCAGCTGGGTAACCATATTGTAGACTTTATTGCCTGTCCAGATACAAGATTACGGGAAACCTTTACTTCTGATTTAAATGGCATGGCATTACACATTTGGAAGCAACAATTTATAACTACAGCATAAGAAATAGCTCCAACTCTAAGAAATTCGATCCTATTCGAGATAGCTTGTCACTCTTAAATGACAGTAAAAATTATTTTGAAAATGCTCCAATATATTCTGTATCCTTGTCTAAGATGTGGTCCAAACTGACAGATAGTTTAAAGAATAGCTGTTGCTTGGTTTATAACAATCTTTTACAATATGTTTACTGGGGGAATAGCAACACCAAGAAATTGACTGGAGTACAAGTAAAGCTGCCCACCAATCCAGAACATCGAAATAAAATAATATCCTATGTCATTTCTGCATTTAGCTTCAATTTACTACCCATTAATTATGTAGAAATTTGCGAGGATACAGACAACAGGGATAATATTAGTTTCACACAAAAGTGTTATATTAAGAGTGGTGAGACATATTTCTCCAAGTCGACCACCACTTTCTCTACTATTGCCAAAGAGGTCAACCTAGATGAGCTAGGTCTTGTTAAAACCAGTAATCTTATACCTCAAGTTTTAAGAAAAAGAACAAACATAACCTCCAAGCTTGCTCCCTATCCTGTTAAAGAAATAGATCCCTTGTCTCCAATCACAGTGCTATCTGCTAGGAAGCGTAAGCTAGAGCTGGACGAAATTAATCTTAATTGTAAAAGGGTACCATAAAAATGTTTTTCTCAATGCGTACAAAGAAATAGAAGATCTTAAGAAAGTAGGCTATTTTGTAATCCCCTACAATGACGAAAAATATATGATTTGCTTGCCAAGAGGAGAAACCATTTGTGTAATTACCATTAATGGTATGACAAGCTATAATGGTCACAATTTCCAAAAATACAAACAATTGAATTTTCGTCCGATGTATGGAAAAACTTGGAAGAAACTTCCTTTACACAGTCAGAAGTGGAGCAATTCAACAGCATTACAATGCTGAAAATTAAAGGTAAAGTAAAAGTAGGACAGTGCAAATGATTGGAAGAGTTAGCAGAAGGTACAGAGTTGGTCATTGTTGCAATTAGACAAGTATGGGCTAGAAATAAGAATCGGTATATTCTACAGTTTGAGAACCTAGAAGCATTGTATGTCTCGAATTATTGGCTGGAGGAAGAATTTGAGAACTCTAACATAGATTTAAATTATAAAATTAGAATTAGGTTGGATGTCCTTAAGCATACCCCCAGTAGAAATAAGGAAAGAGTTGTTTTTTGTATTTAATATATTGCATTGTAAATAGAAAAATGTATTATTATATGTTGTATAAATAAATGGAGAAATTATTGTGAATCTGTCTTTTGTGTTTTCCACAAACCCCTACAATCCTATCCTTATAAATAAGATTAACCTAAGACATATTTCTCTAAGTCATCTGTTGGGTGTTGGCTTATACTATATACGAATTAGTCACTCCAATTGTGCACCAAGTAAGCCATAAGGGACAAAAGTGGTACACCAAGATATCCCAAATTGGCACTAAGTGGGAGTTGAGTGTGCACTACTGCACTGAGTGGAGCACTGAGTGTGCAGTAAGTGGGTGCAGCGGTTAAGTAAAAGAGCTCACAGTGGGTGTGAGCTTATCTTGCAATTAGCTTGAGTGCTTACATATTAGAGCTTCTAGCACACTAGGGGCGCACTAGGGGCACACTAGTGGCACACTAGTGGAGCACTAGGGGCGCACTAGGGGCACACTAGGGGTGCACTAGGGGTGCACTAGGGGCGCACTAGGGGAGCACTAGGGGCGCACTAGGGGCAGTGTCCCTGGGCTGTTAGGTAATGTTAGGTCATGTTAGATAGGTCATGTTAGGTTAGGTTAGTTTGGTTAGTTTAGGTTAGGTTAGGTTAGGTTGGATCACATTAGGTTAGGGTAGGTTGGGTTAGGTTAGTTGGGTTTAAAAGTGGCGCACGCGAGGTTTTGGGGGGGGGTTTTGGGGGGGGTTTGGGGGGGGGGGGGTAGGATAGGATAGGTTAGGTTAGAGTCGGTCGGGCGAGGTTTGGTGACCTTGAAACGGGAATGGCGGTTTTGGCGCGATGACCTTGCGCCAAAACCGCCATTTTTATACAGCGTACTAGTCTGTGCAAACCCTCGAACACGCAAAGTTCATACACTTGTTTCCCCCACGTTTGTGTGTTCTCCTTTTTGCATTGAGAATAGATACGAAACAAAGTAATACACAATAGACCAAAATAGGAATGCCTTCTCTATTCTTCCACCTCCGTACCCTCCTTCATAGTTTTATTGGTGGGGTGGGAGTGAGGAAGAACCTGTTTTCTTATCACCAGAGCTGAAGCTGGCTGCCTCGGCTGGTAAGCGACGCTGCTGCAACCTCTTGGAATTACTGTGAACTATGTTGCCTATGTTGGCCTACCCGTTTTGTAAGCCTTTTAAAATCTGTTATTTTTTAATAGTTTCACATTCTAAAACAAAAAAACCTCCCAGGACAAACATTAACAGCAACTTGCTTGTTAATATGACGTTTTCCGTTTTAATTTTTATTGAACGTGTCATTTGATAAATTGGTTCAAAGTTTCACGATTTCTTATGGGACAAAAGAAAGTTACTTTCCAAGTTTCAGGGTTTATTTTTGGAGAAAAATTAATTTTTAATATAAATGTATACTGCTAACACCTATCAAATTGTTTGGCCTGAGTTAGTTTTTGCATTTAAATGTGGACAGACTAGAAAATAAAACATTTTTAGTAGCGCCCCATGTTAAAAGATGGTCTGAGCCAGTGGCTAGCGGAGTCAGGTCTCGCCCCCTCTTAAGCACGGTAACTAAAAATCCACCTATTTATAAGGATAGATAAACTAAGGAAAATTCTACAACACTTATTTATTTAATGTGGAATATTATATATTTAGGAAAATTATAATAGCAAAATGCTTCTTAAAAGTGAAATGGCTTTTGATTCATTTTGATGTGGTCCCTTTCAGAATATGCGTTACCTACACTGAAATAGTAGGCCTAGCTTATACATTACAAGTGAGGAAAATTGTGGGCAAAATCGCAGCGTGCGCGCCGGGCGTATTACTCAACTATTTGAAAAGCTATCGTCTCAAAACTATATTTAAATGAAAATACAGAAAAAATTGAGACACGGAAGCACAATTTCAAACATCAAAGACTTCTATGAATATTAAATAAAAACGTTTAAAAATGACATGAAGAAACTAAACTCTAACTGACTTTCAATGTATTTTTCATTTTAAAATATGTAAGATTACGTAGTTTATTGGACATGTAAAAGTCAGAACACAAATGTCACTCTCGACTATTGGAATTGGACTATGCACGATACGATATTGCAGATCGATTATTTTGACTTCTTGATAGTTTGTCAGATCGAGTATCGATCACAATCTTATCAACTATTTCTTGTCATTATTTGACTCACAGCTTTTGCAATTTAAGAAAATAATTGATATTATCATTAAAAATAAGCTTAATAATTTTTAAAAATTAGATGATAGATATAAATAAATATATTAGTTGATTAAAATCCATTATTAAAGAAAAATAATAGTCTTTTTCTTATCTATGCTACTACCAACCAACATTTTTGATAGATTGGTCATTCTACATCAGTGTCATTATCAAGTTTTCAAATTTGAAGTTGCATGTTTTTCGTTCTTTAAGTGGCTTATAGATGGGGAAAGTAGAGACGGAAAGTTACTGGCGGCCAGTACTTGCCTCTTCAACTTACTGCTTACTTTCCCTGTCTATAGGGGTACTTTCCACTCCAGCGGAAAGTAATCACTGGCGGCCAGTAAAAACAAACCTGTTTGTTTTTACTTGCCACTCCACACAGTGGCGTAACGTTTTCCAATTGGGCCCCCCCGCAACCGATTTTCCGGGCCCCTCAAAATCATATAAATATCCCCCCTCACCCTTGACACCCCTCCCTGAAAAACTTGCATAATTATTTTGTGGGCAGTTATAATTATGTAAGAACTAAACACCTTTTTATAAATTAAATTTTAAAATTCAATCATGTTTCAAGGGGGGCTGCTAGTCTAATGATTTGGGCTGTAGCGTGCGGGCTTCTGAAAGATGGAAATAGTTGAGAGTTGATTATATTATAAATAATTAATGTTGAAACCTAGAAACCTTGAAATTGATGTCTTCCATAGGATCCACATTTACATCCTCCTTGTTAGCACCTTCGCTCCTTTTCCCAGAAAATGTGTTCTCTCAGAATTCGAGCATTTTGTTTAAAAATGTCCTAGTCGATAAAAAATAGAAATAACTAAAGCATGACCGTATAATATCACAATACCATAAACGCAGCATGTTGACAAATAGAATAGAAATGAAGAAAAGAAAATGGCACTCCAAATAATAAAATTCACAATCACGAACTCAATAATTAGTACGGTTTACTCTAGGCCAATTTACCGGACACGTGTATCCAACAGGACGATTCAAAAGAGACTGAATTCAAAATACTGTATGAAGAAAAATATTGACTTTGATTTCTACACAACCCCCCACTTTCCATTACTTCGTATATGCTAATATACATTGAGGAATTCGATAGGAAAATAATATTAATTTCCTCTAATATTTGCACTGTGGAGACATAGCCGTCGTGATTTATAATAGTCTAGATAAGTTTGTTTGAAGAGTGTTTTGTCCTCGGTATGTCTCCATTCCTGAAGTCACAACATCCTGCTTCTGAATTCCTTCACTATCTGCGAATTATCTGCTATCTGAGAATTAATTGATAAAATAAACAATAAACATGGCCTGACAATATTTAGCCAATTCATTCTTTCTTTCTTCCTTCAGTGTTTCAGTTTTCTTTCTTTTGTAAAAATATATATATTTCAGTCTGGGCACGGGCCATTTCTTGAAAAAATGTATTTTCATTCCGGGCCCCCTTATAGCCCGGGCCCCCCCGCGCCGCGGGGTCTGCGGGGGTGTACGTTACGCCACTGACTCCACGGAAAGTAGCGGGTCACATGGGTGGTCACGTGACCACTGGCGGCCAGTACTTTCCTGTCAAAACATGCACTTTCCCCCACTTTCCGCCAGTAGAGCAGAGGAAATGCATCGCATTATCGCATTGTGGTTGTGGTGAATCAAGTTGTCGTGTAGTTGTGGTGGTGTAAGTTGTTGTGTATTTGAGGTGTAAAATGTCATTAGGAAAGTGTGTTGAGAAGAAAAAAGTTGCAAAGTGGAATTGTGATGAAATTTTGAAATTTTTGGAGGTTTTTCAGACATACGAACTTCTGTGGAACTTTCACCATCATGAGTACGTTGATAAACAGGAACGTGAATCTGCCATGAATCGGTTAATGGCCGAGATGCAAAAACTAGGGGTGGAAGTACCAGATATTTGTTTTTTGCAAAACAAAATCAAAGTAATTGAAACAACGTATCATCAAGAACGTGTAAAAATTGAGGAGTCAAAATCAAGTGGTAAAGGAATGGATGACCTCTATGTACCAAGATTTTCCTGGTACACTCTTGCTGACTCGTTTTTGAGAGTTGTGACTGTTACACGCCCTTTAAAATCAAATCTGACAAAGCAGGTAAGTCCCATTAATTTTTATTATGTAGTAGGCCTATTATTTATAGTATCACAGCCACTATTTATGTACAGCCTTTCCAGTTTGTAATATATTTTTCCTACAGTGACCCAAAAAGTGCCTATTTTCGCACTAAATGTAGCACGTAAAATAGTATAGTAAAGTAAAATATTCGGTAGTAAATATAAAATAATCAATATAGAGTAAATATAAAATTGAGTAAATATTACAACAGTATTTATTTTAATGAAGCAGTAAGAAATTTATTTATTCATTTATTTATAACGCATAACACAATCAAGTAAAGATACAACAGGCATAGCCCACAACTGCTTTCTTTACAAATTTTTAAATCAATATGTTTACAAGAAAATCATTATTGTCTTCTTTTTCAACTATTCAATTCCAATCGATTGCTTTTGCCAGGGGACAGAACCAGGACCTATGAAGTAGGTAGCAAGCTTGTCTCTTTTGTCAGATGCACTCTTAGTGGTACAGTTTGTTGAGCGGTCAATGGTCAAGGATGGCAAAGAAGTGGGGGTTGACCACCACCTACCAGGGTGAATGACTCCCGTTTCTGTATCTTCAAAATCAACACTTCCTTTTTTCAAATAAGTTGTGGAGGATGTGGTGCGGAGCCAGTTGTGAAGAGTGCATGTGCACTGAACAATCAAATCTACTGTTGGAAGGTTGAGATCGATAGATTTCTCAAATATTTTAAACCGTGATACCAAAATACCAAACGCGTTTTCAACAACCCTACGAGCCCGTGACAAGCGGTAATTGAATAAACGCTCTTCTAGTGTCAAGTTCCTTTTAGAGTAGGGTTTCATCACATTTGTGCTGAGTGGAAAGGCATCATCGGCAACTATTACGTAGTCATTTGGCCAATTAAGCTGATTTCGATCCATAGCTCTCTTTAGTGAAGATAGTCGGTAGACGCTGCTATCGTTTGCTCTGCCGTTTGTTCCAACATCGACATACAAAAAACGATAATCTGCATCCACTAGTGCCAGCAATATTATGCTGTAACCTCCCTTATAGCTGAAGAACTCAGAGCAAGATCCAGATGGTCTTTTAATTGCAACATGCTTTCCATCGAGAGCTCCACAGCATGATGGAAAATTCCATTTTACATTGAAGCTTCTTTGTATGTATTCCCATTCTTGTGAAGTGCTTGGGACCTGAAACAACATTAATTGTATTAGAGATGGAAGGAAATTGTATATTGCAATCATTCAATTGCTATTAAATCAGAATAATCAATTGAACAAAAATCTAATAGCAATGCTAAAATTTCCTTCAGCTATTTATTCTGTTATCAATGTTTGCAGTAGTAGAAGTCTTCAGAATATTTGTTACCATTGTTATTAGGATTTTCGTTCCATCAATTATTCTTATTAGTTGTATTGGATAGTGTAGGCTACATAAATAACAATTACACTAATGGTGATAACCTTTTTTGTTGTAGGCCAATACAAGTTTGGGTGATGATGATATGGAGCAGGATATCATGGAGGTGACAGTAGAGGAGGTGGAAGAGTATGATAACACCCAAATCGAGAGCCAGCTCTCATTTGAAAAAACGTTTGTTCCTCCACAAAATATTAAAAAACGATGAGTTGGTAAGTTAGCCAAAGTTGAGCAATCAATTGCAAAACTGCAAAAGATAGCAGAAAACCGACCAACATGTACAGTTTCTTCAAGCAAAGAACAAGATGAATATGAGGTGTTTGCTCAACACATGGCTACCCAGTTGAGGACCCTCCCAGTCAGAAGCTTCATTATCCTGCAAGAACAGTTCCAAAGTCTTATAAGTAAAGAAAGGCTCAAGACCATAAACCCGCCCCCATCTCCAGTCATGTCGACAGGCAGCAGCTTTGATGACAATGAACTCAAAACCTGTACTCAAAGTATTTTTGAAGATGATGGCAAATTGTTTACAGACTTGAACTAAAAATATTGTACATACATTCTGTTTTTTTTATTATTATTCATATTTTTTCAGCATTACTTTGAATAAATATTATTGAAATATCCATACATTTGCTTCCTTTCAAGTTCACCTTGAAAACTAGTGTATGATACATTTTTAAATAAATAAAACTTTAAAAAAAAACTTTTACAATGCAAAGTGAGTTCATACTACATTCAATAAACCTTAAAGTTTAGAGGTATATGTAGGCTTATGGTGTCCAATTTGTATATTTTTAATTGAACATTTCATGTTTCTACTGAACACTACACAATTTAAAGAATGTGTTGGATCTGCTTACCTCCATAAAGCTCTTCAAGCAAGTCACAATGGCTGTCATAACATCAGTTAAAAAATTCGAAATTGTAGGTGCTGGTATGCGAAACAGCAAGGATAATGACTGCAAACTGTCACCTGAATAAATGTTGGTAAAAATGATTTTTTCTGTTGGTGAGGTCGTGAAAGTGTTGGTAAAGTTTTTATTATCTGTTGGTGAGGTCGTGTCTTCCTTCTGTTGGTGAGGTCGTGTCTTCCTCCTGTTGGTGAGGTCGTCTCTTCTTTCTGTTGATGAGGTCGTGTCTTCAACCTGTTGAAAAAAAATTGAAAATGCTGGAAAAAACCGCTTTTTTTTGCATGTTTTTTCCTGTTAAGAAGGCCGTTTTTTGCCTTTTTTCTGCTGGTGAGGTCGTGAAAGTGTTGGTTTAAGTGTTTAATTCTATAGGTGAGGTCGTGAAAGTGTTGGTAAAAATGATTTTTTCTGTTTGTGAGGTCGTGAAAGTGTTGGTAAAGTTTTTATTATCTGTTGGTGAGGTCGTGTCTTCCTTCTGTTGGTGAGGTCGTCTCTTCCTCCTGTTGGTGAGGTCGTGTCTTGTTTCTGTTGATGAGGTCGTGTCTTCAACCTGTTGAAAAAAAATTGAAAATGCTGGAAAAAACCGCTTTTTTTTGCATGTTTTTTCCTGTTAAGAAGGCCGTTTTTTGGCTTTTTTCTGCTGGTGAGGTCGTGAAAGTGTTGGTCTAACTGTTTAATTCACAATATGCCTGTAAGTTCAGTTTAAGGTTTTGTTAATTACTTGTGCACCTTCTTACCTATTTAAGCAGCGGCGGCTTCTTATAATGTTCACAAGTGCACGTGCACCCCCATAAATTTGAATATTCAAAAAAATATTAGCTTTTTTATTACCTATTTAACCACAAAAGAGTACAAAACGTTACTGATACAACTTATTTAACTATACCAAATAGAAATACAGTGTCCGTTTTGATATTAGACTTATTTTAAATTCACTGCTAATCTATTCACAGCGTAAGCAATCATTCTCTGTGGACGAGTGCACAATCGGTATGTGCTCCTTTTGGGTCCTTTCTACGCATGCGCGGCAAATTGACGACATAGTAGTATGGACTTTTAACATGGGGGAAAAGCTGCCATCCGTTCACAGCTAGTTGTGTGCTCCGCTACTAGAGTCGCTGGCAGCAGTACCGTATCAGAAAAGCGTCGATGATACTGGGCTGTAGCACGGTCGGTCTGTAACGTTTCTACTCGCTACTTACTCGCGTAACTACTACCACAGACAAACGTTAAACTTTAAACAAACGTTAAACAAACAGACAAACGTTGTTCTTTAATCTGTTGTTCTTTAATCTGTGCTACTACCTTGCCAAGTGTCATAGAGGTTAAAGACTAAAGAGAAGCGTGGAATGAGGAAACCTCTTCTATTTCGACTAGCATCTACCCATACTTCCTCCTTCCAATTATTGTTTTCATGGTTATTGAAACGTAGTTTCATACCGAAAACTATTTTTTTATTCTATTATAAAATATAATATATTATTTGGTACATTTTATTGATCAATAATTGTTATGGAGTTTTCCTAGTAGTCCACATGATTTCGACGAGACTAGAATAATTTTTAGAGATCTGGAGAGGTCAGTCTGAAGGAAAGAAGATTCACGGAAGGATAAATGTAATGAGTTTACCGGGAGACGTTGGTTTTTCTAATTTTTTTTAAACAAAATATGCCATCAGTGAATATGTTTGGAAGTGGAAATCAAAAAACTATATAAATAAGACCGGAATTTATTTTTTATACTAAAACCAAACGTAAACTATTGGTTTTTCTTATATTTTTCAAAAACAAAAAACATCATCAGTGAATCATCAAGCAAGTCAACCTGCCACAAAAAATGATGTAATCAGTGCATCACCAGTTTGTGAGTGGAAATCAAAAATTAATTTTATAATATCAAAATTCACATTTTTTCTATCTGAAAATCAAACGCAAGAATTTTAAATTTTTTAGTTCTTAGCAATCCTTCTAAAAAAAAGATATTTTCACCTGCAATACAAAACGTTGCATTATATTGCAATACATTTTTGAAAGGCATCTCGGTTATTCAAGAACTCTATCATATGTGCAATGCATCAAATGCGTTTTGGTACTATTGAATGATCTTTTATACTCATGAGCATCTTACCCGATCAGTTTCCTGCCCCTGACGCATCTGTTTTGCTAGACAAAAGAATGGCCAGTGTTGCTTCATAACAGTAGTGAGTAGAATATGATCTTATACATTTTTTTAAAGTTGAAGTGCTTAACATTTTGCCATCATTCTTCTTCTAACCTTTGCTTGTGAGCATTGGCGTCTGGGTGTAGGTGAGGGGGAGGGGTGGAACATCATAAGCATTACTCATGCAATACGAGCAATGCAATTCATAGAGTGTATACCAAATATTTTGTGAACACCCATTTTTTCCATGCACGAGCCGCCACTGTATTTAAGTGTTCTTACAGGCGGTTTTACAGCCTTATTGTGAATTAAATTTTGTTCATCTCAGATACAAAAAATGCTACATCAATTGTGTTGATTTCCAAACGTCTCTGTCAAATGATGGCTTGGATGCAGGAAGTAGCTCAGAGGTGTGCTAGATATTATTACACACTCACCTGTGCAGCCAGACCCTGTGTAAAAGTGGGAGTAGACTGTCAAGCATAAAGCTTCAGAATTTGTTTTGGTGGGCTTGGCATACTGATACAATTCTGTTAGTTCAGTGAGGAAAGCAATCACAAACTACCTCATTCCTCGTTTGTGTAGTATGCTCTTTGGACTAAAACATAGCATTGAGGTGTGAAGAATCAGCTATGGTAATATATACATACATACAGTTTTATTACAAAAAATAAATTAATTAATGTAGATTTGATGCAATCAGTTCCTAAATCATTTTTTCTCAATTATAGCCTTGAGCTAACTCTAACTATAGCTACTCTTTCACCTTAGGTCAAATACCCCTAATCTGACTCACCCAGATCCTGTATAAAAAATCTACATCCTAAACAGAAGGCGATTGTAATAATTACTATTTGTGTCCAGGGAGGGATAAATATTTTGTACAAAAAAATTTCGATTATGAACTATGGTTTAATAAACTAAGGTTTTTGTCAAGTTAACTATCTTAGATCACACCTCACATTTGTCAAATTAGGATCACAATGAATTAAACAACATAATAAGCAAACTGTGGAAAATTATTATTTTGAATCAATAAAATCCGATTTTATGAAACCTGAGTGTTTTTCAATACTGAGCTGTTGAAAATTTCATTCAGAATCAAAATTTTTACAAGATAGAAAAAATACAGGTTTGTACTTGAAATAACTTATTATTTGTAAATTTTGTTTAATGTCCATAAAAATACTGTAGTTACCGGTTTCTAACTTTTTATACGACTTCTTAGTTCATTTCACTTATAACCTAACCAATTTACAAGTAAAATCAATGAGGACGACGATTACTTGCTTTTTGTTAGTCGTGTCAAAAGCCGATAATAAATATAGTTTCTACTAGAAACTTTCTAGTAGTTTCGTTATTGGTACATATCGACCTTGTACAATAGTGTCGACAGAGCCGTATCGATAGTTGAGACCCTGTCGATATCGATTAGTCAATTCGATCGATCTAATGAAGTAATGATTGCAAATATGTACGGTACAAGGCGAACTGCGAAGTGTATGTCATCTTTACATTGTTTTAAAAAAACGTCTTTTTTTAATCACGTACATGATTAAATAGGAAAAAAAGCATAATTTATGTGATGATTGTGTCATGCTGCAGATAATTCATTATTGATTTTCTAAATACTGTTTTCTGACACTTTGACGAATCTGCTATTAGAGGTTAGTTTCTCCATGTCATTTTTAATAGTTTTTATTTAATATTACGAAAAGAGTTTCATATTTGAAATTGTGCTGCCGCGGCCCAATTTTTTCTGTATTTTCATTTAAATATAGTTTTGAGACGATAGCTTTTCAAATAGTTGAGTAATACGCCCGGCGCGCACGCTGCGATTTTGCCAACATCTTCCCGGGTGAGGTACGTGTACAATATTTCGTGATACTAAAGGGTTGATTACATTGGGATAGTTACTCGCTAAGCGAGTAGCGAGTAGGACGTTACTAACCGACCGTGCTACAGCAGCTCAGCATACCAAGCCAAATTATATTAAAAAAATTATTTCTAGAATCACCCCCATACTATGGAATTTCTAAGACAATAAATAATATCGCAGCACAAAATTAAAAGATGAAGTTTACCAACAATTATTCAATAGAATTTCATCAAAACAATATACAATATATCTCATCTGAAGTGCTATGCTGGAAGCCTCCGTGATTAAGTATCGGCTTTGGCCAAAATAATATTGTATTTTGGTGTTGGCTACTCTGCCAGCGAGTACAAATGTGACCAAATTCAAAGTTGAGAGCCTGTCTACTTTGAATTTGGTCACATTTATACACGCTGGCAGAGTAGCCAACACCAAAATACAATATTATTGTGGCCAAACCCTACACTTAATCACGCAGGCTGCCAGCATAACACTTCAGATGAGATATATTGTATATTGTTTTGATGAAATTTCATTGAATAATTGTTGGTAAACTTCATATTTTAATTTTGTGTTGAAATATTATTTATTGTCTTAGAAATTCCATAGTATGGGGATGATTCTTGAAGATAAATTTTTAATATAATTCGGCTTGGTATGCCGAGTTGCTGTAGCACGGTCGGTCAGTAACGTCCTACTCGCTACTCGCTTAGCGAGTAACTATCCCAATGTAATCAACCCATAACTTAGTCTAAAATATTAAAAAAACTTTGAGGTAGTACAAGCTTCATCAAACATAACCTCAAAATCAATCACATCAGTGAAACTAAAAATACATCTAAGATCAGCTGTTTTTCCAAATTCTTTGTGAATTGGCGATTATTACGAAAAGTAACTTTGAAGAATATTGTTCAATTATTTTTTTGAAATGAACGATTTCAAAAACATTTTTCACTTCAACTCATGACTGAAACTAGATAACCTTATTCCTACGACTCCATAACATGAACTAAATTATGGTAATTATTGAGTATCCGAACTTTTCGATTTTTCCAACAATTTTTTTTTGTGACATCTACACACCCCATGAAGCAATAATCCGTTGAAATTTTTTGGGGGTCGCGTTTTTTTCACACAAAAATTTAAATTTTCGAAAAAAAATTTTTTGATTAAAATTTTATTTTTCATTTAAAAAATTCATAATTTGCAAACATATTATGAACTCCAAACCATAAAACGATATAAATCAAATTAATAATCACATAATTATCTGAAGAAAACTAAGCTTACTAACCTTTCAATACTTCGGGGATACAACTCCGCAGCCGCTTTAAAAAAATAATGTACACGCTCCTCCCGCTGTTATCAGCGCTTAAACTGAAACTCAGCAAGGTAGCCGGCGAAATGCGCTTTTTTGACTCCAAACCTTGGAATCGTACAGCGCACTTCGCGCCAACTCCTCTCAACCGTATTCGTGTGAGCTTGGGTTTCTGGGTCCACAAAGCAAAATGAATACCAGTCAACCACTGTTGTTGTCGAAATTTGAGAGCGAAATTTAAGATTTTACTTATTGACAACTAATTCCGCACCACACTTCAAACACACTGTAATCTCTTTAAAAATACCATGCCTGAATAAAAATTCGATCACCTCCTTTTCGCTAAGGCATACAGATTCTAAAAATTTGAGGCTGCACTCTGTATCACACATTTCACGTAATGAATAAATTAAAACAATCAGCTATTGCTGAAAATATTTTCCATGTGATCTAACAATAATTGTCGATCTGACCAAACACAAAATTATAGCATTCAAAGAAAACATATGTTTTCAAACTATTATATTTTTAGATTGATTGGTTACTTGACCGACCTTTCCGTTGCTCAGCTCTAGATGATTCCACCTGACCAAACCTAACCTAACCTTGCCTAGTCTGGCAGTGTTACAGTGTGATGGAAGTATTCATACGCGGAAGAAAAATAGTTCCATCAGAAAACTCTAATTTAAATGCCAAATAAGCGTTGCCCCCGCAAAATATCAGTGTATTATTACTTACTAGTGTGTTTTGAGTGTGTGGGGAAAAAATTGTTGAAAAATTCGAAAAGTTCGGATACTCAATAAATACCTAAATTATTTACAATTTTCATATGAACATACGAACAGAAATATTATGTTCTTATTATCAATTCAAATTAAGTTCACGTGATTGGTCAAAACGGGACATTACAGGCTTGTTTCACACTGAACCAGCTTTGGGTAACCGATGATGTTTACCCGGCATAATTGCATTGCATGAATGCATCATAAAATGATTTCGAAGATAGACATATGTGAAGCGCTCCATACAATGATCAGCCTGGTAAACGACACTGGTTATCCGACTGGCGGTTATGTATGGAACTATCCTATTCAAACTTGATTGAAATGAAGACATCGAAGAATGCTCCTTTTTGTTAAATATTGGGGTAAGTATTGGGCCGATCCTTGCGAAACTTTGATGGGACCATCGCTGAGCGATGCTCTTTAATTAAAAAAAAAAATTCATCGAAATCGGTTCAATAGTGTTCGAATGATTGATGTACAAACATAAAAAAACAGGTCAAATATAGAACCTTGTTCTTTTTGGAAGTCGGTTAAAAACAAAAAAAAAATTTCCTTCCTTACCTAGAGCACAAGTGCACCTGAGGGCTGACTGTGCTTGCGTTGGACTCTGAAATCTTGACTGCTTGACTCTCATTATTGCATGTAAGGGTCTCCCCACCAATAAGAGCCATACGTTTTATTATTATTATTGAAATTTGTCAGTTTGTTCAATTGTCAGTAACTTCGAACTAACTTATTATTATTGCTTGACCCTAGGCCAAGCCATTTCGTAATAAACTTTGTAGCCTACAGCTTGTTGAAAACATACTGAGGTGAGCTAGTGCTCATTAATGATTGACAACACCAGACAGTCCTTGTATCTTCGAATTTTCAATTTTATTTATTCAACCATCTTATTTATCCAAATAACAAGCTGATTTGATTGTGGCAGCTCTTTAGAGTGCCAGCTTAGTGATGATCCAATGTGAATACTACCATTCCACAGCATGTGCTTGATTATGTGATGGTGGATGTCACCGAGTATTTGATGCTTCACTGTCCAAAAGACAAGAACCATATGTTAAGTGATGACGAAATATTATTCAACTATTATCAAGCTGATCAGACTGAACATATTTTCAAAGACCTTATCTCACCAGTATTATCTCTACAATAAATAATCTTTATCACCATGTATAAATTGGTCATACATTTAAAAAAGTGGATGTAAACAAGTTTGGAAATTTTCCTGTGCAAAAGAAGAAATCAGCTATCCTCTATCGTTTTTGTGTAGCATTTATCTAGAATCTAAAAATCTGCCATCATAAATCGTTCATAGATCTCTAGTGTGTTTTTTTAAAGTTAAGTCGATCCAGGAATGCAAATAATTGAAGTTCATTTTCCTCGCATATTCTTATTATGAGGTATGTTATGAAGTTCACGGCCACTTTAGTGTACCTAGCTGTTTCAATAGATTTAAAGTCAGTAGTGCTATTTATAGTAAGCTCATTTCGTTTGTCTTTTTCATTCCATAGAGAATTCTATTCTTTTTCATTTAATCCCTCCCTATTGAGTCAAAGTGTAAACTCCGCTGAAACTAAACTAAAGTAAATCCATTTTCACACGTTGTTTTTTTCAATAAATTTGTGTTGTTGTCAATCCTGTCGTTCACAAATTGCATCTAAGAATGTATTAACCTCACTTTAGAGCTCCTTCATTTTCTACTTAGCCTACTATTAATTTTTTATACCTTCGTAACCTACAATGAAATTAATGATAAAAATAGCCCATAACACTCTTCTTTTTTGTGATTTAAGCCTTTAACATCAACCAAATGCACTTGATATTGATTATCATAAATCTTCGACACTATAATTTACTATTAACTCATCATTTACATACATTCAAAAACAACTTCAAGTTGAAATATAAAACAACAATATCTTATAAGTTATAATTACCGTACCTGGGCCAGTGGCGAATCTAAGGCGAAATTCTCAACCAACACTGAAAAAAGCTTTAGCGTTATTTTGTTTTTTACACTTTTAGGTGATATCCTCTCGAAATATTTTCTCATCTAATATGACTTGACACTCTCCCCCCTTCCTTACCATTCGCAAGAGATTCTGGATTCAGGGGGTATGGCTAATTGGTGAGGGTTTGACATAAGTTTCCTAATATTGGCAAATTTCCCAATTATTCAATGTTCTTTTCAAAGCATGAAATTTGATTATCTAAAGCAATTCTAATTTCAATTATTTCCCACTTTCCAGCAATGGCGAATAAATACATGGATGAGAGGAGCTACCTTCAGAATGGGGGAAAGTATGATTGCCAACAGGTCTCAAGAGGATACAGGCAAAATCGGGATACTAGTATTGGAAAGCAAAAATCAACCCAGAAGTTTTCTAGTGTCAACCCCCCCTCACATTGCAATAAAGAGCATGGTGAGTTGACTGACATCGTAGAATTGCATTGTGTATGATTATTTGGGTGAATAGCAGAACCCATAAATTTAAAATTGGTAAATTAAAGTATAGCATTCTTTTTAAAAGATCCTACACAGCAGAGCTCTCTAATTGATTCTCAAAAAAATCTGTATTGATTTCAAAACTTTATAATTATACCCTGGTATTTCAGGTGCTGCTGCCTTGCGATAGTTGAGATTAATGCATAGGTAACTTATTGGTTTTGCACATCATGAACACTAGCAGAGCTAACTGAAATAGTAGGGCTCTTATATAGTTTCAATTCCATCTCAATAATTTAGTGTTAATTGGTAATGCTGCTTTGGATAAATTGACATAAGCTGAAATAATAAATTTCAGTTTTGTAAATGTTGCTTTTGATAATGTTCTGAATATAGCACATTTTTTTTAGAATTTTTATTTTTCTCGAATATTGTCTTTTGAGTACCGGTAATGAACTAGGTACTACAGGGCATTCAGCCTTCATAAATTTTATAAATATACCGGTATGCTACATGCAAAAAAAACAAAAAGGAATTTTGAAAGCAGTTGTCGTTTTCTAATCACTTATTGTAACTGATTATTGATCAATGAATATTAAAAAATGTATGAATTGAATAACGAAAATTGAACAATAATTATCAACTATCTATTCATGAAGACTTTGCAGAACTTGGAAACTTGCCGAATAATTTGTTGAATTGGGAAAAAAATAGTTTACAATAAAGGGAATAATAGTTGCATAATATCCCTGAAAACTATTTTTCTAGATTCTTATGGGAATAAATTGTTCAGGTAAAACTTCAGGCGAATCCATTCGTAGACCCTTGAGCCATTTGAGCTGATAGTAATGCTCTATTGTTTAATCTCATCACTGAGTAACATGCACATTGCGTTATAATCCATATTGCTCCTCTTTTTTCAGAATCCGGTCATGAAAATGAAAAACAATGTCAATACCTGAAATACCCACTACCACCACCAAGAGTACCACTGAAAAGCAAGCCTTCAGTAGTGGGCTCTCATCAATGTCAGGTGCTGGTGAACACTCCAAGGTATTGAAATCAATCACAATAATAAAACCACAATTGCTATCATCATTACATTCATATCATAGATAGGAAATGATGAAGTTCCTTATCCAACTACCATGCCTCACACAATATTTCTGTTGAACAATTCAATTTAGACTTCATTAAAAAAAAGAATAACAGCTCTCTAGGTAACAGAATTTTTACTGAAATCGAAAATAAATTGTTTTTCAACAGAAGATGGTAGAAGGTTGTCTCATGAAACGAAAGTGTTCTGAACTTTGAATATTTTTATATAGTATTGAGTATGCCTTGGGTGGGTGATTACTGTAGTATATACGCTACCGTATATAGAATATATGGTATCTTTTCATGTACTGTAAGTAGGTAAAGGAATACTATAGAATGAACCACTCTCAACTCAACATTCGACAAGGAGTGACAAAATACAATTTTAGCCTTCTCAAAGAGAGAATGCTAAGATTGCTAGGAAATAATTCGTAATTGCTGGCCGTAATAGACAACGAGTCATTCAAGTATATTTTTGGGAAACAAAATAGAAAGATTAAATGGTAATTTATCTTTTTACTAGTCTATAATAAGCTAATAAAGTATTTTAATGTCATACGCATATCTGCGCATGAGCAAACTGACTTGCCAAGAATAGCCAGCGAACGGTATAATGAAAATCTCTTTGTCTTTAAAAAGCTGACTTTTTGTATTCCTTCTCAAATAATTGCGATAGTAAAGAAAATGAACTATAATGAAAGGAATAGAAAAGGCAATTGAGGAGAAAATGGGAGAAGATCGGTGTCAGTTTTTTTATATTATATTATAGTTTTGTATTCAAATTTTATTCATTCAATTATTAAATGCTGTAAAATGTAATGAAGTTACATGAGATTATCTATTATTTATAATTTCCAGGAGAATTGTTATTTGTACAAGTTTTATTTCTCATTCGGTCACAATTGATTTGAAAATTCTAAATTTTCAGATACTATAAGCAACAGCCACATCGTCATCCTTCTGCCCTATCCATCCCACTGTTGTCTAGACCTGAATCTGAAATTCACTTGAAAGCAAGGTTAGACTTTATAAAAATCCATCCAACTTATTGCTTTCCCAATTTGTGGTGTTGGCACCGATTGATATTATTTCCATAATAATTGAAGGAATGATTAATCTAGAGAAAGAACTGAACTCATAATTTTGTTCTTTTATACATCAGTTGTGCATTTTTATTGACATTGTCAGTGATTGAGTTAGAATGTTCATCTTGGAATTGACTGACTTTCCTTACAATTTGTTGAATTTTATTACTATTTTTTGAAAATATATGTTTAATAAATAATACATAATTTACTCTGTACATTAGCTTTAAGAGAGAGGTGATAAGCGATCTTACCACACTTCATATCTATCCTGGTGAATAATCTATCAACCGCTGCTGATTCATAAAAGTAAGAAATATGTCCACAGCTGTTGAATTTAGACACTTCTCAATTTTAATAAATAATATTATCATGTGACCTGGTTTCAGAGTTTTCAGGTTGCACCTAAATAAGTTCAGGGCCTCTGAAGTGTTTTAGACAGCCGGAACTGAACGTGTCTTCCGAAACACTGGAGTGGCCCGAGGAAAAACTTTTAAAGTGGGGTCGAACCCATTATTCATTATAATATGTTGTTGACATATATTTTTACTGCTAATGTGGTTTTAACAGAGTAGTAGCAGCAGCCTAAATATTTAAAAGAATTCAATTAACTGTATTTACTTGTACAAGTTGTTGCAGGTATTTTTTTTAATGTATATGAACTATTTTTCTGAATAATAATTCTTCAGGCTTCAATTAAAACAGTAAAACTCGCAGTCTGTGAATGATGACTATAATTCAGGGTAAACTCTTCTATTAGGCAATATTCCACAATCAAATCATCTATAATGTAATTATTATTAAGAACTTGTTTATGCGACAAAATTCACCAAATAAAACAGGATATTTCAGTTTATTTGTTGATTTGTTTGTGATGCTGGAAAATATATTGGATGCTGGTTTGTTTGCTTTTTTCGACAGGAGTAGAACAAAAATGGCTGATGAATCACCAGTAAAAGGAAAGCGAAGAAGAGCAAAACAACGTACAATGAACAAACAACAAACTGATGCATCATCTCAACAGCAAAAAAATATGAAGCAGATTAATGAATCTTTAGATGGATCAAGTGATGAGGATGACCTGCGCAGTGTTAGCGTTAAAGCCTATTCAAGGTACAGTAAAAGGATTTGTTTATTTGACAAGCTGAATTATTACCGTATGTGATAGATTTTCAAATGAAGATAGGGCTATGAACGTGTCTGTAAATGATAATTACACTAGACTAGGAAGAAAACATTGAATTTCTAGGAGTTTTGTTGTTAGACGATTGACCTGGGGGCTCCATACATAGAGAATATTTGTTGTAGAATTTAGCTGGGGTATTTGTCCTGCGAGAGCTCGAAAAATTACTTTTTACAGATTACCTTGGGCTCTTACTGTCACATTATCAGGTATGCTATCTTAGTATGGGGTAATTCATCAAAACAAAACAATAGGGTGTTTAAGATCCAAAAGAAAGCGGTTAGGTGTATAGAAAGAGTACCGGTAAATAGATTAGATTCATGTAGGCCGTTGTTCAAGAGACTTGGTCTGCTAACTGTACCCTACTTATTATTATTGAATGAATGAATGAATTTTATTGCCAAATAACATTGTAGCTAAAATAAAACAACAACAAATCCTTTGTTACAGTATGCACAAATAGTTACTACACAGTAGCAATTCAAATAAAATTAAAGAATAAGACTAAACACAAATGTAACAAAAAATATAGTGTCCTAAGGAAATTAGCTTGCATGGGCCATGGCCTGTGCGCAAGCTAGAGTTGAAATTAATTACCAGAGCTATGGACTCATATCAAGATTCATCTGACTTTACTCTACTGAATTTAGTAAAGCGTATTATAAAAAAAGAAAATTATTGTAAAATGGAAACATGAAAAAAAATTCATTGCAAAAACCTCACACAGACAAAAATAATAACAAATTTAAGATAATTCCAGACATATAATTTGAAGCTTTGGTGTTCAAAACCAGACGCCAGCCTGAGATGGGAGAGGAAGTCAAAGATCAGTAAAAAAAATTAAAAACTAGATGAAAGTAAAATTCAGGTCAACAGGGTCCGCCCGTAGCCAGTTGATAGGAGTGTCTCAGTGCTCTCCAAGGACAACGAAGACAGCCACTGGTCAACTCCTTTTTTAAAACAACTGACAGATGTTGTTGAGAAAAAGCTATTTTGTGGATACTGCTTACTAATATTTATTAAAAGTTAATGGGCTAAATAGTAGGAATTTGTAGTAGAAAAGGTTTTATATAGTTGCAGTGAAGTAATTTCTGTATTTCTAGAATAACGTGTAAAATAATTTATGCTGAATTCTATTGAAAATATCATCGAAATGTTTAAACATGTGCAATAGTAGAAACTTAGTGAATAATTTATGTATAGAAAGTATTTTGGTTTCTTGAAATAGAATGGATGTTGGATATCTCCTACTCTTTTTGAAGGCAACCTTTAAAATTGATTTCTGAATTATAAATTAAGGTTCTATAATACTTTTAAGGGCGCCTCCCCAAGCTAAGATTCCAAATGAAAGGAGTGACTGAACATAAGCAAAATAAGCAATTCTCAATTCTCTTTCATCCAGAATTTCACCTAGATTTTTAAAAGCAAATATATATTTACGCACTTTGCCTTTAAGGTATTCAATATGTTCTGACCATTTCAAGCGAGAATCGAACATCACACCAAGGTACTTATAGAAACTAACTTTCTCGATCGCCTCACATGCACACATGTTATTGAAGTGGTTTCCACAACTGTGAATTACCAGATCAGGAAGATTGAAATCTGAATGTGGATTTAAAGAGATTGGCATAAATTTAGTTTTAGCAATATTTAAGGAAAGGACATTTTGATCAAACCACTTCTTCAATACCATTAGATCGTGCAGAGCATCTTTCCTTACATCATCCCATGAGTTACCATTCAAAATACAAGCATGTCATCAGCAAATAATTTCAATTGTCCCTTCAGTTACAATTTTGAAATGTTGTTGATATAAATCAAGAACAAGATTGGGCCAAGAGTACTTCCTTGGATCACTCCAAAGTCCACATTACTAATGCCACTTATAGTGTTGTGTATTGATACACTCTGTCGCCTATTCTCTAAATAGCTATCGCCTATTCTCCAAGCAAGGGCAGTGCCTCTGACTCCTGTGTGTTCTAACTTTTTCAACAGCTTGCTCCTATCAACTGAATCAAAAGCTTTCTTCAGATCTAGAAATACTAACATTGAACGTTTACTGTCTGAAATTGCACTATTTAGTTCTCTATTAATGTCAAAAAGTGCATCAGAAATATTTCGATCCTCTCTGAAACCGTACTGTGACTCTGTAAGGATCCTATTGTATGTCAGGAATTTAGCATGTTGCTATTTGACTATTCTTTCTAGAATCTTGGAGAAGACACTCAAGAGAGATATAGGACGAAAATTATTCTTGTCAGTGTAAGCATTTGATTTATAGAGAGGAAAGGGTTGTTTTTTTAATTTTTTACTGAGTCTGTCTCGTTCTCGAATCGAATTTATTAAACCAGCAGATATCCAGGGTTTCAGTTTCCTGCATCTGCCAGAAGTGGGTCTTTTTAGTTTTGATGATTTATTCAAAGAGTGTGCAACTATTTCATTGAAAATGCTAGAACAGACATCGACCTGCTGAGAACTAAGAACCGCCCCCCAGTCGGATTGAGCAAGACTTGTGGCAAGCAAATTGCGGTCTATGTAAGTGTCAGTATCAGTCGAAGTAGTAGTATTCGTTATCCCAGCTGCCATAATTGTCAAAGCAGTAAAGTAATGGTCGGTCAGGCTTGTCTGGATCACAGCGCTTCATATCTATTCATATCATTGTGCTTAAGAAAAGCGTGATCCAAACATGAAGAACTGTTCCCTGTTTCTCTTGTAGGTTTGTCAATACACATTATAAGTCCCACTCCAAGTAAACAATTCAAGTATCTGTCAGTTGTCGCATTCAGTTTAAGTAGATCAATGTTAATATCCCCTATCAAAATACAGTTTTTGTTCCTATAAATTCCATTATAATAATAATTGCCTAGTTCTTCTATAAAATTGTCAATATCGCTATCAAATGTTCTATGAATTGCTAAGAGGTTAAATTTTTCGTTATGGTAAGTAAAGTCCAAACTAATGCCATAAACGTCACCCAGTGTTATCGTTGTCACAGTAGAAGTCAGTCGTTTGTTAGCATATACCACAGTTCCATCATTTTTGTTGCATTGTTTGTCAGTCATGTAAATGTGAAGCCATCAATATTCAACCCCTCCTCAGCATCACCAAGCCAGCAGTCAGTCAGTCAATGTTAAGTTTAAATCATTTAAATAGACAAGTAATTCGTCAATATTCTTTGAAAAACTTCTTTTATTTTACAATGCAATACTTTCAACCTCACATTCCCCCCACCGTTATCAAAATAAAAATTAAAAGACTGTGAAAAATTTGGAATTATTAAACATGGATTCAAAACAGTCAGCATTGTCAACGTCCCGCTCTAGTGGATCCATAGCTCACAAAAACCAACCTGCCCAGCAAAGCTATTGTTACGGGTTCTATGTCTGAAATAATGCTGGCAACTCTTAAATTTATCACTCGCACTTTATTTACACAAATAATCACAACACTCACTGTTCAATAATGTCTTACAGAAAAATAAGGAATTAAAAACAGATAACATGATATTGTTCAACTGATGATGAGTTTTCAATAAACTGTACAAAAATCAATCACTAAAAATTAAAAGGCTGATCTAATATTAATTAATAACTGTCCAATAATATACAAAAAGAATTGTCGAAAAATAACACTTAACTTACGTAGCACTAGTCCATAATACAACAAAAACTATACAGTAGCTCACTGGTATGAATTAAACAGGAAAAAGAATTATCTCTATAGTCACTGAGAAAGAATTATCACAATATAGACATGTATATATAGAACTGACACAACTTGTTTATCATGACGATTTCGAACAAGACTGACTCATTTACAAGAGACTTCCTCTATTTATATAAAATTTCATAATAGAGATATCTCTCGAATTTTCTGTCAACTTCTAAATAAATAAATCAAGGAAACTGGAACCTTCCACAATATTCGATAACATTCCATTAATGTCTAATCAAACATTGAGAACATTCTCCTAATTACCAAGTAAACACCATAAAAGTGTCAAAAGCAGTGCAATTTATTGCTTAAAAGTAAATATTTTCATTGCAGATAACACCAAGAACCACTGTCCTTCTTTCTCTCTATTAACTCCAATTCAGACTTGCTACACTATCCCCACCTTAAGAGATTGTTCTGTCCCAGAACAAAAGCACTTATGTTAGTTTGGATCTGCTCTGGTTACTGGTTGGCTCCTCATTGGTCTTCCAAGGGTTGTAGATGCAGATGGTAATCTGGACACCAGTGGATTTGAACACCTCCTCCAGCATTGGCTTCACAATTGTCCAATCCAGGCTATCATATCCGCTTCCAAGCTGTGGTATGCCAAGTTTCCTTACTTCTAGTTGTTGCATTCTGTCTCTCAGCTGAACCAAGCAAGTCCACAATGTGTCATATGATGCCTTCATCTCAGACTGTCCCTTAGTCACCAGGTAGAAGAGATGTTGACCATGCCGCTGCAGATGAAGAACATTTCCTTCCTTGGGTCCTTGTTGTTCCAGATCTCCAAGACCACCAAACTTCTTCCTGAAGACTGTAGCAATGCCTCAAGATTCCACTAAGTTGCTGGTGACACAATGCGCCAGTGCATACTCCTTGGGCAGGGTGAACAGATCCCTTTCACATGTCTGGATCATTTTCCCAACTGTTGTTGAACTGTGCAATCATCAGTAGACTTCTCTGGTGATATAGTATGCAGAACCTGAACTGTGTGTTCTTCCTCAACACCATTGCTACCATGGAATGGAGTCAAACGATTGAAATGTACTATTCTTGGCTTTCCTCTTGGAGGTTTTCTTATCCGGTATACCACATCATTGATCCTAGTCACAACTTCAAATGGTCCTTCCCACTGATTTTGAAGTTTTGGAGAGTAGCCACAAATTCTCCTTGGGTTGTATAACCAGACTAGGTCTCCTGCTTGGTATATACCCTGGTCAGCTTTGATGTCATACCGGTCCTTCATCTTCAGGCTTGCTTCATCAAGATTGGTGCAGACTTTCTCATGAGTCTCATTCATGTGCTTCCTCAGTTGGGTGATGTAATCTTCCTCCTCAAATGTCTCACCAGGCTTGCTTCCAAACTGAAGATCACAGGGTAGCTGTAGATCTCTACCAAAGATGATGCGAGCAGGTGTTTCCCTTGTGGATTCATTAATGGAGCTACAATATGCCATCAAAAAGAAATGGAGATGTTGATCCCAGTCATGCTGATTGTCTGAAACCACTTTCCTCATATATCGCTGCATGGTCTTGTTCATTCTCTCTACCATGCCATCTGACTGTGGGTGCAATGGAGTGGTCCGTGTCTTCCTGATGCCCATCAACTCACACACTCTGCTGAACACTTCTGACTCAAAGTTTCTCCCTTGATCTGAGTGCAGCTCCAATGGCACACCAAAACGACTGAAGAACTGCTTTATCAACACATCAGCCACTGTGATTGCTTCCTGATTAGGTAAGGCATATGCTTCAACCCATTTACTGAAATAATCCATGACTACTAAGATGTATTTGTTTCCATCATTGGTTGTGGGAAATGGTCCAGCAATGTCAATAGCCACATGCTCAAATAAAGCCCCAACATTATAGGTCTTCATTGGTGCCCTTTTCTTCCTTTGTGGACCATTGGCCACTGCACAAGTTGTACATTTCCTACACCAATCTCTGATGTCCTCCTTCAAGTTAGGCCAGTAGAACCTTTCTCTGACTTTTTCCAATGTTTTGTGAAGTCCAAGATGACCACCAGAACTGCCATCATGTAAACTCCTCAGTACTTGAGGTATGCGGTTGTTTGGGACAATCACTTGTAGCCTCTTATGGTCCCCTGCTGCATTTTCAATCACCCTCTTCAGTACACCATCATTTTCAATTATGGAGTCCCACTGTTCCCAATAGGTTTTGACACTCTGAGATAGAGATGCTATTTCCTGCCAAGTTGGTCTTCCATGTCCTGAATGTTTCCAATCCCAGAGGTGCTTCAAGTCAGGATCTCTTCTCTGGTCTTCCTGCAGCTTGTTGCTTTCCCAAAGATCAGCAATGACTGTAGTTCTTGTTAAGATGCCTTCCTTGTGGTCATGGTGGGAACAGTGCTTACAATCTTCTTCACAGGGTCTCCTTGGAAGAGCATCTGCATTTCCATGACTGATCCCTGCTTGATGAACTGATTCAAAATCATACTCCTGGAGTCGTTCAATCCAGTGTGCCACTTGTCCTTCAGGAGTTTTGAACCGAAGTAGCCACTTCAGTGTGCTGCATGGTCTGTCCTCAGGAGAAAATGTCTTTCATAAAGATATTTGTGGAAGTGTCCAACAGCCTTAACCACTGCTAGAAGCTCCCGGCGGGTGACACAGTAGTTGCGCTCAGGTTTTGACAGAACTTTGCTGAAATATCCAATTACCTTTTCCACTCCTTCCTGCTCCTGAGAAAGTACTCCTCCAATGGCCACATTACTGGCATCTGTATCCAGGATGAATTTTCCTTCTTCCTTAGGGTAACCAAGGATCAACCAGTGCTTGCCTCAGCTCATCAAATGCATGTTGACAGTTCTCATCCCAAACAAAGCTGCTCTTGTCCTCAGTCAACTTGGTCAGAGGTTTAGCAATGCTGGAGAAACCCTTCACAAACCGCCTATAATAAGTGCACAGACCAAGAAAGCTTCTTACTTCATGCTTGTCATGTGGAACTGGCCACTTGGTTACAGCCTCTATTTTCTCTGGGTCTGGGGCAACTCCAGCATCAGACACAACATGTCCCAGATAGTGGACTTGTCTTCTGAACAGGTCGCACTTCTTTGGATTCAGTCTCAGATTCGCCTGCCTCAGCCTCCGGAATACTTGCTCCAGGTTGTGTAGATGATGACTGAAGGACTTTCCCAAGACAATTATGTCATCCAGGTAAACTAAACAGGTCTCCCAAGACAATCCTCTCAACACACTCTCCATTAGCCTCTCGAATGTAGCTGGAGCATTACACAGCCCAAATGGCATTACCTTGAACTGCCAAAGACCTTCACCTATTGAGAAAGCAGTCTTTTCTTTATCCCCTGGCTTCATGCCCACTTGCCAATACCCACTCTTGAGGTCTAGTGTTGAGAATAGTTTACATCCCTCAAGGCTGTCTAATGTGTCATCAATCCTTGGCAGAGGATAACTGTCCTTCTTTGTGACATTATTCAGCAATCAATAGTCTATGCAGAATCTTAATGATCCATCTTTCTTCTTCACCAGCACCACTGGAGAAACCCAAGGACTGTTTGAAGGTTCTATGACATCATCTTCTTCCATTTCCTTGATGACTTTTCTGGCTTCCTCCCTCTTTGCTAATGGCAATCTCCTTGGATTTTGACGTATGGGCCTAGCATCACCGGTATCTATTGCATACTGTACAATATTTGTTCTTCCTTTTGGACCTGCCCCAATTTTGAAAACATCCTGGTATCTGGCGATGAAGTCTTTCACTTTGGTGGCCTGTTCTGCTGTAAGGTTCTTGCAGGTGGTAGAAGTGAATTCCTGAAGTTCCTTTGGAAGTCCTTGGTTCACTTGCTGAGACTTCTGGATCTGTCTCACCACTGATGAGGCTGTTGAACAGTGTCCAAGCATGCTTCCTCCTTTTAGAGTGATCTTGTAGTCATTCACATTCATGATGCATACTGGGAACTTGTTGCTGGTCCAAAATAAAGTTCTTGCCACTAAGACTTCTTGATGCAAGTTGTCCTCTTGTCCGGCTGGTTCCAATAGTGCACTCTGCCCTTCCTCCATGTCATCCTGTATTCTCCCATAGGCCACAACCTGGCTCCTTGTTGGTAGGGTGATGTTGGTGAGTAACACCTCCTTGTTGGTTTCCCTGAGTGAAGTATGACCTCTTCTTCTCCAATTACAACAGTTTTCTTATTCAAGTCCAACTTGAGACCAAACTTGTTGAAGAAATCCATCCCAAGTATAACATCTTCTTGTATATCTGCCACTAACACTTGATGCTTGAAGTTACTGCCACCAATAAGGAGGGTAGCAGCTGTCTCACCAAAAACTGTAGCCAAATCCCCTGTAGCTGTATGGAGTGTCCACCTTGTTGACTTAATTTTCTTCTTATCACAGACTGCGCTCCTATTCAGGATGGTCATGGTAGCTCCTGTGTCAATGAGTAGTTGTCTTGCTTGTCCATCCACAATGCCATCTATATACAAACTACTTCTGCTGCCAGCAAGAGATGCCACCTCTTCTTTTCTTACTGGGGCCTTCTGCATGTGGGTTGACAGCTGCCCCTCCCTATCAGCCCTCTTTAGTTTACCTGCTCCTTCTTCTCACCTGGTTTGGTAGTACACTTGCTTCTAACATGTCCAAGTTTCCCACATGCCCAGCATCGAAACTCCTTCTTCCTGGATCTCAACATTTCCAGAACCTGTTCAACTATCTTCTGGATTGTGCTTGCATCCATGACTTCAGCCTCCATAGCCCATACCTTAGAATGGCCTGGTACTGACTGCCAAACGGCTTCAAACTCCAATGCCTGGGCCAAAGCATCATTTGATGTCTTGGGTCTAGACAGTTTGATGGACTGTTGGGTCTCTGGTATTCTCAATCCATTAAAAAATTTCTCTACTGCAAGACTTTTGTATGTGTTGTCATCAGCAGATGGATATGCAGTCCTAACAAGTCGAGCGATGTCAGCCTCAAATTCTTGTAGGGATTCATTGGGCCTCTGCACCCTATTATTAAGCTGAGATCGGTACAACTGTTCCAGGTGTTTGTTGCCAAATCGCATCTCCAGTCATCTCCACAGCTCACTGAAACTCCACTTCTCAGCTGATGGTATTGAGTGAACAATCGCCAATGCTTCACCTCGGAGATTCATCCTCAGAATGTAGGCCTTTGTTGCTGGTGACCACCCCTGGAACTCAGCTGCTGACTCAAACAGTGTTTGGTAGTCTTCTAGAGGTGACTTTCCATTGTATGTAGGCAGTCCAGTGTGCTGGGGTATAACTATTGGCTGTTTCTGGAGATCTTCCTCCTTGGCTTCCATCATTGACTTTTCTGAGGTGACTATTTCAGGAAAATTTGAAGATTTACTTACTTCTTGGTTGCTGCTTGAAGTTCCAGCACCACACTCCAGCTGCTTAAGTCGATTTTCTATTGCTTTAAAATCTTCCTGCAGTCGACCTTCCATGGTTTTGAAATCTTCCTTCACCTTAGTGACTTCTTCATGCAATGAAGTAATATTCTCTTGTAATTTACTTTCTATGGATGCCACATTTTGCTGAATATCTTGATTATTCACCTGTAGTTCGTCCTTCAAGGATGAAATATTTTCTTGTAGCTTACCTTCCATCGATGAAATATTCTCCTGCATATCCTGAATATTTCCTTGTAGTTTGCCCTCCATGGATGTCATATTCTCCTGTAGCTCGCCCTTCATGGATGTGAGATTTTGTTCCATGGATGTTGTCACGGTGCAAATTCACCAATCCCAAATTAACACTAATATCATAATTAATCTGAGAAACAAGGTTTAATTCGTAACATTAAATACTCACTCAGAATTACCAATTTTATTATTTAATTTTATGTAAACTTAGATGCACAATCATTTGCCTAATTTGTTAAAACAGCGTCCTACAATGGGCTGGAATACAAAAGTTGTTTACTTTAAGTGAAAGGTTAGCTTGTCGACTGTCCTGATAAAACCAGCTTATCAAACAGCTGTTACCAGTTAGTAATGTCACTTTCCTTTTCACTAAAAATATTCGTATTGTTATTTATTTCCTGTATTTATGTTATTTGATCAACTTGGGAAATCTGCTTATGCTTGTCCTGCTAATTATTAATTTCTCTAATTTAATTATTATTTTCTCCAATTTTCAACCTATTTAATTTTCTTACGTATGGTACACCGTACTTAAAAATCGGGTGTAAGCTCCTCATTGGAGGAAAATAATTTCCTGCGCTGTTATTGGCGGATTTACCGCATGACACAGCCTCTTCTTCAAGTACTGTGACCAGAGCTTGAAGAAGGAGACTTCACAAAAATCTAGGCTGGCTAAGGGAGAGGTCCCGTTTTAAACCTCCCCTACTCAATAATTTTTAATTTTAAAGAAATCCGATCTAGTCAAATTTAAATGTTTTTATATCTGTTTTAAAATCCCGATGTTTGAGTGCAACCCCAGGATTGCCGAATTTAAATAGTGAATCAGTAAAAGTATCAAAAATATTCGCGAACGACCACGAGGATCAATCCAAGATGTCTGAGGGTGACGCCAACTAGTGACGAGCCAAAGAAGAAATATAATACTTCGACTAGTGCGCGTAAATTGGGCCCAAATATCTGGTATGTGCGAAATATATTATTTATACAAGGTTTATACAAATAATCGGCATATCCAATTGTAAATTGCAATCAAACTACTCTCTTGGAACTGAGAAATCCTTAGGCTAGAGACCTAAATGCTCATATGAACAATTT
The DNA here is from genome assembly GCA_948455865.1 of Conomelus anceps. Lineage (NCBI taxonomy): Eukaryota > Metazoa > Arthropoda > Insecta > Hemiptera > Delphacidae > Conomelus > Conomelus anceps. The sequence goes on along the minus strand of OX418217.1, from coordinate 66,861,149 downwards.
ATTAATTATATCATTTTTAACTTCTGAATATTAGTGGTAGGAATTGAAGGCGAGAGTTGCGTCTCCGCATACGAATTGCTACCTTTCATTATATTTTAAACTCCATAATATCAATTTACATTTATTAAAAATCCATTGTAATTTTAAAACCTTAGTTCTGATTTATAATCCTTGCTCGACCCTGGCTGCAGGTTATAGTTATATATTATTTCAGCGGACCATCAAGCAGTATAGCCGAGAGGGATATATCGCCTCAGTAACTTTCTGGTTTGTCCTTATTGAAGGACCCTTGGCATTAAATCTTTCGATTATTTATTGGAAGGATATTTGTATCAGGATTATTTCTTATAGATTTTCCACCTCGCTAGCGTGAATTGCGAGGAGAGTGCAACAAGCAAGAGTTGCATGTTCCGCACTCAATCTCCGCTCGCGAGAGGGACTTAGCTGAATTATTCCTGATTTTTTAATATATCTTTCTTTGTTGGATTGTAGTTGCGTGGGCGTAAATAACAGCTATTCTGTGTATCACCCCGCAACTGTATTCCGCAAGGACAGACATTTTCTTGTATGGGTTTGAGCTGGAGAGGTGTGTCCTCACAATTCTTCGGGAATTTGCCCGACTGCAGCTTCCGGCCATCAAATTTTATCTTGAACGCATATAAGGTACACACCCCCCCAAATCGAATACTATAATGTTAATGATGAAATTAATTTCGTATCTGAAGTCTCAAAGAGGTAGGTCGCTGGGTCTTCTCCTTCTCCCAATAACGGCTCATGAAGACGGTCTTGTAAAGTAGACTTCTTTCCAGATGTTTCTAGATCATGGTCCTCTAATTCACGTTTGAGATAGGCCACTTTTAAATCGCACAATGTAATTTTGCCAGCCATTTTTAATAAAACACAAAAAAACAAATCCCACTTCTGACACCAATTGTTACGGGTTCTATGTTTAAAATAACGCTGGCAACTCTTAAATTTATCACTCGCACTTTATTTACACAAATAATCACAACACTCACTGTTCAATAATGTCTTACAGAAAAATAAGGAATTAAAAACAGATAACACGATATTGTTCAACTGATAATGAGTTTTCAATAAACTGTACAAAAATCAATCACTAAAAGTTAAAAGGCCGATCTAATATTAATTAATAACTGTACAATAAACTGTCCAATAATATCCAAAAAGAATCGTCGAAAAAGAACACTTAACTTACGTAGCACTAGTCCGTTATACAACAAAAACTATACAGTAGCTCACTGGTATGAATTAAACAGGAAAAAGAATTATCTCTATAGTCACTGAGAAAGAATTATCACAATATAGACACGTATATATAGAACTGACACAACTTGTTTATCACGACGATTTCGAACAAGACTGACTCATTTACAAGAGACTTCCTCTATTTATATAAAATTTCATAATAGAGATATCTCTCGAATTTTCTGTCAACTTCTAAATAAATAAATCAAGGAAACTGGAACCTTCCACAATATTCGATAACATTCCATTAATGTCTAATCAAACATTGAGAACATTCTCCTAATTACCAAGTAAACACCATAAAAGTGTCAAAAGCAGTGCAATTTATTGCTTAAAAGTAAATATTTTCATTGCAGATAACACCAAGAACCACTGTCCTTCTTTCTCTCTATTAACTCCAATTCAGACTCGCTACACTATTATTATAGTTTTATGGCCTTCATTGGACCAACTGTAGTCAGTATCTTCCGGCTTTCCTCTGTCTTCTCTCAGCCCAATATCTCTTCATCCGCTCAGAAATCAATTTCCTTTCCTCGTCCGAAATCACTCTTCCCATCCTATGTCCGACTTTGATCTGCAGTCTGGTCTGTTTGTCCTTCAGGATTCTGATGTTGTCTGACTTGTCCTTCAAATCCTCGAATGTTATGCACTACTCTCTCATATCCTCCTTGAGTTCTTCAATCCATTTTATATTTGTTTTACTTTTCCACAGCTTTTCAATAATTCTTCTGCTTAGTCTGTCATCAGAAGCTCCAATCAAGTGACCGAAGAAAGATATTCGCTTTTTCTTCATTGTACTTGTGACAGGTACCCTACCTATATGTGTATGAAGCTACTTTATATGTAAAAACGAATGATATTAACCAAAATCTTGACGTACACGATTATAATACAAGAAGTCGAGGAGATTATCACTTGGTGAGCCAGAAAGTGAAATGATCTGACTTGTCTTATACTCCTTGACTGGAGTCTCCAAGATGTAATCTCCAAAAAAAAAAATTGCAATAGTTTCAATAGTAGGCACATGCATATGGCATGTGCCCTTTTACTGATGATTGTTGTCTGTAATAAGTTATTTAAGTGTGAACAGGGCCTTTAGTGGTATCGACGGTACAAATTAATGTTAGTAAAAATTAATAAATTTTGTTCAAAGTGAACTAGAATTCTAAAGTAACTATTTTATAAAATCTACCCATTACCGTATTGAATCTTCTAAAACAAATGAAAACTTGATAAGGACAAGGTTAAACTTGAGTTCAATTGAAAATGTTTGCAGTTCGTGAACGCTCTACGATAATGATCAAAGAATAGTGCACTCTCTTTTTTCACTACCCTTCGTACCGGTAAAGTGTCTTCAAGAATGGACGAATCTTTGTCCAAACTTCGCCATTTCATGCAATTGCATCACTTAGATGAACATTACTGAATATCATTAAGATAATACGATCATCGTTCATAATTCCCAGCACTATAAAAATAACATAATTTGAGTTCATTACTGTATCTATGTGTGAGTTTAACAATTTGGTTTCTATTCACCCTTATGAAGAATTTGTAAATTTACATGAATAAAGAAAGATAATCTAATCTAATCCTATTACACGGGAAACCTCAGTTGGATAGGTTTTCTCCTCTCTTTCCTCTCTTCAACACACCCCTCTACAGAGCCACCTATCTTCATATTTTTTCTGTGTATCTTTCCGGTTTTGACTGAAAATTTTCATTCATATTTTGCATATTGTATGTGTAAGATATGTCAAAAAATAAATGAATTAATTGAAAAATTTTAGCTAAAAAATGATGAAAAATACGGTAGTGATGTTTTCAGCTGATTTCAGTTTTAGATCTATTATTGAAACTCTAAAAACTATAAAACATATTTAATTTCACCTAGTGTTATAGCAGTGCAACAACATCATGTCATGAAGGAGAAACTTAGAGAGAATTTCTATTTATACAGACTTTCAATAGTGCTGGAAGGAGGGTTTCAGTGCACATGTTTTTTCAACTAAAGCATTACTTAACTGAATAATCATTTTCATATTTGATGATAATAAGTAGACTTATTCGATTGCTGTTGTGTACTTGAATATTCCATATATCTCTCTACAGATATTCTCACATGTTGTTCTAATTATTATTGATGTGATCAACAGTAGTGTTCGTGAATAGTGATAAAATATACTTTCAAAAGTTACCTACCGGTACCAAATAATTTTGCAGAGCAAAATATCGATTTTAAGCTATGTTCATTTGATGCAAAGAAAAATAATCTATATTGATTTCAATATACTTTTCTACAGTGGGTGCTTATCAGTGGATATTTCTAATCAAGTAGGTGATCTAGTGAAAGCTTTCAATACTGTATCAAAAAGGCATAGAGTGAAGAAAATAGTTTATGAAGAGATTGAGCCTCTTTATTCGAAGTGTGAATTGCAACAGATAAAGCCTCAGAAAAAAAGTTCTCAGAGGAGGTTAAATAAGCATTCGCTAAAGGTAGGCTATACACAAATACAATGTGCTTTATTGGAAGTAGCATACTTCAGTAGTACCTACTGTTCTTTTTAAAAATACAAATTGATTTATTAGATTCTGTTAAGTATCATACTATGAAAAAACTTATGCAGAACCTTGATGCTATTGACATATTGTCAGCTCAAACGTCACAAAAAAGAAGCTAAGTTTGACAAATTTAAAATCAATTATAAAATTCATAGTCTCATAATAATAATTAATGATAAACTATAAATACTGGTGATTGGTCACCTACTTAATCATGTGAATAAACGCTGCAGTCTCAAAAAAATGCTGCTAACAGCTTAATACATGACAGCTTAATACATTAATATGTTATTAATGAAATTATCACTTGGATTTTATACACCTTAGGAGCCTCATGTAGTTGTGATGAGGGGTGAAACGTCGATGTATAGGCCTATTTCACGAAAAGATGATAACTTATTCTTATTCATGACTTACCAACTTCTTTTAATGAGAAATTTCATAGTAGGTCTACTTATTGAATGCATGAGCTAGTACAAGAAACTTGTAAATGTGAAAAATGAACGTTCCTACAAAATGATTTGAGAGGGTGATGTTTTTAATAAATTTAGTTAGGATGATTGAATTGACTGCAAATAATCTCTACTTATTGGAAGTAACATTGAGCTGTTTTACTCGACCAGCCAGAGCAAAGTTTCGATTGTGACCCTGATCTTCTAGAAGTGTCCGAAAATGAGGGAGACCTGGAAAGCAAATGTACTTGCAATGACAAGGTATGTGGAGGTAAATCGCATATACTAGCAAGTTAGGTGCAATTCCGGTAGACATAACTTACTGATCAGTGAAGCCCTATATAGCTACAGTTTAATCTACCTGAATTGGATAGCCACCATTCTATAATAAATTGTAGAATGATACAAATTATCAAGCTAATACTGTTAGTGGTATGATGTATTACTTAAATGTTATTACTTGAATGGAATAAAATCAACATATAACCATATATAAGTTGAACTAATATGGTACTAAGAGTGACTATTAGTTATTAGTAATTCCAGTTATTAGGAGTGTAAGAAGTGCATAATATGATATTTTCAGAGAATATGGACAAATATGAGGTACCGTACCTCTCCATTATCAGTTGAACTGATATGGTTGAAAGGCTTACTATTACAGAATTTATTAATTTCGAATTCCTTTAATTGCTATTACTTTATACTGAAGACTTCCGCAATGGCGGATATTGACAACAGCATTGAAAAGCTGATGGGAATCGATGAATGCTACTGTACAAAAATATCATTCACCGCCGGGAATCGAACCACGGACTGCTCAATTGCCGGTTGAGCGCCTTAACCACTAGACCATGGAGACCTTTCTGCACAGGAGCATTCATTTTCAACTTGGCCATATCGGCTCGTATCTCACAAGTTAGTTTGAAGGGACTGACAATTGAATAAACTGACAAATATACATAAACAGAATTTATTAATTTCGAATTCCTTTAATTGCTATTACTTTATACTGAAGACTTCTGCAATGGCGGATATTGACAACAGCATTGAAAAGCTGATGGGAATCGATGAATGCTACTGTACAAAAATATCAGTCACCACCGGGAATCGAACCACGGACTGCTCAATTGCCGGTTGAGCGCCTTAACCACTAGACCATGGAGACCTTTCTGCACAGGAGCATTCATTTTCAACTTGGCCATATCGGCTCGTATCTCACAAGTTAGTTTGAAGGGACTGACAATTGAATAAACTGACAAATATACATAAACAGAATTTATTAATTTCGAATTCCTTTAATTGCTATTACTTTATACTGAAGACTTCCGCAATGGCGGATATTGACAACAGCATTGAAAAGCTGATGGGAATCGATGAATGCTACTGTACAAAAATATCAGTCACCACCGGGAATCGAACCACAGACCTCTCAATTGCCGGTTGAGCGCCTTAACCACTAGACCATGGAGACCTTTCTCCACAGGAGCATTCATTTTCAACTTGGCCATATCGGCTCGTATCTCACAAGTTAGTTTGAAGGGACTGACAATTGAATAAACTGACAAATATACATAAACAGAATTTATTAATTTCGAATTCCTTTAATTGCTATTACTTTAAAACTGAAGACATCCGCAATGGCGGATATTGACAACAGCATTGAAAAGCTGATGGGAATCGATGAATGCTATTGTACAAAAATATCAGTCACCACCGGGAATCGAACCACGGACCTCTCAATTGCCGGTTGAGCGCCTTAACCACTAGACCATGGAGACCTTTCTGCACAGGAGCATTCATGTTCAACTTGGCCATATCGGCTCGTATCTCACAAGTTAGTTTGAAGTGACTGACAATTGAATAAACTGACAAATATACATAAACAGAATTCGATAAATTCTGACCTTCTGACCTATAAACAGAATTTATCGAATTCTGTTTATGTATATTTGTCAGTTTATTCAATTGTCAGTCACTTCAAACTAACTTGTGAAATACGAGCCGATATGGCCAAAATGAAAATGAATGTTCCTGTGCAGAAAGGTCTCCATGGTCTAGTGGTTAAGGCGCTCAACCGGCTATTGTGAGGTCCGTGGTTCGATTCCCGGTGGTGACTGATATTTTTGTACAGTAGCATTCATCTATTCCCATCTGCTTTTCAATGCTGTTGTCAATATCCGCCATTGCGGAAGTCTTCAGTATAAAGTAATAGCAATTAAAGGAATTCGAAATTGATAAATTCTGTTTATGTATATTTGTCAGTTTCTTCAATTGTCAGTCACTTCAAACTAACTTGTGAGCTTATTATTAGTTTTATTACAGTCCTTCCAAATATTAATTGTGAGTGTAAGAAGTGCATATTAAAGTATTTTATTTTCAGGTACTATGTAGAGAGATTGAGTACCTATTTTTAATATTTTATTGTATTTAACAAACAGAACCGTTATGTATATAATATATATCTCCAATCGAATTATTATATATTTATTGTTATTCATTCAACTATACAGTTGGTAGCTTATACATGCTAGCTCGCCTCAATGGCATCCTCTAAACGAATTTCAATCTGTTATTCTGAGGAGTTTTAATATTCCTATCATTAGATATGGAATTTCACTCCTGGATTTCTTGTTCCATGTCAAACTGCGTTGTTAATATTAACTGTTCATGTGAATTCAACGACTTGCAGTCAAATATTCATTAAGAATAGATAGAATTTACTTACTCTGTAGGTTGAGCGCTTTCGAATCTTTGAGATCCAGCCTCTGTAAACGGATCTCAAAGATTCGAAAGCGCTCGGCCTACAGAGTAAGGAATTTCACTCTTTAGATTTATATTCCAATAATTCTTGGAGTTCTGTAACAAAAAGAATGAAGTAGCCTATGGTTAACTTTCTAGGATTGAATACTATTTTCATACGGTATGCATATTTTATACATTCATATTTTCATATATGGCTCGAATTGAAAATTCTTTATTCAATATCAGTTTAATAGTGTTTTGTGAGGTCAGGAGTGCCAATGGCTTGGCTCTCTGCCGTATTTGCTAGCTCATTTCGCGTGGTAACATATAGAGTATACCAATGAGGCAAACTAGCAGGTTTAAGCTATACCTACTGCAGTTGATTAAATAACTAATGTATAATGTATTACAATAATTATTTATAATTGACAATTCAAAACCAATAAAAAACGAATCATATTTTCAGAAAAAAATTGAAAAATTACTACTTACTGAAACGTTTGCAAATGAGGATTTTACATAACTGGGTTATTCTACGTCAAATCAACACACTTTTTTCGGTCACCATCTCAGATTTTGATGAAAGTTGGTAAGCTCTTACTGAGTGATGAGACTGACAAAAATACATAATATTACATTTTTATCCGAATCTGTTTAAAAGTTGCAGCCATTCGAAATTTCAAAAAATAAAAGTCTGTAATTATCCAGTTTCAAGGTAGATTTTCCAAAGCAAAATTATAAAATGTGTTTTCTCAGCGGTTTTATATGTAATTTAGAGTGCTGAATTCGAATTTGGAGTTTCTCAAGTTGTTGGAGCTTCACTTCACCCTTCAATTACAGCACATATCATGTTAAATATCACTGTAAAGAGCAAGAAAAATGATACCACCTACAGCCCTCTAGCTTGATTGCACCAACCGCTAGAGCAATTAAAAAAATGTCGGATATCCAATGGTTTTCCAATCGGATTGTGATGGGTTTTTTGAAATCTCGAATGGCTGCAACTAGTAATAAACAGATTGGAATAAAAGTTAAATATTATGTATTTTAGTTAGCCTCATCAATCAGTACCGTAAGAATTTATCTTCAACTTTAATAAAAATCTGAGATAGTGACCGAGAAAAGTGTGTTGATTTGATGTGGCATTACTCAACTGTAAGAAAACACAGTTTTCAAATAGAAAAAGTTCTGTGAAATGTTCTAAAATACATTAGCTTATTCTTATTCAATTGGAACATTACTGCTTTGAATATGTTCATGAATAGGCGTGTAACTTTCATATTGTACTGAATTCCAGGAAAACTTGGTCACAGAAAATAACAGAGATAAAGAAATTGAAGAGACAAAAGACGTGGATCGATTGGAGAAATTGTTCCTTGAAGTTTTTGCTCAAGGAAAAGTGGAAGGACTACCAAAACAAAAAAAGTTGGATTGCTTGCAAGATGCATACAATAAGTATAGTGCTGCACTTGAAGATTTCTCTAATAATCAACAAATTTATCAAGATGATTGCATGACCCCACAGCATTTAAGTCAACTAAATTATATCACACAAGAGAATAACACTGAATCGGAAAATTGTGAAGGGGAGATTGGATTCCAATCAAACACAGAAGAAAATTTTAAGGCTGAAAGACGCTACAGACATGTACAGAATAGGGAAAAAAGTCCTTATCAGTTTGACAATGGCGATGGCAGTTTTGATAATATGAATATGAACAATGTGCAAGTACCAACTGATACAGATCAACAGGTGATGCAATGCACTTGTAATCATAGAAACGAAGGATCTAATAACACTCAACAATTAAAAAAACTTAATGACAATTATAAGAACTTTCCTTACTCACAAATGGATTTCTCTCAAATGTTTGCAAATCAGAGGCAAAATATTCTTCTTGAGACAGATACTGCTGAGAGTAACATTGAAAATACAGACATCCATCAAGAAGATGCAAATAATATAGATAGATCTGATGAAACAGATAACTGTAGATCCAACTTCAAGAGTCAAAAACAGTTTGATTCGGAATTTTATAATAAAGAACCAATACCTTTGGGTGGAATAAACACAGGGAAAGATTCTCCCATGAGTACTGATTCAGGTATTACAAGAACACTGAATACTGGTAGTAGATTATCAAATCAACTGCAAGAGCAGAATGACAATATAAAAGGTTCTTGCCCTCAACCTGCTTTTCCTTGTCCTGCACCTCCAAAATTGTCAATATCTGATGATCATTTTCGGTCTGACAATCGCCATCATTATTGTGGACATGTCCAGTGCTATCAGCGATCAAAATCGAAAGGAGTGGAGATCGCTAACATGGAAAAACGTCAGACTATGAGGAATAAGTCAAAAGATAGACAGAATTCTGAAGTTCAAAATTTGATGTATAATCAAGAATCACCAATAATATATGACGATTTTCCAAGTGAAGTGCCTAATTCCACTAGAAGTAGAAGTCAAATAGAAAGTTCACTGCTACAGCCAAGAAAGCCTATAAACTATGATACAGAAATAAGGGGTGCAGAGATCAGTAGAAGTACCAATAATGATACTTATAACAATCAACCAAATTCAATTGAGCAATTGAACTTCACTAGACCAAATAATTGTGCAACTGGTACTGATAATATAAGATTCAATCCATTTTTGAACTTTCTGCTGCAAAATGACTCAAATTATAATATTCCCAACATAGTACCTGAGAATCAGAATGTTTATTTTTGTGATGTAACACCCAACTTGCAACAACAATACAATATTCAACAAAATAGTCATGAACAATGTGATGATCAACGTACATATACCAAGAAACAGGAGGCTACATCTGTATTTCAAAATGCATCAAATACTAATTTTGTCTTGAATGCAAGATCGATCACTGATACCGGTGTGGCTAAATGGCATGAGATTAACAAAAATAAAGCCGAGGAGAATCGAATTTGTAATGCTACTGCTAATGAAGACAATCAAGACAACCAGATGACAAATGATTATTGTAAAGATGCAAGTGATGTGTTCAGACGCAATTCAGATGGAGTTAGAGAAAGCATGGCAACAAATTCAAAGGAAAATGGAAGAACAAAACCCAGGTGAGTTCAGAATCTGTTTTAGTTTCATTTGCAATTTATGTACGTGAATATGCTATAACATTTTGAAAACGACATAAAAATTAATGTTTTATGGCATAGCCTAGTTTAAACCCTTATTATTCCAATGATTGGAAAGCTGAGAAAAACTTTTTTCTTTGGTGTTAATGTTTTAAACACTTGAAAATTGAAAAAAATCCCCCAATCTCCTTACCCCTAGGTGTATGTTGAAACGCACATTGAGATGACCTCATTACGTGTATGATTTGCTGTTCAATTCAATATTTTATTCCTGTTTAGGTTTATCATAATAAACCAATTCTTTTTCAAGAATTCATCACTCATAGTGGGACTATTCAGCAGAATGATTAGAAAATGTGTGTTACAGTATTGTAGTTGATTGAGTAACCTCATTAATACCATTTATTGCACGTCTAGAAGAGACGCGCGTTTACTGTGAAACGCTGTATGTACAACATTTTTAAACCTTCTGTAATATGTGGGTGCATTCTATAATATATAAAGCATACTAGAAAACTGGATAATATTGCAACAAATTTGAAAGGTAAAAACTGATAATTTTGAGATTTATCAGATATACCATATATTTAAGAATTGAACTAAACGGCACATTAAAATGTCCGTGCTTTCAATCAACTGAGCAAGGAAATAAAACCAAATTTTGATGTTTTTTATTTAAAAAAAATGTATTCACATATCCTGAAATATTTTACTATAGATTGGAAAAATACGATGTATCATTCAATAGAATGGATAAATAAATGATCGTATGAAACACAATTGATTGAATTAGTACAGATATTAATGAATTGACATGGAACCGGAATGAATCTTATGAATGAGAGGTCAATGGTATTTGAAAATTAGTGTGGAATTCAATCAATAATGATTTTTTTTTTTAAGTGACTGCAGTTATGAGCAAATGAACAAGACCTGCAGTGATCAGTCAAGTTATAAAAACTACATAGAAAGCATTATTGATCACTCAACTGAAATTTTGGCAACTAATACACAAACCTCGACTTTGATTCAGTCACAGGTAAAAATTGCTAGAATTATACTATAATTTATCAAGAATCTTGATATTATTGTATTATAAAGACGACTAATGGTTGAAACAGTCACCCAATGAAAAATGTGTATTAAAAAATATAATCTCCAATTGAAATGTGTGAGCAGGCAATTGAAAACTTGTCAATGGAATGTAGGCCTAATTGAAGTTGGAAAGTTGCAGTTAATTTTCCTTTTTATATAGGCTCAGGAAACATATAAAAAATCTGTGATTATTATTTGATTGTCAACAACAGTAGGCTATCGTACGGTAGCGCTACGTTACAGCAGTAAGGTAGTGCATATAAAAACTGCTATCATATTTATATCCCAATGGAAATGATTTACTAATCTTCAAGGTACAAGGAGATACAATATCATCTGAAAACATTAAATGATAATAATATTGATGGTTTCTTCCAAGAAATAAAATTCTGTTTAATATTATCACTGTAGGCTTACAATAGTACGAATTATTAATATGTAGTGTGGAATTAATTCAATTTTCGAATTTTTAAATGAGTACTGTACAGTTAATGTGGAAGGGTTGCCGCTTGTTCAAATTTCTTAAAAGGTCATTGATTGGGGAAATTTTTATTGTGAGTTTTATCTCAACTTGTTACAACCAATAGGGGTCGAAATGTCAAACAAACTTGAAGATGGAAGCAGAAACAGCCACTGACGTGAACATGGACGATTCAGCTAGCCAAATCGATTCAAAGTTGAATCAGGAGATTTCACAGCGTCTCAACGACAGATTAGTTCAGTCAGAGATGGGAATGTTACCAGCAAATCTTGTCACATTGGGTGAGTAAATCTTGAAGATCAGAGAATGCTTGATATATATTCATGGCATACATAATTTTAGACATAAGATTCTCAAACATTTCATTGGTACAAATAAGAAAGGTTTTCTAGTTCTAATATAATTCGGATTACAATACCTCTACTTCAACTATGTGTGTACATAGCCAAGTCAAAAACAAAAAAAAACAAAAAAAAATATGAAAGCGTCAGCAACTTAATATGACTTTTTAAAAATGAATTGATCTCCATGCCTAGGCTTATAGCTAGCTACACCTAATAGCATTTCATGTTTTTATAAAACTTTATTATGCCTAGCTTTAACGAGATTTATCGGATTGTTTATAATGTAATTTTATAGAAATTATAAAGGCGGGATAAAGTTTATTGTCAACATAAAAAATGTAAAAGATTATGCAGATTCTTGAGAGATAAAAGTAAATAAGTGCGCCTTCACATTAGGCTACTCAGCAGCGCTGCAAAAATTCTCAGAAAAATATTTTTGTAGCGCGACTTTATAACTTCGTCGTGCAAATAGTTATAATAATACAAATAGAACACAATAGTGAGGAGCGCTGCAGCTGCGGTAGTAGATTTTGGTATTGCTCAGTTTCGAGATGGACGACAACGTACGTGAATTTATTTTTTATACATTCATAAAATTTTTGGCGCCACCTTCAAGAAGTTAGAGAATTGAATCAAATTAAAATAATTATTGTTTGATTAGAGCCAATACACTATTTTTCATTTAAAACCCTATGTATTTAGGTAGATTTAGGATAAATATGGTAATTAGTTGATAAAATTATAGCTCTACAATTTTATGTTGAAAGTAGAATATTATATTAACTATTTATTGTAAATACAACGACTTGCAGTCAATTTTAATAAATTGTGAATAAATAATATTTCTACTCACTTTTGGCCAAAAAATTTTGAGTCATGGAGACTCATCTTCAAAGGCGTCCTACATCGGCATGTCGGGTTTTTTTGGTTGTAAGAATTATTGAGTTCATGTCCTTTAGATTTTATATGCAGAACGTGTAGGCTGGCAGTAAAAGTTTGTCCAGTTTGGATTATATGGTCGGCAAAAGCCGATTCGGTTTTTGTATTTAAGTTCTTTGTAACGTTGTTTGAATGCACGGCCTGTTTGTCCTATGTAAAATTTGTTACAATCAGAGCAGTTCAGTTTGTAGATCTCCCTGGAGATCAGACTTATTTGTTTGTGTACAGTGTAGTTTTGGGTGCAAGTGCGTATTTTATCATTTTTCTTTTTTGTTCTGAATGCGATGGTGTGGCCGGATTTTTTAAAGATTTTTGCTAGTCTGTTTGATTGTTGGTTAATGTATGTCATTGTGATGTATTTTTTGTCATTGGTGTTTTGTTTTTTGGTTGTTATTTTATGATTGAGTTTGTCAATTAGGTCGTGTTTGTAGCCGTCTTATTGTGCTAGGTTTTTTCTTGTGTTTAGTTCAGTGTTGTAATTATCGGTGGATAGTGGTGTGTTTTTTCAGTTTGTGTAGCATTAACCTGAATGCTGTGTTTGTGTTGTGTGAATGATTGGAGGTGCTGTGTAATAGAGGGTATAAGTCATTTTTGGTTTTCTGTCAATGTTGAAGCTGTGTTATTATTGGTTTGTGTTCTTTGTAATTGAGAAATCTAGGAAATTGATTGATTTGTTCTGTTCTGCTGTGTATTGAATGTTTTTGTGTATTTTGTTTATGTATGATCGGAGTTGATAACATTGTCTTTTGTTTCCTCTGTATAGCAGTAGAACGTCATATACATATCTGTGTCAGTATATTATGTTCTGTGAAAATTTGTTATTAAAGAGTATTTATGAGTGTTTTCGCAGTGTTGGAGATAGATCTCGGCAAATATGCTGGAATTTGGTGAACCCATTGGGAATCCATCAGGTTGTGAGTAGAATTTGTTGTTGAAGATAAAGTAATTTTGTTGAGTGATGATTTTTAGGATGTCTATTATTTCATTTTTACAGAGGACGAAGCCCACATAGCTCTAAAACCTGTGCGTGGGTAATGAATTGGATGATAGTGATTAATGAGTTGGACCTACAGTTTCAGGTGGGTTCCGAACCACCGGGAAGTAATAATAATAATAATAATATCGTGTGACCTGGTTGGCTCAGGTCTGGTGTCAGAGTTATCAGGTCGCACCTGAATAAGTTCAGGGCCTCTGACGTGACTTAACGACTGTTTTTTAGGCAGCCGGGACCGACAGCTTAACGTGTCCTCCGAAACACGGGAGTGGCCCGAGGAAAAAACTTTCGGTCAGAACTGGGATCGAACCCGGGACCTTTGGGCTAGCAAACCAGCACTTAACCCACTCGGCTACGGCCACTCCACCGGGAAGTGATTTTACAGCAGAGAACAGAGTCTTTTTGCTGGCTAATCCAATCGGTCACCGTTACAAAGATGGCCCGGGAATTTCGTAGCTTATCTTTGGTTGAACAGATACCTGCTACGGCACTCGGCTATCACTTCCCTATATTAAAATGTTCTGTAGCTGTTTTGTTGTCAATAAGCCACATCTTAACATCTTCAAAAAACATCTTCATTATTTCTATTGTTTCGTTGATATAGGCATATAGATTGGTTGGTGTATAGATTTATTATCAAAACTGACACTGTATTTCTATTAAATATCATGATTTTCACTCACTTGTACTTGAGGGATGCATTTCACTTCTAAAAAAAAGCGTCATCAGGCTGATGAAGCTTCTCTTTACAAGTGAAATGCATCCCTCCAGTATCTCCAGTATAAGTGAGTGAAAATCATATATTAAATAGAAATACAGTGCCAGTTTTGATATTAGATTGTTAATAAAGTATTTCGTCATGGAAAACATCACACATGTATAGATTTGTTATACAAGATGCAAGATTATACATAATATGAGGTCGCTACTGTTTTTTTATGTAAGTGTTGTTATTGATGTTAATTAATTTTCTGTGTTTTGCTAGTTTATATGCTGGGGCTTACGGTAGTTTACAAGTAGTCTTATAGGTATGTTGGGTTTGTGAATTTTGGGGAGCGTTTGAAGTGATGGCGCAGAAGAGTGTATTTGTTTGTCTTCTTTTTCATGAATAATCAATTATATGACTTGTCCTGTTGATTACTTGCTTGATTGTTGTTCGGTGTTTGCCCGCTCCACACATGGGGCATTCGGCGAGTCCCGAGCAGCCACGCGTCGAATCGCGAGTAGTGTGGATGGGAATTCGTGTACTCGGCAAGTAGCGAGCACTAGTGTCGGTCTTTGACCCACTTCAAAGTGGACAAATATTCGGCCAAAGGCGAGCACCAGTCCTACACACATTCGGCTGTCTACTTGCGAAGTGGTACCTGTTAATGTTTTCAAATCTACATTAGATTTCATTAAAAAAATGTAAAACCTTGTTTTTTAAATTCATAATCCTACATGTTATATTTGTTGATTAATTAATTCTGTACATTCATCTATTATTTTTTTCAGGGTCCTCTAGCGTATTTTTTCTTATTTTTTTAAAACACATTTAGCGCATTTTCTTACATATTTTTAAGCATTTTAGAAAATACGTTTATGTCTTAAACAAAATTTATAATTAAGGCGCGAATATTAACGTTGTTCCAATTTTGTTGTATTGAGCTTAAGGGGGTAATGAATACTAACATGGATAATCAACAATAATGTTTCAATTATTTTAAAAGGAATTTTGCATAAATTGAAAACTTACTAGACTGTTTCATCCCAGCACATATTTATATAGTGGGGTGTTCATGAGTAATCAATATGATAATATTTATACACAGACATTGTAAAAATTTATTATTATGTATCGAATGAAAATAAACTCCTCTGGACAGGGTTGTTCAGAGAAAATTAAATTGAATTGAATTTGTCTGCTTTGATATAGGTGAGGTTGTGAGTTAGAGCTTTTTGTTTAGATTTTTTTAGTGTGTGGTTTTCTGAAGTTATGGATAAAATAATCACCAAAAAACAAAACACCGACAAAGAATACATTAATCCACAATCAAATAAACTAGTAAAAATCTTCAAAAAATCCAGCCACACCATCGCATTCAGAACAAAAAAAAATAAATAAATAAATGCACTTGCACCCAAAACTACACTGTAGACAAACAAATTTCTTCCGATCTCCCAGGGATCTACAAACTGAACTGCTCTGATTGTAACAAATTTCACATAGGACAAACAGGCCGCGCATTCAAAAAACATTACTAAGAGCATTTACAAGCCTTAGATATAAAAACCGAATCAGCTTTCGCTGACCATATCATCCAAATTGGACTTTTACAAACATCACTACCAACCTGCACATTCTACATATAAAATCTAAAGGACATGAACTCAACAACTTTGAACAATTTCAATGATCAATTAAATTTCAAATCACACAAACTTTTTAATCACAATATACAAAAACCACAATTCTTCTAACCAAAAAAAGCTGACATGCCTTTCTAGGACGCCTTTGTAGGTGAGTCTCCATGACTCGAAAACGTTTGGCCAAAAGTGAGTAGAAATATTATTTATTCACAATGCAGATCATTATGGAACAAGAAATCCAAGAATATTATATTAAGTCTGCAGCAACATCTTCTTTGCATATTCATATGCCGTTCATATCAGTGATTGTTCCGGAAGTTAGTGCATGAGCTTAAAATAATCTCTTATATATGTAGAAATTATATTTTTTGGTGTTCTGAAGTAATTGTAATAATTTACAGTGGATTCTAGAGAACAAATATTTTTGGTTTGCACTATGCGTATGCTTCTTTTTGTTGAAATATTGAATTTTCATAATAAAAAAATGTCTCCAAATAACCTCATACTTTTGGAATTAGTATTTTTGGTGTTCTGTAGCCATTGAAATCATTTAGAGGATTCTGGAGAACAGAGATTTTTAGTTTTTGCTATGGGTATATTTAGGCCCATATTTATGAATGTGACTTATGTTGATCTAAGCACGAGTTATCCAAGACTGAGTTGGAAAGGCTCTATTACATTGAATGTGGTCACAAGCTAACCTAAAATTGTGTCGTATTATCAGGCACTAATAAACATAAAATAACATGCATGAAAAGATAAAGATACTGCACTGCATGCAAATTTACAGTTACTGTTACATAATACCATGCCAACATTTTTCAAATCATTATTTTCTGTTTCTAAAATTTGAAAAATGAGCATTCACGCAGTGTATTGAATGCTATCTGCCAGCAGACCTAAGAACTTCATCCATTCTATTTCCTAGAAAGAGAATTCTATTCTAGTGCCAAAAAATGTAAGGTTAGAACTATAAAATAAGTAGAAATAATTTCAAAAAGTCAAATATACAGTGAATTACATTGCAATGGTGCAAAAATTGAATATGATGATTTATTTTATTATTATTATGAGCTGATGCTATACTAAAAGATGAAATCAAAATATGATGCAACACAACAATCTAAGAACGGCTTCAAGACAGTTCTGTACCTAGCTTGGCTAAGAACGGATTTGAGACTCCAATTATAAGCATGTCTTGGCTTTCAAGTTAAGAAGATGTTTAAGAAAGGTTCATGAATACGAACTTTATTCTAAACTTTACTTATACTAGGTGAGTTTACTAGCTGAAAAGTGAGGTTATAAACCGACCCAGTTGTCCCTGCAACATTTACATAGTGTAAATTAGAGTTGTTTAATGTTAAATTATTTATCAGGAGTCAGATCTTTGTTGTGGGAGCTGGGTTGGCTTTTACGGTTCCAGCTGCTTGCTGGCTTGAACCTGTTAGTGTAAAGCTGTGTCTCCACCAACCAAACGTCTGCCAAACATTGTTGGTGAATACAAAAAACGGGCAAACATTAAACATATGGGTCACCGAACATGTTTGTAAGTTCAATTGAAATGTTCGGTCTGTGAGCAAACAGTGACGACCAACAACAGGTTCCCGCCACTAACCCCACCACACCGATCATAATTTGAGAAGGCGTCCACACCAAACCAACTCCAAAAAATGTTTGGCGACATCAGCTGATTCCAGCAAACACTGTTCGCCAAACATGTTTGGTTGGTGGAGACGCAGCTTAAGAAGACTTATTGCTGCTAAAGCCGCGTCTCTACCAACCAAACATGTCTGCCGAACATTGTTGGCGAATACAAAAAACGGACAAACATTAAACATATGGGTCACCGAACATGTTCATGTGTTCAATTGAAATGTTCGATCTGTGAGTGAACAGTGACGACCAACAACAGGTTCCCGCCATTATCATAATGTTCCGGAAGGCGTCCACACCAAACCTACACCAAACAATGTTTGGCGACATCAGATAATTCCAGCAAACACTGTTTGCCAAGCATGTTCGGTTGGTGGAGACGTGGCTTAAGTCTGACTTATCCGATCTGACTTAAGTCGATCTTTGATAAGTCATGTTCATAAATACGGGCTTTAGTGCCAACAAAAATTATTTCTAGATAATAAAAAATGTCATAAAATATATTCTTACTTGTGGAAAGTGTATTTTTGGTTTTTGGAGACATTGAAATGATTTAGAGACGATTATGGATGATAAAGATTTTTAGTTTTTACTATATGGGTATGTTTCTTTCTATCAGGCATTGAAAAAAAAATGTCAAGATAAGCTCATCACATATTTATCTTCTCGTTTATTTTTGTTATAATATTCGGAATGGATAGTCACACAATAAACGCTTGCTTTTGTATTGTTCAACTATTTCTCTAAAAACAGCTTAATTCTCCACTCCATGATGCTGGCTGGGTCGTTTGGAGCGAGGCAGATGCAAGCGGGTATCCACTTGACGCACGGCTCGGGTCGAGGCACCTTTGAGCACTTGCCGACAGGCACACGGCTCGACCCGCATGCCTCATAGCGAGTAACCCAGGTATCGACACCCCGAGCATGCGGGGCGAGCTGCCTCGTACTGTGGATACAGTACTAGCCTTTATCGGTTCAATAGTGTTTGAGTAATTTATATGCAAACATAAAAAACAGGTCGAATTGAAAACCTCCTCCTGAAGTTGAACGAAATGATCCATTCACGTGACGTCGAATAATGTGCAGAGATACGGTATTAATATGATATAATGAGACATATTCAAAATCTGATATATCAAACCAGTTAGATTTCTTAATCTGTGATCAAACTAACTAGAAAGAGCACTTATTCATAAGACATTGATCGAATAAGAAGTATTATGGTAATGAGGGGTTGCTGGTGCAACCCACACAAAGTTATTAATAAAACTTACTTGAATGTAAAATATTACAGATAATTCGATATGTTATATACTATGCACTATTGTTGATAATGTTGAATACCTGATAATGTTGTCTGATCCCATCATACAGAGGAGCCAGAATATCTTCAACACCTGAAAAAGCTCAGATGGGACCATCTTCGGCATATTTCACGAGAAGTTCATAGGTTGGAGAACTTAGAAAGGTAGAACTACTCTCAAACCACTAATTACAAAATATAATATACCGTGCTATTGTAATATTTTTAAGTTGGAAGAACTACAGTAATTGGCCAATATGCTTCAGGAATTTAAAAATCGAATAAGATAATTAATTTTGGTCTTACTTTGAATGCTATAAATTATGTTCTCCGCTTTGGGGAACATTGACAACTGCTAGCATTAGGTGCGCTAATGGAATTCGATGAATGCCACACAACAAAAGTATTTAGTCAATTCCGTGAATAGAGTCACGGATCTTCCAACCACTAGACTTAATATCTTTTTAATATTTCGTAGTTTTTAATCAAATCACGACTGACAGATCAGTGGTTCGATTCCTGGCATCGACTGAATATTTTTGTGTTAGCAAATTCTATTATCGTAGCTAGCTATTCAATGTAAGTAGTAGCTAGTAGGTATTCAGACATTATTTATAGCATTATAAGGACGAATTTCGAATTTTCTTTTGTTAACATTTGGCAATTTGACAAAAACAGTAACATATCCCCAAATAACTTGAAGTAAAATTAAATGGTCGTGGCCTCTTTCATGAAATATGAGAAATACCAGCATTGGAGAATCACATAAAAACTATAAGGTGAAACTGAATCAATAATGAATTTTCTTAGAAAATATTTCATAAAGAATATTTTCAATCAAGCGAATGTGATGCATATCTAATACGGCACGTTATAATATGTTATTCAGGATTGAATATATATTGTGAGCTGATCCCCTGATTAAAATGCTTTTTTTGTTGAAGATAAGATTTAATAAATTCAAGAGACCTGTATTTGTGATGGAAGATTAAAAGGCAAACCAGAGGAACTCAAGAACCTATAGCATGAGAGCCAAATTATGGCTGAAATGAAAAGTATATTACTGTGAATTCATACTTCCATTTATAGTATACTTTATAGTTGTTGACTGTAAAAATGAATTATTATGTGCGCATTAATGAAATAAATTAGAACTTACTGAAGTCCAGTATATCAAGCATTTTATGCTAAAGTAAAAATAGTTCAGTTCGTCAGTCATTCAGCTCTTCAAAAGTAGGCTCTGGAGTTCGTCATGTATAGCACATTTCAAGAGTTATTAATTTCTATTTTACAGGTTCTTGGATTCTTGTGGCTGCGGTCATATGATGATCCATAAAGGGATGACGTAAAATGACTTTCATTTTGAAAATTTGAACATATTCAGAAACATTTAATAAATTTGCCTGCGAGTTATTCAAAACATGGTGGGGGGACCACCCTAATCGATAATACTGGAATAAGCAATAATTCATTGATTTAAGAATTACAATCCAAGAAAAAGTAAAATTTGGTGATGTCTGGAGCTGCTAAAGGATATTTATGTGCATGTACCTAGTACTATAAAATACAAATAACTTCTGGAAAATAAATTAATCGTTATTTTGAATATGATGAATTTTTCATTCATATTAATGAAAGCAGCAGACTAGTTAATGGTTTTTTGATAATTAGCTGCTGATTAGTAATTAATAGTTTCATCAGTTGTTCCTCCTGTTGCTTGCGAGGCTTCACCTTGGAATTAGGAATGGGACAAAAAGTAATGAGCTTGACAATGTGTTAATGGCTGAGATTTGCAACACTTTTCCTATTCCGATTTAATTACAGTTACATAACTCTTCTTCACGTTTTAACCAACTAATTGTATGCATCATAAAAATAAAGGTATACTTCTATAAAATATAAAGCATTCTATAGAATAAGTTATAAAGCACAAAGGTGTGCTTTTATCTCTATGGTAGGTATACGGATATAACAGGCTGAAGGCCTATGTATGAATGAAAAGTAAGAAAAATGATTCAAACGGATTATGAGAAGAGCATGAACACTAATGAATTTCATAATAAATGATAGTTTGATGAGAAAAAATAAGTGTGTCTTTTAAAGCTTAAAAGCTTTTAAATTTGATCTTTGACGACCATTACAACTGGTCCTAAATCATTTTATTAAAAACATTGTCTTCACTGTCAACCCCTGACTGGCATATATATTTAAAAATCTTTCATAAATAGCAATTCAATACGGTAACTATTCAATTTGGAAGGCCAAATAAGAGAAAAATTGTAAGCTCAAAGAATAATGGATTTGATTAATAGTCGGATTTTCTCTTGACAAATACCACTAGTAAATAAGATAACTTAGGTCTCCTCGTTTGAATAGTGATAAAATGTAAATATAGAAGCATCTCTGTACTATGAAACAAGCAATTATGAGATTTGAGCATTGCTATAACAGTAATAGATGCTGTTACCCAAGTAAATACTGATCAGAGAAAGTAGAATTTCAGGAAGTTCTGAACGCAAATAGAACTGGCATGTAATGGTGGCACCATCTGTTGGTAAGATCAAGCTTTTAATTGCAATGTTTATTCTAAACTAGCTGGCCCAACGCGCGTTGCTGCATTCTCATAAAAATTCTCCTTGATTTTATTATTCGCCACCTCCCGCTGAGGTTACATTTAAAATTAGGAAAGAAGTTAGTCCTAGGGCTCTTCCAGCTGATCATAGAGGCTTCGTTGTTTTCTTAATCACCACCTCTGAATGAAGAAGCATTTCAAATTTAAACCTCCTATGACTATAAGGGTAGAAGCTAGGTTTTTTATTTTATTATTCGCCACCTCCCGCTGAGGCTGCATTTCAAATTTCTAGCTGCATTGGTTAACAGATGTCATCAACCTGGCATAATTACATTTCATCATACCCAGTCGTATGTTTCCTACATATTGCAAGGCTCCAACTGCACGGTAGCCTACATGCAAAGTGCAAAGTCTTTTGCTGTTCAAAGACAGCGTAAATAACGCCACTAAGGGGCCTGCCATATGATTAAAAACTGTTGACTTATATCAGATGTTCCTTTAAGCTGTTTGGCTGGCAAGTTCAGTAGGTTAGGTCTATAAAATGGTTTAATTAATAATAATTATTAGCTCCCCTATTGAAATTTATGGTCAGAAACCATCCCCAATATTAACACAACATATTCCCAAAGTTTCATGCCGATCTGTCAAGTAGTTTTGGAGTCTATAGGGAACACACATACATACATACATACATACAGACAGACAGACATTCATTTTTATATATAGAGATATTGGAAATGTGTCAATCATATGACTTGAAAATCAGGTATTATTTACATGTTAGAGAGAAACAAACAAATACTCGTTACTTGTTCAATTACAAGGATTCAGCAAAAGCTTAAATTGGTACTCGTCTCTATTCTTTATAAATATTCTATTTTTAATTTTTATATATTTTATTGCAATTCACTTTCATTACTCATAGTTATGATGACATTTCAAATGGAAAAAAATACAAAGCAGAATAGATCGAACGAACTTTTTAACTACTTGAAATTTACCAATACCACCAACAGATAGTGCTGACATCACCCGCCAGTTTTATTTGCGTTTAGTATAGTACCAGAAAGTCAAAAGAATCAAGTGAAGTATTGCTAATTAAGTTCAGGAGTTGGGATTTTATAGCAGTCAACCCTTTTTTATCGAACAATGTTTGTTGAAGTGCCAACAGTAGGCCTATATGAAATGGCATCTTAATCTAATTATTCGAATAATATGAATAATAATCGAATAATATGAATTTTGAGGCACAACAACTTCATCAAAGGAATATTGGAAGGAGTCATTGAAAGAAGAACTCGCCGAGGACACAGAGAAGTAGAGAGTTATCTTACTTCTCTGTGCCGAGGACGACCTAGATTGAGCTACATCCAACAAATAATGAGAGACACCGGGTGCCAGACATATGCGGATTTGAAGAGGAAAGCTGACAGAAGACCGGAATGGCGTGATGCTGCCAACCAACCTGTGGGTTGATGACCAAAGAAGAAGAAGAAAATATGAATAATATTGAGACAATGACTCTTGTCAAGTCTTTAACAATAACATTTTATTCTTAAAATTAAGCTCTATTACCAAAATTATTAATTGATAAATCAGAAATGATCCTTTTCAATCAAATACATGATAGTTCGGACAGAATTTAGCTCCGCAAAAGTTTACATATAAAATGCGCCGATCAATCGAAAAATGATTTGTTACATAATGCTCTTACATAGAATTTGCAAATTGATGCAAAGTATAACAATAAATATACAAATTATTATTGAATAAGTTCTCAGATTTCTGTATGGACTTTACATAGATCTATTGAAGCTAATAATTCTACGAATTGTAAATTTAGATGGCTCAAAATATTATTTGAGCTTTCTCATACAATTGCTCACAAATACGGTAGTCAATTACTAGCCTACTCAATGATTGGAAGAAACAGAAGTGCAGAATATTAGATTTCAGAACCTAACTCACTTCATTATTCCTTTAATACTTGGGAAAGCCGGGAAATATGTCAATATTCCAATGAGCTCTAGACCGCTGCAGTATATATAAATGTTTCCTTCAAACTAGATGATAATTATTGAGAAATCACATAAAACAATGTTAGAATACGTTGCAAAAGAAATCTTGCCAAAATTACCATTGAAGATTACAGCAAAACCACTCTTAGGCCTAGACAGTGCAATCCCTTAGAAATAGGTTTGAATATTTTTGTTGTGCTACACAAACCCCAGTGTAAGTGATAGATGTGAAATAATCCCTTTTCAATCATTACCATGGATATATTTGGATTGGCAATTCTATATTAGGAGAAAAAAGATAAAATAATAATGTATGCCATCACATATAGGCAGTTATTAGAGCCAAAAAGATGTTTAAGATTCAACACAGATTAATACAATTGTTCTTGCATTCTAGTATCAGAAAGCTACTGTTTATGCAGTAAGAGCAGAGTAAGATCCAATAATCCAGATGCTGGCAGAAATACAGTAGTTTGAATGTACTGTAGAATTAAAACATGATGGAGCAGACAACTAAATGCTCAGAAACACTCATGGCTACTGCGCATGTGCCAACAGTGTGGACTTCTGTACAAGGAGCTAGTACGGTTACTACCCATTAATAGTCCAATTGGTAGAGAATAGAGCGCGAACTGTATGCCTGCATAAAACAACAAAAAACCTAACCAACTAACCTTTCTATACTTATAAGGGATACTGTATTAAGTATAGTAAGTACATGTAGAAAGTATAATAAGTACAGAAAGGTTAGTTTTCTTTGTTTTTTGCTGTTTTATGCAGACAAACAGTGGCCATGGCTTCGCTACACAGTTCGTGCATGCGCTCTATTCCCTACCAATTGGACATTGAACGTATTGTGTACGGTTCACTACTCTTTACCTGCTGTTCCAAAAACACTGAGCTGGGGTAGCAGCATTCAGCCTCTACTACGCGCTGGCCGAGAAATTCAGACTGGGTAGTAATGTGCTGGCAGTTGCCACCTCTAATCCTCATAACCCAAGCGATCCTCTAGGTTTGACCACTCCTGCCTGCACTTACTGCTCTTCTTCAATTCTACTGAACTAGCACATGCAAATCAGTTTTTCTAAGCAGAATACTTAAGTAAAGCATTCAGAAAGAAAGATCCACTCCAAAAAATTCTCCAAAAAAGAATTCGTCACCCGTCCTCTACCCCGACCCTATTGAAAACTCTGGTGTGGAAACTAAAATTTGTGTACCAAAAAAAAAAGTCAAACAAAATTTTATATAAGCTTTCTGTAAGAAAATGTTTTGTTATAAATAAGAAACCAGTCTCCTTTTGCAATATACATATGTAAAAATTTGGAAGAAATTTTGGGGGAGGGCGAGGGCGCTCAATCTCACCCACTTAAAAATCACGAATTGGAAAGATGGTAAACTTTCAGTGTTTGAGCTAACAAGTGTTTCTGAATTTTTGAAATTATTCTTACTTAAAAATCACGAATTGGAAATATGGTAAACTTTCAGAAATCAAACTTTCAGTGTTTGAGCTAACAAGTGTTTATGAATTTTCTAAATTATTGAGCGCCCTCGCCCTCCCCCAAAATTTCTTCCAAATTTTTACATATGTATATTGCAAAAGGAGACGGGTTTCTTTTATATCAAAACATTTTCTTACAGAAAGCTTATATAAAATTTTGTTTGACTTTTTTTTGGTACACAAATTTTAGTTTCCACACCAGAGTTTTCAATAGGGTCGGGGTAGAGGACGGGTGACGAATTCTTTTTTGGAGAATTTTTTTGGAGAGGATATCAGTTTTTTTTTTTAATTACCTACTTGTTATAGAGGTAAAACACTGCAAACAAATGGATGGGGAGAGTCAATTTTTTTTAAAACAGTGAAATGCTATGTTATTTGATAAAAGATATTTATCCTCACTGGTTGCTACAAAATTATTCCAGCTATAAGTGAGCCAGTTATGGTTAATACTGAATGAACAAACATGACGTTGTGACTGTGTCTGTTGCACCACACCTTAACATTTACTATCCAGACTTTCACGTTATATCACTGTAGCAACATTAATTTATGTATAAGCAGTTAACAAAAAAGTTTGTTAAATTAGATTGAGATTGAGAAGAGACTTTGTGATGACATAAATATTGTGTCCAGTATGCTGGACACACGGCCTGGGCCCAGATAAATGTAAACATAACCTAATCTGTTATTTTCAATTTGAGTTATTTAGATTATTGAAATTTATTCCAATATCATTGACTTCGAATAATCAATCAGTATAGCAGGATAAAACAAGAGAAAACGTGAAATCAATCATATTAACAATTTGGGACTGAAGAGGATAAAGAAATTAGATAGATACCTAATTTGAGAATTTTTCACAAGATTTCAAAAATTGCAATAAATTGCCAAGTTTAAATACATACCAAAGAACAATTATGACGACAAACGTCGTTGCATTGAGAGCACTCTGACAGCGAGGTGAAACAGTCTAATTTTTCACAAAACGAACATTTATCAAACTGTGTTATGTATTTGACTTCCGTAGAACGGTTGCTAAATAACCGACTACGAGTGAGCACACTAGTTACGCTGCTTATTGAAAATGTCGAATTTGGCGGTGGCAACAGTGTGAATCACTTTCAATTTAACCGCTAGGATCGCGACATTTACATTCGATAAAATGTTAAATTCAAAATATTGCAACTTTCAACTTGCAGTTATTATTTGGACAGAGCTAGAGCTTAATCGGACATTAAATGATTTGAAAATTTAAATGTAAATAGTTTAAACATGTCTTCAATCGCTTTTGGTAGTCCGAAATCTCAACTCATTACAGATTTTTCACATCAAGGGCTCAAAGTTGACCAAAATTTGAAAATTCACGAAAATTTTTAAATTTCCCCAGTCTCCCCTAATTATCCGATTTTTTTTAAATTTTCTATACCTATACTATCAAGTCCATCGATTTCATTTTTGGAAAAAAATTTCAAAACTTCAAAATTTTGGGGCCCCAAATGGGGGGGTGAAGGGGCAATTTTCAAAATTTCATTCAATTGCGGGCATCTACTCGATGAACAGAACCTATATCCCAAGTTTCATCGAAATCTGTTGGATAGTTTTGTCATTAGCTGTGTGGAAATAAAACGTCCCAAAATTAATAAAATGACAAAATACCCGCATATGGTATCTTCGCGAATTTATATCGTAGAAATTTCGTTCTGGTCTTAAATGAAAGCGCTCAAAAATCTAAAAAAATAATGTTATTACAACATTTTAAAATTTTCACTACCTTCCGCGTAAATTGAGATGGCGGCATGCGCACATCAAAGGAAAGTTGGTTACAGAATATACAGTGGCGTCGGTCTTTCATTTGTGTCGGGGGGGACGGGTGGTGGAACGACCGTTCCACTGGATATTCTATAGCAAACAACTTTAAATCCTCTTTTAGTTTTGATAACAATTAAATCTATAGAAAAATAATTGTTTTGGATATCTATTATTGTCACTGGAAATTTGCAATTGATAAATTTGATGACAAGAACAAAAAAGCTAACTTCATGAACCCATACTTTTCCAAAATAACAGACATACTCTTAGTTTGGTATTTCAAATTAGAAAACATCTATTTTAATTATTCCCTTTTGTGGAAATTGAACTACAGTTCAGAATTAACATTTTGAGAAACAAGAAAGATGCACATACTTTCCTTTCTAAATGCTTTAATGTGATTCCAGCACTGACAACTATTGCGATTGTACAGTGATAAAACTTTCAAACATTTGTGGGAAAAAATCACTGATTTCATTGAAAGCTTTGGTAGTTTTTATTATCTTATAAAAATAAACTCAATACAAGGCTGTCTTTCGACGGAAAGTATGCTATACAATGCACAAAAATCATTAACACATAACTTAAAATTCTTTCCACATAAATATTAGTTGTAAGCATATTTCCAACAAAATAAAAAATTTTACTGTAATCAAGACTGTAATTCATTGTGTTACTAAGCTGTATCTATCAATCATTGATTAATAATTATGACCTCTTCATTTATATAAAGGGATTTCTGAATGACAAGCACTGATATTAAAGCATGCTAAAAACTAAAGTAGAATATATCAAATTGAATTTCCAATCATTCATAAGAATAGTAGTGATAATTTATTACAGAGAACAATTCTCTTCCTGACCGCCCATGTGATTACGGAATTGAGAGGACAAGCAATGACTAGATTACTTTCTGCAACCAATGTGATTTAAAATAATTAAGAAAAAAAATGTTTAAGAGACCAGTCATTCTGAGATAAAATCGAGTCATTGAAAGAAATTTAGCAACGAATATGAGCGAACAAACTAGATAGGCCTAAAATCAAGTTGAAGGAAATTATGAAAAAGTACAATCACATAAGAATAAAATCATAATAACCAAGGATAGGATAATACAATAATAATGATGTTGGTTGCAAATGCTATGAGTATTGGAACAATTTATTACAAGAGTGGAGGAAGATTATAGGAAACAGATGTGCTTTGGAGAAATACACAAATGATAATGATATAAAAATAAAGAGGAAGAAAATATTTAGCAAACCTATCAAGTTTTGACTGATGAGAATGTGATGCAGGACATCAGTCATAGTTAAATGTTTTTGTTTTATGCAAAAACATCAAAGCGTTGAAACAACATTTCTTCCATCATATTACACATCCAACATTTGAGATCTCTGCATATTTTATCTGCCTTGGAGTAAACATCCTTACCAAATATATAAAAAATGTCTATGAAATTGTAATTTACAAATCCTCCTACTGTACATTATTTTTACAAGTGCAGCTTAATTAATATATTTTTCATAATTATACATGTTATTCACAGTCAACCTTGATCATTTATATGAGATTATAAGAACTAAGGAATATTGAAAGGAACAACTAAATCTTCTTTGTGTTCTACTTTCAGATTATCAAGAGCCAATGTGGCTTTTTCAACTGTTGTCTTTATAAGAATAAGATCGGTAGGTGAGATAGGAGCTGCAGCGAGCAAACTTTCGGGTGCAGGGATGTCGACTAGCAGGCACGGATTGGCACGAGGCTGGACCCATTTGTGGCTAACTGCAGCCACTGTCTGAAGCTTTTGAGTGTAATGTTTCTTCCTTTCATTATACTCATGCTGCTCGAGGTTATGTGCACCCAAAGCAGCTACATCAATCACGTTGTTGGCCGTTTCTTGTAGTATCCTATTTAGAGCGGAAATCTGATCTGTTTTCTCTGGAAGAGAGTTAGGGTACTGGGAGAGAAAGTCATCGCTGTGAACCCTCTGTATATGCAGGGTATTAATATTGCTAACTGGATCGGCCAAAAGGTGCGTCCTTTCGTTGGCATCACCATTTTGAGATGTATTATCTTCTCTACAGCTACTAAAACAGCAACCCATTTCTGATGTGAGTGAATTTTAGTGATGAGAATCTCAAAATAAATTATAAAAAGTTCTAGTTCGTTGTTATATTATTAGATTGGAACGTAATATTTCAACACATTTCAGTCATTTGTCATATTCAAAAGAACATTTTCGAGAATCAGACGAAAGAAGAATGCTGTACAAACGAAGACCATAATATTATAAATTTATAATGAATAGTTCACAGTTTCTTTTCAGAAGAAATTTGAATGTTACACCCAAGCATAAATTCATACATACGTGGTTGTCCTTTTGACTATTTTCTTTCTAACACTATGACGAATGCTTTCTTCAAATACTATTAGGTAGGAGAATGTTCACAGATCTATACTGAGAAATATAGGATACGAAGCACGATATGATACTTTAATAACTCGCAATCCTAATACAGCAGTGCACATTGTACATTCACAAACTTGCATCTTGATTCTTGCATTGCAACGAAATTTAGCCTAAATTTACAAAGTAGTTAGCTTGAAGAAGTTATAGATAATGGTAAACAGCTGATCCAATGCAGACTTGAATGTGACAGGTAATGAGCAGCCGACCAACTATCATGCGAATGTACAAATTCATTTCATTTCATGAATTTATAGCATATGAAGATTTATATCAATGAAAAGTTATTTTGGTTTTCCGAAAATTCATACTCGTATTTAGATCGTCATATGAGTAATAATATCTACCTATATTTTTCTAATATCTACCCTCGCAATACTCTAATATTTGTTCACTTCTATGCTGTGCGAGGGAAAAGGCAAAGGTCACACATGTTGAGTAATTTAACATAACCTATAAAAAATAAATAAAAAATAAAGAAAGGCCAAAGGAAATAACAACTATTATTCTCCATTCATTCATGTTATATCCTTCGTGTGCATTGATAATCAGTTGAAACTATTAGTAGAAAATCGTGATTGTCATGACTGGCTGATAAATTCACATCTGTAACACCGATCCCTTGGTAACCCTACAATGTTCGATTCCGATGACAATGATTTCGACTTGGATGAGGTAAGATGTAATCTATATATATAAAATTAAAAATGAATGTATGTATGTTCCCTATAGACTTCAAAACTACTTGACAGATCGGCATGAAACTTTGGGAATACGATGTGTGAATATTGGGGATGGTTTCTGACCATAAATTTTAATAGGGGAGCTAATAATTATTATTAATTAATCCATTTTATAGATCTAACCTACTGAACTTGCCGGCCAAACAGCTTAAAAGAACAGCTGATAGAAGTCAACAGTTTTTAATCATATGACAGGCCCCTTAGCGGCGTTATTTACGCTGTCTTTGAACAACAAAAGACTTTGCAATATGCATAGGCTACCGTGCAGTTGGAGCCTTGCAATATGTAGGAAACATACGACTGGGTATGATGAAATGTAATTATGCCAGGTTGATGACATCTGTTAACCAATGCAGCTAGAAATTTGAAATGCAGCCTCAGCGGGAGGTGGCGAATAATAAAATAAAAAAACCTAGCTTCTACCCTTATAGTCGTAGGAGGTTTAAATTTGAAATGTTTCTTCATTCAGAGGTGGTGATTAAGAAAACATCGAAGCATCTATGATCAGCTGGAAGAGCCCTAGGACTAACTTCTTTCCTAATTTGAAATGTAACCTCAGCGGGAAGGTGGCGAATAATAAAATCAAGGAGAATTTTTATGAGAACGCAGCAACGCGCGTCGGGCCAGCTAGTATATAATAAATATTGAAAGTTATCTATGATTCCATTAAAAAAATAGTTCGGCTGTAAAGTTTAAGTCAATAGTGCTAAGTGCTAGTAATAAGCTACGTGAGAAATGATTAAAAAAGTAGCTATTGATGTCTTATCACATCAATATGTAGATTACTCACTTTTAGACGCAGGCCCTGTAGTGTAGATGTATGCTTTTGAATCTTTGTTTGAATGGCTTAACAGTAACAGAAATGGTAATCTAGCGCATCGCACTTTGGGAATGGTCTAATGTTTCATATTCTATGTGTTGATAGGCTATCAGAGTTAATGAGTTATTGTCTGTAGAACACTGAAGTAAGTATTGCTGTGGGTGTTTCTATAGGAAACGCTGCATGTGGTTTTACAATGCCATTATTGAAATAGCCTTGGAGATTTTATGTAGTGTGCATTATACGTTTTCATAGATATGGGCTGGGGACATAATCAAACCGTACAAACACCGGAAAACTGGTAAAGGTTGATTAGCGGGGGAATCCAAACGCTTGTTTTGTCTGGAATTATGTCAAGCAGGCGCTCTCTAGAAGTCAGATAATTTGTAAAAGCTTACATTCGTTAATTTACTTCTATAAAATTATAATTGATCAAAACTGCATTACGACTCCATTAGATGGAAAATCAGATCCTTGATGACGTGGGTCTGAAGAATGAATGTTGGAATTAGTGACGTTAGATTTTGTTTAGCTTAAGAGGAACAAGACAATGTCCCTGTATTATTAATACTGTACCGCAAGAAAAACAAACAGACTTTTCGGTAGGCTACTTGGGAAATGATGTAGATTCTGCTTTTGAAAAATTTATGAATATAATAATTAACCATTTTAATCTATGTTGTCCGGTGATAAGTTACAGTAAACGGCCTCAAAATAAAAACAAAAATAAGTGGTTTGATCAAAGAATTGTCAATATGCGAGTTATATTATTAACCTTATATAATAAATGGAAACTGAGCAATAATATGGATGATAAGCTGAGGTATGTAGCATTCAAAAAAGAGTATAAAAATACTATTGCTGAATCTAAAGTTAAAGCCAATGATAATTATATTAATAATTCAAAAAATAAATGTAAAACAGCTTGGAATATTATAAAATCAGAAACAGAAAAAAGTAAGACCAAGCAAGAATTACCAGTATCAGTTAATACTCTCAATAAATATTTTACAAACGTATCTGGGATGGTGAATAATATCAATATGCCCTCAAAAGATCCAGTAGAGCTACTGAACAAGTATAACTTGCCAGTTGGTCTGGAACATAGTTTTAAATGGAAGAAGGTGGAGCCTAGTACTGTTTTAGATATTGTTAAGAAACTGAGTTCTTCTCATGCTGGTGATGTCTATGGACTTAGTAATGTAGTTATAAAAAATATCATTACCAGTATAGTTATACCACTCACATTTTTGATTAATTTAGTTCTTTCCGAGGCTACTTTTCCAAATTGTCTAAAGTTGAGTAAAATTAGTCCAGTGTACAAAAAAGGAGATAAGACGCAACCAGACAGCTACCGCCCAATTTCACTTGTTCCTATTATTGGTAAAATCATTTAGTCTGTGATGTTTGCCCAATTATATGAATACTTCAATTGTAATAATCTTCTATATTGTAACCAGTATGCTTATAGACCTGCTCATTGCACAATAATGGCTGTTGAGACTATTGTTAACAAGATTTTGGAAGCTTTTGAAGATAAGTTGGTTACTGGTGTTGGCTTGTTGGATTTGCGAAAGGCATTTGATTGCATATCACATAGTGTTTTAAGAACTAAATTACAGTTTTATGGCATTGTTGGAAGCGAACTTGAAGTAATTGAGTCATACTTAAGAAGAAAGCAAGTTGTAGTAGTGAATAATGTAAAGTCTGATGTTTTAGATGTAGTAGCAGGAGTTCCGCAAGGATCAATCCTTGGGCCATTTCTTTTTTTGATATATATGAATGACATTCATTGTAATATAATTCCATTAGGCCTACCTGTACTATACGCTGATGATACAACTTTAATGTGCGTTCATAAAAATATGACAAGTGTGAAAACAATGCTATTAGAATGCATTCAAGCATCTAAAACATGGCTTGACGCAAATAATCTTGTTATCAATGATGATAAGACAGAACACATCTATTTTTCTTTGAATAGTGAATGTGAAAGACAAGCTGTGAAACTTCTTGGGCTGTACTTGGACAGTAAATTGACATGGAAGGAGCAAGTGAATATGTTATGTAGAAAACTGTCTAGGGTAATATATCTTATTAGAAAGCTTAAATACTGTGTAAGCTCGGAAGTGCTTTTGACAACCTATTTTGGTCTTTTCCATTCCCTGATAACATATAGAGTTATACTATGGGGTAATTGTAGCACTGCTAATAAGATACTTATTCTTCAAAAAAGAGTGGTTAGAATAATTGATGGCCTTCAACAAAGAGAATCTTGTAGAGAAAGTTTTGTAAAGTTTCAAATCATGACAGTGCCAACATTATATATCTACCATAATTTAATTCAAGTCAAAAGTAATTTAAACAATTTCAACAGCATTGGGCACTCCTATAACACAAGAAAAAAGTTGGATCTTCCTATTCCTCAAATAAGATTGTCAAAAACACATAAGAGCCATTTCTATCAGAGATTCTTGATATTTAATAAACTTCCACTATGGGTACGTAATCTGCCAGAAAAACATTTTAAATTAGTTGTCAGTAGATGGCTGAAGAATCAGCCTCTTTATAATCTCAATGAATACATGGACTCCAACCCAAATACAATTAAAAATGACTGAATTGTAAGCCACCTGTTTGTGAATCTTATGACTTTGTTTTTGATATGCTGATCTATGAGTAAGCTATGAGAAATTGTAATAATACATATTATAGGCCTATCATTAATTATTTATACAAATTTTGTATATTCATTGTTGATTTTATGTGATGACGAAGCCTATTGCAATTGTTTTGTTTAATGGCAAATAAATATTCTTATTCTTAATGATAACCTGCAAACCTGCATATGAATCCTCTGCACAGCAAGGTAGCTGCTGTCTCGCTTCTATCAAACCTGCATTGTTGAGCCTTGGACTGATTTATTAGAATAACGTAGCCTAATAATTATATTTTTGGGAAATTAATCATGAGTAACTGCTAGCATAATCGGTCATGTTGCGACATGAGTCCATGGTACATAGCTTACGTTTATAGAAAATGTATATCAACCTCAAGTTGAAAATATTCTGAATAACCCTAGCAAACTGTACCCTAAAAACTAGTACCCTAGCAAACTGTTAATTTATTCACAAAGTGGAAAACCTGCTAAACTGCATGAGTTTAAATGAGTGGCTCTCACATAATAGCTACCCCTTCACACACTGAAAATTTTCAACAGACAGCCATTGTATGTCCGGGAACTAGAATACAAATTTGAGAAGCTACTGCGTGTTAAACTTGTGAATAGACTATCCCACTCTATCCGCTGTATGATGACGAAAAAACTGATTTTAAAAATAGTTTTTGAATCTGTGCCATCTCGATAATTATTGATGGTTATAGAAAAAGCGATTTTTATGGTTTTTACCTAATGACGAGATCTTTCAGTATATCATGTTGGTCAAAGATTGATAGTGAATTGAAGACATTTTCAGGACGCTTAATTCCATTGTTTACAGTGACTCCGTCGGTCAATGGACCTGTGCAGTTTGTGGCTTAATTTCATGGAGCTATCAAGATCTGAAGTTTATATCAAAATATTCATATAGGACAGGGAATTCCAGAGAATTCAAAGGATTGAAATCTGCGTTGACGATTTTACAGAAACAAGAATAAATCGATAGAAATTTGTCACCTGTTAATATTATTGTTGTGCTTCTCAATTTTATAATTTTTTAAAAGTGAATGCTTTTTATATCCTAGTGCACTTTAAATTTTGGTGGACAAACATAATTTTTTTTTTGAAAGGCTTTTAAGGTGTGTCATAGTAATTTGAAGAACATACTCTGTGTCCATATCATGAAGGAAGCTGTAACTTAATGGAAATTTCAAAACATCTATCATAATTTAATTTTTTTTATTTCTAGGTTTTGATCAATGATTTTCTCGACTGTAGAAAGAAAGCCGGGCTTGGAACAAATAACTGTAATGAAACTGCTGATATCAGTCCCAATCTCTGTTCCAGAGCTGAAGCATTATCAAATTGTAAGTACTTCCCATGAATTCAATTTATATTTAGGCTGATATATCAAAAGATACCAATGGATAAAATTATTTTTCAAGCTAGATGAATTGTTAGGAAACTCCAGTTATTTCTGAAGATGTTACAACATCATATTGCTGAATGTTCACAAGATTATCAATTTCGAAATACCGTTAAACGCTATAAATTATGACGGAGACCTCCGCCACTGCAGCCATTGACAACTAGATTAAAAGGAATTTCAAAATTAATTATCCTCTCAGAAAACTCATTTTTGCACGTTTCAAATCTGCCTCCAAGAATATTTACTTATCTAGCCTACTCATTTATCTGTAAAATGTGCAAATTTTTCCACCAGCAAAAGCTAGTTAAGTTACATGAATGCGGTACAAACTCTGGATTTCGATTTCCCCAATTTTGTTTTTCGAAATAGGGAACTTATTATCTACCTA
This sequence comes from Conomelus anceps, assembly GCA_948455865.1. NCBI lineage: Eukaryota > Metazoa > Arthropoda > Insecta > Hemiptera > Delphacidae > Conomelus > Conomelus anceps. The sequence goes on along the minus strand of OX418217.1, from coordinate 66,825,440 downwards.
ATCTATTTTCCTTGTCCAGCTCATTCATAGTTGATATTTCATTTCTCTCTCGAGAAAAATGTTATTCAATTTATACAGAATTTTCGACAAGATACGACAAAGACCTAAATCAGACCTAAACTCTGAAAACATCTGATAAGACATCAGATAAGGAAAATAAGCTGGCTATCAGAATCTTATAAAGTTATTTAAGAATTTCAAAGCTGATTGGACTTCATCAATTGTGATACAAGACATACTTTATAAAATAATGAAATCGCCGTTGACATTTCATTATCGTCTACACTCAATGATCTATTCTATGCTTTCCATTTCAGCATCTTTCCCTTCACCGAATCTAAAGCATGCTGGAACAATTCCAAAACCATCCATATCGAATTTCAGTATCAACAAGACGCGCAGAAGAAAATTTCCAGGACCAGCGGGAATACTGCCTGAAAGGGTAATTTCAATATCTTTCCCAGTACAGTATTCATTTTATTTTTCAGAAGTTACTGAAATTTCAATTCCAGTCCACAATTAAATTGCACTAATACAATAATATAATTGCAATAATATTTTTCAAGTCTTGATAAAAAATTCTCAAAAATCAATTTGACAGCCAGTCAACTGCTATAGCTAGTGTCAAATTATAAAACTCAAATCCAGCATTGATCTCATACTGGAATAATCTATACAGTCTAGAAAGTACTGTATTTATGAATACTTCTGATCCCTTATTTATTATCTATACTGATTGTGGCGTTGATTTTCAAAATAATAAACTTTCGTTTATCGGATCATTTTATTAAAACATTAATTACAGTAAAGTAGGTAGTTAGGTAATAAACTTATCTAAGTGCAAAATATATTCAACTAAGGTAATTAATTTTCGAAATCCCTTTCAATGTCACAGATCAATAGGAACTTCCTAAATTCAGTTGATCATACTCCCCAAGAAAGTTTTGGAAAAATAATCCCTCTCAAACCTCATTTTAAGCGATTCTAGACATGAATTCATACTTTTCAATATTTCATGTGTCAAATTAAATTTTATTTTAGTCCTTTCAGTCCTGATTCTTGCCAGTGAGAGATCCAGACCTCGTTGATTTAGTAAGAAAATTGAAGCAAGCCTACTTGAATTAATTTTACTTTGCTATTTTTAAACCCTCACTTCACCTGATTGGGGTATGGGTACCGTGCAGTACTGTACTTGAAAACCTAATTTAAAAGAGGTGTCTGGGGTTATTCCCCGGAAATTTTTTGGAAATATAATTCTTAAACCTCATTTTCAGCGACTCTAGATTTTTTTTTCAAAAATAGCCTCTCAAGGCTCCAATTCTAGAATTCCCAATAGAAACTATTTCAATAATCGCCGCCCCACCAAGTGCGTCCGTTGCGCATTATTTGGCGGATGTGGTCGAGGAAACCACGTGGGTGTTGAATTTATTACAGTACATCAGTAGCCTCTTTGCAATGGAACCGGATGAAGTCGTAACTTTTGCCTCCCTCGTTCACTTATATTTAAAAAAAGTAAGAATGGAGTTGTTCTTCAGAATAGTTTTCAAAATCCTTAAATTCCCCTTTGACACTTCTATTCAAGGTTCAAGCGTTACTCTTCTTGTTTTTATCATTGTTATCACATTCAGCAGTGTCCAATAACAGGCGAAAATTTTGTACGGTACTTATCAGCAATTCGATATCTATGGTAAATACACAATATACACTTGAATACTAAAGAATAATGAAAACTAAAGAAAAGACGATCAGACTTGAAAGACAAATTTCTGAAAATACGAATGATGGACGTTAACTGAGCAATCGTGTGGCCAGCGGCAATAACAACTACACAATGCATTGACGTACGTCGGCATATATCGACGTGCGTTGTAGCATAAATTCGCAGCTCAGAAATCATCGTCCGTTCCACAGTACTAGAGATGTTACCAGATTGAGCGAGTCGTTCAAAGTAACTGACTCTTTAAAATGAACTACGAACTAGTAGTTCAAATTCAGAAAGTAGTTTGTTCATTTTTGAGCTGCGTTTGTGTTTTCAAGAAATACAGTCAACACACCATCTAGTGAGCAGTGCAGCGGCCTGCTAGAGTCACTGCTATACAAGAGCACTCACTTCCCCACTCCACGGTCATTTTGAACTGTGAAGTGAACGAACTACAACAACAGCTGGCTCACTCACTTACCTCTCTCAGCTCCATGAGCTTTTTGAACTGTGAACTGAACGAACTACAGCTGGCTCAGAAAGCCAGCTCAGATTCTGAGAATTGTTTATATTGAGGCGCCAGAAATAATGACAAGGCTGTTTATTGTTGTGTGTGTTTGAGTGCTCGCTGAGTGAGAGAGTGAGCGCTGAGCGTCTGAACAAGCTATGGTAGTGAATGAGCACGGGTATTGCTGATGACTCATTTTTGAACTAGTTTAAATGAATGACTCACTTATAAGAGTGAGGGCGATTGAACGACTCATTGAAAAGAGTCATTATTGCCAAGCCTACACAGTACGCACGTATCCCGTGTGTTCTGACGTATGTACTCCTATTCATTTCTATAACGGACGTCAAAACGTACGTTGCAACGGACGCACTTGGTGCGCTCATGTGTCCCCAGCCTAAATCTTGCCGCCATGAATTGGAGCCTCCTTCCTTAATCCGCCACTGTTGCTAATATTGGGTGGTTTCGCCCAGTATAGGTTGAATATATAGGTTGTTGAATATGCCAATTCAGTGTCTCATTGCTAGATTATGACATGCTCCATTATTAGATGATGAATATGCCACTGTCATTGATCTACTTTGATAAATATGAGTATTCGAATTCACAATATTCATGTGTAAATTATCAATTTTTCTTCCAGAGGAACATCTCGATTGTTACTGACAATAATGAATCAAATGATGACTGCGACTCTTCAGTGTTTGAGGTAAATATTATCAGATTTGTTCCTTGGTTCAGTTAGTATACAGATCACGTCATTATGAAGCTTGAAAACACCTTTAATATCTTAATATACTATTGGAACCTTTTCTCATTAGTAAATCATTCATTAATGCTGTTCAACTTGAAGTTCATCATGATCTGTAAGGAACCCCTCTTCCGTCCTCCCAAAGTAAAGTCATGTGTTTCAAAAACTTCGCCATTTTATGTAAATGCATATCTATGGCATACTGATACAGTTTTTATAGCTCAGTGAGGAAAGCAATCCCAAAGTACCTCACTCCTCGTTTGTGAAGAACGTTCTTTGGACTAAAACATAACGTTGAGTTCTGAAGAGTCACCTACAATCAAAATCGGCTATGGTACTATATACCGTACATAAATCTTTTAAAGGGCACGTCTACAGTCTATGTGATGCTAGTATTGAGACTAATCGCTTAGAAGAGACATTTTAAGTTACGTTTAAATGAATAAATTAATCTTATCTAATCCTTTTCAAGAATTCTAATATTACCAATTATGAAGACTTGTTCATTAATGATTTGGATAAATAAACTAAAAATGGATGTTTTTATAGAAAATCAGGACGTGCCCTTTAAAATATGAATGTACGGTACATAGTTCCATAGCCGATTTTGACTGTAGGTGACTCTTCAGACCTCAATGTGTTAGTCCAAAGAGCGTACTACACAAACGAGGAGTGAGGTAGTTTGTGATTGCTTTCCTCACTGAGCTATAAAAACTGTATCAGTATGTCAAGCTCACCGAAAAAAATTCTGAAACTATGCTTGACAGCCCACTTGCACCTTTACACTGGGTCTGGCTGCTTATATCAGTGTGTATACTGCCTAGCACACCTCTGAGCGTCCAAACCATCATTTGACAGAGACGTTTGGAAAGCAACACAGTTGATGTAGCCTTTTTTGTATCTGAGATGAACAAAACTTAATTCATCTCAAGCCACAATAAGGCACTTTAAAAGATAAACCTGTCTGACAAATCTATGTGATTTACACTTCATCAAATTTTGTTCCTTTTCAGTTATGAATACTGATTGTAAGCTAATAACAGTAGTTTGGTAGAGCAATGCATTTTCCAAGTTGTTACTTCAGAGTTCAATATTGAACTTCTTGGTGTCGGTGATTGTGATATAATGGTAAAAGTGGTAGGTATCTATAATGAATAAGACTGATGTTGTACAAACCACTTAAGTTATTAAAACACTAGAGACTATATTTTCCACTGTTGAATCATTATCAACCTCAATAAACCAAAAATAAATTGAATGCAGAGTAGCCGAATGGATATCCTTCCTAGACGAATACTATTGGTTAATAGGATAGGAGCCTCTCATAGGTCGAACTCTACGATGGAGGTATGTCATTGGCCGCACCTAGACATGATCCCGAGTAACAAGAATGGCCTACCAATACAAAGCAAGTATGTTAACAAGGCAGTGAACAAGTGACCAGATGACCAAGCTCACATCAAAATTAATAAACTCGAAAAATATCGAAGCTCAAGAGTTTAATCAAGGTCAAAAAACTGCAAGTACTACAGAAAAGTACTAGTTAACGAAGAAACAAAAGAAACAAAGTAGAAATAAGTAAAGGTAAGAAACAAAATTAAACGTACAAAGTCATTTTATAGTTAAAATATGAACGACTGACCTTGACCTATTTCATGGTAGAACATGATTGGAGACGTTGAATTGGTTTGGAGACGTTGAATTGGTTCAAATTGATTTGATAATCTAAAATAGCATCAGAATGGTTCTTTATCACCTTAGTTATTCCCAAAGCATCTAAAATGTTCACTAGTCTACTTGTTTCATTAAAATACAGAAACTCAACATTTTCCATGAACTTGTGGTTATTAATAATCAGATTTTCAAAAAATTTTGAATAACTTTTTTGATTTTTCCAATCTAACATTTTTATTAATTCTACATTTGAAGCTTCTCCGAAGGTAGTTGTATCTTCAATATTGGACACTGAAGTAACAACTTGAAAAAATTATTAATGTTTCAATCTCAATCAAACAGTGATGGTTACAGTTGATGTGACAGTCGAACTCCTAGTAACTCATGCGTTAATAATTCAAGTGGTTGTGATGACATCTGTATTATTCATTATCGATATCTACCACAATATCACTTTCACCAATACTAAGCAAATATAAAATGTTATTCTGACTCCGTAATAGAATATTGTGCAGTGCAGTGCAATGCTAATAATTTTGCAGGTAGCGTCACAAGGAGTTGCGTCTCAAAGTCTGCTAAATGATGAGCCATGGCAGCGTCTGCTGGCTAACTACGACTCGCATCCGCCCGAGGTTCGACAGTTTCTCGACAGTTGGAATGTTGTCAGCGTCATACGCAAGGCCAATGCTAGAATGTTGCCGGGCCATAAAATTCCCTACCTGGCTGGTATACTGCACAATTTGCAATGCTCCACTCCAGACCCATTCATAACTTTGAGAGATCCTACAGGTCAGTGGGCTTCCTATCAATTTCAATAGTTCCTAATACAATTTTATGTGTCTGTCAAAGGTTCTTGAAAAGTACCATGAAAATGAAAAATTTGTAAGCGCTCATTTATTTCATACTGTCTGGAAGCTAGAGGATTCAAACAGCTTTACAGGAGTGAAGAAGGTATGCCATAGTCCTAATAATTGATAGGGAACTATGGTGAACGTATAGTCAGTAACGAACAACCAAATCCCAACACTAATACTGATAAAAATTGATCAGCTATTTTGCAAATATTGTTTTTTTTTGGGGGGGGGGGGGGGGGGAATTGGAGTAAACTATCAAATGCCGATCTTTCTTTTTGTCCTGTACGCTTTTACTAGAACTGATCATTCTCGCTTATCTACTAGTGAAATGTTCAATGTTATTCATCCCATAATAATGAAATTCTCATTATAACTAATCAATTAACTCTTAACTCTTGAACGGTCAGGTAATTCCCTTTCATTTCCCCCTCATTACTAATTGGAGTTAGCGTGAGTAATCAGCATTTTATTTGTTGGCTCTTGAGATATTATACTAAATAATCTGCTGCCTGAATTAATCAAGTGAATGTCCACTTATAAATGGTCATGTACATTAATCATTTATTATACATTAATCATTTTTCGAAATTCCAGTTCGTTATAATTATTCTCAGAATTGTTTCTATACAATGCATATAGAAAATTCCTGCTTCCAGAGAAATAGTGATTGAAAACTTTTGATATACTCTCCAGCCACTTCTACACATCCTAATGCGTTATTCTTCAAATAAAATATTCAGGAAATTTCGCAATTCCACTTACTGTACCCAGGGGTGCAGAATATTCCAAAGCCCCAAAATTTCCCCAGAACATCAATTTTAAAGACCAAAATTTCCCCAAAATAAGTGTCGTGAATCCCAATAATATAACTTGACTTTGTTTCTTCAAATTTCACTTATTACTCATAGCTTTCATTGAAATCAAATTAAAAATGTGGATTAATGGATTTAAATTACTTTTCACATTTTGAACTCACATGTTTTATTTCAATTGATGAACCAAATTTAGTAATCACTACACTAGTACTTGAGAATGAAATGATTCAGGCTTGTAGAGTGAGAAGCGTACTAAGAAAAAATAATTAAAATTAAAATTGTTGAACAGTTTTTAATTTCTTGCTCTTCCACTCAAGAGCTCTTCATCTTCTGTTTCTGTGTCACAATACATTTTTAGTCATCATCCATACATCCATCTACATAGAAAAAACACACATTCTTAAAGAAGTGTATAAAATTATTCTAATATTATATATATTTCATATTTTTTTACAATTATGAACCAATTCATTAATGCAAGTACCTTGGTAATGGCTGGAATGGGATATGGCAAGACGGGTGGGGAAGGGATAATAGAGGGAAAGACGGAAATAGAGGGATTTGTCGGCCGGGTCGCGCAGGCGCTCTCGACATGGGTACTACTAATTAGACGGGACTGTGTTGATGCGTAATATACTATCGTTCACAAATAACAAATTATATCCATTATATACGTGTTATTTTAAGATTTCCTCGGACTTTAAGCACTTAAGTCTGAGTAATGTTCTATCAGATCTTAAAACTAATATGCTCAATTTTTTTATTTCTCCAAAATTTCCCCAGACCCTCGGTGACTTCCCCCGAACAATGTTCGGGCGTTCGGACATATTCTGCATCCCTGACTGTACCTTTTTACTAGAACTTACATTTTATGTTGTTTTGTTGGGTGATTTATGATTAGGATGGCAGTCTCATATTGTCTATTACTGTTATGAAATGACTTCGATCATTATTCATTCGTCCAATAGTAATCATAATGTTTGCGTTTCAGGTGAAATAAGTGGTACACTGCATAGAGATGTGTGGCAGCAGTTTGGTGATGATATAATTGTTGGATCGGTGCTTGTACTGGTCAATGTGGGCTTACTCAGCGTCGGCACTTCTCCCCGACGACATTACCTCAACATCACTGGCAACAATCTTGCATCCATCTACAATGCTAGACACGGTGAGTTCCAATAAGATCGGCAATTTCTGGCCAAATGGAAGTAATTAAAAAGCTAGAGCGCTTTTGTAAATCAATATAGCAAAATACCACACTTGCATTATTAATTTAGCAAGTTTTCTTAGTAATGGCGAAGGTGATATTGTGGAAGGTATCCATAATGAAAAATAAGACGAAATTGTCACAACCACATTTATTAAAACTTCGAGAAACTAGTTTCGGTTGTTACACCATTATCAATCTGTGACAATTTCGTCTTATTTTTCATTAATTTAGCAAGTGTCTAAATTGTCTGGATTGCTCAATTTATTGATCCAGATGTTAATATGACCTTTGTCACACTCATATTGTTATCAATAATAATGACATAATCAAACTATTTCATAATCAGAAAAAATCAGTGTATCCTTCATTCTCCGTTCATCCGCCATGATGTTGTATTTTGCCAAAAAGTAATTGTATCTCCATTATGAAATTACATACCGTCTGGTATGGCAAATAATCAATATATTCAAGCTCCTTTCACTCGGAAACCTTTAATTCAACTCAGATTTTTTCCTCAATTGAAATGTCTCTCTTTTTATTGTGAATAAAATTATTCCTCATGTTTGGAAATGGTAAACAAGATACAGCAAGAAAAATAAAATTTTTAGCCAGTTTCATCTTTTGAGTGTGAAAAATCACAAAGAATACTAATTTTTCGATGTATCATGGATATTTTGGTTGTCCAATTTATTCTCACCAATGTTAATAGTACTGGTCATTTTTATGACAATAATAAGATTAAAATTTTATCGAGGAAAGGTTTATCATAGAATAAATGAAGCGAATTCGAAAATTTGTTCACCATTTTGGAAATTATACTTCACCATTGCGAAGAATGCCAAGATATTTACAGATAGGTAACAAGAGGATTGAAGGAGTAAAGGCATTCAGCTATCTGGGAGCGATGGTTAGCAGTGACAACAGCATGAAGGCTGCCATTCAGGAGAGAATTAAATCAGGCAATAAAGCATATGGCGCCAACATCAGGATGCTCAAAAGTAAAGTTTTGACTAGGGCAACTAAACTTAATATATATAAAATCCTCATACGACCAGTGGTTGCTTACGCCTGTGAAACGTGGACATTGACAGAGAGGAATTGCAATAGGCTATTGGTTTTTGAGAGACGCGTCCTGAGGAAGATATATGGACCGGTAAGAGAGGGAGATGAATGGAGAATACGAACTAACAATGAACTGGATCAGTTAAGTAGACATGAAAACATTGTTAGGTTTGTGAAAGCGCAAAGATTACACTGGAGAGGACACATGGAAAGATTTAATGAAGGAAGAGAAGTGAGGGTGATTATGAGAGAGAAGCTGCATAGTAGGAGAAGGAAAGGAAGGCCAAGGAACAGATGGGAGGATGGAGTGACTGCCGATTTTGCTGTGATGGGAGTTAGAGGATGGAGAGAGAAGATGAAGGACAGACGGGTGTGGAGAGCAATTGTGAGGGAGGCCAAGGCTCACGAAGGGCTGTAGCGCCGTGAAAGTAAGTATTTTGGAAATTATGAATTTTCAGGAACCGCACTATTCTTACTACATATGTATTGAATTATGTACATTCTACATAAGGCTTTGGGAATACATTTTTTTGTCACCTAGGTTTTGGATACACTCCGCTGAAATCGAAATACCCCAATAAATTCCTCAATGACGATTTAACTAAGAAATTAAATAGATCTATGGGTATATTATAAATATTCATAATATTCTATTCACGTGAAGTGATAGCCTTAAGCAGTAGCAGGTATCTGTTCAATCAGGTAGAGATAAGCTTCGTTCTCCTAGGCACTCTTTGTAAGGGGGACCTATTAGATTGGCCAGCTAAAACGACACTGTTCTCTGTTGTAAAATCACTCCCGGTGGTTCGGAACCCACCTAAAACTGTAGGTCCAGCTCATTAATCACAATCATCCAGCTCATTACTCACGCACAGTGGGCTTCATCTTCCAAAAAATTGTTATAACAGTCAGTTTATCCATATCAACCAGTTCTGTGAGCGAGCTTCGTGTGTTTTCAATCTGACTTGCAGCCATGCGTCTAAAGAACTCACATGCCTATCGACTTTTGCCTTTCAATTCACTTTATTGTAGACCATCCCTCTAGAGTCTAGAGCACCATTTTCATAATGATTCTCAAGTTTAAGAAAAACATCAATCTTATTTGTTCTCCTCTTATCCGCCATTTTGTAATTGCTTCAAAACTTCTCCATCTTATTGTTATTTTTTTAGAAGGTGGGCTTCTACAGAAAAGTATTCACATTATAGACAATAATTTGATTCAAGTTTAGCAAATACAATCGATAAACTCAATTTTGAAATAAAAAGAAACGAATGTAGGACTACCATCCACAAACTTCTAAAAATGTCAATATTTGTGACTTCTTGGAAATGTGGATCTAATGGGGGATTACTTGAACTTCTCAACGACAATATAAGAAAATCGCCATAATTTTACAAAGATCAAATACTATAGTACGTATCATCAACATTTGTCTCGCGTCTTGAAAGAAGAGTTTTCAAATATTGAAAAATATCAGTCATTGTATAATGCACATGAAATATTGATTCAATAGTGACTTAATGTAATATTTCATAGAACAGAACATAGAACAGTCAGATAGAGCCAGATGTGTACTTCTCTCTATTATAGTACATTTTTGCAACTTCCGTCAAAGCTGGCTGATTTGAATTGATGTGGACACATTATAGCTGGTGAGAACAGCACCATTATATATTTGTGAAAAAATTGGTAAAAGTAGAAGGCTGAAATTTTAAAATCTTTTAAATAGTGATTTGTTTTACCATTCACTTTATAATACTTTGAATTCTGTGTTGCAGGTGAAGTATACCTCACAAACTTCAAGTATCTCACAAGTGAAGACTTTATAAAGACGATTGAAGATTGGCGCAAAAATAAAATACAATCTCCTCAGCCATCTGCATCAATTTCGAACAGGTCGCCTCTTTTCACATTCTCCTCCAACACCAACAGCCCTGCTGCTACGTCACCATCACTGTTCTCATCTCCAACTGCATGTGGAACCACTCCTGTCAAGAGAAATAAACCGAATTTCAGAAATCGAGAAGCTATTTCTCATTTAGTTTGTGGTAGGAGTGACACTGGAGGAAATAGCTTACCATTTGAACAAGCCAAAGAAAACAAATGCGATAATATTATTGTTCCTAACTTTTTGTCTGCGAAATTAGCAAATAAGTTGAGCTCTGCGGAATTTCAAAAACCTGGTGTAAGTAATTTACAATCGAATAATTATTCAAATTGTTCAAATTCTCCAATGAACAATAGGAATAATAATTATAGTACGCCAAGCTCCCGTCCACAGAGTAATCATACTACGAAATGTAGTACTTCAAAGTTTCAATCTTTGTTCCAGCCAAAAAGCTCAAAAAATACTGTGAATCCATCTCTTTCGACTAACAGTACAATTGGAAGCAACCACCAACCATCAAGTATAAATTGCAAAAGTGATCTCAGATCTGTAAATGAGTTGAGACCAAGTAATAACAGGACAGTAGTAATGAATGGAGAGAAAAGGCTGTTAATTGAAAGCAATTCCGTAAAGGATGTTCAATATTGTAATAGAACGAACATGCTTTCAAATGATCCCAATCGGAATCAATTATCAAATATTAGTATAAATGTGATTTCAAGTTGCAATAGTTTTGTGGATAATTCAGACTTGGACTCCGAATTTGAGAAATCACAAGTTGAAGATTTGCTAGATGGTTTGGATGCAGAAAGCTTATTTGGCGATTTTGATTGATGACTGAAGAAAATATGAAATTAAAAACATCTATTGACCAATAAAATGTTCCATTATATACGTTATAGAAACAATTTGAACAGTCTGGTAGATCTAACTCAGAGAGAAATGGTTATGAAATAAGAACATATATAAAGCAATTCGTCAGTAAATTTGCTAAATAATTTCTTTCCTTCGACTCGGACAGTTAGCGAATAATAATAACCTTTTGATTAAAAGATTGATGAAGTAACATATTTATGATAAATTTATATCAGATATTTTAAATTGTATTACCGTATAGTAAGCATATATATGTTTGTAATTGATATCTTGATAACAAAACATTATTTTGATTACATAATTCAGTTATACAAGCATAACTGTTATAATTTTATCTCTTTCCTTGTCTTTTCTTTCAAACATTATATTAGAATGTGTAAATATATTTATTAATGGTAAATTTTATCTGAATATTGTTGATAACATTAAATTTTCTCAATACATTCAAGTCAGATTCAGAATATTTACAGTACCCATTCCACTTATGCAAGTTAACATAGTATCAACTTTTTAAGTGAATTCAACGACTTGCAGTCAAATTTTCATTAAGAATAAGTAGAATTTACTTACTCTGTAGGCCGAACGTTTTCAAATCTTTGAGATCCATTTTCAGAGGCGTCCTCCTTGATCATCGATTCAGTTTTCAAAAAAAAAAAAACAGAGTAAGTAAATTCTACTTATTCTTAATGAAAATGTTATTGCAAGTCGTTGAATTCACTTGAAAAGTTAATATTAACAACGCAGTTCGTCATGCAACAAGAAATCCAGGAATTTAACATAGTAGTTTTAAATTTCACTCTAAAATTCTCAGCATGATGCCATTATTGCGTAATTGTTATGTTGCATGGTAATTAATCATTATTTGTTTGCGTTCACTTGATATTTTAATTTATAAAGATGTTTGTAGTTGACTTCGTAGTTTGGACAGAGTTTCATTCTTGTTTTATTGCTTGAATTGAGCCGAAGACTTCGGCTACTGCGGACGTTGACAACTGCATTAAATAGCTAATGGAACTCGATGAATGTCATAACACAAAAATATTCAGTCAATGCCGGGAATCAAACCACGGATCTTGGAGGGATTATTTTTCAATTTTTCCCCATATCAAAATCCCATTCTATAAAATAATCAACTTTTGAACTGACACTATATTAAAGTTTTTTCTGTAGAAACCAAATACACCGATTTAAAAAAAATGATGGACTTGTCTCCGCCTCAGATAATAACAACCATTGAAATATTGGAAAATTGAATAAAATTATTCAATAATAATCGAGAAATTCTATTCTTCAGAACCAACATTTTGTACATGAAAAAAATGAAATTTCGAATCTTAAAGAACCAGTTTTCATGAATGGCCTCCTTCTGGCCTCCCCCACTAAAATTCCCATCGCATTTCTTGGCGATCGGAAGGCGTTTCTGATAGTTTGGAGTCTTAGGAACAAAATTCCGGAGATAAACACCGATCTATGGGGTTTTTAGGGGTACATGAAAAATAATAGCCAGAGCTCAAAAACGATTGGAATAAAACGGTGAAATCGATTTCAAATTGTAGAATACTTCATTTCTTTTAAAGGGTTTTTGAATTACAAATTGTGATACTGCTCTCAGTGAGTTACAACCGTTTTAATTATTCAAAATTATAAATTTTCCAAAAAATTCTAACTTGATATTTATTTAAGGTACAGCGGTATAACCAGCGAACACATAAGACCAATTGGTCTTATGGGTTCGTTGGGTATAACTTGTAGATTAGTAACTTCTTACAAATTTTGTCTTCTTGAAAAACGACAAGTGTAACTTTTTCTGTCCGAGTCTCAAATATTTAAGAAAAAAGAGAAAAAACTAAATTGAGAATCTTAAAAGCTGAAGCTCAGCTAGGATTCTTGGTGACTTTTAGTATGTTTTTCAGCTATTCAGCATGTTCTTCTTGTGATATATTCCGATCTTCCCCCGTATTGGATTATTTTCCTTTCTCACCCAAATTTCTGTTAATTTCATTGGATTAAATCTCGTGATGGAGCACAGGTGCATTTTTGTACCAAGCCCAAAAACCAAGCAGAAACAACTAAAATTTTGATCTTTAATAAGGCTAATGTACGCTATTTGACAAAATTAAATTATAGAGACAGTGTGGCCTTTGCTACCAGCCGCCATAATATTGTCTCCATTTATATTTTATTGTATATCTATAGTATAGGCTTTATATTAGATATCTCTTATAATAAAACATATTTTAAAACAAAAAAAAAGAAACCGACTTCAGTGAAATGATAAAATACTCACGTACAGTACTAAAAAGTTTAAAATAAAGTATTTACTATAAACTGAGAAAATTTTTAATTTCATACAAGTAATCTTTTGAAGTCAGCGCCAAATATTTTATAAATTCCTTTTTAGGATGAAGCCCACATATGTCTGAGACCTGTGCGTGGGTAATGAGTTGGATGATGGTGATTGATGATCTGTACCTACAGTTTTAGGTGGGTTCCGAACCACCGGGAAGTGATTGATAAGATATTCTAGGTAATATCAAAACTAACACTGTATTTCAATAAAATATGTGATTTACACTCACTTTTACTGAAATACAGTGATTGATAAGAAATTCTATCTAATATCAAAACTAACACTGTATTTCAATTAAATATGTGATTCACACTCACTTTTACTGGAATACAGTGTCAGTTTTGATATTAGATTGTTCAATTATTTCGTCATGGAAAACATCACAGAGTAATTCTGTTATATTTTAAAAGTTTATGGGAAATTTGGCGCCGACTTCAAAAGATTACTTGTATGAAATTAAAAAATTTCTCAGTTTAAAGTAAATACTTTATTTTAAACTTTTTAGTACGTGAGTATTTTATCATTTCACAGAAGTCGGTTTCTTTTTTTGTTTTAAAATATGTTTTATTTTAAGCTTTTTAGTTGAATTTTCAAACTTTGAAAACATGAGAAATTTCTTAAAGCCTACATTATGAAATATTTATCAAATTAGCAAGCCAATAATTAACTTATTACATCCAAACTCAAGTAACTAAAAATCCACCTATAAAATAGAAAAACTAAGGAAAATTCTACAACGTTTTATTTAATGTGGAATATTGTATTTAGGAAAATTATAATAGCGAAAGGCTTCTTAAAAGTGAAATGGCTTTTGATTCATTTTGATGTGGTCCCATTCAGAATATACCTACACTGAAATAGTAGGCCTATATTACGTTACAAGTGTGGAAAATTGTGTTTACTGAAAATATGATAAGTTAACGCAGGAGATGAAGTTGAGTCGTAACCCACGGGACAAAAGGCCTCTGGACTATATTTCCCAATTGATATGACGTCACCTCATTTGGTTTGTTTACATTTTAGTTTGGAATCAAGATATTCAGTTCTCAGTAACTCTATTAAGGACCTGTCAGTGCCTTATTATCTATCAATACTACAGAATTAATTGTCTGAAAATAGCTTGAACTATAATTTTCTCAGTAACTCTATTAAGGACCTGTCAGTGCCTTATTATCTATTTTTTGCTATTCTAGTCTTCCTCATACAGCAGGAATGTATTATAATACATTAGATTCGATTTTAATTCAATTTTCAATGTTGATTAATTTAAATAAATAAATAAAATTTATCAACATTGAAAATTGAATTGAAATCGAATCTCAATGTTCTTCACCTACATTTTTTATAAAATGATTTTATTTGTTAGCATGCTATGTGATAGAGCATGAATTAACTGACCAACCTATATAGGAGTAATGAATCTATGACAAAGAATATGATTTTAGACTTTCTATGAAACAACTCAATTGTCTTTCATTATTATATTGCAAATAATATAAAACTGTTCTGAACACTAATGTTCACTACTTGTAATCATGTGTGAAAAGGTGAGTGAAGAAAGGCGAAGAGAATCTCTTAACTAAAGTATTTCTTCAAATTTGATTTGTTAAATTGTCAACTGTCTTTCTTCAAATTAATGTAAGCATCTACATTCAAATCCATTCAATAATCAAGTTTTTTTTATTTTCTTGGCTCATATATAAGATTTTATTGACGTTTTTATGGTAGTTGCTCGAAATTCTTAGTGATGCAATTGGAAGTAATACAGAGGTTCGTTTTATTAAGTAGATTTGGATGGAAAAATAGTAAGAAGGGATGAATGACTGTTCTAATTATTAAGTGAAGGGTGCTCAATTGGTTAAATTCATCTATAATATTCTTCATATGACTAAAATCATTAATATTAGTGTGGAATCATCAGCGTTCTGGTAGCCTAATAATGATATAGCTTAGGATTGATGAATAAATTAAACCATTTATCCAGTAAGTAGTTGGGTTTTCCTGTCTTAGCCCGAACGTTCCCTAATGTTTGTTCTCAGTAACTCTATTAAGGACCTGTCAGTGCCTTATTATCTATCAATACTACAGAATTAATTGTCTGAAAATAGCTTGAATTGTAATTGTTGCAAGTGGTAAGTATACCTGAGTTTGATCAATGATTATTTTTTGTTACTTTGTGAAATTCTTACAGAATGATATTGTTTCAAATTTGGTATTTAAAAGAACAAATGCAGTCATCATGATATAAATTTAGATTAATCGATTTTTTGTGAACTCCTGTTCAATAATTTATGGAAATTTGGAAAAAGGTATTGCTTGGCTAATCAAGTCTACCATATGATTTTGAGCATTAGCACCAAATGAGATTATGTCATTGATCAGTCCTAAGGCCTTCTGTCCTGTGGGTTACGGTTGAGTGCGCTATTATCATACGAGTATGGTAAACATCTTCCAGGACGAGTTATGTACGATATTTTTCGTGATATTAGTCATATATATTTTTTAATATGAAAAACATAAACTTTGAGCTAGTACAAAAGGATCATCAAACATAACCTCAAAATAGCCTATTGTATGGACATGTATTTAATGGCAAATAAATATTCTTAATCCATCACAGCAGCAAAACTAAAAATACTTCTGAGATCAGCTTTTTTTCAAAATTCTCCAACTTATGATTGAAACTAAATAACCTTATTACCTCAATAACATCAAATAAATTATTTACAATTTTCATATGAACATATGGACAGAAATATTATTTTCTTCTTATTCTTGATTCAAATTAAGTTCACGTGATTGATCAAAACGGGACATTACAGGCTTGTTTCACACTGAACCAGCTTTGGGTAACTGATGTCGTTTACCCGGCATAATTGCATTGCATCATATGATTTCGAAAACTGTCTAGATGTGAAGCACTCCATATGATAAGCAATGATCAGACTGCTAAATGAAACCGGTTATCCGTTTGGCGGTTATGTGTGGAACTATCCTATTCAAACTTGATTGAAATGAAGACATCGAAGAATGCTCCTTTTTGTTTAATATTGGGCTAAGTATTGGGCCGATCCTTGCGAAACTTGGATGGGACCACCGCTGAGCGATTCTCATTCATTTAAAAAAAAGTTCATCGAAATCGGTTCAATATTGTTCGAATAATTGATGTACAAACATAAAAAAAAAACAGGTCGAATATAGAACCTTGTTCTTTTTGGAAGTCGGTTAAAAATATGTTTTCTATGTGAGTGCAGGGCTCAGGCCGGCAATAGACGGACTGCTTCAAGCAGTCGTAAGTGACTGCAAAAGTGCAGTCGATTTGCAGTCGAGCCGACTGCAAACCGACTTGAAGCAGTCCAAAAGCAGTCGGTTTGCAGTCGGCTCGACTGCTTTTGGACTGCTTCAAGCAGTCGGTGACTGCCTTGTTCAATAGGCGGAGTAGAGTTGAGACTGCGGAGAGCCTTCCATAAAGACAATAAATTATTAATAAAATTACTGTGAATATTTTCTAGAAATGATTGGAGCACAAATTAATTGAAGAAAGACACATTTAATAAAATTTCTGAATATGGTTTAAAACAAATTTAATAATAGTCTGAAAAATTGGTTAATGGATGGAATGAGAAATGGATCCTCAAAAAATAAATTATAATTAATTTAATATAATAATACATTATTCTCGTCATACAAAGATACAAACATAAAAAATTCTTGACATAAAAAAATACAAGAAATAGTAACATTACAGTATATAAAATCACAGGGTTATTAATTACAGACAGCGAATAATTATAAATTAATAAAAAGATAATATTTCTTTACTTGATCTTTCTTTCTTTTACTAGAATTAAATTCTTGGATTTCTTGTTCCATAACGATCTGCGTTGTTAATATTAACTTTTTATTGTAAATTCAACGACTTGCAATCAGTTTTTATAGGTGAATAAATAAAAAATTAATTGTACTCACACTTGGCCGAACGCTTTCGAGTTATGGAAACTCATCATCAAGGCATTCTAGATCGGCGATGTTGGTTTGTTGGTTAGAAGAATTGTGGTTTTTGTATCATGTGGTCAAAATGTATGTGCGATTAAAATTTAATTCATTGAGCATCTAACCAACAAACCAATATCGCCGATCTAGGATGCCTTGAATATGAGTTTCCATAACTCGAAAACGTTCGGCTAAGTGTGAGTACAATTATTATTTATTCACCTATAAATATTGATTGCAAGTCGTTAAATTTAAAATAAAAAGTTATTACTCGAAATATTGAAAAGCGATATTTTTATGAAAAGATAAAGCCGGAACCTTAAGTACGGTACTGCATCCTTTTTTAATAATGATTCCCATGAAATCACTGGACGGACCCAAAAATATATTTTAGTCCTACACAGAATGATTCAATATCTTGAAGTATTCATTTAAAGTGACAGATTCACTTTAAATAACTCCTAGAGCTTGACATTACTCAAAATTAGGGGTACTGTAAACTAAATCTTAAACGAGCAAAGTTCAATTAGGAGAAAATTATGCAAAAATCAAAAAATATAATAAAACAGGATCTTTGTCTTTGAAGAAGACTCTAGTGACAAAGTACAACTAGTTTTAAAACCAACGTGCCATGTTCACAGAACGCATACATAGCCTACTAAATACACACAATAAGTGAAATATGAGCGGTGGTGCGAGCAGTCGAGTGGACTGCTTGAAGCGGTCCGTGTATTGCCGACCGACTGCACTTTTGCAGTCGGCAGCACGGCGGAACTCGACTGCAAATGGACTGCTTGTTTTGTTACCGACCGCAACTCGACTGCTCAAGCAGTCCGTGTAGTGCCATCTTGATTGAATTGAATTGAAAACATCTTTATTCATAATCATGTACAGATACATTGAGAACAGTGTCAATATTTATATAAATTTAAAAAAGCATAAAAGGTAATAAAGAACAGTCATAAACCTTCAGTCAGATCTGTAAACTCTTGTAGGGAGTACAGAGATAATGATACCAGATATTCCTTGAGCTTTATTCTTAATTTTTTAATATCCTCTATTGATTGCAATTCTAGAGGCAGCATTGTAAAATATTTCCTTCCCATGTAATGCGTCCTTTTCTTGAAAAATTCCAACCTGTGTCTTTCCGTAATTCTCCCAAATCTGGTATTATAGCCATATGAGTCTCATTTCTTAATTCTTCTAGAGTAATTCCTAACATGTATAATAACGTCAAATACATATTGACCATAAATTGTGAGAATGCCGAGCTGTGAAAAAACTAATTTTACGGAGTCCATTCTTTTTAGATTCAATATTATTCTTAGAGCCCTCTTTTGCTGTATGAGAATTCTATCAAGATTGCTCTTGGTTGTGCTACCATAAATGCAAAGACCATAGGCCAAATGGGAGTGTATTAGTGAGTGATAGAGCGTCTTCATAGTTTGAGGGCTGCATTTATTCGACATTTGTCTTAGAGCATACAGCCCAGGGGAGATTTTTTTCACTACCTGAGAAACATGACTATTCCATGACAAATTACTATCAATCTCTAGACCCAGGAATCTTGTACTATTTACCCTTTCTAGCAATTCATTGTCAATAAAGACATCTGGACATAATTCATTTTTCCTTTGATTCGTCGATTTTGATTTGAAAATTATTTTGATTTTAACATTGAAAATGCGATCCGCCCAACTGCGACTGTTTCAAGCAGTCCGTCTATTGTCCTCAGACTACACAGTGCGCGCGTAACCTTTGCGTTCCCGCCAGCGTAGAGTAAGTAACAGTATATTATATGGTTCACAATACATGGAATGTGAAGAGGTGAAGAGATAGATCTCAGTCACTGTAGGGTGAAGGCAACACTTATAATTTGGACACCGAATGGCTAATTTATTACATGGTGCCGAATTATCCAATCAGAAGCGAGGCGTCCAATGGCCACACTGTCTATATAAAGTCTCTGTAGTCAAAAGTGTACAATACTGCGGATAATGTTCCAGACTAAAATGAAAAATGAGCAAGATTTGTAAACAGCTTTATGATTTTTTGTTAATAATTATTTTTCATACCAATTTAAAACTGGAGCCAACCTGGTAGAGCTGCTGCATCCTTTTCCTGACTCATCTCAGAGAACAAGAATTCCATTTATGGTAATATTTTGGCATTAGTTGCTGATAATAATTATTTTATTGAGTGATAGCACCTTTCACTATAGACTATCTGAGAGCTTTTGCATCTGGAATCTGAAAGGGATGAGTTTATGAATTATTCATTCCTGTAACTTCCTCCTCAACCCCCCATCACATTACATTATGCCCTCCCAGCTAACCACCTATGAAATTCGTATTAAACGTCTGAGCAGCGTAGTAACTAAGCGCCTAATACAGTATTTGTTACTTCATTTTTGTGCTCTAGCTCTAACCATAAATGTTGGAGTTACTTCAATGTGTTGAAGCTCCAAATTATAGAGCCCATTCAATATGAGATCTGTTAGAATTGGATCTCCTCTTACAAAATTTTATTCATAGATATTTAAATATGTTCAACATTAAAATAGAAAATTGGCAAGATTTGAGAATAGTTTCATGCATTTTCAAACACACACAATTGGATGAAAATAGGTATCTTATGTTCAATAACTCTTTCCATGCGATTCATTATCAAGCATCTGAGAAGAGCATCATTTGAAGGGATTTTCAGAGTGTCTTGCTGATGCTGCCCATATAAGCCTGAGACTAGTCCTTGGTAATGAGTGGATGATAATGTCATAGATGGTGGACCTACAATTTCAGGTGGGCTGCAAACCACCAGGTAAGTGACAGAGCAATGCTATTTTTTCCATCCTTCTAAGCGCTGTGCCAATCGCCCTTGATTGAACATCTCGAGCGTCCTGACACCGGGCTCAGCGAGCTCCCAATCAGAAGTCAAGACTGACTAAACATTGTCACAGGCTCTATCACTAAAATAATGCTGGCAATACTTGAAAATAATTTCATGCATATTTTCAAAAGGAGACTTAAGAATTTTTTGATGGCTCGTGAGTTGGATGAGATTGAGAGTTGGTTCCATGTTATTCAGTAGGCCAGTAGCCTCTGTTTTAATCAATAGCCTCTGTTTTGTGCTGTTCTCCTCAGCATATTATATATACAAAACTAATCTATTTTTATAATTATTATTGATAATTTCACTTGAATGTTCACTATTCAGTTATAAATCACTCAAGCAAACAATTGCTTCTTGTTTATTTTTAATGTTTTTTCCTCATTGAAAATTAGACATATAACTCCTGGGCGCGGACGGAAAAATTCATTTTTTTGCGCCCAGTAATTTTGCCAATGATTTGTAATCAGTAAGATCAATGGTATTATTTTGTTTAATCTGTACTTCGTTATGTATTTGATGTATTTGTATTGATTTTTTATAAGTTCTTTTTTGGCAATAAACATTATTATTATTATTACAAAATTGAAAAAAAAAATAATAACACTTCTAACTTTACTTACACAAATTACTTACAACACGCACAAATCAGTTATGTCACATAATAAAAATCAATAAGAAACAAACAGATCAATTACGTCCAGCTAATAATTAATTTACTATATCACTGTACAAAAAATAATTACTGTCATAGGCCGATAAATTATTCATTAAATAACTGAACACTTATGAAGCACAGTCTCTGTCACAGTATTTGATAATCACAATAATAGCTCCGAGTATTCTGCAATAAAGAAGGATGTCTACTATCAGAGAATTTACTACAACTTATCACGAGCACTTGATATGCGTAATCACAATGTCTATACTGTCAGTCGTTACATTACGAACGTTAAGGAAGTTTGAACAATAACTGAACTCCTGCTCACCAGGACATTTGCTCTTATAAGCTTTTTTGTAACAGGAAACTCGAAATCTCCATAGGATTCTAGATGTTTCTATTTACACAGATAATGGCGTCTTGAACAGTCTAGATGACCATTTGAGAGTAAGGAAGACGAAGGGAAGAGAAGGAGAATAAATGAGACGGGCCTCTTATCAATGTAAACAGATGTACTGATGATACAATGGGCAGTGCAGAAATATGCTCCTTTCTTCCTTACGTTTCCTAACAATATTATGAATAAAGATTACAGTTTAAAAAAAATGAAAACATAGAATAGAGTCTGCAACTTTCATTTATTTATTGTGACAAAGTTATAATGAATGTAAAGGAGCTACATGGTGAAATACTGAAAATGAGTTATTGAAAGCTACAAAAAGATAATAAATTCATTAATGCGGTAAAATGTCTAAGTTAGCCTACTTCATCTAGAGGGACACTGACAACATGGAATGAAACAATAAACTCTTTCAATTGGTTCCACAATTCAGACGGATGTAAACTTGGGTTTGCTATTGACGTTAGTTTTAGGCTTAGTTGGTGGCTGTGTTGAGTGTGAATCTACCTGGAAAAACTGTTCTTGTGAAGCGTATTACAAGGGCTTCCCCTTTATAAATCTTGGAATATCATGCAGAAGAAGGAGAAACTGACAAATCCAAACCTTACAGAAGCGATGTGACATGAATGAAATATGTCAGTTTCCTTTTTATATTTGCTATTCCATATACAAAAGAAGTGGTGTCAAAAAGTGATGAGGTTGTGGTTAAGGGGGAGCAGTGGGGGCTCTCGGGCGTAAGTTATTGCGATTGGTGATTTGGGTGGAAGTGAGAGGGAGGAGTGTGATAAAGAGGGTCGGCAGTTGGTCGTAAGGTGTGTGTGCGAGTGCACGAAAGCAGGCATGAATGTTTGATCGGTCTGCAAGGGTGAGCTGAGGCTGTGGACCTCACCCGTTCTGACCGACGACTTGTTGGCCTTTTTTTCACACTCTTCATAGTAGCAGTCGACTTTGGAAATATTCCAGAAAGCAGTTCTCTAGAAATACTTGATCATTGTAAATAATAATTAAAACCGCGCACAAAATTTAACCAGAACTACCCATCGAACTACCAGAACTACTTATCGAAAATTTAAGATCTTCGAGCATCAAACAATATAAGAATTAAATAGCATAACTGTTGAAAAATGAACTTTGTATCTCAGTCTAATAGAATTAGTGTTTGACTTTTCATGGTAAATTTAATGACTTGCAGTAAATTTTAATAATAATTACGAATAAATTATATTTTCCTACAGTGACCTGAAAAAGTGCCTATTTTTGCACTAACTGTAGCACGTAAAATAGTCTATTCCTGCACCAGAGCGGGAAAGAAAATTTCAGTGCGCGAAAGTACTTTTCCGCACTCCAGATTTGCAACCTACAACAACAACACAAAATAGTGAGCATGTAATACGCAGGTTCCCTATTGAAATCAGGTTGTTGGAATCGATTTGATTCAAGAAAGGTTATGTGAGGAATTGTCAGGTTATGCATGTCCTGTTTTGTTCTGTTTAAATTACTTTATACGTTACTGAAGGAAAAAATAAATGTGTAATTCGAGCGCAAAGTATTGTTTCTGCACTTGAGAAACTTTTTTCAGACGCCTTCAGCTCGTGTTTCTGTTTCTCTCAGTGCAGAAAAACCCCATTTTGCACTCTAGTTACGCAAATAGCTATTCTACTCAATCAGGCCAAACGTTTACGAGTCATGGAGAGTGGAGACTCATCTTCAAAGGCGTCCTAGATCGACATGTTTGTTTTTTGGTTAGAAGAATGTGGTTTTTGTATAATGTGATCAAAAAGTTTGTGTGATTTAAAATTTAATTATTCATTGAGGATGTTTTGTTTATTGCGTGTGGTGTGCTTGTAAATCTCAAATTGTTCCAAGGTGCACTACTAACCTACACATTTTACATAAGAAAGGACACGAACTCAATACCTTGGAACAATTTGAAATTTACAAACACACCACACACAATAAACAAAAGATTTTCAATGAATAATTTCGACCTAGGACGCCAATGAAGATGAGTGTCCATGACTCGAAAACGTTTGGCCTGAGTGAGTAGAAATATTATTTATTCACAATTAAAATTGACTGCAAGTCATTAAATTCACAATATAATGTCAATATTAACAACGCAGATCGTTTTGGAACAAGAAATCTAAGAATTGGTGTTTGTTGTAATAATGTTAATTTGGTTCATCCGCGCCTATAATTCTAACTTTTATTGGAAGTCGTTTTTAATTATTGTTCTATTGGAATTTGGCTCTTATCTGAATGGTGGGAATCTCTCGTCACTCTTTTTTGAACGAGCGAAGCGAGTTCTTCCTTTTGACTTGAGGCTCGAGGCGTTGTGTTTGTGTGTATGTATGTTCCACGATAACTTGCGAACGCCTTTATCAATCAACTTCAAATTTGAAACACAGATTCTTGGTATCTTTAGACAGGTCAAGTTCGTTGGCCAATAAAATTAACCGACTCCTTCATCCTCTTTGAAGCGAAATAAAAGGACAATCTTGCACTTTTTCATGTTTGGCCAATTTTAACCCTGTAGCATAACTTTTTAACCGACTTCCAAAAAGAACAAGGTTCTATATTCGACCTGTTTTGTTTTATGTTTGTACATCAATCATTCAAACAATATTGAACCGATTTCGATGAATTTTTTTTTAAATGAATGAGAATCGCTCAGCGGTGGTCCCATCCAAGTTTCGCAAGGATCAGCCCAATACTTATCCCAATATTAAACAAAAAGGAGCATTCTTCGATGTCTTCATTTCAATCAAGTTTGAATAGGATAGTTCCACACATAACCGCCAGTCGGATAACCAGTGTCGTTAAGCAGGCTGATCATTGTATCATATTGTGATATTCATGAAATAATTGAAAATAGAATACAGAATAACTTATTCATAAACCAATATGTAATTCGAATCCATTGAAACTAAATTAAACAACTCTGTAACTAACAAACAGTAACTAAGCTAAACAGAAAGCTGATCAGCATTTGATCAATATGTATCAACTCTCCCCATAGCCCAGGCAATGAATGTTTTGTGTCGTAACAAATTAGGGGAAAGCTGAATTTTCCAGAATGTTAGTATACATAGTACTTACTCAAAAAAACCAAAGTCCCGACCCCCACCCCGCTTGCTTCCCCCACCACCCCCCCTATCAACATTGCAAGAGCAGTATTTCAGTTAAAGGCTTTTAATCGGTAACTAATTAAGGCATCGTTGTGATTCTCATCTCATTAATTACTTAAAACTATTCTCTAAAACATATGTAATATACGTTTTCTATGTAGATAGCCTAGTTTTTCAGTAAAAATAAAGTTTATAGAAAAAAATGTCACCACGAAGCACAAAAATCAACTTCAACTGATCATATCTTTTTTAATATCGCGTTATTGGTTGTGCCGTTCCCTACAAAACTTATAGATCATTTAATAAGCTTTAAAATGATGTGTCTATTGATTACTATATGGTAGTTCACGTTATGGCGTCATAGTGAGTGATGAAATAGTAGCGGACACCGCGTCGCCGAACCCTACAGCACTGTGTATTGCATGGCGCTTGGCTATCCAGTCCAATCCAATAAATAATTAGCAAGACTATATAATATGCCAATCAATAGTACACGTTTAAAAGTACATTTTCCGAAAAGTCCCCAAAAATCCCCTGTCAACTTTTCCCCCAAGCCCCCTCAAAGTTGAAAATGTTTCTAATTATTGGAAATTCGATATCTCTGTAACTAACTATCGAACAGAGTTGATTCTTCTTCCATAATATCAGTCATATAATGTTCTGCAATAAATGTCCTGTTCACTTTGCCGGTAAACCTGATAGTTTCTTTTATAAAAATTGAAAAAATCTTCAAAAGAGAATTCTAGCAACTAGATTTTTCATTATTTAGGGGGACATTTTTGTATGTCATTTTACAGAAAATAGCGTTAAATAGAAGTTATGGAACTTATTTTTATGAATCCAAAGATGTGTATAACAGCATACTGACGATTAGAGATGATGATTTGTTCGATGAGTGATGTAGCGAGGAGTGGGGTACCCCTTCGCTAACATCTGTCGCACTCCACCTTTATGTTCTCAGATCTTCGAGGCTATTTTAATTCATATGTAAAATGTCACATTTGACCGATAATTTGGAATTCTACTTGAAAGGGCAGTATAGGCTTCCCTTATACTACATTATTTTGTAAAATGATGATTTATCTTTATAAATAGTTATTATAACTTGTAAACTACTAAAGAATAAATCGCAAAATTTGTCTCAAACTGTAGGTATCATCTTTTTCTCTCATACCCTCAGTAAGAGAACTCCTGAAAACTCGATTTAAATCAAGCTAAACAATTTTATATGTACAAAAAATTTGGTAATTTTCCAGGTTTTCCGATATTACAGCCACACCATGTGTCGAACATGAAATAAACAGGATACCTTTCTTGTGGACAATACAATTACCCAAAACTGGGTACCAACGGCAGGCTTGTAGCATGAATAGAAAGTTATAATCATTCATAAAGTTGAAATTTCAATTACAAAAACATTTTGAATTACTGTAACCAGACACCTTCGGGTTACCAATACTGGGGTGGGCAACTTAGCTTAAGAGAGGGTGAACAACAAATGATGGCCAACTGAATTTTAACACATATATTGTGTCACCCAAAGGACATCCAACATCAATGAAATAATTAATAAAGCAAATAATTAAGTAGTAAATCAAAATTAATAAAACAAAATAATTAAGTAACATTTGATCAGAACTATGACTAATTGGCTTAACCCTTCAGATTGATTGGTAAACACTTCAGTTGACTAACAAAAGGTACAACAATTTAATTAAAATTTGTTTATAATGAATTACCTAAATTAAACTAGACAACAGCATTGTTTGGATTAACCCTCGATCTCAATTATTCCAAATACAGACAAATAAAAAAATAGAATAAAAAAGGAATTCAATTACTAATCTTAGTCAATAAGGTTATGTGAGCAAGATTGGGCTTAACCCTCTGAATTACAGTAGTAATAGTTTTTCATGAGAAGTGACCAATTCATTAGGAATACAAAGACCTATGTACTAAAAATTAAACAATAAAATTTATGATCTTCAGATAGTAGAAATTTATCCATAAAATTTTGATCCTCAACTAACAAAAAATTTGGTCAAATGATAAAAATTCACTACTAAAAATCATTTTCATCAATTAACAAAAACTAAATAATACAATTGTTTCTGATTCTCTAGTAATAAAAAATTTAAACAATAAAATTTTTGATTGGGTGATAAAACTTATGATCATCAAATGATAAACAAATTATGATCAATTGATGACATTTAATCAATAAAAATTCTGATCATCGAATAATAATGATTTATCTAATATAAATTATGATAGAAGAATAAAAATTCATTAATAAAAATTATAATCTTTCAAATAAACACCCTTCTTTCAAATCTAAGAATTGTTCAAGTTAATCTATCAACACCTCAAATCTTCTATTAGCCATCTACATAAAAGTTCGGCTTAACAACTAAAATCTAATTTATTAGCCTTAATATAATTTAAAAGTTTAAATCAATGATAACTAAATAACTTTATCAATTAAGGGTTAAAAGTTGGGACTCTATCTCTTTAACTGTAATTATTAATTTTCTTACCAACTGGTACAAGGTCAATACAATTTTTACAATTAATTAGGTCCACTCTAATTTTACATTCAGGAAAATATTAAATTTTTATTAGAGTGCAAAAGACTCACCGGAACTTATAAATGTGGATATCAACAACCAGCAATCCATCATGGCAGGAACCCGTCCTCCACTCAAACCAAACTAGCTGCTCTTGACTCCAACACACACACTGACTGACTGACTGTCAGCTGAGAATTTTTCAGCCACAGAAAATAAAATTTGTCAATTTCAATTGCTGTGTTATTATTTTTTTATTCTATAGCCGTAGCACAGAACGATGGTGTAATGTGACACCAGCTTACAAGTGGTAATGTCCCAAATGTAGGCCAGGTGAGTGACCGCTGGCCGGTTGTCGCTCAATTGAAAATTTGACACTTCACTTTTAATCAATAACCCATTTAATAGTTTCCACTCTTTTACATTACAATAACTCAAAATTCATGCATGATACAAATATGCCACTGGTATGTTTCAGGGAATTGTATTGTCTAAAATAACTGTGTCCTATACATTTTTTGTTTAACACATTGTATGACTGTACTATCAGGAAAACCTAGATATATAATTGTTTAGTTTGATTTAAAATGTGTTTTCAGTGGTTCTCTTACTAAGGATATGACAGAAAAGGGTGTTACCTAAAATTTTAGAGGAATTTTGCAATTCGTTCTTCAGTAGTTTACGAGTTATAAACTATTTATAATGAAAATCGTCATTATCCAAGTACACTTTATGGCGGTAATGGGCAAACCAAGGCCCATGAGCTAGCCCGGAACATGATTTTGAGTGAAGACTAAAATCACACATGCAAATTAAGTTATGAGAAATATATGAAATTGTCACAAACTCTCTTGAAGCCTCATCAAGAGAGGGTGACGACTTCTCAGGTGTTGCTCCTGAGGGACTGAACTCAGTCGGTGTAGGTCGGGGCAGAGGAGGTCGATCCGAAATCGCCCCAAGGGTAGGTCGATTCCTCCCTTGGAAACAGTTACCCTGTGGAGGGTGGGTGCGCAGTCTGTAACTGCGATTGACGGCTGGCTGTCTGAAACGGCTTGCCCAAGGGTACAGGATGACAGGGTAGGGAAGGACTTGCTGTCTGGAACAGCAAGGAGGAAACAAGCTGTCTGCAACGGCTTGCCATTAGGGTTGGGTACGCAGTCTGCAACTGCGAGCAAGGGAAGTAAGCAGTCTGGAACTGCTTACTTGGGGTCAAGGATGGGAGCTTGCTGTCTGTAACAGCAAGCGTGGGAGGCAAGCTGTCTGAAATGGCTTGCCATTAGGAGTGGGGTACGCAGTCTGGAACTGCCGTTGTCGACTGGCTGTCTGTAACGGCTAGTCCCAGGGTAGGAGGTACTGAGGTCAGGTAGGTCTCGCTGTCTGCAACAGCGAGCAGGGAATGTAAGCAGTCTGAAACTGCTTACTTGGGGTCGAGGATGGGAGCAAGCATAGGAGACAAGCTGTCTGTAACGGCTTGCCGAGGTCGAGGAAGGGAGGTTCCCCAGGGTGACCCTACCGGGAGCTCAACTCAAGAGTGAACTCACTGTTCACTTTTGGAAGAGGTCCCGGGAAGAAGTGTTTAATAGTCGCCACTCCACTGCTTAAATAGCTCCACTCTGCAGGTAGAAGGGAGGAGGGGAGTAACAAAGACATGCCCCAAGTGGAGGTGGCGCAAGTCAGATGCGCGGTCAGTCCTTTTCTTATCTCCGCGATCGCTTGGTAAAGTCAGAGAGCGAGTGTAATTTTCCCCCTTTTCCCCTCTCTTCACAATCACTTTGTGACACCCCACTCCTACTAATGGGGGGGAAAGGAAAGGGGGTTTGTCCAGGTGGCTTAGTTGGTGAATTTTTGCCAGACAAATTTTCCCTCGGGGCCCACAACCTTAACTCTTGGTCGTCCCGCCCTTTTGCATTTTCCAGGGCGGTTATATGGTTTATAGATAATTTTTGATCATTGGAACTCATGTGTTGATCCTGGTAGACCCTCCTCTACCTCCATCGCCTGTATTAGGCCAACTTGCCTTGGCTCGGGAAGGTCCTCTGATGTTGGAGCCTCCTTCTCCTCCAGCTCGGTTGCCGGATGGAGGGCTTGTTGACAGTCCTCTGTCATTATGACCCTTCTCTCCTCTGGCTCGGCCGCCGGTTGGAGGACTCGTTGACGGTCTTGTGTCTTTGGGGGCTTCCTCTCCTCCAGCTCGGGTGCCGGGTGGAGGGCCCTTTGACAGACCTTTGGCGCTGGGGCCTTCCTCTCCTCTGGCTTGGTTGGCGGATGGAGGGCTTGTTGACAGTCCTCTGTCATTGGGGCCTTTCTCTCCTCTGGCTCGGTTTCTGGTTGGAGGGCTCTTGGTTGGTCATTCATTGTTGGAGCCCTGGTCTCCTCCGGCTCGGTTGCTGGTTGGAGGGACCTAGTCTGTTCTTCGAGTGACCATAAGCAGTTTGTAATTCACCTAGCCTTTCTAAAAAGCTAGGGGCATTGGTAGTTCCATCAAAAGTATGTTTCAAACTTTGAACTCTGT
Organism: Conomelus anceps; assembly: GCA_948455865.1. NCBI lineage: Eukaryota > Metazoa > Arthropoda > Insecta > Hemiptera > Delphacidae > Conomelus > Conomelus anceps. The sequence continues at coordinate 66,795,605 of OX418217.1, read as the reverse complement.
CACACACTACCCCTGAATCAAATGTTCTGACTTCCGGGTGTGGCTCTGTCTCAACTCTTGAGTATATAGGTTGAGTTGTATTTCCTCCAGCTTGGCTGGTGTTGGGTTTTTGGCTGGGGAGGCGAGCAGTGGCCTTTTTATGATGGTGGTCAACTAATCATCTCCTTAGCTCCTCCACTGTGCCAGCAGTCACCAACCCCCAGTCTTCAACAAGGCCAATAGCCTCCTCTTTTCTCAGTCTGTATATCCATGATACTCGTACATCAGTACTGACCTCAGATGAATCATCAGAGTCTATCAGTGGGTCTTGGGGTTTGTCTTCACAATTGCACATTGTGGTTCTGGGTTGTAAGACCTCGGGCCCCACGTTGGGTGCTAAAGTTGTCACAAACTCTCTCGAAGCCTCCTTGAGAGAGGGTGACGACTTCTCAGGTGTTGCTCCTGAGGGACTGAACTCAGTCGGTGTAGGTCGGGGCGGAGGAGGTTGGTCCGAAATCGCCACAAGGGTAGGTTGATTCCTCCCTTGGAAACAGTTCCCCTGTGGAGGGTGGGTGCACAGTCTGTAACTGCAATTAATGGCTGGCTGTCTGAAATGGCTAGTCCAAGGGTACAGGGTGACAGGGTAGGGAAGGACTCGCTGTCTGGAACAGCAAGGAGGAAACAAGCCATCTGCAATGGCTTGCCGTTAGGGTTGGGTACGCAGTCTGCAACTGCGAGCAAGGGAAGTAAGCAGTCTGGAACTGCTTACTTGGGGTCGAGGATGTGAGCTTGCTGTCTGTAACAGCAAGCGTGGGAGGCAAGCTGTCTGAAATGGCTTGCCATCAGGAGTGGGGTATGCAGTCGGGAACTGCAGTTGTTGACTGGCCGTCTGTAACGGCTAGTCCCAAGGTAGGAGGTACTGAGGTCGGGTAGGTCTTGCTGTCTGCAACAGCGAGCAGAGGACGTAAGCAGTCTGAAACTGCTTACTTGGGGTCGAGGATGGGAGCTTGCTGTCTGCAACATTAAGCATAGGAGACAAGCTGTCTGTAACTGCTTGCCGAGGTCGAGGAAGGGAGGTTCCCCAGGGTGACCCTACCGGGAGCTCAACTCAAGAGTGAACTCACTGTTCACTTTTGGAAGAGGTTCCGGGAAGAAGTGCTCAATAGTCGCCACTCCGCCGCTTAAATAGCTTCCCTCTGCGGGTAGAAGGGAGGGGTGGTGAGGCGAGGACGTGCCCCAAGCGGGGGTGGTGCAAGTCGGATGCTCGGTCGGTCCTTCTCTTATCTCCACGATCGCTTGGCGAAGTCAGAGAGCAAGCGTAATTTTCCCCCTTTTTCCCCCTCATCAGAATCACTTTGTGACAAAATATAATGTAAAAAATATATTTTTCTTTGCTAAATTAGGATAATGGTTATTTATTAATTTATCTTTTCGATTTCGCAGTACAATATTATCGCATCTCAGTCAGCTCTTAGTGTTTAGATATGAGTTAACTTACTAAAGAGTTGAGCTACCACTTACAACGTAAAATCGACAGGGAAGGAAGAAATACTCAATTACTGAATTTGACTGAATTTACTGAAAGCTGAATTTTTGCAGAATGTTAGTATACATAGTACTTACTCAAAAAACCAAAGTCCCGACCCCCACCCCGCTTGCTTCCCCCACCACCCCCCTATCAACATTGCAAGAGCAGTACTTCAGTTAAAGGCTTGTAACTCGGTAACTAATTAAGGCATCGTTGTGATTCTCATCTCATTAATTACTTAAAACTATTCTCTAAAACATATGTAATATACGTTTTCTATGTAGATAGGCTAGTTTTTCAGTAAAAATATAGTTTATAGAAAAAAATGTCACCACAAACCACAAAAATCAACTTCAACGGATCATATCTTTTTTAATATCGCGTTATTGGTTGTGCCGTTCCCTACAGAACTTATAGATCATTTAATAAGCTTTAAAATGATGTGTCTATTGATTACTATATGGTAGTTCACATTATGGTGTCATAGTGAGTGATGAAATAGTAGCGGACACTGCAACGCCGAACCCTACAGCACTGTGTATTGCATGGCGCTTGGCTATCCAGCCCAATCCAATAAATAATTATTATTTTTTTTTTTTGTGGATTACGTCTTGGAGACTCCAGTTAAGGAGTATAAGACAAGTCAGATCAACAATATTATACACTAGATACCATAATTACTTCAATTAGTTGAGGTGAGGCTTAATTTTGATGTGAAAGGAACTCTTGTACACTATAAAAAGCTTTATCAACTAAATATTTCTTCAATTGTTTTTTAAATATCTCTATATTTTCAAGACTCTTCAAAAACTGCGGTAGCTTGTTGTAGAATTTCCTACCAATATAACTAGGTTTTTGTTTGAATAAGCTACTATTGTGACTCACCAAGTGATAATCTCCTCGGTGTCTTGTATTACAATCATGTACATCAAGATTTTGGTTAATATCATTCGTTTTTACATATAGAGTAGCTTCATACACATATAAGCAGGGTACAGTTAGGAGACCAAGTCTCTTGAACAACGGCCTACATGAATCTAATCTATTTACTCTTTCTATACACCTAACCGCTTTCTTTTGGATCTTAAACACCCTATCAAGATTTTGTTTTGATGAATTACCCCATACTAAGATAGCATACCTAATATGTGACAGTAAGAGCCCATGGTAAGCTGTAAAAAGTAACTTTTTGTCATTCAATCTAGCGAGCTGTCGCAGGACAAATACCCCAGATGAAATTTTACTACATATTTTCTCAATGTATGGAGTCCAGGTCAATTGTCTATCCAACATAACTCCTAGAAATGCAATTTTTTCTTCCCGGTCTAATTTATTATCGTTTATAAACACGTTTATAGCCCTATCTTCATTTAAATTATGTTTGTTTTTGAATTGAAGGTATTGGCATTTTTTACTATTTATAGTTAATTTCAACTGATTTGAAAATTGGACAATGGACTGCACACCTATATGGGCACTTATTTCTAAATTATCTAGAATGGAATTGCTGAAAATGAGTGATGTATCGTCAGCAAATAAGAGGGCTCTACCACTAATTAATTCTTTAGGTAAACGGTTGACATATAACAAAAAAAGCATTGGACCTAGTATTGACCCTGAGGCACTCCAGCTTGCACCTCTAATTTATTAGATTCATTCTTTACTATAGGCTACTATTACCAACTACTGTAGTTAGTTCTACACATTGTTTTCTCCCAATAAGATATGATTCAAACCATTTCAGTTCAACCCCATTTACACCTACATTTTGCAGTATTTTCAATAAAGTTCTATGATTAACACAGTCAAATGCCTTTGACAGATCTAAGAAGATTGCAGTAGCTTTATCACCTGAATCTATTATATCTATTAGTTTTTCAACTAGAGAAACTATGGCTGTTTTTGTTGATCTCCCTTTCTGGAAGCCATGTTGTTCATCACAGATGAAGTTAGCTTCTTGAAGGTGCAGAAGTAACCTATTTAGAACTACTCTTTCAAAAATTTTACTTATTACATTTAAAATACTAATGGGCCTATAGTTTTCTACCTTTTCTCTATCACCACTTTTGAAGATTGGCAAGATCTTCCCCTCTTTTAAGTTATCTGGAAAAACACCTTGTTCTAATGAATGATTGATCAGATGAATCAAAGGGTCTAACAATTGATCTTTACATTCTTTCAGAATTTTACTGGATACCCCATCCATTCCTACAGTTTTTTTATTATTTAAACTATCAATGATATTTGACAACTCGTCTTGGCATACTGGGTGGAATTTTAATTCGTTCTGAATCCCCTCAGTATTCCTCATGTCACTAATACCTGTATTAAGAGATTTTTGAAGATTCTTAGCAACCAGTTGACAATATCTGTTAAAGAAATTACAAATGTCTACACTATCATCAATATATTTGTCATTTTCGTTAATTATTCTGGGGACACTAGTATAAGCATCTACATGAGCTACTTGCCTATTTTTGTTAATTACATCCCACACTGCTGTGTTAAAGTACACACTATTATTCAAAATTTCAGCTGTTTTCTTACATTTCGCTCTTTTCACTTCTCTTGCATAATTTTTCTTTAGAGCTTTGTAATTATCTTCACTTAACATATTTCTAGATAGTTTGAATTCATCATATGCATCTTTAACCCTATTTCTTTCTGCAAGGATATCATCAGTTATCCACTCTTCAATTTTGTCTAATTTGTTTTTTACAGGGACTTTTATAACTGTACAACTCATAGTAATATGAAACCGTAAAACATTAATGAAACTATCATATTTGTTATTCAAACTATTGCTATTGTAAACCCTACTCCAGTTTTCTTGTAGCAGATTCTGCTTCAAACAATCGATATTTCCCTGTTCACATTGTTGAATTTCTTTCATTACTCTACTCTTTTTAATTGATTGATAACCTTGCAACCCCACCTCTAAGATTTGATAGTCATGATCAGATAGTTCTGAGCCGCCTAATCTTGTTTTAGAGTAATCTATATTAGTAAGGATGTTATCAATTATTGTTTGTGATGTTCTTGTGACTCTGGTATATTCATGAACTTTTATTTCCAAGTTATTCATGCATATAATATCCTTTAAATCTTCTGTCATTTTATTCTGTGTTGCTGGTTAAACGACGTCGGTTACCCAAAGCTGGTTAAGTGTGAAACAAGCCTGTAATGTCCCGTTTTGACAGGAACATATCACGTGAACTTAATTTGAATCAAGAATAAGAAGAATATAATATTTCTGTTCATATGAAAATTGTGAATAATTTAGTTGATGTTATGAAGTCGTAGGAATAAGGTTATTTAGTTTCAATCATGAGTAGGAGTGAAAAATGTTTTTGAAATCGTTAATTAAAAAAAAAAAATAATTCAACAATATTCTTCAAAGTTATTCATTTTTGTGTCAAACTCTACCAAGAATTCGGAAAAACAGCTGATCTCAGAAGTATTTTTAGTTTCACTGCTGTGATGGATTAAGAGTATTTATTCGTCATTAAATACATGTTCGTACTGTAGTTTTCATATAACTTGGCAGCAGTATGCTGGGTTCAGATGTAGCATGTTCCATCTGCTACACGTTGCCAAGTTATATATGAATACTACAGTACAATAGGCTATTTTGAGGTTATGTTTGATGATGCTTGTTGTATTAGCTCAAAGTTTATGTTTTTCGTATTAAAAAAATATATCACTAATATTGTTGACTTATCATAATTTCAGTAAACACCATTTTCCACACTTGTAACGTAATATAGGCCTACTATTTCAGTGTAGAAATGTTCTGAAAGGGACCACATAAAAATAAATCAAAAGCCATTTCACTTTTAAGAAGCCTTTTCACTATTTTAATTTTCCTAAATACAATTCCACTTTAAATAAAGCATTGTAGAATTTTCCTTAGTTTATCTTTTTTATAGGTGGATTTTTAGTAACTTGAGTTTGGATGTTATAAGTTGATTATTGGTATTAACTTTTTATGTGAAATTTAACGACTTGCAGTCAAATATTTGTTAAGAATAAGTATAACTCACTTAATCTGTAAGCCGAGCGCTTTCGAATCTATGAGATCCATCTTCAGAGGATTCAGAGGAGATCCAGCCTCTGAAGATGGATCTCATAGATTCGAAAGCGCTCGGCTTACAGATTAAGTGAGTTATACTTATTCTTAACAAATATTTGACTGCAAGTTGTTAAATTTCACATAAAAAGTTAATATTAACAACGCAGTTCGTCATGGAACAAGAAATCCAGGAATTTGATTATTGGCTTGCTAATTTGATAAATATTTCATAATGTAGGCTTTAAGTAATTTCTCATGTTTTCAAAGTTTGAAAATTCAACTAAAAAGCTTGAAATGAAACAAATTTAAAACAAAAAAAAGAAACTGACTTCAATGAAATTATACTAAAACATTAAATACTTACTAAAAAGTTTAAAATAAAGTATTTACTATAAACTGAGAAAATTTTTAATTTCATACTGTCACAAAGTGATTTGTGACGGCAGGATACTTGAAATTAACTCGATAATTTCAAGAAAAGTGAGTGAGCGACGCTCGACGGTGGAGCAGCGGCGGGGTAATTAGGGGGGTGGTAAGAGGGTACCGTACGCGCATTTTTGGCGCGCCGGTGGTCCGGTAATCTACCATCTCCCAATTAATTACTCCTCCCCCGCACTTCGCCTACACTCGGGCCTATAAAACGGCCAGTGCTGATGGATTCAGGGGACTTGAACAGTGGCCAGCTCGTAGCTTGTTCTAATAGTATTCCAAGTGAGTCCACTCGAGGGCCACTTAACCCGAATACTTACTTAGGACGACTACCCCGGTCGCTATAAGTCCCCTGTCTTTCCACCCATTCCTCCCACACCCTTCCCGAGCCTTGCGGTTACTGACTGCATACGCTCTTTCCATCCTCTCGTGCGGTTACAGACACGCACGGGTCCCCTTGCGGTTTCAGACTGCAAATATCCTTTCCTCCTCCTTCTCAGAGCGGTTTCAGACCAGCGAAGAGTACTGCCCCCGAACTGAGCGGTTTCAGACTGCGAACGTTCGGCCCTCTACCCTCACACCCACCAACTCCTTAACATCCTCTCGTGCGGTTACAGACACGCACGGGTCCCCTTGCGGTTTCAGACTGCAAATATCCTTTCCTCCTCCTTCTCAGAGCGGTTTCAGACCAGCGAAGAGTACTGCCCCCGAACTGAGCGGTTTCAGACTGCGAACGTTTGGTCCTCTACCCTCAAACCCACCAACTCCTACACATCCTCTCGCGCGGTTACAGACTCACAGCGAGCCCCTAGTGCGGTTCCAGACTGCCTATATCCTTTCCTCCATCCCCTCGTCGCGGTTTCAGACACGCCACGAGTACCCTTGCGGTTTCAGACTGCATACACCCCTTCCTTACCCTTCTCGTGCGGTTCCAGACACGCAACGAGCTCCTCTTTGCGGTTCCAGACTGCATCTTTCCTTTCCTCCTTCCCCTCGTCGCAGTTTCAGACACGTCACGAGTACCCTTGCGGTTCCAGACTGCATACAACCCTTCCTTCATCCTCTCGTGCGGTTACAGACATGCAACGAGGTCCTTTTTGTGGTTGCAGACTGCAATTATCCTTTCCTCCTCCTTCTCAGAGCGGTTTCAGACCTGCGAAGAGTGTGGCCCCCGAATTGAGCGGTTGCAGACTGCGAACGTTCGGTCCTGTACCCTCCCAAAACACTTCTCGGTTTGAGAAGTGGATCCTCCAAGAGCTCGGCGGTTTCAGACAGCCAAAGCTTGTCACCTACCCCCACGCCGAGCGGTTCACAGACAGCGACGCGTGTTCCAACCCCATCCCAGGACTCCTCGTTCCGTAATAGAATCAACCATTCCTTCCTTACCGAGTGTTAACTCACCCTGTCCACGAGCAGAAGCCTCCGGACGAAGGAAGGAAGAAGTAGGCCGGGATAAGGCTGCTAAAAAGCAGGATAAGCCTACGAAGAGTGTGTCCTCTTTTCCTAACCCCCCCCATTTCCCGACTGAGTCTAGTCAACCAGGAGAAAATCCTGGTATCAATCAGGCACAACTCGAGGAGGAGTCGAGGTGGCCTGATAGATTGGCGCCCAACGTGGGGCCTGATAGATTGGCACCCAACATAGAGGGCTCGAAAAAGGAGCTATCAATAGCTGAAATGAGCAATAAAGGCGAGGACATACAACAGGGAGTGCAGCAAGCATCCCAGGATGAAGATCCTATGGATTATCCATCCGATCCAAAAGTATCTTGGATATATAGACTACGCAAAGAAGAAGCAGTAGGTCTATTAGAAGATTGGGGGTTGCCCAGCAATGGTGTTCTAGTCGAGCTAAGGAAAAGACTTGTTGAACATCATAGGAAGCAGACTATCCGCAGGATAGCCCCAGCCGAAGCTAGTGGCAGTGATGTCTGTGCAGGAACTCACAGTCAAGATATGGGTCAGAACGTGGAGTTCAGTCGTCCCGGGAATTCACTACAAAGGCAGCTAAATCACACAAACCGCTGTGTTGATTTGGGAGCTGTGTGCGACAAAATACGGAGTTGGAAGCTCTCATATAATGGGCTATCCGATGCTCCTAGTTTTGTGGAGAGGTTGGAGGAACTCCAACAAGCGTATGGATATACGGGATAACAATTGTTAATTGCCCTCCCTGAGCTACTAGCAGACAAAGCTATACTATGGATGCGGAATAATAAGCATCAGTGGCACTCATGGGCCGATTTTTTGCGGGATTTTAAAGCTCGTTACTATCCCAGCTCATACGGCGACGACTTGGAGAGTCAAATCATTGCCAGAAAGCAGCGAGAAGGAGAGACTGTAGACGATTATGCAGGGGCCCTCCAGACGCTTATGCGTAGAAAAGGTGGATTTTCTAACGCCGCAATCCTACTATGGATTTATAAAAATTTATTGCCAAGGTATAAGCTATACATACGCGCCAGCGATATAGATTCCGTGGAAGGACTATTGAGTGCCACTCGTGAATACGAGCAGATAATAGCTGGAGAGAAACTCATGACTAAGACCGATAAAGTACAGGAAAACATTCACGAACCACGGAGGCAGAGACAGGCCCCGGTGCGGAAACCAGAAGAAAGGTTTAACAGAAACAGAGACGAACTCAAAAAGTCGTCTGAATATACAGAGCCCGTGTGTTGGCTATGTAAACAGCAGGGCCATTGGAAATCCAACTGCCCACAAAGAGATATTTGTGAACAATGCAGCAAACCACCTCAGAGCTGTATTTGCAACCGGACGAACCAAAGATCAAATAAGGCATCAGTAGTAGTACGAACTACAAGACCGTTATGCATCAGTCCAAAGAAGCCGTATGATACGAGGTTATTTGTGACAGTAGGGATATCAGGAAGGGAATGTAGAGCACTGTTAGATACAGGGGCTGAATCAAACTACATAAGTTCCGATATGATCAAAATAATGCAAAAATTGGGACCAGTAAGAAGGACAGGGGCTAACCACAGAGCTCTTACGGCCAACGGGGCTACAGCCAGGTTAGAAGGCCAATTAACAACCGACGTCACAATAGACGGAATAACGATGCCTATTACTGCCACTATTATGACAGGACTGGGGCAAGAACTACTTCTCGGCATGGAATTTATGAATGAGCATAAGCTCAAAATTAATACCTTTACCCGCGAAGTAGAATGGGACCCTAAGCATGTAGAAGAAGTATCTACTGTTACTATGACTCCCATGCCATGGCAACGAAGAACACAAAGAACGAGTATTGCAGCAATAGAGAGAATAGAGATAGTTCAAGAAACAGAGGGATGCATGCCCGATACTAGGGTATACATGAATGCTAATTTAGCAGGAATCGAGCTAAATGCACTAATAGATATTGGAACAGAATTTTCCTATATCTCTAACTCTCTAGCTGAAAAATTAAAAAGCAGAGGTCAAGCAAGCCAAAAACCAATCACTCCTCGACCCTCACTGATTGACGGTACCCCATTGGAGGTTAGTGAAGAGTTAAAAGTACCTACAGTGTTAGGAGAAAGGAAATATCAATTGAGAGTTTCAGTGATAAATAATCTGGGGACCGATATGATTCTGGGATTGAATCATCTTAAATATATGCGAGCACGGCTCGATATACAGCGAAAAAGGGTGGAGTTACCTCCCCTAAGTCTACGAAAATCAATCGCTATTATTTCGGGTGAAGATGCATTCGAGACGTTCATAGGAGATGAAATAAAGAAATTTCATCGGGTACGGGGAGAAACACATCTACTCAAGCACAAAATCAGGCCGTTGGATGGAGTAGAACCGTTCAGACAAAAGCCTTACCCAAGAAACCCTGCCATGCAACAAGTGATCAACGACAAAGTTGATAAAATGCTAGCTGCACGGGTTATTGAACCCAGTAATAGCGCATGGAGTTCACCTATTGTTTTGGTGAAAAAAGCCAACGGGAAGGTGAGATTTTGTATAGATTTCAGAAAATTAAATGGGTTAACACACAGAGATGCATACCCTCTACCTAATATGACAAGCATATTGGATAAGCTTCGTCATGTGAAATTTATTTCCTCATTGGATCTGAAAAACGGATACTGGAAAGTAAGCCTATGACAGCTTTTATAGTACCAGGAAAAGGACTGTTTCAATTCAGAGTCATGCCGTTCGGCCTTCACTCGGCAGGAGCTACCTTTCAACGCCTACTAGATAGGGTGATAGGCCCCGAGTTAGAGCCGTATGCGTTTGCATACTTAGACGACCTGATAGTACTGGGTGATACACTTGAATCACACAAAAGAAACCTCTCTGAAGTGTTCAAGCGACTTAGAGAGGCAGGCCTTATTATAAATAAGGAGAAATGTCAATTTTTGAAGAAAGAGCTACGCTACCATGGACATATCGTAACTGAGAAAGGGTTACAAACGGACCCCCAAACAGTTAAGGCTGTACGGGACTTTCCTGCTCCGAATAAAATCAAAAAGCTACGCAGCTTTTTAGGATTAGCGTCGTGGTACAGGCGATTTGTACCTAACTTCTCTGACCTTGCTACTCCGCTACATCGGCTATTGAAAAAAAGGAGTAAAGTGGCATTGGGACACGGAACATGAACAAGCATTTGCTTCCATAAAAAATGCACTTACTCGTTCGCCAGTACTGACCTACCCCCATTTCGAATCCCCGTTTGTAGTGCAAACCGATGCATCAAACTATGGGCTGGGTGCAGTATTGACTCAACAGATAGAAGGAGAAGAGAAGGTCATAGCCTACGCTAGTAGAGCGTTGAGGGGACCCGAGCTCAGATATACAACAACTGAGAAAGAATGTCTGGCTGTAATATTCGCATTGAGAAAGTTTAAACCCTATATTGAGGGATATCAGACGATGGTAATAACGGACCATCAGTCACTAAAATGGCTACATGCCATCCCTAATCCATCCGGATGGTTAGCCCATTGGATAATGGAGATGCAGCAGTACGATTTAGAAATCAAATATAGGCGAGGGAAATTTAATATTGTCCCTGATGCACTCTCCCGCAATCCAGACATTTCTCAGGAGGTAGATGACGCGGCTACTCCAACCGAGGAAGTAAGCCCAGTCGACATGAAGGGAGCGAACGATCCGTGGATAAAGAAAATAAAAACCGGACTCGTTCAACATCCAGAAAAATATTCTGATTATACAGTCAGAGGTGAGCTACTGTATAGGCATATATGGCCACGTCACAAGTCTCAGGAAAGTAACGATAATGAGAGTTGGAAACTCTGTATACCTAGGAGTCATCGGAAGGAAATACTGTGTCAGAATCATGATGCCCCAACCGCGGGACATCAAGGTGTCTTCCGAACGTACGACAAAATAGTAAGGAAGTACTATTGGCCTAGACTATACGTCGGCGTAGCCAAGTACGTAAGAGTGTGTGAGGCTTGTCTCAAACACAAAGTTGAGCGAGGCGCCCCTTACGAACAGAGGCGAAAGAAGAATCAGTCGCCGTCGAGCGGCTGGGTGTAAGAACTCAGAAGGAGTTGAAAGGAGAACTCAGAAGGAGTTGAAAGGAGAACTCAGAAGGAGTTGAAAAAGGAGACGGAAAAGGGCCCTATACGAAGCTATTATGCGAGATAATAACTCGTAATAATGGGCCCATTTCTGTCTAATTATAGGAGGGCAGTTTGCTTGGCACCCGAGCCAAGCAAAGCCGGCTGCCTATAGCCCTTTGGCCACGGGGCGAGTGACACCCTTGCACCTACACGAATCGCCGTGTATTGGTGCCGGTTGTCACTGCTAGATGGCATGAGAATGCTGAAAGCAGTGACGCCAGAAGGGCGTCGGAAGCGGCACCGATTGCCGTGAGGCGCTCACCTTTTAAGGTGGCTCCTCAAGCATAAGGCGTCCACCTCTTAAGGTGGTACCTTATGCTATCCTTTCCCCTTTCCTCCTCCCCCTCCCCAGGAAAGACGGGGGTGTCACAAAGTGATTTGTGACGGCAGGATACTTGAAATTAACTCGATAATTTCAAGAAAAGTGAGTGAGCGACGCTCGACGGTGGAGCAGCGGCGGGGTAATTAGGGGGGTGGTAAGAGGGTACCGTACGTGCATTTTCGGCATGCCGGTGGTCCGGTAATCAACCATCTCCCAATTAGTTACTCCTCCCCCGCACTTTGCCTACACTCGGGCCTATAAAACGGCCAGTGCTGATGGATTCAGGGGACTTGAACAGTGGCCAGCTCGTAGCTTGTTCTAATAGTATTCCAAGTGAGTCCACTCGAGGGCCACTTAACCCGAATACTTACTTAGGACGACTACCCCGGTCGCTATAAGTCCCCTGTCTTTCCACCCATTCCTCCCACACCCTTCCCGAGCCTTGCGGTTACTGACTGCATACGCTCTTTCCATCCTCTCGTGTGGTTACAGACACGCACGGGTCCCCTTGCGGTTTCAGACTGCAAATATCCTTTCCTCCTCCTTCTCAGAGTGGTTTCAGACCAGCGAAGAGTACTGCCCCCGAACTGAGCGGTTTCAGACTGCGAACGTTCGGCCCTCTACCCTCACACCCACCAACTCCTTAACATCCTCTCGTGCGGTTACAGACACGCACGGGTCCCCTTGCGGTTTCAGAATGCAAATATCCTTTCCTCCTCCTTCTCAGAGCGGTTTCAGACCAGCGAAGAGTACTGCCCCCGAACTGAGCGGTTTCAGACTGCGAACGTTCGGTCCTCTACCCTCAAACCCACCAACTCCTACACATCCTCTCGCGCGGTTACAGACTCGCAGCGAGCCCCTAGTGCGGTTCCAGACTGCCTATATCCTTTCCTCCATCCCCTCGTCGCGGTTTCAGACACGCCACGAGTACCCTTGCGGTTTCAGACTGCATACACCCCTTCCTTACCCTTCTCGTGCGGTTCCAGACACGCAACGAGCTCCTCTTTGCGGTTCCAGACTGCATCTTTCCTTTCCTCCATCCCCTTGTTGCGGTTTCAGACACGCCACGAGTACCCTTGCGGTTTCAGACTGCATACAACCCTTCCTTCATCCTCTTGTGCGGTTACAGACACGCAACGAGGTCCTTTTTGCGGTTGCAGACTGCAATTATCCTTTCCTCCTCCTTCTCAGAGCGGTTTCAGACCTGCGAAGAGTGTGGCCCCCGAATTGAGCGGTTGCAGACTGCGAACGTTTGGTCCTGTACCCTCCCAAAACACTTCTTGGTTTGAGAAGTGGATCCTCCTAGAGCTCGGCGGTTTCAGACAGCCAAAGCTTGTCACCTACCCCCACGCCGAGCGGTTCACAGACAGCGACGCGTGTTCCAACCCCATCCCAGGACTCCTCGTTCCGTAATAGAATCAACCATTCCTTCCTTACCGAGTGTTAACTCACCCTGTCCGCAAGCAGAAGCCTCCGGACGAAGGAAGGAAGAAGTAGGCCGGGATAAGGCTGCTAAAAAGCAGGATAAGCCTACGAAGAGTGTGTCCTCTTTTCCTAACCCCCCCCATTTCCCGACTGAGTCTAGTCAACCAGGAGAAAATCCTGGTATCAATCAGGCACAACTCGAGGAGGAGTCGAGGTGGCCTGATAATACAAGTAATCTTTTGAAGTCAGTGCCAAATATTTTATGAATTTTTTTTGAGGATAAAGCCCACATAGGTCTGAGACCTGTACGTGGGTAATGAGTTGGATGATGGTGATTGCTGATTTGGACCTACAGTTTTAGGTGGGTTCCGAACCACCGGGAAGTTATTGATAAGAAATTCTATTTAATATCAAAACTAACACTGTATTTCAATTTAATATGTGATTTACACTCACTTTAACTGAAATACAGTCAGTTTTGATATTAGATTGTTCAAGTATTTCGTCATGGAAAACATTACAGAGTGATTACGTTATATTTCAGAAGTTTATGGGAAATTTGGCGCCGACTTCAAAAGATTACAGTAGTATTCATATAACTTGGCAGCGTGTAGAAGATGGGAGGACTTCTATGAAATTAAAAATTTTCTCAGTTTATAGTAAATACTTTATTTTAAACTTTTTAATTTTAATTTCATAGAAGTCCTTCCGTCTTCTACACGCTGCCAAGATATATGAATACTACTGTAATCTTTTGAAGTTGGCGCCAAATTTCCCATAAACTTCTGAAATATAACGTAATCACTCTGTAATGTTTTCCATGATGAAATACTTGAACAATCTAATATCATGTCACAGAGTGATTGTGACGAAGGGGGAAAAAGGGGGAAAGCTGCGCTCGCCCTCCAACTCCCCCTAGTGATCACGGAGATTACGGAGGAACCGACTGCGCATCCGGTTCACGCCTCCCCCATTCAGGGTGCGTCGTTACCACTCCCCCCCTCCCTACTACCTGAGGAGGGGAGTATTTAAGTGATGGAGTGGCAACTATTATTCGTCTCGGGAGCTCTCCCAAAACAGAACAAGAGTTCTTTCTTGAGGTGAGCTTCCTCTAGGGTACAGCAAACGAGCTGTAACCCTGAACCGCCTTGGCTTGGTGCATCAAGCTGACATCGAGAAGTCATCCGCCCCTTCCATTCTCGACCTCGGTAAGCTGTTACAGACAGCTTGCTTCCCATGCTTGCTGTTGCAGACAGCAATATCCTACCTCGACCTCCTTCATCCCTGGACCCCCCAGCAAGCCGTTACAGACAGCCTGCTTTCTCTGCTCACTGTTTCAGACAGCGAGTGTCCATCCTCAAGCACGGCAAGCCGTTACAGATGGCCTGCTTCCTCTGCTTGCTGTTTCAGACAGCGGGTGTCCTCCCTCGACCCCAAGTAAGAAGTTCAAGACTGCTAACTTCCTACGCTTGCTGTTACAGACAGCAAGCTCCCATCCTCGACCCCAAGTAAGCAGTTTCAGACTGCTTACATCCTCTGCTTGCTGTTGCAGACAGCGAGTCCTACTCAACTCTAACAGCAAGCCGTTGCAGATGGCTTGTTTCCTCCTCGCAGTTCCAGACTGCGAGTCCTTCCCTACCCCATTACCCTGTACCCATGGGCTAGCTGTTACAGACAGCAAGCTCCCATCCTCGACCCCAAGTAAGCAGTTTCAGACTGCTTACATCCTCTGCTTGCTGTTGCAGACAGCGAGTCCTACTCGACCCTAACAGCAAGCTGTTGCAGATGGCTTGTTTCCTCCTCGCAGTTCCAGACTGCGAGTCCTTCCCTACCCCATTACCCTGTACCCTTGGGCTAGCTGTTTCAGACAGCCAGTCATCAACCACAGTTGCAGACTGCATACCCAACCCTTATGGCAAGCCATTGCAGATGGCTTGTTTCCTCCTCGCAGTTCCAGACTGTGAGTCCTTCCCTACCCCATTACCCTGAACCCTTGGGCTAGCTGTTTCAGACAGCCAGCCGTCAACTGCAGTTGCAGACTGCGTACCCAACCCTAACCGCAAGCCGTTGCAGACGGCTTGTTTCCTCCTTGCAGTTCCAGACTGCAAGTCCTTCCCTCCCCTGTCACCCTGTACCCTTGGGCTAGTCGTTTCAGACAGCCAGCCGTCAATCACAGTTGCAGACTGCATACCCAACCCTAACAGCAAGCCGTTGCAGACAGCTTGTTTCCCCCTCACAGTTCCAGACTGTGAGTCCTTCCCTCCCCTGTCACCCTGTACCCTTGGGCTAGCCGTTTCAGACAGCCTCCACCCTCTACAGGGGAACTGTTTCCAAAGGAGGAATCGCCCTACCCTCGGGACGACTTTGGACCGACCTCCTCTGCCCCGACCTACACTGACTGAGTTCAGTCCCTCAGGAGCAACCCCTGAGAAGTCGTCACCCTCTCTTGAGGAGACTTCGAGAGAGTTTGTGACAACTTTGGCGCCCAACGTGGGGCATGAGGTGGTCCAACCCAGAAGCACAATGAATAATTGTGAAGAAGAACCCCAAGACCCACAGATTGACTCTGATGATTCATCTGGGGTCGGTACTGATGTATGAGTGGATATACAGACTGAGAAAAGAGGAGGCTATTGGCCTTGCTGAAGACTGGGGTTTGGTGTCTGCTGGCACAGTGGAAGAGCTAATGAGACTATTAGTTGACCACCATCATAAAAAGGCCACTGCTCGCCTCCCCAGCCAAAAACCCAATACCAGCCAAGCTGGAGGAGATACAACTCAACCTATATACTCAAGAGTTGAGACAGAGCCACACCCAGAAGTTAGAACATTTGATTCAGGGGTAGTGTGCGACAGAGTTCGAAGCTGGAAACATACTTCCGATGGGACTACCGATGCCTCTAGTTTTTTAGAAAGGCTAGGTAAATTACAAACTGCTCATGGTTACACCGGAGAACAGTTACTGGTTGCTCTGCCTGAACTACTACGAGGAAGACCCACCTTATGGATGCGTAATAATTGGCATCAATGGAACCAATGGTCTCAATTTGTGAAAGACTTCAAGGCCAGGTACTACCCCAGATCTTATGATGAAGACCTGGATAGCCAGATAATTGCTAGGAAGCAGTCTGAAGGCGAGTCAGTAGATGACTATGCTGAGGTTCTACAGACCCTAATGAGGCGTTGTGGTGGGTACGACCACACAAGACAGTTAGCTAGAATCTATCAGAACTTACAACCTAGGTATAAGTTGTACATCAGACCAGGTGAGGCTCACACCATTGAGGAGTTGTTGGATATAGCCAGAAGGTATGAGCTGATCAAAGCTGAAGAGCGGTCTATGAGGCAAACCTCTAGAATCAAGAAACCGGAAGAGCCATATAAAACACCTTCTCCCAATGCCTCAAACCAGGAACGAAGATCGAACAATGTGAAGCCTTCTACCCCACATCCAGAGCCAGTTTGTTGGCTCTGCAAAAAGCCTGGTCATTGGAGGTCATCATGCCCACAGAATGACTTATGCAAAGACTGTGGAAGGACACAAGTCAACTGCTTCTGTGATAAGGTTCCTAAGAAAGCCAACACAACAGCAGTTGTTAGAGCTGTGAGGTTACTCCCCTTAGAGGCCCAGTCACCCACAAATGCTTGTTTGTTTATAGTGACCCATATTGCAGGAAAAAGATGCAAGGCACTACTAGATACAGGAGCTGAAGCCAGCTATATGAGTACAGAGGTCCTCAAGACTCTAGAAGAAAGAGGGCCTGTAGGAAAAATCCCATTGAAGCATGGAGCTATCATGGCCAATGGTACTAGTGCTAAGGTTATAGCACAAGTGGTGACTAACTGCACAATAGACGGTATTAGTCTACCATTGACAGCAACAGTAATGGAAGGGCTGGGACAGGAGTTACTCCTAGGCATACAGTTTATGCAGGACTACAAAGTAACAATTTGTACTCACCCTTTTCGAGTTGAATGGGTTCCTGGTCAAGCGGCACCAAAGAGCTCCCCTTCTTCAACTCGGTTGCAACCCATCCAACCAAAACCAGGAAACAACCTGGCCACCATAATTAAGGATGGGAATAACAAGACACCAGACACCCGAATCTACACCCGTGTTAATATAGCAGGGAAGAAGCTAAGCGCACTGGTTGAAATGGGAGCACAGTACTCCTATATTTCAAAAGCAGTGTCAGAGAGTATAGGGAGGAGTGACTGCATCCGACCTAGACCAATATCACACAACCCACAACTTGCAAATGGAACGAATATGCAGGTATTAAAAGAGTTGAAACTACCAACCATAGTGGATGGGAGGAAATATCAACTCAGAGTATCAGTGGTTGATGGCCTCTAGGCAGACATCATTCTTGGCCTACGACACCTACAATATATGCGAGTACAAATGGATCCTCAGCAGGGCCAGATAACTCTTCCTCAACTGAGTATAAGGAAGACCTTGCCCTTGTCTCAGGAGAGGAGGCATTTGAAACCTTCCTAGAAAACAAACTACAGAAATTTTATGAAGTACCAGGTGAAACCCACCTACTGAAGCATAAAATAAGGTTGAAAGAGGGGTCAGAGCCTTTCAGGATAAGGCCCTACCCTCATAATCCGGCTATGCAACAAGTCATAAATGAGGCAGTTGATGACATACTAGATGACATGCTAGAAAATTTGGGTATGCAGACGATTTGGCAATTGCTTGGCAGAGCCACAACCTACAGGACTTGGAGGCTACTCTTACAGAGGACCTTGGAAGACTCAGTAGCTTTTTTCAGGACTGGTGTTTGCGGCCAAGTGTGACTAAGACGGAGTCCAGCTGCTTCCACCTCAACAACAGACTTGCTGGCTCTGAGTTGAAAGTCAGGTTGAATGGTAGTCTCCTACCTCACAACCCTTGCCCTAAATACCTGGGTGTCACACTGGATCGCACTCTGTCCTTTAGGTTGCATCTTCAGAAGCTGGCTGGGAAATTGAACACACGTAACAACCTGATAAAGAAGCTAGCAGGTGCGTCATGGGGGGCATCAGCCCCAGTTCTGCGCACTTCATCATTGGCATTAGTGTTCTCTCCTGCCGAGTATTGCTCACCAGTCTGGATAAACAGCTCACATACTCAGAAGGTTGACACAAGTTTGAATCAGACCTTACGTATCATTTCTGGCTCCCTCAAGTCAACACCTTTGCACTGGCTTCCTGTTCTGAGCCATATAGAGCCACCTAAAATCCGCCGGTCCAGAGCCCTAGTTAGGGAATATTTGAAAATTAGTGTCAGCCCGGATCTTCCAATCCATGAGGACATCAACCTCTCCCCCTTCACGCGACTCAAGTCCAGGCTACCCCCTGTCAAAACTGCAAAAAGACTCATTGAGGAGAACTTTGATGGTGGGGCTGTGTGGAGGGGACAGTGGGTGACCTCGGCGCCAGTCATGTGGCACAACCATGATTTGTCAAAGCCACCAGGTGGTTTTGACCTGCCTCGAAGAGTTTGGTGCCGCCTCAACAGAGTAAGAACTGGGCATGGATGTTGTGGTTATTCCCTAAAAAGGTGGGGTATGAGGCCCAGTGCAGAGTGCGACTGCGGGGAAAGTAGGCAAACTATTGAACATATTGTTCAAGACTGTAGCCTAAGAGCTTATCCTGGACAACCTGAGGATTTTCTCATAGCCTCACCAGACGCAGTGGATTGGCTGAGTCAGCTTGACATAAAAATTTAATCAATTGACTAAACACTTATGTGTGTATTATCTGTTTTTATCTATTTTTAGGACTATACACATTTATGTGTATTTTGTTTTTTGTAAAATTTTCATTTATATTTGACTCCTTATATCGCCATACGAATATATATATATGACATACTGGATGCCCAGGTGATTGAACGTAGTAGCAGTGCATGGAGCTCACCCATAGTACTAGTTAAAAAGGCAAGTGGGAAGTTGCGATTCTGTATTGACTTCCGATGGCTGAATGCCAATTCAGACCGTGATGCATATCCACTTCCGAATATGACCAGTATCTTGGATAAACTACGTCAAGCCAAGTATATCTCATCCCTTGACTTGAAAAACGGTTATTGGCAGGTACCCTTAGATGAAGCTAGCAAACCACTCACAGCCTTCATTGTCCCAGGCAAGGGACTGTACCAGTTCCGAGTCATGTTATTTGGACTCCACTCAGCTGGGGCAACCTTTCAGTAATTGCTTGATCGGGTAATTGGTCCTGAACTCGAACCCTATGCTTTTGCTTATTTAGATGATCTCATAGTATTGGGAGAGACCTTGGAAGACCATAAGAGGAACCTAACTGAAGTGTTCAGAAGACTGAGAGAGGCTGGTCTTCTAATCAATAAAGAGAAGTGTCAGTTCTTGAGGTGTAAACTACGATATCTGGGCCACATAGTGACTGAACAAGGGCTTCAAACCGACCCTGAAACTATCCAGGCCATCCAAGACTACCCAGCACCAAAACGGATCAAAACGTTACGCAGTTTCTTAGGATTGGCATCCTGGTATAGACAATTTGTTCAGAATTTCTCTGAGCTTGCTGGCCCCTTACACGCCCTTCTAAAGAAGGGGATCAAGTGGCAATGGGGTGAAGTCAAGGAAAAAGCTTTCTGAGCAATAAAAGGAGCATTGACTTACTCACCTACCCCCACTTTGAACTCCCATTTACTCTTCAAATGGATGCATCTGACTATGGCCTTGGGGCCGTCCTCACTCAGGTAGTAGATGGGGAAGAGAAGGTGATTGCTTATGCCAGCAGAGGCCTGAGAGGGCCTGAGCTCAGGTATACCACCACTGAAAAGGAGTGTCTGGCAGTAATATTTGCCCTATGCAAATTTAAGCCATACATTGAAGGCTATCCAACCACAGTACTGACAAACCATCAATCATTGAAGTGGTTGCATAATATTCCCAACCCAACAGGTCGCCTAGCCCATTGGGTGATGGAAATGCAACAATATGACTTGGAGATTAAATACCGATGTGGGAAGCTTAATGTGGTCCCAGATGCCCTATCCCGGACTCCAGAGGGAGAGAACTTGGAGGAAATGGAAGAGAGACCAGCCGTTTATCCCATCAGCCAGACCGAGGCAATGGAGGATAATTGGATAAAGGAAATATGGGATGGTCTTACCAATCATCCTCAAAAGTACCCAGACTACACGGTACAGGAGGGGCGATTATATAGGCATATATGGCCAAAACACAAGATACATGAGGGAGAGGATAGTGAAGGGTGGAAACTCTGCGTCTCTCTCAAGCATCGCAACGATATCCTCAGCTATAATCACGATGCCCCCACAGTGGGACATCCCAGCATATACCGAACCTATGATAAAATTGCATGCCAATATTATTGGCCTGGACTTTATGGGGACACAGCAAGGTATGTGCGCCAGTGTAGAGAATGTATCAGACATAAAGTAGAGCAGAAGGCACCCTGTGGCCAGATGCTGAAACAGAGAAGACTATCCCGTCCGTTCGAGACTCTCAGCACCGACCTAGTAGGTCCTCTCCCATGCTCTAAACATGGGAACCGCTACCTGATCATCTTTCAGAACCAGTCAGTGGAGCCAAGTAAGGTGCCCCTGACGACCCCCCTTTTCTTCCCTCTCTCTCCCCCCCTCCTTAGTAGGAGTGGGGTGTCACAGAGTGATTATGACGAAGGGGGAAAAAGGGGGGAAGCTGCGCTCGCCCTCCAACTCCCCTAGTGATCGCGGAGATTATGGAGGAACCGACCGCGCATCCGGTTTGCGCCACCCCACGTCGTTGCCACTCCTTCCCTCCCTTCTACCCACAGAGGGGAGTATTTAAGCGGCGGTGTGGCAACTATTAATCACTTCATCTCGGGAGCTCTCCCAAAACAGAACAAGAGTTCTTTCTTGAGGTGAGCTTCCTCAACCTACTTCATCCCTGGACCCCCCAGCAAGCCGTTACAGATGGCCTGCTTCCTCTGCTCACCGTTTCAGACAGCGAGTGTCCATCCTCAAGCATGACAAGCCGTTACAGACAGCCTGCTTCCTCTGCTCGCCATTTCAGACAGCGGGTGGCCTCCCTCAACCATAAGTAAGCAGTTCCAGACTGCTTACTTCCTATGCTTGCTGTTACAGACAGCAAGCTCCCATCCTCGACCCCAAGTAAGCAGTTTCAGACTGCTTATGTCCTCTGCTCGCCGTTGCAGACAGCAAGTCCTACCCGACCCTAACGGCAAGCTGTTGCAGATGGCTTGTTTCCTCCTCGCAGTTCCAGACTGCGAGTCCTTCCCTACCCCATTACGCTGTACCCTTGGGCTAGCTGTTTTAGACAGCCAGCCGTCAACCGCAGTTGCAGACTGCATACCCAACCCTAATGGCAACACATTACATGAATTAAACATACAATAACGTTACATCTTCTGCAAACAAATAATGATAAATAAAACTTACAGTTGAAATTAAATAATTAATCGGATTAATCCTAATAACCAAATCCAACTGAAATACATCATAGATACAGAAAATACAACACCATTTTTGAGAAACTTCATGAAAGCTCTCCACAAAGGCGAAGCCTGTGTGTGGAAGAGGGTCTTGACAATAATTGGCTAACGTTGGATTGTTCTCGTACCTGCATCAATCAAATTCTTGGGTAAACCAGATATTAATATCGGAAAAGATTTAGAGTCAAACTTGCACCATCAATACACATTTACTTTATCTATACAATGAATGGATTATCTCACCTATATTCGTTCTCCCACTCTCCTTTAACCAATCATTAACTATTTTTTTATAAATATATTTGCATTTACCTTCAGTATTACGTAGATTTTCAGGTAGGTTTCTATACAGAGTGTGTGCTATATAATAAGTATTTGTAGTGGAATGAGTTTTGACTAACCTTATTAAGTTAGTCTATAGTTCCAGACTGCTTACTTCCTATGCTTGCTGTTACAGACAGCAAGCTCCCATCCTCGACCCCAAGTAAGCAGTTTCAGACTGCTTACGTCCTCTGCTCGCCGTTGCAGACAGCGAGTCCTACCCGACCCTAATGGCAAGCCGTTGCAGACGGCTTGTTTCCTCTTTGCAGTTCCAGACTGCGAGTCCTTCCCTACCCCATTACCCTGTACCCTTGGGCTAGCTGTTTCAGACAGCCAGTCATCAACCACAGTTGCAGACTGCATACCCAACCCTAACAGCAAGCCGTTGCAGACAGCTTGTTTCCTCCTCGCAGTTCCAGACTGTGAGTCCTTCCCTACCCCATTACCCTGTACCCTTGGGCTAGCTGTTTCAGACAGCCAGCCGTCAACCGCAGTTGCAGACTGCGTACCCAACCCTAACGGCAAGCCGTTGCAGACGGCTTGTTTCCTCCTTGCAGTTCCAGACTGCAAGTCCTTTCTTCCCCTGTAACCCTGTACCCTTGGGCTAGCCGTTTCAGACAGCCAGCCGTCAATCGCAGTTACAGACTGCGTACCCACCCTCCACAGGGGAACTGTTTCCAAGGGAGGAATCGCCCTACCCTCGGGACGACTTTGGATCGACCTCCTCCGCCCTGACCTACACCGACTGAGTTCAGTCCCTCAGGAGCAACCCCTGAGAAGTCGTCACCCTCTCTCGAGGAGACTTCCAGAGAGTTTGTGACAATCAAAACTGACTGTATTTCAGTCAAAGTGAGTGTAAATCACATATTAAATTGAAATACAGTGTTAGTTTTGATATTAGATAGAATTTCTTATCAATAACTTCCCGGTGGTTCGGAACCCACCTAAAACTGTAGGTCCAAATCAGCAATCACCATCATCCAACTCATTACCCACGCACAGGTCTCAGACCTATGTGGGCTTTATCCTCAAAAAAATTTCATAAAATATTTGGCGCTGACTTCAAAAGATTACTTGTATGAAATTAAAAATTTTCTCAGTTTATAGTAAATACTTTATTTTAAACTTTTTAGTAAGTATTTAATGTTTGAATATAATTTCATTGAAGTCGGTTTTTTTTTTTTTAACCGACTTCCAAAAAGAACAAAGTTACTATATTTGACCTGTTTTTGTTTTATGTTTGTACATCAATCATTCGAACACTATTGAACCGATTTCGATGAACTTTTTTTTAAATGAAAGAGCATCGC
The DNA here is from genome assembly GCA_948455865.1 of Conomelus anceps. Classification (NCBI taxonomy): domain Eukaryota; kingdom Metazoa; phylum Arthropoda; class Insecta; order Hemiptera; family Delphacidae; genus Conomelus; species Conomelus anceps. The sequence goes on along the minus strand of OX418217.1, from coordinate 66,772,127 downwards.
TCTGCGGTTGTCCCATCCAAGTTTCGCAAGGATCGGCTCAATACTTACCCCAATATTAAACAAAAAGGAGCATTCTTCGATGTCTTCATTTCAATCAAGTTTGAATAGGATAGTTCCACACATAACCGCCAGTCGGATAACCAGTGTCGTTTAGCAGTCTGATCATTGCTTATCATATGGAGCGCTTCACATCTAGACGATTTTCGAAATCATTATGATGCATATCAATTATGCCTGGTAAATGACATCGGTTACCCAAAGATGGTTAAGTGTGAAACAAGCCTGTAATGTCCCGTTTTGACCAATCACGTGAACTTAATTTGAATTGCGAATAAGAAGAACATAATATTTCCATCTACAATTCCAACCATCCAACAAGCCCATTCACGTTCCCTTTTCGGATCCAACCTTGGAGGTTGGACTGCAAGTGGTACTGCAAATCGGAACGTGAATGCCCAGCTTTATGAATTGGATGATGGTGATTGATGAGTTGGACCTAAAGTTTTAGGGGGTTCCGAACCACCGGATTTACACTCACTTTTACTGAAATACAGTGTCAGTTCTGATATCAGATTGTTCAAGTATTTTGTCATGGAAAACATCTCAGAGTAATTATGTTATATTTTAGAAGACTTTTATAGGAAATTTGGCGCCGACTTCAAAAGACTACTTTATGAAATTTAAAATTTCTCAGTTTAAAGTAGATACTTTATTTTAACCTTTTCAGTATTTAAGTATTATTTAATGTTTGAGTATCATTTCATTGAAGTCGGTTTCTTTTTTTGTTTTAAAATTTGTTTTATTTTGTTTTAAAATTTGTTTTATTCATATAGGACTTCGCTCGTTCAATGATTGACAAGGCAAATAAGCAGCTGATTTTACAGATTATTCAAGCTTTAAATTTCCATATATGTTTGAAAAATGTTTTCTTCGTTTCTATTTGTTTTTCATGAGATGGTATGAATGAATTAATTCTCAGTAAATTATTTATCATTTAGTTAAGTTATAATAACATTTAGAATAAAAAATAATAATATTAAAATTTTACGTGAAAAATAATTGTGAGAAATACATACTGTAATACCTTGTGAGAAGGTTATTGATCTATGAGTAGGATAATATTATGGTTAGTTGGCTGCTGGAATCCTGGACTGGTAATAGTTTTTATAACAACACATATTCCAGTAGCATATATCCAAAATTATCGTCATTGGCTTAGATCTTTTAAAATAGCCTGAACTGTGAATAAGTTACGGATTTTAAAATCAGAAATAGTTGTGAGCGAGCTCTCCAGCCCGGGGGGCTCACTAGTTATATAATGAAATTCTGAATTTTGAGACTTATCTTTCAGAGGGAAGTGATAGCCGTGAGCCGTAGTTGGTATCTGTTCAATCAGATAAGCTGCGTTATCCTAGGCACTCTTTGTAAGGGTGACCGATTAGATTAGCCAGCAAAAAAGACACTGTTCTCTGCTGTAAAATTACTTCTCGGTGGTTCGGAACCGACCTAAAACTGAAGGTCCAACTCATTACCCACGCACAGGTCTCAGATCTGTCGGCTTCATCCTCAAGAAAAAATGAAAAAATAATCACTAAGATAATTTACTTTCTGAAATAATATTGTTCCAGCACAAATTTAAATTCACTTGATATTTTAATACAAAAAGGATTTGCAATGTACTGTGTTATTATGTACAATCTAATATCAAGACTGACACTGTATTTCAATTGAAAATTGAATTACAGTGTCAGTTTTGAGAGTGTCAGTTTTTTAATCAAGTATTTCGTCATTGAAAACACTACAGAATTATTATGTAATTGATCGAGTGTAGCGATTTCTTAGTTTTGGCTCGAAGCTCGTGGCTTTGTCAATTTGTCTGTATGCTTGTATGTATGTTCGACAACTTTCGAACGCTTTGACCAATCAATTTCAAATTTTAAACACATATTCTTCTAAACACATAAGTATGTTACAGCAATATAGCAATGCGTGCATCTTGCTTCTTTTATACAATGAATAAACAGATCTAACCTTTTAATTTTTAGCAAAAGTAATGCGTAGTATTTTCTTATCTATTTAATATAGTCATAATTTATTCGAGCATCATACTTAAAATATGCAAACTCACGTTTTTCGCTTTTCATTTCTTCTTAATCAGATCTGCTTTGCGTATACTCTGGTAAGATATATAAAGCGAGCGGAATAATATATGTGATCACATTATTTAACATTGTATTAATATTGTTTTATAATCCAAGAAGAAAGAAGTGCTTGAAAATTTGGCGCTCATGGTCTAGCATATCTAAACATTATTTTTAAGTGCTAGATACAAAAATTATACATAGGTACTAATAATAATATTAAGAGTACTGTATGACTTTTATTGGTGGGGAGACCCTTATACGGGTAATTCCACCTCGCCGATTGTGCTATGTTACGGGAAACATGTTGGACCTACTGTTTTAGGTGGGTTCCAAACCAATGGGTAAGTGATAGGTATTAATGAAATGGAAATATGATTGATATGTTGAAAAAATAACAATTTTTTAAAGTGAACTATATGATACAAATCACTTAGAGCTCAGTAAAAGTAACTGCATTTCTATTTTATTGGAAGATAATGGATAGTATCACTTATTCTAATACATGGCTTTGCCATAGTTGGATAAGTTTCGTTTTCCTGCACACTCCACAATGGAGCCTCCCATTTGTAATTGTTTGTATGATATTTTTATTTTTGCTTTGTTTTTTATATTTTGTGTATGTTTTCAGTGTGTTAAATAAATTGAATTGAATTGAGTTGACATTTCCTTACAATATCATTAATGTGTTCATTTTCCCAATTCAAAATTATGGAGGGAAAAAACACATGTGTATTCCAAGTGCGAATTATATGCATCAGTACAGAAATCTTAGTTTGTGATGCCATTCAGCAGAGTCTATCAGTTTGGAATGTGTCGTGAGTAGGGCGCGATAAAGAAAATTTCTTTCTGAGAAAGGGGTTCAAACGTACAGAAATCATGTTGTTTCGATTCAAGTATGCATTTGGTGTAATTTGATAGCAACTCAACCTGCTAGGGATCTACTATTATTCGGGTTCAAATGGGACTGTGGAACTCGATTTGGGAGAGCAGAGCGTGGGCGCTAATATCGGCGCCGAGGGACCTGCGCGCAGTGAACTCGTGCTCGAGCACGGCAGGGATGAGACAAGGCCCAACTATATACAGTAATATAGTGAGGCCTTGGTTAGGCTCCAGCACCGGTACACGTGCTGCATTACCGCCAGTAGCGCGCTTATTCCAGTCTCAGGTGGACGTCTGCGCTCTGCGCTCTCCCTCAACAATAACCGCGATTGAAATTGTACAGCATTCGACGTCAACGGTGAAAAAGTGCTAGAGAGAATTAAAAATGGTATGGAATTCTGAAGTGTAGGCTCAAAAAAAATGTTTCTAGTAAAACGTGATTGCTAAACTATTACTTAAACTAAGTTTATAATAATAGTATGGTTCAATCTTTTTCCCCACTAATCATTGAAATAAGAAAAATACTTTTATTATTCCCACATAAAAGTATTTCTTACCCTGACATTTAGAATGTAATTTTAAATTATTTTTATAATTTTCAATTCAGAGGTTTGATTGAAGCTTATTGTTCCAAAGAAGGATCTTTAATCATCAATGCTTCTTCAATGTTTCAACAAGGAATTACTGCATTAAACTATATTGCTGAACTGCTGATTGCAAAACTTGTAATAACTGATCCGTATTATTAATATTTTTTCATTACAAACCATGATAGCTCCAAATTTCCCAAGTTTTAGGTGAAGCAGTCATTATTAATAATAAGTATACTACTAAGCCTACTTTGTGAATCCAAGTTTGCACTCCAAGTTTAATTTATTTCGATGGCCGCCACTGTGCGATAAATATATAAAGTTGATTCATGGTTTAAAACTGAAGAGGAGTTATAAGCTCTTTCACTTAGACTGAACTCTTAAAATTTCCTTAATATTCGTGGTTGGTATGAAATGTGGGATCTAAAATAAGTTTCCAGTAATATGTAATGTGATTGATAGGCTGGTAATTCATAATGAGTGATTATTTATTTTCATTATAAGTTAAACAGTTCTTGATTTCCCAGTAAAATTTAAATATTATTGTTGTGGATATCCATTTTTCGTGAACTGCAGTAGAACTATTCAAATGCATAAACTTGCTGTGCAGAACTGACCTTTTTTGAGTCGCGGTGGACGCGTTTCGAACTATGTCGTTCTGCCACCAGCCCGAAGGCAGTCGGCCACCAAGCGCCGAAGAAGAACGACATAGTTCGAAACGCGTCCGCCGCGACTCAAAAAAGGTCAGTTCTGCACATCAAGTTTATACATATAAATAGTTTAAATATTAGGTGAAACGATGTGAATTTTAGGCATTTCCAATTAATTGATTTTGTTGGTCACCACTGATAAAAAAAGTGATTCATTTTTTAGAACTAGAGAAGCTTTGAGTTTTTTCACTTGGTCTGAATTTCTTTTGAATAAATCCTTGTATAAAGTTAAATAATTTCACAAACATTACAAGTTAATAGTTTACAAGCAAATAAAATTTACACACTACAATTTGCATAACCGTCTTCAAAGTAATTCCTGTATTGTAGTCAAAACATTTTTTCCTGTAATAGGCACATTTTTCTGCGTTCTCTAGTATTGTTTATAGTCATTTCTACAGCTGGCCCTGACATTTAAAATGTAATTTTAGATTATTTTTTATAATTTTCAATTATTTAGAGGTTTAATTGAAGCTTATTATTGATCCAAAGAAGGATATCTAATCATCAATGCTTCAAAGTTTCAATATGGGATAATATGGTCTTATTCTTATACAAGTTACTATAAGAAATAACATTAAAATAGAGTACATAAATACTTGTAAATATTCAAGTAATAGCATTCATTTATAATTTAAAAAATATTATAGTAGAAACTCTTTACACAGGAAACTTTTGTACTTGAAACAATGCAATGACATTTCAACTTTATTAAGCCGGGTTCGGCGTTAGAGTTTAAGTCGAAGGAAAATTACGTGTTTGATAATAATTGAGTGATGGAGAACAGTTCGACCGAAGCTTCTCCAGCACGGAGTGCGGGCGAAGGGTGCGTGTCTCTAATGGATGCAGAAGTGGACGAAGTACTGCAGGTAGACGCGGCTGCAGCCAAGTCTTGCGATTTGATCGTCATCGACGGCTGGCTCAAGTTCAGAGACTGTAAAAGGGTAAGTCAATCATCATCATTCAGTTTGTAGAGATATGAATAGTAAATCTAGAGGAAATAAACAACAGAGTTTCATTCTATTGCTAGGTGATGAGATTTACTTCTAGTAAATTATAGATTCGGATCATAGGGTTCCAAACCACAACGATTTAAGTGCCAAAATTTCGAAAATCCGGATTTCAACGTCATAAGGTTGTAAGTGCCAGTCCACATGTTGTGCATCGACATATAGATGCAATATCAGTGCTCCTAGTGGAGAACTGCGTAAAGTGCAAGAAACACCACAACGTTTCAAGCTCAGAGACAATCTAATCAACGCCAAAAGGTTACAAGGACAAGTCCAAGAAAAACCATGAATGAAAACAGAAACTTTAGCCAAAAAAAGTTAAATATCTCTAAAACATGTTTTCATTCATGTGTAGAATGCAAAAGACATTTGAACATCATAAGGGAAGTGATAGCCGTGAGCCGTAGCAGGTATCTCTTCAATCAGATAGAGATAAGCTGCGTTCTCCTGGGCACTCTTTGTAAGGGCCAGTAAAAAAGACACTGTTCTCTGCTGTAAAATCACTTTCCGGTGGTTCGGAAACCCACCTAAAACTGTAGGTCCAACTCATCAATCACCATCATTCAACTCATTACCCACGCACAGGTCTCAGATCTATGTGGGCTTTATCCTCCAAAAAAAAAAGATATTCAATCAAGGAGTGGATGATGTAGACTATAAAAATAATCTTTCCATAATAATCAATAAGAATCCAAGAATGGCACTTGCAACGTTTTGCTGTTATTTCTATTATGTTTCATTTTTTTATCTCTGAAATGGTTTTTTATAATGAATTAATGCTTTAAATTTTCACTTGTTACTCATTTATATACACCATATTCCTGAAGCATATTCCATGCATGTTCAGTACAAGTGTTCCCCTCAGTTTTTTGCTTCACCTCAGCAATTTGTTATTTGACACTTGAAACGTTGTGATTTGGCACCCTTCGATTCTATTTAGGTAGATTCTAATTTGGTTATTATAATTAAACTGGATATTAGTGTTTGATCAGATATGAAGTTTGTAGATGCTGTATATATACGAGTCGGAGTCGGCGTAGCCGAGTTAGCTTATCGCTGGTCTGATAAGCCAAAGGTCCTGGGTTCGATCCCAGTTGAGTACAAGATATTTTTCTCGAGCCACTCCCGTGTTTCGGACGACACGTTAAGCCGTCGGTCCCGGTTGCATATAAAAAAAGCAGTCGTTAAAAAAACGGCGAGGTGGAACTAACCGTAAGGGTCTCCCCACCACGAAAAGCCATACGAATTTACTTTTATATACGAGCTTTATTTAACAATTAGCTTGATTCTTGATATGAAATAGACTATCACTATCTGTGATATAGGCTATGAAAACAATGAAGTAACTTTTCTTCAAATTTCTTTATTTTCAAATTGGTAGAAGCAATCTGAACTTGAACGTCTCATGATATCGTCGTTCTTGGGGGATTTGGACTTTAATATCTCCTTGATCCTTCTCGTTAGTGGGGGAGTTTCTTTTTTTGTAGGCTCGACAAATTGAGTTTTTGTCCCTGTAAGATTAACTTACTGGACAAGTATTTAATAATTTATTTTGAAATGACTAACAAATTGATTGGATGATCATTATAATTCATTTCTTGTGATGGATCTTAATGGAATGTTTCAGTGGAAGCAGAGATGGGGAGTGGTCACAAAATTATCACCGGCAGCAGGTAATGAAACTACTTTTTATCAAATAGCATTAGACCTATTTCTTTGTTACTTGTGAAGTAAAAGTGGTTTGAACTTGAATTTATTATTATATAAACGTTCTTGAGGGAGTTTTCATTGAATATTAACGTGAGAATTGACTTTTTACATTCTAAACAGCTATTTAAGAGGCATGAGGGCAAGATTTGTTCGCCTGAAAGCCATGCAAGCCAGGTTTGATGGCACTTTAGCGCAAGTAGGCTTACACAACATGCTCGATAAGCATAAGGAATCGCTGTAGGATCTCGGCTGCCATTCGGGGTCAATTATTACGAGCGCCGTTTTAAAATGATTTATACAGTTTAATCAAATTCGTATCGAGTAAGGCACTACCCGCACAACCGACCTGTAATTTGCTCTTATCGCCATCTCGTTGCATTCCACTAGATTGCTATTAATAGGGTAGCTGGGCAAGAGCAAACAGCCGTATTAGTATGTAAAACAATGCCTTATCGATAGGCTTTTTAATACCTGCGCCCGAGTTGAGCGGCGAACATGCGTGTTTTAACTGTGTCAAACGTCACGCCATCACAATATTTCAGCAGCGTTGACAGATCTCCTATTACCAGCAACTTTTAATTTGAATAGCCCAGATTTCTCTTCCACAGGTTATATATTATTAGCAGGGTGAAGTTGAGTGACAGCTTACACGATCTGAGTAACACGATCATTTGTCCGAATTCTTTCCCGATCTTGATAGAGAAATAGATTTGTAGAGAAGTTCGTATAATTAAGACAAGTGATTTGTTCTGCTCACGGTTGAAAGGATTAAATTTATTTTGAATTATTTCCCCAACACTTTGCCTAAGACTAATAAGCTATTTTATACCAATCTAAATCTTTATATATTTATATATCTTGTGTGTATGTGTTTGTAAGTAAACTCCTCCTACTGGGCCGATTTTATTGATTTTTTGTGTGTTTAAGTGGATTCGGCAATGGTTTAGAGTGGTTTATGGACAAAAGGACAAATAGGAAATAAGCTGATAGAAGTCATATAGTTACCACGCGCCTCACACGCGTTAAGGTTCCTGGTTCGATCCCGGGTGTAACAAATTATTTTTACTAAAATATTTTGCTTATTATTTTACTTTACAATGCATCAAATGGAAAGGGTAAATTCACATGAATTCTTAGTATCTTCACGTAAATAAGTAATTATTTTGTTTTTTATAAATTTTTATGAGACCAATGTTATATTTTATAATATAAATACTTTCAATACTTCATATAAAATTATAAATGATACGATAATAAATAATAATAAAAATAAAATAAATGTATAAATATAATAAAATAGTATGAAAAAATAAAAATAAAATAACAGTAAGAAAAAATAAAAATACAAACAGAATAGAAAGTAATAAATAATAATAAAATAAATAAACAAAGTAAAATACAATAAATAATAAAAATAATAAAATAAAATCAAAATAAAATAATAATAATAATAATATAAATAAAAATAAAATAGTAATTGTCAAAACGAGACCTGTCACAGTGTCACATTGGTAGAGAAGAAATTTCCCAATGGTAATAGTGAAAGGGCAAAAAATCTTACTAAAAGATGATTGAAATTGCAACCCAAAAGTGATTGAGCAAAACACAAATATACATTCTCGGATGTACAGGTCTAGAAAAAATAAAAGATTTATGTCCATAGTTTTTCCTGTTTGAAGGTTGAAGCTTGAAAATATAAAGACACATGAAAATGTAAATACAGTAAAGCCCCGATTATCCGCAGAATTGGGTGGCAAGAGCACAAAAACGGGCAAAAATGAGGTGAAAAAGATATTTCAGTATAAAAACTATGTTTTACTGTACAAAGAACACATGTAAAAATTTTAAAATATGCATGGTACACAGGAACATTTGCTCTACATCTAAATCACTAACATAAAGAACAGTAGACAGAAAACAATATTATACTGTAATGCTAAAAAAAGTGTTGGTTTACGCCTTTCTAAAAAAATCGATCACTCATTTTTGCTTCTTGCTTTGAAAAATTTAAATTTAATGAGCTTTAAACATTTTTTTGTGGCACTCGCGGATAATCGGGGTTCTACTGTAAGTGATATATTTAGTGCTTCTCCTCTCGCCTAAAAGAATTCATTTGAATAAACGTCTTTGCTGAATGGCCATCAAGCTGTATATTTTGTATGGTTAGGGTTAAATCAAACTGATCCTCTCGATGATGAAGGGTATCGCTGTTTTTATCACCATGCTACTATCGGAAATGACTCTATGCGGCTTTTTATGAACCCATAGTATCAATGATTCTGTCGAGAGGGTAAATATAGATTGTCTCTTTACTAAATATCATCTGATGTGTAAAGCATCTAAAAACCACGAATATCTCAGAGATTCTATGGTAACATATATTTATTATTGGGTACATCTAATAATAACAATGAAAATCATATTTATTCCTTGTTAATAATTCTATAAGATTGGATTTTGCTAAATGAATAATATTATGTAAATTTCCACTTGTGCTAATTCAGTTTTCATCACTGAATTCCATCGATTGCTTGGCGCTTGGGAATTACAAGTTTGCATGAGCTTTGACGAACTACAATAGCGTGACGTGCTTAATCCAATCCATGTCTTGCTAAGCTGGTAAAGTTGAAATTTAATTGAAGCAGGTTGAAAGAATATTGAATGACAAAAATACTAGGAAAGTCATATTGTAATCCGTCACCTGAGCTCCGCTCAGCAATGAGATGAAAAATATATTTTAGTTAGGCTATTTGCAATCGCTTCCACATTGCTTAGTTTTTCAAAGTCTTTGGGGTAACTGTAATGTGTCATCTTCACACCAGCAATGCTTTGCAAGTTTCAAATGCTCAATTACAGAAAAGAACTGTGATTCTAGAATTTTACCTTCATTTTTTTGTTTCTTAGGGACTCGTTTTACAATATTGGTAACGGTACTGTATTTTAAAGCGACTAATATCATTTACAGGCAGATCACTATTTCCTTACTCCAATACTAAAGAGATTGTGAATAATAAATTGTGATTGATAATTGTAACTGGTAAACTGGATGCTGGAACAAGCATTTTCCAATTATTGCCAGAAAGTAGCTCAAGTCGTAGTATGATCTCCCTGAGTTTTGAGAGTTTTTTGGTCTAAATAGCGAACGATTCGAATATATACTGTATGATAATTAGCATTTATTTGAAGTTGTTGACTTATATTCGAATCCAGAATTGGAATAGTTTGCCTTTAATATTGAAAATTCGTGCAGTTGTGTATTCTAATCTACAAAACGCATCTAGACGTTTGTTCCAATAGGTATCTGACCCTACCAATAGGTATCGTATCAGACCCTACCAAACCCTTTTTAGAATGAGGGTCTTCTAACCCTTCAAATATAGTTTTTAGAAATCTTGGACTCATCATTGCTATTTACTTTACTTTCTAATCGTTTTTTGAATCTTAATAAGCTGTTTGAAGTTGATAGTAAGTGTTTTTTCAGAGTTATTTATTTGTTATCGATAAGCATTTGGGAATAGAGCATGAAAATAATAATTTTTCCAAGAGTAGAAAAGTTACGAAGACAAGCCTAATAGACATTAGGACTCATAAAGGCATTCGATAAACAACCACAAAACCACTGTCGCAGTAGCAGCTGAAGTACTGGTTCGTAGAGTAGGCCTATGCTTTGGCATTTTCAACATACTGAATAGTCCAATAACAACTCCAATCTACAAAAATGTTGAATGGAGGTAGGAGATCGTTTTAGATAGTCTAGATGTTCTTTGATCATTTGTTGAATTATGTCGAGGCTACGAATCTCTCATAAACACCTTAAATAATATATCTGTTGAATGAATATGTACGGTAAAACTGGAAAAAGTATACATGACTAATAATTACTAAAGAGGGCAGTACCATTCCTTACGTTATGATTGATAGAAATCCATGATCGTTTCTATAAGGTGTTTTCTTTAGAGGTATAGAAATTTAAGTTGGCAGCACTATTTCTAGTGGTAAAAACTCTGTCAACTAACAGCTGATTTGTGCTCAGTATTGTTTGCTACTTGTCTTGAATAGACCGACGCCTGAACGCAACATGGATAAACCAGAGACGATTGGCGATTTGGAAGGCAACATTCGCCTAGTTATTGTTGATATACGGCCCCAAATGTTATCAGAAAAAGCAAAACGTTATCAGAAATTGGACCTCTCGATTGGATCACATCCGAGCCAGCCATGGCGGCCATATGCCAGAAATCATATTCAAATAAAATGGCATAAAATTATGTTCCAAATAAAGCCAATTCCATGGCAATTAACGCAATTCATTAGTGTTTTAATTATTTTAAAGTTATATCACTAAAAAACACCCTTTATATTCACGTTTGGGAAAAAATATGAACCATTCTACTGAACCATTCTAGTTTAATGACTTTCACTAGAATAATCCAGTACATATTTGAACAAAGAGCACATTTTTGTGAGACATTTTAGAAGAGATATCAACTTCTGATCATCAGTTTTATAGCTACGTTCGAAACTTTATTGCAGCGATAAAATTTATGATTGAAAAGTCTCAGACAACGGAAATCATGCAGAAAGTTTTTTGGATTTCATGACATCCTAAAAACTTTTACTTCAATTCAGTTCTCTTACAGTCAATTCCAAGCTCAAAAGACGTTATAAGATCACTCACCTCATGCATATCGAATGAAGAAAATTGAGAAAGATTCCATAAACCTGTCCGTTTAAGATTTTTCCAGATCGGTCACCGTTTGTTCCAATATAAATATGAGAATTGATATTAAACTTTGTCAATTTGTAAAGCTCCAATGCTGTCTTTCAAAACGGTTGTAGCAATAGTAGAAAAATCTTGTATTTTTATTACGTCCGCAGGTGAAATTGTAACCCGTATGTTGAACCACCATGGCTTCCTTATTTCAAGGGACACCTAAAAGCCCCATCCTATAAAGGCTTTCCAAGTCTTCTTTGACTCGAGGAAGTCCTGTTCTATTAAATAAGGTACTAATAGGTTTAGAAATTCGGGTCTGCAACTATTTTTGGTAGGGCCTAATCAGTTCATTGTACTTCATTCAGGTTGTTCTAGAAGGCAAGCTATAGCGTTTTCGAATTGCTGTTAAAAAGTTCTATAATATTCTTATTTGATATAGATTGGTGTTTCACAATGCCAATAACAATTCCAATTATGAATTACAGAATTCCACGCATGAATTTTTTAGAGGTATACACAGTCTATAAACGTAGTAGGCTTATGTCACTTAAACAATGTGTTATGGGCTCTTGAGTTCATGATCGAACTATTTTTCCCTATCATTTCCAAGTCTTACTCCTATTTTCTGATGAACATAAAATGCCTATTATCATTTCAGTTATCATTTTAATTCCATTTTTAATAAATTCTCTCTTATCATGAGGCTACTGCATTCATCTAATAAGCTACATATAGGTTTTCAGTCATGAAATACAACTTTTGTGTGTCACACAACCAATCGTAATTTTATGTGAAATCAATTCCGAACATCCCTTGTTGTGAGAGCAATAGACAGGCTATCGTTATCGATATTGAATCTACAACTGATATACAATATTTCAATGTTCATAGCCTTCTAGTGGATAAATACGAGATCGGTTACAAATAATAAATACTTGAAATACCAAATTGTAGCATCTACATACACAGGTAAATCCTAGATCGTATTATTAAAAACAAATTTAAAAAATATTACTTGAGAAAAAATGATTCTGTAGGATTCATACATTACTGGCAGCAGAAAATTTTGTATGAGTAATTACTACCGTACCATAAAATTATGTGTAAGTTGGTAGGTAGTGTCACACCACGTTCTTGTATATTAATTGGATACGTGCAGTGTTGTTTAATAGCTGCGGAGTCGCAACAGGACAACATACTTTTGTAAATTAATATTCCAGACCCGGTAGTTGTGTTTAGCTTGTATGTAGGCCTAATATGTGAGCAGATAATCTTCAAAGCTAGCTATTATACCGACCTTCTAAGAATTTATAATTTGAATTCCCTGTCATAGAGGAGCAGCATCATAGATAGTCTATGAGTGTTACTGATGATTTGTTATGAGTGTCTCTGATGATATCAGAGGTAAATCGCAGGGGGATGAAGGGGATACATTCTTCATAAATTTGCATTTAATAGTACAAATCTAAAAATAGCCATTTGGGTGGTTTAATACGTATGATTCATGGAAGTAGGGGTGTTGCTTTTAGTTTATAAGTTAATAATAAAAGTGAAAATAATAGAAAAGTTCCCCCATCATCAAACCTTCTTCCAAAATATACTTTTTGTAGGCTGCTATCTGTACATTAAAAGAAAAAAAAATACAACAATAATTATTTTGCTATCACATTCTATAAATATCACGTATTCTCGACCAGGAAATAATCCTCATTCATTTTTTTCTCTTCTGAATGGGGAAAAAAATTATTCTTATCCAGCAAATTAATAATAAAATAAGCTTTACTAGTGGGGAGACCCTGGAAGGTTCCACCTCGCCGTTTGAGCCATGCTACGCAGAACACGGTGGACCTACATTTTCTGGTGGGTTCCGAACCACCGGGTAAGTGAATTATCAAAAAATAATGAAATCGTAGTCATAAATGAAAATTTAATGAGATTATAAACAAACATCAAACAAAATTCAGCTATTCAGAAAGATTGTGCTCTAGCAGACACTAGGAATAAGTTGAAATGTGATAAAAAGTAGCTTTACAAGAAAAATTGGAGAAGACGACTGTTTAATGAAGTTAACAAATAGACCAGGGCAAAGTAACCAGCTCTACTTGTCCCCATAAATTAGAAGATAGGTATTTAATGAGTTTTGTTTTAGACAGATGTGTTCAGATAGTTGTTTCGTGTTCATTCTTCGAGCAATTGGGAGGTTGAATTAAAAAAAAATTACTCAGATGTAATAGAACATACGTATTTTTCGAATAAAATTGTTAAATTGTATGAACATCATCAAATTAGAGCTACATGCTGTGTCAATCTGCATCAATGTTTCACGAGACTTGAATATTTCATATTATCAGTACGAAAAATAACTGGGAAATACAGTTACAGGCAGAGAGCCTGCATTCATGTTTTTACTTCGGCAGGCGAATAAGGTACGTGCTATTATGTGTTCACTTTTGAACTGAGATGAAAGTACGTATTTCACTGGATTCGGAAAATATGTGGGGATTTTTCAAGCTAGAACGGCTGAATGGCGCTCGTCCAAGTTGGAATAGGCATCGACTAACAATGAATGACTTTGGTAATTACGGCGGTAAATAATGGGCTGGTTTCCAAAGCTCGAAAGCAGATCCTTCCAAACATATTCGAATATTCTGAAATCGTCTCACCCCGGATTCTCTCATGTTAGCTTATGTTGGCGAATCAACAGTATCAATATTCTATCGTATTAACGACTTGAGAAGTAGGCCTAGTATTCTGTAAATATAAATTAATTCAAATTGCCACACATTTCCATCAATGACCATTGAAAATTGAATTTGTGTTAATTAAACTTCACAGATCATAAAACCAAGTATTTATATAAATTATAGGCTCTTGTGATTGATACATGTGATTCTCAAAAATCGGCCTGGAATACTCAATTTTCTACGTTTCTTGAGCTGAAATTTGATTTGGAATCGGTCTGCAAAAGAAAAATGACACACATTTTCATGTTATATCTGTTATAAATTCATTTGGAATTCTCAAATGCTCAAATCGCAATGTAAATATCTTGATTTTTGAGATTCCACATTAAGGCAGAAATTCTTGCCCTTTATTGATAAATTATTATTGGTATCGATTTATTCATCTATCATCTATTCATCTATAACCGAACTTTCCGTAAGATTGCAATGTGAATTTGTTGATTGTTGAGAATCCACATTGGACATTGAGTCCACATTGAGTTGAAATCTTCGACTTTTATTGATAAACAATTCCTTTTCAACAATATTTTCATATTTGGACTTTGACCAAATGCTGATAGTGTGATTCAATAAATGAAATGGAGGAGTACAGGAAATAAGTTGGAATGAATTAGAAGAAGATGTTAAGATTAAACCCTGGATAAGCCAAGGCCTAATTAACTCAATAAGACACAGGGATAAACTGAGTAAAAGAGTAAAGTTGCAGCCCTTCAATTTGGATTTGATCAATGAGTTCAAAAGGTACAGGAATTATCTATCTACTACTATGAAATTGGCCAAAAAAAATTATTACTGGAGTAAAATATTAGAATCTGCTGGTAAGCCTAGGTTGCTTTGGCAGCATATAAATGAACTATCTGGCGCAAAGAGGGGGAGAGAGACCATACAGGTGAACTTGTTTTTGAATGATAATAATATATCTGACCCTCATTCTGTGAACAATAATAATATAAATAATAATAATAATAATAATAATAATAATAATAATAATAATAATAATAATAATAATAATAATGATGATAATAATAATAATAATAATAATAATAATAATAATAGTAATGATGATGATAATAATAATTTTTTTTTTTATAAACTTTATTGAATGTAAATAACAGTACATGCAATTAATAAATAATATACAACAATTTAACAAAATTCAATATATAAATAGTTATTATGATAATAATTCTAGTGGTGGCAACCCCAGAAGCTAAGTTTAGCTTGTATTGGGGTGATTTGCTAAGTTTTAAATTTAATCAGGTTTTTATTATGGATTTTATGTGATGAATAATCAATATCCTATTCCTCTGTGATGAATATGTTATCCTTGCTCAGTAATATAATAAGTTTTGATTTCATGTTTTACTGCGGAATATGTTTGTAGGTTTTTAAGATGGTTAGGGATACTGTTCAGGATTTGTGGTACAAAGTATTCTGGTACTGCTTTCCCTATTTCTGTATAATAATCTGGTATTCTATAATGTGTGTGTCTTGTGTTGTATCTGTTTTCGTTTGTATTACGGTATCGGCTTTCAAAGTAGTATCTGATTAAAATTATGTATTTGTATAGATTTTTGAAGTTGAGTATATTTAATGTGTGAATATCTGTGCCTTGGAAGAAAATACGTTTGATTCTGTCTATCACGTTTATTATTGGGTTTAAAATGTAATTTGGTGCGCTGCCATAGACAGTTATTCCATACCTTATTTGGGATTCAATCAGACTACAATACACTGTACGCTTCGTTTTTTGAGGTAGTAGTTCTCTCATTTGATAACATCTATGTGCTAGATATCTTAGCTTTTTGGTGAGTGTTTGTGAGTGTGTATACCATTTCATATTTGAATCGAATTGTAGCCCCAAATATTTTATTGTGTCTGAGTGTTTTATTTTTATACAGCTGCATGGATTTTTCAAGGAGAAGCATCTATAGTTGTGACTGATTATTCTGTTTTCTGGATCTAAAATGTTTACATTTAGCTTTGGGTTACGAAATACTATTGTTTTAGTCTTTTTGCTGTTGATGTGTATATAATTGTTATGGAAGTATTTTGTTATTGTGTCAATAATAATAATAATAATAATAATAATAATAATAATAATAATAATAATAATAATAATAATAATAATAATAATAATAATAATAATAATAATAATTTTTTTTCTTTTATTAAGGCGTTTTGCCATTTTGACATGTACATGAGCATGAACTATTGGCTAAAACCACCTCCAAACCTAGAGACCGCCTGGAACTGTTTATCAGATTACTTCAGAACGGCCTCTCATTCCTTTAGCTTATTCAAGCTACCCTGCTGCATCAAGATCTCTCTTCTTTGTCTGTAGTATGGTGATTATATAGTTAGCCATCTTCACCCATTGCTGCTTGCCTTGGAGCATAACAGAAACAACGTTTTCTGGGGATAACCAACCCAGTTCTGCCTGCACTCTTAGTTCTTCCCACCTGCTACACAGAAAGAAGGTGTGTTCAACATCATCTCTACTTTTAGGACAGTAGAGACATTCAGGTGTATCTGCTTTGCCCAACTGATGGAGAAAAGATCGGAAATATCCATGACCAGTCAGGAACTGTGTCACAAAGTACCCCACTTCTCCATGAGGCCGGTTTACCCACTGCTTGGCTCTGGGTATCAGCCTTGATGTCCAGTGTCCACGTGCTTCAAGAGTCCAGTCGTTCTGCCATGCTTGGAAAGTTCTGTTCCTTTCAACTCTTGCAATATCTTCTTTCCTTTCTCCAGCTTTACATTTCTGATATATGTTATATCGCTCCTGTGCTAGAAGGGTGATTCAATCAATCAAAATCAAATCATTTTATTGCCATCGACAAATAATACAGACAAAAAATTTAAAACCTCCAAAATAAAAGAAATATTAAAACAACAAAAAAGCCAGTAAATGAAAAAATAACAATAGCAAAGTTGAAATAAATTAAAAAAAATACATATACAGGAGAATATCATTATTACAGGCGTTGCTAGCAAAAGCTAAAAAGCTTGAGCGCCAGCAACGAGTCAATATAAATAGCAAACTTATTAATCGCTTTGAGTGGCTCGCGTGTGAAAAAGAGAAAAAGCAAGTTACAAATTGTAACTTTAAGAATTTTTCTTAATAAAAGTAGGAAGATTGAGAATAGAAAAGTAAAACAGAAGAGAAAAGAGAAGAAATGAATGTTATTAGTCTGGAATAATATTAGAGTAAATAATTATGATTGAGAAGAAGGGAAAGTTATAATCAGTTTTATGATTTTAATTATTGATTATTATTATTTTTTAATACAAGAGAAGTGAAAAGAAAATGCATAGTAAATATAATAGAAAGAATTTAAGCCATGATCATGAAAAGAAGCAGAGAAATATTAAAGGAATAATAATATATCCTAAAAATATATAAGCTAATAAGTGAAATACTAATATAATATATAAGTACAGTATGTAGTATCACGGTTTACTCTAATGTTTCACGAGAAAAAAAAAGAAGTTCGAACATATGGAGAAAACACTCTGTCATCAATAAAAATTTTATCTATAAAATAATTCTAATTGTAATATAATAATAATTATTATTGTAACAAATCGTGATTATTCTCAGTCACTTTACAGTCACTACTATTGTCTCCCACACCACTCAGAAAGGCTCTTCCTAAGCGATGTAGGAGACAACAACAATAACTTATACAATGAATTAAATTCAGAACCAACTTATCCAAGAATGAAATTGACCATCTCATCATCATGTTCCACTATCCACTCATCCAATTTATTCCTCAAACTCCGACTTAATTTATCATAAATGTATTTATGAGGGAGTTTGTTGATCAACTTGGAACATATGTATGACATTTGCCTCCTACAGACATTCAAATCACTTCTTAAGATGTCATATGTTACTATAGTTGAACTGCGGAAACCGTATGAAGTGTATAAACGAGAGGGGAATAGATTTTTATTCGAATTTATGTATTTTATTAAATTTATTAAATACAATTGTCTGAGAGTAAGCACGCCTAGCTCTTGGAACAGGAGCCTGCTTGGGTAATTGTAATATAATAATAATTATTATTGTAACAAATCGTGATTATTCTCAGTCACTTTACAGTCACTACTATTGTCTCCCACACCACTCAGAAAGGCTCTTCCTAAGCGATGTAGGAGACAACAACAATAACTTATACAATGAATTAAATTCAGAACCAACTTATCCAAGAATGAAATTGACCATCTCATCATCATGTTCCACTATCCACTCATCCAATTTATTCCTCAAACTCCGACTTAATTTATCATAAATGTATTTATGAGGGAGTTTGTTGATCAACTTGGAACATATGTATGACATTTGCCTCCTACAGACATTCAAATCACTTCTTAAGATGTCATATGTTACTATAGTTGAACTGCGGAAACCGTATGAAGTGTATAAACGAGAGGGGAATAGATTTTTATTCGAATTTATGTATTTTATTAAATTTATTAAATACAATTGTCTGAGAGTAAGCACGCCTAGCTCTTGGAACAGGAGCCTGCTTGGGTAATTGTAATATAATAATAATTATTATTGTAACAAATCGTGATTATTCTCAGTCACTTTACAGTCACTACTATTGTCTCCCACACCACTCAGAAAGGCTCTTCCTAAGCGATGTAGGAGACAACAACAATAACTTATACAATGAATTAAATTCAGAACCAACTTATCCAAGAATGAAATTGACCATCTCATCATCATGTTCCACTATCCACTCATCCAATTTATTCCTCAAACTCCGACTTAATTTATCATAAATGTATTTATGAGGGAGTTTGTTGATCAACTTGGAACATATGTATGACATTTGCCTCCTACAGACATTCAAATCACTTCTTAAGATGTCATATGTTACTATAGTTGAACTGCGGAAACCGTATGAAGTGTATAAACGAGAGGGGAATAGATTTTTATTCGAATTTATGTATTTTATTAAATTTATTAAATACAATTGTCTGAGAGTAAGCACGCCTAGCTCTTGGAACAGGAGCCTGCTTGGGTAAAGCCTAGGCTTTCCCAGCGCCGCCCTCAAAATATGCTTTTGGATTATGTAAATTTTGTTGAAGTGCACGTCATGAGCACCACCCCAAGCTGCAATTCCATATTGGAATATGGACTGCGCATAAGCAGAATACACCAGTTTGATAATTTGCAAATTATTAAGCTTATTTATTTTGTGAAATTTGAAAACTAGGTATTTTAGCTTCTGACACATATTTTCTATATGGTGGTCCCATCTCAAATGTTGATCGATAATTATTCCCAAATATTTAGTTTTCGCGACATTTGTCAGCGTTGGGCATTGGCAATTTGCTAAATTTGAGTTGACACATTGAACGCAGTGTATACTTAAATTTTTATGGAATCTGGGTTTACCCGTCTTATTTGCAGAGAACGTCATATAAACACTTTTTTTAAGATTTAGAGTAAGAATGTGCCGGTCAAGCCAAGTCTTAATTTCAACAAGCCCCCGCTCTGCGGATACAAAAGCCCCATCCCAAGTTTCATGAGAAAAAATCAAGGTCGTGTCGTCAGCGAAAGATATAAGGTTACAATTTTTTACATTTAATTTAAGCAAATCATTCAAATAAATAAGAAAAAGAACCGGAGAAAGTACTGTGCCTTGAGGTAAACCAAAATCTGTGAGATCCTTAACACTAGTGTCAAGAATTTGTGAACGGCCTTTCAAGTAATTTTTTTTTTTTTTTTTTTTTTTTTGGAGGATGATGCCCACATAGGTCTGAGACCTGTGCGTGGGTAATGAATTGGATGATGGTGATTGATGAGTTGGACCTACAGTTTTAGGTGGGTTCCGAACCACCGGGAAGTGATTTTCAGCAGAGAACAGTGTCTTTTTTGCTGGATTCCACGTATCCCTATTTTTTCAAGTTTATCTAGAAGTATTACGTGTGGGATAGTATCAAATGCCTTTGCCAGGTCGAGAAAAACAGCTATTGATTTAACTTTCTTATTTAAATTTCGGGTTATGATTTGAATAAATTTATTTATGGCATCCTGAGTACTTTTGCCAGCTTGAAATCCAAATTGATTTTGACTTATTAAATTTAATTTATCAAGATATCGGACAAGTCTCAATTTTATTATTTTTTCCATTACCTTGGCCAAATTGCTCAAAAGACTAATAGGACGATAGTTTTCAGGAAGGCTTGGATCTCCTGATTTGAAAATACATGTTAAGTTTGCTATCTTAAATTCACTTGGAAATAATCCCGTTTCAAAACAGGCATTTATTATCACAGAAAAAGGTTCAGATATAAACTGAGAAATAGACTTTAAAAGAATACTGCTGAATTTATCAATACCAGAAGAAGAATTATTTTTAAGAGTCATGATTACATCAGAGACCTCATACATATTCGTTGGAAATAAAAAGAAAGAATTTTGGAAACCGTGATTAATATTTGTAAATTCAATAGATTGTGGGTTGATGTTACCTATTATTTTTTCCGCATGCTTTTTCCCAACCTGAGAGAAGTAATCGTTCAGAACTTCTGAGTCGACTTTTGGCTGGCGGTTTGATTTTTTAATGTCCAATAATTCGTTAATAGTCAGCCAGATCTTCCTACTATCCTTCCCGTTATGTGCGATTTTGTTTTTGTAATATTCTAATTTAGCAGCATTTATCAATTTGTTTAAACAATTCCGGTATTTTTTAAATTCATTTTTCAGTTGCACATTGAATGGTTGCCTAGATAGTTCCTTATGCATGCGATCACGCGTTCTTATGGAATTTATCAATCCGCAGCTAATCCAATTTTTTATAGGTCTTTTTTTATGTGGTATAGGTATTTTCGTTGTTGCTTGTTTAAGATGTATATTTAGTTTCGATATGAAAGCCTTTATTAAACAATCAGGCGAATCATTCTGCGAATGAAAGATATCCTCCCACTTTTCAGTACTTAAATTTGATTTCAATTTTTCATAACAAATTTTCTCTTTAAAAACTTTCGTTGGTGCCCTATTATCTATATTATCCACTGAAGTTACTTTCGATTTTGGTAATCCTATGTGCAAACTTGTAGAGAAATGGTCGGTAACCGTAGTTTTAATCACACAACCAAGCACATTGTTTGCATTAAAACATTTGTTCTTGAAAAATATGTGGTCTAAAACACTAATGCTATTGTTATGAATTCTGGTCGGTTTATTAATATAGGACTTCAGTCCATGTCGTTGCAGAATACTCAGATATTCATTTACTGTATTTGTGTTTTTATTGATTTGAATATTCAAATCACCTAGAAGAAGAATATTTTCATTTAATTCCATGGATTGTAAATAAGTTTCTAAGCAATTTAAAAAATTATTAACCGGCAAAGAAGGAGATCTATACAGAGCAATCAATTTAGTATTTTTACCATTTATCTCTAAGTTCACTATGATTGAGTTTGCATCCATTATTATGTGGGATATAACTGAGAATTTAATATTAGATTTTAAAAATACACAAATACCATCACACTTATTCAATGTGCCCGGCTTGTGTATTACAGTATAACCGTTTAAATTATAATCAAATGATTCACCTGTATGCCACGTTTCCGTCAAAACAATCACATCAAAAACAGTCTGACAGTTCTCAATGATATAGGATATTTCATCAAAGTGCTTCTCTATGCTTCGCACATTCATATGGAAGATATTAAAAAAAATCAAAGTTACTTACATAATTATGCGGCCGGAGATCAAAAATATCCTCAACTTCCACAGTATCATAACATTCGGAATCGATAAATTCATCAAAATTATTTACTAACACCATTTTTATTTAAAGAGGAAAGAAAGGAATAGAGAAGAAAAGAGACAGAGTATAGAAGAAGAATGAAAGAGAGAAGAAAAAGAACAGAAGAAAAGCACCAAAACTGACACCCGGCCACTCCGAGCTGCTATAAAGATAATATTAATAACCGTAAATCATTGATTTCAAACCAAAAATTCAATTCATCGAAAATAGTTGAAAAATAAAGTTCATTAGCTTCAAAAATGTACAAAGATAAAAAAGAATCAACGATAGAGAGATGGAAGTCCTAGTTAATCAATTCCTGAAAACAGTTAAGATCTTCTTTTTTTTCTATCCGTTTGGTAGTTGAAGTTGGTGTCTTTCGGACGAAAATTTTGGAGTCCCGTACCCATACATGCGCCAGGTGACCCTTCTTCTTCAAATCCCTCGCCATGCCCAGTACAATCTTGTAATACGGTGAAAGGTGTTCATTTATGTAGATGATATTTTCTTTGAGATGTGGATTAACTTCTGTAGTCTTTAAAACTTTCTTACTTCGTATAGCTGACATCCATTTCATTTTATTTTTCCTTGAAATGAATTGAATTATGATGGAAGTGGACCGGTTTGCAGTAGGCACCCTGTGCATAGCAGATATTTGATGAGAGTTAAATTCTGTTATATCCAGCACCTTAGCTATGCTTTCCATGATTATGTTAAGATTTTCGCCTTTTGTTTCCGGGAAATTGGGATGACCCCTGCAACCAGCATAACAGCAGGCTCTGACACAGTGCGATATGCTGATGCAACTCTCAGTACTGCTCTTCTCTGGACCTGCAGAAGTCTTTTCCTATTGTACTCCCATCTGAGAGCAGGTGCCCACACCTCTGCTCCATAAAGCAAAACAGAGTTCACTGTTGACATCAACAATCGTCTTCTGCTGGCTCTTGGGCCTCCAACATTAGCCATTAGACCACTGAGAGCTGTGACAGCCTTTGCAGCTTTAGTGATTACCCCTGTTATATGCTCTGAGAAGCTCATTTTAGTGTCAATCATAAGTCCCAAATACTTTGCCCTTTGCTTTGACTCAACAGTCACACTGTTCATCTGAAAAGAGAGATGAGTGTTTACTCTTTTCTTTGTTAGGACCACAATCTCAGTCTTACTGAGGGCAAGAGACAACCCATGACATTCAAGCCAGGTTGATATTCTCCTCATTGCTTGATTTAGTTTGAGTTGAGCATGTTCAGAACTATATAAATTATAATAATAATAATAATAATAATAATAATAATAATAATAATAATAATAATAATAATAATAATAATAATAATAATAATAATAATAATAATAATAATAATAATAATAATAATAATAATAATAATAATAATAATAATAATAATAATAATAATAATAATAATAATAATAATAATAATAATAATAATAATAATAATAATAATAATAATGGTAATACTGAGGATCCATCTAAGGTGGTGGCTGATTTCTTTAATGATTATTATTGTAATTTAGGGCCTGATCTAGCTAGTCATGTTCCAGATGCCAATTGCGAAATTGACGACTCCCATTACAGGGCATGGTCTCAGTTCCATCTGGAGACTGTTACCGAGCAACATCTTGTGCACTGTGATAATGAGCTTAGAGGGAGGTCTGCGCCTGGGTGTGATGGTATCACTGCCAACATAATCAAGGATGGCATAGACTATCTGAAAATTCCACTCTTACATATAGTCAATGCAAGCATCTCACAAGGAGTGTTTCCCAGGATCTTTAAGCTTGCCAAGGTTATCCCCATATATAAGGGAGGCAAAAAATGTGAGTGTAGTAGTTATAGGCCTATTTCTCTGTTGAGTGTCATTGCCAAGATCTTGGAGATATGTGTGAGGGAGCAGCTAAGCAGATATCTTCACATAAATAACCTGATCATTCCTAATCAGTTTGGCTTTAGAAGTGACCTTACTGTGGATGATGCCCTATTTGGACTAACCAATCAGGTTCATCAACTCATTGATAGTAATAAGCGAGCTCTCTTGATCTTCATTGATCTGGCCAAGGCATTTGATTCTTTGGACAGAGGTCTTCTCTTGAATAAGTTAAAATGTCTTGGCATATGTGGCAATGCTCTGAGTTGGTTCCACAGTTATCTCACAGACAGATACCAGCTGGTTTCAGTGAATGGGGTCAACAGTGGGGTTAGACGAATCGATTATTCAGGGAAGTACCTTGGGTCCTCTTCTCTTCTTGGTGTACCTAAACAATTTGGGCAAGGTCAATCTTCAAAATGGTATCATGTACTTGTATGCTGATGACACTGCCTTGCTTTTTGAGGGCAATTCATGGGCTCAGGCATACCAAAGCGCTGCCCATGGGCTAAGGGATGTCAAGCAGTGGTTTGACCACAATAAGTTGTCTGTGAATGTGGACAAGACAAAGTGCATGGAGCTGGCCTTGCATGTGACTGGAGACGTCCATGACCGGGTGTTGCATCTGCATGCTTGTGATGGTTTGGGGGTCTGTCAATGTCCGGTCATTGGATTGGTTGACAGCTACAAGTATCTTGGTGTTGTGTTTGACAGCAGGCTGTCTTGGTCAGCACATACAAAATCAACAAATTCCAGGTTGAGAAAATTTATCTACATATTTTCAGTTTCGTCTAAAGTTCTCGAACATAGCCAATTAAAAATGGTATATTATGCTTATGTACAATCCATCCTTCAATATGGTATTGCTGTATGAGGTGGATCAACAAACACGGTGATTAGAGGTCTGGAAATCACACAGAAGGCAGCTCTCTGTGTTCCTGTCCGCTTTCCAACTGCAAGCTTGTTCAACTTCAACCTTTTTAAAGTTCTTAATAATAATAATATCTTCAGTTCTTAATATTAGGCAGTTATTTATAAAAACCCTACTTTTGTATGGCTACAAAAGAAATTTTAGCATGTTAGCGATTAATAATCACAATTATCTGACTCGACATAGAATCAATATTGGCATCACCACACCTCGCATCAATAGATCATCAACTACCTCTAATCCATACCACTTAATCCACATATTGTATCTAAAAATTCCACCTGCACTGCGCACTGGTTTATACAGCATTTACACTTATAAAAAAAATTAGTATTTTGGCTCCTGGAAGCTGGTAGAGAGGCTGCCAATAGTTTCCTAATACCCATGTATCACCATGTATCAGCATGTATCATAGTATCAGCATGTTTCAGGCTTGTTCAGTTCTTTGATATATTTCCGAATTATTTCCCTCCCTTGTTTTCCTCTTGTTTCCTTCAATTCTTGATTGTTCAACATTTCTATACATATTTCTTTTACTGTCGTTTTCCTCCTTCAACTTACACAGTAGTTTACAGAACTCGGCCCCTCGCGCACAGGCTTGACCCATGCGGGGACCTTCCTCATATTCCAGTTTTGTCATCTTTTTCTCTACTTATTGTAGTAAGTTTCCTTTTGTTTCTACTAGTTTTATATATTCTAGTTAGTTAATAACAGGGGTTAGTTGTATTTTTTATTTTATTTATTAAGTTAAGTTACACTTCTTTTTTTCTGTATTTTCTTGTGCATAATGTTGAGGAATAAAATTGAAAAAAAAAGATTGAAATTTAACTTGGGCTCCGACTTCATCGTTTGTCCTTCAATGGAATATTTTGGAGGTCAGGTTCCTTTTCAGTTTATATAGCCTACTGCCCATTTCCACCGAGTCAGGACAACCCCAAACCAAACTTCACCAATAAAAACCGAAAACTGAATAATGGTAAATACCAGAACGAGTATTGCAGAGGAAATTAATTTTCATGAGTTTTATATTATGATGTGTAACACCCCTCCACACACAATCGCATTGTGTCGCTCACGTCGGCTTGTTACTGAATCGCGCCAGTGTTGTGCTGAGCACACATTAATTTAAGTTCCTGTTTCAAACCACTGGCTCATAGTTCCTTCCTCCTGCTACTGGACCCGGGAATCTTGCATCTCTTGGTTGTTCCCAATTTTTTCTGCCTGCCACAGCTGTGAAATTTGTAATATCATGATTCATAAACAGTGGCATTGTTTCATGCTGACATATTGAGAAGCCTCCCGTCATCAAACAGCACACATCTGCTTCAGTGCCTTCTGCTATTGTTGGAGGATGTAACTCATGACTCATTGGCAATTTTAAATTATTTTTCAATAATGCAACTGCAGAATCTGCCTTTTTCAAAAAATGTTAATTTTATATTCCGATAAATTCATATTACACATACAACAAAACTTAATAATCGCCAAATAACAATTTCTTCAGTAAAGCACCGAAGTTAATTAAAAAAATTATCCATTGAGTTTCATATCTACAGATGATGTACGATAAAATTAGGTATTTAAAGTTGAAGGCTGGAGAACTGTCAAAAACCAATTTGGAAATACTCTCTTACGTTTGCAATAAGACTATTATTTTTCTCTATCCATTTGTAATTTGATATTGTGAAAAGTGTTCTCAGCTCTGAATAATAATATAACAATCTAACAATAGAAACAAACTCTTTTAACTCAGCCGATAATTATGCTACACTGTATGACTAGGCAACAATGCTACTGTGCTCTGTGTACAATACAGGTGGACAGGTAGGCTACATTTCAAAAACTTTGGAAAAATAAGTATATTATTGATTACTTTTACTGCACCAACTGAATATAGTACTATGTTATTGATGATAATATTCAATAATATTTAAAATATATTTCATAATAATGATTACTGCAGCAACTGAATGTAGTACTAAATTTATTTACATGAAATAATAAAATTTATTCCTTCAAAATAGAACAAAATATTTTTCAAATAATATACAGGGACTAGAGTTTACCACATTATCCAGTATTTGTTTATTTATTTATTTATTGATACAGTCAAAATACAACTTATTGTCAAGAAACAACAGGCTTTTAGCCCAAAACTGTTCCTATTACTAAATTTTACAGGAGTCCAAATATATTTGTGAGCTTACGTTTTGATTAAAATATATAGTCTAAGAACTCAGTTGTTTCTGAATGGATGTTGTGGTACAGCTGAGGATGTGGCAGGTTGAGCCACGAAACCATTATAGGCTACTGTAATTTTTCAATAATGTATTCAAAATAAAGTGGTTTGACAACATCCAAGTCTTTAAAATCAGTAAAATATATATAACTTGAATCTTCTTAAAAATACTACTTATAAACGATGAAATTATAGAATAGAATAGAATAGAATAGAATAGAATAGAATAGAATAGAATAGAATAGAATAGAATAGAATAGAATAGAATAGAATAGAATAGAATAGAATAGAATAGAATAGAATAGAATAGAATAGAATAGAATAGAATAGAATAGAATAGGATAGAATAGAATAGAATAGGATAGAATAGAATAGAATAGAATAATGGTTTTATTTCTGCAACACAACACATCATACAATAAATAATACACACAGTAACCTTAATTATGACATCATATAAATGAGAAAAATAAATCAACTTGATTTAATAAATTTCAAGTGAAAAAGAGTTGATAAAACAAATACAATTGACAAAAAACAGATAAGATAAGGATAAGATTTTAGTGTACTGTGGTGCAGAAATATAAGGCACCCCTGTAAAAAAATTGTGTTGGGGTTCCCTAATTATACATTTAAAAAAAGCGTGTTTAGCCCGGTACTCCGCCTAAGCATAAGAACTTAATATTAAAGTTTGAAAAAAATTACAAGAGAAAAAAAGATTTTGAAAAAAGTGCCTTTAATCCAATGACTTCAGCCAATATTCTATATCATTCATGTTTATAAGAAATTGTTTGACAAACCTTCCAAATATATTTTTGGACTATAAGTTTTCCTCAACCGAATTATTGATGATAATTATATATTTTATATGATGATTGTATACATTTTATATAATGATTGTATATATGTTTTTGGCAATTATTGGAATAAAGATACTCCCAATAAATACTCAATATTTACCCTCTAAAAATTATAAAAGACAACCCTGAGATTGAAATTGCACCATTTACATATCAATGGTTTATCATCAAGATTAAGTGATATTCAATGGAAGATAACAGTAATTGACAACTACTGTATGTGTGTTATTATTACTATTATATTCCTTATAACATAGCTCAAACTACCCGTGAGGATTATCAGCTAATAATGTCCATGTTTATGTTAAGAGATTCCATTTTCTATGAAATTATAATTCTTAACCTATACAATAATTGAGATCGCATTTTGTGTAGGCCTGAGTATATAATTAATAGGATGAGGTTCGATATTTAAAACTCAATGAAGCTATTTTGTAGAACGTAAGCATGAAATATAGAGTGAAAGCTCTGAAAATTCTATATTTAGTTTGTTCGTTCTGGAAAACCTATTACAGATTCGCCAATGGAAATACATTTCAATTTTCCGCCCGACTTCCTGTGAACTGGAAAGTCCATTATATCCGCCCAAATATTCATTCAACTTCATACAAATGTGAAACAGTTTTAGACTGTATAGTTTACAACGATAGTTGTTTTCATTCGGACTTGAGTCGGTGTTTCAAATGTGTAACAAGGTATGCAAAATTGAAACAAATAGAGCCGATTAGATCCCAGTTAATGGCTTCTCTTTCAACTATTACAGTTGTTGCTATCGGAGGCAAGTCCTAGATGGGATTGCAATGATTGAATCCTGCTGCTGTTGGTCCTTCTAATCCAGCATTCAACAAGTTTACGATTGCCATAAACAAGCTGATCCGCACTGAGGCTTATAGTCGTGAACGAATTGGACGAATGGAATGGGGTCCAATGAGCTGAGCATTGAAAAGTGCTAGTTTGAAGGCATGACTACGGTCAGAATGAGGGGTATCAAGGTAGGCACTTTAGAAACATCCCATCTCGCCACTACATTTTTTCTCCATATGATTGCTCTTTTATTAAACTAGTTTACGATTTTGATAGAATGAATAGAGTACAATTTAAATTTTGGCAAATGAAGCCTCATTTTGCTATGAATTGAGAAAAAGTATAGCTTGATACTCAACTTGTTTGATAAACTTGAGAATTTTTGTAACCGTAAATTTTTCTCAATTCTTTCTTTAACTAGGCCTACTCCTCAAATATGTACTACCGGTATCGGTACTTCTACTTCAATGTTGCAAATTCTTTCGAATCTCCGTTCTTTCCGAATCCCTAAATCATTCTCCACGAAAAAACTTTTCAAATAAATAGAAGGCTTTAAGATTGTATTTGGAATCAAATAAAAAATATGGAAATGTTTCTTGTTCTAAGAGTTTTATCTCAATGATGCAATTTCTAATAAGTAGAAGTCGGCAGAAAGCGACGAACAGTTTCTCTCTAAGTAGAGAAAATGTAGTCTGCATGTATAAAAGCAAGAAGGTCATGCTGCTCCCATCCGAAAACCCTGATAGTAGCGTGCTGTTGAAGAATGCTATTCTTTGTAGCACTTTCACTCGGCATGCGGGATCCATTGTCTTTACTGAGTGAAATATTGAATAATAATGTTTTCATTGAATAGAAATGAGGGCTGTTCTCCCTTTTACGGTTCAACCCCTGTTATCTTTTTCAGAAGGAAAAACACATGGCATGAGTTATTACAGGATTTACAACTCTTTTTTTCAGCTTCCGAATTACTGGTTATGTCGAATATAACGAATATGGAGGCTATTCTCGATATGCTGTAGAAGAATTTCTCCTGATAATTTTTCGGAAGGTACACACACAGCCCTCGGTCTTCATGTAGCTATTACGAGCTATCTCTATAAGAATTTCATTTCTTCGTGAAGAAAGCTGATTGCAATTAGAATACTTGCTGGCAGGTTTGCTTTGCTCATTTTAACTCGATTATTGGGGCTTTACCTACAGAAATATAATCTATGAAAAAATCATAAAATGGAGCCAGAAGGTTCGTTTTGCTAAAACTCAGCTTATTTGTAGCTTCATTTAAAGCAATTTGAATTTTTGGATTATTTTTGGGAATATTTTCGAACCCTTTCTTAGCACACATGGCTGTCAAATGTCAATGTTTTGGTATTCAATGAAATTTGATACAGTACTTGGCTTTTATATGAAACATTCAAGTGGTACATTTGTGAACTATAACATTTAAAATGCTCTTATAATCAGCCTACTACTATATCTGACATTTATGATAGGCATATAAGAGGCTGACTCTGCCAGTTATTTTTTCATTACAGTTACATTATATGTAATGTGTATTTGAATAACCTGTAAACTGAAACGCCCAGAGAAAATTGTTGAAACTCATTCTCTAATACCTGATGGATTTTCTAATGAAGAATAAAATTAGATAAAGTTTCTATTGATGTTTTTAGACGGATAATATTTCGTTTTGAACAAGGGAGAGCCCACACCCTTTTCTTATAGTTACGGAAATTAATAAAAAATCAGAGAAAGCACCTTTCTGCTAAGAACAGACAATGATCGACTAAGACGAATAGACTCTTTAATGAACTCCGTGAAATAAAAATGAACTACATTGGAAAAATACAAATTTGAAAAATAGATTTGAAGATTAAATCACTCCGATGTCTTCTGTGAATGAGTCTTAGGTTAATGTTTGCTTCAACCATGTTAAAATAACAGACTCGGGAAGCGAACCTGGTACCAACCAACCTCAGACATATCAGCTAAGCTAACTATCATATTACGGACAATTGGTGAGAAGCTCAAGCTATTTTTCAAATACTTTCAAATGACAAGTAACTATTAATTAAAAAAAAATATTTGCATCAAAATTATTCTATAGAGAAATGTTAATCGATTCTCATTCGTTGTTCTGAGAGTTTTATTTCAATGATGCAATTCCTACCAAGTAGGCATTGTGTTGGAATAGGAATAAAATTTTATTCAGATAGTTCAATTGATTTATATTCCACAATAAAATATGGATACTGGTGATTAAAATATGAATTTTCATACATATACATTTTACTCATTCATATGCAAGAAGTAGCAATGAAAATGGCATAATATATGGATGAGTTTTAGGATCGAAGTTTTAATACGTGGGAAACTTCACCTCTATGCTCAAGGCTGCAATATTCTATGGGAAACACTTCTTTCAATGCCCGTGCAGATTTCAGGTAGAGTTTGGCTGAAATATTTCACATTTGATAAAATTGGCAGTCGACATCTTGGCAGCTATAAAAGCTGCGCCTCAGGACGACAATAAAGCGAGCAGTGAGGCGAATGAGGAGCAGTTTGAAGCAGTGAGGAGGAGAGCAAGCGTTAAACACCTCTCACCTCACGTGGTCTGAGGCCCGCCCGGAGAGATGCGTTAGCTGCCGCAGTGCAGTGGCTGCCTCAGCTAAGCAACGCGACGTGAGGGGAACTTTTGGCGGCCGGAATTACGTGTTTAAAATTCCAACTTTCAATACGAGAACACCAGCCACTGGAATACTGTGCAAAACTTCTTCGGCTTCCGTCCAAAACTATGGACAACTTTTCTTTATCACTTAAAGCATTACCTAGTAAAATCTGTCCCACTTTTAAAGTGAGACTATTATTGGACAAAGTCAGTTGTATACCACACTACAGATTTGAGCCAAAATATTTCAATTCGTTTGGTTGGATTTCACATTATAGTTGGAATTCATCAAGTAAGCTACGGATCAGAGGGTATAGTTCATACGGGAATAAGGACGTCTATAATAATTGCATCTGTGTGAAAAAAACTCTGCATTCATTGCAATCAGCACTATTAATGACCTTGACTATTAATGTTAATAAAATGGTTTTGCCTATGAGAAAAATATTTTGACGTTCATACTCTCATGAGTCCGAGACTTGTGTATGGGTAATGAGGTGAATGATAAGGTGATGTTCTTCTAATTTTCCAATTTCCATATTTAAAAAACAAACAATTGTATTCAAGCCGCTACAATTTTACAGTTAAAGCTACAGTTAATAATATGAATCTTGTGATTGGGAAGTGTTGTATACTAGACTACCTATTCAATAACTGTCATGTACAAAACATACTATTTTTTTTAGTATTTAAAAAAAATGAATTATTTATTTAGAAATTATTTATTTTAAGCGAATAATTATTTATTTATTGACAATCAATTATTAATTTATTCAATAATAAACAATTATTTATTTTTATTATTCAATTATTTTTTTTATTTTTTATTATTACAATAGAATCAACACAAGATGCAAAAACCCTGGAATACAGTGAGCGGATTTTTTTCCTTAAAAGAAAAAAATCCATCGAACCAGTAATAATGGAAAATTTCAATCTCAGAAAAGAAGAAGATATGAAAAAATTATGTGAAAGTTCCAATGAAAACTTTAAAACGAAAAAAGAAGCGATGAATAAAAAACATAAACCAACTCCGAACCAACAATTAAATTTATAAAGAAAAAACAAACAATATATTATAATAATATGATACCTGAGTTGAAATGTATAACCTAAATTAAATAAATTAACTTCTCTAACACATCCAAATATGAGCTAATAAAAATTAGCTTCCTGGGGCAACAACAAAGATACAATTTTGTGATAAACTTCTCACAAAAATCTTACATTACGGAAAATCGTAAACTGCGGAATTATTACTATTGTTATTATTTATTTATTGTAAGATATTGTTTCTGTAATGTGGGATAAATGTTGAAATAAATATTATTATTATTATTATTATCATCATTCCTACTATTATTATTCTTATTATTATTAATATTATCATAATTATTAGTAGTCAAGTGGCCAGATGTTTTATTATATAATCCAAAATTTACACAATTTTAGAAAAAAAAACGTTGAGCAAATTTGCTGAAAACTAATGAGATGATCATTAACATTCCTTTGTTGCTGACTTTCATTTCATTCATAACTGTGACAGCAGAGCCTTGATTAAAATCTCTGATGAAAGTGTCAACAACTGAAAGAGTCACTGAAAGTGTCAACAACGAACATAGTACTGAAAATCTTTTTTGAGACGAATATTGAGCTCAAGCGAGATTTCATTTTAAACCCAGAGGATGTGGACCTATGTTGGTTAAATCTGTGTCAATAGTCAGCAAATTTGTCAGTGTCTTTGTTCGCTTTAGCGGTGAGGACGGTTGATTTTCCCGAAAAATGTGGAGGTGGATTTTCTATCAACGGGTCTCAGCTTCCACTAGATTTCCACCTTGTCCCGCTTTTCGACCCTCACTGGGGTCGTTCAAATTATATAAATCCATTTCATTTTTTCCGCCAGTGATGGTTTATAGCGCAGTAACGATTCGTGTATCAATTTGTAAGGTCAATTCGGCTGACTCGACAAGATTTGACAGTTGTTATCTGGCGGCAATTGTTAGCTATTGCCAGCAGCGATACCCTTTCCATCATTTTCCGAATAAGGAAGCCAATAAAGCGACAGCGCCTCAGAGCTCCCCGCTATCGGCACGATACATCTAGACTCGGAGCCAGGATAGGCGTGCGTGAGGTATCCACAGTTTCAGGCTTTCACCTGCGCTTCAGTTTTCCTTTCCTGCAACTGAAACACGACTGACATGTTCCTTTGAAACGCCTGGTAACGCCATGCCAATTACTATGGTAGTGCTAAGTTCAGCTGTAATTGAAATAGGTCGAATAACACACCGTCGGAATTACCATCAGTCCTTGAGAATGTGTGAATGTGAAACTCGCAAATTACAAGGCTACGCTTATTACCTTGATTAATCGAGCGGTTTGTAAGAAGGGCGCTTCAATAACTGAGGAAAGTCAATGAACCCAAGCTCCCCTTTACGTGTAGCAGAAGCCAAATCTACTTAGGAAAATCAGCTCAAGTGATGTAAAAGGTTTTCCTTCCGTCAGATTTGCTTTGAATCAATCCATTTTCCATCTATAACCCTAAGCGTCTTTCAGTCTGTCCTTTGAACTTGAACTTGATCTTGAGAATTCCAATATTATTAAGATTGAACTTGAACTTGATCTTGAGAATTCCAATATTATTAAGATGAAGTTCTATGAGGATGAAAATCAATAGAGTTCAATGTTGATGTATATGTAGTCTCTTTATTAGTATTTTACGATTTTGGTTGTGTGTGATAAGCCTATTGACTTTTTCTTATATAGGGTTTTTTAAACTTATCAGCTTTCAAGCCTTTAGAGCTTTAGATAATACGAATCAATTGTGTTACAAGTGCATTTATTCTTCATACCTTATTCAATTTCTTGGATATTTTTCAAATTTGAAGAGTTAAAAGGCTCTGAAAGTCTGTCAGCGTTATACCAAAAAGCCTATCGATCTTTCTAAACAACTTCTTTGTACATTAAATAATAGAGCATCCATTTCAAGGAATGTGTAGCTTTGGAACTTATCACATTGCTTATTTCAACCGTGGATTTCTCAACGAATTCAGATTTTCAAGAGTCTTGAGCTATGTTGAAGAAGTGTAGTGTATGAGCACCAAGGTATATTAAACGGAGAAACAAAAAAGCCAGAAGCATTATGCGAAACAGTATACTGTATTTGCTATAGTGCTTTCCAAGGTAGTTAAGAACTCTGCACACGTACCAAAGTTCCAAAGAATAGAGATTATTGTTGCATGCCTACTTACTACACTTTTCCACTTTGAAAACTTTTAATTCTCGTGAGAATATGACCACATGCAGTTAACCTGTCTTTCTTGCCTAGTCTCCAGCTTGCTTCCAACTTGTAGGCTACTACCATCCCCAGAGATCCAGCGCTCCATTTTTCAAAAGATAATTTTATCATCTCGTTTTAAAGTTTTAAGTAGTTTGATGGATAAAGTTTCTGCTAAGAATCAATTCGAATTAATAAATTGTGTATGAGACTGCAATAAGCTAAGCTCAAAATTAGAAGTCTTGAAATGACCAAAAAGTATGAACAATTTCTCAAGATACACACATGTTTCACGTAAAAATACTATTTGGTTGGATGTGAAAACATTTTTATACTAAATAAAAAACACAGAATCTGCATTAAAATCAGGACAGTTATATATCACCACCAAAGCGAAGACAGGAAGATCTCTTCTAGCGCAAAAAAATAAAAAAACACAGTGTTCTATATCTATGTTTTACACTTGAATTATATGTACACTATCCTCCGTTGTGTTCAGTTTGTGAACAGAAAACACAATTCAATATTATTTATATAGAATTTATTTCGTAATTTCCAATACAACAAACATTTGTTTGTTTTGGTTGGAATAATCGGTGAACGATTTTCAATGCAAGAATTCTTTCAAGTAAAAATGAGATG
Organism: Conomelus anceps; assembly: GCA_948455865.1. Classification (NCBI taxonomy): domain Eukaryota; kingdom Metazoa; phylum Arthropoda; class Insecta; order Hemiptera; family Delphacidae; genus Conomelus; species Conomelus anceps. Next base: position 66,736,547 of record OX418217.1, on the reverse strand, counting down.
AATAATAACAATAATAATAATAATAATAATAATAATAAATTGATATATAGAATAAATTGGTATATACAATATTAGTCTAATTCGAATTTAGATTTTTTGTGTGGGCAATCAATTTATAATATTTATTTGCTTATTTGGCGGGCCGCTTAGCGCAGTTGGTTGGGGCGTCGCAGCTTCAGCTTGCTGTCGTTTAAGTGGTCGTGGGTTCGAATCCCGCTCCACCGTCAGGCATTTATGTGTAATCATTCACCTCATTACCTACGCACAAGTCTCGGACTCATGTGGGCATCAACAGCAATAAAAAAATTGACAGAAAAATAAATAACTTACGAATGCTGCTCTATGTTGTTCCTCAACACATAAAGAATTGATGTCTTCATAATTAAAAACAAAATATAAAATCTTGATTGAAACAGACAAATTTTCACATCGGAAACTATGAGTGATATATAGTTTGAGTATATTTAAATCATGTTCACTATGACAATTGTAGGGCTTATAAAATCAAGGAAAAATATAACAAACCCTATCAGAGAAATAATGAAAGTAAGAAACTCAATTCATTGAAGAATTTCCAGCAGTTGAGGACTCTTAGCACGTAAAAAAGTTCCAAAGAATAGAGATTATTGTTACAAGTCTGATCAAACGTTACAAGACTTCCCATTGATGTAAGCATTTTACAAGCCCTCTCAAATAAGATTTCGGGTTTGTGATTTTCATCCAGGTAATAAATTCTGCTTGGCATGAAATGTTTGGAAAGAAGTAGTGTAAAATTTTTAATACCGACTAGAGCTAGTGATTTTTCTAACTTGAAACGATGAAAGAGCATAGATTTAAAGCACCGCAGTGCATGCAAAGTAGAATGAGTTACGGGGAATTGTTTGGTGAAGACAACCGAGTTTACGGCTGCATAGTAGGGATGTTGTTGATGTTGTTCGGGTTACACGCAAAGATACATCGATCACATCGAGAAGGTATTACTGTAAAGAAAACAGCTCACAGACTCTAAAATACTTAAATACTAACTTGTGCTATTTCGTCTTGCCTGAAAAATTAATCAGACCAGAAACACGAAAGTTTGTCGTCTTGAAGAATTGCTGGGTAATAATTTTCTGTTTCTTGGCCCTTGGAGACAAAAAATGGAAAATCCTGTTGACTCGAAATGGACTATTTTAAGAAGCGATTTCTCCTCCAAATAGTTACAACTTCTACTTGCATACTACTACTCAAATAAGGGTCAAATTTAAAAATATTTCAATGATCTACAAAAGATAATTCTCCCCCATAAAAGTCACAAGAAGCTTTTTTAATTAATTTCCATGAGGGGGATACATCCCGTTTACCCCTCCTTGGATTCGCGCCTGTCTCAACTTAACACCCAAATAATAGAATGGTCACATTCAGGGAATAACTGATTGCGCATTGGGTTGACCATTGAAACTTTGATGATTTTATCAACATTGTTCGAAGTGTGGTCAATGATTTCATAAGTTGATACTCTAACATTGGGTTTGCCTTGATTATCATTCTTCTGCCCCAGCTTGTACGTTTGTACTAATGATAATACTATTAGTGACCGGAATGAATATGATTAATATTATATTCGGTTTAAAGGCCTCACAAATATTCAAAATTATATTAACTGTCTTTAGACTGTCTTAGTGCCACGTTTGAAGTGAACTTCCAAATCAATACTCTTTTACTGAAAATTAACCGGTAATGATTGTGCTTCAGGGTGCATTTTTCAGTGAAACGTAGACCTAACATAATGTTTGGATTCTTTAGTTGAAATCTTTTGAAGGGAGCAGTCTTATAATTGATTGTATTTTAGTCATGATAAATAAATGAAGGAATGAATGAGCAAATAAATAATGAGTTCTTGAATCACATAATTCAGATTCACAGTAATATCAAATCGATCAAATCGTGGATGTAAAGTGTTAAAGCTTTGTTAGGGTTTGTGAATGGAGTCATTATGACTTATTTTTTCCTCTGAAGAGATCAAATAATATTTTCATATCTATTGACAAATAATGGGTTGTTGTGCTCCAAAATTAATGCTTTCTATAATTTTCAAAAGACTTTGAGAACAGATATTTCTTTAAAGCTTCAACAAGATGATTATTTTTCGTTTTAAACTATACGATGAGGCTGCATACACTCATCCGTTCGAAATATTACCACACGATACTAAAAGGGAAAGTTATTTGGACTTTTTCAAATTAGCAAAGTAAGGATTTACGCCCGAAATAAAGGCGCTTTTATTACTTTGTTCATCCGGAGTTGAAAGGGTATCTCGTTAAAAAGAAATATTGCTTTGTAGCGTTTGTTTTGCAACACCCTAGAATTTGAAGGTCTTACGTTCAGCAGCTACCACACATTACACTTGTGGTTATTCCTTAATAATCCTATAGAGAGAGTGTAACTAATGATTAATCGCTCTGGAATGATCATTGGCTATTAAAACGTCCTCTTCTCGGGAAATCTCGCCCTTTTCCTTTCAAAACGTTCTAATCCTATTTTTTGGTTCAGGCAATAAAAATAGAGTAAATGAAGAGAGGAGTGTAACGAAATCCACTCTAATTGGTAACGGTTCAATTCAAAGCGAAATAGGGTTAGCCGCTTCATAAAATATTTCATCCCAGACAATACTTGGGTATAAGTAAGAAAATTAAAAATATTGGTTATGGTGATGTGGATTTAAGATTATATGTGACGATGTTTTTGTTCAGTAGACAATGTGAGCAGAAGTCTCGTGTTTAATTAAAATGGTTCGTGTTTTTAATTACTCCAAAAAAACAACATATTTAATATAAATGTGATATTTTCTCTCTTTGGTACCTACCCTCAGCTCGATTGTTTATATGTAATGATTATTTCTCTAATGAGAGGGTTTGATTATTCGCTTATGTTCATTGATAGTGGACATGAACAATGTTATTAACAATGCATTATGAGAGAGAGGTCTCATTACTAACCAGTGCTGTTACAAAGTACTTATAATAGTAGTCAAGGTGAATAAAAGACAAAGCTTTGTTCAATAAATTGATTAATTGATGTATCTCGGTGTGGAAAACTACCTCAGATCAATATTTTTTCATGAATAATTATTTCCTTTGATTCTTTCCAGATAAATTATTTTTAGTGACTGTGATTGAGCAGAATGTTGAAAAGTAGATTTATAGCTGTATTGTTCTCAAAAACTCCATAATAGGCACAAAATCTTAGCCGGAGTATCATCGTCACAAAAATTTATGAAAAAATTACAACTTCCAAAAAATGATCTTAATTCTAACTCAAAATTTATCCAATCATTATTATTGATTTTAACAAGGGGGGGAGTGAATTTATTGTGGTAATTCACGGTAACCAATAACTTCGAGCTTGATAATAATGAATAACATTTTGTTCTTTAAACGTTTCTAAATACTTATTCCATGATTGTCCAATGGTCTACTTCCGGGTGTCCTCACCAGCGTTTAATCATGCTAAGAAAGTGATCATACATCATAGAACTTAATTTGAAATAAGAATTATAGTATGTCAAGTGTTCTCATGTTTTTGAAAAAATAGCTCCATTAGCGATCACCGTATTTCTTTGACACTTTCAGAAAGACCTCATTGCGTGGAAGTAAGCACACTTTGGAGTTTTTAAGCTTATCAAGCTTCCACAGTTATGCTTTTGAGCAATTGCATCCTGCAAACTTTAAAAAGAACTTTACACTCTCTCCCCGTTATCGTAGGAAACCAGTGAATAAGCCAGCTGGGGAAGTGAGTACTTCGTTGAAATTGAACAGCGAATGTTTTCGTTGCAATATCTCTACGAGAGATTCATCCAAATTTCGATGGAGTTGAATGGCATACGGGACGATAGGTGGGCTGTATAAGAGGAATAGCTAGATCCGAAAGAAAGTTGCTAGCCTCTGCGAGGAGCTCCGGCTGTTTCGTTTCAGCGGCCTGCGAAGTTGAAAGGAAAACGTCAGCATTGGTGAGCACATTTCTTTCAGGTCATTAAGTCTACTGCGAAGTTGAAAAGGCCAAAACTGTTCCCTTCATACATTATTCAGATATCAAAAGCAGGAAAAGTAGTATGGTAATAATAAGAACTGGTGCTATACTGCTGAAGACTCGAAGATAAGATAGATGGCTCCATCGCATGACTGTCTGACGCCTCAAAACAACACCTCTTTGAAATTTTGTACGAAATTATAACTGTCTTTCCTGAGCTCCTCGTACAAAGTAGAAAATAATTGAGCATATAGGCTCTGCTGAATACTTCCGTAGTCCTCCCATCCCCAGTGTTTGCGCAAGTATTGTTTTCCTTTTATTTTGAACTATTTTTCATTTAAAGGAGTTTCAAATTACTTTTCCATGTTGATAAAGATGATACCAATGAAAATTAACAGAAATAATAATTGGATAGACATTCACCACTTCCCATATCTTATGGTCCTTTTTTATAAGTTTTTTTGCTTTATTTTGAGATTGACTATCTTCTTGAAACTTGGGAGCAACTTTTGAAATCAAAATATTTTTTTTTCATTTTTTTTTCAATTCAATTCTTTATTTCTCACCAAAGTCATTACAACTGACAATATACATTTAAGAAAATACAATAAAATATAAAAATTCTAACACATTAACAAAATAACAGTAACATATGGAGTGAGAAATGACCTAACCAACTATGGTTACATGTACTAGGATATTGGTTACTATATCATTCTATTACAATCATTATCACTTTTTGATAATTCAATCATTTCAACTATTTTCATTTACTAGGGTTCAATTCTATTACTCTATGAAACGAAGTAGTCAAAGGAAGAAAGCTGGAAGAAATGATTGAGGCATTAATGTATTATTCAGTTTTGACGAAAAATTAAAACAATGGAAGATGAGGAGAAAGGATATTTTATAATTTCGACTGAACTTTCGAAACAATAAACTGATTGGTTTGTGTTACCTGGGGAGAATTCGTAAATATTGAATGAAAGTATGAAGAGTCAAGCTGCAAGAAAATTATCTGGTCCATGAATATTAGTGAAGTTACATGCCAATATAACTGCGTTTATTTATTGTAACTATGGTAACAAGTGTAACTAAAGTGTAGACTTCTGGCTCAAAAATCTCAAAATTATATCAACTTTATAGTGATAGTGCTTTGTTAAAAATTAAATAAAAAATTAATATTCTTTTTCTGAAAGAAACTTGTGAACTATTGTGCTCAGAGGTGAAATTTCTAGTGAAAGAGACCTAACCTAAAATTTTGTGAAAATCAGTTTTGGGCAATAGCCTGTTGTATTCACAATCATTGATTGTTAGTCACATCAATGAATAAATAAATATTATTGGGATTAGCTAAAAATGAATTAGAACAAACACGTTCACCTCCTGAAAAACATTTGTTTTCCAGTAATAAATTTTTATATTAAAAAAAAAATAGAAAAGAACATATTGAATTCTTTAGCCTCCGGATACCAGTAAATATAATAGGTTATAGGTTAATAAAGAGGTATATATATATAATTATATAGGTTAATAAGAAAAGGTTTAATTCCTGCGTTTTGGTATCCAATTAATTGCAGGTATCCAAAACGCAGGTATTTAAACCTCTATTTTTTATAGAAAAGAACAGTATTTCAAAATTTGAGTTTATTGGATCTTTTTTCGATTGAAAACTTTTTTCAATTGTTCAATATCACATAACTCATGTAAAAGAGCACGTATTGAGGATAGTCATCTCATAATTAAGGCAGTCTTCAGAAATATATTTTAAATTGTTTTTCCACTTCATCACCTCATGACTGTGAGAATCAAATTATAAACTAATTATTGTCAAATCATGTAGACGCCCGCACTTTTTTTTCTGCTGTCAAGTCATGACAAATAATCCTAGAAATGAATCCGGTGGAAATAGATCACAATGGGAGTACTGTCAGAAATCTAATAAGAGGGTTGTGTTCCAATAGAAAGTTGAAGCAATGAACTTGGGATCTCCCACTGGATGAGTTGATGGATGAACCAACTCGTCCAGTGGCTTGTAATCTAATTCTCCACAACCTCACTCCATTTTTAGAAATTCCGTTCCATCTCTCTGGAATTCCTTTGGCACTACTTTATAAACGTCTTAGTTGGGCATTGAGGTTTAATTAGATTCATAGACATAGTGGCTGCTGGTTCCTCATCTCAAGTACTAGGATTTCATTTCAAAGTGAAAAATGTTGAACTAGTTTTTTCCATCTACAAGAATATCTTCTGAGTTTGTCTCAAGCTAGCTAACGATTTAAGCCTATTTTGTACAATGTACACTCAATCATCTGATATCAGATTGCAGTAAGTTGGGCTCTGTTCAGTTGTTATTTTCGTAGCGTCCGGTCCGGTTTGATAGAGGATAATAATCTGAAACAAGGATAAGGGAAATTTCATTACAAGCAAAGTGTTTACAGTTTTAGTACAGGATGCGGCAGCATCACTTCCTTTTTGCAAAACTTAATAAAACTCATTTCATAGATCAGAAGAAGTTTTGAAGATTGAATCAGGTAGATTACCCTTATTTTCGATATAATGTTTTGAGAGAACACTTCACAGAGCGCCACATTTCACTTTTGGAGTGGCCGGCCTGCTTTCCCGATCTGGCATCTTTTGTGTTTTTTGTATGCTTTTCCTCAAATCCTATGTTTAACAGAGCCGTCCAAGGACCCTAAAAGATTCGGAGTTAACATCCAGGAAGAAATTACAACTTAACGCCTGCTAGGCTGGCTGGAGTTATGACAAACGCCAGAAATTGGGGTTTACTCAGTATACTAAGGTACGTGCCTACATTATAAAAGAAAAATAAAATTTTCCTGATTCATACAATGGGGTCTTATTAAGTTTTGAAAAAATAAGTTCGGTTTCTATATATTCTGATTGCTTCATCCGTACACATATATTTAATAGTTGATGATTGTACCGATTTTCCCCAAATCTGTACAATTTTTGGGCATTATTCTCGCTTAAATTGCTTTATTTGAAGCCGACTATTCTTTTAGCCCAACTGCTCTGTGATTCTCAATTGTCATGGTTTTATAAGTGATATTATGAAGTTATGAGGTTGGACTTATAACTTTTTATTGGACCTGGTTCTAATTTCTAAGTAGATTGGTTATTTTTGGAGGTTTTACGGTCTTCAAGCTATTTAGCATTGGTTGTTATACCGATGTAAAATATGTATATAGTTAATTTCCTTGTCTTGATTTGTCTTCGACCTAAAACGGGAGAACACCAATTGAGCTTTGATATTGCTATCTTGCTTCATCTTTTCCAGTCATAACCTGTAGGTTTTACTTTTTCTCTGACAAGCGCTGCTTGCTTTACTTTCTCCTTTATTTGCACATGTTCTGATTGAATTTATGAATGATTACTTTTTGACTTGATCAATAAAAACCCTCTCTACGTTTGAAACTTTTAATCATAGCCGAAGTTTCCCTTTTTGTTCTGCAACTGCCCCAGTTTCTGTATGATACCCAATGTGACTTCCATGCTGCTCTGCTTAAAAAATTTCACTGTTGTAAGTTTGTGAACCTTGAGTGAGGTTATTTGGACTCGAATCTTTGTGTCCTCATCAGAAGATAATATTTTTCTTCTTTTTCAAGTAATGTAGTGTGATTTTCCAGTAATCAAGTTTGTGCATTCAGAAGGGCGTATATTATTTTTTTCTGCGTGGTAACCTGCAAAGTCTGTAACATGTTGAATATATCACTTCGTCACCACTGAAAAAAAACAGGTAACTTGACTTAAACATTTATTTTAATTTTATTGTTGTTAATGTAATAATAATAATAAGCGTATGGCTTTTAATGGTGGGGAGACCCTTACGGGTAGTTCCACCTCGCCGTTTGTGCCATGTTACGGGCAACACGGTAGACCTACTATTTTAGGTGGGTTCCGAACCACCGGGTAAGTGATAATGTCATTGTTGAAAAGTTTCAAAGAATTATAGATTAATTAAGTGTGTAATTCCTGAAAGAGCATACTTCAATATTATAATGCTGGGAAACTAATTTTTTATGATCTTTGCTTGGAACTTAACCTAGAAGCTTTCTGTAATCGTCATACTTGAGAGAAATATTATTTGTTTAGGTTAACATAGGGTCAGTTTTTGAAAAATTGATAAGCATCTTTCTGATAATTTATGATAACAAGGGAAGTGATAGCCGTGAGCCGTAGCAGGTATCTGTTCAATCAGATAGAGATGAGCTGCGTTTTCCTGGGCCATCTTTGTAACGGTGACCGGTTAGATTTGCCAGCAAAAAGGACACTGTTCTCTGCTGTAAAATCACTTCCCGGCGGTTCAGAACCCACCTAAAACTGTAGGTCCAACTGATCAATCACCATCATCCAACTCATCAATAACCATCACCCATTACCCACGCACAGGCCTCAGACCTTTGTGGGCTTCATACTAAAAAATAATTATTTTTACCATTTGACTTGGGGCTAGTATAAATACCCATAGTCAGTGACATTTTTATATTTGTTGACTATGTGATTTGTTCATTCTCCTAGTAATTGCAAATACTCTGTCGAAATTCAAGCTATGTCAAGTCTTATTTCATCGAAGGTAATTTATTCACTAACTTATTGAGTAGTTCTATTTTTATATCTCTTTGAAAATATTGTTCTGTAATTTGTAATTCTTTTAGGGGCCTAGTTATTATTGTTTTGTGGTACATGTTCTCTATTGTGGTTCAATTTGGAGGCCAAGAGCTACTCTTCATTTCAAATGTGGGATGTGGGGGACAAGCTTCCAAGTTTCGGGACTGCATTTTCAATTTGGGGAGCTTACGGTTCTATTCTGAGTATGGCGCTCACATTTCTTTTCAACTTCTGGAGACCCAGTTGAACGTGGCTGGGCTGAGTGAAGGATTCAGTACATACTTGGCTAATTGATATTGGTCTTTGATGATTATGGAGTGTACAACTAGGACTATCCTGCAACCTGATTGAGTAAGAAACAACGTTCAAGGAATGAGACTTAGATAATTTCGTCGAATAGTGAAATTCGTGTGTGTGCATCATTGACCAATGAGTTAGGTTTTTAAAGACTGCATAATATATGCAGTAATATAGACAGTAATATATGGGTAATACTGAAAGACTCAAATCATCCAATCTTTTGAATTGGAGATTTTACCTTTTTTGTGTTATTTCGATTTTATTTTTTTATTGAATCGCGAGTGTGTTACCTTAAAATAGCATGTTATTTTATTCGAGAGGAGTATTTTTGAGATTGTATAACGTTTAGCAATGAAAGAACTCATTTCTCAAAGTTTGATATTTCGCTTTATTATATCACAACTTTCTTTTTTTATTTCTACAGAAGTGAATGTCTACAGTTAAAAATTCTCTTTTTTATTCTTATTTTACACTGTAGCATTACATGACTTCAAATTGCAATTTGTATAAAACTATTTTGATTTTGGAATTGTTTTATGCGATTTCTTCCATGCTTATTTTGAGAATCTGTGATTTCTTTGATATCTGTTCCATACTTAAAAAGTCATAATTAATCTGAGGGTGGAAATCATAAATTAATAAGTTTTATTTTATTTCATTTTTGTGTGATAAAGCATTGTTTTCATTTACAAGTTTGGTTTTGTGACTCGATTAAATTGTTCAGAAAACTGTTCAACTTGACATATTTAGTGTAATATTTCTCCTTATTACCCACGTGCAAGTGTCAGACTCATGTAAGTATCATCGTCATCAACATCAGCAGCAGCAGCATAATAAGAAAGAAAATGCTATACCTGCTTGATACTTGAACTTTCTATTCAAGCTACTCTTCATTTCAAATTTGGGAGGCAAGCTTCCAACTTTTGGGACTGAATTTTCAATTTGGGGAGCTCACGGTTCTATTCTGGGTATGGGGCTCTCACTTCTTCTCCACTTCTGAAGATCCAGTTGAATGTAACTGGTTGAGTGAAGGATTCCACACATTCATGGCTAATTAATATTGGTAATGGTAGTATAATTTATTCAATGGAAAAATAAATAGCATCAAGATAAAGATGGAGGAGTGTGAAAACTACTATAAATTGGATATTATAATCTGCGTAATACTCATTTGATTTGAAATGTTTGTAGTATGTGTGCACATTTATTAAAAAATTGAAATTTTCACAGGGACTGTCAAAAGAGATTACGGTTAGAAGAGTGAGGCATAAACAAAATTCTTCTTAATGATATACTTTTTACCACTGCTCAAACTGAGCTAATCTACTGCCGACTTTGTTGGAAGATTCCAGTTTGGTGATTGTTAAATTCAAATTCAATGTTTTGACCCTCAAAAACAGCTTCTAGTTATCTTAGGCCAAGTGATTTCTCATTCATTGTATAATTTTTAGAACATTCCAACTGATAGAATCAACAGATAAAAGTTAGTATTAATGGGAACATAGCTAAAAAAAAGCATTTTCATTATCACTGCATTGACTACATTGGCTAAATGATGTTTTTTGTTATTTTTTAAGCCCTTCTTTTTATTTATAAAAATATACAGTTCACTTTATGGTACTAGACCCACTCCTTATCTGTCAAAGAATTTGTCTATATTTTTACAAGTGAGTTTCAAAGGAACTTACAATTTATTAAACTGACAAACTGAGATCATAATTTATGAATTTTGAATTCCTCAAAGTGCTATTGATTATATGAAGACTTCTGCAATGGCAGATATTGACAACAGCATTGAATAGCTGATGGAAATTGACATACACTGCTACATAAAAGAATCAGTCACCTCCAGCAATCGAACCGCGGACCTCCCAATTGCCGGTCGGGTGCCTTAACCACTAGACCACAGTGACCCTTCTATATAGCAGCGCTCATTTTAGATTTGGCCATATCGGCTCATATATCACAAGTTGGTTTTGAAGGAAGGGTTTAAAAGACTATACAATATAGTCTAGTGGTTGACCGGCAATGTTCTACTCATCACACACATTGGACTCTTCCAGGTTGCTTTCAGTGGTGAATGAATTGCGCCCTATATGGAAGGCAAACAAAAGACGTCAATATTCAAACCTTCCCTCTCCTATTGTACAACCTCAAGAATTAATTCAATTTTCATCTTTTATCTTTAATTTAATTGGGAGGGTACCATCCAAGAGTCCTCAAGGGCCAGCCGCTACTGGAAGTTTAATGCTGCTTGCTGTCAGCCGAAATCTAGTCACTGACATCGTCCCATCAATTAGCATGCTACTGTTTGCATGCTTTTTTTTTCTTTTGTTCTCTGAAGAGTACGTCTTCAAGACTCCAACATTGAGTGTGAGATAAGTCAAATCAGATATTAAACTACTTATAGGAGAGCTTAAAATTATTCTGAAAACTCTTGTAGCCTAAACTACAAAAGGCTTCATCAACTAGATATTTTTTCAATTGCTTTTTGAACATTTCAATATTCCACATTCCTTCGCAGCTGCGGTAGCTTGTTAAAGTATTTTCTATCAATATAATTAAGTTTTTTGTTCGAATAGCTCAATATTGTGACATTCTGAATGATAATCTGCTTCTTGTAGTGTATTATAGCTAAGGAAGCAAAGATTTTGACTTAAATTACTGGTTTTACATATAATATGGCATCACACACATACATACAGTTAGCTGCTAAGTATTTTAAAAATGGCCAACATGAATCCAACCTATTTGCTCTTTCCATACACCTAATAGCTTTTTTGAAATCTTGAACACCCTATCAAGGTTTTGTTTGATGAAATACCACATGCCAAGATAGCATACCTAATAAGTGAAGTATAATACCATGGTAAGCTGTGTAAACTAGCTTTTTCCCATTCAACCTGGCAAGCTGTCATAGGTCAAATACTACAGTTGTGGTTTCAGTGCATACCTCATCAATATAAGGATTCTGATACAATAAAACTCCTAAATGTCTAAATTTTTCCCTGGTAATATTTATTACCATTCATAGAATAGAATAGTTTATTTATTTTTCCTTGGCAAAGTTTAGACTGAAAAGTCTACTCTTCCACTTAATCACGTCCATGATTTACAATGAATATAACAATACTGTAATACAAACCAAAACAAAAAAAAAAAAAAATAATAATAAAATTAATAATTGTTAAGTTCAACAATACTAGTAGAAAGACAAAAAAAAAAAAAAAATGATACACATTCACACTCCCATTCACGCTTATTTCACAGCTGCAATATTGTAAAAATAATGTTACAAGAGCAAACAAGCAGTAAGTCACGCACTCGTTCTATTTATATCATTCCATTGTTTTATGTGGACAGACGCAACTGCAATTTGATTTTCCATTCTCTCTCATTAGATGCCTTTGTCACTCTTATTCTCCAAGTCTGCAACTCTCTCACTCAATTGATTTCTAGAGACTTCTTCAGAATTCTGGAACGACCGAGATCATGTATCTTGAAGATTCTCGATGCATCTAGTGAGCTCCAATTCTTGGAATTGTACAACTGTAACAGCTATATAAAGGAAGTCCACGTGAACCAGGGGATCAGTTTTTCTACAAAAGCTTGTGTGACAGTTACGTTTTCAAACCTGCGTGTGACAGATAGTATTACAGATCTCATAGAAGAGACAATCTAGTGCCAGTGGAGTAAACAGTGCTTTATTCAGTCTTTAGACAGTGACAAGTGCAGAGACAAGTGTTTACTAATAGTTTAAAGACGTGTTAAGTGGTATTATTTGGGACTGTCAAATAGCGAATTGGATTGTGTTTTTGTAAGTGATTAGTTGCTCTTTTTTTATAATTTCTTTCTGCATTATTGTACAGTTTATTGGACTCTTGTTTCTTTAATTATTGATCAGCCTAATTAATTATTCATTTGTACAGTTTATTGGACTCTTGTTTATTTTATTATTGATTAGCCTGTAATTACTTATTCATTAATTCTTGTAAATAATTACATAATAATTAAATAATATTATTATTATTATAATTACTGAAAATAGCTATCAGCTTGTCATTTGATGATCTGTCTTATTTAGTTAATTGAACTTACAATTAATTTGTGTGAATAGACTAATTAGTGTAAATAAAGTGCAAGTGTGAACTTTAGTGTTGCCAGCCTCATTTTAGCTATTAGAACCCATAACAATTGGTGTCAGAAGTGGGATTTCTTTCAAGTTTAATTTAAAATGGCTGGCAAAATTACATTGTGTGATTTAAAAGTGGCTGATCTGAAACGGCAGCTAGAAGACCGTGATTTGGAAACATCTGGAAAGAAGTCAACTCTACAAGACAGGCTTCGTGAGGCGTTATTGGGAGAAGGAGAAGACCCAGCTACATACCTCTTTGCGACTACTGACATGAAATTACTTACATCCATGGAGCAGAACTTCACATCACTGAAGGGTGAACTTCAAGAGAATATTACATCCATGGAGCAGAACTTCACCTCCATGAAGGACGAACTACAAGAGAATATTACATCCATGGAGCAGAACTTCACATCCATGGAGCAGAACTTCACATCACTGAAGGGTGAACTTCAAGAGAATATTACATCCATGGAGCAGAACTTCACCTCCATGAAGGACGAACTACAAGAGAATATTACATCCATGGAGCAGAACTTCACATCCATGGAGCAGAACATCACCTCCATGAAGGACGAACTACAAGAGAATATTACATCCATGGAGCAGAACTTCACATCAATGGAGCAGAACTTCACATCAATGAAGGGTGAACTTCAAGACAATATGGCGTCCATGAAAGGCGAACTACAGGAAAATATCACCTCATTACAAGAAGCCATGGAAAAGAAAGTTAAAAGTCTTGCTGATTCAGTTAATCAAGAAGTCAGTAAGGTAGAAGAGGATTTGAAAACAATAGAAGATCGACTCAAGAAGCTGGAGTGCGGTGCTGGATCTTCAAGCAGACATGATAAAGTGAATGGATCTTCAGATATTCCAGACCTAGCCATCTCAGAGAAGTCAGTGCTAGAAAGGAAGGAGGAAGATAAGCAGTCAGTAACTCTTCCTCAGCATACTGGGCAACAATAATAATGTGTATAGATTTGATCATTCCTGACAAAAAAAAGTGGGGGAAAAAACGTTGAAAAGATGTAGAAATGAATAAATTATTTAGATGAAAATGAATGCTTGAATAAATAATGTCATTTATGGTAGTATTTGTTAATGGTATGAAGTATGATGGGCACCCCTATCACCGACCAGTCCCACTGCCGGAGCGACCGCCACTGCCAGCCAACCACACAGTGACGGCTCAGGCGAAACAGGGACGGCCACACAACATCTTGGTTTGAGGAGTCAGCAAATTCCATAACCTTGATGCCAAGACAAGGAATGACTGGTTGTAACAAACAGTTCTGTGTCTGGGAATTACCAGAAAGTGAGATCGACCTCGCGTCTCTCTAACACTTACCTGCGACAATTGATGTAATTTATTGTACAGATAGTGAGGTTCCTTGTACATCAATATCTTTCCAGTCAACAAAATCACATGTAGTGCTCTCTGATTATTCAATTTTAAAATTGAAGACATCTGATAATAACCTGATATACGGTCATCCCTTCTCAAATTATAGGAAAATCTCATGCAGTAGTTCTGTACACGTTGAAGTTTTGAGGACAGCTCCATAGTCATATCATTGTATACAACATCACAGTATGAGAACAGAGGAAATACCAATGATTTCACGAGCATGAGTTTCATGTTGATTGGCAGGCATTCCCGTACTCTCTTTAATGCATGTATACTGACAAAAATCCGTCTACAAATGAATTGCACATGATGACTCCATCCAAAGGTATTGTTGATGAGAACACCAAGACTTTTAACTGTCTCATGAAACTGTAAGTTTTGTCCACTGATGGATAACATAGGGGCAATGGATAAATCAAGACTAGATCGTAGACGAGGATGACATTTATAAGTATTGGCTTTGTTTTGGCTGCATTTAAACAAAGAGCATGATTCCTTACCCAGTCACCAACTGCCATTATATCCTCATTTATTTTTTCAATTGTACTCGTAAATTCTTGAGGTTTAAAATGAAAGTACACTTGTAGATCGTCAGCAAATAGATGAAATTGGCAATGAGAAAAAACATGGCCAATGTCATTTATATATAATGTAAATAATGTAGGCCCTAGAATTGAGCCCTGTGGAACGCCTCTAGAAACAGGTAGCCATGAGAAAATACTGTTGAGATCTTTGATACATTGCTTTCTAGATCCCAAATATGACTTAATCCAGTCCAATGAAGAATCAGATAGGCCCAAATGCTTAAGCTTCAACAAAAGGAGAGGATGAAAGACACAATCAAATGCCATTGAAAAGTCAAATAGAATTAAAATGGTTGTCATCTTATCATCCATAGCACTCTTGATGGAGTCTGAAATATTAATAAGTGCAGTGGTAGTGCTATGATTGGAACGGAACCCAGACTGGAATATATTAAGAAGATTGTTTGATTTTAAATACTCATTCAATTGTTCCAATACTAAGCGCTCTAGACATTTGGATAAAGCAGGAAGAATTGAAATAGGTCTGTAATCAGTTACTGATGAGGAATTTTGAGCCTTCTTGAGTGGTGTTACAATAGACAATATTCATGAACACATTTAAAGCCATTTGAGTTATGTTTGCTTCCAATTTGTTGATATTGCCATCTCTCACTTTTTACTGTTTTTAAATTATTTAAAAAATTAAACAAAAAGCTGCTCCGCAATACAAGCGTTTTCTAGCACGTTAAGCGCTATGCAGGTCCCCCGGTTCCCGTACGGATCGCCAGCCTGTGCTATGCTATATATGTGAAAAAGTAGCCATGGTGCTAAACCATCGGTTTATTTCATCAGTAAACACGTTCTAAATAAAATTATTATCTTTTCTCTCCATAAATAGGTCTTGTAAGCATAAAAATCAGTACGGGACTTTGAGGTCCCATATGGCACCAGAATGATGAACTTGATTTTTTATAGGCTTATTACTTCTCAAAAGTCACGTAATATTGCTCGCAGTTGGTTGAAGACAATCGAAATTACATCATTAGCGTTTTCATAACAATCCATAGCTTATTCATGGAATTTTATTGTCAACTGGAACACATGACACATGATGTTTCTATCGGTTACAGACTACAGTATTTAGGCCGCTATTAGCCGTGAGCAACTGGGCAAGCAATCGATTTCCAGTCGAGTAGCGGGGCATTGAATCAAATGGGAGCCATTATTAGCCGTGAGCAATCGGTTGCTTGAGAAAAAAGAGAAAAAAGTTGTCCTACGCGAGCAACTGTTTCAGTCTCCCTACCGTCGGGGTGCATTGGAGTATATGGCGCCTATTAGCCGTAGGCAACTAGTTTTGGGCAACTGACTGCGTGCGCATGCGCATCACTGATCTGTCTACCCCAAACAAACCCGCTCAGTCTCATCTGTCATTCATGTCTGATGCAGGTGAAGTGTTAACATTGTATACTATTTAAGTTTTTATTATTAGTGTAGGTAGTTATTATGAACTACTATTATTATATAGTATTATTATTATTTTATAATAATATAATTATATAATAAATATATATTATAATATATTAATTATTTAATTTTTTTCTTTAAATAATAAAATAATTATACAATTATTATAATAATTATAATTATAATAATGATTATAATAATAATTATTATTATTATAATTTATAATTTAAAATAATTTTAATGATTTAATTTTTATTTTATTCAATTTTATTTATTATTATGATATATTAATGATATATATTATAATATATAAATAACTATTATTATTAACAGGTTATCTGCAGTTGCCGAATGAGTTGCTCAGCACAAACAAATTATTCAACAACAGTATTGTTTCATCTTCCTTCTTCTTTCCTCATCATTTCCCCACTCTCTCATTCATGATTACTGTAGGCCTATTCTATAACTATTATCTCAATCAGAACACTTATTCACTTATAACAAGCCTGCAGTAGCAGATCGTTCCTATTCTTATATAATAACTTTTCTAATTAAACGCTGAAAACGCTTCAGAAACGCTGGAAATTCGTGCTATGGAAAATTTAATTGGATACATTCATACTTTAAATGATACAAGCCTGTGTAACTGGAAATAGTTGATAGATTAGCTACCAGATGACAGTAAAGTGCAGATGGTATACGGGAACCACACGACCCGTAGAGCACAGTTGAATGGGCGGTGTACGGGGACCTTGGGACCTGTAAAGCCTTTATGGCTGGCAAATAGATATTGCTGTCGCGCTTAACGTGCTAGATTATCTAAAAATTAAATGCTGAGAATAAGTAGTGACATATCATCTCCAAACAACAAACTACCTCTATCAATCTATTTGGTAATCGATTTAAGATACTCAAAAATAATACAATGGACCTAGAATTGGGACACTTCTACTTAAACCTCCAATTTTCCAGATTTAGTCTCCACAATACGATTTCCAAGTACTCAAGTAAGTTCTGATTTTTGCCTATAAGGTATGATGCAAACCATTTAATCCTTTTTGTTGCAGCTAAGTTCTGTAATTCACACATAATATTGATAGAGACACAAGTTTATTACAGATTTACCACAAATGAAACGCTTTGTATTTTCAGTTCGTACATACAATTTTCAAGTTTAGTATGCCGATTCGTATAGTTTAGTATACAAGATTCGTTATTGATTCGAATTCAGTTCGAGTGACAGATTGAATTGTTTTCTCCAGTAAAACAAAAGTTTACTGCATCATAAGTTTTCCCTCAAAAAAGCCCACAGGAATCAAACAATCCAGTTCAAAGTAAAAATAAAGTTAACAGTTGAAATAATGGTATTTCTGACATCGATCTGCACTCAACAAAACCAGCAATTGTTAGTGAACAAGTGTTGAATTTGTATCGGCCAAGTCACAAGTTTAAACTAGGTTATCAACACTTTGGTCCTCTGCCGGGAGGTTGTTGTTGAGTAATCTATTGCTCATTTGCAACTTTGCTGATTGAAGTATGCAGAGTAGACTCTGCCTGAAGACTTTGACTGTTTCTTGCCCCAAACCATTTTCGATTCATGGGGATTCACGGAATGGGCTCCGATCAAAACTTTCCGGTTCGCTTATACTGTACAAATTAGGTTAAACTTTGACCCATGGTTTTCATCTTTCTACAATGAATCACAATTGTCTCATGTTGCTATTTTCTTGGAGTCTAAATTATAACTTATCTCATCATAATTTTATTTCAGTGCATGACTTATTATAGTAATTGAACACACATTATTGGATGGGAGTAAAGATGAAAAAATATAGTTAAAAAATGTTTTCCGTCAAACACAAACTAATTCGAGCCAATATGTTCATTATGTCCATAATCCTGAAATTGCTGTCATGAACTGAAAATTATTATAAATATTGTATCCTGACTTGTCTTAGAATCTCAATTTAAGAAGAATTTCAACCGGACATTCCAGAGACCTAATGTCAATTTTCATTGAATCCTACGAAATCGGCAATGACATAATTATTATTTGCCAACGGAAAGTCAGAACCTTAAGTTCAAGTTTAACAGAAGTTCAAGTTCGTTGCAATCAATAAAATTCATTTTCCTACAACTGCTCGTAAAGTAGTTCTTTACGTACTGAAAACTAATTGTAAAATGCCTCTTTACTGCTCAGCAAGCGGTAAAGTACTTTACGCTCGCCAGCTGTTTTCTTTACGCTTCTGTTTTGATTTTGATGTCTTCTCATTGGTGGATCGCGGAATCCGTGAATTCACATAACCTCAAAATGGCGCACGCTAACCAAATCCGCGCACGGTCTGTGATGTTACAAACTACAAGTTTTTATTGTGTTGTAATCCAGAACTGCAGTTGTAGGAAAAATATTGTATGCAATTCGCGCGTGAAGCTTCTTTATCGCTCTCGCAAAATTACTGCGCTCCGCTATGCGTCGCGCAGTAAATGTTTTGGCTCGAGCGATAAAGTCGCGCTTCACGCTCTTAATACATAAATAACTATTATCACATGTTTATTCAATATTTTAATCATAGAATATTACCTTTAAGAATTATATTCACTTATTGACGTTATTTATATTTATCGTCTCATTGTTATAGTTTGTTATGGATGCAGTAATCTCACAAACAGGATTATGGGAGAATTTCTTTGATTTTTCCTGTCATCAAACAAATTACCAATGAGAAAATTCTTATGTTTTTTTTATTTTGGTTACTTTCTTGTGAAAATAAACTGTTACATTTTATTTTGTTGTACAGTATTGATGTAATATTTGATAGTATTTGATATAGACAGTATTTGATAGTATTTGATATAGCCAAATCAAAATTAGTTTAATATTAATAAACGTCAAATCCGACAAGTTCACTTTTAAAGTCAACATACAAGTATGATGAACCATGTAAGGTAGTGTAACTTGTGAATTCCACTTTCTCACGGAAGCCCTTTTTCAATTTTTAGCAGGCTATGAGAACACTCTCGTACACATATAAGTTGGAGCAACTTGTGATATAAGGCCAGGTTTATGATGCTGAACAGAACCTACTGAATAATTTAATTGCATCTAGCTGTGGGAAGAAACATAGGCTGAGGCTGTTGGCTCACGGCTATCACCGGCAAGCGCCCCTTTGCTAGTTCTCATTCCGAATAGGCCTTCAGCCTTCAGCTGTGCTCTGTTTTAGAACAATCTAAACTGCAAATTACCTGTCATTTCTTATTTCCTCTGCAGCTTAAACTTTTCGCGTTTGTTTTATCGCCGAGCGTTGTTCCAAAACAAGAACAATCAAGCTCTGTTTCGTGATCTCCAATCCATGAAACGTGAATGTGGCTCTCATTTTTAAGAGTTTAGAATATTTGATACTACTTGGCCTCGTCGCTATTGTGAAATGGGCACGTCAACTTTGTAACGTGATTGAATGCCAAAGTTTCAGATTTATCATGCTAATACAATAATTACAGTTGCTACTTGTTTTATTTCATATTAATTTGAAACCGATCTGTAAAAAAAAGGTGTTTTGTATGCACATTATAGTCCACAATATATTACCAAGGCTTCGTTACACACCCAGTCCTCAGCGTAACGTTAGCCTATTGGAATATTGAATAAAATAGATAATTAGAATTTCTACCATAATATATTAACAGATACAGCTTATCAGGATTAAGTTTTAAGAAATTAACTCCCTCATAGAAGATCATGTACATGGGATTGAGTTCTTTCTTACTTGAGGAAAATATCAAGTAAACTAGCTGGTATGCTCGCTTCGTTCGCCTTAACTATCTATTTAAGGACTCCTGGGGGAAGGATTAATACAAAATGTCCACTAAATATTTCGATAAAATAATACATGAGAACGCAAAAGACCATGGAAAAACTTCAAATTTAGATGTATTTCCTGGAAAAATTTGAGAACCTTTTATTTGTGTCCAAGTCTAAAAATGAGCATGCATACGCCTACTAATTATAAACTTTTTCGTCCTCGCAGTTATTGAGATACGTTGGGAAAACTTCAAACTCGGAAGTATTTTCGGGAAAACGCCAAAAAAGCTTTCTCAGTACAATACCAAACTTACTTATTACACATAGTACATAGTACTAAACATTTTGGCTCTTCCGCTAAAATACGCCAATTTTGGCGGTTTTATTTTCAGAGAAAGTTTCAAATAATACTTTTCTTAGACAGCGTCTAGGTCCAAAACTAAACATTTATACCAAATTTCAACTTTTTTGGCCAAGTAGTTATTGAGAGCAAGTAAATTTCGGGAGTATTGATGATTAAACAGGCTTTTAAACCCTGTTTGCAGCACGCGCCTAGGATCTCGACTGAACATGTGTACCAAATTTCAACTACTAGATTTTCGAGAAACTGTGATGAATGTCTATCAACATTAAAAAACCCTGGCCATAACTTACACAAGAAAAATCAAGTCTATAAAAGTCTCATACAAAATTGATGGGGTAAACATTGAGAGAGTTGACAGTTTTCAGGACCTTGGCCAAAAGTTTGACCAAAAGCTTCTGTTCACTTCTCATTTTGAAAAGGTGGTGGCTAGGGCCAGGCGACAACTAGGCATTGTGAGATGGATATCCAGATACTTCAGAAATCCTAATAGTTTGATGGCTCTTTATATTGCTCTTCTGAGAAGCCGTCTGGAATCTAGACAGGATTTACACATCAAATAAACTTGAGGCAGTCCCGAAAAAAATGTACTCTTCCTCTGAAACGCCTCATTCTAAACTCTGAGGAGCGTTTTTATGGACACTTATGCCAAATGATGAAGTTAGAACGTCTTGAATGGCGAAGGATGAAGAATGATGCCTTGTTTTTCGATGGCTGTCTGCATGGACATACTACTGTTGGTGACCGTGACATTGATCTGGTTGTGCCTTAGATTTTTTCATCTCTTCAAACCTGAAATTCAAAGCAAGATTAAAATCCATCTCAGAAATCTAACATCTTGAATTAATTCTAATTGACTTTAGTGAAAAAGTGTGTTTTTAATCAGTGACAATCTGTGACAACTATACACAACCAATTTCATGACAGTTCAACAAACTAAGGCCTTGAGCTATACGTTTTCCCATTATTGCCTCTTTTTACATTTGAATGTATTGTCTCATTTTCATGTTTCAATAAAGGCATTTATTATTTATTTAAATTAATATTAAAATTTAAATAAATAAAGTTGAAAAACGACACTACATGCTACCAGAGGTGCCCATGGTCAAGAGCAAAAATCCCCCCCCCCTCATTTCATACTGCCCCCTTTTTTCACCCCCCCAAACTTGGGTATCTGCTCCCTCCCTAAATACAAATACAGGAGACACTATTAGGTACTAATGAAAAAATTTAATTTAAATTATTTTCAAATTCAAATTTATCTCACCAATTTGATACAATAATAATCATTTAATTCAACATATTTATATACATATCATGCACATATTACATTCTTTAATATAAACACATATAATAATTAATTGAACATAGATAAATTGAAAATTTATTTGTGCACGGCAAGCAAACTAGGATTATTGTGTGCTGGCTGCAAATTTAAAACAAAATGAAAAATCCATCACTTCCTCAAAAAACAAAGTAATAAAGTTCTCTAACTGAATTATGCATTACTTTTATTCAATTGCAATGTGGGTTCACAAAATAATTCTCTTCATTAACACTTTAAATTTTACAAAATAAGAATTATTGTTTCTTTCAATATTAAAAATTAAATTCATTTATTAAAACATCACAGCATAAAACTGGAAATTTCCGATTAACAAGAGAAATTGAAAGTGTAGGCTAAATATTCTACACAAAATAAAATGAAAAAAAAATTGCAATAAATTTTCTTGTTGAGTTTTAAGATAGATATTTCACTATTGATGAATTCCATTTTTAAGCAATTCAATTGTATACTACCTTTATTAAGACACATTTGTTAGGGATTGACATTAAATATGAAATTTCTATCTGTCAAATGACTCGCTTGCATCCCTAGAGACTTTAGCCATTTAGGTGGAATTTTCCCGGCAATAAATAGTCCCTTTAGAATCGTATTCCAAGCGATTCCAGACTCATGTCTAGAAAAGCTTAAATCCATTCATTTTAGTCCTCATTATGGATTTTTGTTTTTGAATTCTCGATATTAAGAGCTTGATTTAAGGCTTAAAATCAGTAGTTTTTTATGAGCATTTAGTAAAATGAAGTTTATAAATTGGGTAAAGTGAAAGCTTAAATTCAATAAATCATTGCTTTTATGAATCGTTTGTCTAAGAACTTGATCCCACTTTTCGTATATTGTTAGTTCATTAATTAGTTGTGAACAAATTTTACTGTATAAAATATAAAAAATACTACTTTTATAAAGCCATTTTAACAGGTTATAGTGGTTTCAAATTATTATTACAGGGCCACCCAGAAACATTTTATTTAGTCGCCCAAGGCAAAGTTGCGGTTGGAAGCTCCCTTACACCTTCACCGTAAACACACATTTTCAATTAATGACTCGATTTCCCATAAATATATAGCATTGATGGTCGTTAGAGAAAGAGAGCTATAAACTTCTCTTTTATTTTTGTTAATCTCTTGAATTCGATGCATCGAACTACACTAATACTGGAATATGACTTTGAATGGAACTTGATTCAACTTGCAGAGAATAAATTAATAACACATCCAACTCCAAAATTTGACTTATAATAATTTTGTATTTACATATAGATGGTGACGGAACCCCAAAACATTGGGGATTCTGAGGGTTCTCCACCGGAGAAAAGGATTGTTTTCCAGGTCTTGAAAGTGCGACTAAGCTTTTTTTGTGGTTATCAACCTCTTCCCTCATATTATTTGTCTCATGGTGTGACAAATTTCACGATCACAATAAACTCTATGGGGTATCAGATCTAAACAGTACCATAAACGGTAACAGAAATTAGCATTTGAAGCCCGTCTGCAAATATATTGAGAGACCTTTTCTCCTTTCAAGCCTACAGCGTCAACTTCATTCAAGTGGTCTGGGGGGCCTTCAAACCCATGTTTGGGGGTTCTGAAAATACTGGGACCCACCAGCATCTTGTGGCCTTTGATGGCCCAAAGCCGAGGCAATTTGTTTATAAATGTAGAAATTTGAAATATTCAAGAGTCAGTTTATTAGTGAGGAGGATGTTTCTAGGTCTGAAGCTACAAGTATTTCATCCAGCTCATAATTCATGCATTCTGCAGGAAGTTAAACATTTCAATTGTGAATAAATAAGCTTCATAGACATAGACTTTCAGCTATAAATGAGGTAATTTGAGTTTTTTTTTCTAATTAAAATCGTGGTTGAAAATTAAAATCTTATGCAAAAATATTGTGGGGGGGAATTTAGGGTCTGGTCTGCCCCCCCCCCCACCCCTCCGATTGGTTATTGAGGTGGCCGAAAGTGACTTGACTTGCTCCCCCTCCACCAAAGTTGGTGCTACTGGTTGCAATGATCTGTGCGTGTAGGGCAAAAGCAAGTTAGCACAGTCAATGGTTGGTATCCCTCGTCACTGCTGGCTAGCAGGCAGCCATCTATGAAAATTGCAGAGCAAAATACAGCACAGTATTGTTGCGACGAACTGTCAATGTTAATATGGAAAGCAAAAATTCTATTATCTTTATATAAAATAGGCGAACATGTTTTTTTGTGATGACAACTCCTCCGTGGTTTCTCGACCGATTTTGTTCGTTCACGTCTCATTTGAAAGATCTCATCGAGTAGATGTTTGATAAGGTCTTACATTTTGAAAAAAGTCATCGCGGACATGAGGAATGAACGATCGAAGTTTCAATTTTTGCCATTGCTCTAACATAGGGATCGGTGAGCTGAAAATTTTCACATTTCAACTTATGATTTGATGATCAGCTGTTTTGAAACGAAAAGTTTATTTTTCATTGTTCATTCAGAGAGAGAGAGGGTGGGAGGATAGGATAAAGAGGAAGAGAGAGAGGAAAGAGAGAGAAAAGAAGAAGAAGGGGAAGAAGAAAGAGGAGAAGATGAAGAAGAAGAAGAAGGGGAAAAAGGAGAAGTCGGAGAAGAAGTAGAAGAAGAAGAAGAAGAAGAAAAAGAAAAAGAAAAAGAAAAAGAAGAAGAAGTAGAGGAAGAGGAAGAAGAAGAAGAAGAAAAAGAAGAAGAAGAAAAAGAAGAAGAAGAAAAAGAAGAACAAGAAGAAAAAGAAGGAGAAAAAGAAAAAGAAGAAGAGGGAGAAAAAAAAGAGGAAGAAAAAGAATAAGAATAAAAAGAAGAGGAAAAAGAAGAAGGAGAAAAAGAAGGAGAAAAAGAAAAAGAAGAAGAGGGAGAAAAAAAGAGGAAGAAAAAGAATAAAAATAAAAAGAAGAGGAGAAAGAAGAAGGAGAAAAAGAGGATAAGAAAAAGAAGAAGAATAAAAAGTAGGAGGAAAAGAAAAAGAAGAAGAAGAAAAAGAAGGAGAAGAAAAAGAAAAAGAAAAAGAAGAAGAAAAAGAAGGAGAAGAAGAAAAAGAAGGAGAAGAAGAAAAAGAAAAAGAAGAAGAGGAAGAAGCTGGAGAAAAAGAAGAAGAGGAAGAAGAAGAAAAAGAAGACGAAGAAAAAGAAGATTAAGAACTAGAAAAAGAAGACGAAGAAGAAAAGGAGAAAAAAAAAGAAAAAGAAGAAGAAGAAGAAGAAGAAGAAAAAGAAGAAGAAGAAGAAGAAGAAGAAGAAGAAATAGGGAAAGAAAAAAGGTGAAGATGAAAAAGAAGATTAAGAAGAAGAAGAAGAAAAAGAAGAAGAAGAAATAGGGAAAGAAAAAAAAGGTGAAGATGAAAAATAAGATTAAGAAGAAGAAGAAAAAGAAGAAGTTGTGAAAAAGAAGGAGGAGAAGTTTTGAAGATACTGATTTAGAAATGGAGCAACTCATACTGTGCTTTAACTTATCATCATAGGCAATGCTGTCGTTCAGTATGTAGAGAATCTACATTTGGAATGTATTTTACAAAGTTTAATAAAGTCGCACATTCGTGCGTCCCGGGATAACCTAGTAATTATAAAATTGTGTTAAAAAATAATACTCCCCAAACCCCCCCCCAAAAAAAAAAAATTATAAATTATCAAGAATAATATGTAAAAAAAATCCTTCCTCCCCCCCCCCCCCCCAAAAAAATGCCAGGAGCGCAAACTTCGCACTGACCCCCCCCTCTTGGCACCCCTGCATGCTACTACAAGAATATCAAGCATTTTAGATTTTCGTTAACGAATTCGAGAATCTAAACTGCACTATATGTCGGGTCTTTTCATAGAGTGGTTGTTTAAAAATTATTTATTAATAAGGCATAATATGGAAATTAAAATGTAATTAATTAATTATACTGGGCTATGTTATGGATTCCCACTTCGTAATCACATAAACTACAATTTAATAAGATGGGAGTATTCACTCAATTTGATTTCTTATTTGCACTAATGGAGACACTCTAGTTCAAAGCTCAAGCAAAATTCGAAACCCTTTTTTCTCTTAATAAACTTCTGCTTCTCGTATCTTACGAATTATGACACAATAAATAACTACCTACCTCTGAACCTACCCTGTACCCAGTACTTACAGTACCTGTAAGGTGGAACTAAGTGGTGCAATTCGCTAAATTCATATTATATTCTTTTTTATGCAAATAAGCCAAGTGTTTTAATGATAAAAATCACGATGATTGTTAATATGAAAAAGGCATTGAACGATTTCAATTAAGACTTTAAGGTTGACTGTAGTAATGAATCCAAGACCTGGGGGAATAGATAAAGACATCTGTTTCATGGAAAAACGTAATATCCTGACGATAAAGGAAGGCTGCTCTGATAACAGGGTATTAGGTTTTATACCTAAACTTAATTGAATAACACACTCGCTGGAAGGAGAATAGAAGAGCGATCCTTTGAAGCCATCTAATAGGAAATAACAAAGCAGGCTTAGCTCTTATGGAGGTGGAACGGCTGCCATAGCTAGTAGTATCCCTTTCAGTTGGCTCCATTGTTCATAATCCCTACGAAAAAACATCTTGCGTGCTTTACATTAGAAGTGCTGTATTGGGCTTTCGATGTGTGATCTTAATGTGTGGATGGCGCAATAGATAATTTTTTCATTGAATGAATTGAGAGATAAATTTGGAAGAAATATGCTTTGGCAAAACAAAACCAAAATATTTTTTCAGGTAAACTCCTCTAATCGGAACTCTTATCGATCATTGTTTCTTATTTTTTTTCCTCCTTCCAGAAGTTTAAAAATAGAAGATTTTTGTCGAATACAATTCGTCATTCCCAATTTTAATCGGTATAATATTAGGCAATTTATTTATTGATATTATTTTACATGATACATATAATGTAGTAGCACACTTCCCCTTTGCTCTATCAATAGGTCACTGGAAGTGAGTAACCTACTTTCCCTTCTTGAAAGTATTGCAATATTCCGTCCATGAGAGCTTGCAAGTTCACATTGCAAGTTCTAGTATGCATACAACACAGTATACGTGAAACGTGCGGAGTTTCATCAAAAAGTTTTTACACATGTTCTCTGTCTCATCCTGTTCTGCTTCCAGAGTATATGAAGCAAAATTTCCTACTAGAAAGATAGCCTATTGCGGTAAGATCTGACATGAAGGAAAAAAAGAGTAGATGCACTCACGGATACTTGAGCGGAGAATGGGAATGAAGAAGTAGTTCTCGCCCGTCATACGGCGTATTTTGTTATGCAAGTTGCGTGGTACGCTCTCTTTATGGAGTAGGATTTCTCTACTGAATAATATGAAAAGAATTTCTCTTCTTTTCTTGTTGTTCCACTCTGTGTCATCTTCCACGTTATGTGCCTTTTCCATCGTCTGTCTATCCATCCTTGGGATATTGGAAGATGGATGCAGAATCCAAAGAGGGAAAAATATGTAGAAAAAAGTAAAGCTGACATATTCGACACGAATACCGATTCAATTTTTTGTTGTGAGGTAGAATTGTTATGCACAAACATCTAGCGCCGATAAACAAAGCCGGCCGCGTCTGCGCTCTGAGCATCTGCAACGAGTTTTATACCTGAAAGGAAAGAGAAGTTGGAGAAACGATGACGAAGGAGACATTGCGAATAAATGTTTCCTCAGGACAAAATATGCGATTAGCCCTACATAAGGGGAAGAAGACAGACAATGGGCTTAATCTCGCTGCAAACTCAGCCTTCAGGACATCTTCCGTCTCTTGCGACTGTCCCATCCACCATTTCCGCTGCGTCTTCCGAAATGCCTTCCGCCCTCCTTTCACCGCTATTCATGCACACCCCTCGCCCTATTATGCCAAGTTTAAACACAAAACGGTCTCCGAGCAGGTCGAAAGTCATTTTTCTTTCTCCACTCGTTGAAATTTCTTGTCGTATCTTGAATACTGTATTTCATAAAGAAGACGACTACGATGACTTCACCTCTCCGCTCATCTCTTCTTCAAGTCATTTGATAGCTGAAATTTATGTCTGGCTTCTTTGTGCTTGGCTTCAGCTCAATAAATCTTACTCTACTCAAAACTAAACCATTCCATTTGGATTCAAATATTTAATTAATTTTATTGAGAATTCATCGTTCTTCTCAACTCCATCTAATCCCTTCTTGCATCATTTTCAATTTTTGTTAAAGTTCCACTTCATTCATCTGATTTTAATAGACTTTTATAATCCAAAACTGCAAATTGTTTCTTCAGAAAATATTGAATTAGAACAATAAATGCTTCAAATATAATCAGATTCCCGTATTTGAGTAATAATTAATCAACTATCAAGTTTCCAAAGACTTAATATTATAATATTATAATTTTTAAGAGGTGCATAGAGCCGCTTATTATTTCAAAAGTAGGCCGACATTGAAGTTTGTAAAGTTTATAACTTCTATTAGGTTATTCTTCTAAGGGATGATATACTTATAATCAATGATAATTAGTATATTTTTGTAATATAATATCAATTTTTATTATAGTTATATTTAACTATTCAGATGAATTCTGCTTTCAGTCACACACAGGCAAAAGGACAGGTGGATGTCCTTCATGGAGAAGTCGCAAGAAGACAGTAGTCAATTTTTCTCAAATTGTTATTCTCCCAAATGTACTGCATAGTAAATATTTATGATGTCAATAATATATGTTGTAATAATATAGGGTTCTTTTCGTATTTTCCATGCAAATAAAAACTAATTTTATTTAATATATTCTTTCTAATCAAAGAACGGGCTAAGTAACGCGACGAGTGATTAGATTGCAATAATTACTTCCCTGACTCTAGAAAAACTTCTGGAGTGTACTGCGTAGGGTCTAGCTAATAATAGTAATTTGTGGTATTTTTAGTGCATTATAATAAGTCTGCATGTAGGCCTACGTCTATTATGATGTTCACATAGTGTTACAACAATAAACGCTGGTTGAAAAGTGCACTTAACTATCCTCAACCGTTGATTCGAAGAGTGTTCTATGGAATCTTGTCCCCTCAATAATTCCACCCCATTTAGCGGACTTCGTTTCCGTCATGCGGGCTTCTAACTGTTTTCCGTTAGCAAAAAGGGATTGATGAAGAGCAAAGGAGGGAGCAGTGGATGAAATAGTAGGGAACCGCGCGGGAACTGCCAGGTTGGTGTTGTTGAGAGGATGCAAATTTCCTATAAGGGGGAATGAGTGAAGGGTAAGGGTCAAAGAGAAGTAGCAGTTTCTCTTGACTAAGCGCATTACTTTGCATACTCCATCCAGTCTTCAACTCACACAGTCCCCACAAGGCGTTGGATAAATCAACGTTTAGTAAGTAGCTACTAATCAGTGAAACACATAAGATTGTGAGAATGGACTTGATGAATAATAAAAATAGGATAACCTTGATTTTCTCTCTTTTAGCGGAAGGAAAGGGTTTGAGAGAATACAAACTGTCTTCCCAAAATCAATTTGGTCTGCATAAAATGCTTGCCAAGCATTGAACCTGTAAATGTGATCATTTTTTAGTAATGTCAGGCTACTCTCATTCTTGTTGTACTACAAGAGTTGTACTCTCATTCTCCCTAAAAAATCGTTTACAGCCTGTATTGTAATGGTGCTCTTTTGCTCTATATATATATTAGTATTCTTATTTTTTCGAGTACATATTTTTATCGGTCTCAATATTGAACACATATCAACTGAATTCTGCGGACCTAGATGGATTTTCAGTTATCTTAAATTTTTTGTTATTCATCATAATGGAAAATTCGTTTGAATGCAATATTGAGACAATAATTATCTCACATTTCGATACATTCTTATTTTATCCAATTCCACCATCTTTGCTATTGATTATTTGCTGTAGATTTTAACTTGAAAGACTCCCATACTTTATTTCTTATCTATATCTTACCTATAATTATCCTATATCAATAAGATATTTTGCAACTTCTATTCTGATCTATTTGATCTTAAATAAAGTTTTGTTTCAATAGACTTAAGCCTTGGAACTATGGTCAATGTCAATTAAATAAATAAATATCCTACCTATACCTACCCATACCTGACCTATACCTATAAACTACTATACCTTACCTACATCTGACCTTACTTGTCACAATATTTGAGCAGTTCTTATTAAGCTTTCGCATCAGTTGTCTACCAAGAAGTGGAAGAAACCTGCTTAAATTTCCTATTTTTAACGGTACGGGACGGAAGAAAGATCCTCCTCTACTTCAAAAGCCGCTTTTTTCTTCCTTCAATTTTCTTCTAATAATTTTTCTGACTAACTTTTGTTATAGAAATTATACTTTCAACTATTTCTGGTTATTTCTACTTTACAGTTTAATAGTAGAAAAAACTCACAGCTTAGACCCATTTTTAAACAAAATCTTAGCCCCATTTCGAGTATGTTCTTTTCTCTGTATGTTTCTTCCTTTTGGATGTAATTGAAAAAGACCAATAAAGTTCCCTTCTTATCATGATACGACACTTGAAATCGCTTCAGGCTTCTTATAATTTCCTCAAATAGTATAGCATCCTATTATTTGTTTCAATATTATATATTTTTCAATTTGTCTTTTTTTAAACTTTATTTATGAGGCTCTGGAAGCTGTGAGCATAATCATTATTCAGACAAAACTATTTTGTTTCAGTTGAAACCTATTACAGTTAAAATCTATTTTCAAAGCGCATTGCTTCTGAAATAGTTGACTGTAAAGCCCTTTCAAAGTAAGATATTAGAGACATTTCTGTTTTTGTTTGAAATCCAATTTCGAAAACAATTATGCAAAGTATTTACCATGGATTCTATGAAAATCTCACAAGTTTGTGTTCACAATTACTCTTCTCCGCCATCACTGTTGGAAAGGATTTAGAATGAAATAAATTTCGAAATATGAGTTAGTGGCCGTAACGTCATAATTAATATTGCTGAGGACAGACATTTCGAAGGAAATGAGAGGAGCCTCCAGCTCAGTATTTTTAAACGGTTCAGCTCACCGCAGAATAAGAATAGTCAGAGCGGGAGCTTTTCTTTCCTGCACAATTACAAGAGGCAGGGCAGGCGTGAATAACTTGATTACAACAGTTCAGTTGAGTATTACTCGAGAGCTATTCTCTTTTCAACCCGTAATAACATTTTTAAGGCACCAACGTCATAGCCTTATATTTTACGTTCTCCAATATTATTCAGTTACTTTTTTCTTCAAATTCAGAGAATTTTCTCTCACATTGAGCACAAAATAAGTACTTGCCCGAGGCAAATAACTTTCTCAGTTATTCCAAAAAATATTGGGGGAAATGATAAATTGAGAATATTAATTAATTCATTAAGGAGCCACAATAATAAAAGTACCAAAATGTAAGAAAGATGCTTGTTGCTTAAAAGTCGGATTAGGAGGGCATCAATCGAATAGAAACGGCTCGTAAAAAAGGAAGAGTTAGTCATATCCCACCCCATTTAAATGAACTCAAATTAATTCTATAAAACTAATCGTCGGATTAAAAATTCAAGGATCGTGTAGAGCTGTAGACTATAACTGCGAATACAGTTATATTAATTTATTGTTCCAACCTTTGGTATATCCAAGGGTGGTTCCAGCTAAAAGGTTTGGGGGTAAAAGATTAAGATTTTGATGACTTTATTTTGAGCGACCACCCATCCCTCCAGCCCCTACAATGAGGTTGATATTTCGATGACCATTTTTGCAAAACACCCTCCAGCCAACCTTGACCCCAAGTCTCCTTACACCGTTGGTTTCAATTTCAAATATTCTGCATTTGAAAATAAACTTTCCTGGTCTCGAAAATAATATTCTATTCTAATAATTTTCTATCGTTCCAGTTTACAACACGCACAAGAGCAATGTATGAGCAAGAAAATATCATTCATGTTAGACTGTAGATGAATAATCACATAACTGCAGTTTCAAGATTAAGTTCAGAAGTATACAGAGAAATTATTGCGGTTTCTTAAAGCAAATTGTAATGGATCGATCTCATTCAACTCATTACCAAACCACATTTTATCTGCAGTCAAAATTCGTAAAGTTCATTTTCGAATTTCATTTTGGAATTTCAAACAGATTTTTCAAAAAATGTCCGGGGTATTGTAACTAACTTATTACATAAAAAACAATTCCAATTCATTAGCTTTCAGATGAGCCCATAAACATGAACATTACTTCATGGTATGATGTCGAAAAGTGTGGTTGATTGTGATTAACTGAGGAAAAATAAAATTGCTTTTTGGCCAGGAAGTCTTTTTGAAGAAAGTATTGATTAGTTTTGATTAGACAAACGTCACATTTAGGAAGCTGAGCGCCAATGTTTGAGTTCTGAAGAAAAGAAAGGAGTTTAACATTTAGAAAGAGAGCAGAGTCAACAAACTGTAGAAACTATAGAAATGGGATCAATGCTATTTTTCTAAAAATTTATTACTTTTAATTTATTCAATTGTATAGTAAGTGAAAGAGCTTCATATACGCACGTTCGAGTGGTGATTCAAGTTTATTTGCAAAGTCTTTTCATTAAAATAATAAAAATCATATCACAGATTCACAGTTTGCCTTTCCAATGCACTAAAAATATCAAATTGGGGTAGTGCAATTGATAATGAATTTATTCAATAGAAAGTTTATGCTCTATCATTCATTATACAATAATTGGACAGTACGCTATGCATCACAGTAGCGGATCCACGGGGGGGGGGGAGAAAGGGGAAATTCCCCCCCCCCCCCAAACGGTGAAGAAGAAGGAAAAGAAAAAGAAGAGAAAGGAGAAGAGAGAGAAGAAGAAGAAGATGAAAGAGAAAAAGGAGAAAAAGAAGAAAAGAGGAACGAATGGAAATGATAGAAAACTATGAAGAAGTGGAAAAGAGATGACAATAGAAATTGGTAGGAGAAGAGAGATGAAAATGAAAAAAGACGAAAAAGGGTAAAAAATAAGGATAAAATTGAAGGTAGAAGAAAACGAAGGAGATTTTTCAAAGTTGTTGACAAGCGAGGAAAATAAGACAGCAATGCCTAACCAACAAAATTAATTTTCTATTGCAAATAATATTGTGTACTTCAGTACTTGGTCTGAAAATGATGCCAGTTCTGAAAGGGTTTTCTGGATTCTGCAGCTTATCAATACATGGCTGAGGACTACTATATCAGAAAAAGCAGATTTGTTTTATTAGAACTACTTTTCATTCACTCAGATAATCGCTCTAGAGCCTAGATCCTGGATCCTCAAAAAATTGATGGGAGATTTTGGCTGATTACAGAATAGTTTTTCAATTGCGAATAATGTATGTAATTTTTCTTGTAAATTTCATTTTTCGTTAACAGCTTGTGTCAGTAGCATAACTATGTGAGGGAGGAAACAGGGGGATATTCCCCTGCCCCCGGGACATAGAGAATTTGGAATTTTAGCAGCCCATTGTGAGACAATTTTTGGTAAGAGTGAAAGATGTCTGGAATCACTAAAAATATGGTTTTGTAGGAGTTCTATTTTAAAAAAGTTTCCAAGAAGTACCCCACAATTATGTTGAAAGAAATTTTCAAGTAGCCTACAGTACTGTACATTACCCCAATACTGAGCAGTGAGGGATCAAATATAGAAAAGTGAAAGTTTCAATTAAGGTCCCAGATCTCCCATTGACAGTAACACAAGAACTAGACAATATTTACTTTGTCACATAACGTGGGTTGAAGTGTTAAGTTATAAGAATTCATGGTTAGAATCACTTGACATGTAGTTTTAGAGAGGTAATTTTCAAAAGTTTTCTCGGGGAGTTCCCCGAACCCCCGTTCTGAAATAAATAACCAAATTACAAATTATTTCTATTTTAATTATTGTACCGAGAGTCTAACCCCCCCCTACAGTCAAAATCCCCCGCCCCCCTAGACGACTCTGTAGTTATGCGACTGCTTTGTGTGATGTAACGATACACATTAAAATGTTATTAAAATTTGTATTTAAAATATAATATTATTAAAGTTATAATTAAATTTGTAAAGTGGGTTTCATTTCAATACCCTCAAATTCACGATTTTATGTCTCATTTTCAAAAATCCCGGACCCCCCCCCCCCCTGGTAACAATCAGGTATTTCCCCCCCCCAAAAAATCTGCTGCTGGATCTGCCCCTGATGCATCATCTCAAACGTTTGCCTTTTGCAAAGCTAATTGAAATCTCATACTCTTGTCTTTAAAAGTAGTAGTATTAATAGTAGTAGTGAGATTATATTGATATAGAAGTAATATGATATTTTTGTATAGCAGTAATATCATGACAGGTCTATCAGCAGCCTAATGCAATGTCTGCTGTCTGCAGCTCGAAAAGGGTATTGAACCGATTGGTATCGTCTACTAAGGAGGAGATTAAAGCTGGATGCTTTTACGGCCTTTCTTATTGAGGTATCAGGCAGGGAACGTGTAGCCACTCAGGTAATAAATTCTCGTCGAATTCCACCTGGCTTTTCTCGGCCACTCTCTCCTTTGACAAACTTCTCAATCCTCTTATGAATTTCAGCATGCTTCCGAATCTGAAAACAACTATTTGTCCTTTCCCAGGCAGAAGCAATAAAGAAGGCTTAACCCATTTGTTCCCTCAATTTCGTCGCGCTGCTTCATTATAATCGATTTCACACAGTTTTCCTACAAACAATGTGAGCTTCCTGCTTAGCTCGCAAGGAATAACGTTCTCGATAATTGAAAACAAATCTCAAGGAACTGAACTTCCTAGTCATATTGTTACGGGTTCTATCACCAAAATAATGCTGGCAACACTTGAAAGTGATGCACGAACTTTATTTACACAATATTATATTTAATAATAAGTAACTATCACACAATAAAGCACACAAACTTGATAACTTTCAATTAGCAAAGAATATTTCAATTACAAGTTTAATGAATATCCAAAACTAATCGAACACTGTCAGATCGATAACACTTAATAAACTTGCATTTAACAGTTCAATAAACACAAATGCCCGCACTTTCACTTGCCCAAATGCTGTTGGCACTAAAAACCTATGCACAATTACTGTAAACAGTTATTTTACATTGAGTCCTCGAAATGCACTTATATTGTTTATAGTCACAATTGTACGACGAATGTACTGTAGTCTGTCAGTTAATGAAGAACTGCCACAATGATGTTGGTTTCACGAGCATGAGTTCAACACTGACTGACTACTGGCAAACATAGATTTTTTATAGGCTTGTATTGGCTGAGAGAGATCCAGAGCTTCCGATTTAAAACTCTTTTGCTTACACAGCAATCAAGTTCCAATGAGAGAGAACGAGAGCGAGCAGACAAAGAGATAAATGATAAGTGCCAAATCATTTATTCTTGGGCAGACGCCAAGTCATTGAGCAAATTATAAATAATGCTACTCTAGCTCAAAAAAGGAATGCATTAACTTCTGCTCGTAGTTACAGAAAATATTACCAAAACAGACAAACAAATTTTGATATTGTTACTGTACCAATCAACTAGACCTTTCAGATTCCTCATTTATATATCTTTCGATAAGCAATGATCTTGAAATACTGTGAAATTTTTACATCGCAAATTCACATTGTACAATTGATATTTGTAGAGCATATTCTGTTTCCAATGTACTAGTGAATTCAAAACTTGGATTTTTTCAACATGATTTGGAGAGTAGGTAGGTGGGTAGAGTACTTACTTCAGTAAGATTTTGTCAAAACCCGAGCACAACTACTGTGTCACCCTCACGGGGCTGTTGGCGGTAGTTAAGGCAGTGGGGCTCTTCCACAATTACCTTTATGGAAGTCACTTTCTCCCGAGGACAGATCATGCAGTACTTAAGTGGCTCTTCCGTTTTAAGAATCCTGAAGGGATGCCGCCCAGTAGCCAGGCCCCCCCCTCGAAATTTCAGAAATAAAAAATTATCAAATAACTAATAGATAAGGACTTATTAAAGCCGAAGGGTTCCATCTGTATTATATTACAACGAACAAAATACAGAAACCCTGATTGTGTAATAGAATATAGCTACAGTTATAGTCAGATTAATGTATTGTTCAAATATTGTCTCAGTATTTACTTATATAGAAACTTCTTTCTTTAGGTGCTCAAATGGATAATTTTGATTAAATTGAGCTGCGAAATCGAATAGAACATGTAAGAAAACTGTAACTAACGTTATTGTTAAGATATTACATTAAATAAAACGCAATTTTTCAAGTTTGAAGTGGATTAATTTTGTTAGTTATTGATAAATCACTTTTTTGAATAAACTCATCTTGTAGAAAATTTAGTTTTGAAGTTAAAATTCCGCATAACCCACTAGCCTAAACGCACCCAAAGTTCATGAAATCGGGATTTTATAAATGAAAACACACAAATAAATGCAAGTTTTATGCAAGCGTGTAAACTCGTGCAACTTTGGGTTGGGTGCGTTTCTAGGCTAATGACATATATTATGTGAAACTTATAAAGGGTATGATTTCTTCATGTATATTTGAATTGTATTTTTATAAACTTTAAATGCAATTTATTTTCATTCTATTAATTTTTAGATTCAGTACATAAGTTGTGTATGGTTAGTTTCAATCAAGGGTCTTGACTCAAAATAGCCACAGATATTAGTACCGTATATCAAACCTAATCATTTCAAACCTTGCCACCTAGGCTCTTGGGTAGTAATTTTTCTAAAATTTCTATTGAACTTTAGAGCCCAACAAGTTGTCTAGATTAGCATTTTCACCACTAAATTTAAAAAAATTCGCCTCACTAAAACGCTCTTAGTAATTGACTAATCATAGAAGTTCGCCTTTTTTGATGAAAAATTACCTTAACACATATAATTATGTAATCATGAACAACTACTACTTTTTCCAGGAAAATAAAATTATTGTTTTTACTCTAGAGTCATGAAAAGGTTCTATTCGCTACAGGACAGAGAATCGATATGCTTTGCCTTTGATAATGGGACTGTTGGCGTGAAACAGCTGAGGGGGTTTATTAGAGTTAGAATAGATGTGTGATGGGCGGGGCAGATTTATGTCTGAAGTGACTACTTATTTGCAATGGTGAGGGGGGGGGGGAATTCAACACTAGCGTCATTGGCCATTGCTCCTACCGGCCTACAGGTAACTTCAACTTGCTGCTTCTACAACTTCGTTAGTGTTTCCAAATTCATGGCGCAGAGGCTTTCTGTGTCTCCAAACGAGAAAGCTCTACTAAACATACTCACTTCCCTGTTTCCTTCACAGATGTGGTACTTCCCAAGGATTACTTCCCTGAATTTGTCCCACAATAATAATTGCTTTGGCCTTATTCGATCATAACGAATGTCTTATTCAAGTCAGGAGAGCTCGGAGTGTAACGGATAGTAATGCATACAGTATATTGTGTATTAAACGATTGCTTCGAAGCTTCGAGTCTTTGAACATGCTTTAGTCGTCACAAGTGTGTGTGACAAGAATTTATGTGATTCCCTTAATTCACCTGCAGGAAAGACAACTGATATTGGAAATATTCCTATTTTCTTTGGTCGATTTTGGAATTATGTTTATAATTTATGATCGGTTGTTTAAAAAGCTAGCAACGCTACTTGACATCTACGTCATGTGAAGGTGTGCGATGCTGTACATTGATTACTCCCTTGCACTTGTAATCCTTAGGAAGAACGTGCACAGTACAATATATTGTAGTACTGGTATCTGACGGCAACTGTCGTGCATTCAATATAATATAAGAACTCTTATTTTGAAAGCAAACTGCCATGTGTGTCTCAATTATTGAATCCATGTTATTTCATATGGATGCTCCATCACTCCAGTTGAATGTTACTGTATGATACTCTTGCACAACCAGTTTCCAAGAGCCACTTGTGCTCCAAGATCCATACAATTTTTCCAGTTAATACTAAGATAAATGATGTGTATTATACGAAAATTGTAGTTATCCACTCAATGTGGTTGTGTACTGGCATGGCCTCCTCTAACAAGGCCGCGGCGAAGGAAATGTGGCAACGCCGCAGTCCCGGCCTATCATGCCAGCCGCTGTAGCACTAGTTCATATGGAGCTTCCATGCAGTGCTAACGTTTAAACGCTTGTTAGGATGGATTTTCGGTGAATTTGACTACTTTTGACGAAATTTCCAATAAATTTTATAATTCTTTGACTACTGCAATAATGCCAGACAAGTGTGTTGCTCCAGGGTGTAGCAGCAATTACCAAAGTGCGGTAAAAAGAGAGGGTTACCTCCAAGTGTTTGGCTTTCCAAAAGATGAAAAGCACCGTATTGGATACGTGCTATAACTCGTTCCAATTGGACTCCTCCCCAACGTGCGTATCTTTGTATAAAACACTTTCATGAAACCGAATTAATTTGGATAGAGAACTTTAGAAACAGCAACGGTGAATTGTGTCAATTCGAACAAGATAAACCTTTGTTAAGTCCTAGCGCTGTTCCAAAACTATTTCCCAACTTGCCTGCATACCGGTATCTAAGCAAAAACGCTTCAACTGTAAAACGTACCGATCCTGAAAAACGAAGACAAGATCAAGACAGAAGATCAAAGGAGAGGAAGCAGTTAAACGACAAGAGGGGGAAGATAATATCAAGTATTTTACTTCTTTTTCTCAAGCCTTAAAACTCAAATTAAAGGTACAAGTTGTTCCTCTTTCAAAACTGAAACCAGCTGTCTAGTGTATAAGATATAAGTAAGGTCCCAAAAGTTGATTTAAGCATAAGGATTAGTAATGATTTGAGTGTCGAAACCCATATTAATAGCAGAATAATCCCTAGTAGCACACTTGTTCATGAAGAGAGTGATAATCCAATTCTACACAAAAGTAAATTGTGCAAATGGATTCAATTATTGACTTTAATAAATTTCTGTAAAGGTTACGAAAAATCACATAAACAGATAAACAGCATTTGTATGTAAATTAAGTGATAAATTTTACTCACATTATCTGGAGTGCATTTGCCCCTCTGTCAGCTGACAAAGCGTCTTTTAAAGGACGAAAGTGTACTCATCCTGATAACGTAATAAAAGTTATTACTTAATTGAGGTACAGTGCCAGTTTTATGAAAACATTTCAAATAGAGTGATTTTGCATATTATACAGTACAATATTTCCACAGACTGTTTAAGGAATCTTGAGCATGCGTGACATGAGCAGAATAAGCTCTGTGTGCATGCTCATGATTCAATTAAGTGGTCAATAAAAATATTTTTCAATATGTAAAAATTGTCCAATGTTACGTTTTTGGAATGTTAATAAAACATTATGTTACTGATTAAGAATTTTACAATAATGTTAATTTTTAAAAATTTCAAAACCTATACTGTCTTTCTGCAATGTTACTAAACCTTATTAAACATTATTGGTCATGATTTGATGTAGTTCCATATCACTTTTTCTGTTGACATTTAAACATAAATAATTAGTGAAAATAAACTTTCCTAGTGTATTAAACACTTCTTATTCGTGTGATGGCCGTATCGCATTGTTAGAATGCTTCCTCAGACACGGCTGGAGTCCTACTCCTATGGTTAGGCCGTGTTTAATTAGTAAGTGTTGCATTTATTAGTGAAGTTTATTTTAAATAATTATTTATCTTCATGTTATGTAAATATGTAACGTTACTGGACCGTTTTACGTAACATTACAAAATTGTTTCAAGTAACATTATGTTTATGTTATGTAACATGACGTTTACGCTACTATAAAACGTCACCTTACCCGATTATTAGACCATTTAACAACAAAGTTAATATTAAGTAAATATGTAACATTACAAGGTATCATTTTTACATTATTGTAATGTTTAGCCTTGTGCTGTATGGGCAGAAAGCATTAATAATGCAGTGCTTTACATATTCCTTTCCTTAGAAATTAAAACAAATCGGGATGATCATAATTGTTGAGAAGTGTAAACATTACATGCATTTGAAGAGTTTGTGGAGAGTGTGGCGAGTAGGCCGGCGAGTGGAGGGGATTGCGGAGTTGCCAAATCGTTGGCCGCGGCCTTGTTGGAGGAGGCCATGGTACTGGTCATCCAAAGCATATGTAGCACTGTATTACAATATTTAAAGAAGCTCCAATAATAAAGAAACTCAACAACAGACATTCTTCCCGACTCTGTAGTAAAGTTTCTGTCAGGCTTCTTTATTGCGCCTTGAGTTTCTGTTCAGTATTTTTCAAAATGAGTAGAGTAATATAAGAGTATGAATGAAAAGTAATAATTATAAAAAACTGTGGATGAATCTGAAATGTGAGCTTGTGCAAGTATGATACAAAATGTAAGCGAGACAGAAGCTTGAAAGATGGAGTTGTGTGATGGCTTCAGCCACGGGTAAGTAGTCAGCCATTCCGTGAATTTCTTACATGAATAAACAATGGAGGAAAAATACAGCCCGAGGGAAGTTGGGGGAATAGGCAGAGTTCACAGCTCTGTCTTCTGCAACTAGAGAAAACGAAGGTGTAGTGCTCAGGTGATTGTGGAGAAGTGGTTTCCTTGACGTGTGCCAGTGAACGGGCGTGCGGAAGTGTGCATAAGTGCAGCTGTGTGCCAGTGACAAACGATATGCCCCCAGACTCCAACGGCTGTGCGCTCTTCTGATCGCATCCACTTGAGACCTTGCAGCAGCCTCCCTCCACCCATGGCTGTGATGCTGTGATGCTGCCGTATACATCAGAAGCACCTCAACTCAACGGGCATGACGTTCAGCTACGACACAAACAACTACGGCAAGTGTCTTGCACATTTGCCTATACCGCCCCTGCCTGCCCGTTTCACGCTGCTTGACACCGTGCGATGTCGGTTCCCCCCGTCACCGCCCCTCTTAGCCAACAATACTGATATTTCAACACAATCCAAATGTCTAGAAATTACACTTGGGACGTCTCAGAATGCTCGCAACTGTTCGCATCTATTTACTAGATGGAGGAGCTTCATAAATCTATATTATATGGAGTAGTATTATTTCTTCAAGCTCGATATGCTGTAGAAATATTTGTTTTCTGATCCCAATCTGAATAAAATGTTGACATAGACATATGAATGATTTACGCTAATGAAACTATTGATGAATTACCATGTTTATTCGCTCTCTATGGGCAGGGAGCTTTAGACTCGAAGTAGCACGAAATACAATGATAATCCTATACAATAATTCTCATTTTGAAGATTCTTGGATAACTTTAAAAAAATAATATTATTAACACGTATAAAATCTTTGAATCGAGTCTTAAAATATTTATCAATTTTTTGAAGTTCGAGTGTTAATTTCAAGTGTTGCTAGCATTATTTTAGTGATAGAACCTGTGATATTAGGATGTTGGTACTCAGTTAACTGGTTTACTCAGAAACAGCTATAGTTCACAGACGCGTTGCTGTAATCATTTGACAAAAAACTAAATAATTCCTCTCAAGCACAGTTCCCCCACTTTTCACTAATATTGTGGATTTGAGTAACAAACCCCCCAGTTGAAAGAACACAACAAATTAATATTATAAGCTACGTCAAGCTCATTACAAATCATAATTATATGCAGAAACATAGCATAATATAGACCATGAATATATAGATAACAATGTAATGCTCAATCTTTAGAATGAGCTTTTAATAAGAAAAACTGCCCAAGAGACGAGCGGCCGCAGTAGAGCTGTTATTATTTCATTTTATTCTATAAACCATGGCCGAGCTATGCTAAAGAGCCGGATCATACAACCGGAGCAATATTGGTGTGTCATCAGTTTTATCATGTGAACAGAATTGATCCAAATAAATAAAATATGAAAGTCATATGAGAAAGCAATAACATTTCTCAAGCATGCACGTAAATCAATTAATTGTTAGTCACGTTCAATAGTCAATGGAGCTTCTCTGAGTGGTCGAAGAGAATTTGTTTACTTGCCTGTAATAGATAACATACATAATTACTCATTCTCAAAAATGAATTCGAAAAATTTATTTAACCAGCCCATTTCGCAAAAATTTCGTATTTCCTCGATTGGAATAGGCGTTTGAGCCTTCCACTAACCCTTCACTT
Organism: Conomelus anceps; assembly: GCA_948455865.1. Classification (NCBI taxonomy): domain Eukaryota; kingdom Metazoa; phylum Arthropoda; class Insecta; order Hemiptera; family Delphacidae; genus Conomelus; species Conomelus anceps. The sequence goes on along the minus strand of OX418217.1, from coordinate 66,694,541 downwards.
GTTGTCCTAGTAACACAGGGATCTAATACGCAAGATTCAAAGTTTCTGCGAAGTATATTATGATGTATAGCTGGGCAACACGATCAGTCACAGTGAGCTCTCCACATGTGTTAGCCACTAGACATTCGTGCAAATTCAGTTGGCATGGGGGAGAGGTTATTGCTGTTCGTAGCCCAGCCAAAGACATACATTGCGCGATAAAAATCAAGAGCAGGCCTGACTGCCAGGTAGGGAATGCAAAAAGGCGATTTAGCCGGCTAGAGTATTTGCAGCCACGATAACGCGAGATGTACGTATTTGTGGAATGATAACGGGGTGTGTTACCTAGCTTTGGTGTGGGATGAAGAGGGTGAATGCGTGGTAGTGGGAGTGCGAGTAAGAGGGTGAACTGTACTGGTTGCTGGGTTCTCCACTCACGAGAGATTGATTCGGGGCTGGCCGACGCCACTCCACTCTCCACCGTCATAAAGAAGCCCACATAAATCGTGGCTTCGGAAGCCTTCCGTCCAGCCAACGCTCGGCTCCGCCCCACTCCGCCCCGCTCTACCCTTCCATCGCGGCTCCAATCATTCCTTCGACTCTCTTTTCCTGGAGCGCTTCTACCTGCCAAAAGAGAATTTCATTGTTTCAATTTTCACATTCCCTTGAACTTGAACACCGCAGCAAAGAGGAAATACCTGCACAGGCACCACCGAGTCTCCGCAGCCACGCAGCTGGCTCGTCCAGCATCTTTTGAATGTGAAGTGGTGGTCGAAGGTATGCTGCAGCTCACCATACAAATTTCAATGGTTCAGAATTTGTTCGCTGACCTATTTAAATCATAGCTTTTTGCCTTCATGGAATTATTCAACTTCACTGGAGAAAACACGCAGTTCCATGTGCTCAGTTGTTCATGTTCCAGCAATCTCCTTCTCATCTCTATGGATGATGATATCTTGGAAATCCAATTCATTCCCTGTATCTTGAAATATTTCAGCAATAATTATCTTTCTATCACAATAGGATCTATAACTAAGAATATCCAATTCAATCACTAAATTAAAAAATAAAATAAAAATTGTTGCTTCATAGAATTATGTTTGTTGATATTCTAGGAGCAATAATGAAGTTCATCTAACTTAGATGAAGAATTCATGAAGTCGAGAAAGGAATTTGATAGATACTAATGAGTTATTATTCTACTATTTGTATCTAAACAGTTCCATTGTTACTATTTCATCTATTATTGTATCCAAATACAAATAATTATTGTTATCATCTGTGTTTGAAAAGAAAATCAAAATTATATCAACTTTTTTTGACTGTTTTAGTGCTTCGTTCGAAGTGGACTTCCAAATTAATATTCTTAAACTGGAAAAGAATAGGTCATTGTGCTTCAGAATGCAAATATCCAGTGAAACTTTGATCTCAAATAAGATTTGGATTCTTTAATTGAAATGTTGTGGGAAAACAGACTTGAGCAATAGCCTGTTGCATCGTTTAATGTGCCTTAACATTGATTGTATTCTAGTCATGATAAATAAATAAACAAACTGCTTAATGCACATTTTTGTTTTTGTTTCCATTTTTTTTTGTCTTGCACTCATGTTTACTCGATAATAAACAAAACCTAATATCTTTAATAACCATTGTATACATTATATCGACATTTATTTTTCAATTGTGATTTTGTAATGATTATGATGTTATGATTTTCTAATTCTATTATATTGTGATGTATAAACTGCTGCTCATTCTGCTGTAAGAACGATGGAGGAATTTTTAAACAAGATACAAAGTTATTTGAAAGGTTGAGTCATTAGATGAATTATTCTTCTGTTGAAATAGGGTATGCATCTTCATCCTGTGTTAAGACTTATCCAATTATTGTTAAAATGACAGTATTCCACTAATTTTATAATATTCAATCATGGAATTGGCTACTAAATTCAAAAGGAATAACATTTCCATGAAAAGTGTGATTATTGGAATCATATTTATGTTTCTATCCGGAGGTATTGGATCAGCTTCATTGAATCTCCTATTTTATCATCATTTCAAAAGAAAAGCTCATTTCAATTTATTTCAGAAATAGATTCACATGGGTTGAAAACTCAGTTACAAAGTAATAATATTAATCAATACTAAAAAATGTTTTCTATAAAAAAAGAAGAATTTATAAGATTACAGTAAAGATATGTAGACCATTTATTGCCGTCTACTATAGGTTGTAGAAGATCCTTGATGAGGGAAGATCATTGCGCTGCAATAAATCTTGGATTCAATGAAGTGAGTACGATTTTCAACATTTGTAGGAGTTCCTATTCTATAATTTCTATTGTATCTGTTCATTGTTATATATATCTATGACGAATATTTCAATATTTCAAGTGGTTCGAGTCCAAAGTTACAATGTAGAGTATCCATACTATCCATATCAGAGTCTTGAAGTATCAAACGTCAAGTCTTCATTGCTTAACTTGGGAAATAGAGGATGGGTGAATAATTAAGCTATGAACTACTCTTATTTAGAATTTTTGTGGCATTCAAATTTTCCTATGAACAAAAGATAGACTATACGGTACTGAGAAGAAAAATCCCTTTAGGAGTTTAGGTTGAGAAATTCAGACGTAATTAGGTATTCTGCATGCTTTCTTAATGTTCCTGAACTGACAAGGATTTAATTTGTGGAAGAAGAATGAATTTTCAAGCTCAGCAGCACAACAGAAGCAGTTGGAGCAACTTATCCACATCAAAGCACAGAGCAATCGAGCCTTGAAAGAATGTCACGGAAAAAATCGCATTTCCAGACTCGATTCCTTCTTCCTTATCAGTATTCCTTTCCAATCTGAGAGAAATCTCTTCAAATTCAAAAGAAATTCGAATTCCACCCATTAATAAGAACGGATGAAGTTACACCAATGGTATTCTACCAATATACTATGAGCTGAAACAAATTACTATTGAATTGAATGTGAATGCTTCTTATAAATTCGACAAGAAGATACAATAATTAGGCTTTGCTTTAGACTTTGAGAAATAAATTAAAAGCTGTTAGGAGCTGAACTCTGATTATCTCCTCTTGTTTGTTTCAACGTCATGTTCGTTCTAGTGTTTCTGAACAATCGCATATAACATCTATAGTACTATTACTATAGTGTTCTATGTACAGCACTCATTCTTTTGATATGTCAGTCAAGGTAATGCTAGACGATTGATTGGTTTTAGAAAAGTATGACTCTTGCATAAAATAAATGGAAATTGGCTGCGAATTCCATGGATTAGAGCTTGTAAATAGAAATAGAAATTAACTATTAATTCTCAATGCAGAGTAGAGTAGCTGTACAAAGTCGTTTGGTGTTGGCGTTCATGGGGTTTATATTCTAAACGCCTTGAGTAGCTTCCACAGATAAACAAGGTCACTTATAATGTGGAAAAAATAGAAAAAAACATGATATGAAGAGTAGGTGATACACAATAATACATCGATTTCAGGTTTGTCGAACTCAAAACAATATTGCTTTAATGTAAACTTGCCAAAGACAGCCAACAAAAATTCACTTTAGTAATATCTGATACAGTCGAAGAAAGTTTGCTAACAGCTTTTGTTTCACAGGCACAAGTCAATTAGAGTTTTATTGATTTCTTGGAGGGTGCAGGCTCAACAATGGAAAGTTTTAATTTGAAAAGGCTTTCTATTTTGTTTGAGTGAGGAAGAGAACAGACTTATTTAAATGAAGGGTTGTTGCCTTGCCAATACAACATCTCGCGATATCTTCATAGCATTCATTGCTTGCACCCCATTATGATTCTCTCAAGAAATGACAATGATAGAATTTCCAAGTCATCACTCATAAGATGAAATGTCTTTTTTACGTTTCAGAAAAAACGTGAACATGCTGGAATCTTATCTAATTACTTGCGACATTGAACCTTTATTGACTGGGCTATAGGCGCTGGCATCTTAAGGAGAGTCTTACTTGATCTTAACTGCTATACAAAACAATGTTAAGATGCAAGATATCTCAGCTTCTAGATTTTATAGATTTGGATTGTTCTATTGTGATAAGCATAGTTTTGTACTAGTTCCTGACATAATGATTTCTTATTCTGATCATTTAGAATTTTTTTTTTAATTTATTATAAAGTTCCATTTGAAGTTCAATTTATGAAGTTTCAAAAGTTCATAAAAAATTTTATAATGAACATATCAAGGAAATGCCACGTAAGGAACTAGCTATTAGTATGATTAATAAGTGCTGAATGTTTGGGACTGATACGACCAATGGTGGCTGAGAAAACTTACATCTAGTTTCAAAAAATGTAATTTTTGGGAAATCGCAACTGAAGTTTGAGCTGCGTTGAAGTAGTGTCACTCACCAGAAGTGAGCGCCTGCTTCATAAGCTGGATTATCAGGATCGGGGGATATGTTTGATATTTATAACCAAGTTCATATTCTAATGTTATGTTTCTATTTTCATAATAAGGAAGATGCTTATCTATTTTCAACATGAGGATGGACATTTTCGGGGGTTTTCAAGGTATTGAACTTGATTCTGGTGGATTTGTTGATGGTTGTGCTGAGGTTAAAGGTTGTGAAGAAGTTTAACTTTTTCCACTAACACATAATTTTTTCGTTTTTGTACACACTACTTATTGAACCAATTTTCCTTTTATCACCCATGGTTACACAATAAAAGCTGTCAAATCACTGACATTTCAGGTTATAAATAATAATAATATTGATGTACAGTGGACTTGTAAACAATCTCACTGTAAATAGAAGCTCCTGCCAGCATGTATAGCGAACAACCTGCAGCTACCAGCCTAACACTTTGAAATAATGAATAGTCTGAAATACAATAATTGAAGGAGAAAATGGTAATTATTTAGTATCTGAACTTTTCGATTTTTTCAACAATTTTTTTTTTGTGACATCTACACACCCCACGAAGCAATAATCCGTTGAAATTTTTTGGGGCTCGCGTCTCTTTTACCCAAAAATTCAAATTTTCGAAAAAAAAATTTTTTTACGAAAATTTTATTTTTCATTTATAAAATTCATAATTTGCAAACATATTATGAACTCCCAACCATTAAACCATATAAATCAAATTAATAATCACATATCTGAAGAAAACTAAGCTTACTAACCTTTCAATACTTGGTACAAAATTTCCAACAATTGAACAGAAAAACTTCCCGGCAAAATGAATACCAGTCAACCACTGCTGTTGTCGAAATTCCCAGCTCTTCACAAATAAATGTTTGTCGGGGAGGCTTTAGGTGCAAAAGTATTGACACCAAATAGAAATATTTTTCTATTGGGAGTCTACAATTGTCCAAGAACGAGCCCACCCTTGCCGAGCCAGTAAAGCCACAAACCGCAGCCGCCTTCTTCCCAATTCGAATTTTCTTTTGACAACGAAATTTAAAATTTGATTTATTCACAATCAACTCCGCACCACACTTTAAACATACAGAAATCTCTTTAAAAACACCATGCCTGAACAAAAATTCAATCACGTCCTTTTCGCCAAGGCGTATAGATTCTAAAAATTTTAGTTTGCACTCTCTATCACACATCTCACGTAATGAATAAATATGAATGAATATCTTCCATGTGATCTAACAATAATTGTCGATCTGACCAAACACAAAATCTTTTCATTTCAAAAAAAACATATGTTATCAAACTATTATATTTTTGGATTGAATGGCTACTTCACCGACCTTGCTAAGCTCTAAACCAAACCTAACCTAACCTAGCCTAGTCTGGCAGTGTTACAGTGTGTTCATAGTATTCATACGCGGGAGAAAAATAGTTCCATCAGAAAACTCTAATTTAAATGCCAAATAAGTGTTGCCCCCACAAAATATCAGTGTATTATTACTTACTAGTGTGTTTTGAGTGTGTGGGGAAAAAATTGTTGGAAAAATCGAAAAGTTCAGATACTAAATAAATACCGAGAAAATATATATTTCACGGAGTGGAATACTGTCAAAGTCAACTAAAGCGCTTGATAACAAGCATTGGTTGTCATAACAACGTGACATATGTATGCAAAATATGTGATAACTCGGTTCATATTCTACTTAGAGATGTGATTCAGGTACCATTCAAAAGCGCTAACTTCAAACTATTTAAAACGAAAAAATCTCAATTTGAATATTTTCACTTTTTTCAAGTAAGACTGCCCTTAACACAAATAATGTTCTGAGTTTGATCCCGGGTGATACTGATACATTTTTCTCAGGCAACTCCCGTTCGATTGACCTGGCTGTTGGATGGCAGTAGTGTCATCTGAAATAATTATATTTGAACTCTAAATTCAGATATTGAAAGCTCCAACCCAGTTTTCTCCAGACTTCACCCTTTGATATTAATCTGAATAAGAGTGTTTTCTCCACTCAGCTATTTGAGAATAATTGCAAGTATCTCCACAACCTCATACATTTGTTACTAATGACATTTTAAAAAGTGATAATCCTTCGAGAAATTTTAATATATGATACTGTATTTTGAAATGATCTATCACAAATAAGTAGTGATTTTCTTTAGTGGAATTACGCCTCAACAGAACACGTAGGGGGCTTGGAATATCTTTGAACTACAATCATCACAACGGATCATTGTCGATTACGTTGATATGTGAACTGGATATATTTGATTCCTTTTGGTGAGCTTTCTCAAGAATAAAAAGAGCGAGAAAGTAGAGAATTACTTTAGGAGTCACCTCTAAAATTGGGAATACGAAGTGCAATGCTGAATATCGAACCAATGTTGATGAATGAGACAGACAAGGAAGAAAAATAATGAAGATTGGAATAAAAAGATGTCGGCACGACAGGACGCCTTTCAAGTGGATTCCAACCCCTTTTCATTACTTGTATTTTTTGAAGGCCGTGAAAACCATGCATTGATGGAGGAGTAGCTCTTGGTGCGGATGAGGGTGATACAGCACTTGGTTGGAGTCATGCCACTTGTTTCTGTCGAAAGCGAAAGGAAGTTAGCAGATGAGTGGTTTTGTTCGAGCTCATTCTACGATCGCACGAACGAAAAAAGCTTCTGCAGCGAATTCCAAAAGTGTGGGGGTTCCGCGGCTTACAATTAATGAACATGTGCGCAACCGAACTCCTATGTTGGTGGTGTGCATAGTCTACTACTTGAAAGTGTAAGGTACTACCCTTTTCAGAGCGCTTTCAACTCTACTCGAATTGAGCTTAGTTCAGAGTGCCATGATGAAAATTCCACTTGCTTTGCTTGTTTAGTCTGCACGTACCTTGACTAGCCTAAATGTACCTGGTTAATTTTCAAAAAAGTCGAATGTGTTTCTGCAACTCATACGAACATTTTTGTAAAAATATATAGCACAGTAGCCTAGTAGCCTCATAAGGATGTTCAGTAAGGCTATTGAATGGCTTCAAAATAAACTTGAAAAATGTATTTCTAGTTAATTTAATAATTAATTAATATATTATATATAATTACTTAATTTATTAAATGTTCCTTTAGACTCTTTGAGATGATATTTATGAAATATCAACCTCTAATATTTCAAAATAAGGGTCTGAGACCTGACTTCAAAAAAATTAAACATTTCATATTTATACCTTACAAACGAAGGTACGGTTGTTGAAATATTATATCACCTAATGGCCCCCTGTTATTCAGTAACCATTCATACATGAACCAGTTATGTTGTTTGTAATTATTGATAACATAGACTAGATTGCGTCAATCGTTCCAAACATATTTTCATCTAATGCGATAATCTGAATTTCTTTTCTCTTCTCATTTTTGCTAGTTGTAGGAGAAATTCACCTTCTTCCAGAATCACAGCTTCAAGTGAGCTTCTAGCCTCGCCTAGCCTAGCCTAGCCTCTCCAGCTATCTGCCTCCACTTGCTTCCAATTCCTGATACCCATCAAGTTTCCCTCATATCAATCTTGACTATCTACCGCCGACCCACCTCTATGAATTTGCCCTTCATTCAAAGCTCATGCATTTTTCTTGGCATAAGTTCTTCTTCCCAGGTGAACAATAATTGAGGCTTGGAATTTGACAGAAGATTTAAACCATTGAACAGATGACTTACAAATAATAAGGTCACTCGTCTCCTTAAATCAGTTCAATCACGCACGAGAACATTACCATCGTTATTAGCAAAATGATGTAGAAGAGAAATATAGAAAAATAAAATTTGCAAAAATTATTATTATCAAATTGAAATATTTTGAATAAGAGCCTCGTGTCCTATTATTCCTCTACTTCAATCTGTGATTTCCTGTCTCTGCACATAACGTGGGAAACGTATTCTACTGGCCTGAATCGAGACGATCAGGGCAGTTCAACTTCATTTCAAGCTCACATCTGGCTTGATTGAAGAGGAGTCGAGAATAGGAATCCATCACACCTGAATATTTATGAAGCACACAGATAAATGAATGGTGGCTTTTGGCTGGTGTGCCCGCTGTGGGTGTACATTTTGATTATTAGTAGTAGCAAAAACAGACACTGGTGAACTGAGTCGGTTGGCAACATTGCTGTCAGTTACTGGCCTCGTTGCCATAATTCCACTCCCCACCAATTCAACTCAAATTAACAAATAACCTCGCCTCGCCATTGACATAGTTCTCCATTATTCACCATTAGGTCCTAATCAGGTGGCTGCCACTAGTATGATTACAATATTAAAGAGCAATTCTGCACGAAGCATCCCTCACGCATCTACACACATACACATCCAATACAGAGCATTATTTTATCTTTCTGTAGACCTAATAGGCAATGTTTTGCGTGATGTGAAATCCTGTAATGTGGCCTAATGGAGATAGCCTACTGTAATTCAAACATATTTACACAACTGGAAGTAAATGACATTTTTTGAGAGAGCTTTGTAAATATCATTCGAGGAAAGGTGTTGATTTATTGAAAATTAGATACTGAAAAGAGGAAAACTGTCGAGAACTGAGAATGGGAATGAAAAGATTAGAGAATAGTCTCTAATTTATAGCTCTGGTTTCCTGAAACTGTGTTTATTTTCAATCCAGTATTCAATATTCTAATGCTGATAGAAATAAAATGAAAGCATTTCTGATAAGACATGGCTGTTGGACAAATTATGTCTATTGAACATCTATTAGGTAAGAGTCTTTGAATATATAGATAATTACAATAATTATTATTAGTAGAAAGCCAACTAGAATGTTCGAAGATGATAGAGTATTACAGGTGGTTTACCTGCAGGTGGTTTACCTGGTGTACCTGCTTTAAAATAATGGAAATAGGCCTTCTGTAATATATAAAATAGACCCACTCACTTTAATTGCAAAGCTAAACCTTCAATTTACAGGAAGCTGAGAGTAAAATCTTAGTTGTCCTTGGAAAAGAGTGAAAGGTTCTATTTAGGAACAGATTTTCAATTACGATCGATAATTATGAATAAAAGTAGTTTTAACTAGCTGAAAACGTCTATTAAGAAAAAAGAGTTCAGGGGGTTTGAGGTTTAATACTATCAAACTACATTCTACAACCCCATGGAAGAATCAAGATCACGAATGGTAAAGGCATATTCATGCTCTTTGGTACATGAAATGATAATATGTATGAAAAAGGTTTCAAAAAAAGATTTAGTGATGATTCTATCGATTATATTCAAGTCTCAGAAGTTAAAAATTACAAGATAGACGAATAGGGGGAGATTGTAAGTGAACAAACAGAGGAATCTTCAGCAAAGCTTTCCCTCAACCCCCGCAAGCCAATATTGGAAACGTGCAGTGATGATGAAATCCTCATTCAATTGGGTCAGGTAGGGACTGCGTGGAAGAGTAATTCCTGTTCGAGATAATTGTTTTACCTGAGTTTGCGTATACACTAACAACATTAATTCATGGACGGAATCTATCCTTTTCTCCTAAGACTATTAAACAGTCTCGCTTCAAATATGCACGGAATTGTCGTCACAATATTATGCTGTGGTTACTCACCAAAGCATTATATTTGATAAGGGAATCCCCTAGCGGGTTTCAGCCCAAGTTCAATAAAACCGTTCTTGAGCTGAAGGGTATACTTGTGTGCTATTAGCAAATTCGACTAAGTTGCCAACCAAGTTTCTGTAATGGGCGTGGAGCATTAAGCAAATTCAACTAGCTTATCAACTTAGTTCCTGTAAAGATTTTATAATTGTCCCGATTCTCTCTTTACCAAAAAATCAAATTTCAAAGGTTGTCTATATTTATTTATTGATTGGGCTTCTGTGATGTGAGCACTGAAGCCAATACTAGCTACAAATGCTAGAAAATTCTAAAAAAATATATATAAACTCTGACAATTAGTTTTGAAGAAGTAGTTTCCTTTCGAATATTGTAATGAAAAGTAAACTAAAGAAAACTGCTAAAAAGTAAAATCATAAAAAAATAAAACATAAAACTCTGATAAATAATTAGAGCTGGACAGCTTGTGGAGATAACTGATATTTAGCACGATGATAAATTCGTTCCTGAAAATTTCTTTACTTTCAGTGTTTCTATGGAGTCAATAATATGAAAATTTACTTAATCATTTCAATCAGTGGCTAATTTTTTGGAATATAGTTGGAATTACGTGAGTATTAAAGATTCACTGGAACGTTCATTCAACTACAGCCATAGTTGGCCAAATTCGATATTTTTCGGTAGAATGTTATCTTATGTGTGTGAGTGTGTAGAGTGTGTAGAGTGTGGACGGTCGATGAATAGTGGGTGGAGGGTGGTTTCATCACCACCTCTTATCGAACTGCCGTATTTGTTGCAACAGCTGATTTTTAATTTCTGATTGCAATATGTGACATCTATCTAATGACCAGCCTTCTAAAGTATAAGCGGGAGTTTTAATTGTTGTTATCCTGCTGCGCCTCTGTTTCTTTCATGTTTTTCTCACCTATGTTGCGTTAGCTGTATTGTATTGAAAAATGAATTAAAATTTTTATTTTTCAAGCAATTGAGAAATAACATTATATCTCATCCCTCTTTGTACCTGTGCTTCTCTCTATCCGTCAATTCAGGAGACTTCTATTTCTTTCAATAGCCTTGAGTGATCTCTTGGCGCTTTCCACATCATCCATTGTTATCCGTTCTCATGATAAATAGAAAAATAGTGAGATTTTGTCTAATAGAGCAGTGTCTTGGAAGAATGCATATCAATAAAAATGAATAGGAAAACACTGTTCATTGTGAGCTATCAATTCACGCTCCACTAATAATTAATCCAAGATGCCGCTGAATAAAGATATTATGTATGAAATGCTAAGAAAAATTAAAAAAAATAAAATAAAAGAGAATACTCTACAGAATGCTAGACGAGAAATGAGCGCTTTAAGTATTTCATCCTCATTCAAAGATCAAAATAGATGACGACTAAGGAAAATACTAGTAGGTATAGTGATCTAAAGGAAGGAGAGAGCGTTATTGGTATAGTGAGCACTGAGCAGATGAAGAAAATGTTGGGTTTATTTAATAGCGTAATTAGAGTGTAACTAAGAAAATTGGATATAAACTTTGTGAAACGATTAGGAACTGGTGCAACTAGTGTCACTCGTCCAATAATTCTCTCATCAATAACCAGCATAAAGATTCTTACAATCGGGAAGTGAAGCTTTGCTTTCACTGTAACAAGACGTTCTGTACTTCATAGTCAGATGCCCAGTAATGAGGGAAATGTGTTTCATATACTGAAGTCAGAAGAAAGGAGAGCGTACAACTCAAGGAATGTCTGGATGGTAGAGCAACTGGGTTGATGTGGGCCCCTACTGCAAGACTGCAAGGAAATACCGACATTTCTTGGAGAATTTAATTACTGAACGGATTTTATTTTTTCAATTGATTATATTTTTTATTTCCTAATTAGCATGTTGTTTCTAGAAGAAATTCCTTGTGAATATGTTTGATATTCTATATACTTTTCAAGTTGATTCTTTTTGCTTGCTTATAATTTATGTTTAATCAGCACCCCTTCTCCGCCGGACGAATCTAATCCATACGGAAAGTAGACCAAAATTAGTTTTTTATTGATCATGTATTTCTTTTGTCCAGTTAAAACATTTATTTATTAATAATCAGAGCCGGAAAAACAGTTTCCTGATATTGTAATTGGAATTCAAAGGATTTTAAAATTGATTAAAATCTTACTTAGAAGCATGGCAGAAAATGACAGAAGAGTAAGGATCTTAAAAGCGTATAATTTCTCATTGTCGTATAACAAGAGAATACACGTTGTTTCTATGCTGATGAGATGCGAATGAAAAATAAAATTAATGTTATCTAAATGTGGTAACCTTAACATTTATTATGCAGTAGGAAATAAGACTGAAATAATAGTATTGTTTTAAAAAGATATTCTTGAAAAAAGAAAAATAATATTCCGGTTACGAGTTATCGATTATAACAGTTACAGTTATTATAATATGTTTTCTAAAAATCTTTTTTAGTAATATGACAAGAGGATGCACGTTTTTATGTTGACGAGATAGAGATGAGAAATGAAATCTGTGGGATCTAAATGTAGCTACCATGACTACTATGGACTAGAAAGTAAAGCTAAAAAAATAGTATTTATTTTAGAGGAATAATTTTTTCCTTGAAAAAAAAATAAAAAATAATAATTTCAGTTATCGAGTTATTGATTGTCATGGCATTACTGTAATCACAACAAACTTTTGAATACTTGTTACAGATTTTCAGGAATTCGAATCATGAACTTGATGCAAATTCACATAGAACATTGATTTTTGTGAGAGTTATTGCCATCATCAAAACCAATAATTCAACGGGCAGAGTAAACTGAACAACAGAATGCGCATAGGTGACATTCACAAACGTAACACACGGGTGAGTGGCGCTTTGGTGTTTCCACAGGGCCAAACATGTTTACTAGGACTAACCACTTGAATACACCACTGTTAACTGTCTGCCTCACCTTCGTCAATGACTGCTGTACATCCCACAATCCCCCACAGAGTAGGTTAAGCGGGAGTGTACTCAAAAAATACAAACGCCCAACTACACTCATCCTAAGCAACACATCTAGGCTTATAGACACCACACGTTTATACACACACCTACTCACTGATGATCGATAGTGATAATTCGATTGATTCTTATTAATGCTACAGTTGGTGTTAACTGTAGTGGATGAATAGTATGAAAATCACACATTTCAAAGAATAAAGATGAACCTTCATGAATCATACTAAAAGGAAAATCATTGAGACAGCAAATTTAACTTCGTCTAGTTCTTGAACATTATGAACATGTACAACCATAGAAATTGGCCAAACTCTCTCATCAATGATGATCATTTTGATTCCAGGTAGAAGAACGTAGATAAGCACATTATTAGGAGAATAATATCTAACAGAATAATGGAAATTAATTTAGTATATTCCTAGTATTAAAAGTAGTCTAATTCTTAATAAAGCTAATATTAAAAATTTGATAATAATTATCAATTAAACCTAAATTATTTAGGTTCAGAAAACAGATCATCATTATTCTAACCTACTAATATCGAAGTTCATATTCATATTAATGTTAAGTTAATTAATTTTTCTGTATTGTTCATACTCGGATCTATTTTTTCAAATCAGCTCACATTTTTCTTGGTCTCTCATCTTTGAAGTTTGAGCATCTCTTTCTGAGTGTGCCTCGAAATACAATTTTTCACAAAAATTTTTCTCACAGGATTTTCTATTATACTTGATATTATTGTAAATAATTTTCTACGTTTGAAGTTATAGAAAAAGTACCATAAGGGCTTCACTAAGTTTCCCGGTATTTTTGCACTTCTTCAAAACTAACTGCACTTCTTCAAAACTAACTACACTATAACTGCACATGGTGTACTACACTGAACAGTTCATCCCAACTGAAATATGCTTTATCATACTAATTAGTATAATAATATATCTGGAAGAGTAATGGGAGCTGGAATTGTTTTTGAGTAATACAGCTGTCAGTTGATTATTACATCCATAACGTGAGAATGAGAAGAAACCTAATCTAGATGATGGATATCTAGGGCTTCTTCCAGAATGTTTAATATGTGACGTACATTCTTACTGAATAATCGATTTTGGCATGTCATGAGAGTCATGGTACAAGTCATAAGAGCTCTTCATTCCATTACCAGGCAGAGCTATCCGTTGAAATAGCTTGATAACACATTTTATGATCCATAAAATGAGGTGACTTGAAAATAACAATAATTGTGTAGGCCTCAATGGAATTAACAATTTTACATGAAGTAGCAATTTCTTATGACCAAATGTAAACTACCTTATCAGTATTGATCTGTCTCTTGAATTACTGCTAAAACTATTATATTTGTCAATGCTTTAAAATTATTTGCTGAAGTTGCATACTCCATCTTGTACTTTAAAAGCGCCTTGATAGAATGGATAATTCACTAAGGAAAGGGAAAGTCGTTCCGGATCTATTTGCAAAAGTTTGAATTTTGTTGATTTATTGAATTTGCAAACTTATTAATTATTGATAGTATATTAAATAACTTTTTATTATCATCAACATTTCAAATTATAGAATCAGACATTGTTTTAAGGATCACAGACATAGTGCTGGAGTGATACTAGAGTAATATAGGAATAAGTAATGAGTCGCTTTTCCAAGGGAGCGTTTGCATTGAAATAATCGAAATAAGTAGTTGTATTGGATGAAATTCTACCTAAAGTCATGCTCACCACAAATTCGTCCGAAATAAGATTTATCCGTTTGAAAAACTAATTATCTGCGTTTGAAAAACTAATTAGCCTCTCTACATGTTGTATTGACTTTAACCATAGACAAACGACTACATCTTTTGTGCTCTAACTTATTACCTAGGATAAAAAATATAATGTTTGTACTGAAAATGAACAAGTTGCAATTATTTGATGGATAAGAAGATCATGATCTCTATCATATTATTTATCGTAAAAACTAGAAACCTGAGGGAATTTTTCCTTGATCGTCTTTAGAGATTAAGTTGGGATATTCTGAAAATTCACTTCGGAATTTGATATTCGAAATGAAGCCACCCAATAAGCCTGTTAAGTACAAATGAGTATAGTACGTCAGAAAATGTATTGTTTATTCTTGTTAACTTCAGGGTCAATAGTCCCTAGAGTTTTGAATTAGGTTGAGTAGAGGAGGGCTTTAGTATGCGGTTGGCCGTTGGAATGGCGTTGCAGGCAACTTGGGTCTGGTTTTGCGGCTTAAGAGCGGTTCGTACCGTACTTGGCTTTAGCGTGCTGTAGGTAATTTATAGACGTTGAAAGTGCAAGAAAGAAAGAGAGAAAGAAATAAAGCTGCGCTCGAATGAGGGTGTGTAATGAATGCTTTCTCGTTTTACCAATCACGCAACCAATTTCGATCTCGAATCTGCTTCAGTGACGAATGGAAAGTTGCGTGAAGTCCGAGAATTTGTACCTGTACATTCCGGAACACTCTTATAATGTCAATAGGCCCGAAACAAATTTCATCAAAAATGTACATTGATACTTGCCAATAATTTTTGAAGGTTGATGGTGGTTGAGGAAGGGAATGTTGATACTATGAATCGCAAAAAATAACTTACTGTCTTAAATTAGATTAAATTTTTTCTTCTTGGATCTAGTTCCCGGTAGGTATCATTATCTATCTTTCTGTTACAGTAAACAGAAAGTCATGATGCTTGTGTGCATGTTCATCTCTTTAATACTTCAACGAGATCGTGAATTTTATCTTCTGGATTCAATCTTCATAAGTCTATAGAGAGAAAATGAATCTTCATGAACTCACTAAAGGAGATTTTCCAATGAAAACGATCTATTTTATTAATTCTTCAGTTGTCACCTGCCCAGAACAATTTCAAACACTCTTCGATTTTGTATTGTACCGTTGGAATCAAATTATACTATCAGTATTATCATTATCATAATTATTATTGAATTTTATAAAGATCTATAAAGAGAAATTGTTATTGAATTAACTTGTCAATGTGTTTGAATTGATCTATGATAACTAGTGGAATCAATGAAGCGGGAGAGAAAAATTCCGAAAAATTAAGTACTCTTTTCAAAGAAAAATTAAACGTTTATTGTTTATTATCAGCAAAATCGTTTGAATTATGAGGTGGAAAAATCTAACTTATTCGAATCTCGAATCATCCAAAACAATCGACACTTAAATAACTCGTTCATCAGTAGATACAAAGCTTTCAGTATGACCTGAGATTCAGATTGAATAAAAATACATTTCATGATGTAATAATCATAATCACAAGTGAGTATTATTCTCAAGATAAGTGATTATTATGAGGTCAAAAAAATGAAGTAAAATAGTTCCTTCCTGTCAGATTACTTTCTTCCTAATTATTAACTTTCTAGTCTGTAAGCTCGGGTTTGGGTTAGATGAACAGTATTAATTTGACACTATTTTTCAAAACAAATGGAATAAAATTTTATCGCGATGTTGATCAAAGACAAGGCCATAAGACAATATCTAATAAGCTACTTAGTCGGGTTTTTAATTCTGGAGCCATCGTTGTAGTCTACATGCCCTATCACTTATTTGAGCCTCCTCCTCTCAACCTGAGCGTTCCTAATTCGGATGCATATTCAACAGATCAAATATCCAGTTAATAGTCACAGTCATTATGATATGCTTTTCTGTAGAAAAAGACTTCCGCTGGGTGTTTCCGCTCGTTAAGTCTTCAAATTAAATTATTCCGCCAACTGAGGCCGAGGCCGAGATGGCCAGAGAATGTATGCCGCCGCCGCACTCCCTCGTTCCTTTGATTTCGTCCCTCGGTTTCCGTGACCCGTTCAAATCCCATCTCTTGTTGGATGAGAGCAAATGATGTGCTCAATCATTCATTTGGTCGGTTATCCTTCGCTCAACATTGCAGCTAAAGTGTTAAGGTGGACGTTATACTCATCTCTCGGTTCGAATGTGGTTGTTACAAACTAAATTCGGTTGGAATAAATTTTTTTTAAATAATCATCAAGAATGACTTTTTTCAAGTGATGAAAATAGAGAGGTTTGCGTTCTTAGTCTGGCTCAGTGTTTAGTTATGGTTGCAAACTAACTAAAACCGTGTTGGAATGGAAAATTGTAGGGTCAATGATGATATAAATGACATTTTGTTAAAATCAGATTAATCAATGTTAATATATGATTTTATAAGGGAATCAGGAGGCTTTCCTTCTCAGCCTAGATTAGAAATGATTGGAAAATATGCATCTTTACAATAAAAATAGAAAGAAATCGATGATACAGTTGAAAGTAAGATGCGAATGGGGTAAAAGCTTCATCTTTATGGTCTTGATTCACAAAGTTTGATAAATATTACTTAGAGTCTGGTTAATTAATAATCATTACGTAGGACCATAGATAAAGCTATTCTCGCCATTATTTGCAATAATATATGGAAGGCCTCAGAGCGTTACCCAATCCTCTGACAAGCCCCATTTTCACCTGGAACATTCAAAACCTAGCCCCCACGAGTTTTAAGACAAGAATAGCAAACCGACTGGACTCACAACTGTTTTGTGACCTTGGTAGCATGGAGGAGTGTGGACCCACCCATGAAGCAAACAAAATGAACTGATTCCCAATCGGTCTAAAATCGGTTGTGGTTGTGATGACTCGTATGGTCGCAGTTGCTTTTCATTGAAATTTTTTTGAAGATTGATGTTCTATTTTGGTAGTAAATAAAAAATAAAATAAAATAAATAAATAAATAATGGCCTTTATTACATTAAACAAACAACAGTAGTGAAATCAATATATACATTATTGTCGGCATATTTTCTCCATGGCATAGAGCCGTCTGGAGGAGTTATTGGAATTTCAGTTTTTTTTTTTATTATTTTTTTTATTCAGTTTAACAATAAAGAGCAAGCTAGGTACAACTTTTTTCTTACTTTCAATGACATTGTTCATAATTGTACTTGATAATTTAAAAATTAAACTCTTGAACCAAATAGAACCTGTACTGCCAGGCCTCCTTGCAGTAAAAGGCCACCGCTTCCCAGTCCTGCCCATTTAGACTAGACTTCAACTCTTGTCTATTCAAAAGACTCTTTCCGAGATGTCTCCTTCGGATCTCAGCAAGAACAGGACATCTCGCAATGAAGTGTGGTACATCCTCATCTTCCTTCATATTGCAAAGAGAGCAAAGTTGCACAGCCCGACCAAACACGTACTTGTTCAGCAAGATGAGCTCAGTTCTTGCTTTCAGGAACCATTTTACCAGCGTGAAGTCGCCCTGCTGATGCACATAATCCGTGAAGTATGCCAGTTCTGGATAGATTGAACACCTCTGACTTCCCATCAGTCTTCTTCTGAAAGTTTCTTGTAGCACTTCTGCAACCCTGCTCAGGACCATTTGCACATTGCACTCTGGAAGACTTGGAGTAGGGTTTCCATACATTGTCTGTAGATCCAACCAGTCATTGTAGATGAAGACCTTCCTTTCAACTACTTTCTTCAGCAGTATGTGAGGGTATCTATGGCTAGGGAGTCTCATGCATCGATGTATGTACTTGATATGCAGCTTTAATGTATGAACTAGCAGTGGCACAACACCAGTCTCAAGAAATAAGCAGTAATCTGGGGCCCACATTGGTAGATTGAAGACTTTTTTCAGAAAGAGGCGTTGTACTTTTTCTACCTCATCAACCATCCTTCCTCCCCAAATTTGTGCTCCATAGCACACTGTAGATCTTGATACAGCTTCAAAGACATCAAGTTTTTGTTTGAATTGGACGTTTTTCTGTGCCATAAGACTATTGAACACATTCAATGTCATTTTCGCTGCTGAAGCTTTTTCCTTGAAATGATGCTTCAGTGAAAGTTGAGGTGTCAAGTTTACTCCCAGGTACTTATAACTTCCAACAACTTTGATTGGTTCATTATTAAACTTGAACACATCGTGCCTACTAGCTCTGCCACCTCTCCTGAAGATCATAATTTCAGACTTATCAAGATTCACCCGGAGATTCCACCTCTCACAATACACTTCTAGGTTGGCTATCATCTTTTTCATTGACACCCTATCTGAGGCAAAGAGAACAATGTCGTCAGCATAGGCTAAGAGCTTTATGCAAACGCCACACACACTGATCCCTCCATCTGAATAATCCTCCAAGTCATTAACAAATAATGAAAAAAGTAAGGGGCTCAGTAGACAACCCTGTTTCACACCTGTACCCATCTCAAACTTTTCTGACAAGCCTTCCTGACCACACACTCTTGATGTTGATCCATCATATAAATTTTTAAGCACATTCAACATCTTTTGTGACACTCCAATTTCAGTGAGTTTGTAAAACAAAGCATATCTATCTATCCTGTCAAATGCAGCAGAATAATCAACAAAGAAGGCATATACTTTTTTCCCTCATCCAGCTTGATACTCACAATGCTCATTATATTAAATATATTGTCAATGGTGGAGTAGGATTTTCGAAAGCCAGCCTGAAACTCCCGCAAAACATTATGGCAAGAAGTCCATTTCTCCATCTTATTCAGCATTATTCCTGCAAACAGCTTTGCTACAGTGTTGCCAAACGAAATGCCTCTATAATTTTTAGTCTCATTGCTGTTTCCTTTTTTGAATATTGGATATATGATTGACTCCTTGAAGCTCTCTGGGATGACAGAAGAATCAAACAGCTCATTGAATACCCTCACCAGTTTCTCCAAGAAGGCAGTCATACTTGAAGAACTCATAGGTTATTCGATCCTCACCTGGCGCTTTATTTTCTTTGGCTCTTCTGAAAACACCAGTAAGATCATGTAGGGAAATTGGTGCATCCAGAATTTCATCCACAAAGCATGGTGCAGCATACAATATTTTATCTGCCATGATGAAGGGATTAAGCAGCTGGATGAAATGCTCCCTCCAGTCTCTCAATGCAATGTTGGCGCCCACAGTGAAATTCTTTCTTCTAAAACACCGTACAAGCTTCCAGAACTGCCCAGAATCTTTCACTTCCTTGAACTTTTCTGTCAATTGGCACCAAAATTCTTTTCTCTTCCTGACACACAGTTCTTTAAAAGCTTTATTTGTTTCTATATACTTTGCTCTTATAGTTTCTGAATTTGTTCTCCTGAACAACTTTAATAGACAAAACGATTCTTTTCTTTTTCTCTCACATTCATAGTTGTACCATAACTGTCTACCTTCACACCTTGAGTTTCTCCTTGAGTTTTGATCCTTTGAGTTTCTATCGCAATTCAGAGAGCAAAGCAAGTTCGATAAAGCATCTTCTGGTACTACCTGCCTGTCACCAATCCTCCCATTCAAATAACCAATCAATATGACCTCGGTCTCGCCGCTGTTCACCAACAAATCTCGAAGCCTTGTAAAATCATCCATCCATCCATTACAATTTAGGTAAGCAGGAACGATGTAACACCGTCGTGAGCTGGAGTGTAGTTCAATAAGATTATAGCCAAGAATTGTATTGAATTTTAAATGCTCTTCGTACCTTCTCCCTCTTTTAATGCCATAAATTGTACCTTCACTAGCACGACCGCGACATGCCGCTCTTATCGCAGAAGTTGATATTAACTCATACTCGCTAAATATCATCTTAAATCTCAAGAAAATATTTTCATCCTCTATAGATGTTTCAAATAATAGAAATACATCATGGGTTTTAATAAATTTGATAAATTCGATATTATTCAATTTGTTCAATATTCCAGCTACATTATAAGCAACTATACTCAGAGTTGACACATTATTACTACCAATTCTAGGCCTTAGTTTATCATTTTTATTTGGAATACAGTTATTCATTATTGCAGGCGTTATTGCTTGAGGAGCGAAAAAACTGTGTGATTTCAGTATTATTGCCTGATTGAGATGCGTTGATTTTCCGTGTCTGCCCCATCAATGCATCTCCCTTCCTCTTTTTCTTATTCGCCACCGATTGCTTGTTTTCCTCCGTTTGCATAAACTCACGTTTCACGTCATCGTAGTTCATAATCTTTCCATCAATCTCCAAAGCATTCATTCTTACTTTAATATTGTGCTTATCTTCAAGTAGATTTTGTACCTCATTGAGCTCCCTGCGTTTTTCCCTCGATTTCTTATCTAGATCCCGAGCTACGAAAATCTTGGAATTCTTAAGCTTGCCACAGTTATTTAGAATACAGTATTTCTCAAGTCCAGAGACAAAGGATAACAAAATTGGGCGAACTTTAGAATCAGTTTTCCTGCCTAGCCTTCTAACAAAGTTAATATCATTTACTTTGAGTTCAACTGCTATTATCTCATTACACACATCTAAGGCTATTTTCATGACTTGCTCTTGAGTTTCATTGTCGGACTCCACAACTCCATTAGGCTATTGTCTCTTTTTATATTCTCTATCAAAGTACCCTGCTTCATAAGCTCTTGCCTCAATTTTTAATTTTCTTTGCCTAGCTCTTCAATTTTACTATTTTGCTCAGCTATTATTGATGAGAGATTGAGCGCACTTATCTCTTGTTTAATTATGTTCTCCGTATTTGCATTGATTTCTGTTTTAAATTTTTCAAACATAGCTGTAAGAGTTTCAATATCAACAGCCATTCTAACTGTATTGCTATTGTAACAATGTAAGTGAAGCTATTCTACTTTAAACCGGCAAAAGATTCTCCTTATCAAATCCTTTAGAGTACTATGTATCGAGAATCACGTTGGTATTTAGTTGAAAATAAAAGTACAACAGTTTGTTGAGCAGAGAGGATATAGTGGGCGAGGATGAATGAAAAGGTAAAAGAATTGCCGAGAGAGCGATCACGGCAGGTATCATGAAAGCTCCTGATAACAGTGGAAAGAAAGGAAGGAGAGAGAATCGTTAAAGGTAGAGTAAGGGAACTATCTGTCACTGCTGGCTACGAAAAACAGGAGAAACAATTATTGCTCAAACACCATGAAACCCTGACCAGATAAGCCGGTCGCTGAATAAAATGAAACTGTTCAACAATTCAGCATTGAGAAAAAAAGAAAAAACTTAAAACTACAAATTCATATCGCTATTCACCACTTTTCGAGGATCCAGCCAAACCATCTGAGAGAGGAGATCCAGCTCCACACAATGCACTTTTAAAATTCACGAAAACACGAATTCACTATTTTGGTAGTAAATTGGTTGTAAACTGATTTCAAATTGATATCAGAACAATTGCGTCGTGATCGCTGGGTCTAAAAGTCGTATTTAGGAACGCTCCTATAGTGTCTCTTTACTCAAGGGACTTTTAAAATGCATTCAGAATTTATTGTACAGAGTAATTTTTCTGGAACATAATGGAACCTACTACCCAAATGGAATGTTCACTGATGAGTTAATAATCAATTAACTATTAATCAATCAGTGAATATTCAAATTACATTATCTGCTGTTCTCTGCTGTAAAATCACTTCCCGGTGGTTCGGAACCCACCTAAAACTGTAGGTCTAACTCATCATTCAACTCATTACCCACGCACAGGTCTCAGACCTAAGTGGACTTCATCCTTAAAAAAAAATCAATGTTTATTCTTTAGTACAAAATAAAGTCGCGTCTTATCTAGACTCCCTATCGCTATTCTTTTCACTTGATGGACGATTAATAATATTATAATCATTTCAATTCAGGTGTTGGATGAAAAAGTTTGGCAACAATGGAAGAGCTCAATTAAGGTGAGCAGCTGTGTGGTGGGGTGGTTGGAGAGAAGAGGCGAGTAAGAAAAACGATGAAGGTAACTGAGGAAAGCACAAATAACAAAGTGGGCTGAAGAAGTGCCGCCAAGTTGCGTAATTTGTCCGGCCAGTGGCCGGTTGGCGCGCACCGGGGAAAGTGAAGGAAGTCGTTGGGGGCAGAAGAAAGTAGGGCCGTCAAGAGCAGTTTCAGCAGATTCGAGGTCGAAATGGAAACTTTTTATTAACTGGCTGGGCGAGAAAACTTCTCCATTCGAAAAGGAGCGGGTGCGCGTAAAAAGTCCGAGCCGTGGTTCTTGGCGGCGGCGGACGTAAAGAAAAGAAGAGGAGAGACTAAACGGCAAGACGGTCGCTGTCCAAACACAACTGCTGCCAACTCGCATACATTTGCCATCCTCATTCCATCCCTCTCACACTAACAATTCCATGTTTTTGTCGTTGCTCCCTATTCGACCCTCATCGGTCCCATATAATAACAACTCAATAAAAACCGCCAAGACTTCCCGTGCAACCTTCCACTGCTTTCTCAAATACTCGCAAACAAAAAAGTAGTTCCAACTACGTAACTACTTCCGTCGTATATAAAAATCAGATGCAGTTATGGTTGCTGTTGAAAGGTCTTTAGAATGCTTTACTAGTTTCAAAGAATATTGTGGTGATCTCCAGCCTCTGAACTCTTGTGATATATGTATGGAAACTTATACATCTTTTGATAATGTGATTCTTATAATAATGAGAAAAAATATACATCACACACTTCTGCATTTACATCACTCTAGACGTTAAAATAATATAGTTTAATTCAGGTGGCTCTAATAGCGGCCAGGGCTGACATCGTTGTAGATTGGTTGACATGTGGCCTGCGATTGGTCGCACGCCCAGACGGCTCACCGTAGAATTCGTAGAAGTCGGCTGTATGTCGTTGTGAAACGACTCTCCATGAGCCAACTCAGTTTACGAGTCCACCCACCTGATACTACGATAAACTAACATCCAAATAACCCACTTGTATGGGCAAGAAGAGTAAATAGTTCAATTTTTTCAAAATAAGAAGATTTATTTTCTTGGAAAATCTACCAAATTGAAGCAGTATAGATGAAAGCAGAGCTAACTCGTGTGAAAGATTCATTTATTAATTACGAATACCTTTAAGTGCTATCAATTTATATTGAAGGCGGCTATTGACAACAGTATTGAATAGCTGATGGAAATCGATGAATGCTACTGTACAAAAATATCAGTCGCTACCGGGAATCGAACCATGGACCTCCCAATTTCCGGTCAGGCACCTTAACCACTAGACAATGGAGACCTTTCTGCACAGCAGCATTCATTTTAAAATTGGTCATATTGGCTCGTACTATATTATTCAATAAAAGCAGTAGCAGCGCGTCAAGTTTTTCACTAGTGGGGCTAATTTTTAAATACACCTGTGGGTCGGTCGTGAGGTTTATTTCAGTCAGAATATTGTCAAGACCATCCAGTATTCAAGACGAATCCTTGGATTTTTCAAATATCTGTTGAAATGGTACTATCTAAGTTATAAAACTCATGTTGGGATGGCCAATTTGAAAAAAAATCAGGATTTATGGTATAGTATTGTCTTTCTTCGTAAGAAAAAATAAATGGATAACAATACTGGCAATAATTACTGTGCAATACAGTTTTTGAGTGCTCCTGTGTCAGTGATTATATTGATACAGTCAAGAGGGTAGTAGATGACAGGTCAATGAACTAAACTTCAAGTAATAACAATCTTACCATTGTAGATATTTAGATGCGATCTTTGGCTGGATATTTAATTGCATTGGTTTAATTATTGTTATTTTCCTCATGTTTTTTAATTTTCTCACTCAAGTGTTTGAGATCCTTATAGCTAATTTCCGTCCACAGATCATCATTTCCCTTATGATTATTATTATCAAAACATAAACAGTAAAAACAAAATAAAGCTTGTTTTACAATGCTTGGAGTTAACCACGGCTTTTTATCGAATCACAAGGTATAGAAGTTTCTGTTTTGCTTTGTCTATGTTACAACAAGCTTAAAATTTTTGGGCTGATGTGCGCCTAACTCTTTAATTTGTTTTTTACCTCCAATGGCAATGTCGAAAACTTTGTGCAAAGTAAACTGTCAACATGATTTAAATTCATTGCTCATGTTAACTTACTAACAAAAAGTAAGTGATAAATAATAAGAGTTAATTGATAAATAATGCTGTTAATAGTTCACTTTCCGTATGGGTGTTGCACAGACAATGTATTAAGCACTCTTCCAGCAGAGCGCAAACTGTGGAATCACAGGCGGCAGCGTACTGGTCAATGTAATAAATTACAAGACTGCTGAATTACAGTGGGCTAAGCCCTGGAATCAAATGCCTGAAACAAATGAAGCTGCAAAGTGGGGGAACTGGCAGTCTGACGACACCCATCTATAGAGCCAATGTATCTCAGTTCTATATTGCCAGGGCTACTTAGAAACTAGCCCAACCGGCCCAGACAACGGCTACTCATCGGCAGTGCAAATCAATATGCTTGCCTCACAAATTCATGCGCTGTTTTCTTATTAATTCAGTGTTTATTTTAATGAACTAATATTTTTTTCTTTTATGGATTTATTGGTGGGGCTCAGCCCCACCTGCCCTAATGGGCGCGCCGCTTGTGAATAAAAGTATATCATAGTATACCATCAAGGTTATTGATAACAAGGCTGGTCCATATTTTGAGAACTAGAAATATGGCGGGGTATGACGTATTTCAGTACAATAGCATTGAATAATTCATATATTGACAGCTGATCAAGATATAGATTTAAATCTGTAATACACAAAAAACTTCATTTTTGTTCTGAAAAAGTGTACAAATAGAGCTCAAATTTGCAAGCTAAGAGTAATAATTCTGAACAGAGTGACGTCATAACGTTTCTATTTTACCAATTTGAGCGACTTATGAAATAACCTTGTTTCTATTATCCTTGGTAACTTTGGTAGAAAAGTGCATACTACATGTTTGATCAAGGTTAATAGAAACCTTGTTTCAATAACCTTGATGTTTGATCATATGTGAGTAAACAATTGAAAACTTAGTATGGAAGAAATTGAGATGAAATTAGCTTGGAAAATAGATTATGTATATACCATAGCATATAGTTATTGGAAATCGATCTTCTGTGGATGAGAAATAAGACAAGTCATCTCTTCCCACTTACCATAACACACTTATTCTACATTCTACCTCTAGGAGTAATAAAAGCTGAATTAAACTTCGTTTGAAATTTTAAAAATACAAAATTTGTTCACAACTTGCATAATTAACATAATAAATGAGAAAAACTGCCTGAAATGGTCTCTCTGCAAATTAGATCCATTCATTATAAAAGATATAATCATTATTGAATAAGTTGAGATGTTCCAAAAGTTTATAAAATACTAGCTATCGTACCCGTCCTTCGTACTTAGTATTATGTTTAGAAATAGGACTAAATATGTTTCGCCTTTTTTGATAGCAACGATCATGAAGTTGTTAGCAGCTTAGTAAACAACTTAGAACGTAAACAATTCAGTGACAGTTATCAGAGAGAATATTTGAGAACAGCTGATTGATATATCATGATAAATTACGTGATTTGTTCTTATGTGGTAATAAAACTTAGAAGAAATGTATCCAAAATCGCACAATACTTGGTTTTTAAACGTTTATTATTATGTTAAAAAAAAGGTTAATTTGGTTTTTTATAGCTAAAGACATTGTCAAAAAGGTTTTCAATAATGATAAATAACTTTAATCCCCTAATTAACTTTTTTGTTTTAAAATATGTTTTATTGATAGCAACGATCATGAATTGTTAGCAGCTTAGACGATAAAGTTTTTTGCGGTACGGTTCTTTTACTGTACGGCGTCAACTGTACTGTGGTGTTCACACGATCCGGCTTTGCTGCTTATTGCTGTGCTCTCCTCCTTCTTCCATTGCGCTTCCAGTTCAGTTTTATTTATTGCAGTCCAGGATTTTTTTTTTATTTGTGTAAGATTTTTTTAAATAAGTTAAGTTACTTACTGAAGGTTTCTCTTAAATTTTGATCAAATTACGCAAATTCTGGTTTCAATATTCCACACATTTCTCACCGCGCTGATAATTTTCTTAAGATTAATATAAAAATAAAGAGAGAAAATTATCTTCCTGGATTTCTTGTTCCATGACGAACTGCGTTGTTAATATTAACTTTTCATGTGAAATTTAACGACTTGCAGTCAAATATTTGTTAAGAATAAGTATAATAACTATTTGAGAACAGCTGATTGATATATCATGATAAATTACGTGATTTGTTCTTATGTGGTAATAAAACTTGGAAGAAATGTATCCAAAATCGCACAATACTTGTTTTTTAAACGTTTATTATTCTGTTAAACAAAAAGTTAATGTAGTTTTTCATAGCTAAAGACATTGTCAAAAAGGTTTTCAATACTGATAAATAACTTTAATCCCGATCGATGATCTCGTTTTTCAGGAGAAAGCCATGTAAAATGCCTTTGGGGCCGTGACAGTCAGACAGACAGACAGACAGACAGAAATTGAGATAAGACTTGTTTCGGCTTCTTTAATGTATAAAACGTAAAAATAACAAAAAATATATAATTCTGATAAATGTACACACAAAACTCTAATTCATCTAGATCATACAATATTATTAATAAAAAAACCAGCTGAAGGAAGAGTGCTTACTACATGTTCGACCATATGTGAGTAAACAGTTGAAAGTTTAGTATGGGAGAAAATAAGATGAAATTAGCTTAGTAGGGCAGACTAGGAATACTGGGCCAGTTTAACGGCGGTTAACTAACCACGGTTAAATTTTAACGTCGGTTAAATTTTAACGTTGGTTTTAACGGTGGTTAAATTTTAAAGGTGATTAACTAACGAGGGTTAAATTAATAGATTCTGAAAATTTTTATTTGAAATTAAATGCACAAATTTGTGCAATTGGATGGTACCATTCAGCTCACCAAGGCGTTCCAATTGCATGTATCAAACACTCCGATGAATAAAGAAAAAAAAAATGAATTATCATTAAGTAGGGCAGGGTGAGGTTCCTGGGCCAGTTTTTCTTTAACCTTAAATTTAAGGTTAACCTAAACCAACAATCCAAACCTAACCTAATCTAAAATAGGTAAGTCCAAGTTGATTTAACCCAACATTTTAAATTCCCGAAATTCCCATTTTCACAGGAGTTAAAAATCACAAAAAAATTTAAACTTAACCCCAGAAGGGAATTTGAATTAGAAGACGTCATCTTTTTCAGCATTTCAAGGCACCCCAAATTCATGTATCAAACACAATTTTCCGATCACGATTAATTGGGAAAAAAAAATAATGAAATTTTTAGTAAAGTTTTTCTTTAACCTTGAATTTAAGGTTAACCTAAACCAACCCAATTAAACCCAACCTATCCTAAAATAGGTGAGTCAAAGTTGATTTAACGCAATCTATCCAATCTCGAAAATTCCCATTTTCACGGGAGCTAAAATCACAAAAATTTTGAACTTTTTAACCACTCAAGATAAATTAAATGCACAAATTCCTGCAATTGGAAGACGCCATCTTCTTCTTCAGCTTTTTAAGGCACCCCAAATTCATATATCAAATATAATTTTCCGATGATAATTAATTGGAAAAAAAAATAATAAAACGTTTGGGTACCAATTCCAGGCCAGTTTAACGATGGTTTTAATGGTGGTTATAACGAAAATTTTAATGCCAGTTGAATTCTAACACTGGTTTTAATGCTGGTTTTAACGGTGGTTTTAATGGTGGTTTTAACGGAGATCTAACTCCAATATAAAACACTGATATAAAAAATGAATACAAGAGAGGAACTTGCTCGAGAATTACATGCAAGTGTTATACACAATTTTCCCACATGTCGTACAGAATTCAAAGGCGTAACAGATCTGTACCAGGCCGATCTTGTTGATATGTCAAATTACAGTACCATCAATAGAAATTTCAAATTCATACTGACAGTAATACATTGTTTTAGTAAATTTGCATTTGCAATACCATTGAAAAGTAAAACGGGTAATGATGTGGCAAACGCCCTCAAACCGATACTTGAAGAGAATAAGATAAAGAATTTTCAAACTGATGCCGGTAAAGAGTTCTACAATGCTGCTGTTCAAAAACTCTTTAAAATGTACAATATCAATCACTATAGTACTTTTAGTAATAAGAAGGCGGCAATCTGTGAACGTTTCAATAGGACCCTGAAATAGCACATGTTTCGTGAATTCACTGTACAGGGAAATTATAAATGGTTGAACCTACTTCCAAAACTGCTAGACAAATAAAATAACACTGTTCATCAAACCACTCGCATGAAACCGAGTGAGGTGAATACTGAAAATGAAAAGTATGTACTGATGAATACTGATAAGGCTACCCTGCGCTCCTTCAAACTTAAAAAGCAAAAGTTTAAAATCGGTGATAAGGTTCGAATCACTCATTACAAGCGAATATTTGATAAAGGATACCTACCAAACTATACAAATGAGATTCTCACCATACACAATGTACTACCAAGCATTCCCTTCACCTATCATCTCAAAGATGATAACAATAAAATAATTAAGGGTGCATTCTATGAGTATGAAATGAAGAAAACCAAGTACCCCGATGTGTATCTTATTGAAAGAGTGCTAAAGAAGAAAGGCAATAAATTGTATGTGAAATGGTTGAGTTTTGATTCGAAATACAATTCATGGATTGATAATAATACATTAAAAAAATGAAGCTAAAACAACACAAATCAAAACTACCACTGATTAACTTTGACAAGTATTTAAATAAAAAGCAACAAATAAGACACAGTGTGCTTCTACCAAATAGTGTAAGATGTAGTGTGTGTGGGCCGTCCAATGTTGGAAAAACAAATACCGTTTTTAATTTATTATTTGCCGAGAATGGTGTCAAGTTTTCACATTTATATGTATTCACCAAATCTCACCAACAAGACAAGTATCAACTTCTCAAGGAAATTATGAGTCAAGTAGCCGAGGTTGGATTCAATCTGTACCAGCATAATGAAGAAATACCACACCCAAACGATGCACACCCCAATTCAGTTATGATTTTTGAGATATTTGTATGGAAAAACAACAGAATATTCGAGAGTATTTCAGTATGGGTAGACACAACAACATTGATAGTTTCTACATTTGTCAAACGTACTCTAGTATTCCTAAACAACTGATTAGAGACAACAGTAATTTGATTGTTATATTCAAACAGGATAATTGTAATCTACAACCCATATATCATGATTATGTATAATTATCCAGATTTGAGTAGGGATGAATTCAGTACAATGTGTGCTCAAACATGGAATAATAATAATTTTCTAGTCATAAACAAAGATTGTGCACTGGATAATGGAAGATATAGGGTTGGTTTTGATAAATTTATCCTATTATAAAAATGATACTGAAAAAGGATCTAAGAGAATTGACGGCCATCAAAAATAATATAAAACAGCTGCATGACTCTATACGTCAAAAACATCAAGAATTATCGTATGATGCAATTAGTGAAGAAGAAAATTTACAGAAACAATATAAACCCTTTACCGAATCATTGAATCAATTTAAACAATAACAATTTGATGTTAAACAGGAAATGAAAGAGGAGGGTGAGGATGAGGAGGAGGTAGAGGAGGAGGAGGAAGACTACCCTATTCTAGACTCTACTAATTTAGATACAACAGACATTTTCGATTCTTCCATTGTTCCCATTTTCTTAGACTCTTCCAATTTAGACACCTCCAATGTTCCCAGTAATTTAGATGAAAGTAGTAGAAGAGACAGTAGAGAGTCTAGTCGGAAATTTGCATCTAGAAAACATATAGGTACATACATTGATAATTTTATGAGAACAACAAAAGGTCAAAATCTGTATGGAGTTCACTTCAATCCCACCATCAATGAATGGCAAATTGGAAACAAAGTTATCAAGTTTGACGATAAAAAAATCATTATTGATGGTAATAAATCATTTGCGCTTACACAGGGTCTACTAGAGCTGCTATTCAAATCAATTCCAGATACATTCATCTATAGGAAAGGTGATCTTGTCGACTACAAACATATACTTGAACTAACTGGAGTTCATCTTGATGCATTGGGACGTGTGAAAAGAAATACCAGTTTTAAATACACTAGCATAATTAAAAATTTATTTCCACCTAAATGTGACAAAGGAGTTGAACAAAAACTGGGTAGTGGTCATGATATGCAAATTGAAACCTTACCTAAGAGCAACGTCTACACCTATTGGGATAATCCAAATGAATTGTGTGAAAGATTGGAACTGTTGATTAATTCAAAACTTGCCGGAGACACCAGTCATGATTCAGAAATTGCATCAATAATTGAAGAATTACGTGAAATCGGTATCATTATAGGTGGTAATTTAGTATTATAAAAATGACTATTGATAAATTTGGATGACATTTGTATGCAAGTAGAAAGGCAAATATCAATGAAGAATTGAAACAGTTGGTGCACAATTTAATTGATATCCGACAATTGATACCACTTGCAGCACACCACCTCCCAAGAGTAGATCTCAACAACATTGATCAGTGGCGAGCAATGACAGATCCAAACCTATTTGATCAGTATAGAAAATATTCAGAGGAAGCTGAAAATCCATGGTTTTTTAGAGCATGGTTTGAGAGTAAATTTATCTACAAACATGAATTATAATGAAAAAAACAAGTATGACTATTGATAAATTTGGTTAACATTTGAGTAGAAAAGAGACACTGGACTTGGAGAGAGAAGAGATGATAAACTTGTTTTAAAATGCCATTACTCTAGCACAACAAGTAGATACAGTTAAAGATTTCTACTTACCAAACATTGATATTAGACAACAGTGGAAACACATGACAGATCCACAATTACTTACCAACTATAGAGAGGCTGTAAAGGGTCTCTCCATCTATAATTCTTCATTTAAAAGATGGTATGAAAAAAATTATCTATATAAAAATGAATAGAAAAAACTATAATATTCAAATAGAGAAGAAGTCGACGAAAAAGAAGAGGTCGATGAAAAAGAAGTTGGGATCTGGTATATTGGGTTCCGTAATTAGAAAAGCAATTGATTTATTGCCTGTAGAACTTCATATTCCTGGGTATGACTTCTGTGGACCCGCGACAAACCTGAAAAAACGATTAGCAAGAGGAGATAAAGGAATAAATAGATTAGATGAAGCGTGTCAAGAGCATGATATAGCCTATAGTGACCCAACACAAAATCGAACAGAAGCTGATAGGAAACCTGCAGCACTCGCATGGGAAAGAGTAAAAGCAGCCGATGCTAGTCTTGCTGAACGAGCAGCAGCCTATCTAGTTACAAATCTTATGAATGCAAAAGTGAAATTTGGTGGAGGAGGAAAGAAACTCGGCAAAGGTGTCTATTTGAAACCGTACAAAAGTTGTGGTATAAAGAAGAAGAAGAAGAAGGTAGAGAGTGCATTGAAAGCTATTTTAAAAAAAAATCCCCATTATCAAATATAGATATAGTAAAGTATGCAAAACTACTTGACTTACCATTACGTGGAGTTTATATGAGAGATAAACTACCAAATACACCACTCAAACACCTAGACCTGGGTATAATCAATCTGGACAATGAAATTGGTGAAGGCACTCATTGGACGTGCTACTTTAAAAACGCTAATCTATGTGACTATTTTGACAGTTTTGGTAATCTAAGTCCACCACTTGAATTTATGAAATATATGCAGGGTGTAAGAGTTTGATACAACTACAAGAAATATCAACAAATGGAGCACTCTTGCGGACATCTGTGACTATTGTGGCTGTATAAAAAATATAGTGATTATGTTTACGCTAACAGCAAACGAGAATCCATTGGTTAGTGAAATCTTCCCACCAGTTGAATTGGATAGCTTTGACTATGAAGTGGGTCTAGTAAACATGTACACATACAATACAATTCCAAATATTCAAAGAAATGTAAATAATAAGTTTGTGTATGATGGGCGTGTGGTTGAAATACCAGAAGGATCATATGAATTGGAGGATATTCTAAATTATATTCGGAATCATCTTAAACTGACAAGCAGTCAACTAAGAATCAAAGCCAACAACAATACACTACAGTTTGAGCTGTATGCAGATAAAGATATTGATCTAACTATGAAGGATAGCATTGGTCCAATACTTGGATTTCAACATGAAAAATTACTAGCAAATAAATGGCATATATCAACAAAACTGGTTCATAATTATAATGCATGTGAATAGTATATGTGTAGAATGTAATATTGCACAGGGTTCGTACAATAACGGCAGTGAAGGTCACACAATTCATGAGTTTTACACAATTGTACCTCCAGGCTATAAAATAATTGAATCACCCACAACTGTGGTTCACATGCCAATCAATACAAACACAATAAATCAAATTAGTATAAATATAATTGATCAGGACGGGAATGTGGTAAACTTTCGTGGAGAAACAATAACAGTATGCTCACATGTAAGAAAAAAACCAGTAAGTTTATAATTACATATACATAAAAAATATGCTAATATTTACAAAAAATCATCAATCACAACAACATGGTGGAACAGATAGAAAATTACTTACACCTGAAAATAGACAACTACTACAAAGATCAGGTTTTTTTGTATATAATAAATTGATTCAATATTCAATGTTGGTGAGAAAGTACAATTCGATGAGAGTATAACCCAATTCGAGTATCACACTCGTACACCATATGCATCACAAACATACAAAAATAATGATGAAATTCGTATCAATGTAAATCAACAGGATGTCTACACTCTACCATGTAAGCTATCCATGTAAGCATGCATGTATGCATGTATCCATGCATCTATCCATGTAAGCTATCTTCTAATAGAGGGTAATATTAAAGTACAAAAAGCAGACAATACTGAAGTTGACTTTGTATTAGTGAAGAATGGAATAGCCTATTTATTCGATGAGATTAGATATGAGGTGGGTGGAGTCGAGGTTGATCGCACATGTAACATTGGCATGACAACAACAATGAAAAACCTCTTGTGTGAAACTCCACAAAATAAATGTATATGGGAGAATGCAGGATGGAATCGTGATGGATGGACAAATAAAAAGAAATTTAGCTTTTGTATACCACTGGAAATGTGGTTAGGTTTCATGGAAGATTATAGAAAAATTATTTTGAATGTAAAACAAGAATTGGTTCTGCTCCGATCCTCATCTGATTTAAATGCAATTCAAACAACCGCTGGCACTAAAATCGAAATTAATCTAACAAAAATACAATGGAAAGTACCCTACATACATGTAGCAGACACAATTCATCTTAATCTACTGAAATTATCTCACAATGATAAACCAATTAGCCTTGCATTCAGATCTTGGCAATTACATGAGTATCCTACCCTACCAGAGAGCACAAGTCATCAGTGGACTGTTAAGACCGTATCACAAATGGATAAACCAAGATTTGTTGTACTAGGACTGCAAACTAATAGAAAAAATAGCCTTCGTAACGATATATCTTGATTTGATTTTTGTAATTTGAATAATGTTCGATTGTATTTGAATGAACAATACTTTGCCTATGATAATATTATGGGTAATAAACATACATTGTATCAGATGTTTGCCGCCTTTCAACATGCCTACTACCCACACAATGGCAGTTCGGGAACATCAATAGCATTTGATAAATTTGAAAAAACACCACTAATTGTGATAGATTGTTCTCATCAAAGTGAACTTTTGAAATTGGGTGCATTAGATGTGAAACTTTGATTTGACACAACAGCAAATATCCCAGAAAATACATCTGCATACTGTCTCATTATATACGAAAATATCTATGAATATACACCATTGAGTGGAATTCAAATCAAATCAAAATTCTTTATTTATTCCCAAAAACAGAACAGTAAAATAAAAGTAAAAGAAAATTGACACAGCAGGAATATCCCTACTAAGACTATACGTCTGTGTGTAGGGGTGAGTTCTGCGAATGCCTTACATATTGTATTTCTACTTCAAGACTTAAAACTACATATACCAGTTTCATGCTACACCATACTTCACAATATTTTCAAATACATTTTGTTAATGTAATTGAGTAGAATTGAAAATAATAGATGATCTACAGCTCAGTTAATAGAGTTAACTAGAGACATATGTCTAGTACATACATTATTAGAAATTTTATCACAGAAGAGGAATTTAAATTATTATGCTAAATGAGTAACGGTGACATGCGGACCCAACAGGCACTTTCATTCTTATGTTGATTCTGACAAAAAGAGACATAAAAACTACCAGTTGAAAAAGTTAATGATTTTGAAAAGAAATTGAAATTTTGAAAAGAAATTGGAATTTTAAAAAGAAATTGAAATTTTGAAAAGAAATTGAAATTTTGAAAAGAAATTGAAAAAGTTAATGCCAATAGGTCGACTGAAGCAGGCTCTCCGACGATTCCCAGCCAAGGTGATAGAGCCACCCCTCCACCCCACGCTTAAACACGCCATCACTACATCCATCCCAATCCCTCATCTCAACGGGCAGATTCCTGTATACTATTTGAGCCAAATAATATGGAGTTCTCAACTCCGATCCATTAACCACCTGAGGTGTCTCATATCCGTAGTTCACTCTATATCTAGTGGGGTAGGTATGTTGAATCTCAGGTAAAATTTCAATTTTATTTTTTCTTAGGTAGATCAACAAAGTTTTTAAAAACAGCTGCCTTACATTTAATACCGGAAATTCTATGAATAACAAATTTGTTGAGTATCGGTGTTTTTTTTGTAATATTGTTTTGATAATTTGTCTTTGTGTCACTGCAAGCGGTTCCAAGATGGAAGAAGGTGGACCTCCCCATACTAGAATACCATACTGGATAATGGACTGGACATAAGCATAGTAGACGGTTCCACATTGCTTCCTACTCAGAACATGGCTAAGCTGTGAGAAGGCATACAGTAACTTTCTGAGTCGTTGCTTGACACACTGAACATGCGGCCTCCAGCTGAGGTTGTAGTCAAATATAACGCCCAGGTACTTATATTGGTTGACTCGTTCTATACTTTCACAATTGCAGTCAATTGCGTGTTGACATGAGTGCAATTTCAAATTTCTTGGCCCTGGATCTTGTTGATTTTGGGTAACTATAGGCATGTACTTGGTCTCTTTTGTGTTAACAGTCAAACAATTATGATCGAACCAGCTTTTTATTCTGGCCAGGTCAGTTGTCGCATTTTCATATACCTCGTTCCACTGTCTTCCCACTGTGACCACTGCTGTATCATCAGCAAATAAAAATAGTTTACTGTTCATGTTCAGATGTGAAATATTATTTACATAAATAAGGAAAAGCACTGGGCCTAGGGTGCTTCCCTGCACCACTCCATAATCTACTTTTTCCATTCCACTCCCCACATTATTGATTTGTACGTATTGCACTCTGTCTTGAAGGTAGCTCTTGAACCACTGTAGGGCTGTATGTTTAATCCCCATCATTTCCAATTTTATTGCCAGTTTCCCTCTGTCCACTGAGTCGAAGGCTTTTGCCAAGTCAAGGTAAGTGATTAATAGTTTGTTCTTATTTTATGTTATCAGAAATAAATTTAGAAAGATCAAAAAATGCATTGGACGAATTTTTCGATTTTTGAAATCCATATTGAGATGTTGTTAGAAGGTTATTTGTGTTTAAGTATTGCAACAACTGTATTTTTACACATTTTTCAATTATTTTAGATGTTATATCTAACAAGGAAATGGGACGATAATTTGTGAAATCATTTTTTGCTCCAGATTTGTGGATAGGGATTACTTTGGAAATTTTAAGGGTGTCTGGAAATTTACCTGTTTGAATACTTAAGTTAATGATATGATGCATAGGAAGTAGCAGGGTCTGGACATTTTCTTTAAATACCTTGGCAGGTATGTGATCATGACCTGGTGCACTGTTTCCTCTCAAGCTACCTATCACCTGCCCGAGCTCTTCTTGTGAGACACAATGGAACTCAAACACAGATTCAACAGCATGGTTATAATCATTCACTTCAAGCTCTCCCAAGGTCTGCAGTGCATCAGCTAAGTTTTTTCCTACTGAGGCAAAGTACTTGTTAAGATCGTTACTGATTTTTCTAGCACCCTGCTGCTCGGAGATCCCATCACCAGCAAACGCACTGACCGGAAAAGTTTGGTTCCTGACATTTCTTCCTGCTATTTCGGCAACCACTGACCAGAATTTTTTAGGATTATTTGTTACTTCGTTTATTTTATTTTTGTAGTAATTGTGTTTTGCTCGCTTAATACAAGAGTGAAGTGTATTTCTGTACTGTATAAATTCATTTTTAAAATTTTGGGAAAAAGGATGTCTATTAAACTTTTTTTTTAGTTTATCGCGGTGTCTTATTGATTGAATCAGACCCATAGTGATCCAGGGCTTCAATTTAGTATTTCTTGCAGTAACTGGGATTATTTTAGTATTTTCATCTATAACTTCCTGAACAGTTGCAGTGAAAATGCATGTTGCCACATTCACGTCATTTTCCGCAATGATCAAGTCCCAATTTTTACTAGAGAGAGCTTCTTTAATCCCATTCCAGTCGACCTTCCAGACATAATTGTCCTTGTTATTGCATGGTTGCTTATTTTTATTTGAAACTATACTCAAGCATATGGCATAATGATCAGTCACAGCTGTCTGAATTATTACTGAAGAAACATTAAGGGAATGTGGTAACTTAACAAAATAGTGATCAATACAAGTATTGCTTATAGGTCGAGTAACTTTATCTACACATGCAGTCATGCCCGCCTCATTCAAAATATCTACGTATTGTTCCTCTAACGAGCCGGGGGCGACGTCCAGTGTGTCACAGTTGATGTCTCCGATCAGAATGCGCATTCCCACATTATTTTCTCTACTTCCGTTAAAATGATTATCGAGGGCGTTAAGGAACGGAGGAAAGCTAGAGTTGGGACTACGATACACGGCGAGTAGCTCGCAGGGCGACCCCTCCCAAACAAAAGCGAGGGATAGTGAGGTAGCCACACCACCCAGCCGCAGCTCTTTGCAAGAGACTGTGAGGTCACTGCTCATGTACACGACCAGCCCATCACACTGATTCAAACTGTTATAGGATCTAAAGAGGTTATACCCTGGAATATCCAAAAGATCACTCTCGTCATTGAGCCATGCCTCCGTCAATACTATGCAGCTAAATCTATGTTTGAGGCTCTGTAAAACAATGATAAATTCATCAATATTCTTTTTATAGCTTCGTATATTTTGATGAATTACCTTGAAGCCCGCGTTGTCACCACTCCCCATGGAACTAAAGTTAGAAGAATTTAAGCTAAAGTTGCTAATATCAGTGCATTCTAAGCATTCGATTGGAGAAGCATCCAGTGGCTCCATCAGATCGCACATTGGATCAATCTATATAGGGACAAGCCGCCCCGCCTGGCTCACAAATACCTCAGGGGGATAAAGAAATTTGGACTACACTTATATATATGTACCTACACTATATCTTATGTTGTGTTGAACAAAATACATAAATTAGTGTTCTAATCAGCATAGCTATATACTTATATATATGATAATTAATTATATATGAGTATGATAATTATAGGTAGACAAAATTAACTACCAAAGACCAGAGAGTAAGCTGAAATCCAGACAAGACTATTTATTTTTCTGTTGTGATAATCATAATAAATGAAAACGAATAAAACTAGGAGATTGAGAACTGTCTAACGCATTACGGTACTCTAATAGGTCCGCAGACTACGCATTGCATCCATTTCACTCTCAATCATTATTGTTACCGGATGGCAGTAGCCCCAATGAAAGAAGAAAAATACAAAACAGTCAATTCTCTCTCTTGTTTGAAGTCATACTAAGAACGGCTGTGCGTTTCCAACCATGTAATTAATTATATGGAACCTTCAGAATCATTCAGGACGATAAGGAATGTCAGGTTCAAGTGGATAACAGTACCAGCAGCTTAAAATTTAATCTTATCATAGCTGATTGTAGTACTTATTTTAAAGCCTATGAATTCCTTCGCTGAAAACTGTCGGAATAGGACACTATATAAATTGCGATAAGACTGCTTGAGCCTAAATAGAAAATGGTATCTAACTCTATAAAGTGAATCAATTTGGGGATGATAATCCTCCTAATGTAAATCGTAAAATTTATAAATTCATAGTCTTAAATTTATAAATAGCTTCTTTATATTATAATAGCATCCATAATGATAATAACAATAATTATAAATTACCATCATAATTAACATATTAATAAAATCATTAATTTCATCTTTTTTTTAATTCATCAAACATGCAGAGCAATAAATTAGTAATTGAAATTAAATCCTTACTGCTCCAACTCAAAATAAATGATCCTTGACAGAGTAGAATAAGAAAAATATATATATCCAATAAATCTGTTTATATTCTGTAACCGGAAGGAAAAGAACAAAGAAAAATAGAACCGTATCTGGTCTAAAGAGAAAATTAAATGTCACTTTGTTCGCCATACGTTGTCATTTAGGTCTAAGTTAATTATTGTCCACTACACATTACTTTATTATCATTTTTACTTAATTCAATGTACATGAACGCAACATAATAATAAATTAGGAAATTGAGTCTAAAGTCATACTTCTTCAGCTCAAAATAGATGAAAAAAAAAAATGTTTTAGTACTTACGTTTTTGTAGAGTTAATGAGAAATGAGTGAATACTTATCACTTTATTAAAGTGGCCAATAAACACTATCTATGTACTGTAGCTAGCAAAAGAAACAAGACAAAAAAAGATAATTAAAAAAATGAATAGAATTGTATCTTGTCTAAAAAAAATCTATATGTTCGATTTTCGATTATCAGATTCAACGGTGGCAGACGGGCTGCTCTCTGCACCAGGTGGCCGTGTAGGGTAGGTAGTCACACTTTAGGGGTAACATCCAGGTTAATTTTGGGTCTGGTTGCATCTCTCTCCCGTAGACCGGCCACTTGCTCCATATCCAGAACCCGGAATGGGCGCTGGTCTGCAGCAGCCTTAGCCATCACTTTGCAGTCATTGGTCCATACGGATATAAGTTTCTTATCCTTCACTAGTTGTCTTGCTGCGTTAAATACGGCTCTTGTCTCTGGTGTTAGGTGCTCGTTCAAGTAAACTGGGGTGTCAGGGAATTGTCTGTTGAGGTCTCTAGCTGTCAGTGATCCCTTAAATCTCCTAGCTGCCAGCCAGTTTGATTTTGTCATGCGCGAAGTGAAATTCACTACAATAGACGGTGGTCTATTGTCGCTTTTTCTGCGGTTGAGTCGGTGTGCGGCAGATATATCGCCGTGTTGGAAGTTCACGTTCAAAACTCTGGCAATCTCCCCCAGGATAAATAACATGTCCTCCCTGCTAGTAAGAGGTACTCCAGTCACCAAAATATTGTTTTTTTGTGTGTGTTGCTGCAGGTTTTTCAAATTTTCTTTTACGATATTAAGTTCCTCTTTTAATTGAATGTTCTCCTGCTGCACTACATCAACTGATTGACATGCATTTTCACAATTTTTAGAAACATCCGCGAACTGCACTTTTATTTGTAAAATGTCTTGTTTAGTCACCTTAATGTCCTCCTGCAGTTTTTCGAATTTCTCATCGTTAGTGTCCCATCGTTTGCTATTATTCTCCCACATTTTTTTGTTCTCACTTCTAAACTCAGAGATGGCATTTAATATATCGTAGTGAGGTGCTGTTTGAGCATTTTCTCTATTACTTTCTGCTGCTGTGACGTTGTCTTTTGCACATTTTTCACATTTCCATTTTTTGTTTCTTGTAGTTAGTCCACTACAGTTCAGATGAAAAACAATGGTACAATCCAGGCACTTAACACAGTCTAGTAGGTTAACTTTTTTTTTACACTTAGAGCACTCGTCCGCCATAATTGAACCGCCTAAATTGATCACCTAAACTCCGAACAAATAGAAAAAATATTGTATTGATATTATATTATATGAATTGAAATAGTGTAGCTAGTTGTTTACGCCAGGCGGCCGGCTTAAACTCGTTACCGAATTTCGCTCAACGATAACAAACGATCTGACCTCATCGACGGCTCGACTAGAACTGGAATTGGAACTCGATTAGAACTGGAACTAGAATTGTTAGAAAAGTAATGTAAACATAATATTAACAAAACAAAACAATAAATTCAAAGTAGTATAGTAATTTAAAATATACAGGGTGGGGGAAATGTTTGGAAACGGCTTAATATTTCATATACAAAGGTGATTTTGCGGTAGGTATGATTGAGGATCCTACTCAAATTGAAAATACTATTTTACTGTGACTTTAAAAATCTGGTCCGCCATCTTGGAACCGCCATTTTGAATGTAACTTTTTTTTTTAAATAGGAAGGGGGTCATGCGATACATGATTTCAATACGGAATTTTAAGACAAAATGAATGCCGAAAACCGCACATCGATATGTCAACCCGTTTCGGAGATATTTACATTATTAATCGATACCATGAAAAGCAGAAATGAAATAAATAAGTACATTAAAATCTTACCTATCAAATTTTTTGTTAATAGTGTTTGCTAATAAACATTAAAACCCAATTATTTTAATAAATGTTCAAACTGTTTTCCTTCAGCTGTTTGACAATGTGCTAATCTTAAATAATAGCCATCAAGCACATTTTGAATCATTTCGCGTGGAATTCTGTTAGCCACTTCAGTTATACATTCTCTCAGTTCATTAATTGTTGCTGGTTTCTTTTTGTACACATTGTCTTTCATGTAGCCCCAAAAGAAATAATCAAGTGGAGAGAGGTCAGGTGACCTAGCGGGCCACTCTATTGCACCTCTACGACCTATCCAGCGTTGGGGAAATGTTTGGTTCAATAT
Organism: Conomelus anceps; assembly: GCA_948455865.1. Classification (NCBI taxonomy): domain Eukaryota; kingdom Metazoa; phylum Arthropoda; class Insecta; order Hemiptera; family Delphacidae; genus Conomelus; species Conomelus anceps. The sequence continues at coordinate 66,652,861 of OX418217.1, read as the reverse complement.
ATCCCGCACTCCTAATGCATAATGAGGGGGCGCCCCATCTTGTTGAAACCACAAGTTATGTAACTCTTGTCCGTTGATGTTCTGGATGGCTGGAACGATCAAATTTATTAACATGTTCTCGTAAATGGCACCTGTTAAATTATTCTCGATAATAAATGGTCCTACAATGTGACCATTTACCATACCAGCCCATACGTTTAATTTTTCAGGATACTGTGTATGACCCTCCTTCATCCAGTATGGGTTGACATCGGTCCAGAAACGATAGTTTTGCTTATTTACATTGCCGTTAAGCATGAACGTAGCTTCATCCAAAAATACTACATTATTAAAGAAGTTTGGATCATTGTCATACTTGTTCATCATTATGTCACAAAACTCTACCCGGCGGTCGAAATCATCCTCATTCAGTTCTTGTAATACATGAAGCTTAAACGGATGGAAATGAGATTCCTTAAGAACTTTTCTGACAGAACGAGTAGACATACCATGTTCCTTGGCAACGCTTCTAGTTGATGTATGCGGATCTTCAACAAATGATTGCATTACCTCTAAAGATTTTTCATTGTTGGTGGCAGTATTTGTTCTTCCAGTGCGAGCACGATCAGTCACTTTGCCCGTTTCTTGAAACCGCTTTACTGTCTTAAAAACAACACTTTTACTAATTGGATTTCTGTTGGGAAATGTTTCGTTAAATAAATCAGAAACTTCTTGGTAAGACCGTACTCTATCTCCATAGCCGCGCATCATTAACAAAGTTATTCTCTCGGTTTCATTTAAAAATGCCATTGCGAACGACTTTAAACACACTCACTACTTCATGATTGAAAAAGAATTCATTAAATCAGTTGGATTATTACAGATGATTTTAGGTTGATATCATGATTATTGTTGATATTATGATATCCAGAGTCAGATGTTCATCACGCGAAATGATTCAAAATGTGCGGTTTCATTTAAAAATGCCATTGCGAACGACTTTAAACACACTCACTACTTCATGATTGAAAAATAATTCATTAAATCAGTTGGATTATTACAGATGATTTTAGGTTGATATCATGATTATTGTTGATATTATGATATCCAGAGTCAGATGTTCATCACGCGAAATGATTCAAAATGTGCTTGATGGCTATTATTTAAGATTAGCACATTGTCAAACAGCTGAAGGAAAACAGTTTGAACATTTATTAAAATAATTGGGTTTTAATGTTTATTAGCAAACACTATTAACAAAAAATTTGATAGGTAAGATTTTAATGTACTTATTTATTTCATTTCTGCTTTTCATGGTATCGATTAATAATGTAAATATCTCCGAAACGGGTTGACATATCGATGTGCGGTTTTCGGCATTCATTTTGTCTTAAAATTCCGTATTGAAATCATGTATCGCATGACCCCCTTCCTATTTAAAAAAAAAAGTTACATTCAAAATGGCGGTTCCAAGATGGCGGACCAGATTTTTAAAGTCACAGTAAAATAGTATTTTCAATTTGAGTAGGATCCTCAATCATACCTACCGCAAAATCACCTTTGTATATGAAATATTAAGCCGTTTCCAAACATTTCCCCCACCCTGTATGTATAATTAGAGTAATTTAAAAAATATAAATAAAAAGAATAAAAAATTTTTTTTACCTACATTCACACATTTACACACCTACACACATTAATCTAGGTATAGGTACCTACATTTATACACCTACACACCTACATAGGTTTAGGTTTCTACACCTACATACATTAATCTAGGTATAGGTACTATACCTACACACCTACATAGGTAGCTACATTCACACATCCATGCACAGATCTCAGACCTATGTACACCCACAAAAAAAAATGTTTTTTTTCATTTTAAAGTTTTCAAAAGTTTTTCGGTTTTAAAGTTTTTGTACTTTTCCTTGAGATGGCTGCTCATGGATTTTACGTTTTCTTATTGGAATATCTTTGTGGCCCCAAGCTAGAGTATCAATTTGGTTTGGTAGTATGAAACGTTTATTGTCATGAGGTTGAAGAGCTAGTTTTTCATGTTCAACAGTATAGACATGATGTAGTATACTTACAATTGCTGATGATTTTACATTTTTGTGTTTTACATCAAATAGACACTCTTTATAATTTTCAAATCTCAATTGATTTCTATTTGCACTCTTGGGAATTCCCTTTGCAACCTTCTTCTCTAAATCACCTATGTGAATCGCATACATTTTGGCTTGTAGCCCAACAAACTCAGAAATTATTTTTCCTCCACACTCATCCTTGAATTTACCTAGTTGTTTTTTATGTTTTGTGCTGTAACATTGGTGGTCTTTTGGATAATCAGATGTGTCAAATAAATCCAAATTTCTTTCAATATCTTTATAAGTATTGTGTGTTTGAATCAGATACATAAAACTATCTGTATCAGACATTAGCAGTTCAACATTGGGATACATTTTTAGAATTTCATCATAGTGGAATTTGTACATTATTGCTTTACTCGACTCAAGTATTGCCATACCCACATAAATAGGACGATTTAGATGAACCTCAAGCTTATTCAGACACACACCAACAACGTCAGTGTTGAACCTGTACCAGTTTTTCACTCTTGGATATGCAATCACTCTATCAAGTTGTTTTTCATCAGTTATAATCCTGAAATCATTGTGTTTCCTTACATTTTCCAACGTTTTTCCATAAATTGCATTAGAACATAACTTGCATAGATCTCTATCAAAATCATTATTTGAATTCTTTCTCAACTCAGTATTTAATGATATAAATTGCTCTAACCAGGCTGATTGATTGAATTGCATCACTCTGTGTATTTTTGTTAGTTTCATACCTAATCTCATGTAAAGTTTCAAATTTTTATAGTGTAGAATGTAATTTTTACGGTTTTCAAAAGTTGTAATCAATTTCTCATATCCCCCTGATGGTGGTGTGGCTTTTACTGGTGCCAGGGGGTAATGATTGTGCATATCATGTAGACTTTCTGGATATTCAAGATCGACTTCTAGAAAGTAGCCAACATGTGATTCATCTGAAATTTTTGTAACATCAAAATTTTGAATTTGCTCATTAGATAACCACTTGAATCCAGAGTGTGGCAGTGATTCACTCATGCTTGTACCATATAAATTATTTGCATCTAAGTATATTATAAATGTGGTTTTGGAATTTTTGTCATATGTACATAAATATTGGTTGTTGGCTTTTGCATATCGTTTGGGGATTACACTTAAACCTCCGCGAATGCCGGACTCTACAAACAGGTGCATGTCTGGATCACTCAAAAGTTCAAGTTCAATACCAGTCATTTTCAAAATTGCATTCCACGAATAGTGTGGTAGTGAATAAAAGTGGGATGGATCAAGACTGTAGATTTTCTGGAATGTTGATCTGAAAGATTGAAATATATCGGCGAGTAAGAGTATATTGGTGGTTAGGTAGAGATCGTGAAATTGGCCAAGATTTTTCAAGTTGAACGCATTCCAAACAGTTATAGCATTTTGATAGTCATTCTCACTTACATCTGAATCGGTTAGTTTGTTGTAGAACTTTTCCCAGGAAAGTAATTGTGATTCTTCAAATTTCTCAAAACAATCCATATATTCGTATGGGTAGATTTGTTTTTCCAACAGTAAATTTGTATGATTTGGAAAATGTGCCGAAATCAGTTGGAAAGCATTTGATAACATATTTTCTGCCAATTTTGAAAGAGATGAATTCAGAAATTGTAGTGAATTGATAAATCTTAAAGTGTTATTTAGTGTTATTGAAATTATTTTTTCACTTGTCCTAGCTAAGCAACTTATTCTCTTTTTATATTTATTGAGTGATTGAACAATGAAGTGGGAATCGTAACCGGTGAAATTGTGGAATATTACAGGAATGAACTCCACCTGTTTTGCATTAAGATTACACGATTGATGAGCAGCTCCAATAAACTTTCCAGTTGAATGCGAGTGGTGTTGCACACGTTCATGCAGTAAGCTTTTATTACACAGGCAACACACATCTACCATTTTAAATTTGTTTTCTTCTTCTACTGTAATCTGCATTGGCACTTGTATTTTCAATCGCTTTTTCAATTCATCTCCATGCTTATCTAATTCATCCAGAAACTTTTCTATTAAATTTGATGATTCAGACAGGTTGGATGCTCTAACTATCCTTGGTCCATAATGAATTGATCCACTTTCATTTACTATTACATATCCATAACCACATGGTATATGTTCTTCATCTTTAATTAAACATTCAAAGTCGGCGTATATGGTGAAGGGAGTGGGTAGGGTGTAGGAGAAATTTGTTAACTTTAAACAGTATTTTGTTGTGGAATTTTAATGCATTGTGTTTCATGTGATGAGCACAATTCAATATGTTTTTCTAAATTACGTTTTGCATTTGTATAAGTGAATCTTTGGAAACAATGGGGGCAAATTTCTTCTTTATCATGACTTTTTGTTAGATGTGATAGTAGTCTGGATAGATTTTTAACAAGAGTGTAGTGTTTTTGTTCTTTGTTAGATAACAACAACAGGGTGATTGTATGCTCTCTCTTTCTGTGTTGGGATGCAAAGATTGGATAGAACATGTATTTTTCTTCTTCATATGCAATAACATTAACAGATATTGTCGTGTTTTGGTTCTCAAATTTGGGTATGTCTTGCAGTTTTAATGGGAAGCATAAATTTTCAATATTAATCATATGTTGCAGATTTCTAAGTGCAGATACACAATATTTCTTAGTAGTGTTGAAATAGGAGAGGATGGACCAGACAAAGCAGAGATCATCTTCATTTCTCACATTTATAACAGCTTTCCTATTTATAATTTTAACTGGAGTAGGAATGTATGAGCCAGAACCACTTATTGGTCTATATCTTACAATATTGAAATTAAATTGTTTGAATATGTCTATAGTCCAACCACTCCCTAACTTTGTGAATTTATCTAATCCTTCAATAATTTTTGCCTCTGCCTCCTGCCATTGTATGTTGAATTTATCAAGATTCTCATGGACTGAGATTATAGACCTCGATTGTCCATGGAATGTTGGTTCTACAAACAACTCTTTATCAGGAAAAATCTTTTTTCATTTAACTGTTAAACTCACATACCACTTAATATTATAATGAAATTTTTCGGATTCTTTAAGCAATATATCAATTATTTCAGGTTTAATACTCTCAAACAATATTTTAACATCAATTGTTTTAAATGAATTCCATGTTATGAATAGACAGTTTTTGTTGATGCTATGTTGGTAGATTGGTGATTATTTTATCCATTTTTATATATAAAAAATCTTTTGTGGTATTGCTTGAGTCTGTTGTCTGATAGTTGGTTGTGTTTGAGACCCTATCTGAAAATAGGTAGCGACTAGTCTCCATGGATGAGCCAGAAATCTCTGGTGGGAGTATAGCTCGTTGACTATTTTCAGCCTGAACTAACATCATTCCTTCGATCCAAAGGAATGAGAATTTTCTGCTTAAGCACCTCTATTTATACCCGAAAACTGGGGTGGAAAAGAGAACAGGGAAAAAAATGAGAGAAAAGGGAAAAAATGAGTGAAAAGGGAAAAAAATGAGAGAAAAGGGAAAATGGGATGTAAATTGATACATGAGAGTGTTTGATACATGCAATTGGAATGTCTTGGAAATTTGAACAAGAACCATCTAATAAACTTTATTTTAGGTGGGTTCCTAACCATTGGGTAAGTGATAATAAAGCTAGTACAAGATGGCTAATCAGTTTGTGACTAATCTCCTCTAAAATTTAACCACCATTAAAACCAGCATTAAAATTTTTGTTATAACCACCATTAAAATTTAACCGCCGTTAAACTGGCCTGGAATCGGTACCCAAAAGTTTTATTATTTTTTTCTAATCAATTATCATCGGAAAATTGTATTTGATACATGAATTTGGGGTGTCTTGAAAAGCTGAACAAGATGGCGTCTTCTAATTCAAATTCCCTTCAGGGGTTGAAATAGCACAATTGGTTCAAATTTTTTCGTGATTTTTAACTCCTGTGAAAATGGGAATTTTCGAGATCTGATAGATTGCGTTGATTCGAATTTGACTTACCTATTTTAGGTTAGGTTAGATTTGGATAGTTGGTTTAGGTTAACCTTAAATTTAAGGTTAAAGAAAATCATTACTAAAAATTTTATTATTATTTTTCCCCAATTAATCATGATCGGAAAATTGCATTTGATACATGAATTTGGGATGCTTTAAAAGCTGAACAAGATGGCGTCTTCAAATTTAAATTCCCTTCAGAGGTTGAAATAGCAATACCTTGCGGTATAGTTCAAATTTTTTCGTGATTTTTAGCTCCCGTGAAAATGGGAATTTTCGAGATCTGATAGATTACGTTAAATCAACTTTGACACACCCATGTTAGGTTAGGTTGGGTTTGGATAGTTGGCTCAGGTTAAATTAGAAGTTAAAGAAAAACTTTACTAAAAATGTTATTATTATTTTTCCTTAATTAATCGTGATCGAAAATTTGTATTTGATACATGAATTTCGGGTGCCTTAAAAAGTTGAACAAGATGGCGTCTTCAAATTTAAATTCCCTTCAGGGGTTGAAAAGTTCAAATGTTTTCGTGATTTTTAGCTCCCGTGAAAATGGGAATTTTCAAGATCGGATAGACTGCGTTGATTTGACTTAAACTTACCTATTCCAGGTTAGGTTAGATTTGGATAGTTGATTTAGGTTAACCTTAAATTTAAGGTTAAAGAAAAACTGGCCCAGGAACCTCACCCTGCCCTACTTAGCTTGAAAAATAGATTAAGTTGTTTAAATGTGGGAATTTTTATATTTAAATAAAATATTTTATAAACAATATCAACATTGTTTCTTCCACAAACCCTAAAAATCAGTCGACCCTGAGGTAAGAAATTTATAATTATTCTGTATAAAAACAAAAAAAGAGACATTCAACCTTTTTTTTTTTGTCTTTGCAGACCAATGTTAGCCTGCAATCGTTTGTGGCTTCCATAATTCAAATCCAGCCTGCACGTTGAATGCAATCGATATAAATTTGATAGAATGATGAGCATCGTTGACAGAAAGAGTTCAAAGGTTCAGCTCTTAAGTGCAGAAGCGTCTGGATACGTTAACAACGGAGTAATTGAGCAATTCCAATGGGCCTCTCCACTCTGCATTCAAAAGCCAGGGACAAGATGAGTCTAATTATTGTAAAAGTTGTATCGAGCATGGGTCGACCAGGAAGTAAACGAGCGGCCGAGTTAGATGGCCAGGCTATGCAACTCTAAGTTGGGAGCTATACTGCCCTCTACTAGTTGGGAGCTAGTTAGCGTCGTATGGACATTGGACAGACCCAATGGGACTTGCCATTTCATTTGATTTGCTGTTCCGATTGAGTGACCTACGCTGTAGGGTAGTAATGCCACTGGCAGTGCGATCTGTCTCCCTTGCCGAGAACGGTTCGTTCACTGCAGTACTCTGATGCTGATACCGTTCAGCGATTTTAAAGATTTATCTGGGGAGAGCATTCTTCCGTAACGCTACCTGGTGGCTCTTGTATTATCATTCAACAATGCGGCGAACACGAGCCAGTAATTAATCTGTAGCTATACAATCCTTGCTCTTGTGTTGTACTTATTCCTCTCTTACAAAATCCTATTACAACTTCATGGATATGTTTATTAATTCATTTTCATTTTCGTTTTTCAATTTTGCCTACTATATTTCATCTATTGTATGTATTTTGATTATTGAAGGATGTATTAGAATTTCCATTTCTATTAAAGATTTTTACAGTTCAAAAATGAGCTTTGAAATCAAAATCTTAGGCTACAGACAGAATGATGCATCAGAAATAAGCATTCTTACGAAGTTATATTTATGTTGCGACTCTACTGTTATTTCTCTAGTTTATTGACGCCTGAAACATTATAGTTTTGGTAAGAGAATGCAAAAGTAATGATTGATTTTGAAATGATTGATGAAAGTTGAAGAGAAGATATTAAATATTATTGAAATGCCTTTCTTCTCACCTATATTCTAACCTCACATTTATCAAAACAAATTTTTTAGGCATTATGCGAGAAGTCAATGACATTTTCCACAAGTTGAGATTGAATAAAATATGTTCTTCTACATAGATAAACCGAAAATTTGATGAATGAAACAAAATAGGCTTTTCTTGGAATATGTGCAATTTTCACGTACCACTTGTAGCCTACAGCTAAATTTTGGGAATAAATTTAGCCCTCAAATTAATTTAAATTTTGAATAATAATTAGATTATCATTACAAAATTGTGAATGCAGTCGATGTAGACTAAAGTTCCTAAGTCCTGTTTGAGGCCGTTTTATAACAAACCACGCTACGGAAAATCAATTGGTCGTAAAATCACAATGTCATAAAGCATGAAAGTGTTCAGAGAGTGAGTGGGCTATTGCATGTCAATGCTTCGGGGAATGCAAACTACCCGCATCACAGTATTATTGTGAGCCATGCAAGTAGTATTGCATTCTGTGTTAATGGAAACCAAACTGACGAATCACAAAATGCGCTGTTCACTAGCTGGATTGGTTGTAACATCAATAGATACTGCACTTGAAAAGAAAAATTGCTACGCGGATTATATAATCCACTGACCTTTCATCTCAATGAGTATGGGAAAGATCCTGCAATAGCTGATGGAATAAAAGCATGGTTTTAATGAGTTAAAATGACTCATTGCAAGTGAACTGAGACTGGTCTTATTATTATGCAACTGTCTGAGTGCTTCGAAATGATGGAAGGAAATAGATGAATAGGTTCAGGCCCATAACTGCATTGAGATTTTTTTATTTAAATCATTGAGTTCCTCATACTATTGATTGATTAAATAAGTCTTTCATAGAATTCTCAATACTTTTCATTCATCCATTCAATACTCATACAATACATATTTTCGGCTTCTATAATGAATAGTAGTTTAATTTTGTATGTTTTGGCAGGAATCCCATCGATTTTCTGAGGGCGGGAGGGGGAGAGGGGTGCAGGCGAGGGGAAGGGAGGGGGCTCATCAATTATTCAAGCATGGCCAACATCATCAATTATTCAGGTTATTGATTTTTTTGTGGCTGTCTGACCTCATTAATTATTTAAACATGGCCAACATCATCAATTATTTAAACTATTGATTTTTTGAGGCTGTCTGGCCTAATTAGTTATTCATTGTCAACATTTGAGCTAATTAAACATACACACTGTTTTTCTTTCAAGTGTTTGAGCTCATTAAGCTTGCATGTGTGTTTACTACCCTAATTAGACTTACCCCAATCTCCGCAGCATCTTCTCTCACCATGCTAACCAGCATAAATTAATTATTCATTGATTTTCCAACATTTGGGGTAATTAAACATACACACTGTTTTTCTTTGATAATAATTTCCTAATTCAGCCTAATTTGGGCTAGATCAGGCTAATTATATGTAATTCCAAATGCCCCCCCCCACCTAACCCCCCCTAAACCCCCCTAAACCCCCTACCCCCCCTAAACCCCCCCTAAAATCCCCCCCACCCTAAAAATGTTCCCCCTCACCCTAAAAACGTACCCCCTCACCCTAATAACGTTCCCCCTCGCCCTAAAAACGTTCCCCCTCGTCCTAAAAAGGTCCCCCCTCGCCCTAATAACGTTACCCCTACCCCTAAAAACGTTACCCCTCCACCCTAAAAACGTTCCCCCTCACCCTAAAAACGTTCCCCCTCCCCTAATAACGTTCCCCCTCACCCTAATAACGTTACCCCTCACCATAAAAACGTACCCCCTTACCCTAATAACGTTCCCCCTCCCCACAATTACGTTCCCCTCACCCTAATAACGTTACCCCTCACCCTGAAAACATTCCCCCTCCCCCTAATAACGTTTCCCCTCGCCCTAATAACGTTCCCCCACACCCTAATAACGTTCCCCCTTGCCCTAAAAAAGTTTCCCCTCACCCTAAAAATGTTACCTCACATCCTAAAAAGAAGACCCAACCAATGATGATGATGATGATGATGATGAGGACACTGAGACATTGTTCCGCAGCATCTTCTCCTAACCAGCATCAACACAAAATCACCCTTACTTCTTCTCTCTCCATCATAGAGAAGAAAAATGTAATATTGAGCTTTAAATCAATAACTTGGCCTGGCTTCTGTAGGACAATAAATTGTCTTTATTGTGGCTGTTTGATTTAATCAATTATTTAAGCTAGGCCGACGTCAACAAGCTATTGATTTTTGAGGGCTGTTTGACCTCATGAATTATTCAAGCTAAGATGTTTCAAAACATGCTTGTGTCGCTCTCTCTCTCTTTTTTGTTGAAACTGAAAGCAATGCAGTTTAGTATATATTGAGGACCTTTGTCTGAGAGAGATTCATTGCTTCAGTGAACGAACGTTTTGCCAGTTTTCTACAGTCGGCGTTCTTCAGCTAAGGAATCAATCAATAACAGTAAGTACTTATTTCTTTACTAATAAATATCTCTCAATTGCTGGATTGTATAAGTGTTGATCTTCCAACATTTGAGCTAATTAAACATACACACTGTTTGTTTTTTCTTTTAAGTGTTTGGGCTCATTAAGCATGCACAAATGTGTGTGTAATGCCTCTCTACCCCACTACCCCTAACCTAGCCCAAAATATTTGTTTTACTGTGTTTGAGCTAATAGCGCCATAATTAATTTAATTACGGTTGTATTATTGAGTTGCTAATTAGACTATTTCATATCGGTAATTATCTTACGGTACTTTCAACAAAGCAGTTTCAACGAGAAAGAGAGGGTCTCTCTCACTCTATCCCTCTCTTTTATGTACCGTAAGGTAATTCCTTACCTATATGATTACATAATACAGACATGTTTTTCCCTGCATGGATATGACTCATAGCATTGGAATGTAGCAGTGTCGTCATACAGTTGAAACCAGAATGTCAAGGCTGGTGGGCGGGGCCAGTGATGGAAGTAGAAGTGGGGCTATCTCTCTCTCTCTCTACCCTCTCTTTTTTGTTGAAACAGCCTTCGTTGAAGTAAAGTAAGGTGATTTCTTACCTATATGAATTGGTGGAACATTTTACAAAATGATCATGAAAACACGTTTTTTATTGTCAGCTTAATGGGTAAACTAATTTAATTGGCAATGAACCAAACCTTTTCAAACTCTCCTTCAAAACTTGTGAAATCATTTTTTAATTAAATGTGAATGTACCTAATAGTTTAAAACCAGATCTCAATTTCAGCCGTAGCACACCAAAGCGGAGCTCCAGCTATCTAAATAGATGATAGAATCATTTATTTTAAACCAGATCTAAACTAGCTGGAAATTATTGTTTTTTGAACTCTGGATGCTCTATTCGCAATCAATAAACGAGTTCATACCCTTCATCATTTGACTTTTTTTTTCGCATTTCATAGATTTTTTGTTATTATTATTTCTGATGATGCCCACATGAGTCCGAGACTTGTGCGTGGGGAATGATTACCCATTAATGCCTGGTGGGATTCGAACCCACGACCGCTGAAACGACAGCAAGCTGAAATTGCGACGCCCCAAACAACTATGCTAAGCGGCCTGCCATATAATAACTCAATAATCACAGTAGTTATAATGTTTTTTCAGCCTATTTCAAAATGAATGTCTTCAATTCACCATCTAAATAAGGGCTCTATAACGTTTCTGAATGAGTACTAATTTCTTAATGAGACAATGAGCCAATAGACAATAAGTATAGTTGAAAATGTGTATACTCTGTGTTACAGATGGACTCGAGGATGTGTACCCGCCCCCGTAAAGCTGACAGGAGTCAGAATGCCCAGCAGGGGGAGTTTGTTGTGTTGGAGCGGGCATTCAACAACAACCTATGTACATTTTATTATAACAATTCTACATCTCCGGCAAAGGATTTCCATTCTTTACTAAACACCCTAAAGGAGAAGATTGTCAAGGTCCTTTCAGAGGTAATTGAGCAGTATGGGGCCATCAAATTCAACCTGGTGCTGGAGGCAACCTACCACAAGACATACCTTGATGAGGAGAATAAAGAGAAGGAGGAAACGCAGGACATTGCCTTCAAGACACCCAATTACGCAGCATTCACCGTTCTGACATTGGCACATCAGGTGGAGTCCGCTTGCCAGAAAATGCTGGAGGAGGAGGCGAAATTCGAGGGCAACTCCAGTGGATGGACACTTTGGGTCATTGATGGGCTGCTCATTCGAACCAGCAAGCATGAACCACTCAGGGGTTCTTCATACATCAACCTACCACCTAATCTGGCTGCAAGAAGAGCTATCATCAACCCACAGAATCAAGATCAGCAGTGCTTTATGTGGGCAATCCTTGCAAAACATATTAAAGGAAGAAACCTGCAGGATGTCAACAAGCGGTACTACAGTATAATGGATAAATATGATTTCTCTGGCATCACATTTCCAACCACCATTGTCCAGATTCCCAGGTTTGAAAGAGACAATCCGGGAGTGTCAGTGAACGTTTATGCTGTGGACTCCAAAAACATCATCTATCCAAGACATGTTGCCAACACTGTGAAGGAAGACCACTTTGATCTCCTGCTACTCACCAAAGGCAGTGAAGATGAGGAGGAGGAAATAGAAGAAGATGATATGGAAGTCAACAGCCATTTCTGCTACATCAAGAACTTTGAAAGGCTACTACGTTCACAGCTGACTAAACATACAGCTCGAATAATCATCTGCCGCCGCTGCTTCACCCACTACACCCTTGCTAATGATGGTGAGCTCCGGATGAAAGAACATGAGGAGTACTGTGCCTTAAACAAAACAGCCCGGATAATTATGCCAAAGATCAAAGAAGATGGCAGTACTCCAACCCTCAAATTTGAGAAACATCTCAGAAAATTCAGACTGCCACTGGTGATCTATGCAGATTTTGAATGTCTTCTGACTAAACCTACTGCAGAAAAAGGAAGGGAGGAGGAGGAGGAGGAGGAGGAGGAGGAGGAGGAGGCGCCCGTGCATTGGGTTGGTAAGGCTACAAAGGTGTTACAATACCACCAGGCTATGAGCTACTGCATCTACTTTGTCAGAGATGAGAAGCAGTTTCCTGTATGGCTCCCTTTGAGCAGTTACATTCCTCAAGAACCAATTGTATACAGAGGGCCAGATGCAGCACAGCACTTTATGAATACACTCACAAAGTATGCAGTAGGTATTGCCAATGCTATTGATACGCTAGGCATAGCCATGATTCCTCTCACCGACCAACAGAAAGCAGCACACACAGCTGCCACTCATTGTGAGGCCTGCAACAAGGAGTTCCAGAGAGACAAGATCTATGACCATTGTCACATGACCGGCTACTACAGGAATGCCCTGTGCAATTCGTGCAACCTTGAGAGACAGAGACAGAGCTTCATCCCTGTGTTTTTGCATAACTCTTCAAATTATGACACACACCTCATTATTCCTCATCTTGGCACTGATAAAGAAAAACTCAAAGTTATCCCACACTCTTCTGAAAAATATATATAATTTTCAAAGCATGTGTCCCAGCGGCTTCACCTACGGTTTATTGACACATTTCGATTTACACCAGACAGCCTGGACTCACTGGTAACCAATCTTGTCAAAACAACTGATAATGCTGCTGACCTTCCAAAGGTGTTGGGGCATACTGCCAAACAGTTTCCCAATGGGTTGAGCCTTGTCTCAAGAAAGGGTGTTTTCCCCTATGAGTACTGTGATTCATGGGAAAAGCTACAAGAAATTGCCCTGCCACCGAAAGAAGCATTCTACAGCAGGCTAACAGACCAATCAATAAGTGCACATGCCCAACATGTATGGTCTCATTTTGGGTGCCGCACTCTGGGCGACTACAGCGACCTCTATCTTAAAACAGATGTGCTTCTGCTAGCAGACGTTTTCGAGAGCTTTAGGGATGTGTGTATGAAGAATTATGATTTGGACTGTGCCCACTATTACACATCGCCCGGCTTCTCTTTTGATGTCATGTTGAAGTATACCCAAGTTGAGCTGGAGCTACTGACAGACTATGACATGTACATGTTCATTGAGAGAGGCATTAGAGGGGGCATAACAACCTGTGTTCATAGGCATGCCATCGCCAACAACAAGTACACTGGTGCACCGGTGGACCCAGACAAGCCAACATCCTACCTCCTGTACACAGACGCTAACAACCTGTATGGCTGGGCAATGTGTAACCCTCTACCATGCAGACAATTTCAATGGATGTGCAAAGATGAGCTGGATACAGTCACCACCCACATTGCGGCCATTCCTGACAAACAAAGAAGAGGCTACATCTTGGAAGTGGATGTGGAGTACCCAGACGAGCTGCACAATAATCACAATGACTTTCCATTTCTGCCAGAAAATCAAAAAACACCAAAGTCGGGAAGTGTGCGGCTCATGACCACCCTTAATGGCCGGAAACATTATGTCTGCCACTACCGACTGCTCAAAAAAGCTGTGCAGCATGGGCTGAAAATTAGCAAAGTCTATAGAGGGATCTCATTTGAACAAGAAGACTTTTTGGCACCCTACATCCAGATGAACACCAGGCTCAGACAGGCATCTGCAAATAAATTCGAGAAAAACTTTTTTAAGCTGATGAATAACGCTGTTTTCGGAAAAACTATGGAGAATGTCAGAAAGAGGATGAGCATGGAGCTGGTCAACTGTGAGAAGCGACTGAAGAAACTTGTGGCTCGGCCATCATTTAAAGATCGAATCATTTTTGGAGATAACATTTGTGCTGTGACGCTGCACCAGGAAAAGATAGAGCTGAACAAACCAATTTATGTAGGGCTGACAGTGTTGGATATCAGCAAGATCCTAATGTATGAATTCCATTATGATGTAATGAAGCCCATCTATGGCGATCAACTGAAGCTGCTGTACCAGGACACAGATAGTTTGTTTTACACAGTGCACACAGAGGACCTGTACAATGACATCAACACCATTGAGGAGCTGAGGGAATCCTTTGACACATCAGAGTATCCCACTGATCATCCATGCTACTCTGATGTAAACAAGATGGTGCTGGGAAAATTTAAGGATGAGTATGCTGCCAGAGCACCTTATGAGTATGTTGGCCTAAGGTCTAAGCTATATGCTTGCCGGTGCTTCAATGTGGATAAAACGAATCTGAAGAGTGGTCTGATAAAAAAGGCTAAAGGAGTGCGGAGGCCCATACTTGGTCAGGAGCTGCCCAAAACTGTACCCAATGTTGAATGCTATATAGTATTCCAGGATTACCTGGACTGCTTATATGGCGATAAGGATATATATAGAGAGCAGGTTATGTTCAGCTCCAAAAAACATCAGATCATGACAATTATGCAGACAAAAAAAGCACTTAGCAAGGCTGATGAGAAGAGATTCATAATGAGCGATGGGGTAAGCACACTGGCATTTGGTCATAAAAACATTCCTGCTGAGCTGTTGGAGAATGAACCTGAAGAAGAAGAAGAAGAAGCAACCATTGTTGATGATGATAGCTCCTGTCCTCTTCCTAGTAAGCGACTGCGCAGAAATAATGTTGAGAAGTGTTATGCACATGCCTCCGCAAATCAATAGAGTATATTAAGAGCTTCATTGTCCTTCCCCATGTCAGATGAGGAATGCCATTTGTACTGTAAAGATATCATTGCAGAGAGAGAGAGAGTGATGGGGTGTCGACATCATAACAGCCATTGTTCATTAGCAGTGAGAACAGTAGAAAATAGTGGTCTAGTTACAAGTAGACACTGGATAGTGGAACCCATTTTCAACTTTGGAGACACTAGTATACAAGAACCATTTGGATCACCAGAGAACTTTCTCAAAATTATGAATGAGCTCTTTCCGCAGGCATCTAGCATCTACCTGGCCAACAATAGACAAGCAGTACACATAGAGTTTCCAATAAGCAGAGGATTTTGCAGTATGGCATCAGACCTGGGACCATTCTATAAGTGGGTGCAGCTGGACATTTTTGAATGAGACAGCTCCATAAGCATTAAAAGACATGCATCAGCAGATGGCCTTCAGTATAAATCCCACAATGTACTATCTACTTGTGGCAGCCGCTGTGAGTGACAACTCAATATTGTTGGACCCAGAGTACAGGACTGAGGAATTTTTAACATCGAGGGAGCATGGACTGGATAAATCAAATGTGTTTCATATGCGCCAGTGCCTGTTGTCAAGAATGGTGCTACGTCGGAATACTACGCAGGATGCTATCGATGCAATGGGCCGTGATGTCAGCGAATGGTACATGAAGCTGGCAGCAGAACGTAATATGGAAAAGGACCTGTGTCGACGCATCCATTGCACATACAATTTGCGCTCATGTCTCCGCCCCTCCTTTACATCACTGGGCTTTCTTGAAGCCATCATTGCTGCGTCAGATGAGGCCTGTACACCACACTGTCATACGCTCTCTACTGTACCATCTTCGACTCTGGGCAGCTCACCACCACCACCACCACCACCAGCCATCAGCAGTGGAGCCAGCAAAGTGATATATAATGTGCAATTGTGGAGATTGTCGACTTGTTATCAGCACCCAGTGGGTTGTGCAGCCACTATTCTGTTTTGGTTATAAACACCTACCTGAACCATTTGGATCATTGCAAAACTTTGTAAAAGCAGTGTTGTTATGCTTTCCTGAAGCCTCAGTAAGTGTTTTCAACAATAACAATGTTATTTTAAAGTTTCCTCTTGGAAAAGGATTTTGTGAAATCGTTGCCAATCTTGGACAGCTATACGATTGGGTGATTGTTGATATCATGGACTAATTGTATGTTATCAACCTACCATGTAAGCTACAGTAGTATATAGAGTCATGTGCACAAACAATAT